>OU026091.1:11428750-12847500 GCA_907269075.1 Idaea aversata
ATTTCACCGCGCAAGAAGGCATAATTTACACAATATTATTAATTGTCCAAATACGAACGTTGACATGGACTGCCACAGTCGAACTAAACTGCTTCGCGGCACAATTGACAAGCCCCGCCCACTGCGGCTCAATCTGCGTGGGGTCATTTTTGCGCGCTAGGAATGCTTCCATGTTTTATTTCCGTTCACTGGATATAACATAATAATCTATTATAGTATTTTCTATGGTTTTCGCGACCTGAACTCAGGATGAAACTAATTTAACGGATATAATCGGGTTTATTTATTCAGGTTTTAACAAAACAAACAGACAGACGGATATGAAAGTGATCTTTTAAGTGTTCCTTTTTTTACCTTTTGAGGTAAGGAACCCTAAAAACAAAATAGAAACTATTTTATTATCCGTTAAATATGTTCATTATAATTATAATCTATTAATAACCCAATCTTACATGATCCAGTCAGTCGCTGATATCATTTTTTAGGCTTTAGCACTTAGGATGCGATCCGAAATAAAAATATAGCCGCGCGTACGCGCCGTAAGTATTTTTAGTAGTCTCACCCTTGTTAGCACTGTAAGCGCTGATCATTCAATTCGGACCGCAGCTGCGCAGCCTCCCTTTGCTATGTTTATCTATCAATAATTAAATAAGAAAGTGATTACTTACGAGTATTCCAGCCAAAATGCCGCAAGTTTCAATATTCCGCGCCGTGTTAGCCGCGGCCAGATGCAAGAACCTCGCGAGTAGAGCAGCGGGCACTATCACAGTACGGAGCCGATGTGAGCCGCACAAAGCGTCACTGTATTCACTCTCACTGTAATAACATTATAATCGAAGTGATCAATCGAATCGAAGGCTGTGGGTTCAGTTCCCACGTAGTATAAATATTTTTGTGTAGATATTTGTTTCCGGTCTTTTTTATTTAATGGTTTAACTAAAAAAGTACACAATTTTTTACAAACTAATTTCCTGCAAAGTGCGGTTAAATAAAATACACATGCATTGTCTAAGGCCCGTATTAATAAATCGCTCTCAATATCGATCTTGAGTGCGTATCAATCGAGTGAGTCTTGAGATTTGGTCACTATCTTAAGTTAGGCGTTAATTAATAGATAAAACTCAAGTTTGACCCAGGCTGATATCGCTCTTGAGATTTGAGACTGATCTTGAGAGCGACTTTGAATATAACCCTTTGTTCTTACCTTGAATGATATGTTCTTACCCTATGGTAGGTAGTGTCGTCATATTTTGCTGTCAACTTGTTTTTAATGTGAAAATATTTAAAAAATTGTAAGATTTGTATGGCCCGCAATCAGACTTGAGTTCACGAAACTACATCTTGAGACATATCTTGAGAGCTGAGTTTGATTTATTAATACGTTATGACTCAAGTGATACGTCGCTCTTTAATCGCGTCTTAAGATAGGTTTATTAATCAGCGCAACAACTCAAGAACAAGCTCAAGATTGAAATCGATATTGAGTTCGGTTTATTAATACGGACCGTTAGTGTTTCTGTATGTATATATTTATGAAAGAAAAGTATATATCTAAGTAGTCTTATACTTTTTTTTTGTACAGTCAGCCAAGGACTGAGGGGTAACAGGTGCATATTTTAAAGTTTTTTTTATTAAACGGTTCAGTAATCGTTAAGTATTCTGCTTGATATTATTAAAGCTTCCGAAGTGTTAGTTATTTCACGCAGAATAACCAAAAAATATTAAATAACAGTCATTTAAAAAATTCAAACTTTAAAACAGCACCTGCGACCTGTCCTTTGCTGACTGTACTAAGAAATGGAAAACATTCTCAAAAATTTTCAATTTCTTTTCGAGAATAATTTCATTTTTGGGTTTTTATTTCTGGAGTATGTGAGGAGGTTTCTATCAATACAAGACAAATAATTTTATTACCGAAAAAACTGGTTGCCTGTAAAGTCGGTATACGGGCGAAAGGTTTACGTGACAACAACTGTGCTCGAGTGGAAGGGACGCGTGCCTTTCACTTTTTATGTCTGTCTCTCTCGCTCTTAGGCGGGCTAACCATGCCCGCGTGCCTCTCACTCGCTCTCATTGTGAGCGCATAACGTCAGCGGAGCGTAACGCAGTTTCTTGAAGTGTCACCCGGCAAACCAATTTATAAGACGTTGTCACGTCAAAACAGGGTTACATTTGTACCGGTTGCTTGTGGTCCCCACACTAAGCCAGGACTGTCCTGTCGAGTCCTTAATCCTAATTTAACAAAGAAAGCGGACTAGTGGCTCATTTACACACAGGATTCATATTTACTAGATTAAACGTTTTTTTTTACCGGCAGATCCGTCTTTACCGGAAGGAAATGTTCACTCCATAATTGCAGGACTGTTTATAACGGATCCGTCGCTTAATTTAACGTATCCGCTTTTGAATTTACCAAATCTAAAATACTGTTGCTTGTGTAAAGATGGTCATATTGCTACATACGCCATAAATACATATAACATGCTTTGTCGTAACTGACTGACGGATCAACGCACAGCCTAAACCTTTTGATCGCAGAGATCTGAAACTGAGAGGGTGTGTTTTTACGACCATAGGCATCCGATAAGAAAGGATTTTAAAAAATTCAAACCCTACGCGGACGGAGTCGCGGGCGAAAGCTAGTCACCGAATAAAAACGTAGGTATACGATTTAAGGTGAAAGGGTACCGGCTCTCTCTCCATACAAACGTAGTCGACTGTTTCCTCCCTGGATAATGACACTAGCGCAAATATTTTTGTTACATAAAACTTATAATTGCCATGACCATGCCTAGGGGCATGGGACATTTGTATGGAGAGACCGTTCGGTACCCTTTCCTCTTGATGTAAAACGGACTTATGTGTGAAAGAGCCCAAAGGGTAGGATGGTTTAACCTAGGAATGATTGATTCTCGAAATGACTACAGAGTCTGGAGTGGAATGTACAATTCTATAAATGACTGATTCTACAAATGGCCGATGCTCTTAGTTATAAAGATTTGTTATAAACTTACGCATGTGGCCTGGAAGGTGGTATGAGAGGCGGTACAGGTTGGTAGTGATGAGGCGGCGCACGCGGCGGTTCCGCGGCGAAGTCATCCGGGTATAGGACACCGTCGACAGGCGGCGCTGTCGGGTTTATTGCCCATGCGTCCTGTGAAACATACACCAACGGTTACTCTCTTGTTTACGTCTGAACAGGGATAGCAGCATAATGGCTACCTGTTAGACTGGAACTACATGGTTTGGGGAGGAATATAACGGAAAATAAACGGACCAATTATGGGGTAAAGGGCGAAAAGTAAGACTTTTTTATCTATGGTCTCGTTCCAGGACCGTGATTGGTCCGTTTTCAGTTCTATTATGATAAAATTGCAAAATTCAGCTTTCAGATACAAATAACTTTAGTCTAACAAGTAACTTGTCACTTCCAAATAAGTAGGTTTTCAATACTCAGTTTAGTTCTTTGCCATTTTTTCTCAAGGAATCAAATAATAAACAGAAATTTGTTTTATCTTAAGATGAAAGGGTACCTGCGCGCTCTCCATACAAACGTAGTTGACTGTTTCCTCCCTGGATAATGACACTAGCACAAATATTTTTGTGCTAAAACCTAGAACACTGGAGACTGGAGAAAACAGTCGACTACGTTGGACGATGGAGCCCCCGGTACCCTTTCCTATTAAACTAGCTACGTACCGCCGTTTCACTCACGTTCGATTTTTTTTTGACCTGACAATGACGAACACAAAAAATAGAATTATCCAATTTGGTGCAGTCGTTCAAAAGCACCAAATTTCAAATTTCGGCGATTCATTTGATCTATATAGATGCTTATGTATTTAAATAATTACCTGATAATAATAATTATATTGGTTCACATGTCCCGAAACGGCGTAAAGTATCGGAACTCTAGTTCCATTCGTGCAATAAACGGTATCATACCGGTAGTTATTGTACATACTGATTATTATACATAAAACAGTATTAGGTATATAAATTAGAAGAACACTTTATAATCAGTATATAAACTCTCACTAACACGAATCTATTTTGGTCTAAAACTAAAAATAAAACAGGTATAATATAGCTAATTTAATTCACGCTCTAGAAAACAGTTTGTCCCAGTTTCATGTTACACATTTTCATATTTTGCGACACAATTTTGTATTCAATACAGTTTTTAAAGCAAAAAAGTATTTTTTGAATTCTCTTTAGATACCACTATTGAATCTGAAGGCAGAACTATTAATAAAAATATGTTTAGGATAGTTTTAAAACCATTAATGCTAATGAGAAGCGCTAGATACTTGTTTGACCACTTCCAAAGTAAGTAGACTACATATTTTATATTCAGTTAAGAGTATTTCTTACCAGATGCCAATCAGATTAAAATAATATGCAGTATTTCATAAAAATGACATAGCTGGATATCTAAATGCAACATGATTTTATAATCCGCGCATCTAGAATATAATTTTCCAAATAATGAACACAATAAATGTGACTATTCCAACAGAAATTAATTATTGAATGGGTTTAAATAGTGTGTGAATCTATGGATTGGTGTAAAGGTAAACTAATATATTGCGTTTATTTTGTTTGAGAATATATTAGAAAATAGGTAAGTTTTAGGACACACACTTTTACTGCTTCAATCGCTATATTAACCAACTTATACTATAGATTGTATTCGGTTCTACTTAGCTCAGGTGACGACATTGATAGGTTCACGCGACATATTAAAGATTAGATTTAGATTAAATAAGAGTGTGTCATACTTGTCTAGATTTCTTTAAACCTTTTCATGGGTAATACCAAAAATAATATTAGGTAAGTACCTATACCTACCTACCTATACAGGGTTATTGGGACCTATTCTAGCAAGCCGTTAAGGGCTACTTCTCTGGACCTTGACGATCAACTTTTGTTCTACGACTTTTGTCAGAACCTAATACTTATCCTAAAAAAAATATTTAAGTGTTTCTAGTACTATGTCTATTGTAATTGTCTATTGTACCTACTATGTCCTATTGTTTCGTAATTGTTTCACTATTCTCTATAACTATCTCTTATTGTTTTTTTTAATTTGTGTGTATAATTTTATTTCGTGTGTTGGTTGAATAAACTATATTTTATTCTATTCTATTCTACTATCTGGCCATTATCTATGTCTATGCGGCACTACCTCCCGCCCGCACTATGATTCATTCTATGGCCTATGTCGATTTGAGTTTGGTTTGATTTGATTTGAACTGATGGATTTTATTTATATATATTTTTTTTTAATGAATTTCCAAAAGTCGTAGAACAAAAGTAGATCGTTAAGGTGCACATAAGTAGCCGTCAACGGTTTGCTAGTATAGTTACCAATAACCCTGTATACCTACTTAGATAAAAAAAAATGTAGAAGTTAATATTTTAGATCAGAAACAATCAGGAAATCAGTGTTTATTTGTTATTTAATTTAGAGGTTGAGATTGAAGGTGTCAAGGTAAACATGAATGTATTTTGCGTGTATTCATATTCTAAAATTTAAGTAGGTAGGTCTAAAGCTAGCATAAAACCAAACACAAATTTAGTATGTAATAGAAAAGTTACCATTTAGTTTTTTACAAAATCGTCCCGGAGAAAAGGGCGACTTCGGCATTAATTATATAAAATGAGTTTAAATGACGGAGTTGATATAGGTTTAAATAGTTTTTTAAAATGTAAATTACGAAGGTAATATATTAAAAAACTAGGTGATTTTACTACCTTCGCTTTTAGTGATAAGACGTCCTATTTGTGCAACTTTAACTTCTAGCTTTCTATATTTTTACCTATACTTCTCTACTGATATTATAAAGAAAAAGATTTGATTTTTTGTATGTTTGTTTGAATTGAAGCACCGAAACTACTGGATCGATTTTGATGAAACTTGGTATGAGGATACATTGATTCATTGATCCTTTTATCTCAATATTCCCATGGGATTGGGAGTAACGCGGGTGATACCGCGGAGCGCTGCTAGTGTATGATAATTTTCTATGTTTTGTGCAGTAGGTACAAATAAAGTGATTATCGATGTTCCCATACTGAAAACAACAGCCTAGACAAGCAGATAGTGAAGTCTTTGGGTATGGAACCCTAAAAAACACATTGAAATAAACATGTAGGTACTTACAGTATGTGTCAAGTGTGGTGTAGTATTATCCTTCTTGTTCTCATCAGCTTGAAGCCGTTGAGCCAACTTTGCATCCTCTATCTCTTGTTTCTTACGTTCCTCTTCAGCCTTCTTTCTTTTATCCTATGTGAGAACAAATAATTTGAAAATATGAACAATTAACGCCTTTGGTTCGTCTAATACTAAGTCTACTGCACTATGGTACATTACAAGTGGTGTTGGCTTAGTGGTAGATACCTCGATTTTCATTCTGAAGATTGTGGGTTCAAATCCCACCCGGACGAGCACTGATGAATTTTTCTTAAGAAAAATTTATGTGCAATAATTGACATTACTCTTTCGGTGCAGGAAAACATTGTGATGAAACCAATGAATTAGTTGGATCCAGAAGTACTGACAAGAAGGTAGTAGATGCTGGGCAAGTCTACTCCATCCTCATGCAAAAAGGATCCATTCAAAAGGGTCAAATTAAGGAAAACCACGCATTACAAGTTAATTTTCGGGCTTCTGGTAGTTAATTAGAAAGGAAATGTACAAAAGGCAGTTTAGGACTAATAAATGAATGTTTAATTATGATAATGTTGAACTGATATTATATGCATTAGTGGCAAAGATTTTTTGGTACACACCAAAAAAAATTTCCTGTTATATTTAAGCCGATTTGGAGAAAACACCTATACCTTCTTCATTAATCACTCCATAAATTGGTGAAAACTGTATGAAGGGTTCAGAGAGGGTTTTTAATAATATGTATAGTAAGATTAAACTTAGACAAGATCAATATATCCGGAATATTCCTAATACTTACCGTATTAGCCAAATAAGCGGCGTGTTCCTTAGCATACTGGTCCAACAGCTTCTGCTTCAATTTTTCTGCCTTTGGCATCACCTCTTTCAGCTTGGCCTGGTTAACTGCCTTCACCGGAGCCGGCACTCCAGCATATTCTGGATGTTTCCGAATTTTTTCAAGGAATAACGTCATGAACTTCATGTAGAGGATGTAGGCGTTCTCAAGGCTGCCCTCGGCGAGGTATACGTTGGCCATTCTGACCATTTCTAGTCCAGAACGATAGTATCTGTTAGATAGAATAGCTGTTTTGTCATATTCTTTTAATATTGACTTGATATTAGAAATGTTATTGTGGCCGATTATTTAAAAGGCCACAAGTTAGCAATGTTAGATGATCAATGGGGTTAAGTACTGAATTAAAGTGTGATTTAAGGGTTGAAGTGTAAGAGTGTTTTGAACAAAAACTTTAAAAAAGTATACATATTATAGTAGACATTTATTTATATTAGAGTACCTACTATTTATTGGAATGACAAGCAGTACCTATGCTAAAACTCCCCAGTTGAATCATATCCCTGTGACTCATCAACATTAGGTTTTCTAGTTGAGATAATAGGAGCGTACCTTCTTGGAGGTACGTTGGGGTCAACTTCTACCATAGTTCCATAGTCAGCCAGCTGCTTGACCCTGGCCGGAGGCTCCAAGGAGGCTAGATCCACGGCGGGCTTGGTTCGCTTTTCATCAACTTGCATAATGCACTTTTATCTCTCGAGGTTTTTGAATGGGAAAAGGAACGAATTGATTAATTTTAAATAAAACAATTAATTACGAAGAAAATAATGAGGATTTCTAGGAGAAACTCTGTTTTCTGACACAACAAACAAACAAAACATTAATTTTAATTCCAGTTTGACTTTGACGTTATTGACAGGCTAATGACATTGACATAACTGTTAAATTTGTCAGTGACAGTTGACAGACTGATAGCGTTTGAATAATTTCCGGACGTTTCTGTCAACTTTTGCCGGACGTTGATTATGCAGCGTTGATTAGTGATAGATATCCTTTTCCGGCTACTCAGCGCTATTTTTAAAAGTTTTTAAAACTTTTACAAAAGATCTTTGCGTAAAATTGAATGAACCTGTTGTTATTCTTTATCTATTTATTTAAAAAACAAAGGCTCTCTGTATTATATATGGTTGTTTTTTACCAATAGATCCAGTGAATCATGAGGAACGTTTGGGTATAGGTAAGTATAAAATATAAACAGAATAATTTTTATCCTTACCTCATGATTCCCGATTTCCACCACATTTACTCTATTATTTATGTTGAAGATATCGAAAAAATTATTGTCTTTAAAGTCGGTTTACGGCTTGTTTACGGACGATAATAATTATTTTACGTGATAACAATGAAAAGTTGAGATTTTTATCCTTTTTTTCCTTTATTTAAGTCTTCTATGATCGTCACTCGTCACCACCACACAAGCCCAGATGAGCGATACTATTACTAAATACTCTGTTTCCTAACGGGAACTGACGCGTCATGGTCACGTGTAACCAGAACGGGATGCATGATGTCACACAATATTATCACATGAGTAAATAATTACCATGACACATTTTTGTGAATGCAGGTGTTCCACCAATAACTAAAATAACGCTGACTACGCGAGGAGCTATAATGGCGTGTGTCACGTAAACACCACGTACATATATATTATAGGTATAAAGTCTGTCTGTCAATGAGTTTCCTCTGCTACCTATCCGTGCGAAGCCGGGGTGGGTCTTTAGTACCCACTAAAATAAAACAAAATGTTTGCACCTAAAAAGGTTCATAAGTAAGTACTTTAATTAATGACAACAAGATTCACACGCACATAGATAGCAACAATAGAGGCAAAGTAAAACTGGTGACCATAATATTAATGACAAACAAAACATGCATGATTGGAAACAACCCCTACAACATGAATAGCATCCTAAAAATGAGGGATAAAAATTAGGACACATACCGTACACCCAAAAACATGGCCTTTTTTTCATTGTGTAAAGATATAAATGCCGGCATCCCAAGTGCATAGGCCATATTCTGTCACGACATTTTTTATCACATCGGTTTAACCATTTACCTCCACAATATTTATAAAACTTTTTTCTCTTTTTTCGCGTAGCTGGTACTATTTTCTGAATTAAAATAACTGGTTTAGTAAATAAAGTCCTCTTCTTAAATTTAGTTTTTTTTTCTTCAGATTCAGGTATTTTCTTTTTCTTTTTACGCTTAACCTTAATGTCGAAGCGTTCGTTTGCTGGACTCCGAGTAAGGTTTTTTTTTAAAGATGCCTTTTTTACCAAAATACTTGACCGTTTCTGCGCAGCTCCACCACCACGTTCTTTAATTGAACTACGAGACTTTTTCTGCTCAGGTCCACCAACTTGGTAACCCCTTCTTTCTTTAATTGAACTACGAGATCTTTTCTTCTCAGGTCCACCAACTTGGTAACCATCTTGTTCTTTAAATGAAATACGAGACCTTTTTTGCTCAGGTCCACCAAATTGGTGAGCACTTCGTTCTTTAGACAAAATACTAGGCCGTTTCATCTGAGGTCCAACAATTTCGGAAGCACGTCGCTCTAAGTATTCTGAATAACGTCTGCCTATGTCACCCTTTTTACAGCGGCTCAGCGGAGACTTACAAGTACAACACATTCCTCTAGAAGATTCTGAAAGACTGCGTTTTGGTATGTTATAAGCTAAAAATTCCCGATTCAGATGATTGATGCTCATTTCTGACATGCTACGTTTAGGTTTTAAAATGAATGTGCTAGACTTTTCTGAAATCGGTCTTCGTCGTTGACTTCTTCTCGGTAACAATACGTTTGTGTCTCTATTATCTTGTTGTTGCTGATAAATAGGAGAAGCTTTGTATTTTCTGATTCCCTGAGGACTTTGTCCAGAGTGCGGCTTAAAACACTCTTTACAAATTGAAGACGTTTCCAATTCAATTCCAGAGTGTCGTTGACCACACTTTCTACAAATAGAACTAGGATATAGTTCCTTTTCTTCAATTGTAGATCTACGACTAAGAATAGATTTTTGCGCGATAGGTCTACGTTGTCGATCGGTTGGACCTATGGCGAAATTTTTTGAACAGGCTAAATGATTACGTTTGGTATGCTCAATATCATGAGGTCCCGTCTCTTTTGGTATTTTTGATGCTAATTTATACGACGTATTTTCATCCCCAGTTTTTTTATCAGTATACGTTTTATTATAATGATTATGACAATTACATTTTCTGTGTAAGTCAGTAAGTGGTTTTTTTTTAAATGGATTTGTATACAGGCATTTATCCTGGGGTTCGCAGTGTTTTGACTTTGCTGTCACTGGCTGTTTATATGTAATTGAGCTTTTTGTACTCTTGAAAGCGTCTGATACATTGGGACCAGGGTAATCATAATTCGGTTTTGTGCCTGCTGTGACATTATAGGTACAAACGCCGTGTCGTGTATTATTCGAAGTGAAGCCACAACCGGATAAATATTTATGGATGACTTGACTGATAACACTAAACCTTGCTCGACTTCGTTTTCGTTGCCGGACAGGTTTCATAACCCAACCTCTCACTGAATCATAACATAATGTATATCTTTTTTGAGGGTTAGGACATTTAGGTAATTCCGTTGGTCCGCTATTTATTAAAGTGGGCGATGAATTAATCTGCATCGATTTCGCCTTATTATCTATATCGGGTACAAGCAAAGATTTTATAGCACCTCCAGTAGACATAGTTTTATGAAAAGCGCTTTTCATATTACCCACCATTAAAGCCCAGAAACTATTGTTGTTGTTATTGTAATACGAAGAGCATTCTTTTTGACATTTGCCAATGCCGTTATCGGCTATTATTTGATGAGGTCTTAAAGGATATGTTAAGAGCCATCCACAAGCGATAGCAAGAAGACAAGGAGACCATGCTACAGCGACTATAGCCAATATAACATACTTCAAAACTGTTTTCCCTTGGATATCACGTTTATGGTAAAATTTTTCGGAACACCGTTGAAATCGGTGGAAAGCACTCGATTTAATAAATGATGCCTCGTTTAACATCGATTTTTTTCGTTTCTTAAAAGATACATTTTTCTTTAAACATTTTTTACAATTTGGTCTTGTGGTTTGTGTTAATGGGCCACATGACCTTGGTTTTGTAAATGCCGGCCTTCCAAGTCTTGAACAAGATGCAGAAGTTTTCGGAGACGGTTTGTCGAATAAAACACTTCTGTTTGTACCGCATGCCACATCTTTACAAATAAGCTTTAAATTTGTACAAGAGACAGAGGTATTCTTACTTATTTGAGGCGGAGCGTTACAACAGCGACTACAAAATACATTTGAGTCGTTCTTAACTATTAACTTGCTTTTTGTTGGTCGTGTAGATTCTTTTGGCCGTCTTTTATTAGTCGCACCACGTGGGAAATCAACTAAATTGTAATGGAGACGATTAGAGGAGCGGTAGGAACTGCGATGCCCTAACTTACTTGAAACGACGCTGACGTTCTTAACTAAACGACTGCACGTTCTAAAATATCCATTTATATTTTTTCTTTTCGCATCACTTCTTCTCTTTAGTTTTTGAAAAAAGCTATCATCATAATAACTTCTTTGGTAGGAATATGGATTAAATACATTTTTATTGTTGCGGAACCCAAATATATCGGAATACGATGTACAGGCATCATACCTTCTTTGTCTTCTTCGATATGTCAGCGTATTATTGCAGGTAACGGTTCCTGCTGTTTTTGACTCTAAAGGATTCCTTGAACTGCACACAAATACCAATTTCATATCTTGAGGTTGTCGTGTAATTTTTTTTGGGGGTTTTTTCACGGTGGCGTCTTTTTTTAATGACTGAAAAGCTAATTTTATGTTCTTGCAATATTTATGGCGTTTTGTTGCCATTCTTTTTTTAACGTCGATTAAACTCGCAGTTTTTCTATGTGAAAGATTTTTAAAAGTATCTGAAAACAAAAAAAATATTATAACAATTAGAATATACCCATGTAGTTTTTCTCATATTAAGTACATCAATCAAACAAAACATACACTGTTTATACGGACATGTTAATGTTTCGCTTAATGATTTCTTTGGTATAGTAAAATTCCTCTGAAACATTGGGCTTGAGGGTTCCCATTCGCTGTTGTCTTCCTCGACATCGTTATATGTAACACACGGTCGTTTTCTTATTTCTTTCGAACTAACTGGTACTTCATCGTGGTTTGTCTGTTTTCTTCTGTTGTTGTTCTGGTTTGTTGTAATCTTTAGGATACTGGAAACTTTTCTTTTGGGGATTTCATCGTTTTCTGTCTCTTCTTTCTTCGGTTTACTTCTACTAGTACAATCACTTAAAAATGATTTACTAAAGTTGAGTACACGTAATCGATGAAACATGTGGCTTAACAAAAATATCCTACAATATTCTAAAGAATAAATTAAACATTTTTACAAAATAAAATATAAATAAATCTTATAAAAGTCAAGTAAAATTTATAATTGACAAAGACATTTTTTATTTTTTGAACTAAATTATTTCCTTTCAAAGTTTTACGATAGAGGTTTTGCTGCCAAATCTACATTTCTTCACTAATAAATAAAGAAATATTGGAGGACATTCCACACATCGCCATCTAGCCCCAAGTTAAGTAACTAGACTTGTATTATGGGTGCTAGACAACGGATATATACTACATACTTATATATTTTTCTTTTGTAAATAAATACTTATATTATCTTACATAGAAACAACCAGACCACAGACAAATAGGTATCTAAGCATAAATACTTGTCTGAGGCGGGAATCGAATCCGCGACCCTGTGTTTGGCAGTCCGGCATGGTGACCATTGTGCCAACTGGGTCGTCAATATAATACCACTATACAGGATTTTCTGAGTGTTTTCTCGTGGTCCCAGGATTTTGTCCCATTAATGGGACCACGAGGGAGAACTATTTCTCGTAGTCCCATTTCTATGTTCAGTAGGTAACGTATTTTTTGTTTGTAACGAATAGGCTCCGAAACTATTAGACCGATTTTGATGAAACTTGGTACGAGGATACATCGATAGGCTGAGAGGCTGACGGGGTGGCATATGACCTTTGGCTATTGTAAGTTCGTAAGTAAAACAATATTAAATAGGTAAATTAAACAAATCACGGTGATTATTGCATTTCGTCTTACTTTAATACATAGTTACCTATTGATTAACAATCTGAGCAACAGCAACAAATACAACATATGCACAATTCTAAGCAAAGAATACAAGGCGTCCAGAACAATATTCCAGCAAGAAACATTAATAATTTTCCACAGCTTCTGCATCGTTGACGAGCGTCTACATAGTTGGGGTAGAACAGAGGATACCTGTGGTACAGCCATGGTTGTGGAGGTTTTTGTAAAGACATAAGATAGCAATCACCTGCTGCTCTTTCCCAAGAGGTTTCTTTAGGAGCTGATGCTGCAATACGCTTTGCCCATTTGCAAGTACACTGTTTCGATGTATTTGCACTGAATAAAGAAAAACAAGGCCGATTGAACAATCTTTTTAAGTATGAATCGGATTCTTCGGCGCAGCTGCACGGTCGATTAAAAAAACATTGTAAGCGCTGTTGAAACCAAGAGCCATTGGTGGATTTTTGATATCTCTTAGCGGATTTCATACGTGGATGTTTTCGTGATTTTTTTCTTTTACAATTTTTAGGTTTGTCACACATATCTAGCGTAAGTTGAAGTTTCTTTTGCACACTTTGAAGATGTGCAGCAGTTTTTGTTTTTCTCATTTGATATTGTTTATACTTCAGTAGCTTTCGTTGTAAGATTTTATCCTTTTTCCGTAGTTCATTTTCTTTTTTTTTTCAGTGCTTTTTCTCTCCTCTGTAACTCATCGGGGTCCATGTTTTACGAGATAATACCATGTGCATAAAGAAAAATACAGGAAAAACTTATCCTATATTATAGGTTACAGGGTTAATCCACCGTCGTTCTCACATCGTAGATACGTATCTAGATTCAATTTATGAAACTTTTCAACGGGCCTTTCAACAAGTATATCGTATCAAAATGATAACTTTATTTCCTCTTCTATTCATTTTTCTTAGCACCCCCCGTGCTATTCCTATAGGCTTGTGCTAAGCATATTGTAATTAATCAAAGTTTCTTCTGGAAATCGTTTTAACATTTCTAAGTTTTTAATTTATTTTCAATATTTTTCCATTTTTATTGAGATTTTTTAGTTTGTTTTATTTTTAGCCAAAATTTATAATGATTGAATCATGTCATAATATTGAAGTTACATTGACAAAAAGACGTTAGAAAATACCACAGGAAAATACAAATACTTACCATATATTTTTTTGTTAGTCTATGACAAATACCACAACCTATGAAACTACCTATTTTTCCTTAGGGAGTTTCTAAGGTCATTGATCTATTTATGAGAAATAATCAAAGACCTTTTTCCTCTTGAGGTAAGAAACCCTAATTAAAAGACTTCTTATGTAAATAAAGTAGGAACATACAGGGAATGGAATCGGTTGCCAGTCTTACTGTCGTGTACAATTTAGGGGTCTTCAAATCACGAGTGAACGAACAGGTTTCTCTAGGAAAGCATACAGCATCAACCGCATCGTCGCCTACCATCAGGCTCTCCTGCCTACAAACGATAGGAAACGTTCGTCTAGTGGTAAAACGCTGACATATAATTTGTAAAAAAAACCGCATTTCGGCTCGCAGTCTGACGTACCTTCTTATCTATTATCCTTTATCGAATTGACCCCTGCATCGAAGAGTTAGGTTTTCTTGCATGAGGTCAGCATCGCAGCCGGGCGGCAGGCGAGACGGTATGCGTGCGCGCGCGCTGCCATAAAACCGCCAGTACTCACTGAAAGCGCACGCGTCGCGTCTCGCGATTGTGACCAAAGTGACAGAACATAGTGGACATTCTAACATACTTATAAAAGTTACGTGCGAATAACTGCGACTGGATCCAGACAAGTCCCAGGTATTTTTAGAGCCAACTGAAAACAAGCAAAACTGGTTCCCTAGTTTTAACATTGCGAATGTTCGCAAATTTCCTTGCCTTATAAGATTTAAATTAAGTTACTTTCTTTATAAATAATGAATTGAAACTTGTTTTAATGAAAATATTTAGATAATGGTCTTAAATGCATGTTACTTAATTAAAAATTCAAAACTAAAACAGATACCTAAATAGTTCGTTAATATTATTGTTTTTGTGTTATTTTTATGCTTTAATTTTTTTTTAATATCTATCTACTATCGGTACACTGTTTCACTCGCGTTAGTCCCATTCTCGTAATCCCGTGAAATTATGGAGATAGAAAGTACCTCATGTTATTCTCAAGGATTCTACGTAGCTTCATAAAAAGTTCA
Organism: Idaea aversata; assembly: GCA_907269075.1. Lineage (NCBI taxonomy): Eukaryota > Metazoa > Arthropoda > Insecta > Lepidoptera > Geometridae > Idaea > Idaea aversata. Next base: position 11,444,157 of record OU026091.1, read on the forward strand.
TCAAAATTTGTCCAGTAACTTCGGGAGCTAAATAAAAAACGTCCGTCTTTATAATATTAGTATGGGTAGAGTAAGATAATATTTATTTTCAGTGACTAAAGATAGTTTCTGCGCCTTAATTTACGGAAACTGATTACATCCTTAATAAATAAATTGAAAATTATGTCTGTAAATATTTGTATTGTAAACACAGTTCCATTGTCCGCTTATCAGTGAATGTTAATACGTGTGACCAATAGATAAGAATACCTATTATACACAGTTAGTGGTTTATTTAAGTAAAGTGGTGTATTGTTATCTCTACAGGGCAACAGGATATTTTTAACATGACGTGCTACTCGCTTCTACTACTCCTCACTACCTTAGGTAAGTTGACACTTAGATAATAGTCGCCTCTACCTTACCTTTAGGCTAAGACTAGCTGCGCCCCGCGGTTTCACCCGCGTAAGTCCCGATCCCGTGGGAATATCGGGATAAAAAGTAGCCTATATTTTTCAATTCGATCTAGCAGTTCCTAAGATCAGCGCGTTCAAATAGAAAACGGTAGCCCTCAAAGATGAATAATTTTCCCCGTTTTTTTCTTTCACTCCTGTTAGTCGCAGCGTGATGTTATATAGCCCAAAGCCTTCCTCGTTAAATGGACTATCCAACACAAAAACATTTTTTTAATTCGAACCGGTAGTTCCTGAGATTAGCGCGTTCAAACAAACTAACAAACTCTTTAGCTTGATAATATTAGTATAGATTTATTGTCTTCTTTGCTTCTGACCTGGGGCACAGCCTGGGGCAAGCAACTTAGGCAAGGATATTTTTCCCCAGGCAGAATCTCGAAACCATTTCGATAAAAAAGAATTTCATCAGTAAGTAGGTAATTAGGTACCTACTAAAAAAATTATTGAATAAAAATTCCCAAAGGTTTCATGTGTTTTTACAAAAATCTAAAACATGAATAGTAATTCAAAAGGTTATTAAAGAAAGAAAGAAAACCCTTTTTTAACGAAATTGTCTCGTAGCGAGTGGAAATTACTATTTGAAAATGATTTTAAACATAAATTTAAAAATTAATTCAATTAAAAAGAAATTGGATTCTTAAAATGTCGTAAACTATACGGATATATAATAATAATATATAAAAATACCAAAAAAACTTACATTCCCAGCCTAACTTTATGGGAAAGTTTTTTATTGCCTCGTTGTATCGCTTTGTGTCTCGACTTGAGTCAGGAATTTCGCATAAGTTCGCTACTGTTTTTGTTGGAGGTTGTTTGTGGTTCAAGAAACATGCAATTTATTATATGAAGTATGATAGGTCACGTTTGAATATTTTATGACTTAGATTAAACCTATTCACAGAGTGGGTTTTATGATAGTTTTCATACGAAAACTTCGCTCTTTTTTTCTGTACAGCGATTTTTACTAGCAAGTAGGTCAAAAGTTGTTACATTGTCCGGTCTTTTCTAGTTTTAAATAATTTGAAAATAGCTTTTAACTAATAGTAGTACTACTTATATACCTATATAATATACCCTCAGTATTATAAAAAAGGTTTTGTTGGAACTTTTTATTAAAGAATACCTACTGAATTATTTCTAACGGTTTTTAATATGGCCATAATTTTAAAATAAAACTTTCATTTTCTCTATCCAAGTCAAGCTGTAATTAACAAACTATAGATAGAAACAACAAAGGAGAGATTGCAATATCATCCTTCGTGACTAACCTTGTTCTAAATACGACATCCATAATAATTCATTTATCTTAGCAAATCATTACGGATAAAAAAGTTAACAGTCACTTTACTATAATAGTAAGTACTTACTCTCAAACTATTATGTATTTAACATGGGCTAAGCGGGAAGGTAGGATCCTGGTAGGTAAGGTACTTACTATGGGCGTACTTGTACATTTAAACCTTTTTTAACCCCTGACGTGTCTGTGTGTGTGTCTGTCTGTGGCATCGTAGCTCCCGAACGGATTAACCGATTATGATTTAGTTTTTTTGTAGTTGGGTCCTTCTAGCTTAAGAATGGAGTAGGCTTGCCCAGCATCGTACTACCCTCTCAGGGTAATCGTCCGTATCCAGGGGAAAGAACTTGTGAATGTTTCTGGAGCCAACTGATCCGCGAGTTTCATCACGATTTTTTTCCTTCACTGTGAGCAAAATCAATTACGCACATAAAATTTTCCTAAGATAATTAGTGCAAGGCCGACCGGAATTCGAACCAAGACCTTTTAAATGAAACACCTTTCCATGGGCGTAGATACCTATCTCTATCTGGACCCCCTGCAATGAGTTAAATATGAATCTACCCGAGGGGCCTGAATGGCTGACTGAATTGTTACCGAGACAATCATTGTACCGCTACTGTCTGTGTTGTGTAGGTTGAGATCCTGTTTCTATTACTATCAAGTTTCCGTTAATCTTTGTTGCTTTGAATACTGAAATCCATGAGTATTTTTAGTGTAAGGTCGGCTGCATAATTGCAGACCCACCGTGAAGCTCCAAAATGGCTGTTTTAAGAATGTTTTCAACACGAGCAAGATTCAAACAAAAAGTATTAGAATGCAAACATTCCAATAATTGTAATTTTCGAACTCTACCGAGGGCTGCAATTATGCATCCGACTGTACTTACGTCATAAAATATATAATAGGTACATAATACATATATTCTGAATAATTCTGATAATAACAAAGTAACTACGAGTACTAATACTTAGTATAGTCTGTGCGAAGTATTCAGAAACGACGACAATAGAGTATTTACAAAGTAAGTTCCCTCTGATTTTGGATACAATGCGATATGCTTCTCCATAGGTATAATATCCTTATAAGCCAAGTTGTCATTTCGTTCAGAAACCTGTAATTTTCGACATAAGTACATACGGAAGAAAATAAAAATACTCTGCCAAAAACTCCAAAATCTTATTAGGTAGTACATCGTAACAGGTTTAACCCGTTTGGCAACCGATTCAATTGCGGAAAAGGGCTGCAAACGAACCAATATGCAATCACTGCAACGTGAGGTGAGATACCGCTACGTCTACGTCACTAAGTTGGTAATATTCCAAAAGAAGAATCGTTTTTCCTGCATCTTGTCTCGAGATAAAAGACACCAACCTAATGAAGTTTTAATAGCATACAATATAACACTTTAAATTTCCGAGAACATCATTCTACGTGGGAGTGATTCATGATTTTAGTGATTAGTTCCGATTGTGAATTATATGCCCGTTGTCATATGATTTTACGCTACTCGTAGTAAAATGGTTTAGATTTACATAGTGATTCATTTAGCGACCATGAATGAATTAAGATTTCACGGTTTAGGTACTCATTCTGATTTGACCTTTCCTCGTCCGATATGAAAAACACTTAGGTATCTCTCATAAAATTATGTTTTGTGTACTTCATGGTGTACATAACTATAATTAAGGTGCTTATTGCTTAATAAAGGCTATTACAAGTCTAATTACGTGTTATGGCGGTGAGTTATTTCTATTTATTAAAATTGTTGATTATTGCATGTAAAAAATGTTGTTTGTGTGTGTGTACCTTTTTTACCTACGTGTGTTCTTTTCCTAATTTTTGTTTTAATTTAAATTTGTCTTCAAAGATTTCATTAGGTATTTCGTTTTTAGTTATACCAAAATGTAGAAAAATATTTCACCTACAAACAATCTCATAAAACACTTAACAACCATTTTCAATGCATTAATTAACACTTTTAACTAAAGGCGAAAGATCCTTATAAGACGTCCCATGGCCCAAATAAAGAGGCTAAGTACAGAAACAGCTTTTAAAACTAAACTATAAGACCCTATAAGCCCCTATCAGTTTTTGGCTCCAAGCATTAAGACAATCTAATTAGTAAAATCCTCAGGTCACCCGCTTAATTACGCTCATGTCTCCGTATAATCCAGTGTATGTTTAACATTCATAGATAGTGTCTGAAGTGTAACCTTAGAAACGTGACCGACCGAGGCAAGACAACATCTTGGACTTAAATAAACTCTAGCTAACAGCTAACTAGCAGTTAGGGGGAATATAGACTTGAAATCAGCCAATAGTTGATGATAATCTACAACATTACGTTACCTTTTTTTATATCCTCGAAAGAGCAGCCCGGTGCTTTAGATAGTCTTTTTTTTCGAATTTAGATCTCTATTCGAAAGGCGTAACGACAAAATATGAAATTTGTAGGAGTAGATTATGTACAGGTTAAAATATTTTTATTTTACATTTTAAAAAATCTGCAAGTTATCAGTCGATCGAAAAATTCATAGTCTGTTTAGACCCCAGGAACTGGGACTATTGAATATTACCATACAAGGAGCAGGTTAAAGGTGGGAGAGATACGCAACTTGATAAACGAATATGGTTCTGTAGTTTATACTGATTCCTGTGGTGTTTGACGGTTATTAAAACCGCTGGGTCTAACTCGTAATTTAACTCTGAACTTTAACTTAAGAAGTTTTTCTGAGAGTAGCAAATGCTTGCTTAGGAAGCTTGAAGTCTTGGATACAGAAACATCGAGTTCCTTCTAATGAATATAAACAAAGTAAAAAATCTTTACTTAGGTTGGTACCTATAGAGTACCTACCTACTAAGTATTACATCGCTGAGTCTAGCTTTAATAGTGTGACGTTTGTTTTACCATAGAATACCTAAGTTCTGCCCAACACCTATGTGACACTTCTGCACCAAAATACAAGAACAAAATAGTATGAAAATTGTCATAATTAATATGAACTCTATGAATAATATGATTCTATGGATGAATCATTAATTCAATAAGCCTGGGACATGGGATATAATGGGAAAGCCTTCTTCATCAGATACTGACGATAGTTATCTTATATTATGTACCTACTTTGAATGCTGAATGTGATACTAACATCCGCATGTGGACATTGACAGATCTTAAAATCTACGCTCTAAAATAAACTATCAGAGAAAACGCTTCCTTAGTTGTGTCATGTCTTATTATTATACAGAAAAACAGATTTTTAATAATTTTGTCACGAATTCTACAGTCAATATTGATTTATAGAAGCCCTTGCCTCATTGCGTCCGTATCTTAAACCCGTTAACACTACCTTCGGATGACAAATTGCACTCTACCACATCTTAGCTTGTATTGACCAAATGGCCAGTTGACTCAGCGACTTAACGGTGTCCATTACTCAACAAATGCATTAGTGTTAATGGTTAACATCGGTTTACTTGTTAATCTGTTTGTTTCTATTGATTGTTTACCTGTATAATATGTAAATTTAATATTAAAATTAGTTAGAGAAAACTTGACGGCCATTTGGCTATTAACGGTTAACAATCATTCATCTCTCATACTTTCGTCAAATATAGTTAATGACGTGTTATATTGTAAAAAAAAGCCGGCTAAGTGCGAGACGGACTCGCGCACGAAGGTTCCGTACCATTATATTCTATTTTTAGTATTTGTTGTTATAGTGGCAACAGCAATACATCATCTGTGAAAATTTCAACTGTCTAGCTTTCACAACAGCCGGACGACAGGCGAACAGACGCGATGCTTGACGGACGGACAAGACAGTGAAGTCTTAGTAATAGGGTCCCGTTTTTACCCTTTGGGTACGGAACCCTAGGTTAGGTTAGGGGCTCCGGTTTTCCGCACTCAGGCATAAGTCTGCCCATGGCGCGTGATCTACGGCTGTTACTCCAGCCAACCCAGCTCCGACCAGAAGCGCAGAATTCTCCTGGGGTCCTCGCACGCTTCTTGGAGTGTTGTTGGGTTGCCGAGTATGTCGTCCCTGTATGCAGCCAGGCTCTCGCACTCCAGGATTGCGTGAGCGATGGTCTCCTCTTCCGACAGACACGCTCTGCAGAGTGGGCTGTCGGTTATACCTAAGACATTAAGGTGTTTATTTAATGAGCAATGCCCGGTTATTGTGCCTACCATTGTGCGTAGGTCACGCTTTTTTAGACGGAGCAGTGTCCTTGCAAGTTTCGGCCTGGGTTGCGGTAGTGCCTCCCTTGATTGTCGACAACTTGTGGTTTGTGCCCATCGTCTGTCATGCTGCGCTTGAATGCGCGTTCTTAACCATGCCCTTACCTGAGAGAAGGGAAGTGGTACCATTGGGTAAGGTCCCATAGATACGGAGTTTGATCCCCTTCTGTACGGAACCCTAAAATGCAGATAATAAAATTAAAATGACTGCTATAAAATCTACCAACTATGTTGTAAACATAAGTCACTATAGATTAATGCGGTAGTAAACATTTTAAACACAGAGTCAGTAATGGCAAATGATTATGATGTTAAGGTCACAAATAGCATCATAGAATAGCATAGATAAAGAACTACTGGGTTCCTAGTTCTACTTTTATTAGACTTTATCAGACAGAATTTATCAGAATTCATCAAATCAGTAGATATTTGTGTGGTATTATTATACAGTTTTATGGTATTCTTAAGTTATACCTTTCTTAGTACCTAATACATTTTAAATTATACCTACCTATATAGAGGTATATGCACATGAAATACCTGATAAAAGCCACAGACGCCCCACCTTTTGTGTAGTTCCTGCCCCCTTAGACAAGATTACTTTTTTTTATTAGCAATATCGCCAACCGACAGATATTTTTTTTATATTTTTTTGTATAAAATTGACATAAAAGCGAACAAATAATCACGTGGTCTTGCGTTAGACAAAAAAAGGTAGATAATCATAGGCCAATTTCATACAATGCTTTATGTCAATTTCATAAAAAAATTGTCGATTGGCGATATCACTAATAGAAAGTAATCTTGCCTTTTTTGGGCAAATGGGCAACTGTTACGATAATAAGCACCCAAAAAGAAATAAAGAAAGTGTTTACTTATTTTAACTTTTTCTCTACTTGTAATTATTAACTCTACTCGGTATTTATGTCTATAAAACTATAACTAACTGGTTACAAAACGCAGCTGTCTAGTTTTATTTAATGCTGATAGCACACGGAAGAGACCACTTAACTTATCTTCCGGTAACTGTCGTGAGAATTCTTTATTAACAAAGAATTAGGGTAAGACACGTTCTATAATAGATAATATACATTTGCGTATGGTGTTTAGCAATTTTTGAACAGTGATTGCGAAGTAACTGCCCGCCAAAATCAAATAATTTTTTTTTAGTTTTCCGTTAAAAATCGAAAGCTAACATTATTTTTTTAACGCGCAGTAAAACATAATTCTCATACTTTGAAACTATGAATATGAATTAATCGTCAATTATTGTTAATTCCACTGTTATTTAAATTTTGGATGGTTTCATAACTTTCATAAAATCAGTAAGAAGTTGGAAAATGATCTAAGTAAGTATTTCTTAGAAACGCGTTTAGCGGTGGAGGACTACATGTTGTACCGCCCCCACATAATGGCAAAAGGGGAGAAAGAAGAAGCGTGTTTAGAAAAATAATGTAAAACAATTACTTAGATTTCTAACTCGGTAATTTTTGTCAAAAAATACATATTTTTTTAATTTGTCGGGCATCAGGTGCGAAATACTTCTAATACTTACGTATGTTTAATGCTGTTTTAAACAGGTGGGTTAGTGACGTATAGACCATCTAATAATACAAATATTAGTGACTCACTGTACCTACCTGTTATATGAATAAGGTAGATAGGTAAGTAGCTAGGTACTAAGCCAGAACCGCTTTGGAACAAAGTAAATACTAAATACTCTATGTATGAAATTAGTTCTAAATTTAATTTTAGACAAGTAGGTTTAAAAAGTTTAAAGAAAAAATTTATAGATGACTTGATTTGTAGTAGGTACAACACAGAAATTACCATAGAACACGATAATATACACTGAGAAAAGTAATAGCTAGAAAGTATAAGTTACACAAATGGGCATTGCACCCTTATCGCTGAAAGCGATCTCTTTCAATCTTTGCTTAGAAAAGAACCGATTTAGCTTTTATAGTGGGTGAGTGGGTATTTTAGATGTATTTAAGCTGATTATGCCAGGAATTTTAAGTTTAATCAATTCATAGGTTTCAAAGTCTCGATGTGTGGGTACTTTTTTATGTTCTCTACTAATTGAATTCTACTGACGATCAAAATGTTTCCTATAGTCGAGGTGAAAAAATAAATACTTATTATTTATTACCTAACTGTAAAGAGTTATCAATATTTTAACTGTTTATTTAATTCTACATACAGAGAAAAAAAAAAGGTTTTTCATTACTCATACTCCGAAAGTAGGTCTAAAGATGCATGAAGAGCGTGTAGAAAATAAAATTTCCAGCCCTAGGGCTTTTCTCTTTCACTGACAGCTGTCATGTCAAATTATGGCTTCGCACGACTTGTGCAATGTGCATGTAGCCAGTATCAGTAACATTACGCATAAGGAACTTTAAAAACCTAACCTCCTTGCTTTAAGTAACACCAAAGAATAACACTACATGTATATAACCTCTTTGGTCCCAACCTTGTAAGAGGATCAGGTAGTATGGAGTCTCTCATTCACTCTCGTTGTTAGGAAAATTTTATGTATTATTCGTAATGAAAAGCACAGTGTTTACCTCGGGTGAAAGACTCATTAAGTCCCTCGAACTATTAGCGCCCTCGCTACGCTCGGGCGCCAAACTCCGTCTCGGGACTTGTAATGAGTGACTTTCACACCTAGGATAACAATGTACTATTTATGTAGCAATAAATAAAACTCTCCCTACTGACACTAGAAAAAATTCTTGATTTTAGTAAAATAACTGTTAAAGCAGTATTCTTAAATTATAAAAGAAATATGTTTTAATTAAGAATACTGCTTAATATTTTCAAGAACATTTACTAAATACAAGATTTTTTTCTGTAGCGTCTTGGGAGATCATTATTTCTCACTTCAAGAAACCTTCTTTTTATGTAGACAAAATAAAATGTGAAACTCTAAATCAAAAAGACAAAACATCGTGTTAATTTAAAATGAAAGTAGTACATAGATACTCAACTAACATCAATATAATACCTATATAAAATAATGATGTAGGTAGGTACTTTCTCTGAATATAATGGAGACTAGATGAATCAGTACCTACTTAGACATCAAAACTATCTGTAGATTTTATAACAATAGTTAGGTACTTATAGTAACTGTAGTTTCTGCAATTGAAAGTCTTTCGAATGATTGAATTGATTGATTGCCTAAACATTTCGCAACTTAGTAGGCTAATAATTAAGCCTATATAGAAACAGACAGACATAATAATTATGTTAAAAAGTTAAACAGCAGCAGCAGTATAACACTAAGAATATTGTAAAAACTTATCATGTTTTAGTACTAGGAAATCTACAGTCATATTTTAAAAGCGGTGTTGGCTTAGTGGTAGATACCTCGACTTTCATTCTGAAGGTCGTGGGTTCAAATCCCGGCCAGCCGTCCACTGATCAATTTTTCTTAAGAAAAATGTATGTGCGCTAATTGACATTGCTCTTACGGTGAAGGAAAACATCGTGCTGGGCAAGCCTACTCCATCCTCACGAAAAAAATTGCGGAAAACAGCCCGTATACAAGTACGACCCAAATATAGGTACCTACATATCTAGGTAAGATTTACAACCAATATGAAATGAAATGAATGACTCAATTATAATAAAAGTGTGATTTCTAGATAATTTAATCATTTTGCTTCCGCGAGAAGGCCTTGCCTACCGCAACTGTCAGCGAAGTCACAGACTAGTAAACAGTTCTAACCAAGTGTTCAATACCCATGCAATGACTCATGCAATTATAGGTTACTAACAGCGCCCCGCGGTTTCTCCCTCGTAAGTCCCGATACCGTGGAAGTTCCAAGACAAATACCACCCCGTCGTTTTTGCGTCGTCGGGGGTTAAAAATAGCCAATGACACTCAGCTACCCTAAACTATCTCTATGCAAAATTTCATCCAAATACGTCCACTTGTTTCGGAGATAAATCCCTACTAACCCTTGCAAACACACAAACGTCTTTACCTATAAGTATAAGAATGTTTATTACCTATATTGTGTACAATGGATGGTAAGTAGTTTTAAAATTAAATTACTACAACTAACCCATATTAAATTTTTCAGAAGAATAACATCTTAAATATTAGATGAAAAAAATATAGAACCTCTTTATATTATTATTAGTGTTGAAGCATGTATTCATGATTTTACCTTCAATGAAACAAGTACTCAAGTAGAAGTAACAAAAAATTTAGAGTTAACTTTCAGAAAACCGGCTTGACCGTTAAATACACATTAGCTTAAACCGAGCCTGACCTACTAATTGAACCGATACAGAGATACCTACCTCGTCGTACGTTTGTTTGCATTTCGATAACTAACTCGTGTCTGACTTCCTCTCCTGACCCCAACTGCAGTTCAAATCATTTAACACTATTATAAATATTAAATAACAACCACCGATAACGGGAACCGAAATAACTTTCCCAAAACTAGGTACGTGAATATTTTTTATGTGATGTAGGTAATTGAGCTAAATATGAATATATTTTTGGGATTGTATGTTCATAAATATGAAATTTTTAACAATTTCTAAAGTGATTTTAACAACGTAACGACCGAATGGAAACATCTTGGTAAATTTATTGGCCATAAGGTCGACTCTACAGCGAGAGTAGAGCGCCGTATAACGATCAAGATACGATTTAATATAAACATTTTCAATTCGAATCGCTGCCTATCACCTGCATCTGGGACATGGTCGTGACACTTCTACCTGAAACCTACGTATTATTAATCTAACATTTCTTTACACAGGTGTCGAAATAATATCTGGTCAAAACACAAACGCGTTGAGAATAGAAGATGCTCTCCCGAACCTCGAGAAAGAAGTCGAAGACAACAGTCGTTACAAAACCCTGGAAGCCAATGCTACAGTCATGAAATTACTAGTTGATAATAAGGATGGTGTTAGCAAGTAAGTACCTTTAGGTAGACTAATAATATAAACAGGAACAAAATAAACAAATTTAATTTTCTAATTATTGATGATGTTTTCTTGATCGAATTCGGCCACAATGACTATTTCTGGCTAGAAACAGTCACTGCGGCCGAAATCGATGCAATTATTGACTGTCATAAGGATTACTCATCATATTTTACTTCAGAGACAAAATATATGATGAAAAGTCAAAATACCATATTCACTCGTATTATTTGCAATAAAATTAATGATATTCGGATCATTTAAAATGATCAAAAGAGTACGACTTTCTCTTTAGAAACGTTAGGCCATGACGAATCGATCAACTCTGGCTCAGATGCAAAGGTGAAGCATATTTCGCTAATGATAAATTTCACGCTTCACTGCAGAAAACAAGTTTCCATAAACGAAACGATAATTAACTTAAAAATGATTGGATGAAAGAAACACAATATGGTCAAGATCTTAGTCCATAGTTACGTGGAATGCTCTAATTAGAGTTTTTAGAGATACATTTCGAAAATTCGTTGGAGGAACTTCATTCGCTACATTTGTTAGTTTGGTTAGTTTCTTCTACGATTATGCCTTACGATATTGTCACAGATCAGAAGTATTCGACATGTTACACTCGAAAGATGACAATGAAGATCACATGGACCTACCAACGTTTCCTGAGGATTTAGAAGACGCGAGAGCTGATGTACCGGCGCCGCCAGACTCTCAAGCTGAGTTTTTACAAGGTAAGGCACTATTTTAATATCATTTTTGTCACATTTATGCGTCTTCTTAAATATATACATTGAACAAAGCGCGTATATAAATAAACAGCAATGACTAATGACGTATGCACTCTCCTTGTGTTCTGCTCTAGCTTCCTAAGAAGGGCATAGTTATTGACATTAAGTAGTTAATACTTCCACATTTTTTAATTTACTGTATATATCTTGATTAAAATTCTATTAAGCAACTGAAGACTGTCATTCTTATTGACCGTATCAATCGGATTAAATCGCGTCAATGTGTGGTTCCCACCGAACTAAAACCAACCCACTTACTGTAGCTTCACTCTGCACTCTGTACAAATCTTGTTGCAAGCTTTATCGATATGGGATAAACAAACAATATCGTTAACCATCGGCTTATCTCTCGAGGAAAATTATCTACTTGTCATGTTCAATGTGGGCGTAGTCGAGTATGTCGTATCATAAAAGTTCACGCGGTCAAAATACTATTGACTCCGTGTCAAGTTCATGAATTTAGTTATTTAAATACTTGTTTACTTTGTAAATATTAATATAACGTCAATTGAAATATTGCGTTATTATTACAAAAGATAGAAACAAACACTGAGAGCTAACTTTGGAAAGTAAAAACGTAAAAATAAATAGCAACTCATATATAACAGGGACTTATACTTATTGGGTATATTTTCAACCAAAAATTATGAAACTAAACAAGATAAAAATCTCTAGGTAAAACGCACAAAATCAAAAGTACCAACCCAAACAGATCCAAGACTGATCTTTTGAGTCTTGTAAGAAAAAAATATGATTACCAATACATTTAATTAAATTAGTTTTCTTCATAATTTTAGAACCAGGGGACAAAGTAGAGAAGGACTCCAAAAGCCGGGTGATAGCCACGAGAAGGGAGCCATTGGGTGCGGCAGCTGGCATCATGGTGGCCATCACAGCCTCCATCGTGTGTATAGCTTACACCGCCCTCATTGTTTGGAGACGGATTTATTTGTAAGTAATAGCACATACCTACTAAGGAGAGACAAAAACAGACAGACTGATAAGAAAGTGATCATAAGAGGGTTCCTTTTTTAACTTTTGAGGTAAGGAACCCTAAAAAGAAATAAAGAAAATAGGTACATTTCTTTCTTTGATTCCATGGATTAATATTTTTACGTCTTTTGTCTTGTGTTATCGTATGCGAGTGGCATTTTTTTACTTTGTCATGAAGTAAATGCACAACTTGGAAGAAATAAAAACATCTATTTTTTCCCCTTATGACACAATGTATAGGTACCATTGTTATTACTAAGCCAAGGAATACCGTAATAAATGAAAGGCATGTAGATATAAGAGATACAATCAAAGAAGTGAAATATCTAAGCAATTAAGAGAGTATTATACCTACTCGTAGTTTTGTCTACTCATAAAAATAACGGGTAGCGATGTTAAAAGATTAAAATCAATGGTGTCCGATAAAACACCTAAAAAGTAACGACCTTTTATATCTTTAGCCCACGGGATTTGGTCATTTTACATTTTACCTAATCAACCTACTTAATTAGTGAAAAAAAAAACAATTTCGAACTGAAAAAAACAATTTCGAAAAGAAAAAAGAGCTTTTGGTAAAAAGTTTGACGGCACTTCTGAGAAATCCATTTAGCCTACTTAATTATTTTATTTATGTATCGAAGTACTTTCTAATGAATAGAAAACGTTTGTAGGCGTAGTGCAATTACGTTTATTGCCTAAACAGCTTTTCAGTTTAGTGTATAAAGTAGAAAGTCGTTATACTACCTATCTACTTTAATTAGTGCTTATACTTATTATGAGTACCCTTATCTTTCGTTTAAAAATGGTACCTACTAAACTAAAATGCATTTAACTTAAAAAAAAATTAGCCAAAATCTATTCCCAACTAAAATTGGTGATGGAAAATTGTTGAGTGTTGTTAGTACCAGTTGTAGGAGAAATATTTTCCAACATTTTGGTATAATTACAGCGAGGATCGAAAAGTTCCTGTTGTTTTAAGCTTATACAAACCATAAGTCGTAAAAAGACTGTATTGGTGTGTTTTACTTAAATTTGAATAGGCTTAGAAACGACAAGGATTTATTGTCTACAATTATTCCAAAACTAGCGACCCGCTCCGGCTTCGCACGGCTATATTATGCATGTATTATACATATAAACCTTCCTCTTGAATCACTCTAACTATTTAAAAAAAACCGCATCAAAATCCGTTCCGTAGTTTAAAAGATCTAAGCATACAAAGGGACATTGGAACGGCGAAAAGTGACTTTATTTTAAACTATGTATGTATGTAGTGATGTAGAAAACGAGTTCACCTACAAACGTAACACTTATCAACAGTTTTTCATGGAATATAGTCATCGGCAACAATTTTGCGTCGAAGTTTGGTCCCTTTAAGATAGAATAAAATATCATTTATTGTTACATTAGATCTCATAATATACTTAGATCCCTATTCTTACATTTGTATTAGAATAAATATAATCTAGTTAAAATATGATTAGGTGAAATCATTAGCTAGATTTCATAGTGGTTAGACAATTATGCTGTAGAGTCGGCAATAAGAAAACGCCCACGGTCGCTCTGCCACTTCGTAACAGTTAGGCACAGTTGATACTTATCGTTGTTTTACATTATCGTCCACTACTCAGTAATTTCAATCTACCCTCTATCCGTGAGATTCGATCGAATTGTCCGCTTTCTATTGCTGTTCAATAAATATTTCACTTTATTGGATTTAACTCTATACCTATGCTTATTACTTACATTTAGATTTTTCAACTAATACATTCGCATGACTCTGTGTTTGTTAATTATTAAAGTCTAAATCGCAATGTAATTTTCCAAAATAATACAGGGCAGCATCTAATCAAGCGATTTGACCATACCACACACAATAACAGATTGAAAAAGTTAGATTTGCAATATGAAAAAGTTAGATTTGCATTCTGAAGGCCAATTCTCGTAAATAACATTGTTAACATTACATTGCAATATCATTTCGATTGCAAAAGATACCTTCAAAGTCAGTTTTTTTTAAAAAAAAAGCTGTATTTTGAGCTACTTTGAGGGTATTTTTTTATGATTGAAATGCAATCGGAATGATATTGAAATGTTATTTGAACAATATTATTTACGAGAATTAGCCTTCTGACCAGATAAAAGATTTCTTTTGGAATGACTAGGCTATGAAACTATTAATATTGGTCCAAATTTGATGAAACTTGGCATGAGGACACATTGAATCTTTATCACAGGCTTTTATCATAATATTTCGCGGGTGAAACAACGGTGCTCTGCTAGTAGTTTTATAATCCACAAATAATATTAAATCCCCGACACGCCAGCATTGAAAAGGCTTTAAACCTTGGAAATACGCGGTTATTCGTGGCTTCAATATGTATGAAGGGTGTAACTCGACACTGCCGTAACCATGGCTGCGTAGGCGCAGCGCGCACGCAATTGGCGCGGAAACCACGACACTTGACAAACAATGCACATAGCATTCTCGTACTGTGCTTTTACTTATTCAATTTCATTTTTTAGTTTAGGTTATTCAACGTCAAAATTATTTGGGGTTGAGACATAAGATTTGGTTTTCATTATTGGATAGCTCTATTTTCTTGGTATGCCTTACATTAAAATACACAAAGTAAACAGTAACCGAATTATAAACAAAAGAGGAATCATCTCAATCGGTTAAGTTAAGACGTCTTTGAGTAGATACATAAAAATATATCCCTATAGGTACAATCCACGGTCAAAAGTCACTGCCCACCGTAACGTTTACAATCCGTGCAGCACTATTTGAACATTATAACAACGTAACCTGTGGATCGAACCCGTCGTCGGTTGGTGTAGCGGGTGGCAGCTTATACCACTCGGCCAACTAAAGACATACTAACATGTTGAAAATAATAATCACACTGAGTACTTTTAATTCAAGTATTTATGTTTGTATGTAAAAGAAGGTCGTAAGTCCAATATTTGTTGATAGTATTATTTTAGCAAATTGATCATTTACTTATGACCCATACCTACTGTACGCGACGAATTAAATAACTAACTAACTAACCCATTAGATAAGAAACCCCTCTATTTTTGAAGTTGTTTAATAAAATTTCAGCATCACTTTTCGCCGTCGTCCCTATATCCCTTTGTATCCTTAGATCTTAAACCATAAATAAACTAAGCATAACGCTTAAGAGGAATGGGTACCGGCGCTCTCTCCATTCAAACGTAGTCGACTGTTTCCTCCCTGGATAATGACACGAGAGCAAATATTTTAGCAGCATAAAACTTATAACTGCCATGACCATGCCCCTAAGATATGTTGACCAAGGCGAACTAATTAAAAATATTTCACTGTGATCTAACAAAAGTAACTAGGTAGTACTAGATACGGTCGGATACATAATTGCAGACCCACCGTAGAACTCCAAAACGGCTGCTAATTTTCTATTTGTCTATTTACAGAAAAAGAAATGGTCTGAAACATGAACTCCTGAGGAACGAAGAGATTGCGGAGACGAGAATTGAAGTAAGTACTTACTCATAACTTTATCTCGGTTAATGTCTAGTATTTTATTTATTGTTGGTTTGATAGTGGTTTGATATCAATAGTTGTTATCATGTGAAAATGATAATAATATTGAATTTGATAGATAGAGGTACTTATCGGTTATGTTAAATTGGGCAAGTTACCTAACTAATAGAAAGATTATATTATGCTAGTACTTACAACCCACACTGAAAAAACTTTCCTATAAAAAATCAACATATTTCGTCCATTTTCAAACTACTACTTTCATATTTCAGATTCTACACTTTTTAGTTTTAGTATTGTCACATATTAACTGAAAAATAAATAAAAGATAAAGGTTAAATTTTTACCTCCATAACAAACACTCAGTTGTATGGTTGTGTAATCTTAAAAAAAAAGATTTGTTATTCTAAAAACTCTAAAACTACTGCATACTGAATTTTGATAACACTCAGTGTAAGGATACATTACTTAATTGGGAGTGACCTATGCTACTTTTATGCTGATATTTTCACAGGATCGGAACTTACGGTGAAAACGCATAAAGCTGTTCGTGTATTATACTTATCTTTCCATGTTTTTTCAGCTATGAAGATCTTAAACAAAGTGGAACATCAATGAAACTGAGCAATCTCTACCCACACTCAACCGACGACGGATTAGTTTCATGGATGATTTAGAAAGACTGAGTTTTACTAGTTAAGTTCTGCGCTGAAGTGATAGACTTTCAGTTTCAGAAAGCTAAGTCAAATTGTTAGAGACGCTTTATTTTTGATGAGATATTGTGAACATTTTCGTTAGTTTGAAAGTTAGAGGTAGTTCAGTAGCGAGGAGTGAATTTTATTTTTATGGTAAGCCGATATATTTTGGACGTTTTACCATGTGGTTTTACTAGTAAGTAAGTTGTTTTGCCACTCAAGACTTTGCCACTTTTAACTTGCCGACGCGATTTTCTGCAAACTACGTCATTTTCCTTGATAGATCTTCTGATACACAGAATCCAGAGATTAACAACAAATTAATAATTAAACTTACTCAGTTAATTAATTTGTGAGGTGATGTTGATTATTTCACATTTTTTTGTGGACTTGTGCGAAAGTAGATAGGTCTAGGAAGGAACGTAACCTAATCCGTAAAGGTAAGGCGAAAGGAATCGGATTATATGCATCCCTCGCTACTGGTAGGCATATAAATTAGGAATATCTTTGTCATAATAAGCATAGTGCAAACTATGCATGTTGATTATACTTTATTAGCTAGTGCAAGTAATTTTTGAGAAAAAAAATACCTAGCAAGAAATTGTACACAACGTCATCTAGCCCCAATCTAAACAATGAGGCTTGTGTTATGGTGATTAGACAACGGATAGAATACTTATACTTATTTGTATACAAATACATAGATAGAAACACTTAGACAGAAATAAATATCGGTACATAAGTAAATAAATATACAACAATAAATATACGGAAGGGCATCGCGGTCGGCGAGCGCAAATTAACAAATTTGCGTTTTGCCGACGATATAGTTCTCTTCTCCAACACAGCGCAAGAACTGTCTCAAATGCTCGAAGATCTGAGCAGGGCAAGCCTCGAGGTCGGACTGACGATGAACATGTCGAAGACTAAAGTAATGACCAACAGCGTCAAACGCGCGATTACCGTGGGAAATGGGCGGATTGACTACGTCCAAGAGTACATATATTTGGGCCAGTTAGTTTCCTTCCAGGCTAGACAAAAAAAAGAAGTCGCTAGACGCACCGAGAACGCCTGGAGGAGCTACTGGTCTATGAAAGAACTCATGAAGGGCAAATTACCACTATCCCTTAAACGGAAGCTCATGGACGTATGCATTCTGCCCATCCTAACGTACGGCGCTCAAACTTGGTCTTTGACTGGTCGTCAGAGGTCCGCACTCGGGGTATGCCAAAGGGCGATGGAACGAAGTATTCTCGGGGTCAGACTTACTGACCGAATTCGGAATACCGAAATACGTTCCAAAACCCAAGTAGTCGATGTCACCCAAAAAGCTGCCACACTGAAGTGGAATTGGGCCGGCCATATCTGCCGTATGCCGGAAGAACTTTGGGCCAAATTAACAACTTTTTGGACACCCACCAACGGAAAAAGACTACCTGGCAGACCCCGTCGAAGGTGGCGAGACGATATGGACAGGTTTATGACAGATTGGCAATCCGTCGCACAAGATCGCGATCAGTGGAGGGGGAGTAGAGAGGCCTTTGCCCTGCAGTGGGACACTACAGGCTCATAATAATAATAATAATAAATAATAAAATACATAACAATTTGTTTGACGGCGGGAACTGAACCTGCATACTTCTGCGTCGCAGACGGGAGTTCATATAAAAGTTAGGGACATAAATATTAATTCCTATTTGTTTACCCGACTAGGTACGGCAAGGCAAAAGGGAAGATTATGTTTTTGACCCGTATGTAAATAGATATAGTTCGCTGCATAATTGCTGCAACTGATGCAGGTGTCTAGAATCTTGCTTGTGTTGAAAACATTATTTTAACAGCCGTTTTGGAGTTCTACGGTGGGTCTGTAATTATGCAGCCGACGTACAGTCGGCTGCATAATTAATAATAATTAATAATCAACATTACCAATTAGCTGAACCCCACGTGACCCAAAGCTCACTCCCAAATCTGTAAGGTTATAAAGTAATGTTACCTGATTCTGTTTTTTTAAACAATACACTATGCAATACAATATAGGTACAATATAAAAAATAACAAAATAGGTAAATACTATATTTTTCACAGATATGCGTGGGGTTCAGCTAATTGATAATGTGACTGTACCTACTCTCGGATAGTTCTAAAATTACTATTAAGTATTGGAATGTTTTTATTCTAATAATATTTATCTAATAAATTCATGAGCTGACTCGAGTTAGTTCATTTTAATCATAGCAGTTTTGGAGCTCTACGGTGGGTCTGCAATTTTGACTCCGACCGTATGTGTTTATATTATTTGCCGCTTAGTAGGTTTAAATACAATATTTTATATGAAACATTGCGTAGGTGGGTATACTTTGTTTGCCGAGGGGTTTTCGAAGTTTTAGATAAGATAGTATGTATTTGTAGAGAGAATGTTTGTGACCTACATTTCAATGTTGTGCCATATTTCAGCATAATATTATATTTGAACATTTTCTAAGAACTTTGAAAGCAGAGATAATTAAATTTAATGGAATAGAGACAACATTTGACTGAATAATTTCAGTTTCAACAATATAACTTGCTTTGAAATTCAGGGCTCTAATTTTGTAAACCTTTGCGTGTCTTACGTGTGAAAAAAAGAAAATTAAATGACAGTTTATCGATAAACATAGTCCGTTAGTAGTTTTTGTATTTTTATATATCTACTAGCGACCCACCCCGGCTTCGGCACGTCTGTATTATGCATATAATATATCTAAAAACCTTCCTCTTTAATCACTCTATCTATTTAAAAAAACCGCATCAAAATCCGTTGCGTAGTTTAAAGAAAAGTGACTTTATTTTTATACTATGTAATGATTTTGTTTCATAAATAAACGCTGTTTTTTTTAAGTCTTATTTTACGTTCTACATTATAAAATAGTCTTAGGAAATCCTAGCCCGGCAAAGAGGCGTAGGTAAGTTGACATTCGAATCAGGATGGTTTAGACCCCCTCTTTATTTTACTTTAGTTATCTTTGATCAAAACAAATAGGAACATTAACCAATGTATATTCTAGATAAAAGATATACCTACTACAGTCTAAAATAGAGAACAAATTACTAATTCGCATTTTAAAATAAGTTAATTTATTAATTATTCTAAGTACTATCTGTGATGCCATAAATACTTCAAAATGGAATGTAATTGGAGGTTATTTTAAAAGAATACAACGAAATAAAGTGATAACAATCCAACTTTATTATGCTTGTTTCATTAACTTAAAACATTGGCAAGAAAGCCTAAAAAATGCAAATAAAAATATAATCCAAACCATTTATTGCTCTTAAATTAAAGGCGGATGCGATCTAAAGCGACGGAAAATTAAGAGAATCACAAATCGAAGACTTTTTTTATTTTAAAGATTTACATAAAACCCGTCGGTGCTTGCCTGGTTTGAACCTTTAAATTGTAACAAAATGATATGTTTTTGATGTCAATTGCTTGAATTCGTTTGTATTTAGTAGTTGCCATCTTTTATTATTATTTAAAAGAATAATTTTAACTTAAAACTTTTAAGTACTTACCAAAAAGTAAAAATAAGAGTCAGTAAAAGTAACTTTTAAGTACGAAAAATTTAAAATTATTAACTTTGTAAAAATTAGAAGCTTACTATAAAGGTACTGATTTATTTACGCAGAAACACCGAAATCAGGCAATGTATAAAGGGGAGAAAAGAGCTATTATGTATTTCTTTTTGTATGGATAAATACGAGTTACATATCGCTCTAAAATTGATGGTAAGTATAACATATCCAGCTGCATTAGATCGCAATGACCTCAAGTTATCCTTAAATACTACTACGTTATACATTGAAGTAGATTAGGTAACAATTATACTGTATCGTGGTATGTGACATTCACTTTTGTTCCGGTTGCTTGTGTCTGACTACAACTGGACCAGTGTTGTCTCCTGTTGCCCGGTTGTGGGCACCATGAGCGCCGTCACAATACGGCCACTGTAATTAAAAAAACTGCTTTTAAGAGGAAAGGGTACCGGGGGCTCTCTACATACAAACTATTACAAACGTAGTCGACTGTTTTCTCCCTGGATAATGACACTAGAGTAAATATATTTGGTGCATAAAACTTATAACTGCCATGACCATGCGCCTTTTTTTTGTTTTTATTTTTTAATCTTAATCTCTATGATAATTAGAAAATGAAAAATAAACAAAAAATAGGGGCATAGTCAATAGTCATGGCAGTTATAGGTTTTATGGCACAAAAATATTTGTGCTAGTGTCATTATCCAGGGAGGAAACAGTCGATAACAGATAAGGGCCACTAAAGGTTTTATAAAAACCTTGATATTCGTGACAAATAACAAGAAAATAAACAAATGAATTGTTTTTCAAGTCGACAATAAAGCAAATATTTATCTAATGACCAGTTTTTGAATAGTTTTCCCTACTTTTACAAAATATTTAGATTTTAATTAAAGTGACAGGTGGCCCTGATTATTCGCCGCAACCGCAATTGCCCTAAAGATTCTAACTTGAACTTACGACTACAGAAATACGACCGAGATTAATGGCTTGAAGCGCATTATACTTAACTATCGTTAAGAGGAACTGGTACTGGGGCCTTTCTCCATACAAACTATTACAAACGTAGTCGACTATTTTCTCCCTGGATGACACAAGAGCAAATATTTTTGGTGTATAAAACTTATAACTGCCATGACCCCTATTTTTTTTTATTTCAATTTCTATGATAATTATAATATTATAATATTGGTGCTGGTGTCATTATCCAGGGAGGAAACTGTCGACTACGTTTGTATGGAGAGAGCGCAGGTACCCTTCCACCTTAATCATGACGGCGAAACACCTATGCCGTCTTTTTTCAAAGTTTGAGTAAACTTTGAAATAATCATATTAATATTTTACCTAAAATGTAGTAAAAGGTTTCACCTACAAACGGTTCATTTGCCGTCTTTTTTTTTCAAAGTTTGGATAAGTTCAGAAATGACAATGAATCTTTATCTTTAAATTTACTTACCTAAAATGTACTTAGTTAAAAGATTTCACATACAAATGTTTAGTATAAATTTTCCATGTTCATTCACAATTTAAGTCATCATCGGCGAAAGGTATTTTACTTTTGGCGCCGATTTGCGCGGTATTTAAACAGATATTTTGCAGATTTCTGCGAAGACTTATACCGGAACCCAGTCTCGTCATCAGAATCGAATCTGGCAGTTGATGATTGGCAATGTGAACCGCCTTTACTACGTTCTGAAGTTGTTTCGGCTATAGCTTCTCTTAAAAGCAGGAAGGCGCCTGGCCCAGATGAAATAGCGGCAGAAATACTGAAGACGTTGGGGGATGCTGGAGTCGATAGACTGCACGATATCTGCAGTACTGTGTGGAGGACGACAAAGTGGCCTCAGGACTGGGCAAGGTCTGTTATTCTCCCATTGCACAAGAAAGGGTCTACCAAAAAGTGCGACAACTACCGCACGCTCGCCCTTATATCTCACGCCAGCAAAATTCTGCTCCACATCATTAACAACCGACTTAGATATTACATAGACTGGCAGATCCCGCAGGAGCAGGCGGGTTTCGTCAAGGGCAAGGGTACGCGTGAGCAGATTCTGAATGTTAGGCAACTTGTTGAAAAAGCTTACGAATTCAATGTACCATTCATTATGTGCATTCGTTATAAATGTTTTTCTATTCTATTCTATTCTATTCTTTGTCGATTACAGCAAGGCTTTTGACTGTGTGGACTGGAAGCTTTTATGGTCGGTTCTCGAGGAGATGGGTGTCCCAAAACATCTGGTCAGGGTGCTTCAAGGCTTATACTCAGATAGTCAGGGGGTAGTGAGAGTCGACAAGACGACGTCGAAACCTTTCTCGTTTGGCAAAGGAGTTCGTCAAGGATGCATCGTATCCCCTGTCTTATTTAACATCTACGGTGAGAGCATCATACGTCGGACCTGTGAAGATTGGGATGGTGGAATTACCATCAATGGCACTAAAATTCAAAACTTACGCTACGCCGACGACACCATCCTTTTCGCAGCTAACGAAGCTGAAATGCTCCAGCTCCTAAACAAAATGGAGCAGCACAGTTTGGAGATGGGACTAGCCATAAACCGGTCTAAAACCAAGATCATGGTGGTGGATCGTGCTTCTAAGCTAGAGCTCAATGGGATACTCAATTTGGAAACTGTTGATCACTTTATTTACTTGGGCTCTAGCATTAGCAACAACGGGTCTTGTGAAGCTGAAGTTCGTAGGAGAATTGGAATGGCCAAGGCTGCTATGTCTCAGCTCGACAGGATATGGAAGGATCGTAACATCACCAATAAGACAAAAATGACCCTCGGCAACACTCTAGTCTTCTCCATTTTCCTGTATAGTGCGGAGACATGGACATTAAAAGCTGGAGACCGCCAGCGCATCGACGCCTTTGAGATGTGGTGCTGGAGGAAAATGCTTCGTATCCCTTGGACTGCGTTTAGGACCAATCATTCGATCCGCGTAGAACTCAAAATAGATAAAAAGCCTAGGCTCTACAACATATGCCTGAGGAGGATTTTTGAGTTCTTTGGCCATATCGCCCGTAAACCCGGTGATAACCTCCAAAAACTAATTGTTACCGGAAAAATAGACGGGAAGAGATCGAGAGGGAGGAGTCCAATGCGCTGGACTGACCAGATCCGCACCACTCTTAACATGAATATTGCCGAAGCGGTTTATGTCGCCGAAAGCCGGAAAAGATGGCGCAACATTGTAAGAGAGAAGTTAATTCCCTGATGGGTCACGACCCCCAGCATTGGGGAATCGACGCAAGGAGGAAACAGATATTTTAAACCGTGAGAATATTTAAATGCAAAGTATATTTACAAAAAACGTTTGTTAACATTTACAGACAGACTTTAAGGTTTAGGTTAGTTAGGTTTATATTATTTAGACTTTAATGTTTAGAGTTTTCTTATTAGAATTCATTAACTATTGAAGTCAGGTGTTAGTCAGGTTCTTAATATGTTTTTTTAAATTAAACATAAACAACTACTAATACAAAATAAATATTATTGTTTCCTTGAAAAAAATATCACAATAAAAAGACACAACAAAAACCATTTACGGATAATTTATTGTATGGATGTACTTACACAAATAATAAATAATTTTCAAGGTTTTTATTACAATGTAACTACAACCATGATTACTCTAATCTTTTCTACCACTATCAGTTCAGATATTTTACTGTTTTAGATAAATATGACCCCATAAACAAGCAGGGCATGTTTTACTACGTCACTCAGATACAGTTAAACTTATGTTTAATTAAGAAAAAGCAATTTTATCGAAGAGATTCTGGTTCCATGGTATGCATAAAACTCCTAAGCTTGCATGCAGTAACCTATAGTTTCCGAAGGTGTTAATAACAATTGCTTATTGTCAAATCTGGGGTTAATAAGTTCACTCTGCACAATGTAAATGGCCTGCAGGAGCTAAAGAAATATCAAACTATTTAAGTTCATGGGATTGGGTTGAGTAACTAAGTAGTTTCCTTTGATATGGGTTTTCCTGTAGTAAAATAATAATAAAATGTCTTCTATCTGTGAGTCAGTTGCAGTTAGTCATAATATACTTACATTTTTGCTCCTCCAACATCTACAGAATGATGCCTTCTCTGTGATGTCTTCAATATCAACAAAGTCAACAACTTTGTTGATGTTTTTATGGATACATGGGTTAATCTGGCCAGCTTCCTTTGCTTTTTTTATTGTTTGGTAAGAGTAATATGAAATGCCGCCAACAACGGCAACTGGAGGGACCAAGGCCAGCCAATCTCTTACTGAAAAAAAAAACAAGAATTGGGAACCTCTATCCTATGAAGCTTATTTGTAGATTTTTTCAAGTCAGAATGATTTATTATTCTAAGATAGTTTGTTGCATGATGTGTAAATCGCATGATCAATTAGTTCAGGGTAAGATAATAGCAGCAAGATATTGAAAGTATGCCACAGAAAAGCCTCAAGGGCATTGGACACTCTCACAATCGCTTTAAAACGAATTGAAAGGAGTTAACTGTATAACTTAAACTTTAGGTATTTTTAACCATTTTCCAACAGAAACTATGAGAAAACGTGGAGGTTTTATGATTCTTTCCATGGTTACTTACCTCCTAAACGGAACCAGCCTCCGATGGAGTCAGGAATCGGCAGACCAGCCAAATAATTTGGAATGGTAATTTTAATTAGGTTTGATACCACGTACATCTTATACGGTGAGTATCTAAAGTTGAGCAAAATAATAAAAAACGGAGCGCGCTAACGGTGCTCACGTTATTACACAACAATTTTGTTCGACTGAAGAAATTTGATTCAAAATATACCTACGACAACACAATGATTTTTCACAAATGTCAAACAAATCGCAGCCTTCTCCCATGTCAGCTGCGAAACTTGTCAAATTTTGACAGCAGGATAGCGCTATACGTTATTTCGCAAGTTGGAAAGAGTAAGAAAGGGTAAAGTCATGCTAATAATCAAGAAAAAGCCCTGGAACATTTAATTATGATGACGATGTAGTCTGTGGAATTGTTCACGACACAGATTAAAAAAAACCTGGATTGCCATCCTATGTAACTTTCTACTATTTTTGGAAAAAAAAAGGACACATTGCTCGGATGCGGCTTACAGACGCGTCCGACAGCCGCGACTCAACTGTGTATGTAAATGTATGTAACTGTGCACACTATCGGACGTAAGTGGCGGACGTAACCTTGGGCCGCCCTTGAGCGTTCGGACGTCCTAGAGCGATCTGGGCCGCTGGATGTCAAACGACCGTGCACATTTATCAGTCGCGGCAGTCGGACGCGTCCGCTGATGCTTCCGAACAATATTATGTCCCCAGCTTTGTCATACGAAAAAAACTACAAAATATATGTACATGCACACACTGTAGCTGCGTCTCGTAACGGTGTCGCGAGTTCAGAGATTTTATCTTATCCAAATATATGCGAACCGCGCTAAAATAAGTTTTTAATTTAAAAAAAAATGGTTGTCTGTAATGTCGGTTTACGGACGATAATTTTACGTGATAACGTCATAAGAAAACATTGATGGTAACCATGGCAACGATAAAACGTTGCTATAGTTACCTTGTCAATAACATGAGGCGTTCCAGTAACGACGCGTGACGTCACACTTTTTTGAGATTGCAGGTGTTCACCAATTTATAAAACGTTATCACGTCAAAAAAACGCGTCGGCTTGTGAACCTCCTCCGTCTTCTCGTTGGTTAGTAGCAAATAAAAAACTATATTTTTGACGTGATAACGTTTTATAAATTGGTGAACACCTGCAATCTCAAAAAAGTGTGACGTCACGCGTCGTTACTGGAACGCCTCATGTTATTGACAAGGTAACTATAGCAACGTTTTATCGTTGCCATGGTTACCATCAATGTTTTCTTATGACGTTATCACGTAAAATTATCGTCCGGAAACAGACTTTACAGACAACCATTTTTTTTTTGAACGCTCGATTAGTAAAGTCGAGGGTCCGTCAAAGAAATTATTGAAATCTATTTAGGTCTAGTTATCATTTATCGTAGCAAAAGGTTACTTGCTATGATAAAAATTAAAAACCCACGGTAGACTCATGAACGCCTCCGCAATAAGGTCGCAAAATTACTTCTTACATCAAGTCGACACTATGAGTCGACACAATGCAGACGGATGTAGCTAATCCAGTCCAGGCAAGTGGCAAGTAGAAAGAGGATATATGCTACATCCTCTTTTTTATATCCGTCAAATTAGCCGTTAAAAAATCTGGTAAGTTATTTTGATAAGCATACAGCAACATTAATATATTGTCAAATAAAAAAAAAAGATATTACATTTATCATCTGTGGCTCATTCTCCTCGCTTTGGTTCGGTGCGCTTGCTTTTTGTCGTGCGTTGTAATTATGATTTTTTTCGTTTTCTAGTGGAGTATTATCTATTTGTGGTAATCTCTGATGTAGTTTCTCCAAAGTGGTTCTGGTGCAATCCTTGAGTGGAGTTTATCAATGCTGCTGTACGTTGAATATGGCCGACGAAAGACTAGTGGTCCTGAATCGTAGTGACAATAATTTGGGATTCGGGTTCTCCTTGCTCGGTGAAGCCGGTTTGCCACATATTATTTACAAAATCGAAGAGAACTCTCCTGCTGCTCGAAGTGGCGAGGTAAGTGCGTTATTATTTTTACAATCTGTTTCGTCTCCCTACCTACTCCAGTAAATTAGTGTACCTACATTTTGTGAATTGCACTTCTTGCCGACACGAATCGCAAATAGGACTATGTTGTCCAATAACGATTTTTGCACCAGTAGGTTTTAAGTGGAATACATTTCAGTGAAACAATACACACCAAAAAGTCCACATGCAGAATCTAGCAAACCAAAGTAGGTAGGTAGGTGTAAATCTATGAATGATTTGTATACCATGGAAATGAAACTAATTGATACAATCTGACAGAAGTTTCTGAAATTATATCTCTACCCTTCAAATAACAATGATTTGAAGGGTAGACAAGATAGACAAGAATACAAACCCTTATTTCATTCAATAAGTAGTTACTTTACAATTACAGACAACAGCAGAAGCTACCACTTTAACATCACATAGACCATCTGCTTGTCCTCTCACATTTGAAAAACAATATTATTTAAAACTCACTAACATCTAATTGAAACCTAATACACATAGCAAATGCATAGTAGTTATTAATTTATTTCAAGGTTAAATAGTTATTATACATACAACCTGAATAATTCCTGTGGGAAAATTGGGATAAAAAGTAGCCGATGGTTTTTTTTCACAATAAGAAACATCAGTGCTGAATTTATTAGCAAAAAATATCCACTGTCTAGCTATTTCCGTGTGCAGGAGTAAAAATATGTCACAGCCACACCTAAACACTTAAATTTACACACCACAACCAAATTCACCAAACTACTTTACCCCAGTTTTGCATACCTAAACTTTTTTTTGCGATAAAACAACCTTGAAAATTATGTTAAGTATTTTGAAGTACCTATTTATTTGTTATTGAATAATGTAAAATGATTTTATCTTTTCATAATAATTAAATTAGGAATATCCAAAATGACTCACTTCTGCCCAACCCATTAATTTGTTGTTTGTGATATTGATATTCAAATTGACACTACTTTCTGAACTTGGCTATTTTGTTTTGATATCATGGATTATAAGACACTTGTAAAAATCACAATTACTGAGTTTTGGCACAACTTAAAAGTTAAGGATTTTTTATGCTGAAATTTAGCTTCACACTGGTCACTACTAAACAATATTTTTTTCATATAAGATGTGATCGTCCAATAAAAGGCAGACCTTCTTTCCTTCATGCTAATTCTATCCACGCTAAGACCATCAAATTTTTAACTAATACATTTTCATGGATATCTGTTGCTTCAACATAAAATATGCTAAACCCACTCATATGCGGTTTAACATTTGATCAGTCATTACTCAACTTAACAGGTATTGTCTCATATAAACTGTGAATGTCCCAATACAGGGCAGAGACCTTCTATCCTTCATGCTAAATCAATCCAATCCAAACACTTTTTTAATAGATATCTGTTACTTCAACATAAAATATGCTAAACCCACTCATACCTTTCCATAACTGGAAAGTGGTACTTGCTCACCATGAAAGAAAGACAACAGACCTTTATTGATTAATCTCAAGATAATAATTATTTATTGCTTATGTAAAGTTAATGGATATGTGATGTACTTACACTAGGGACGAAACCACATCTAGTGGCATTTATAGAAGAGCTGGGCTGGTTGTCCCCCTGACAAGTGAAACCTCACGCAAAAGGGGCCCAACTAGAGAGGTCAGAAAACAGCCCATATACGAGTACAAGTACACTTGGGACCCAGCCTGGCTTCACACAGGTAACAGAGGAATATCTATTCAATAGTTTTGAATTTACGCAGCACTTGCCAGTAATTCTCCTAGTCGGCAAGATTATTTTCCCACATATTCAACAATCATTGTCATAATAAATTCAATTTGCTTGAATAAAACCTTAATAAATTATACACGTAAACCTATTGAATGGCTTTGTTAATGAATTGTAGATAAGTTTACCATATGTCAGATTTTACGGCTTTTTAACTGACTTAAAAAGGAGGAGGAACTCAATTCATCTCTCCTTTTTTCAATTTGCATAAAACTAAAACAATTTGCTCAAAACCTTAATAAATTATACACGTAAACCTTTCTATTGATTGGCTCCATTAATAAATTCTAGATAAGGTTACCATATGTCAGACTTTAAGGCTTTTTAACTGACTTAAAAAGGAGGAGGTACTCAATTCATCTCTGCTTTTTTTCGATCTGGCAACCCTATTTCTAGGGTATATCATCGTATGCTGTTTTCCTTCACTTAAGCGTCTTATATCATACTATCAAAGCATTCAATCAAAACTATTCATCTTACCTTATCAGGAGATAAGGATAGTCCATAAATGCAGTATTTATGCCTATTACTATTACGCTGTAATTTAGATTTCCATTACAATATGATATTATATTTTATAGTCACACCATCACCAAAGTCCTTACCTATAATATTATTTTACATGGCTGATAAGGTGACAGTGGCAAGGTGTTTTCAATTTATTAAGGTATGTTCATTTGTATCAATGTGCTAAATTGCTAATGTAAATTGTTATTAATTTGGGTTGATTAATGATAATTTGTTTCATAAATTAAGTACCGTAAACGCGGGTTACTTTAGCTACTTTTTTCTATAATTTTTAGAAATCATTTTGTAGTATGTTTCTCCAGAGACTTTTTACTAACCTAATGCTTTTATTTGTTGGACAAGGATGATGTCTAACCATTTATAATATTTTTTCTCTCAAAAGTAGGCTTACACACATTTTTTTTCTTTTGTAAAGTTTGAGCCAAAGTTGTTCTTTGAGGAAGGTTACTTTGGCTTTGAAAATTTCATGGCCAACAAACTGTACTTAAGCTAGTATTGAGCTAATGAAAGGCCTACATAGGGATAGAAAATAAACCCACAAATAATAAGACGTAAAAAAACTTTATTTTTTTAAACAAAACTTCAACTGAAACTTCAATTTTCTAAAGAACAACTCTTAAAATTTACTTAAATCTTTAAACAATCACTTATTGCAAATATTAGTCTTATTACCTATTTACTTTACCAGTCTTCAAAGGTACAACCATCCATCCACCCGCCTACCTTGCATTTGGCGGACCATTTACGGTCCAAGTGGACCATAGATGTTCTGATTTGTAGATAATATATGGTGGTATAGTCTCACCAGCGGGGTTACCACAAAACATCACACTGAAACTGGCTTTAGTGGCGTTGACTATGACCTCTGGATATTTTGTTCCTCTCCTACATATTATTGTCTTTTTGCCCGGGTCATCACAGAGGTTGGTCTCGTCATAATTGTAAATGTTTTCAGGTGGAACGTCTTCTAATTCTTTGACAACATTTTCAATGAACTCTGTTATAACTTCTTCTGAGATTTGCGCTCTTGCTTTTTTAATGTTATTTGCGATCCGTTTAGTTAGAATTTTATGTCACTGGAGAAAGGATCGCATCCAGTCTTTTCCAGGAATATTATTATTTTTGAATTGAGGCACATTTCTGCCCTGTGATATAAGATAGTCTCTAATGATCATTTTGAGATCAAAGTCAGTAAGTGGAAAACCATATTCGGATAAAGCAGTTATGTGGGCAACAAAAATCTGTTCTTCTGCGTCAGAAAATATTGTAGGTCGACCTGGCTTATTTGTAAATTTTCCTTTTAATTTATTTTTAATAGTGCTCCAGGGAATTTTATATGTTTCTGCAGCTGCCCTCTGTGTCATGGCTTTAGATCTCACCACGGTCAGACATTCTTCTAATTTTTCTTGGGTATAATCGACATAAGGGCGACTACCCGGCTTACGGCGGTACTTCGACGGCATTGGAATAGCTGAAAACAATAAAATTTTGTTGAAAATAGAACGATATTATATAATCGGGCAACTTTAGCTCAAGAGTCAAAGTTACCCGAAAGGACGAGGTAATGTAACCCCACACTTAATTTTCAGCATTTCAGTTTCAAAACTTACAATACAACAATGTAATTTAGACTAAAATACTCCTAAATATATTTCTGACCCTTACAAATACAATAGTAAAAGAAACTTACCTTAAACTCACAATTATTGAATAAAGTTTGCAACACAAATTACGCACACGATCACTAAGGTTTGGAAAAAGTTCAACTGACAATTCAAATAGCTTGATGAAGTCGCTCAACCAATGAGAAACAAGGTACTGCTGATGCCATCTAACTTTTCCAAGTCAAACTAAATAGTTATCTGTCATAGTTACGAAGAGGCGGGAATTTAAATCTTTTTTTCGTTTTGAGCTAAAGTAACCTTCTAGAGTTAAAGTAACCCGCGTTTACGGTACCTACTTATTTATTGTACTCAGAAAGTGTACAAACTTGCCACTATAAAAAAAAACACCGCGAGACAACTGAAAAAAAACGGGGCATATCCTAGTTTTGGTTTGAGTTGAGAACTGCTGTAGTTGAAGAGAGAATTTTCTTAGAAGCTCTTTTGTTTTTTCATAGGGTAACGTTTAAAATTTTGGTACAGTTACCGAGATTATAATAATATAAGCCTTTTATTCCCAACTTAGGTTGTACAATTATTGATGTTTTAAATGGGTAATTTGTTATAGAAAATCCCTAAGTTCGGTGTGCCTTTTGGCATAGGCCTCCTCCAACTCCTTCCAATGTGTCCTATCTCTAGCCACTCTGGGCCAGAAAGGGCCGACTGTCAGTTTTAGGTCATCATCCCATCTCTTGATTTGGCGACCTCTACTTCGTTTCCCATCTCTTGGGTACCAGAGGGTGACCTGCTTACTCCATTTGTTACTCGGGTCACGTAACATGTGTCCAGTCCATCTCCATTTTTGCATGTCTATTCGATGTAGAATGTCTGTAAGCTTTGTTCTTGACCTAATATCTGTGCTCCTTACTCTGTCCCGAGATTATTTATACATTAATTGATTCGTATCCAATTTCGGGGTCTTCAAGTCATGAATTATCAGGTATCTTCTACATCTTAGCTAGACCATATCATTACCTACCCACTAGCAGGTGTGATAGTAATCAAACGCTGACCAATCATTTGTAAAAAATTGCTTAAGAAATAAATCTAAGATAACACTACTAGAAACTTTTCGAATCGTGAAAACTTAAAATTTCCCTTTCTATTCAAAAAACTAGTAACAATGTACTAAAAGCAAAGGTTAGCAACACTTTTCCGCCTCTCTGCTCCGAAATTAAATCACGGAAAATATAATTTTATAATCTTTACAAACCTGTTTCAGTTGCAATCTTATCTACGTTGTGTATACATATATGTTGTGACGTATGAACCTATGTTACTTTTTTAGATCTTTTTTTATCGCCTACTTGCTAGATTTATGATCTTAACACTTTCACTGCAAAATGAGTATGCGTGTAGTGAATGTATGAAGGTAACTAATTACATTGCTCTGAATATTTATGTGCGTACCTTTTGTTTAATACAATGTGTAATAATTGGTGGAACGATTAATTTCGGTACCTAAACGAAAACCCATTTAAATTGATTATTTCGACCACGGAAAAGGAAAATGAAATTAATAGGTGTTAACAATATATCTCTTAAAGTATAATAATAATCGCTCTTGTTTCTAAATCGTAGAATGATATCGTAAAACTTTATTTGAGGACCAACAAAATCTTTATTAGACATCGTCCTAGCATTTTGCATTCGCCTTGTGATTATGACTCGTGCTGGTGACGCACTGTGTCATAGATTAAATTAACAAAGGGTCAAATATGCCTACAAATTACATCGAGAAATTAGATCGAAACATACGTAATTTAGAGCCAAAAGTACTTAACACAACTGCTAAGATCGTACCGACTCGTAGCTAAAATATTAGGACATATTTCGGTCACATTAATTTCGTTCTTAATGGATATATGGAAAGTTTCAGGGAATTGAACGAAGCAAGAGTACTTCTGCGCTGTTATATTTAGGAAATCAGCATCAGTGACAAAATCCCTGAAAGTCTTTATATTATAGCCTTCTCTTTTTGTTTATCATAAGAATCGGTGTTTTATTTTATCCCGAGGAAAACGTTTTATCCTCACCACTACCGAACGGTTCAATCAAAACCATGTCACATTCGCTAATACGGAACAGACATTCATACCATATGGAATATGCTCTGAAACTACTGGACCGAATTTAATGAAACTTAATATGAGAATTACATTGGATTTTTGGGAGTAAAGACGTTTTAATATGATTTCATGCATGCATATTTCCAAATGAACCCATATATTATGCCCAGGGAGTCAATAATGACTTTAAGAATATCTAAAAATCGCGGAAATCGGACACAAAATTATTACTGGGCATAAATCTATACTAATATTATAAAGCTGAAGAGTTTGTTTGAACGCGCTAATCTCAGGAACTACTGGTTTGAATTGAAAAATTATTTTGTGTTAGATAGTCCATATATCGAGGAAGGCTATAGGCTACTTTTTATTTTGATATTCCTACGGGATCAGGACTAGCGCAACTAGTAGGTTAATAAAGAAGGATTGAAAATGCGTTGCACTGCTACTCATTCATACTCATACATTAGTTATAATTAACAAATCGGTATTCTAAATCAACTCTATCCATGGTCATGACCGTAATGGTACGTGGGCGTGACTCTACGTTACGTATGAATAACCAATAACTTTACTATCAGACTGCAAGCTAGGCGCTCGCCGTTTGTTGCAAATTATACCGCATAAGAATACACACACTACTTAGTCATTTTGTTAGTTAAAAAATATTGATATTCGTTTAGCAAATCTATACTATCATTATAAAGCTGAAGAGTTTGTTTGTTTGAACGCGCTCATCTCAGGAACTACTGGTTCGAATTAAAAAAGGCAGGTAGGGACTAAATAGTATTTCACTCATTTCTATGTATATCTTTCCCCACAATTCCGTCTCTTGACTTACCACGGCGCCACGGCCTACCCCTAAAAATATGTTGTTGATTCAGACTATTTGCTCAAAGTGACCTTAGTTTCGTAACAGAGGGCTACTAACGGAAGATTATCTGATAAAAGTACGTGGAAATCACGCCAGCCGAAATCACACCTTTGAATTAAGGTGAAAGGGTACCTGCGCTCTCTCCATACAAACGTAGTCGACTGTTTCCTCCCTGGATAATGACACTAGCACAAATATTTTTGTGCCATAAAACCTATAACTGCCATGACTATGCCCCTATGCTTTGTTTTTTTTTTATTTTCTAATTATCATAGAAATTAAGATTTAAAAAAAAATATATATAAAAAAGCAAAAAATAGGGGCATGGTCAATGCTCATGGCAGTTATAAGTTTTATGCACCAAAATTATTTGCTCTAGTGTCATTATCCAGGGAGAAAACAGTCGACTCCTCCTCCTTGCGTCGATTCCCCAATGCTGGGGGTCGTGACCCATCAGGGAATTAACTTCTCTCTTACAATGTTGCGCCATCTTTTCCGGCTTTCGGCGACATGAACCGCTTCGGCAATATTCATGTTAAGAGTGGTGCGGATCTGGTCAGTCCAGCGCATTGGACTCCTCCCTCTCGATCCCCCTTATAAATGAATAAAATGTTATTTATTTCCGAATGCTATATCTCTGATAGTTACTACTGCAATTAGGAACCTTTTAAAAAAAACAACGCGAACGTGGGCTAAAGAATAATGGCCAAACCTCGAACCTAAATTTTCTGTATAGAAATATAGGGAACCGGCATCACACTAGGCTATGTGCCTTTCTTGTTTAATCGTAAATCTTTTTTCTTCAACCATTTACACGCAGCTATAGGGGTATAAAATAATAATTTAGTAATAATTAAAGAGAGTGAATATGAGACTCCATTACTACATTCCTATTAACAAGGTTATGAGCAAAGAGGTTAGATGTAGTTTTTTTAGGTTTCCGCTATTTGTATTCTGTACTCAAATACTTTGGTACTTACCAAAAAGGTTTTTTACTATTGAGTTAACGTCATACGTAATAAACATGTGAAATAAGGTGGAAATAATCGACTATTCATTACTAATACATGACAATATAAATTATTAATTAAAACGAATTTAACATAAAAATAAACAAAATCATTTCCCGCCCGTTTATTTTTTTCTCAAACGGCACTGGCCGCACGCCGCATAAAGACACACGTCCTGTCGCTTTGACCGTTTGCTCTTTTATTTTTTTATTAGAGATTTTGAACTCAATATTTCTTGAATTCGATTACTGAAAATAAAAACTTTCTTCTTTATCGTATAAAGATACCAATATTACCAACAGAGAGCGGTATTAGCTTAGTGGTAGATACCTCAACTTTCATTCCGGAGGTCGTGGTTTAGAATCCCGGCCTGCCGTGTGCATCAATAGAATTTTTTAAAGACAAATTCATGTGCGCTAATGGACATTGCACTTACGGTGAAGGGAAACATCGTGATGATACCCGCAGCTTAGTTAGCTTCAGAAGTATTGACAAGTCTTTCCTCTGGACATGGTTGACTAAGTTGAGAGGGTAGTAGGTGCTGGGCAAGCTTACTCCATCGTTACACAAAAAGGATCCAACTAAATCGATTTAGTTGCGGAAAAAACAGCCCGTACGCAAGTACAAGATACCAACAATAATACTTAACATTAAATAAATAAATAAATATTGCAGGACATTTCACACATCGCCATCTAGCCCCAAGCTAAGTAACTAGACTTGTGTTAAGGGTGCTAGACAACGGAGACAACGGGGATTAAGTTAATGATATAAAAATAGCACTGTATAATTCTTTAGTTAGAATATTCTAAATTTCAATTT
This sequence comes from Idaea aversata, assembly GCA_907269075.1. Taxonomy (NCBI): domain Eukaryota; kingdom Metazoa; phylum Arthropoda; class Insecta; order Lepidoptera; family Geometridae; genus Idaea; species Idaea aversata. Next base: position 11,480,100 of record OU026091.1, read on the forward strand.
TATATTCAATTTTATATTAGCGGCGTTCAGCAAGTTCAAAGGCTTGATCACGTGGAAACAATAAGCAGCTTATACGTAATTGCAGGTGTTTCATTGTTTGAAATATTACGATAATAAATATTATCTACGAGTATCTTATTTAAATTTCTGCAGTATGTGTTGAGTTACATCAATATCAAACTATTTCATAATATCTAGAACCCGCGACTTCTTACGATTGATTGACACTTGGATGAAAATAATGTTCTCACAATATAGCAGAATAGATAATAGTCCCACGTATAGGTTACTCCTCCAGCAAATTTACATTCAAATCGGTTGAGCCGTTTCTCCGTGAGATATGACAAATGTTAAAAATATTTTAAAAGAAAATGCGTCTACAAAAATTGCAAACAAGACGAGACACGAGACTAGGCAATTTTTGAAAACGAATTTTTCGTTTAAAATATTTTCACTGGGCAATTCATTCAACAGATAGCCCAGAGAAGGCCACGCACTATGAAAAATAAAATCATTGGGCTCAAAATGCACAATCACATCAATTGGGCATTTCTAGTAATGGCTGAGATATTTTTTTACAAAAATCCCTGGTTGAAACACAATTTCATAATGTTTTATTTAAAGATTGCAAACTTTTCTAGCATTAAATATTGGAAATCTTTTCCGTTTTGTACAAACTGAGGAAACTCGATTCACGACGCGATTTCCGTTGAATAGCTGAAGAACGGAATTTGCTTGTTTCTTAGTCTACATTCATATCCTACACGTTTTTTCCAACTAATATTTTAAAGAGGTAAATTACTATTTAAGTTTAAATGTTTGTGTGGGTGTAATCTCCGGAACTACTTAACGGACTTTTAATGAAATTAGGTAAGAAACCCTGAATCCTCGAAAGATATTCAGATAGGATCAAGATTTACGCGGTTAAAACCACAGGGCACCAGTAATCTCCAACTTTGTAATAAGAGCGTTTGGTTCGAATCTCGGCCGAGGCGCAGCGGAGCACCAATAGATTTTTCTTAAGAAAAATTATGTGCGCTAATTGATATTGCTCTTATTGTGATGGAAAACAGCATGATGAACCGCGCCTTAGTTAGCTTCAGACTCAGACATATTGACAAGGTTGTTCCTCTGGACACGTTCGACTAAGTTGACAACGGAATATAGTGCTGGGCAAGCCAACTTCATCCTCGTGCCCAACTAAAGAGATCTAATTGCGGAAAAAAAGGCCGTATAAAAGAACAAGTACATTGTAATTGGAAATTATTGAATTGCAGTCTTATCGCAAGAGACAACCCGTGAGAAATATCTCCGATTGAATTATTAACAAGTGAAACTATCCAGCTATCGCAACCGGCAATACCACATCTAGTCAAAGTGAAACACCCACGATCTAATCTTTAAGGAGGTAATTCTCGATAGTCATGTACCATAGAAATATAGAGTCATGTACCGTGGTTTACTTGTGATTGTGACACGCGATTTTAAGAACATTAACTTTATATACTATCTACTACTCAGATAACAGCACGAAATATTTTCTGGTTTATAATTTAGCTATATTTGTAAATTTATACTAATATTATAAAGAGGGAAAGATTTGATTGTTTGTTTGCATTGAATAGGCTCCAAACTACTGGACCGATTTCGATGAAATTTGGTATGAGGATACATTGATTTATTGGAAGTAACTTATGCTACTTTTTATCTCAATATTCTCACGGGATCGGGAGTTAAGAGGGTGAAACCTAGGAGTGTTGTTAGTTTACTATATTTTACTTTGCTCTTTGTGAGGTGGGCAATACCTACAGATCGCGATCAATGAAAGACAGGTAGAAAGGCCTTTGCCTTGCACTGGAAAAGTGTAGGCTATTCACTACATATTATAAAACAAAGTCGCTTTATCTGTCCCTATATCCCTTTGTATGCTTAGATCTTTAAAACTACGCAACGGATTTTGATGCGGTTTTTTTAATAGATAGAGTGATTCAAGAGGAAGGTTTATATGTATAATACCTGCATAATATACCCGTGCGAAGCCGGAGCGGGTGGCTAGTAATAAATAAATCTATCTAGCTTGAAGAATCAAAACGCGTGTTCATTAAATGTATCTAATGTATACAACATTTACATGTGTTGATTGATATTTATTCATAGTTTACAGATATTATATCAATGTTAATCATACAACACACGCCACCCACCCACAATACATGCAAGTCGCAAGTTCTCTATTGAGTAATTTTGTAATTTTATTACGCCTATCGAAAGAACATCATGAAAGCGAAGTGCTTGACTAACGGCTCCCAATTTTCTTTATATTTTTAGAAAGTGATTTTGGTTGCTAAGGTTGTTATTCGAGTGAAATTTTGGGCGGAATGTTTCACCATCAATAAACAATGTTTACCTCTACCCTTCAACCAACCCGCTGTGCTATATCAGGAGTGCAGGCCATAACCTTCTAGCTTCGCTCCAAATGGCTGAATATTAGAAGACTTATTTTAGATCCTACGAAAACATCTTAGTGTACAAGTGGTTTTGTTACTCGTTATTGAATAACCCCTTTTAAATTCGATTTTAAGTTGACGTTCTGTGTTTAACTAAGTAGGTAAGTAACATGAAGGGTTGGTTTAACCTCTGTGAACCTCATTTAATCATCTAAATGCCGTTTTTGTCCCACTGCTGGGCAAAGATCTCCCTTTCGTCCTTCCACACACCCCGGGCAATAGCGATATCTGACTAGTCTGTTGAATAGGCGTCAAGACCGTTAACTTCCGAAAAACCAAATACGGGTGATAAGGTTGACTCTATCCTTTCGACGCATAACACCATATACTCGAAACACAAACTCGAGATTTTGTGGTGTTTTGCGGATTAGTAGAAATAATTACGATGTCTGTTTGTTTGTTTGTCTGCTGCTGTTAAAAGCTGAGTGTTCTAGCTATTTAACATAACTTTTAAGCCCGGCCAAAATCCCCACGAACAATATCCAAACTTGTTTCTTTTCGTTCAATGTTATTTTATTCAAGGGTCAAATCATTTCTGCGCGTTCGTCCGTCACCCTTGAAACGTCTATGGTATTAAATCCCGGATGTAACTTACGGGAAACAGAAATAACACAGTTAATCATGTTTATACTACAAAGTAGTATGCAAATATAGTGATAACGCGGAATGAATTGAAAACGCTCTTTGATACTGTTCGTTTCTTGGTAATTTATTACGTTTCAGATGTGTGGCGGTTAAAAATAATAACTTTTAATCCTTATGTAGGGGTAAATATTTAAGTTAAGTATTGTTTGAGCACGAAATAAACTAATACTTCTATAGTCTCTTTAGAAGACTCAAGAGTAGAAAGATCTGCATTTTAAGTTCCTTCAATCTTCGGAATGCATAGTAATCCCTTTTGGTCTCAGCTGATTTACTTTGTGGCAATCATAGACCTAACGTAGAATTCCGTCTCAGTGTGTAGTTAACATGAAAACTTTGAAATTATGTAAACCAAATGAGTTTTACGTGATGAACCACACGACCACACGAGTAGATGCTTGTAACTTACAACCAGATGAATTTTACTTTAAATATACAAATTTCCTCCGAACACGCAACTTTGTACAGATTACTTTGAACTTTAGGTTCCAGTATTACCCTGTCAGAATAACTTTTAAACTTTCACGTGTTTTAACCATAATTCAGCTAAGCGGAAATATTTCACAGGCGAGTTTTCGTTTCATAATCCTTCTGGGACGTTGGCCGGTGTCATTTAAATTACCTACTTGGTACTACTCTAATAAATATTGTGCGAAGGTTGGACTTAGGTACCTACTTAATATTTATTGACATATACCTATATTACTGATATTATAACCGACACCTTGGTTTTATGCAGTAAAATTTGAGAAAGAAGGACCGTCCATGAGGTATACACTCAGGTCCCGAATTCTGATTCATTTCGACTCGTCAAAATGTTCCCGCCTATCACATCATATTACTAGAGCCCCACTGTAATAGAATGTCACTTATCCTTTATTTTTATTACTAAATATAATTTTTTCGTTACGATTCCACCTTTCAAAACAAGGCAAATGAACCAATTACGTTGGAGATGCTATCGTAAATACCGAAAGCTTGTAACTTAGGATACTTACTCGTAGGAAAAAGCGACAAAAACCACAGTTATTTACGCTAAAGTATTCTGTGCTTACACGTCGTAGGTGTAAAATGTGCGTGAGTGGGCGACTGGGCGTATCGACTGAACGCTAGATTTGCTATACTCAAGTTGTCCGACTAGACTGCCATCGTAATTCATGTCTGCAAGCACACAACGCTTATACATACATACATACTCGTATATCGCAAGTAAACAACGCTCATTCATATTTATTGACCGCCAGATTGTCATCGTCATCACATATCAGCTTTGACATTTAGAACATTCTCCAGCCAAGTTGTTACAGCATCATATCAAATCATATGCAATAGCTTATCTTACGTTATAGTATATTAATATCCAAGATTCATGTAATATGTCTATCAATTTATCTGTCGCAATGATGACATGCTTCCGTTCCACATCAAAAACCAGACTATTTTTTTTGTATTTTAATGATGATGATTTAATCTTGTTTATTCTTGCGTTTGTCGTCGATGCGACCTCAACCACCTAATTCACATTTCCGCTGCGCCCTTCCGTGGGAGTTTGATCAAATTTATCTCTAAGTTCAATCCATTAGTGGTCCCTCCTGTGATAACGACAAGTTGACATCGGGTACGGCGGCGCGCAGGGTGCGGGCGGACGGTCGCTTACACTGGAGCTCTCGTTTCCCATTAGATAAAGTTGGTCAGTTCTGTGCGGAGAACGTGTTCCTGTCCACGCATCGCGCGGTGATTGTGACGCACTCGTCTTGTTGCTTGACTTGATACTGGATCTCACGCGTCGATGTTGTCTCGGGTGGTTCGCTCAGTGTTTGCCGCAAAGTCCACTTAACGAGTTATGTTTTACGAACAAACTGGCTGTGATTAATCAAGTGCGCCTCGGGCTCGCCTTGTGAATCATTCACATCGCAAGGATGCAGTGATACCGATTGTTAATTGACAATAAACTTTATTTAACTTCGGCTTTGTTGTGTGTTTTGAGGGTCGTGTATTCAAAATATTTTGCCAACGTTCTGTAGTTTGTTTTGTGGTGAATTGTGTGTCAATTAAAAATTAAAAGTTTGTGTTGGAGAGCCGTATAAAAATAGACACTATTGCTAAAGCAATATAAAGGTACATATAAACATGTAATATTAAACTGTTTATTCTCATCTACTTTATTTAATGGAAAGCACTTAATGATCATAATAGAGTGTAATGTATCGATACATAGAAACGCTGTTAACGTTAATGCCAAATTGTTTGTTTATCAAACAACATCGCCCAAAGTGTATGTAGTGTAGGCACTAGGCAGAAGTGAGCCATTTACTTTAAAAACAAAAACCGATTGCACGTTTATCCTTGTTGGCAAAGAAGTTATTTAGAACAGGGAAGGGCAAAATCTGGTTATTATAAAATTATCATTTTGTTTTCGTCGTGTCGATGTAAACATAATGTAGGTACAGTTATCTCTTAGTAGGTATTTGGCTCGTTATGGAATCAGGAGCGAGACTAAACAGATATGTTTATCATAATTACAGTTTAGTGTTGACGCTATTAATTAACGACTTTTTAAATAATATAAACAGTACAATAATAGTTGATATTAAATGTTTGAGAGAGTGTGTTGAATTACAGGTTGAGGCGGGAGACGTTTTGCTCAAGGTTAATGGGACAGATGTAAACCGGTTCACAACTCGAGAAGGTAAGGTATTTGCCATTTATCACGTACATGCCACTTATCTACTAACGAACACAACTACTGTAATTGAAATGTTAATCTATCTTGTTTAATGAACAGCCACTGTGATTGTTATGTAGAAAAATACGACGGCGAGGCGTGGGGATGCGGACGCTGACGTCTCTCCTCAGTTCACGTTCTGCTAGGATGACCAATACCACTATTGAACAGTATCTGACCGTTATCTTTGAACTTATTAACACTAATAAAAGATCGCGTTATGACCGCATCGCGGTCAACATCGGCACGCAACTTCGCTATTCACAATTCACTCTTGTTATATGTATTACTCACTCATGAATTAATAGAACGATGGCATTCACTTCTTCCGACCGGGGCGGCGACGTTTCGTAATCCTAATCTTATCGGAAATAGGCATCTCTATTGTAAAGTTTGAGCATTGTTTACCTACTATGCCATTTTAAAACTGAATAGAGAAATATTTCGATTGTTGCAGTTTTAAAATGTTTGCGACTATCGTCGGATCCCGTCACTCTAAGACTGAAGAAGGGTGAGTGTTTCCATTAAATTATTGTGGTATTTAGTTTGGAAATAACACTCGGTGTGTTGTAACTAAACTATCGGTTGCAAGTTGTAATAAAATACGTTATATTCCCGAGTGGTTCGACGGAGTTTGCGAAGTGACTCGCTGCAAATAAGAGTTGCGATACGCGAAGTAATTTTATAGGTGGCTCTCGGGATGTTGACCGGGATAAACCTCGCTCACAGTGGCTTTGTTCCCTTTAATAATGTAACTTTACCGTTGTTTCATATCGAGAGAGGCCTTTACCAAATTATTTTCTTTCATTCAATTAGCTACATTTCATTGGAATTACACGTTACAATACTACAAAAACTGTACCTTTTCTTTTAAAACTGACCTTGAATGAAGTCTTTTACTTCATTGTTGAAAGGCAGTTGAACAAAATGTCATTAACATTGCTTACATTTTATTCGAGAACTAGAATGTTGTTACGTTATTTCTTGGATAATTTGAAGGTTAAGTAAATTGTGATGTGCCATTGATGGTTTCAATGTTTCAGATCCACAGATCAAAGCCAACGTGAGGAGATACCTCACAGCATCTGGAGAGAGGCGTAGTGTCGGGCCACGCAATAATCAAAAGTAAGCAATTTATAACTCGTTAATCTGGTGAAATTTATACAACTAGACTAGCTTGTGCAACCGACTTCATCCGCGTAGAAGTCAACGGTTTAGGCTGTGCGTTGATCCGTCAGTCAGTACAAAGTATTTTATATGTATAGATAGACTAGCTTTTACCCGCGTACGTATTTGTAACCACTTTGGGGTCGAATGTCTAAAAATCCTAAAAGCAACTTTCATGCAAAATAACAATAAAAAATAGTTTTAGAGAATTCATAATTAGTGTTTTTCTCTTTCATATAAATATTTCTAGAAAACATATTTTCTTCGCATGATGTGATCCATTTTGCAATAGTTGTCTCTTGCGTTGATATTATTGTGAAAGCTCTATTCTCAAGCAACAATGTTGCGCAGGCGCAGCGTTATCTATCATCCATCATGTTATCTAAGCAAACAAATCTGTATTTGTTTTTTTTTATTATTTCGTACTAGCTTCTGCCCGCGCCCGCGGTTCGAAATCCTCCTCAGTGAATACCTACAGTTCAAAAGAAACTTACATTCTAAATTTCATGTTTCTAGGACCAGGCAGCGTTTTAGGACTTAGAATTTTATATTTATAGACTAGCCTTTACCCGTTCTCGTAGGAGTTGAATTTTTCAAAATCCTTTCGTAGTCGGGTGTATTCCACTATTTCCATAGATGGAAATACTGGGAGAGGTTCTCCGACTATTTCCATTGCTGGCGGTGGCGACGAAAAATCCGCTAATTTCCCTGTGCATGGGAGCACAGGGAAATGAGGTTGTTGCCTCAAGGGAATTAAATTCTCAATATCTCTTTAGAATTTAATTTATCAGTAACTAGCGACCCGCTCCGGCTTCGCACGGCTATATTATGCATGTATTATACATATAAACCTTCCTCTTGAATCACTCTATCCATTAAAAAAACCGCATCAAAATCCGTTGCGTAGTTTTAAAGATTTAAGCATACATAGGGATATAGGGACAGAGAAAGCGACTTTGTTTTATACTATGTAGTGATTTATCAGACCGTCATAAATAATAATGTGGAAACAGATTCTCAAATAACACAACGTGTGTTTTTTTGCTGCAATGGAAATAATGGTATATTACTTGGAAAAAAACGCTTGTCCCACTTTTTCCATTTTGTATTTCCATGGAAATAGTCCAAAAAAATATACACCCATAATATCTATCTGCTGTCAAACGATCCCTCCATTGGTTCGAGCTGTGCGTTGATATATCAATCAGTCAGACTTTGAATTTTATATTTATTGATTAAATAAAAACTACGACAATCTTTATACTGTCATGATACTGTGCAATTTTCTAAAAAAAAAAGATAAAGGAGAATGTTTTTTCTGGGCCTGAAGGCCTCATGAAACGAGTCATATATCAAAAGAATGGTGGTTTCAAGAGGAACATTTTATTGTATGACCACTTTTATAAATTAGCTGTGAGATCGGAGATATAGGTCATTAAAGGTAGGCGGTCGTTTCACTTGCGAGGTTTCTCCGTACACCGCTAGGGAATATTAACGCCTGCATAGAATCAGATGTGGCCATTGTATAGCAATGAATTATATATCAAATGATAGGTCGTTTCAAGAGAAATAATTCAGTATATGACGACTTTAAAAAAATATTTTTATTTTTAGAGTTATAGGCCGTTTATGCTAAGTAGTAGGTATAGGTTACTAAGGTGATTCCTTGTGCAATGCAAACGCTTGGTTAGAACCAGATGTTGCTCTTCTCATGAAACGAGTCATATATCTAATGAAAGGTGGTTTCAAGAGAAACATTTTATTGTATGATCATTTTTTCAAAATAGTTGTGGGTTCGGAGTTATAGGTCATTAACGGTAGGTGGTCGTTTCACTTGAGAGTTTTCTCCATACACCGCTAGGGAGTATTAAAGCCTGAATAGAATCAGATGTACCCATCGTATAGCAATGAGTCAAAAATCAAATGATAAGTTATTTTAAGAGTAATAATTCGATGTATGATGACTTTTAAGAATATTATTATTTTTAGAGTTATAGGCCATTTATGTTAATTAGTAGATTTCGGTGACTAATGTCTTCCCTTGTGCAATGCAGATGCTTGGTTAGAAGCAGATGTTGCCCTCCTCATGAAACGAGTCATATATTAAATGAAAGGTGGTTTTAACCCTGCAGTGGTCGCGCCCCTAAAAGTTACGTGAGTGGTCGCGCGGACTACATACGTAGTCCATTTTAAAATTGAAATAACACATTATTTAATTAGAAATTCTTTATTATTTAAATGCAACTTTAATCAATACTGTTTTTTTGACTAAATATAATCATCAAAACATAATCACAACCCCTGTGCTAAAAATAATCAACAAAATGAAAAATCCTCTCTAAAATGACCCAAAAATCACACAGTGTGCGCTAATTGAGCTCACAATATTTTTTTAGTAAAAACTACTATCTAATAGTTATTTTCTGCACAGGACAAACACATTATCTTCAAATGATCCCCACATATAAATTTTTTGCACTTGGTGCACATCTTTCTGGTGCTTTTATTGCGCGCTCTTCCACAGTCATGGGTTAAGTTTCTGCATAGGTAATACCAAGAATTTCTTCTTCAGAACTTTCGTCTGATCCCTCATCTGTCTATTCTGCTTTTGATCTCTTCTAAACGATCAACTTCTTCGTCAGAGCCTGACTCGGCTTCATAGGCATCATTTCCGACGATTCAGTGCAGCACGTCTATTATCCATGTTTTTCTGTAAAATAATAATAATTTATAATAATTAGACATAAACAAACAAAATAAGGCAGGTTTTTATCTAAAAAAAATAAAAAGTCAATAAATCTATATGACAAAAATACTTACGTAATTGGTCGCGCGGACTACAATCGTAGTCCACGCACTTCACTGAGCTCCTGTGACACAACCGCGCAAGTCCTGCGCTTGCGCTGCACAGAGCGCATCACTCGATCATTCATTTGAAAGTACCTGGAGGCACAACAAGTTACCGCTAACCGATTTTAAGATATTGTCGATTTTGTATGAGTGGATTACATATGTAGTCCGCGCGACCACTCTAGGGTTAAGAGAAACATTTTATTGTATGACCACTTGACTAGAAATGACTAGAAATTGTTGACTATGTCTGTCGTGATTTAGTCATCACCACATAACACTATTTAGTGACACAGCAGGCTGATTAAAAGCATGAAGCTTATCGTAACCGACGTATAGGTTATGATACCTAGTTAAGATTATAAATAGGCTCAATATGGTCTCCCGATACACAACCGACAAAGCATAACCGTCAATGTCCTGCAAACAAATAAAAAAAGAATCTTCACGTCTCGTGACGGGTCTTGTACAATAGGTAATAATGCTACCACACGCTCTACCTTCCTACGAGTACCTATCGTGCGTTTCATTGTTACTGCAATAATATCTATTCCGATTTCCTATTCGGGGACTAGGCTTGGGCCCTAATCGACTAAACCGATTGCGATGAAACTCGATATGGACATTGCTGGAGACCTAGATTAACACAAAATATACTTTTTAACTCAATATTCCCACTGGATAGGAACTTACGCTGTTGCAACCATGAATCGTCGTTATCAATTTTATTGAGAGGAACAATTCTCAACGGTTATTCCTTTCGACTCCCGTTTAAGGGGGCGCTTAAGGCGCTTCATTCAATAATAAAGGGGCGGAGTGGTGGTCCAACCATGGGGTCCATTAACCGGGAGTCGAATATAATAATACTCTATTTCATTAATTCTGTTTCCACGCTCCGCGTTGAATCACTGCACACTTGGGCTTCCAACTATTGGTCGTGGTTTAAGTTTTTAAATAGTTGGACCACGGGACTGTGCAGAGTCCCATTAGACTGAATAGTTGAACCCCCCGTACTTTATTATTGAGTGGAGGTTGAAAGATTTTTCCTTACGGTCCCCATAAGCGGGAGTCGAAAGGAATAACACTTGAGAATTATTTCGCTCAATGAAATTGATAACGACGATTCATGGTTGCAGCAACGTAAGACCCTATCCATGGGAATATCGAGTTAAAATATTACATTGTTACCCTAGGGGTAAAAGTGACTCATTTAGTCCCGAGACGGAGTTTGGCTAATAGTTCGAGGGACTAAATGCGTATTTTACCCAAGGTAAACACTGTGCTTTTCATTACGAATAACATATCAAATTCTTCCTAAAAACGAGAGTGAATGAGAGATTCCATACTACCTGATCCTCTTTCAAGGTTAGGACCAAAGAGGTTTTACATTATAGTGTTTTTTAGGATTTTGCTATTTATTTTCAATACTCAAATACGTCGGTAACTCGGTACTTACCGAAGAGATTTTTATTAATTCGTTAATCCAACACTAGGAAATGACGCGAAGTCCGTAGATTTAAATTACAATTTTTGTAACACGGTTTGTTGAGAAAATATAATTTTCATTACTCATACTCCGAAAGTAGGTCCAAATGTACCTAAAGAGCGTGTAGAAAAAAAAAACTTCCAGCCCTAGGGAAAATAGCTTTCACTGACAGCTGTCATATCAAATTATGGCTTCGCACGGCTTGTGCAATGTGCATGTAGCCATTATTAGTATCATTACGCATTAGGAACTTCAAAAACCTAACCTCTTTGCTTTAGGTAACACCAAAGAATAACAATTATGGCTTTGCACGGCTTATGTATACTGCCAGAGTTTAGTACTTAGTAGGTTTTTTCTCAGTAATCGAATTCAAGTAGATATATTTAGTTCAAGATAATAATATCTTATTTAATAAAATAAATATAGTAAAAATGGTCAAAGCGACCTGTCGAGATGTTGTTGATGTGGCTTTATGCGACCGTGTAGTCAGTGTCGTTCCTTGAGTAAAAAAAAACTAGCGGGATATGCTAGCATTTTAAACTATTTTAAACGTTTTAATTAGTATTATCTGTTGTTATTTCATTATGTTTATGTGTTAAGTTGAATCTGGTTTTACATTTATGATTGTGTATTTTGTGTAAATAACATTTTGTAGACAAACCGTGTTACAAAACTGTAATTTAAATCTACGGACTTTGCGTCATTTCCCAGTGTTGGATTAACTCATGAATAAAAATCTCTTCGGTACCGACGTATTTGAGTATTGAATACAACAAAAACCTAAAAGAAACACTGCTTAATGTATAACCTCTTTTGTTTCAACCTTGTAAGAGGATCAGGTAGTATGGAATCTCTAATTCACTCTCGTTGTTAGGAAGAATTTTATGTATTATTCGTAATGAAAAGCACAGTGTTTACCTCGGGTGAAAAACTCATTTAGTCCCTCGAACAATTAGCGCCCTCGCTACGCTCGGGTGCCAAACTCCGTCTCGGGACTCAAAGAGTGACTTTCACACCTAGGGTAACAATATACTATTACACAAAATACGCAATCATAAATTAAAAAAACCACATTAAACTTAACACAAAAAGATAATAAAATAACGAAAACTAATACTAATTAAAACGTTTAAAATAGTTAAAAATGCAAGCATTTCCTGCCAGTTTTTTTTTACTCAAGGAACGACACTGACCGGACGCAAAGAGCTAGCAGCAGCAACATCACAACAGGGCGCAGACGTCGCAGCATGGTCATACGTCGCTTTGACCATTATCGTCTTTATAATAATTTATTTTATTAAACAAGATATCTTGAACTAAATATATCTACTTGAATTGTATTACTGAGAAAAAACCTACTAAGTAATAAACTCTGGCAGTATGCATGAGTCATGCGAAGTCATTATGGTTGTTTTTTGGTGTTACCTAAAGCAAAGAGGTTAGGTTTTTGAAGTTCCCAATGTGTAATGATACTGATACTGGCTAAGCCGTGCGAAGCCATAATTTGACATGACAGCTGTCAGTAAAAGCGATTTTCCCTAGGGTTGAAAGTTTTACTTTCAACACGCTCGTCAGGCACCTTTAGTACTTTTGGAGTATGAGTAATGAAAAGTATATATTTTTTTAAAGATAGATAGTTCCCAAACAGGATAATCGGAATAGATATAATTGCAGTTACAATAGAAACGCACGATAGGTACTCGTAGGAAGGTAGAGCATGTGGTAGCATTATTACCTATTGCACAAGACGTGAGCATTCTTTTTTTATTTGTTTGCAGGACATTGACAGTTATGCTTTGTCGGCTGTGTATCGGGAGACCATATTGAGCCTATTTATAATCTAACCTAGGTATCATAACCTATACGTCGGTTACGATAAGCTTCATGCTTTTTATCAGCCTGTTGTGTCACTAAATAGTGTTATGTGGTGATGACTAAATCACGACAGACATAGTCAACAATTTCTAAAACAACCAAACACTTACTTAAGAACATTTAACGATCTTTAACTCCGAAACCACTACTATTTTAAATAGAATTTGAATGTAATCATGCAATAAAAATGTTTCTCTTAAAACATCTTTCATTTAATATATGACGAGTCATATATTAACAAGTTCATGAGAGCAAAATCTGCTTCTAACCAAGCATCTGCATTGCACAAGGGAAGACATTAGTCACCGAAATCTACTAATTAACATAAATGGCCTATAACTCTAAAAATAATAATATTCTTAAAAGTCATCATACATCGAATTATTACTCTTGAAATAACTTATCATTTGATTTTTGACTCATTGCTATACGATGGGTACATCTGATTCTATTCAGGCTTTAATACTCCCTAGCGGTGTATGGAGAAAACTCTCAAGTGAAACGACCACCTACCGTTAATGACCTATAACTCCGAACCCACAACTATTTTGAAAAAATGATCATACAATAAAATGTTTCTCTTGAAACCACCTTTCATTTGATATATGACTCGTTTCATGAGGAGAGCAACATCTGGTTCTAACCAAGCGTTTGCATTGCACAAGGAATCACTTTAGTAACCTATACCTACTACTTAGCATAAACGGCCTATAACTCTAAAAATAAAAATATTTTTGAAAAGTCGTTATATACTGAATTATTCCTCTTGAAACGACCTATCATTTGATATATAATTCATTGCTATACAATGGCCACATCTGATTTTATGCAGGCGTTAATATTCCCTAGCGGTGTACGGAGAAAACTCGCAAGTGAAACGACCGCCTACCTTTAATGACCTATATCTCCGATCTCACAGCTAATTTGAAAAAGTGGTCATACAATAAAATGTTCTTCTTGAAACCACCATTCTTTTGATATATGACTCGTTTCATGAGGACTCCAGGCCCAAGCTCTATACATTTTTTGTCATTCTCCTTTATGTTTCCTTTCTCAAAAATAACCTATTTATTTTTTGTTGGCTGATTCAGTTCACTTCAATGATTTAGCTAGGTGTGTAAGTACATTTAACATCCCTCTCATATAAAAATAAAATTAACTTTCTGTTTGCGCAAAGAGCGTTTTATTAGTTGAGATAATATTGACCTATATATCTAATCTGGATAATTTATACAGCCAGAAACTTTAATGTGAAACTCTCTCCCCCTTATTCCAAAACGAGGTTTAAGGATAGTCCGAGGTGTGGATTGAAACCTTAGATTTTTGGACACAGATTTACACCCCCTTATTCCAAAACGAGGTTTAAGGATAGTCCGAGATGTGGATTTAAACCTTAAATTTAGATACAGATTTACTCGTGAACTATAGTCTAAACTATCCCCATATAATCTATAAGGAACTATAGTCTAATCTAAGCACTATCCCTGCAGATTGTATAGGGATAGTGTTTAGACTGTAGTGCACGAGTAAATCTGTATCTAAATCTAAGGTTTAAATTTAAATCCACATCTCGGACTATCCTTAAACCTCGTTTCGGAATCAGGGGGACAGTGTTTAGACATATAGTTCACGAGTTAATCTGTGTCTAAATCTAAGGTTTAAATCCACATCTCGGACTATCCTTAAACCTCGTTTCGGAATAAGGGGGACAGTGTTTAGACATATAGTTCACGAGTAAATCTGTGTCTAAATCTAAGGTTTAAATCCACATCTCGGGCTATCCTTAAACCTCGTTTTGGAATAAGGGGGACAGTGTTTAGACATATAGTTCACGATTAAATCTGTGTCTAAATCTAAGGGTTAAATCCACATCTCGGACTATCCTTAAACCTCGTTTTGGAATAAGGGGGTCTTAGTTTAGTCAACCATGTCTAGAGGAAAGAACTCTTTAATACGTCTGGAATTAACAAAGCTGAGTAGAGATAACAAATGTGTATACTGCACAAGAAACCTATATCTAATACTAGCGACCCGCCCCGGCTTCGCACGGTTCTATTATGCATGTATTAAGTATACATAAAAACCTTCCTCTTGAATCACTCTATCTATTAAAAAAAAACCGCATCAAAATCCGTTGCTTAGTTTTAAAGATTTAAGTATACATAGGGATATTGGGACAAAGGGACAGAGAAAGCGACTTTGTTTTATACTATGTAGTGATAGTGATCTATACTGATATTATAAAGTGGAAAGATTTGATTGTTTGTTTGAATTAAATAGGCTACGAAACTACTGGACTGAATTAAATGAAACTTGTTATGAGGACACATTGATTCATTAGGAATGTCATAGGCTACTTTTTATTCTAATATTCCTACGGAAACGGGTGTTACTAATGTTACAAAGCTGAAGACTTTGTTTGTTTGAACGCGCTAATATCAGGAACTACTGGTTCGAATTGAAAAAATATTTTTGTGTTGGATAGTCGATTTATCAAGGAAGGCTAAAGGTTGATTTTTATTTTGATATTCCCACGGGATCAGAAGTTATGCGGGTGAAACCTCGTAGCACTGCTAGTATAGGATAATCTCCAAACGTAATTACGTGAAACACGAATACTATGGATTCTACTTTCACCCTCCCTTCATTTAACCCCTCGTTGTGACAGCTGATTCCTCCGTCGACCATATGTTGGGGTTCGCCACCCTCTACGCGTTCAACGTTACTCACCCATCACGTGACATTGGAACTACTGTAGAGTAGTCGAAGGCATTGATTCTACTAGTAATTAAATAAATAAAATAAAGTAATTATTGCAGGACATTCCACATATCGCCATCTAACCCCAAGATAAGTAACTGGACTTGTGTTATGGGTGCTAGACAACGGATATACTACTTATTATACTTTACTTTTGTAAATATATACTTATAATACATAGAAACAAGCCGACCACAGACAAATATCTAAGCCTAAATACTTGTCTAAGGCGGAAATCGGACCCGCAACCCTGTGTTTGGCAGTCCGGCATGGTGACCATTGTGCCAACTGGGTCGTCAACTAGTAACTCTATTGAATGTTTTAGTGACGTATAGTCGCTTTTGTGTGAGTTGAGAGAACTTTACTCTAGACCAAATATGTTTAAATTTCAATGGAATAGAGAGAGAAAGTACGAATCTTAGCTCTTTTAAATGATTCCGATCGGTTGGTTACATTCCATTCGTTTTTATTTTTATATTCTGCGTAGAAAATTTTTTCAACTCGGACTTGTGTTCATAGTAATTATTTCCCCGGGTCTTATAATCGTGTATTTTTTTTATCTTACTCGACGTTTCAACTATGTAATAGTCATGGTCGCGAAGAGGGGGGTGCTTAAATATTCCACACCAACAGCTTCTTCGTGATTTGATAACTTACGATTATACGCTGCCACTGGCTCAGTGACACAAAGTGGATCTTGGCCTCCGAAACGTAAATCCTCCACCGTCTCTTTCCAGCGCTATTTGTTGCCATCAGTTGTTGACTTTCTTGTCGGAAAGAGAATCTTCACGGATACTCGCCATCCTGGGGATGGTGACGTGTTATATCGGAGTCAAACCGACTAAGGGATGATTCTCATTAGACCGCGCCTTTTCGAGGCCTTACCGACGCCGCGCCGGAGCGAAGCAAGTCCGTGCTGCACATTTATATCACACCGGGTTATAAGCCGCCGAGGGGATGGGGCAGATCCATGGAGTAGACAAGGACCGTTGGGCACGGACAAGACACGGTGTAATATAAATTACTTCATACAAAATGTATGTAACGTTTCAAATCCTTGCCCCGTCCGGGCCACGTATACGGCCCGGACAGGGCACGGACGGCACGGCCCGGTCTAATGAGAATCATCACTAAAGGTGCCTAAATGATAAATGCTCGAAAAATGTCCTCGAACAAAAATGTGTCGTACCTACGTTGTAATGTCGATAACATTGGCACGTTACATGATAATTTGATAAAAACATCATTGAGCACACTTCGCAAGCAAACAATCATCTTACTGCAGTTTATTTTTAGATCTGACTAAAGTTACACATCATTTTGTACTAAGTTGTGCCAACTACGTTTCAAATGAAGGATAATAAAAACTTCAGCAATGTTAGTTGAATAAAGAACAAAAGCTCATAAAAATAGGCCTAAACTTTACATCTAGATAATTAACACTCTTCTTCTTCAGCAGCATGTGTTAGCCCTCTCCAACGTATTTGCACAACCTCCGGTTCTGGCTGGTGGTTTGCCTACACTTCTCTTTTCGATTCTCTTCTCTTCTCTATTCAAGAACAGCTTTGCTCCAGCTTCCATCTCCCCTATGACATACATATATACATGTCCAGCCGACACCCATTTTAACATAGCAATGACGCGGTACCCTAAGTGTTCTATCCGTTATCTGGTCACCATAACACAAGCCTAGATGGTGTGTACTGTCACTGTCCTACAATATTTTTTTTTTTTATTTCATTCTGTAAGGGGACATTATCTCTTACTATTGTTATATTATTGTTCTTAAGACGTTTCAAAGTGATTTCATGCCAGAGATTCCAAATGAATTAAGAATTTGACTTTTCTAAAGATCTCAACAATACCTTAATTTACCATTTTTTTGTGTCTCCTTTTATTTCAGTTTAAGTCCACCATCAAGCCATTCGAACAGCAACAGTAATTCATCAAGTAATTCCTCAAGCAACGGTTCCGGGGTCGCATCGGGCGAGAGTTGCGAAGCTCTCATCGAGGGCCCTCGGAAGTCGCGCTCGTCACAGCCAAAGTTCGAGGCGTATATGATGACTGGGGATCTGATGCTCAATCTATCCAGGGTAG
Organism: Idaea aversata; assembly: GCA_907269075.1. Lineage (NCBI taxonomy): Eukaryota > Metazoa > Arthropoda > Insecta > Lepidoptera > Geometridae > Idaea > Idaea aversata. Next base: position 11,498,209 of record OU026091.1, read on the forward strand.
AGCATCCGCACCACAATCATCACGCTCCAACTCATCGGACACATTATCATAGGTATGGTTGTTCGATTACATATTATCCCTATATATATAAAATTCTCGTGTCACGGGGTTCGAAGTTGAACTCCTCCGAAACGGCTCGACCGATTCTCATGAAATTTTGTGAGCATATTCAGTAGGTCTGAGAATCGGCCAACATCTATTTTTTATTTTGTTTCCTTTAGTTTTTTTTTTAATGGCAAAACAACGTTTGCCGGGACAGCTAGTTATCTCTATAAATATAAAATTCTCGTGTCGCGGTGTTAGTTTCCAAACTTCACCTAAACGGCTGAACCGATTTGTATGAAATTTTTTGAGTATATTCGTCAGGTCTGAATCGAACAACATCATTTTTTTTCCCTTTATATCTTTTGTTGTTAGATGTCTAGTTTCTAACTAAAAACCCGCTTAAATAGAATAGTTTATTTGAGAACAATAGAATAGGTTATTATATAAGTATATTAAGATGATTGTTGTTAGGCGTTACTTTTCCGAAACTCCATAACAGTAATGTGTAAATTAATATTTAGCTTCAATCTTGGTGCCAAAAGGCAGCAAGCAAAAAGCAGTGCGCCATCCTGCTCGCAAATATTGTTAATTTTTAACCGACTTCAAAAAAGGAGGAGGTTCTCAATTCATCGCGTATTTTTTTTTTATATCGTGTAAAATAATTTGCACCCCTTTTTCATTAAGGAATTTTAGAATATTAATATAGCTTTTAGGTGTTGAATGTTCCAGAATCCTTTCTTAGCAAATGAATGATGCTAAGTTTTTTCAGGTTGTTTATTTTTATTAGTTAACTTACGAATTAACTTACTTATTTGAAGCGTAAAAGTAGCCTGTAAGATTAACATGTCTTTTGTCTAATATTCAGATACAATTCGACTCCTGCGTCGCCGAGCGAGGCACGCGAGGCGCGAGTGTGCGCGCGCGCAGAACTCGCGCAACGGCACAACTCCTCGCCTGATACGGGCCTCGTCGCTGAACATGCTAATAAATTGTACGTATATATTTGATTAAAATAAAAGAGCGTATATAGGTGACGTACGTTCATACATTAGGTGCTCGAACAATGGATCTAGTCTTTGACAGATACATACTACATACATCGGATTGTGACTGAGTGAATTAGGTGACAGGGACCTAATGAATGAGGTCCATGCGTAGAGGCGAGTCACGTATCTACCGCTATTGTTACTTTAATCGAAGACGTATATACTAAACTAGTGACCCGCCCCGGCTTCGCACGGCTATATATGCATGTATTATACATATAAACATTCCTCTTGAATCACTCTATCCATTAAAAAAAACCGCATCAAAATCTGTTGCGTAGTTTTAAAGATTTAAGCATACATAGGAATATATGGACAGAGAAAGCGACTTCGTTTTATACTATGTAGTGATTATATGTTGAGGTGGAACAAGTATTCTTTGTAAGATGGTAGTTGTAATAATCCAGTACAGTTAAGCTGTGGGGCTATGGTTTCACTTATTTAGATCCGGCTTGAAGGACCAATGTAAAGTCCTTCTGGACTCAATTAAATCGGACTGTAATTTAGGCTTATTTGTTCTCGCAATCTATATACATATAATATTATTATAAAGCTGAAGAGTTTGTTTGTTTGTTTGAACGCGCTAATCTCAGGAACTGCTGATTCGAATTGAAAAATTCTTTTTGTGTTGGATAGTCCATTTATCGAGGAAGGTTATAGGCTACTTTTTATCCCGATATTACCACGGGATCGGGAGTTACGCGGGTGAAACCGCGGAGCGCAGCTAGTATGAAATATACAAAGAAAAAAAAACATCGGTGGCGCGGTAGGTTAGATATTATGTCGAAAATTAAAATGCACGTGTCTCTCCCGCCTTGTATTTACAAAAAATAGAACATTTTCTAAATACATATATAATCTTAACAAACATGTTCATTTTAAAATATTTACTATGTTTTCCGCAATTTTATTCCGAGTACTTATTTTAATACAATAAATAAAAAGTTTAAAAAATTATTTTTTGTTTAAAGTATGACATTTGTTTGGGTTTTTTTTTATATATAGTAATTTAGTTTTTTGTAATTAGATATATAAAATAATAAAATAATAATAAAATTTATTTCACAAACGAAACACTTACAATTAAGACAAATTATTGGATACTCCTTTTAAGCAATCGAGATGCCTGTGCCAGGAGTCTCCGCTCTTCCTTACCTACACTATTATTAGATAGTTAAATGAATCTATATAAAAATAACATTTTTGTACTATAATATATATACATATATACACATATACAGGACAAACAAATATCATACATAACATATAATTATACATTATAAACTAATTAAATATACATGATAAAAACATACATAACATACAGTATACATAATGTGTGTTAGATTTATCCATGAGACGGGACCCTCCACCGCAACCTCATGGTCGTATGACTGTAAGGCGAGGTTTAGCCCCAGCCCATGAATGTGTGTCTGAAAAGAGTGGTAATGTTGGCGAGTTTGCGATGCTATGAAAGGTTAAGATTCCGCTAAAGAATGCCTTATTTTACATTCTTCAGCAGACTCTCAACCTCTTCATAACTTATATTTTTTAGCCAGTTTACTATCATAGTTTTGCAACAATGATATGATTTAGGATAAATGTCTAGTACCTTATTTACCTTGTTGTATATGGATTCAGAAATATTGGAGAATTGCATATTAGCAAAAACTGTTCTATTTGGTGGCCCTCTATCAGCAACTGCAATAGCCAAATCCTTCCTTCTTTTATGAACTATGCTCGGTTTATATTTAGTTTTTTTGTGTTTTTTTAATGTTAATTGTAAAATATATAGTTTACGTACTGATAGAAGACTGCTTTCTAAATAGAGGTCTTCCGTAGGGAAACATCTTTTTTTAAAGTACATCACCTTAATTAGAGCACGCTGAGCCCGTTCCACCTCCATAAAACGTGTTTTATATGCACTACCCCAAATAGGGATGCAGTAAACAATTATAGATTGGACTAATGACGTATAAATTCTATTAAGCAGACTATTCTCATTATTATTATTACCTGCCGGTATAACATGTCTAAGAGACTTAAATATCCAGATGAATTTTCTGATCCGCGACGTTAGTTTTTCAATATGCGGATACCAAGAGAGGTTTTGATCAATTTCGACGCCTAGATACCTAGTCTGGTTAATTTTCTTTATTATCGGGCAATTACAGTTATTTGTAAGGTTATTATTACATGAATGAACTGAAATTCTGTAATTCGGGTTCGGCTGCGATTTATTATAAATACTGAAACACATGAAATTTGTTTTATCTGAATTCAACGTAAGTAGGTTATATTTCAGCCATTTAGCCACCTCAGACATACCCTTTTCGGCATCAATCCTAACGTTCTCCCAGGAGGATCCAGAGAAAACAATAGCCGTGTCATCCGCGTACGTGAAAATTTTTGCGTTGTTTAGTTTCATATTACAGAGGTCATTGATATATATAAGGAATAAGGTAGGACCTAAAACGCTTCCTTGGGGAACGCCATATGAGACAACTATGTCCTCGCTCTGATACTCCTCGAGTTTAACTCTTTGCTTTCGGTCGGATAGATAACTTTTAAATAAGTCTAACTGCTTGCTTCTAACGCCTATCTTTTCCAGCTTTTGCACAAGAATAGGGAGAGAAACGGTGTCAAAAGCCTTCTTTAGATCAAGAAATACCGATAAACACTTTTGCCGTTTATCTATGTTTTCTGTCAGATGGGTGCTTAGCGATTCCACTGCATCTTCGGTAGAAATACCTTGCCTAAAGCCAAATTGTGTTGGAGAAAGTATGTTATTGACGGTTAAGTAATTTAATAGTCTGTTGTTTATTAGCTTTTCTAAGATTTTGGAAAGAACTGGTAAGACTGAAATTGGCCTAAAGTTGTTTACATCGTCTCTAGCCCCACCCTTGTGCACTGGTGTTATTAACGATTTTTTTAATGAGGATGGAAAAATACCTAGCTCAAAACAGAGATTGGCCAAGTGTGTTATTATAGGCGATACTTCATATCGTATGTATTTGAGGTAACTAGTCGTAATACCCTCCCAACCGGGAGCACTATCTGTTTTTAAACTTGATATAATCCGATTTATCTCATCAGGGTCTGTGTCACTAAGGAAAAGAGATTGAGGTAAGCTTGGAAGTGTTTTCAGATATTCGTCCGTTCTCTCTGGGGCAAGAGTGGATTGAATATCTTTGGCAAGAGTTTCACCGACACTAGTAAAATAACCATTCACGTAATTAGCTGAAGCTATTGGGGACGATTTTAAATGAGTTAGTTCTAAATTAGGAGCCTTGATTTTATTCGTGTGTGTTATATTCTTGACATTTTTCCAGAGTAATTTATTATTATTAAGAGATTGACTAATCATATCTCTGTCATATTTTCTTTTCAATTTCTTTATTAAGCCGTTGCAGTAATTTCTATAGCGGGTGTAAGAGATCTTTTTTATTTCATCGTGTGGGTTTTCACGAACCTGTTTTTGGAGTTTATTACGGTTTTTAATACATCTCAGAACCCCCGTAGTGATCCAGGGTTTTTTACTCCGCTTACTTTTAGGTATCTGTGTAGTGACAGTATTAAGTTTGGCTGATTCTACAATTTTTTGTATTAAACCGTCTGCCACTTTGTTAGGATCATTACAGAAAAGAAGCTCATTTAAATTGTTTTGTTGTAAATATTTTAGTGCATTTTCTAAGTTAACCTTTGTTATTGATTTAGAAATATTGTTTTCTTTTTTAATTTTAGACAAAGAGATAAAAGTAGTAAAATGGTCGGTAGTACTAGTGTGAATAATGGCAACAAATGCTGATGTTTGCTTATTATTTATTTTAAGCATAAAATGATCCAGACAGCTTTGCTCCCTAGTTGGTAAGGTATGGCCAGCTGTGACACTATATAGTGCCAGATTATCAAGATAGTAGATTCTATTTTTGTACTCGTAGGGTTGCTCTGATGGTCTAGGAAGAAGATTAATATTTACATCACCCGTTATTATAATATTTTTTTGTGTGTTTAGAGTAGCAAGAAGATTACATAAAGAATTAGTAAAATTTTCCGCATTCCTGTTTGATGGGGACCGATAGATACAAAGCACTATGTTATTTAATATTTCTAATTGTAGACATGATGATTGTTTTAGTCGGATTTCAGTTACTTTACCTCTAAGATTGTTTTTAATGTAAACTACAACACCATCGTTTTGGTTCAAGTGATAGGAAGTTTTATACATCTGATAATTAGGTAACCCAGGTATTGGCTTGTTAGAATTTAGGTGACATTCTGTTAACACTATGACATCAGCCTCAAAATTATAACAACTCAAATTTACTAGAAAATCGTCAAAGTTTTTAAATATACTTCTTATATTTTGTGATATAATTTTGAAGTCGTTTTTATGCGCCTGATAATATTTGCCTAATTCAGAAGGATCACATTCCAACGACTTTGCGCAATTTAATTGATCGATGTCGTTTATGGTTCGTAATAGGTCACTCATAATGAAAGTCGATACAAAATAGTCCATACGTTACACTAACCGGGTTATACAGAAAAATATAAAAGGAAAAACCCATTTTCAAATGTGTATTTAAAATTATAAAACATGATGATTTTTGATAATTTAAATCCTTATAACAACTGTAGAAAATCTCACTCATGTTATTAATATCTTGGAATAAAAATAAATTTAAACTTTCATTACGAAAACTACGAGAACATCGATATAATAATATGCGCTCATATTTACAACAGTAGTAGGCCATTGATGAGTGTAGAAGTATTATTATTTTTGTTTGTTTGAACGTTTGTTTTACAATTAAATAGTGAGATGTTTTGATTTTATGGTGACAGATTTTGCGAAAATTAAAAGAATAGGGGGGTAGGCTTATCAGTGGTATCCCATAGTTAGAAACGCTTAAATATTGGTTATTATGTCTGCGGTATTTCAAAGCTAGTAAAAAGGTACAAACGATTCCATTCACATTATTCATGTTGTGGATGTTGTCAGAGTGAAGCAGCGCACAAATGATAGTTATTATGGAAGAATATTCAGTTATATTGCGCAATAATTTGTTTGCAATTTGGTTTTGAAGTGAGTTGTGAGTAAATAAGTATGCGTAGTACGAGTAAAGATATAAAAATATTTCGAGTGGATTATTGTATTTAGTAAGTGTTGTGCATAAAGTAATTATAAAAATAAAAAAGTGGGTATTTCTATATGATATTTCTATACCTACTTCACGAATCACACACATTATATTTAGCAAATTGTTATTATAGTAGCACATCATAAGTAGTCATTTATCTCTCCCCATCATAACTTGTATTTGGGATTCGTTTACTATTTGTACAATCGCCGAACTGTCATCTTTTCGCACGTATATCTTTCCATAGGCGGTCCAACAATATTTGTAGTTATTGGACTTAACTAGATCTCGCGCGAGAAAGTGTAAGCGGGCAGCCTTTGCTGTCAGATGTTCCGTAACGAAGACAGGGGTTTTTCCAATATCAACTGATTTGATTCCCAAGTTGGAGGCGCACAATTTTGTTTTTTGTTTCAAATTATAGGTTTTACAGGACTTAATAAGGTCATTCTTCAATATTGTCGAATTAGTTTCTACTACAATAGGCGGGTTTTTAATAGTGTCCTTTTTAACTTGAATCCTGTACACATCCTTTATATCTGATTTACTCATGGCACATCCGGTTGTGTTGGCTAGGCTAAGCGTCATACTGATTAGGTCTTCTTTCGTCTCATTTGGCTTTTTAGGTACGTTTTTGATCTCGAAGTCTGACTTTCGTTGATCACGCTGAAGGATCTCAATTTTGTCTTCCAGTATCGTAATATATTTTTTGTCCTCACTTATTTTACCTTCCAATTGATCAATTTTTTTCCTGAACTCTTCATTCTGAGCAGACAAGAACTCAATCGAGTGTTCTATATTAAGGTTTGTTTGTTGGATTTCCTTTAATGTAGCAGTGTGTTTCTTCAGTTCTTTTTCCTGTGATTTTCCAAGTGTTAAGAACATAGCCTGCATCTCTTTTTTAAATGAAGACAGCTCCTCGACTAGATCATCGCCTCTCCTCCTCTTTAGTCGAAACGATTTGATGTTCGGTGTAGCGTTTCCTCCCAGTTGCAATTCCGTGTCCGAAAGAGACTTGTCTGGGTCCATTCTTATGTTGCGCTCGTGCAGTATAGTTAATTCCTATCGTAAAACAATGCAGCAGGGCGGTAGGTCAAACCGGCTCAGTACCTCTCGTGCAGTGACGCGTGAGCGGGACAGCAATTATGTCAACTATCTTTGTTTCTCGGGGTGGGGCCTGAGGTTTGGGGGTGATAGCCACAGCTTACGCACAGGATACGAAACACGCACATAAACTGCACTACTTTAATACTAAAAGGAAACTTATGCCGTGAACTTGTATTTATTATTTATTAAGTAAACGAGTAGCACGTCTGCACTGGAAGCTATCTCGGACGAAGAGGAGATATATCCTTGTATTTTGTAATTTTGACATTTAATTTTATGTTTTTAATAAATAAATAAATACTTCAGGACATTCCACACATCTCCATCTAGCCCCAAGTTAAGTAACAAGACTTGTGTTTAACCAATTTAACTTGAGTACATATTGTCGCTGCCCAGGTTTATATCCCAGCCGGCGTCGCCCCTGGCCGCAGTTGCGGGTTCAGCCGGTAACACAGTGACGGGCGGTAACGAACTCTGCGCGAGAACACACCACTCCGTCAGGACGTCACGATCTGAAGACCATTTACAGGTACAGTTCTCATTTTTATATTATACTAGCTGTACCGGCAAACGTTGTTTTGCCACATAAAGAAAAATTATACGAATTCAGCCGGTTAGGTGGAGTTTGGCAACTAACTCCGCGACACGATTAACATCATACGATACTAACGTCACTCAATTGTTTTGCCTTGAACTTTATAGTATGGTAATAAAGTTCAAAATTACTTTTATGTATTATTACGAATCGTTTGTATGGGAATTGGGAGTATAGAAATGTGTTATTTTTATACTTTTGCAGGCTATTTTTTTAATTTTTCTCTCCATAAGAACTATCCTCGTACTTTAAGGAATATCCAAAAAAAATAATTAGCGAAATCGGTTCAGCCGTTCTCGAGTTATGCGCTTAGGAACAACGTGTTTATATTATAGAAAATTTGTATGGGAGTATATAGAAAAGTATTTGTTTTTAGAGTTTTTCAGGTACTTTTTTATTTTTCTCTCCGTAAGAACCATTCCTCGTACCTTATGGAATATTCTAAAAAAATAATTAGCGAAATCGGACCTTTCTGGAGATTTGCGCTTAACAACACATTTAGCGAGTTGTTCATAGCACATGACTATGTTATAAGGATGGCGTTTAGAGAGGCCTTTACCCAGCAGTGTGACATCATAAGCCAATAAGATAAGACAGTAAAACCTCTTTCTATAATACCTCAATACAGTTGTTCGATACTGTTTTGATTGTACATTATAGCGGGTCAAGTTTCAGAAGGAGTCCTCGCTGAGCGCCGTCGCTGTCGAGATGGATGAGGATGTGACGTCATCGTTGAACACACTGCTGGACGCGAGACCGGACAGTGCCACGCCTGGATCGACATCTGCGGCGTCGTCACACGGACCTAAGGACGACTCGGAAAGAGATCGGTAAGATAGTACAGTCACATTACTAATTAGCTGAACCCCACGTGACACAGGATTTGCGAGTGCGCTCTAGGTCACGTGGGGTTCAGCTAATTGGTAATGTGACTGTCCTCACTACATAGTATAAAACAAAGTCGCTTTCTCTGTCCCTATGTCCCTATATCCCTATGTATGCTTAGATCTTGAAAACTACGCAACGGATTTTGATGCGGTTTTTTTAATAGATAGAGTGATTCAAGAGAAAGGTTTATATGTATAATACATGCATAATATAGCCGTGCGAAGACGGAGCGGGTTGCTAGTTGTATTACATTAAGTAGTGACCGAGGTTCTTGGGAAAGGAAGTATTGGGCATAGTCATCGTGCCTTTAGATACGAGTTTCCTTTAGTAAAGTTCGAAGGTTGCAGTAATTCATTAATCTAAAACTACTAGTCAGTTAAGGTCTGTGCCCAGTTAATAGACTAGTTCATTCTTAGAACTTTAGTTGTTTTTAATGCAAAAACGGTTTTTGTATGTTAAGAATCGTATGGACATACAACGCGCCGGTGTCTTGCGCGTCGGAACGGACGCACTGCAACGGTTCCGCGGCAACTTCCAACTCTACTTCTATATCTGACGGCATTTCACAACGGTAACTAAATCATATAAATAAATCATATAATTTATTGCCAAAAAGGTACTGCTTAAAGATTTCATAACGGACCCTGAACTGAGATCTAACTGTAACAATAAATGATTGTTAAATGAGCTGCTCCACAATAGTAAAATGTAATCTCCACGGATTACATTTGAACAGAGACAGCTCTACATAGAGCCGACCCGGCGCGCGTTTTCCCACACAAATCATGCTAAAAAGATGCAAAACAAAACTTTTTACTACTTGCAAACCTATAACGCAGCTCATTCTAGCTGTGTCCCCAATGCCAGATCTATAGCGAATATTTGCTTCGAATACTTTGATATATATGTACAGTCGGCTGCATATTTGCAGCCCTCGGTAGAGTTCAAAAATGACTATTATTGGAATGTTTTTATTCTAATATTTTTTGTTTGATTAATTGATGAGTTAGAAGACCTTAAACTTCAACTAAAGCAGGTGTCTAGAATCTTGATCGTGTTGAAAACATTCTTATAACAGCCGTTTTAGAGCTCTACGGTAGGTCTGCAATTATGCAGCCGACCATACCTACTTTGAAGTATTCGCGAAGTATTGGAAAAACATCACGAAGGTGATTCTTCTTCGCCTTTAATTTTCCCTGAAGCCCGTAGATTATTTCTAACTAAGTTCTTTTTCATTCTTCCAGTTCGTCATCACCAGCGTCACCGACCTCTGTATCGTCATCGCTGATGTCATCACGCGCGTCTCCGCCGCTCCGGCATCACGTCGCGCCGCCACATCGGACGCTCAACGGTATATTGAACTTTATTATAACTAGATAGAGTTGATTTTACAATGACCTTACGAGAATACAGTCGTTTATGTCTTTTTTACGTACTTGGGTGATGTGTTAATCAATCAAAACTATAGCTAAAATACACTTAAAACAATGGTAATTGGTTTGTTAAAATGTAAAAATTCGGCCTTGTACGATTTAAACTTTGAAATTTGGTTTTGGCATACAATTTGTTCATGGTAGGTATGTTACAAAACACTTCTTGAATTCTTTTTGGAGAATCTAATTTTTCCAATGTTTTATTTCAGGAGACATGAGCCTCTCGGAAGCAGTGTCAAACATATCCAGCCCCGACTACCAGGACCAAGATGACATGTTCGAAACGGGCCGAGAGTGTCCCCGCATGGAGCTCTCAGACCCCTCAGACTCAGACTCGACCATCCTAGTCTCCGAACCGTGCCACAAACGTGCCAAGGCGACGGAACACGGCAGTGACGTCACCCTCAATGGGGAACTGAACCAACATGACTATAGAATAGTGATACAAGTGAAGGGACCCGACAAGGGTGTGAACAGTGAAAGTGTCAATAATAACAATAATAGTGCTTATTTACAAAATGGGAAGGAGAATGGACATAATTCACCGGAGAATCAGGGTTATCAGGTAATTTACATGCTTATGCTGAAACTGATCTGTTTGCAGACGAATGGAGATTGATATTGTCAGTGTGTTTGGATTTTTGCGAGAGAAATGTATGAATGATTTGTCCTAATTAGTCAATTGAGGTAATTGGTTTTATAATCGTGTTAATTGACCTTATATAAATAAATTATTACTTGATTACAAAAACATACTTACCTCTGACTCCATATAATAATGGATTTGCAGTCTACAGCACTGCAACTAGTTTCAAAGGTGTGATCGCCAGTTAAAATATGGAAGATGGAATGACACCTTGTGCATATTGTGTCATTTGATCTTCAAATCTCAGAGGGCACGATGGGCACAATGTGATATGATAATAATATTCTGGAATCATTCTGAGCCATATTTCCTAAAGAGACACCACTCTTTTGTGGGCCAGTGAGGCCAACCAAGTCTGGTTGGTTGGCCTCACTGGCCCACAAAAGAGCAAAGTTCAATCCACAATTGTGGGCAAAAATAAATCGCGCAAAGGGATATTTAGCCACCAAAAGAGTTACTTAGGCGCTACTTAAACAATTGATATAATAGGTGGTACGGTACAAAACAAGTTGAAGAACCATACCCAAAATTATAGCAATGTTGTTATTTTTGACGTTATAACGTCTTATAAGTTGGTGAACGCCTGCACTCTCAAAAAAGTGTGACATCAAGCGTCATGTTCCAGAACGGGCGTTATGTTACGTAACCATAGCAACGCATTGTCGTTGCTATGGTTACCATCAATTTATTCGATTAAAAAGAAAAAAAAATATAAGTAAAAACAACAGAAAAAAACAGAATTTTGTTTGCTTCTCAAACCTAAGGAATATACACAAAAAAAATTATGCAAATCGGTTCTGCCGTTTGGGTGGAGTTTAGCAACTACCACCATTGCTATGGTTACCATCAATGTTTTCTTATGACGTTATCATTTGAAATTGTCGTCCGTAAACCGACTTTTCAGACAACATTTAATAAGAACTCAGTCCTTTCAGGAATTCGTTTTTTTTATTATTGTTTAATATTGTACTGTATTTCTGAATAAAAATTATCTTATCTTATCTTATTATTCAAATTGTCTATGTTTCCTACTTTCAGGAGTTAGGTAGCTCGGATGTGGGCTCAGACGAGGGTTCGGACGGTGACTCGCTACATTCGTTCCATTACAGTCCTAAAGCTGTAGACATACCATCCGCTGAGCGTCTCGCCAAACGGTTGTACCATCTCGACGGCTTCAAGAAGTCTGATGTTTCTAGGCATTTGAGTAAAAAGTAAGATATGTTATCCTACTATTATACTACGCTCCGCGGTTTCGCGTAACTCCCGATCCCGTGGGAATATCGGGATAAAAAGTAGCCTATGTTAATTCCAATGAATCAATGTATCCTCTTGCCAACTCTCATGAAATTCGGTCCTGTAGTTTCGAAGCCTATTTGTTACAAACAAACAAAAAAATCTTTCCTCTTTATAATATTAGTATAGACTACTGCTGTACCGATTGCTATGAAGCTTGGTATGTAGATAACTTAAGTCCCGAAATAACTCATACATAAGCTAGATTTATATCGATATTACCAGACTTAAGAGGGTAAAAAAGTGGGGCGAAGCAACTTGCCAATTTTTGCCAATAGTGACAACTATGCCCAAACAAGGTAACTCTTGCGCCAAATGTTCAATCCAGCTGTTTTGACTGGTCCATTCGGGCTTCGTCTATTAATTTTATATTCTCCTCTATATTTTTTTTGTCTGTTTCTTGTGCACTGAATTTTTTAAATAAAAATAAATAAATAAAGGACATATTTTTCTCTCTAGTAACGAATTCTCCCGAGCGGTGGCAGAAGAATACGTGAAACACTTCGAGTTTGGCGGCTGTACGTTAGACGCGGCTTTGCGAGAGTTCCTCGCGCGGTTCGCACTCTCCGGCGAGACGCAGGAGCGGGAGCGAGTGCTCGTGCACTTCTCGAGGCGGTTCTTAGAGTGTAACCCGGGGACTTTTAATTCACAAGGTAAGCTACCACTATTAACTGTGAGTGAGGGTTCTAACGGCTGTAGACAATAGTTGAGCTGACAAGACAATAGTTCCTTTTTTGTCACGTTATTTTTTTTTTTTTTTTTAATTTTATTTATTGAGAAAGAGTTATATTCTCAATATTATTCTTCGCCCGAATAGCCACGATGTTACGAATAGTATGGCCAGATACGAAAGGAAAGCTATTCGCTGCGCTATAAATAAATATATTGGAATCGCGAACGCAAACGGATAATCATTTAAAACATATCCGACCTTCCAACTAAGATTCATTCGAAACACGACACGGTTGCTTGTCTAAACACATTGAGTAACCTTCTTTATTGCTCATTTGTTGTCCACAGACGCAGTCCACACCTTAACGTGCGCCATAATGCTCCTGAACACGGACCTCCACGGCGCAGGCGGTACATTCCGACGTATGTCCTGCGCGGAGTTCATCGACAACCTCGCAGAGTTGAACGACGGAGAGAACTTCCCGCGGGACACGCTCAAACACTTGTATCATGCGATACGAGCGCAGCCACTGCAGTGGGCGCTGTTAGTATAAACTAATATTTCTTCTTATTGAATAACTAGCTGCTCCATGCGGTATTATCCGCCTAAGTCTTAATGATGTGTTAATTCAGGACTCCAGCTATAGCTATTGACATACCACGTTTTATCACCATCAATTACAAAAAAATCCAATAAGTTTCCTTTCCAAAAACACATTACATTTTTTTTAAAGCAGTGGAGTTTGCACTTGTTTCAGCCTGTGACACGAGTCCCCGTTTATCAGTTAACGAAAGCATAGTTTACAATAATAGGGCCAGTTCTAAATATTATGTCCGAGACACATTGAAAAGGCATTAGATGTAGACATTAATCCAGTAGTTATTGCGTAAAGGTTGTAAACTACACACAAACAAGCAAATACTTGTATGATTTGAAGATATAGGATTTTTGGTCTGAGTGCTTCTGTAAGTACAACTATAAAAAGTATATAAAATATACTATCCCTCCATAAATTGATTTACATAAATTAATTATTTTCTTAGTGACTGTGAGAACAACGGTAGCGGAGAGACCCGGCCGGCTGGGACGAACGGCGCAGGCGCAGCGCCCGGCGCAACCGCCGCCGCTGTCGGAGGGAACCCGTTCCTAGACGTGCCCGACCAATCGCGAGCCATCGAGTACAAAAAGGGATACGTCATGAGGAAGTGCTGCATAGACGCTAATGCTAAGAAAAGTCAGTACCTATAGCTCTATCACTATATACCAATCAACAATCACTATAGCTACACTCTATCACTAATCAAAGTAATTTTAGGCAAAGCTATACACTTTTACCAAACACTATATTTATTTGCGACCACTAGTTAACACCTTTATAGATAAACGCAAAGAACTACTTAATACCGTTTGCTGCGTATACCTGCGTTTGTTACTCCCAAGGATTTACATATCATGTTCCATCATACATACAAATGCAAAAACTTTTACATTTATAATATTAGTATGATTGATTGAATACTGACTTGTTTTACTGACTTTTTCCAGCGCCATTCGGTCGTCGCGGTTGGAAAATGTTCTATTGTACGTTGAGAGATCTAGTCCTGTATCTACATAAAGACGAACACGGCTTCAGGCGCGGTCAGATATCAGACAATGTACATAATGCTATACGGTAAGAATCAACAATATATTTAAGTACATTGTACGACCATCATGACGAACATGTCACCACAATAAAGGTGGCAACTTGGGGGATTGGTACCTAAAATCAACATTCTTTAGATCAAATTATCCAATCAAGTTATTGTCAGTGGTCAATATCTTAGTCCAAGTTACCACCATAGCCTAATGCAATGTGAGGATCGATCTTGGAACGTTCAATAACGTTCCAAGATCGATCCTCACATTGGTGTGTTGGATCCAACAGTATAACTTGGAGCCAACATAGCCAATGTGAGGCGCCGGCATTATATTCTAAAATCAGGCAGAGCAACAAAAAAATATTTTAGTTATTAGTAACTGTAAAATCTTTAAAATTTCGAATGTTTTATAGGATACACCACGCTCTGGCAACGAAAGCTTCAGATTATACGAAGAAACAACATGTGTTCAGATTGCAGACTGCCGATCAAGCTGAATATTTATTTCAAACCAGGTAAAAACCACTCATCCTTGATTTCCAGTTATCTTTGTATTAAGTTTTAGGTAGACATTACTTCTATTTTTCATTCATCTTTTTGTTTCGCTAAAGCCAATGTAATTTTTTTTAAATAAAACCGTGCTGTGTAGTTTTATGCGTAAACAAATAAATGCTATATATTACTACACACATACACAATTCAAACAATGAACATAGCTAAAACATAAAACAAACACGTCGAATTGAGAACTTCCCTCTTTTTTTAAAGTTGGTCAAAAGAATACATGAGAACCACGCACTGACTTCCAGAGTAGGGCGACAAGCAACTGGGCGTTTGGGAAACTGGATGTTTTTATAACTGGCAATTTAGACAACTTCTTAGGATATCATAGACATTCTGAACTTTGAACTAATACCCCCCCGGAGGCCGTCATTCATTGTTCTCGACGCTTACTATTGTTCCAGTGATTCAAAAGAGCTATGTTCATGGGTGGAGACGATAAACTTCGTATGCGCGGCGTACTCCGCGGCCCCGCTAGCCGGCGCGGTCGGCTCGCAACGCAAGTTCCAGCGACCGCTGCTGCCTTGCTCACATACTAAACTATCTATGGTGAGTTAACAATACTCTCAATCTTATTTATTTTTTTTCATTTTGACATGTGTGTCAATTTAGCTCTGATCTTTTATGGGTTCTTTTTTTTTGGGACTAGTTCTAGAAAAAGGACTAGTTCTGGAGGCTTCGTTAGGTGGCAGACCCTGCTACAGGATAAAAAAAGCCGAAAGTGTCTATGGCCAGTAAAAATCAAAAAGTTTTACCTGTAACAATTTACCCTTTGCTTGTAGATAGATAGATAGATAACTTTATTTGTACAACACAGTAAGGAACATATAAATACAAAAATCAAAGTAAAGTAATAGCTAGAAAGTACAAGTTGCATAAATACTAATACTTAATACTTGTAATACTTGTGCTGAAATGGTATATCCATTGAAAGATTCGAAACTATCGAATCTAAGATTTCCCATTGCATAATTTTTGTGTTCAGTTTCGATCTTCAAGTAGTATCCAAGCTGAGTCGTTATATTGTTGTATCTTTAGCGAGAACAGTTAGCGGCACATGAAGAACGCGCGGCGAGACTGGAAGAAGAGCTGGCGGCGCATCGACACGCGCGTGAGAACTCACACCACGCGCGAGATAAGGAACACTACTTGATGTATGAGGTTAGTTAAATTGTCCAATGAACTACTTACAATAGTTGACACGAACTTTACTGTATAAGGTACTCATACATTTTTGCAGAGTACAGCATAGTTGTCAGTTTGTAAAATGACATCATCGGGAACGGTCGTTTCACTTATTGACCATTATCTCGCTTGGCACGTTTCATACCGGTAGTGCAAGACACGCTCACGACAGTGGTCCTTCGAGCCGGATTGAACTTTCTTTTTTTGTTTTTAGATAAAGCGGTACCGTACGTACGCGTATGTGATGCGCGCGCGGTCCAGCGGCGGCGCGGGCGCGGAGGAGGCTGCCCCTCCGCCCCCGCCCTGACCCGCGCCGCGCGCCCCAGCGCCGCGCCCGCCCTGACCCGCGCCGCCCGCCCTCACACTCGCCCACTGCTGCCCCTGTATGTTCTAAACTACACATCCCACCCTACGCCATAAAGGCTATCAATAGTAGATACACACTAAAAATCCAAGTACAGTTAGCTGCAAAAAATGCAGAGCTACCTAGTATTAATTCAGTTACTCGATCAATTTGGTGTGATAACACTGTCTAAACTGAATATGAACTAATAAATAAGTCCTTAAATATAAAAAAATCCTCTCCCTCATAGTGCCCTAGCCGTTGTCTAGTCGAGTCACTGGACAGTGTTACAAACGTGTAGTGTATATAAAGACTGAAGCTCTCGCTACATTCCTTCCGGTGAGTGGGCGTAGCTCGTAGCGGCGCGTAGACTATACGTTGTACGTTGTGACGTCACAACGTTGCCTGAACGTTAGGTATAGATAGATATATCGATTCATCTAGTCCTGTCTTCCCTGCGATATATCGCCGTGTTGTTTTGTTTTGTCCCATCGTGTGTGATGCGTTCCGAATGAGTGCGAAATAAATGGATGCTGTGGAACAGATGTGAATATTTACATAATATTGTAATACTCGATAATATAGCAAGACTCCGCGTCTCTACTCTCATTATATTCATGTATTATTAAACAAATTTGCTGTTGTAAATTGAAAAGGATCGGTTCAAGTATTATTTGCTTTTGACGGGAGTCTTTTGAATTATTCTACTGTAAGAATTTGTTGTGTTAAAACTTCTGTATTTATTAGCGCTAGCGGTCAGAGCTGTACTGTTATAATATGCTTTAATTCTTATTTATATCTTTAAAATCACAAATATTGGCATAATTAAGGTAATATTATATAGGAAAACGCGTCATTCCATTATTTAACATAATATCACCGTTCCATCAGTACGAAAACTTGTAAGAAATTAGCTAGATTTGGCTGTTGATTCATTTGATATAATAATATTACATTATTTTAAACTAACAACAGCTGAATTGTTACAATAAATGTAAATAGATTTTTAAAAGTGTTGAGACTGATATGTGACGTTATTTATTTTGTTTGTAAATTACTTAACCAGTGTCAAATCTTAGGCATCGATAGTGTTTGAAATCAAAAGGATCTCAGATGTAACATATAATGGGTTAGCCCATAATCACACGATTTGTAAAACTATTTAGACGAAAAAAATCCAAATACTCATGATGCTTATGTGAGTTTTGGACTCGAAATGAATTTAATAATATTAGTTGATCGATGAGCACAGCCGCGTAATTAAAATTCACGGCAACTCGCCCGCTCGTTCTGAACAAGAAAAATCATAAATAGAATAAGTTGCGGCAGTTCAGTTTAAATTGCTAATAACTAAGAAATGTTTAGAAATTGTCTAGTTCTTTCGAATACTGTTATTTATTTTAATCAATTAGTTATCTATTTATTGCAATTATCTTTGCATGTGTGTTTATTTATTGCCAGCCATGATTGTGAGAGACCTGTTAGCAGGTGAACGAGTCAGTTAACTGATGGAGTTATAGAAAGGGAATGGATTTTCACAAGTCATTTATTTTTGAATCTCAATAAAATTGTTAGAAGTGAAGAATGAAATCTTTGAATAGTTATGACGATCAATTAACTGTTTTAAGTCTGATCAATTTTTCTGGGCTTTGACTAAAAGAAAAGAGGGTTTTAAGTCGTCTTTGAGTCCTTGAAAACAGCGATCATAGTAACAAGCCATAGATAGATTGGTTAGACTTTTTGGGAAGAATTGTCTTTTGATTGGACAAATGCCCTAAATATTACGCTAACAAGTGTAATCATTGCAGTTTAGAGAAAGCTTTAATGCCTTAGATGTTGCCTTGATTAATCTATTCAGGGACCTTGTTCATATATTATTGTTCTAAAATGAATTTATTTTCTTTTTACTTAATATCTTTTAGGAAAGCCTTGGGAAGTTTGCAAGATTGTGCTTTAGTAAAATAATCATTGTAAATATATTTTACGACTTATTTTACATTTATTTTTATATATTGTTTACTGTGAAATGTATAGCTTGGTGAGTTTTATTTTATAAATAAAGTTTGCTCTGTGCTTCGAATTTAATATTTGGTCCAGAATTTAATTTTGTCCCTGACAAAGATTATTATACGTATGTCAAAATATGATCGAGTAATTAATTTGTATTTGCTCAAAATAAAATTATCGCACTCAACTCATTACTCAATCTGTAAAACATTTTAAAATATATCATTGTAGAGACTATGTAAAGTATTATAAAATATACATATTATTGGTAAGGAATTAAGAAGTTGGCTGTGCCGAAAATTATTAGATTTACAATCATTCATGATGGGCCCTATTATAGTAGATAGCTAATTGGCCGGGCTTTATATGAGCAGGAAATGGACCAATCACTGTCAAGGCGCTGCACGCTGATTGGCTTATTTCTCGTTAACGTGATAATTCCCGTGCCTGATTCGCTGTCTTTTTTTATAATAGTGCCTTTTGTAGTTTGTTTGGTGTTGTCTTTGGCTGACGAAATACTACGTGTTGTGAACTCAACCAAGACAAGAACTGAGCAATAGTACTATAAAGTTATTCTACTAATTATAAGCTTCTAATTATGTAGAAGTCTTCAAATCCCTGTCATCCATGAGAAAGTACATAAAAACAAATGTCTAAGTATTTGAAACTATCATATTATAATTAAATAATCTTAGTTTCTTTTTTGTACCTATTATAACCCCTTTGAAGAGCTGAAATAAATACTTCAAAATAATTTTACTTATGTTATTTAATTCTCATAAAATATAATATTAATCCTTTGCGCATATTTTCAATTGGTACCAAAAGTATAATCTGTATTTTTCTGCAGAGGTCTTTGCAGCGGGTGTGCCAATAATTTTGCAACACAGTCATGAATTTTTGTAGCATTTCGAGACACTTCAAAGACATAAGAGTATCCATTATCAAGGTCTTGAAGCGCATCATATATCTCTTCACATTTGTAGAGGGAACAATCTTCTTCATGTGCTAGTAGTATGTCTATGTAGAAGTACAACTGTTTCTTCAGATTGTTGAAGTAAGTGTCATTTTGTGGAATAATAGGGATACAGTTTGACCGTCCATAAAGCATGACCATCCTGACTACATATGGAGGAGGCAAAATACACTCCCCTTCTTTATATACTGGTATTTCTACTTTCTGCTTGATAATCTGGAATAGCTTTTTAAAATCAAAAGTTTCTGACGAGCATTCCTCAGCACTTAAATAGTCGACAGCATTTAAAATATCTTTCAAGTTATTTGTGAAATTTTGAACCCAGCATGTCTCACTGTCTTTGAGTATGACGAGAGCATACTCTGTTCGTTTGTTGATGGCATGTTTTGTGTGTAAAAAGAAATCTAGTACTCGTTTCATCATGTTGATAGGTGTGAATGTTGTGCCGTCTCCGAGCCGGTACAGCGCGGTTTGGCTGTCGAAGCAAACGTCCAAACATATAATTATCCTTTCTGGTACATTCACATTGGGTATGTTAGGTTTATGAAAATTTGACATCACTTCCTCGTGTAATGCTGTTAGGTCTTCATTTTGCAAATTTCTGAAATGACAACAAAGTTAGAAAACCAGACAAAACTTTAGCAAGACAATGAAGTAAATAATAGCAGGACATTTATTCGTAAAGTAGTCTAAACAAAATTATTTAGATGTAAGTACTTACATGTCGATTTGGTTTGCTTGAGTTGTATTCATTGGAATAACAGGAGGATCCGTCATGATAGTAGTTTTAAGCAGTTCCAACGTTTTAAATGTAGGTATAGTTCTTTAATTTTAAAATATCAATTATCAGCAGCAATCAGCAATGAAACAAATAATTAAATTGCAAACAGTATGTCCGCCCGCCCCCGCACACGTCCCTCGATGCAATGGCAGTGACAGTACTGCCTTTTGACAATAAATTAACTTGACACCAATTTTCTGTCAAAATTCAAGAAGGCGCGTTCCGACCCTATGTACTTACACCAGAAATCTTATTGTTACGCAAAAAGAAATCTTTCCTGTGCAATGCAATGCAAATGTGATTCTAGAATAGTCGAGAATAGTCTAGATGGTCCTTGAAATGTATTATAAATATATTCTCTGGCTTTGGGATTTCATACTCCGTTTGTTGGAGCGAAAGTCTTCTGTGATTTCAAGGTTCAGAACGGACCTTCTCTCAAAAAAATAAAAAAAAAATCTTGGTGTGTGTCGTTCGTGTTGGTTTGTTGTGATTTTGTTAAATAAATAATTAAATAAGCAAAACGAACGCAATATGGATTATGAATACGAACAGAGCAGTGAAATCGAGGCGTTGGACTCTATTTACTATGGCGATATGCAAAGTAAGAAGTTATTTCTTCATCTCTAGTTTTACCTCTAAAACAGAACATTACTCGCCTAGTTTTAAATTAATATTACGTGTTTCAATCTAAACTTCATTACAATTCAAGAATCTATTCAATTGAATGCCTAATTCACTAAAATAATAATAATTTATGTGGTGGTATGAGGTTAGGTTTATGTACTAAAAACAGCTCAAACTGTCTTTATTCTCCAATTTCAGTGTCTTTAGTGATAAATATATAGTTCCCGATACTATGCAAACAAAATTAACCCCATCAACTTACGGAACATTCATGTAAATTTTTATCTTTTTCAGTTTTAGAGAAAAAACCATTCTACAAGTTTTCAATACCGATAAAGTCTGAGGGTTTTGATGACGGCGAAGGTTTAGCATGCACACTTGTCTTCACATATACTGCCAAATATCCTGACGAGCTGCCTATCATAGAAGTAGAAAATGAAGAGAATTTTGATGATATTGTTGAAAAAGATGAATTATTAAATCATTTAACAGAACAGGTGAGAAATTACACTACTAATTTACATAGAACAATGGTTTACAGAATGGGTTTCACTCAGATTCGCTATTTTTCCCTTAACCTAGTTTCGAACCGCTTGATCAAATTCCAGGATAACTGGAATCAAAGAAATCTATTTTATTTTAAATTTACTTACCTGAAAATTCTAGTTAAAATTTTATACAAAATAAAAAAATAAATTAAAATTTAAAAAAAAAATATATATACGCGACGAATTGAGAACCTCCTCCTTTTTTAAACTCGGTTAAAAATTACCTATAAGAAGCTAGTGCTGAGCTAATATAGCCTTGTCTTTAAAACATCATCAATTTTTACTGGTCATAGATATCTTTCTGTTTTTTATCTGGTACCAAGATGGCACTGGCATCTATCAAGGCATAACTAATGAACTACTACTAGAACTACTGAATCTATTATATTATTACCTGTCCTTTTCAATGGAAAGTCTATTAGATAAGTAAAGGAAATTTATTACATTCCTGTAAGAATAATCAAGTCTAATGTCTCAAATCTTAATTGCTTTTTACGGTTCCGTAGCCAAATGGCAAAAAACGGAACCCTTATAGATTCGTCATGTCTGTCTGTCTGCCGTATGTCACATCCACTTTTTTATAGGGAAAAGAAAATGTAGGCATGGTAATGGTCTTCACACTAGTATCAGCAGGACAGGAATGGCTCAATGAGAAATGGGATAATGTCAAAAAGGAAAGGGAAGAGAAAGTACTTGCAAAACTAAAGGCTGATGAGGAAGCGGAATTGGTGAGGAATTTTTATAAAAAGAAATTAACAAATTGGCTCAACAAATTATCACATGTTCGTGAAATTAACCAATCAGCGCTAAGGCGCGGCAATGCTGCTTTCTGATTGGTGCGTTTCATGGTCATGTGATTGTCTATGCAGCTGCCTTTGTTAAAAATTTCACCTATAACCTTATACACAGTTGGATGACTGGTTTTAAGTCAACATTAAACAATAAATTGAAATACTTTACAAACAACCGCATCTTCACTGTATCAATACACGACAGTCCACATGGTTCATTTGGTAAGAGTATCGCTATGTTGACGCAGTGGTCAATAGTCCAAACTTCACATGAGACAAATAAAATCGGGTGGACTGACCCTGGGACTCAGCCGCAGTGGAGTTTGTGAAACGTCTCATTTTACGTCAAGTACACACACATGTAGCTAGTCCAACCTCTTTTTAGGGTTCCGTATGGAATCCTTATAAAATACTTTCTTGTCTGTCTGTCTGTCGGTGTGTTACCACCGATTTTCTCAGGAACGGGTGGACCTAGCAAGTTGAAATTCATACCAAGTACTGAGGTCTATAGTCCCTATTAGTTGTATAAAAATCAAAGTCCTGAGTCAAGATAAAAAGCTAAAGGCATATTTAAATTTTTTCAAAAACTTGTAAGTACCAAAATTTACCTTAATTTTCAACATTTTTTATATTTCGGAATTTTCCCTTTACTTAGGCTGTAAGACCTAGTTTAGATTAGCTACATCCATTACACTACTCTTGTTACATTAGGTCTCAGCAAGTGCCCTTTCGGTAGCATAGTATAATCTTTTCTAAACTCTTCCAACAGAAAAGATTCGAAGGCACCCGAGTGACAGTAGAATCGTTCTTGGCGTGGAGGAAACAATTTGAAATTGACCTGGGTATACCCGCCAAGAGGGAACGAGAAGCCAAAGACAAGAACAAATTGACAGGCAAGGAGTTGTTCATGAGGGATACTACGCTCAACGAGTCTGATCTCAAATTCCTTGATGATGGTCAGTTCAATATTTATTCTAATATATATTATAAATTACGTGTCACGTTGTATGTGCGCGATGGACTCCTAAACTACTTAACCGATTTTAATCAAATTTGCACACCGTGTGCAGTTTGATCCAACTTGAAAGATAGGATAGCTTACATCTTAATTTATCCCGATATTTTCACGGGATCGGGAGTTACGCGGGCGAAACCGCAGAGCGCAGCTAGTTTTATACTATTTTTAACAAGCAGTTATAATAAGGAAAAAAAAGCCGCGGGTTGCTGTAGACTTCTTAAAATTGCCATCATTTTAATTATTAAATAAATAAATATTATAGGACATTCCACACCTCGACATCTAGCCCTAGGTGCTAAACAACGAATATACTACTAATAAACTTTTTCTTTTGTAAATATATACTTATAATACATAGGAACAGCCAGACCCCAGACAAATATCTAAGCATAAATACTTATCTGAGGCGGGAATTGAACCCGCAGTCCGGCATGGTGACCATTGTGCCAACTGGGTCGTCTGGGTGGTTATTAATTTAATGGTGTTTTTATTTAAGACTAGCAGCGCCCCGCGGCTTGACCCACGTTAGTCCCGATAGAAATGTCAGAATAAAAAGTAGCCTATGTTAATTCCAATACATCAATGTATCCTCATAATCCATGTTGTATCCCGTCTACGGAAAATTCGTCTAAAACAATTCGTCTAAAACAATTCGACTAAAACAATTCGTCTAAAAAACAATTCCGACTAATAACAATTCGACTAATAACACTTCGTCTAAAACAATTCATCTAAAACAATTCGACTAATAACAATTCATCTAAAACAATTCGTCTAAAACAATTCATCTAAAACAATTCGACTAATAACAATTCATCTAAAACAATTCGACTAATAACAATTCATCTAAAACAATTCGTCTAACAGTTCGTCTAAAAACATTATCTTGGGTTTTAAAAATGGAGGTATACTGAGTCGCGGGTCTGGTACACTGCCGCGGTGGAGTTAACATTCGATGATGGAGGTAAAATAAAACGTGGGTATGTAGGACGCAGCTGCAGTGGAGTAAAGAGAGATATATAAAGAAAACCCCCTACCCAGAACCGACATGGATAGGTTAGGTTTATGTTAGAACTGCGACACCAACGCACGAGCCGAGCGAGCGAAGCGAGCGTTGCCGCGGCAGCGGCCGGCGAGTGCTAGAAACGATTTCTACCCATTTTACTTGAATATTAAGTCCACTGCAGCTGCGTCCTACATATCCGCTACTCAGCATAACTTCATTTCCGAATCTTAACTCACTTCGAACTTAATGTTTTAGACGAATTTATATTAGTCGAATTGTTTTTAGACGAATTGTTTTAGATGAATTGTTTTAGACGAATTGTGTTAGACGAATTGTTATTAGTCGAATTGTTTTTAGACGAATTGTTTTAGACGAATTTTCCGCAAATCGTTGTATCCATGTATCAAAGTTTCATCAAAATCGAGCCAGTAGGATTGTAGTCTAGAGGAGGGGTCTTGTTGTACTCTTTATAATTACTGAATACTTAAACAAATCCCAAGGGTTCCGTAAATGTTTAAGATGCTCCTATCCTTTAATATAAGTAGACTTTCAGTATTCCGGCGTAAAGCAGGTTAAAGATAGTAGATTGGGGTGTATCCCATTATTTCCATGGAAATATAAACTGGAAAAAGTGGGACAAGCGTTTTTTCCAAACTATATCCCAATATTTCCATTGCGGCAAAAAACGCAGTTGTGTTATTTGATAATCTGTTTAAACTTAAATATTTATTACGGCCTGATAAATAAAATTCTAAAGAGATATTGAGAATTTAATTAATAGAATAAAATAAAAACAAACAGACAGGAAAAGTAATCGTTTTTTCGTCGCCACCGCCAGCAGTCGGAGAACATCTCCTAGTATTCCCATTAATGGAAATTCATAATGGTAATAATGGGATACACCCGTAGATTGTATCTTAAGGGGTTAAATACTTTTTATATGAGGCTATTTGATGTTCGACCTCTTTCATCGCCTCTCGCGCGTTTAAAACGTTTTATACTGCTTTCAGTGACATATATTTATAGTTGTTATTATACCTTCGTTCCAGGCGATGCAGTGAAAGTAGACGAGTCCCTCTTCCAAGATCTGGATGACCTGGACATATCCGATGAAGATGACGAGGATTATGTACCAGGTCAGAGTAGCGATAGCGACTAGACAGATCACGTGCGATCAGCTACTGTACGGTCATTTATTGGGTTTTTAACTTCACTTTGTTTCTTAATTATTTTTGTTATTACTGAGGTTTTTAATAGAGGTAGCAAATAGTAGCAAGTAGTAGTAGTATATATTCAATGGTCTAGCCATCCTGATAAGCACCTCTACGGTGGGTCTGCAATTCTGTTGACGACTGTACATTCTCTTCATACAAATCTTTGGAATGCCATAATTTTACTATCACTGTATGTACGCTATTAAAACATTTAAATTAAGATACTAGCAAATAGATAGCAATTCTTGGATATACTGTTAGTGCCATACGGCACAGGCAACCTGCCATTCTGACGCTTATCATTATCCTTGGATAGCAGCACTACTAGCTACTGAATAAAAATACTTCGTATAAGAAACACTTCGTTGGATGGAACACATAATATTCTATACAAACAATAAATTATATTAAGGTACAGTCAGAATACCAATTAGCTGAACCCCACGTGACCCAAGAGCTCATTCGCATATCTCTAGGGTTGTAAAGTAATGTTACCTGGTTCTGTTTTTTTTTTCATAATATAAGTACCTACTTTATTTAAATTAAAAAAATAACAAAATAGATTACATTTTTACAGATGTGTAAATGAGCTCTTGGGTCACGTGGGGTTCAGCTAATTCGTATTCCGACTGTACCTCCGGGTAATAAGGGCAACTAAAATGTTTTTCAAAAACCTTGATATTAGTGACAAAATAACATGTTATGGATTAACTCCATTCACTTCTCACTATTTTCACTCGATGTAAATAAAATCAAATTATGATCATTAGTCTTTTAATGTCTCACATAAATTAATAAGTAACTAACTTATCGCTTAACAAATACGTGAAATCATGTAACCGCGGTATAGGATACCTATCTGGTTTTGTTATGGTATTGAGTGCCCGATAATCACCGCAAGGTCGAATTTGTCCATCTTTTTTGGGTACCACGTGAAGTGGGCTCGCCCACGCACTCTTCGACGGCCGGCAGATCCCCATTTCCTGCATAATACGAAATTCTTCTCTTACCTTTGTATACCGGTGCGGTGGTAACGGCCTCGCTCGTGCATGTACTGGGCTACCCTGGGTCTCTATATAATTATACACGTCATGTTTAGGTGGTTCCTTAAAAGATACTGGTTTTGTTATATCAGGATATTTTGCCAAAATATCGTAATAAGGGTGATTCAATTCAATAGTCCTTACTGATTGTTCATTACAATTTACAATTGCTGCAATTACATTTAAATTGGTATCTTCGTCGATTATCTTACGTAACCTTAAATTAACTGAAAGTTTATAAAAAACTAGAAAATCCGCCCCTAAAATAGGCTGACGCACATCGGCAATAACAAAAGTCCATCGAAAAGCTCTACGTAAACCTAAGTTTAATACAAGATTTTTGATACCATACGTTTTTATCTTAGTGCCATTAGCAGCGTATAAGGTATAATCTACACATGAATTATTTTTATTTTTAACAAAGCGATCTTTAGGTAATACGGATATATTCGCACCTGTGTCGATTAAAAATTGTAAACCATTTTCTTTGTCCTGGATACTGAGACGGTGGTTGCGCGATCCAATACAGCTTCCCGTCTCCGGCTGCACGGCGTTTAGTTTCCCTGGTGCGACTGGTGCTGCTGCTGTTGTTTGCTTCACGCACACGGCTCGATGCAACGAGGCTCGGGCCTTCTCTTTATATTTGTAGTGGTACATGCAGAGCCAGTCGTCGCTTGAGGGTGTGCGCCTGGGTGTGTTACTCCTCCTGGAACGTGAACGGGCATTGTAATTACCACGTCCGCGTCCGCGACTTCGGAAATGCGACCTTGACCGCTCCATGTCATTTATACGTACATTTAATTTAGCGATCTCTGTAGCTAGTACTGCGATTTCGGACTCATCCGTTCGGACTTCTGAGACGCTCAACGGTGTTGTAGCTTCCATGACTCTGTCTGCTACGCTCCTAAAACGGCGAAGTCCTTGGAGTCTGACACGGCCAGAACGGCTCGCACGGCCTGCGGCAGATGGTCCTGCCATAGTATACGCAATGTGTCGGCGTTGACACGGTTGCGCGATAATCCTTGCATCTTAGTTAGCAGCGCGGATGGTTTCTGGTCTCCCAGCTGCTGTTCCGTTATTAGTTTCCTTATCTGCTGCTGCTCACTTTCTTCATAAAGTGAGAGGAGTCTAGCCTTTAGTGTGTTGTATTTATCTTCTACCGGTGGTATTACCAAGATGTCTGTTATTTGCTGAACGACGGTTTTGCCCAACTTTGCTATAACTAGATGGTACTTAGCTTGGTCGGTGAGCCTTTGAGCATATAATACCGATTCCAACTGAATGAACCAAGCGCGGGGCTGGTCATCCCAAAAATCTGGGATCCGTGATGACACAGTGATCTGTGTTATGTTGTCATCGGCGCGGGCGTCGGCTTGTTCCTGATCGTTCTCCATTTTTTAAAAGTCTTTTTTGTAAAATCACGTCGGTGTCACCAATTGTTATGGATTAACTCCATTTACTTCTCACTATTTACACTCGATGTAAATAAAATCAAATTATGATCATTAGTCTTTTATTGTCTCACATAAATTAATAAGTAACTAAAGGTTAACTCTAGACTGATGTTTAGGGAAGCTAAAACTAGACTGGCGCGCTCGCCCCACTCGAGCGAACCCGACACCCCTGCATACCGCGTCCCTACAAACAAGAAACTAAACAAATGAATTGTTTCTCAGATTAATAATAAAGTAAAATTTTATCTAATGACCAGATTTTAAGTTGGTTTTCCCTAATTTTATGAAATAAGGTCAACCGGGGCAATCGCGTCTGGTGGGGCTAATGCATCTTTTCAAATTTATTCAAAAACTGAACTACAACGCCATCTGTACTAACCGCGGGTAAAATATTTAGTTTAAGCAAATTGAAACTAGATGTCAGCAGTTTACATAGATTCAACAGTATGGGAAATAGGATTATGGGCGAAGTAATGAAATGCAGAGTTGCAGGTATAAGTATGTGAAAACGTATATTTGAATATACCTGATGATGGCCACAAGGAAGGTAGATATGTAGTGTTCCAGTTGGAATCCAAAGTTGAAGTAAGAGGGAAAGTAAGGGCGTACATTGCTTTTATAGTAACCTGTAGTACAGAGTTACCCACATTAGGAAAACAAAATAAATTAATTTTTGCAATGTAAATCTAACAAATTACAACACGCCCCCTCAAAAATTAATTACCAATCAATCAAAACAACTATTTACAATATAGTTTCCTAGCTTGAACATTATCAACCTTCCAAGTGTTTACTGGGAGAAGACAATATTATATGGCCCAACATTTGTTGCTAGGATTAGGAAAACCCAGGAAAACCTAATCAGACCATTTCAACAAAAATAACTTTGTAATTTACAACTAGAACTTAATCTAATGTACTTGCAATCTACAATTACAAAATTAATACTTGCAATTTAAAACAAAAACAAAATTCTTGCATTTTTAACAAAACCAAAATTCTTGCAATTTTAAACTAAACAAAATTCTTGCAATTTTCAACAAAACCAAAATTCTTGCAATTTTAAACTAAACAAAATTCTTGCAATTTTTAACAAAACCAAAATTCTTGCAATTTTAAACTAAACAAAATTCTTGCAATTCAACTAAACCAAAATTCTTGCAATTTTAAACTAAACAAAATTCTTGCAATTTAATAACATTATTGTAAATATAAACCCATCTCCTCTCTCAAATGTTTAAAGGTGACAGTTGGTAGCGGCTTGGTAAGTACATCCGCTATTTGATTACCTGTGGGTATATAAAACAATTTTATTACATTGTTTTCAACTTGTTCTCTAGCGAAATGGTACTTGATGTCAATGTGTTTTGACCTCTTGTGACTCGTAGGGTTATTTGCTATACTTATACAACCATTATTGTCTTCAAAAATTGCTATTGGACTGACAATATTTATTTTTATACTAATTGCTAGAGACTTTAGCCATAATGCTTCTTTTACAGCTTCAAATAGTGCCATGTACTCAGCCTCAGTCGAAGAGGCTGCCACGGACACTTGCCTCTTTGTATTCCAAGTTATTGTACAGCTATTAAATAACTTAAATAAATAACCCGAGGTACTTTTTCTATCATTGACATCACTACCACCCCAATCTGAATCTACGTATCCACTTAAAACATGTACAAAATTATTACACCTTTTATATGTTAGTTTTATTTCTAATGTGCCTTTCAAATATCTAAGCACTCTTTTGAGACATTGCCACAACTCTTTATTGTTTTTGTTTGTGTATCTGCTCAAAATACTAACACTAACACTTAAATCAGGGCGAGTACATAACATAACATACATTAAACACCCAATAAGGTTGCGACAAGGTGCATTATATTCACTGTCTACATTTAGAGCTTCATAATTGGGTTTATTCTCTAAAGGAGTATTAATAGGATTACAGTCAGACATACCAAATTTTTCTAAAATGGTTTTTATGTATGCACTTTGATCTAAAGTTACTGTATCATTATCTCGAGTGATTTTAATGCCTAAAAATAACTTTATCTCATTTAAGTCTATCATTTTAAATTGACTCATTAAATAACTCTTTAGGCTGTCGATTGATTGCCTATTGGCACAGATTAATACTAGATCATCGACATATAGTAATATATATATATTTTTACTTATATCACCCTTATCTAAAATATAAATACATCTATCTACGGATGAATTTACAAAACCTTTTTCTTTAAGACACTGATCAAATAATTCAAACCAACACCTAGCTGCTTGTTTCAATCCATACAAAGCTTTATTTAATTTGCAAACGTAGCCGTCTTTACTGCATACACCGTCTGGCACTTTCATGTAAATTTCCTCTTTTAAAATGCCATTTAAAAATGCAGTTTTAACGTCCATATGATGAACTAATAAATTATTCTGATTTGCAAAACTAATCATGAATCTGAAACTAGCTATACGAGCTACTGGGGCAAAAGTTTCATTATAGTCAATTAAATATTCTTGACTAAAACCCCTGGCAACGAGACGTGCCTTATATCTTAATGGATTACCAAACTCATCATTTTTAATACTAAAAATCCATTTACAATCTACTATATTTTTATGATCAGGTCTTGGTACTAATGTCCAAGTATCATTAGCTAAAAGTGAATCTAACTCATCCCTAATCGCACCTTCCCATCGAGTTCTATCATCACGACTTTTAATTTCATTAAATGAAGTAGGTACTTTACAATTTATTGTTTCGGCACACAATAAAAGATCAATTTCTTTATAAGAAACAGGGGAACGACCTCTAAGCCTAGCACTCCTTCTCAACAGACAAGAATCATCGATATTTTTATCAAAAGAACAAGTTTTACTAGTACTTGCTTGATCATTAACTCTTGGCATGGTATTTGAATCGTTAAGCTTACGATTTTTACTACGACAAACAAATTCATCAGACTTTGTACTATCCGATTTTGAATCATTTATTTTTAAACTATCTGATTTTCGTCCAACTGATTTTAGTCTATCCGATTTTAATCTATCCGATTTTGAACCATCCGATTTTGAACCATCCGATTTTGAACTATCCGATTTTGAACCATCCGATTTTGAACCATCCGATTTTGAACTATCAGACTTTGTACTATCAGCTTTGGACATATCAGATTCGGGACTGACACTACTTTGAGGTTTTAACACTGATTTTGATGTTAAGTCACTATGGAAATGTTCAATTTCATTCCCTTCAAATCGTAACTTAGGTCTCGATTGCTCAAAATTCACCTCGTCAACAATGACATCCCTAGCCGTTTCGTAGTTTTCGCGTTCTGTGTTCCATACCTTATAGCCGTTTGGTACATACCCTACCAAAATACCCTTATACGATTTCTCATCGAATTTACTTTTACTAGTTTTATTATGTATATAGACGGTAGAACCGAAAACCTTTAAATATTTAATTGCAGGCTTTTTATCGTGCCACAACTCGAAAGGAGTTTTATTTTTTATTCAAAGCGCGGGTAGGTGTAATGTTTACTAAGTATACTGCAGTTAAAACTGCATCGCCCCAAAAACACTTAGGTAATTTAGCACCGATAATCATAGCACGGGCTTTCTCAGTTATCGTCCTAACCATACGCTCTGAAACGCCATTTTGTTGTGGTGTTCTAGGAATAGTAAAATGGTATGAAATTCCTTTAGACATACAGTAATCTTTCATTTCACTAGATAAATATTCTCGGCCATTATCACAGTACAAATTAACCAACTTTAAATTGAATTTAGCCTCACTTTTTGCCACAAAATCTTTAAAAGCCGAGAACACATCTGATTTATAAGCTATCAGGTACGTAACACAGTAATGAGTATATTGATCGACAAACAACACAAAATATTTCTTATTATCGATTGTAGAAGGAGTGATTGGCCCGCACACATCCGTATGCACTACAAATAAAGGTCGCTTAATGTAATTTTTATCTTTGCAAGAATTAAATGGCAATCGAGTCTGTTTCCCGTTTATGCAAGCTTCACACAATTTGTCGTCAGGTAATATCACCTCAATTAGACTGACGTCATCGATCATACAGTTATTTCGTAACTCTAAAACTTTTGTTTACTAATGTGACCTAATCTTTGATGAGTTGTGGCACTCATAATTATTTTTATCACTGCATATTTGAGAAACAGATCGATTAATTTTAACTTCAAAATCGACAATCTTACCTGTCGTTTTTTTTTTATGCAAAACTAGATGGGTACCTACTTATCAACTTTTTGTAGGTATACTAAATGTTTAACTGCCTTACCTTGCATCAGCAGTTTACCGTTCTTACTGATATTGGTTCCATGCTGATCGAAGGAATCTGGCATGCTACTTCCTCAACACCAAAAGCAGATTGTACTACGACACATCCTCTAGTATGCCTTGTTGCTTATAATTTGCGGTCAAACGTGGGTCGTTTGGTACCTGAAATAATTTCACCATGTTTAGTAACTGAAATTGTCAATGGTTTAGGTAAATTTTAATAAGAACAGAAAATTACTTCCCATTTTAATTATGTAATTGGAAGCACCGGAATCCAACAGAAATGTTGGATGGTTTCCGCTTGCACCTCCTTCAAAGTTCCCGGACATAAATGCGAACCCGGTAGCTTCACTGCACGTTGGTATCTCGGTGATTTCCACAGCTTGAACAGTTCGGAGCCTGTCTACTGGTTTCTGTTGGTTGGGTTTACTCGTCCGCTTGAAGAAGTAGCAGTCGTTCCTCACATGACCTTTGCGCCCACAATGGTAGTATTTGACGAACGATTTCTTCTTAGGCTTGAATTTTACCCTCATTTTTAACTTGACTTCGTGATTTTTCTTCTCCCAAGGATCCATTCGTAGTATGGGTTCTTCATCAATGACCGTGATAACGTTCATCACAGTTAACAACGCGCGGATCCGAAATTTCCACACGCTGTATTTCTCACCGTCGAATGGCTTGATGTTTCGTTTGGTCTTCATAATCTCCATTGCGAAAATTCAAAATTAATCGGCCACGTGTTTTCGAAAACACTTAGGTAGGTATAGGACAGCACAGTATTTTAGAATAGTACTGGGCCCATAACCTATGGGAAATAGGATTATGGGCGAAGTAATGAAATGCAGAGTTGCAGGTATAAGTATGTGAAAACGTATATTTGAATATACCTGATGATGGCCACAAGGAAGGTAGATATGTAGTGTTCCAGTTGGAATCCAAAGTTGAAGTAAGAGGGAAAGTAAGGGCGTACATTGCTTTTATAGTAACCTGTAGTACAGAGTTACCCACATTAGGAAAACAAAATAAATTAATTTTTTGCAATGTTAATCTAACAAATTACAACAAACAGTTTTTGAATAAATTCGAAAAGATGCATAGCCCCGCCAGACGCGATTGCCCCGGTTGACCCTATTTAGTTTTTAATTGAGGTGGCCCTTATTACCCGCATGTACCTAATCATACAGCGTGTCCGGTAATGAATAGGTAAGCGGGACTACTTTATTTATTCTAGTATAGTATCCAAAAAACAGATTGGAATAATTCCTTCATTTGCAGTTCTGGGATCAAAAACATATAGAAAGGAGTGAAATTTGTAAATTTTTAAAAATGTCGGATATCTCGGAAACCGAGAGAATTTCATAGAACATAACTTTCATTTTTCTGAACCGGCACAGTGTCCTCTATCCGTAGGTGCCCGCTTATCCATTCATTACCTGACATCCTGTATATTATGGGTTTCCACCTCTTGTGAATATTTATGTAGACTGTATTTATTTATGTTAAGGCGTGAAATCAACTCAAAATATATCACTTGTTTTATGTGAAGTTGTTGGCTAAATAAACGTGAAGTTAAAACTCAATAAATATAGGTTAAACATACTGTAAATAAACCATGTTTTGTATTTACACATTAAGTTATTTCTATTAAAAATGTTACAATTTACAAGTTATTTTTGATATTTCTCTAATTACTAGTTGTAGCGAAAGCTAAGATGGATATTTATTCTTAAAGACAAGTAATTTCACATTAGACTTAATTTTTGAAGTGAAAACTTCTTATGGCGCGTTGGGCACTTTTGTGGGTGAGCATTTTCAGCCGTTCTCGCGACAGACGACAGATTTTCTCGCGACAGATGAGATTTTACACAGATATACAGTTTTTTAATTTGGCTGTGAGTGTATTAAGACGTACATATGGTATTTTTTACCGGACGACTATTGACGGACGACTATTTGTCGGACGACTATTGACGGACGACAAATGACAGCTAGTAATATTATAAAGCTGAGTTTGTTTGTTAGATCGAGCTAATCTCAGGAACTACTAGTTGGAATTGAAAAAATATTTTTGTGTTGGATAATTCATTTATCGAGGAAGGCTATAGGCTACTTTTTATTTTGATATTTTCCGGGATCGGGACTTATGCGGGTGAAACCGCGGGGCGCAGCTAGTGTAAAAATATATTACTTTACTCTTTGACTATGTCGCTTCGGCCATATTGGAAATTGTTTTAGTTCGAATCTTTCAAATCTACATATTTACATATATAAAAATCAACGCCACTTTACGTTGTAATTTTATAACTCACCTATCCAAACTAAATGTTTTAGCTTTGTTCGGACTATTTAGTAGATGATTTATGTGAAGTTTGCACAAAATCGGTCGAGCGGTTCTTCATTTATCACTTCTTTTACGGTACAGCTAGTATTTCATGAAATTTGGCCATTACGCAGTGGAGCTCGGACGAAGCCCCATCAATTTTTTTCTTAAACATACTTACGTGAAGATCCATATTAATATCTGAGGTTATTTTGTTTTGGGAAGATGACCGCGGACCTGAATCATAATCCTCTAAAATGTCTCAATCATCCACACCAAAACTTGTCTTATTGGGATTGCGAATCATGTTTATTCTACGTTCGAAGAATAAATAAATGTACCTTATCTCTATTAGTATAAGGTACTTTTCCCGTGGACATTTAACAGGTGAAACAGGTGAAAGGGGTTGGTTCCGGATTTATTGTGGTTGTGTGCGTCCGTGTGTGTGGGTGGGGCCAGGTCAGCTTAAAGTGCGCGCCTACTTTATGATAGTGTGCATCGGTGTCGGCGCACACGCACGTCCTATAGTGATGTTGTCTTACTCACGCAATCATTGCAACTCTTCTATTTTATGTTCTCCTGGTAGTCAGTGCGTTGAATAATTAAATAAAATCTTCAAAATTTCCAAGATCATTTAGAAATTTAGATCAAGGTATGATGAGAGCTCCTTATAACTTATGTACGCCTAGTACCTCACTTCCACGACTGGAAATAATCGACATTTAGAATTTTTTAGTAAGTAGGCACAAATTGAAATGTACACTGAATAAATGAAACCTATATCAAGGTATGATGAGATCTCCATAAAACTTATGGACGCCTAGTACCTCACCTCACTTCCACGTCTGGGAATAATCAACCATTGTATTATTAAGCAATATTACACTGAATTAAACAAACCTAGATCAAGGTATGATGAGATCTCCTTATAACTTATGGACGCCTGGTACACCACGTCCACGACTGGGAATAAACGACCATTGGAAATTTATAGGTAAGTATTTTAGGCACTACTATGACGTGTCCGTCAGCCGGGCAAAAAAAGTGCTTCTAGAGCGAATTGGTTCGATGAATAATTAGTGCTCAGTCTGCTGTAAATGTGCGCGAAATAAAAAATTAGTGCATGTAGGCATTGAGGAAAAAAACGGCAAAAACAAATTCTGCTGGAATGACGGTGCTCCAGCAGGAAGATTTTTAAACGAATGACCGGAGAGGTATATAATGTATATCGGCGGATAGCTTATATTTGTGCATAATTGTGCGCGAATAATTAAATTTGTGCGTCTTAGGGTTTTCGAGATATTTCATTTCCTGCTGGGCTGACGTTTTGCAAAAACTTGTATCTCCGAAACCATTAAATGTGCGACCTTGGATTAAACATATATAAGTAGCTCTTAATTTGTGCGTATTTGTGCGCTAATTTGTTTTTCATAAATATCTACTGTTTAAGAGAAATCATGCAACCCTGAAAATTCGAAAGAAACTCCTTGCGCTTAAATGAGAACACGCAGAGGTTCACTGAAAGCGGTATTTGGCTCGTTTTGTTATTCTTTACATGTATAATAAGTTTCAAGACAGTACATACGCGCATTTTTCAATAATAACACTTCAAGTCAAATCTGAAAATGTCATAGCTTTGCAAGAAACCTATTCAACTAAAGATATGTGCGTATATACTAAAAATTAGAGTGCCTTTTGAAATACATATCCTAAAAATTTCAGCTTCAAATGTCGCGTATTTAAGTAGATATAAACGAAAAACAAATCATAACTTCAGTTGTTGGCTAACCGACCAAATTCGAATGGTCACGAAAAAGCGACGGTTTCATACATTTTGATGACTTCTTAAATGGACTGTATAATACTGAAGCTGTTGTCCGTACAGTCGCGCTTAGAACGTTTATAGAGGTTTTAGTGCATTATCATTTTTTCAATAGGTAGTAGGTACATTAGAGAAATATTAATGCATGTAATGACACGTTTATCTATAGGTACTTCTATACTAACCTTCTATACCTACAAAAAGGTAACGTTGGTAACATGTTTGTATGTGTGTATGTTGGTATCTCCAGATTCCAGAACCACTGGACTAATTTGGATGAAATTTTGCACAGAGATAGATTGAAGATAACTGAGTGTTATTGTATTTTTTATTCCGGCAGTGCCACGGAATAGGTAATATAAATCAATTGTAGCGCGTTTATCTCCCAAAACGAGTGACCTGATTTTGATTTTTTTTAATACTGAGGTATAGTTAAGATCACAGTAGGACCTTGTGGGTAGTGCTAGGATCACATTAAATTACAAATCAAATAGTTTAAGACAGGTAATTGATTGTAATTAGAACACTTAAGAAGGTATTTATGCTTATACCTAAATTATTATACTATTATGTTTGAACTTAAAATAAAATATTAAGGAAATACAAAAAAAACACATTTTTTTTTAAATATAATATATGTATTTCTATATAGTTTTGATCAATACAATACTTCTCAAAACTTTAATAGTGTCATAAATACCTCTTTTTACACGTAAGTATCTCGAGACTGTTTTAAATAGGGTTTTATAACATAATGGCTTACATCCTACTATATATGTATATCCTATCCTACTAATAAAATGTGAACGTTTGTGTGTGTGTGTGTATATGTATGTTTGTTACTCCTTCACGCAAAAATTATTAATGACATTATTAATGACAAAAAATATTAATGACAAACTTATTACTACGTGGAATTGAAACTTAAAATGCCAAATCGAGCATAAGATTATGCTAAATTGGCAACACTAGATATACCCCGGACACTATTGGAGCGGGGTGAGTGAACCGAGAGCACACCGAGAGCGGAGAGCGGTGCGGGAGGCAAGGAGCGAAATACGTCTTAACTAGCGTCTGACTCTTTCCCACTAATGCCGCATTCTGTGTAACTGTTTCACACAGAGCGAGTTACAACCACCCGGCGCGCGGCGGCCGGAGATTTGAACCTACACAATCGTCTTTTTATGTAATTTTAAAATCAATGCAATGGTGCCCGCACATTGATACGCGCCGAATTGTTTGCCGTCCACCTTATAATAATAGAGATAAGGTACATACCTACATTTATTCATTTATTTATTTCAGTGTCGGCCGCCTCTGACGATGCGGACGACTCTGATGACGTCATCGGAAATATAAATGTAGATACCTTATCTCTATTATTATAAGGTACCTTTTTCCGTGGACGGCAAAAATTCGGCGCGCTCGGCGCGTATCAATCTGCGTCCACCTTTAAAGTAATATTATTATAATTTTATTACTTATAATATTATTTATTAAGCACAAACCCGACATTTTTGTTTAACTTCGTATTGCGAACTTAGTAAAATGAAGTAGATACTTACCTACCTGAACTATCAATAATCTATAATAGGTAAGGAAGATAAAAGCGTACTTAGTAGTTTCTACTATCTTAATCTCAAAATAAAACTTTTGCAACTTCCCATAACACTTTTCCAATTCACAGTACCTAAACCCAATTAACTGCTTCAGTATAATACAGTCCATTTAAGAAGTCATCAAAATGTATGAAACCGTCGCTTTTTCGTGACCATTCGAATTTGGTCGGTTAGCCAAGAACTGAATTTATGATTTGTTTTTCGTTTATATCTACTTAAATACGCGACATTTGAAGCTGAAATTTTCAGGATATGTATTTCAAAAGGCACTCTAATTTTTGGTATATACGCACATATCTTTAGTTGAATAGGTTTCTTGCAAAGCTATGACATTTTCAGATTTGACTTGAATTGTTATTATTGAAAAATGCGCGTATGTACTGTCTTGAAACTTATTATACATGTAAAGAATAACAAAACGAGCCAAATACCGCTTTCAGTGAACCTCTGCGTGTTCTCATGTAAGCGCAAGGAGTTTCTTTCGAATTTTCAGGGTTGCATGATTTCTCTTAAACAGTAGATATTTATGAAAAACAAATTAGCGCACAAATACGCACAAATTAAGAGCTACTTATATATGTTTAATCCAAGGTCGCACATTCAATGGTTTCGGAGATACAAGTTTTTGCAAAACGTCAGCCCAGCAGGAAATGAAATATCTCGAAAACCCTAAGACGCACAAATTTAATTATTCGCGCACAATTATGCACAAATATAAGCTATCCGCCGATATACATTATATACCTCTCCGGTCATTCGTTTAAAAATCTTCCTGCTGGAGCACCGTCATTCCAGCAGAATTTGTTTTTGCCGTTTTTTTCCTCAATGCCTACATGCACTAATTTTTTATTTCGCGCACATTTACAGCAGACTGAGCACTAATTATTCACCGAACCAATTCGCTCTAGAAGCACTTTTTTTGCCCGGCTGACGGACACTACTATGACTTATTTGACTTTTACACTGAATAAAACAAACATAGATCAAGGTACGATGAGAGCTCCTTATAACTTATGAACGCCTGGTACATCAACTACACGATTGAGAACAAGCCACATTTGCATGTGCGATTTGAACTGGGTTTTTTTTCCTATCGCTGCTAGTAGAAATACGGGGAATATTTCCATTCATAACATGGCAAATTTCACCAAGTTTTGAATAAAAATGTTTAAAACAGCCAGTTAAGATAATTAATTTAAACATCGTTCCATCTTATCTAAATATATTTAATTTGAGCGTTTCGAAAGGCGAATTTCTATTCTTTTATCGAAACGAGTTTCAAAAGTATAGATGTTCGTTAATCTTGCACTTTGACTAAGGTAATTTTAGTTTTAAAATATTTGTGGGAACCCAGGGAAAGGCGCACATAGTTTTCAGATAAAAAGGGCAAGTGTGGAAATAAATAAAAAACTACATTTCTTTGAGAATATTATATTTACAATTTGTCACTAAAGAAGGTAGGTATGTACAATCGACATACATATTAGTGATAAAGATAAAAATAAGCGATCTCTATGGAAAATTATCCATAAAGGATACTATTATTGGCTCTCACACAGCAACGATCATTTCATCAGACTATCGACATCTACCACATTTTCTTCAGACCTGTCACAGTTTATTATATATACAGGGTGTTTGGTAGAGGGTGGAGCGATTTGACAAGGTCAGCAGGTAGGACGAAGACTCCCCTGTTACACGTGTTAAATTGGCCCACAATCTACCAAACATCCTGTATTTTTAATAATATATAAATAGGTCAGTGTTTGACCACTATCGTAATGCGATGGTAAGTGATGTGATTTAAGAAGAAACCGGGCGCTCTCTCCATACAAACGTAGTCGACTGTTTCCTCCCTGGATGTCCTCCCTGTGCCCAACAGTCTGCGTGGCAAGTCCGTGGTATCAAGCTATCAAGTAATTAATTACTACTTCATGCGATTGATGGCCGCTGTGTGGAGAAGCCTTTATGAACAAGAATTAAAAAATAATGTGACAAATACCTCCTTGCTGGCAATAGCAACTAAATATATGATTTTCACAACAATAAGATCTTCGGATCACAGGATACCTTTTTATCAATATTACTAGAAACTAAAAAACTATGCATTAACAATCAAATAAACTTATAAGTTAATATTTTCCCGGTCCTTAAGGTGAAAGGGTACCTGCGCTCTCTCCATACAAACGTAGTCGACTGTTTCCTCCCTGGATAATGACACTAGCACAAATATTTTTGTGCCATAAAACCTATAACTGCCATGACTATGCCCCTATGTTTTGGTTTTTTTTTTCATTTTCTAATTATCATAGAAATTAAAACAAAAAAATTAAAAAATCAAAAAATAGGGGCATGGTCATGGCAGTTATAAGTTTTATGCACCAAAAATATTTCCTCTAGTGTCATTATCCAGGGAGAAAACAGTCGACTACGTTTGTAATCGTTTGTATGGAGAAAGCCCCCGGTACCCTTTCCTCTTAATTAATCGCGTATATTTTGTTATGATACAAATCGTGTGAGTTTAAGTTTAATGAAACTTAATTTGATGAATGCCGGAAGTGGTGTGTTAAAATCACTATAGTTCATTCCAATATTCGTGTGACGCATCATAAAAGTGTGAGAGGCAGAGGGCAGATTGCGTGCTCTTTAGCACTTAGCGCACGAACTTGGACAGCCAAAACTTAACGGGATTTTGTAACAAAGTATAACAAGGAGAGACGAGCAAAACTACGCACTAGGCAGCGGGAGCTGCTCCGCAAACAAAAACGAACTATAAACTTTAGTCATAGAGACAGACGGTACTCAATAAAATCACAATTATTTACAAAATGTGCAGTCTTTAAATGAATCAATGACAAATAAGATTCATTAATAACACTAACAATAATAATTAACCATGGATATGTATTTGAGATTTAAATAACGTAAGATGGTGCGCGTGTATTGCTTTTTCCATAGAAAGGTATTCCCCTATTTTCTTTAAATAATGCCTCAAGCTAGAGCTGTCATTTTTTTAGAAAACCTTGATTTGCTGTAGGTACACATACCTTTGTCTTACTTTTTTATGAAATATGGAATTTAAGAAAACATAAGTAATACTTAGTTTTGTTTTTACTTTCATGTTGTTGTCAATTTTTGTTGCTTATTTCTTCTGTAATTAGTTTTGTCGTGTGTTTGTTAAGAAATCCATCGGATAAAGAATATTACAAACAAACATACATACAAAGATAGACGCGAAAAACATAACTTTTTCCTTGCAGTCGGGTAAAAAGGAAAAGGGACATGTGTGCAGCAAACCTAGGATTTTATATAAAACATTGCTCTGGAGGCATAATTTAGGGAATTGGGAATTAAGGTTGTAGCACATAGGTATATCAACTCGGAAAAGTACTGACTGTAGAAGAAGAAACGCAAACTAGGGTACGGAGAGTCGTAAGATAGCTTACGGTGAGACGTAAGCGCGGGTACGGCAAGTCGATCACGCACCGTACCGCGGTTCGTGAGCTTGTCCCGAGGCGAGGCAATTACGTTACGATACCGATCAGTGTGCGTTGCAGTAGGGAGTTTCATACAAATAATACTGACCTGCTCGAGTTGATACGTTTACGTTCCGTTTACGAGTTGATATGTGTGCTACGACTTTTAGTATGGACTTTTTGTCCGCCAAAATGACACCATTTGCTAAAATAAACATATAAAATTTGTGAAACAAAAATATAAAGAATTAGATTAATAATATAACAAAAACCCTCATATAATTTTAGAACTAATACAAATCTTTAGATAAAAAAAACATATTTAACTACAGTGATCAGGAAAACAAAAACAATATGGCGGAAACTTGATATAAAAAATGTAGGTTTCTGTGTTTCTACCAAATTTTAATAAATATAAACAATCAAAGGTAGGTAGGTACTTAATTTACAACACCGAATACGGAATAATGATTAACTTTATAAATAACAATATCATTAAATATTAACACACAATACAACAATACATTTATGAGATCTATTCAGGTTTAAGAGCACATTAATTGTACATCATTTTCTAATAAGTACCGATATAAACTATTATACATACATACATTCATTCATGAGAAATGAGATCAAACTGTAAATAAATAACAAATAACGAAAAAGGCTTACCGCAGACGACGAACAGGGGCCCTATTTTTGAATCGCTCGTGTGACATAGCTTCGTCGTATACGCCTGCAAGTTATACTCGACTTCCAAGTCGCATGACACCAATTTTCTGTATTTTGAATCGTTCGTCGT
This sequence comes from Idaea aversata, assembly GCA_907269075.1. NCBI lineage: Eukaryota > Metazoa > Arthropoda > Insecta > Lepidoptera > Geometridae > Idaea > Idaea aversata. The sequence continues at coordinate 11,540,621 of OU026091.1, forward strand.
TGGAATTTAAAATGTCAATTTTATTCGTTTTACGCAGAAAATTGAAAACCGGATATTACCGACGAACATCCGAAATAATCCCAAAAGATACAAATATTTTTCAAAGCTCGTTTCCGAATGTTTGACTATGATTGTCTGACGTTTATTCTACCACTCGCCTGTCGGCGACGAGTGGTGGAGACCACTCGTTACGATCGAGCGATTCAAAAATAGAGAATTTCCGATGTCGAACGAATATCAGTAGAAATCGAGCGCTAGATGCGGGCCGAATGATTCAAAAATAGGGCTCCAGGACCGAACTATTTGCCCGTATTCGTCGTTTGCTGGTTGCCAAAACGAACATGTAAAAGATTGCACATCAAAAAAGGCCTATCAATTCAACAAAAATAACGTAATATCATATTTTCTGAGTCAAACCTATCGCCTGTTACACTGGTGCTAATGCATTTCAAACTTATGGGCCTAGCCTATTCAGAAAATATATTCTGTGCCTAAAATACTGTTTTTACATTCGTTAATAGGATGTGTAGTTTCGCCTGCTATCTAAAAACTGTAATTTATATAAAATATTATTTTCTATTTCAAAACAAGGCCTGCGCAGACGAGGTACTTTAATTCGCCAAAAATTTTACTGCTGTAGAGGTTTTTGTCAGACAAAAATTCCTCGTTTGCACAGACCACGCACTGTGATGGTAGTCTCGATGAATCGAGACAGAATTTGATATACAAAGCTACCTATCTAAGCTTGTGTAAAAATATTTTATGGATGGGCGAATATCGCTGTACTTTACGCATTTATCAACTTAACTATTAAGCTATATTTGCAGCGATGAAAACTATCTACTGGGAAGGTATCTTATTAACTATAGAGGCTGGAGTGAGGTTTAGCAAGTAACATTTACCGCAGACAACGGACAATTACTATGGCGGGTTATCCTCAAACTTTTGTCTATCGTCTGCGCAATAACACTCAAGTTACCCGCGTCAACTTTTACTAGATTTGAGTCCATAATATTTATGGTTAAAGGAACCGTAGACTATTGTCCATGGTCGGTATGGAACGTGTTCATTTGAGTCGTTGCGTTACGTTGGCGAGCGCTACGGCGAACGCTTGAAGCGCTGAGAACGGGTATTGGAAGTCGAGTGTGTACGCGTTGCCATCGATACGACCGAACTGCATTACCTGGGGACACAATATGCCAGTAACATGTTATTATTTTGTTTATCATTGACTTATGACCGAGGCGAGAGTTCGAAATGTGAACCTTCATCTCGAACCCTCGGTCATAAGCTAAATTGACCTACGTCTATTTCGACGATTAGGATACATCTCGCCCAATGCCACTTTAAGTTGGCAGAATTGCGTCCTACATTGGCTATCCCCGTTTTAAAGCGCAAGTTTCAGACCGTGTTATACTCAGTACAGTTTTGTAAACATAATATTAAAGTTACCCTATTACTATATATCGTGAACCCCCTTTCGAAGGCATGGAATTGGTCCCATGCCTTCGAAAGGTGGTGAGTGCTATGACATTTTTTTTTATTAGCCTGTTGTGTCCCACTGCTGGGCAAAGGTGTCCGTCAGCCGGGCAAAAAAAGTGCTTCTAGAGCGAATTGGTTCGGTGAATAATTAGTGCTCAGTCTGCTGTAAATGTGCGCGAAATAAAAAATTAGTGCATGTAGGCATTGAGGAAAAAAACGGGAAAAACAAATTCTGCTGGAATGACGGTGCTCCAGCAGGAAGATTTTTAAACGAATGACCGGAGAGGTATATAATGTATATCGGCGGATAGCTTATATTTGTGCATAATTGTGCGCGAATAATTAAATTTGTGCGTCTTAGGGTTTTCGAGATATTTCATTTCCTGCTGGGCTGACGTTTTGCAAAAACTTGTATCTCCGAAACCATTGAATGTGCGACCTTGGATTAAACATATATAAGTAGCTCTTAATTTGTGCGTATTTGTGCGCTAATTTGTTTTTCATAAATATCTACTGTTTAAGAGAAATCATGCAACCCTGAAAATTCGAAAGAAACTCCTTGCGCTTAAATGAGAACACGCAGAGGTTCACTGAAAGCGGTATTTGGCTCGTTTTGTTATTCTTTACATGTATAATAAGTTTCAAGACAGTACATACGCGCATTTTTCAATAATAACACTTCAAGTCAAATCTGAAAATGTCATAGCTTTGCAAGAAACCTATTCAACTAAAGATATGTGCGTATATACCAAAAATTAGAGTGCCTTTTGAAATATATATCCTGAAAATTTCAGCTTCAAATGTCGCGTATTTAAGTAGATATAAACGAAAAACAAATCATAACTTCAGTTCTTGGCTAACCGACCAAATTCGAATGGTCACGAAAAAGCGACGGTTTCATACATTTTGATGACTTCTTAAATGGACTGTATTATACTGAAGCTGTTGTCCGTACAGTCGCGCTTAGAACGTTTATAGAGGTTTTAGTGCATTATCATTTTTTCAATAGGTAGTAGGTACATTAGAGAAATATTAATGCATGTATTTCTAAAATGACACGTTTATCTATAGGTACTTCTATACTAACCTTCTATACCTACAAAAAGGTAACGTTGGTAACATGTTTGTATGTGTGTATGTTGGTATCTCCAAATTCCAGAACCACTGGACTAATTTGGATGAAATTTTGCACAGAGATAGATTGAAGATAACTGAGTGTTATTGGCTATTTTTTATTCCGGCAGTGCTACGGAATAGGTAATAGAAATCAATTGAAGCGCGTTTATCTCCCAAAACGAGTGACCTGATTTTGATTTTTTTTAATACTGAGGTATAGTTAAGATCACAGTAGGACCTTGTGGGTAGTGCTAGGATCACATTAAATTACAAATCAAATAGTTTAAGACAGGTAATTGATTGTAATTAGAACACTTAAGAAGGTATTTATGCTTATACCTAAATTATTATACTATTATGTTTGAACTTAAAATAAAATATTAAGGAAATACAGAAAAAAACACATTTTTTTAAATATAATATATGTATTTCTATATAGTTTTGATCAATACAATACTTCTCAAAACTTTAATAGTCTCATAAATACCTCTTTTTACACGTAAGTATCTCGAGACTGTTTTAAATAGGGTTTTATAACATAATGGCTTACATCCTACTATATATGTATATCCTATCCTACTAATATTATAAATGTGAACGTTTGTGTGTGTGTGTGTATATGTATGTTTGTTACTCCTTCACGCAAAAATTATTAATGACATTATTAATGACAAAAAATATTAATGACAAACTTATTACTACGTGGAATTGAAACTTAAAATGCCAAATCGAGCATAAGATTATGCTAAATTGGCAACACTAGATATACCCCGGACACTATTGGAGCGGGGTGAGTGAACCGAGAGCACACCGAGAGCGGAGAGCGGTGCGGGAGGCAAGGAGCGAAATACGTCTTAACTAGCGTCTGACTCTTTCCCACTAATGCCGCATTCTGTGTAACTGTTTCACACAGAGCGAGTTACAACCACCCGGCGCGCGGCGGCCGGAGATTTGAACCTACACAATCGTCTTTTTATGTAATTTTAAAATCAATGCAATGGTGCCCGCACATTGATACGCGCCGAATTGTTTGCCGTCCACCTTATAATAATAGAGATAAGGTACATACCTACATTTATTCATTTATTTATTTCAGTGTCGGCCGCCTCTGACGATGCGGACGACTCTGATGACGTCATCGGAAATATAAATGTAGATACCTTATCTCTATTATTATAAGGTACCTTTTTCCGTGGACGGCAAAAATTCGGCGCGCTCGGCGCGTATCAATCTGCGTCCACCTTTAAAGTAATATTATTATAATTTTATTACTTATAATATTATTTATTAAGCACAAACCCGACATTTTTGTTTAACTTCGTATTGCGAACTTAGTAAAATGAAGTAGATACTTACCTACCTGAGCTATCAATAATCTATAATAGGTAAGGAAGATAAAAGCGTACTTACTGGTTTCTACTATCTTAATCTCAAAATAAAACTTTTGCAACTTCCCATAACACTTTTCCAATTCACAGTACCTAAACCCAATTAACTGCTTCAGTATAATACAGTCCATTTAAGAAGTCATCAAAATGTATGAAACCGTCGCTTTTTCGTGACCATTCGAATTTGGTCGGTTAGCCAAGAACTGAAGTTATGATTTGTTTTTCGTTTATATCTACTTAAATACGCGACATTTGAAGCTGAAATTTTCAGGATATGTATTTCAAAAGGCACTCTAATTTTTGGTATATACGCACATATCTTTAGTTGAATAGGTTTCTTGCAAAGCTATGACATTTTCAGATTTGACTTGAAGTGTTATTATTGAAAAATGCGCGTATGTACTGTCTTGAAACTTATTATACATGTAAAGAATAACAAAACGAGCCAAATACCGCTTTCAGTGAACCTCTGCGTGTTCTCATTTAAGCGCAAGGAGTTTCTTTCGAATTTTCAGGGTTGCATGATTTCTCTTAAACAGTAGATATTTATGAAAAACAAATTAGCGCACAAATACGCACAAATTAAGAGCTACTTATATATGTTTAATCCAAGGTCGCACATTCAATGGTTTCGGAGATACAAGTTTTTGCAAAACGTCAGCCCAGCAGGAAATGAAATATCTCGAAAACCCTAAGACGCACAAATTTAATTATTCGCGCACAATTATGCACAAATATAAGCTATCCGCCGATATACATTATATACCTCTCCGGTCATTCGTTTAAAAATCTTCCTGCTGGAGCACCGTCATTCCAGCAGAATTTGTTTTTGCCGTTTTTTTCCTCAATGCCTACATGCACTAATTTTTTATTTCGTGCACATTTACAGCAGACTGAGCACTAATTATTCACCGAACCAATTCGCTCTAGAAGCACTTTTTTTGCCCGGCTGACGGACACGGGCAAAGGCCTCCAGCTAATTTTGGCCACTCTATGCGTCGAATGTATCCAAGTTGTCGTGCCATCATTTTTTGGGTCTACCTCAAAGACGCTTGCCGTCTTGAGGGACTCCATCTAAATTAGATGTAAGGACCTAATATCTGTACCTGTTTCCCATGGTATTCGATCTGGAAGTTCTTGGCGGACTCCTGCGTAACTCGTCCACCGAAGTCGAGCTGATAGACCTGGCTGTTCTCGTTCCACATCGGCGCCTTGTTGTGCATCACTAGCTGCCGTCGGCGGATGTCGGTGCTGACTGCGCTCACTGGAGCCGGGGACGGAGTTATACCGGCGCGCTTTAGCTGGAAGGAACATTTGTATGGTTGCAGAGCTGTTTCAAGTCAAATTGACGCGCGGGTCTGTAAACTGCAGCTTTGGTTTGTGTGGTACTGACGCGGTAGCCATTATTGGAGCAAGACTATTTATTATATATTAAATTCATAAATTCAATTGGACATAGAGCCGCGTGTCAAAATCTATTGAAATATCTGTAGTATGATTTGATTGATCTTCTATGTGGAGGTGAAATGATCAAATGATAAATGCTGTGAGATATCGTTTTGATGGCACTATAATTTTACAAAAATTAAAAGGAACTTCAAAAGTTACAATTAGATTTTAATTTTACTTGAATTGTCTTTGACAAAGACAGATCTAACTAGGCTTGAACTTTTTTAAGTTTTTAAATTGCCTGGCTTGATCTATGATTACTTTAGGTATCGGCTGCACTCAGAATCGTAAGTGAAAATAAAATTTCTCATATTTTAGCTGGAATGTCACTCACAAGAGTGGGACAAAGCATTACTCGTTTCTGGGTACAAACTTAAGTGGTTTCGAACAGTTTTTCTTCTCATTTTTTGAAGTCACTTTTATTTAAGTATTTCTAAGGTATTGCCCTAGCATTATGAAGAATGATGTTCTAAGCTCAATTTTGATAGAAGGGTAATTGTGACCAATGAAGCTGTGCACCTTATTCCTAAGCTGTGCTTTCTGAAAGCTCTCCAAGTCCCGATAGTTGCGTCCATTAACCTCGCTGTAGCCGCCCGCGCCAGTTCCCCCGCCTGCGCCCGCGCCGGTCGAGTACTCGTCGTCTGAACTCTCTGACGGCTTCTTGTTTCTTCTACGATTTAGTAAAGGCGAATTCAGTAACTGTCTGCAAATAGAAATGAACATAAATTAGTAGGGTAGATGAAGGACGAAGGATAATTTTTATATATATATATACTAGCTTTTTCCCGCGACTTCGTCCGCCTAGAAGTGTAAAATGGTTCCAATAGGATTAGACTAAAAAATCACGTTATTCCACACAAACTTTACCCCCCTTTTTCACCCCCTTAGGGGTAGAATTTTGGAAAATCCTTTCTTATCGGATCGGATGCCTACGTCATACAAAGAACACACCCTCCAAGTTACAGGTCTCTACAATCAGCGGTTTAGGCTGTGCGTTGATCGGTTAGTCAGTCAGGACAAAGCATTTTATATGTATATAGATATAGAAGTTCTACGGGAGTACTGCCTACTGGTAGTGCTGTCTATGTATATGTAGTTACCGTATAGGTGATGATGAGGAATGTCTGGCCCGCCTGCTCCTGTCCTTGGGCGCGGGCGAGGCGGGCGGGGCCGGGGAGGCGGGACGAGAGCGGGCGGGCCGCGGGGACGCCGGCGCCGACGACACCTCCCGGTCCAGCTCCTTGCGGCGGGTCGCTCGCGACGCCAGCAGCCGTAACGCCAGCTGCTCCAGGGAACCTACCGTATAATGTAGTGTTAGTGTTGTGTCGTTACCGAACCTGTATTATCTGTGATAGCCTACACTAGACAGCTCAACGCATCTTATTTGTACGATAATTTGTGAGTCGTGCAAAGCTACTAGAATTTACCAGTAAACTCTATTGAAAAATATGTAAGTATGTGCATAATATTGGACTTTACGTCTCATCTAAAGATTATGTATACCTCGTCAGCGACTTTAATCCATGCTACTCGGGCGCTGTAGTGCCTGTATATGCATAGAGCCAATAGTATAGGTACCTACGTTAAAATACTTACAACTAATAAAAGCACACTCCTGGTGGCCTTCGGCTCGGGGGGCCATCGTTATCTACCGTAATCTAAGAAGCGTCGAGTGATATCGCTCTAGTTGCAGCGGCTACTGTGTGAGCGGTGCAAGCGTCCGCGAGGCGGGCGGGGAAGGGGGCGCGGTCGGACCGGAGCCGGAGGCCGGCGGGAGGCGCGGCGTGAAGCAACTAGCGACTACTAACTATAATACTTGCTGTAGTCGGAGTCGGAGTCGGGCGCGGGCCGCGGCTCGGGGGGCGGGGCGGGGGCGGGCGTGGGCCGCGGTGCGGGGGCGGCGGACACGGCGGGGGGCGGGGGCGCGCGCAGCTCCGCCCCGTCCAGCGAGCGGGACTTGCAGGCGCGGCGGAGGGCACGCCGCGGTCGGGCTGGTGCCGTTGTCCGTTCGCGGCCCCGCCGCCCATCGACCAGCACGAGCCGGCGCGGGGGCGCACGCAACGCCGCAAGGGAGACGTGCGCGTGCGCCGCCGCCGGGTCGACCAGGTCCAGGTAGCCGACGCTGCAGCTGCGCGTGATCGTGTCGATAGCGCCGGGCGTCGCCGCCGGGCTGACCGGCACGACGGCCGGCACGCGACGCGCCGGTAGCTCGTCGTCGATGAACCGCAGCTGCTCGTCGCGAGCGCGCTCCTCGAGGCTGCGCGCGCACAGCGACTTGAGGATGCGCGCGTTCACGTCGTACGCGTCGCCGGCGCCGCTGCCGCTGCGACCGCAGATGTTCTTGCGCAGCTTCGAGAGGCACCCGGCGGCGGGCTGGTCGGGTTGGTGAGCCGCCGGGGGTGTGCCGATCGTCAAAGGCCGCGGCGCCTCCGCGTACGGTTGTTGTTCGACGGCGGCGAGGTTTGCCTTAAAAAGGTATTAAATATTTATGAGGAAATATTTTGATGTGGTTTTATTGTAATAGGGAAATCATTTTGTATGATGTACCTTGAGCGCTAGTGCATCACCGCGCACGGCGTAGTCGGCTCGCGAACAGAAGTCACCTCGCGCGCCGCACGCGACCGCCTGCGGGGAGGGACGCTCGAAGATGATGTCGGTCGGAGCGACCGCGTTCTTAGGGGACTGCAGCGTCGGCACGGAGCCCTCGCACCGCAGCGGAGAGATGGCGTGCCGACCGGGCGCAGGTGAGGCGGAGGCGGGTGCGGCCGCGGGCAGCGGGTCCGTCGTGTCGATGTAGGGGAACTCGTCGTACGAGTCGTGCCGGGCGAGGGTAGCGCCGCCGCCGCCGCCGGTCGCCTCGCCAGGTAGCGGCGTCGGCCGGTCGACGAGGGTGAGCTTGCGGCGCATGCGGTCGAGGGGCGCGTGGGCAGGGGACTCGGCCGGCGAGTCCGTCGGGAAACCCTCCTCCTCGTCCTCGGAGAATATGTTCGGGTTGAAGGTCGGGTCCGGCCCGACGGGGAAGTCGTCGCGGAGCTCGGTGATGACGAGCGTCATCTGGCGCGGCTGGAGGTGCAGCAGGGACGTCTTGTACGTCACCTGGCCGAGGTTCGCGGGCACGTTACGTGCTAGACCGTGCATCTTGAACTTCGTGCCCCAAATGTTGGACGTCACCTCGACCAGCCGCACGTCCTGGGAAACGTCGAACTAGAATTAACCAAAAACTAATATTCAGGACCTATAATATCGTTCAAAGGACTGAGATACACACCTCCGGTAACGAATCAATGGGTAAATTATCGGAGTCGTCTTTTTCGCTATTAGTACGAGCCTTCCGTCTCTCTCTCGCTCGACGCCGACGCTGCAGCCGCGGGGACCCGGAACAACCTTAACATTTTCACTTAATTTTACTTTATTCTATTCCACGTTAGAAGTTGTTAAGTAAGGAGTATAAAAGATAACCTTCTTCCCTCTCCGTGTCGGAGGAGGATGGCGTGTGTGTGAGAGGTGAGGGCGCAGCGCGGCGAGTGATGCGCGGCGTGCGGGGTGAGGCCGGGGGGCGGGGGGAGCTGCCCCCGCGCGGGGAGGACGTGCCTCCGGTCGTCGTGCTGCGCTCCGAGCTCGTACTGCTGCTGCTCGTCGTCGTGCCATTCGTTATCTTCTCTGTAATTTGAAGACAAAGATGTCAGTGACAAAATAAGGGAACCTTGGCCCTATAGATAGTTCGTTCAGAAGTTCATAATATAATATACAAGTTCATAATCTATACTCATATTATATAGCTAAAGAGTTTGTTTGAACGCGCTAATCTCTGGAACTACTGGTTCGAATTGAAAAAATATTTTTGATTTGGATAGTCCATTTATTAAGGAAGGTTATAGAGTATTTTTTATTTTGATATTCCCACGGGATCGATACTTACGCGGGTGAAACCGTGGGGCGCAGCTAGTATGGTATAAACTTGTAATTTGGGGGTAGAGGTAGATTCGGGAAGTGCTCTTGGTAACGAAAAATATAGTACTTTAGCTTTACCCAAAACGAAGATATAGTGGGGTCAAAAAAGTACTACAAGTCGCTTCTTGTAAAGCATGCTTATAATATTTATTTTTTATAAAAAACGAAAGTTCCTTATCACGCGTTGCGAAAGTGGACTAGACGGGAAAAATTAAAACCAAAAGTTGTAACGACACTTTTTGCATAGAAAGCGAGCCAGTTATTTTCGTTTCGACTTTCTATTTCGCATTGAACAGTTTGGTGTCGCGACGATTATTTATTAAAAAAAGAAAAATTACAATTCCTTCACTCGAAATCGAAAGGAACTTCGTTCCATCCGGGTGTCCCTTGACACCTCTCAAGTATTTTATTATCTTACCTTCAGCTTGTGGGTCGAATATAACGAACTCTGGTCTGATCTTGCTGGTCCTCCGACCTTTCAACAAAGGAACCAGTCCGCCGAGATGTTCGAGGTAGAGTGTGTAAGCGCCTGCCTCGTCGTCTCCGTGACGCAGCATGGTGCAGTGGAGGCGGCCGCCTGCGCCTGGAGGCCGGGACACGAACCGACGGAGTTCAGAGCTTTCGGGGACGTTACACTGGGGGAACATTAATAAACAAGTGTTACATACCTACTAAGAAACACGTTTACACACACGTTCACTACATAGTATAAAACAAAGTCGCTTTCTCTGTCCCTATATCCCTATGTATGCTTAGGTAATTCTTTAAAACTACGCAACGGATTTTGATGCGGTTTTTTTTAATAGATAGACCCTCGAATACTGGAAGGCTACTTAATCTTAAGCGGCGTTTAAATTGAAATTTAAGTGTAGGCTTCAATAGAAAGCATACACTTAACGTCAATTTAAACGCCACTTAAAATTAAGTAGCCTTTCAGTATTCGGGGGAGAGTGATTCAAGGAAGGTTTATATGTATAATACATGCATAATATAGCCGTGCGAAGCCGGGGCGGGATAAATTGAAAATTAATCTGCATAGCTTTCTATAGAATGTAATAAATTGTTTGTTTGTTGTTGTTGTTTGGTACTTAGTGGTCTGTGTGTACCTCCAAAGGGAAGATCTTCCACCGGGCAGGTGTTATACCCGGCCCCAACGATGCAATGCTTCGTTGGAACTTGTATATGAGCTTATCTTCAGAAAAACTTCGCTTGCGCGATCTAGAATCTACGATCGGCTTAGTGGCTCAATCTGTTGGTGGCGATGTGAAGCGTCGCCACAACTTAATAATTATCTTCGCTGCTATCCGTATATTGGTATAGGTATGTGAAAGAGGATGGCTAACATCTATTGTAACTACCATATGAATGCAATGAAATAACAACTGCAGCATGGCTACAGTATAATTGTATTCTTACCCGTATAGTGTGTGCGAAGAGGTTGGCCAAGGCTGGCTGCAGTCTCGGCGGTAGTGGCAGCCGTGGAGCCAGCCTCGGATGCAGCAGCGCCTGCGCAGCTCGCACGCGCGCCAACAGCTGCAGCGGCGCGACCGCTCGCCACACTCGCGCGCAGCACACCGCGCCGCCTACGCCGACGAACACGCGCCGTGCTGCGTGACCCCATGTCAGAGCTGTCACCTGCGCCTATACCAACAAATTGCATATTTACGTCTAGACGTTTTGCTATTAACTAGGTAGATCATCACCCACCCATTTGTTTATTACAGTAATTTTAAGATACAGACGTTTTGCTACTAAAGGCATTTATATAGCGTACAGGTCTATTTAATAACCATGGAGTTTAAAGATCGTAGCACGATATATCAACTCGGAAACGGATCGTCACCGTATCGCCTCCCCGCTTCCTCGCCGTAAACCTAAAGTAAGCGCGTTGCCAAACGATCGGCAGCTCCGAATCAACTCGGCTACGGCTAGGCGGGGTGCCGCCGCGCGGTTAATTTTATGAACTGAAAGAAATAATGACTACCGACAAAGATTACCTACACCGGAGAAACAAATGAGAGAAACTTTATTTAAAAAACGTCATATGAATCTACATACCCTGCTCCATTACCGACATTATGCAGTTGAGGTGATTAAATCACTATATTTGACAAAGAAATTGTTGTTACTGAACGAATTTATTGTTTACTAAAGTTAATTACGTGAGTAGTTGACTTTGCGATGATACACTTCCAAACTGACAGCAGATAACGACTCAGTGTCTGAGCAGTACCCTCAACATTTTTTAAATACCCCGTTTTTTTCCTTTTGAGATTTGAGCATTGTCGTGTATGTGTGCTCTGTAAGACTGGCGGACGTCATTAAAGCGGAGGTAGCCAGCCGCCAAATGCAATTGCCTGTCGCTAGTTTTTATCCTGATATTCCCACAGAATAAAGACGTAGGTACGGGTGAAACCTCGTGAAAATTGTAAAATATTGCACGAATCATTGTAGAATTTTCTATTCTTTAATTTTGGTATAATTTCAAGACGGAAATTCCTTGTCGTTTCTAAGCTTATCCAAATCAAAGTTAAAAAGACGGGATTATTGTAAAGCCTTAATTATTGTTAAGCCTTAATTAAATAAGTTATTATCCGAAACAATTTCACGAAAAAGATCGACAAAGTAGGTACGACGCGTTCCAGCACGGTCCTTACTAAGTACTAACCCACACGAATATATTCGAGCATTAATTTTTATAAGCCGTTTATGTGCAAACATTTACGTCCATAAACACAAGAGTTAGCTTAGCGAATAGTTAGGTCTACCTACTATTTCTACGTATAACTACGTGATTCTATGGAACGAAATACTTTTAAGGTGAAAGGGGGGTACTAGCGCTCTCCCCATAAAAACGTAGTCGACTGTTTCCTCCCTGGATAATGACACTAGCACAAATATTTTTGTTGCTTAAAACCTGTAACTACCATGACTATGCCCCCTATGTCTTGGTTTTTCATTCTCTAATAATCATAGAAATTAAGATTAAAAAAACTAAACAAAGGGCAAAGAATGGTCATGGCAGTGATAAGTTTTATGCAACAAAAATATTTGCTCTAGTGTCATTATCCAGGGAGGAAACAGTCGACTACGTTTGTATGGAGAGAGCGCCCGGTACCCTTTCCTCTTAATAATGAACAAAGATTTTACCTAAGGAATCGTTAAGGACTTTCCTGTTGTAAACCGTTCGGAACATGCTATCCATTTCCCAAAACACCCGTTACCAAAACATCCGTTCCCGTCACCACCGTTTCCTTAATTACCCGTTTCCCGATAAATGTGTAAACTAGCTGGGTCCCGAGGATTCACCCGCGTAAGTGAGGATCCCGTGGGGATATTGGGATACAAATTCCTAGATTCCATTAAAATTTTCGATTTAGTTTATGTTTTATGACCTATGTGACATAGCGCCTGTCTGCGACGCAGAGGGATGCGGGTTTGATTACCGTCTCAATTAAATATTTATGTACCTACTGATATTTGTTTGTGCTCTGGATGTTTCCGTATGTATATTGAGTACTAGAAAAGCCCTGCGGTTTCACCCGCGTAAGTCTCGTAAGACCCGGACTACAGAGTCAAGATGAACTACTTGTAAGTACAAGTTCATGGTCTAATTTTCCGCAATTATACCTTTTTAGTTGGGTGATTTTTGCGTGAGGTTCTACTCGTTAAAAGGAGAACCATCGTACCTAGCTGTTCAAAAATGCCATAGAATGTGATTTCATGAAAATTTGTGGCAGGCTTTTCACGCCACCAAAAATTTCCGCCAGTACACATACACAGACCAGGAGTACGTGTGCGGCAGGCTCTTCTGCCTCTATGCACGCTCTGTTTAGGGTCCATAATACCTAAGTTGTATAAATGTTTGTTGAAAGCGTGACTATGATCGTTCAGCCTGCCTAGCATGAAGATCAAAACACGATACGATAAAACGATATAACTACATCAACTCTCAAAATATGATAGACAAAGCCGCCGTAATTATAAAAATTCAAAAAATTTTGAATTTTTATAATTAATTTTATCGCAATTTATAACAAAAATTCAACACGGCGGCTTTATCGATCATATTTTGAGAGTTGATGTAGTTATATCGGTTTATCGTATCGTGTTTTTGTCTTCATGCTAGGCAGGCAGAGCCGTAATTCTATAATTCCACTTGACGTGTTCCACATGTGACACGGCCGAATATTTCTTAAATTAAGTACTTTCCTACTAAAAAATTAACATAAACTATCGATAAACTTAATCATTAGTGGTAGTCATTCATACTTCACTATCACTACATCACTATCATCACTACATAGTATAAAATAAAGTCACTTTTCGCCGTCCCTATGTCCCTTTGTATGCTTAGATCTTTAAAACTACGCAACGGATTTTGATGCGGTTTTTTTTAATAGATAGAGTGATTCAAGAGGAAGGTTTATATGTATAATACATGCATAATATAGCCGTGCGAAGCCGGAGCGGGTCGCTAGTAGTATAAAATAAAGTCACTTTTCGCCGTCCCTATGTCCCTTTGTATGCTTAGATCTTTAAAACTACGCAACGGATTTTGATGCGGTTTTTTTTAATAGATAGAGTGATTCAAGAGGAAGGTTTATATGTATAATACATGCATAATATAGCCGTGCGAAGCCGGAGCGGGTCGCTAGTAGTATAAAATAAAGTCACTTTTCGCCGTCCCTATGTCCCTTTGTATGCTTAGATCTTTAAAACTACGCAACGGATTTTGATGGGTTTTTTTTTAATAGATAGAGTAATTCAAGAGGAAGGTTTATATGTATAATACATGCATAATATAGCCGTGCGAAGCCGGAGCGGGTCGCTAGTAGTATAAAATAAAGTCACTTTTCGCCGTCCCTATGTCCCTTTGTATGCTTAGATCTTTAAAACTACGCAACGGATTTTGATGCGGTTTTTTTTAATAGATAGAGTGATTCAAGAGGAAGGTTTATATGTATAATACATGCATAATATAGCCGTGCGAAGCCGGAGCGGGTCGCTAGTCATAAATAAACGCTATTTCTGAAGTCGTATTACGCGATCGACATCATGAAATAGTCATACGGAATCAATAGCCAGGAAGGTGAACTAACCTGGTTGTAAGGTATGAGAACAGTGTATATGAGAGCTCCGGTATCCGAGTAGAATTTCACGACGTTCTTGTATGGAGGTGCGTCCGCTGTCTCACCATCTTCTGTGAAGGTAATCGAGATAACATTAGACAAAAAACAAATAAGTCAAAAAAGTAAAAAAGAGGATAAGTACCATAAGCTTAGTAATAAGCTTTAATTATTTTCCTCAATGCTAACGTATTTTTTTTTACAAAATTAATTCGTTATTAATTTATCTGTAAGTATTGTAAACTTTAGGTGAATCATCTATATACTCTATGTACATAATTCCTATATATTCTTAAATCTTAAAGTACCTAGCTTAGTTGAAAAGGTTTTTTGATCGTAAAAATCGTTAGAACATAAATAGCGAATCATTCCTGAAAATGTTAATTTGCGAGTCGAGCGCGCAATTCACAGATATACTGAGCTAATTTTGTGAATTAAGTGCCCCGTTATATTTCATGGCCATTATTTCTCGTTTACCTACATTGTCCCTAAATTACAGCTAATTTAGTAGGTATTGTATACCTAACTTACTTATCTACAGTCACGTCCGAAAGTATCGGATCACCTTATGTACCTACTGAAAGTTTTACAAAGTCAATTAAGGTTTTTTTCCACTAAAATAACGATAAACTTCATTTACTTTTAAGTTTCCTATAGTTTTCATAATATAATTGCCATATTTTGGCACACTTTTTTAGGACCGGACATCGCTTTGGGTCACGGTTGGGTAGCACGAAAGGTAGCATTTTCTTTTAATGATTAAATGAAAACATTTTGGAAGATAACTTTGCGATTTTTTTATAAGAACTCGACCTTTTTCCATTTATATTCTTTATACAACAAAATAAAAAAGCGGTAGGTATTCAATTTTATTAAAAAGACTAGTGTAACGTGAACACGACTACAGTTGAAGGTGTAGCTAAACCTGACCAAGCATAGCGCCGGGACCAAGCTGTCACGAAGCTTTACTATTGAAGCACCTTGTAATATGAACTATATTGTACCGGGAGACGAACCTATGTCTTAGTATGCTGACTGGTATTAGACTGACAATATTTGAATTGAAGACGAACGGCGAGATGTCGTATAATGTGGTCAATCGTTGTATAGCTGTCGGTGGATTGGCTTATTATGAAAAACTTTACATTTCAAGAATAAAATAATATTCAAGCCTTCTGCAATTACTTTATTACTTATTCTTCACCTTCTTCACTAGTTTGGCAGTCGAGAGACCAATCAAACAAAGACTGTTAAGTAGAAGGTCAATAGATGGCTTCTTTAGTAAAACAACCCTTTGACAGATGATACCACAAAACCCTCAATGTTAAAATTATTTTAAACTAAGTATGGTCTAATCATGGACGTAATATTATATACTACTGGTCTAATACTTACAGACGGCAGTGTACTTTACTTAATTAACTTCGCTAAGATTTGTAGGCACAAAGTAAGGAGCAAGGTAAAGTACCCACTTAAGTTTACACTCTCTCTCTTATACCTGTTACCCTATACCTGTTGTTTATTACTGGAAAGTTACATTTAAGACCTCCGCTCACTTTATCGGAGCGGAGCAGACTAGAAATGTAATTGGAAAGGCTTTTTTCGCTGTACCTAGTACTTCTCTACTACTAGTACCTACTTCTTCGATTTTCTTAATACATGTATGAAGACAGGCTATGCCTTTTTTTCGACCTAAAAGTACGAATTTAAGACTGCGCAATGCAAATTTAGTGCCATTTTCGATGGATATTCTAAATCCACACGCTTAGTGAGTGTCAAATTCAGAAAGGTACCTACATGTTTAATTGAACCTTCTAAGGTTTGCCTTACCTACATTATGGCTCCTAATTCTATCAATTTAACGTCCCACTTCTAAGAAGTTCAATTTACCCCAAACAGTGGGACGACAATAGTAATATAATAAAGAATGACAGCGAAATTTTCCACGATTTTAATAATCGTTGTGTAGGCTTTCAACTTCAGAAGCTCTTACATATAAAGTTTCGTGAAAAGTAAATTAAGAGCATAATTAAACCTAGGGCTTATTATTATTTAAATTGCCATCTCAAATACCCAAGCTATCTACCGAGAAAATTTGTAGGTACTCATTTTATAAAGGTTGAAAGATAAAAGCGTTAAATATTTTCATAGTGGAAATATTCGAACCTAATATTAATATCTTCTATCACATAAAGTGCTTGCTCAGTGAATCAGTAAACAGCCCGTCAAAGTAGGCATGGCATACCTACTTTAGATAAAGACAAATTGTTTACCTAACTAGATTGGTTTTGAAACTCAGTCTAGGCTGTTAAGGGTCTTCACTCAATACTATACTGGATGAGGCGTTTCACGCCATAAGTACCTACTTTATATCGCGATTTGATTCTACTTATCACAATATGTTTTTGGCGAAACGGCAGATCTGAGTTTCTGTTCTTATTCCCATTAGTGGGCGCATTCCTTAGGTTCTAACATCCGAACTTCATGCGAATAATTTTTGAATTTGACTTTGACCAAACACGAGTGCCTACTCTTCCCATCGCTACATCTTTTAGTTGTTAAAAAAACGGTATGCGCCTAAGTAAGTGCGTGCGTGGTCAGCTGAGGGATATTCTCTAAAACTAACCTAACCTGAAAATACCTATCCCTTTCCCACGCGCGCGACGCGCGATGATTCTATCCCTTTCCCCCGTGCGCCGCGAAGTGGCCGTTTTAACTGTTTTATGTAATTAAAAGACTCACATATATTTTAGTGAAAAACCATCTGTACTACCTTATGGGATTTGATGTAAAATTAATATAAATTTTGTACCTACTTGTTTTTTCTTTACAATCGCCGTAAAATTGAAGATTGAATTGAATTGAAAGAATTGAAATTGGAGAATTGAATTGCAATTTTTTAGGATTTTCACGATTTTTTTTCTATCCAGGCAAATCACTCTAATCGTGTTTCGAAATGTATGACAATACAAAGCATTTCTTCACCTTTACGACAATAGGAATATCATTCTATGGATTTTAGTGTTTGATACCCAAAAACTGTTTCTAAGACACCTCTATCGCGCTTCTGGTCATACCACTTCGGCATAATCACTTTACCATAACCTTCGCTGAGAGTTCACCTTACCTTATACGTCTAATATATGAATGTATGAAATGTCACGCAGGCCTTAATTGGATGGCAACGGCTCTAAACCTTCGGTAGTGGAAGAGAAAGGAGAAACCCTACGTTCTGGATTGAACAAGCAATGGATGGATGGGACAATGGACGTAGACTTTAACTTCAAACAGTTACGTTTCTACCGCTTGATAAATTGTTCATATAAATTGAGCTATTTAAGTATCGATAGAATACGATATCTATAAAGTTTATTATGTCATAAAGGCACAGATTGAAAAGGGACCCATCTGTTCGTTTATCAACGGGATTGAATGCGAATCGTTCAAGGTTATTTTAACCTCGTAAACTATTCACGAAAATCGCCTTGTCATCACATCGTTATATCTACTGCCTAATAGAATTAATTTCCCATTCATAAAAAGGCAAAAAACATTAAGGAAAATCTTCACCCTGTGGCCCAGTCTGGGGCAACCAGGTACTCTAGAATAGATAAATCATGGTTTATCTAAATCTACGATATTAGCACCAGGGTACCAGCAACCGCAAGGAGTTCCCTCAAGTTCGCCCAATCCATAGCCAACGTGTTTTCTCTCATCCCAGTAGCTAAACTCACAGGGCTGACGTCATCAATTGGTACCAGGGTCCCAGCAACCGCAAGGAGTTCCCTAGAATTCGCCTACTCCATAGCCAAATTGTTTTCTCTGAGCCCAGTAGCTAACCTCACAGGGCAGACGTCATGACCCCGTAGTTGCACTATCTCTACAGCAGCATATTTATGTATCATCATTTATTCTATTTTCTTTCCATATTACCGTATAAAATTCTTTTGCTATTTTAATTATTTATTGTTTGGGTGTGTATGCGAGAGTTTACGACGACGCACGACGGCAGCGGGTTTGGCCGGAAGACCAGCGCTGCAGCCAAGTTACGCTTGACTGCGGCTTACAGCTGAGGTCGACCCATTTGAGGCAGCACATGGCTTCTTAAATATTCGGTTTAAAATATTTTTTTTTCCTTTATTTCTTAGTGGTTTAAGTTACCTATTTAATTTGTGTTAATTTAAAAGTTGTCGTGTGCCTGTACCAAATAAATGTTTTTCTTTCTTTCATCATCAATATGTTACTAACCTGCTACCAGGGTCCCAGCAACGGCAAGGAGTTCCCTCGAGTTCGCCCACTCCATAGCCAACGTGTTACCTCTCATCCCAGTAGCCAACCTCACAGGGCTGACATCGTCATGGCCCCGTAGCAAGACTATTTCTCCGTTACCAAGTGCGACGGCTAATACGTGGTTCGCATTACTCTCTGTATCGTCACCTTCCTCCATTTTGAATTTCTCGCAGGACCAGGCCATTGATGTTATACCTCCTTCGGCAACTAATTGAACCTGGTAAAAAAATTGAAAATTAACCTAAGTGTTAGTACTTACAAATTTTCGCCAAAATCTGCCCATTATTTTTATCGTGTTGACTCAGGACCTTATATGTACATAGGGTCAACCGGGGTAATCGCGTCTGGCGGGGCTAATGCATCTTTTCGAATTTACATAGATTCAACAGTTTTTGAATACTGTTGAATCTATGTAAACTGCTGACATCTAGTTTCAATTTGCTTAAACTATTTTACCCGCGGTTAGTACAGATGGCGTTGTAGTTCCGTTTTTGAATAAATTTGAAAAGATGCATTAGCCCCACCAGACGCGATTGCCCCGGTTGACCCTATATACAGGGTTATTGGAAATTATACTAGCAAGCCGTTAAGGGCTACTTCTGTGCACCTAAACAAACAACTTTTGTTCTACGAATTTTGAAAATTCGAAAAAAAAAAATGTAAATTTTGGGGTTATGTAAATTCGAAAAACAGCTGATATTTCAAAACCAAGGTCATTCAGACCAAGAATATTAGATGAAACTTTAAAAATAAGTAAATTTTTAAGGTTACTGACCTCTCCGTGTAAGGTACAGCTGATTTTCAGGTAAACCTAACCTCAAAATTTTCAAAAAAAAATTCGTATTTCCAAAAGTCGTAGAACAAAAGTTGTTTGTTTAGCTAAGCACAGAAGTAGTCCTCAACGGCTTGCTCGTATAATTTCCAATAACCTTACTTACACCTAATAGGGACTATAGATCTCAGTATCTGGTATTCAACTTGCTAGTTCCATCCGTTCCTGAGAAAATCGGTGATAATACACGGACAGACAGACAGACGGACAAGAGATCGACCTTATAAAGGTTCCCTTTTTACGCTTAAAATTAGGCCACTAATATGACCCGCCGTAGGAGAACAGCCTTCTCCTAAAATGATGACAACACCACGTATATCTATAAAAGTTGACTTGTTATAAAAATAGCTCGCCTTAAGGGAACAGCCTTCTCCTAAAATGATTACAACGATACCATATCTGTAGGTACGTAAATTAAAGCCGTAGAAACTTAATTCCAATTTCAACTTAATTTTGAAAGCTCAACAATATTCCCCGGAGTACCGTTGCTAGGTACAAGATAGGCACGTAGGAGCTTGTTGGTATATACGAGACACAGATCTACACGGAGTACACGGTCACAAGATACAAGTAGCTATATCTCTAACCAATAAATCTACATCTAAGTAGTTACAGTCGGAATACCAATTAGCTGAACCCCACGTGACCCAGAGCTCACACGCACATCTGTAAGATTGTATAGTAATGAGATGATGACCTGATTCTGCTTGTTTAAACAATATACTATACAATCTATACTTATCAATACTAATATTATAAAGCTGAAGAGTTTGTTTGTTTGTTTGAACGCGCTAATCTCAGGAACTACTGGTTCGAATTAAAAAATATTTTTGTGTTGGAAAGTCTATTTATCGAGGAAGGGTATATGCTACTTTTTATTTTGATATTCCCACGGGATCAGGACTTATGCGGGTAAAACCGCGGGGCGCAGCTAGTACAATGTTTATATTGTACTTGTTGTGAATTGGTGTTGTTGTGTGTTGTTGTCTGTTTTAACAGAGAGACGGACAAGAAAGTGATCTTATAGATAGATAGATAGATAGATAAACACTTTATTGTACCATAAAAACAAAACACAAAATTAATTCTAACAAAGTACTTACATGATATTAAAATAAAAATAAAAATAAATTTAGTTAAAAGGGTTATAAGGGTTCCTTTATTGCCTTTTGTGGTGCGGAACCCTAAAAATAACAAAATAGGTGTAATTACAACATTTTTACAGATGTGCGTTATGTGCGATGTTAGTTCTGGGTCACGTGGGGTTCAGCTAATTAGTATTCCGACTGTAGGTACACTAATATAATAAAGAGGAAAGATTTTTTTGTTTTTGTAACGAATAGGCTCCGAAACTAGTGGACCGATTTTGATGAAACCTGGTATGAGGATACATTGATTTATTGGGAATAACATAGGCTACTTATTATCCCGATATTCCCACGGGATCGGGAATTACGCGAAAGAAACCGCGGAGCGCTGTTAGTAACCAAAGTTGTCAAAAATACGTGGAGGACAAAAGTCCATACACACCGCATACTACCGTCATCACTATCACTACTAAACTAAGTTAAAGTGTGCATAATTTCTTAGTAGAAGGAGGTCAAAGTTGAGACGACTTTTTTGACGTGATAACGTTTTTATAAATCGATGAAAACCGTACTGCACTCACAAAAACGTGTCATGTTACGGGAATGTGAGTGAGCGTTATTCACAAAGTTACCATAGCACCGTATTACCGTTGCTATGGTTACCATCAATGTTTTCTTATGACGTTATCACGTAAAATTATCGTCCGTAAACCGACTTTACAGACAATATTTTTTTATTTTGTTTACAAGCTTAGTGATGCCTGAAGGTAAGTGACGATTAAGCACACTTACCTACTTCAATTTATAGTAAAAACACTATAGTATACTGATATAAATTCGTTGAATTATGATATCTTTCTACAAATATTTATTCACAATGTAACTTATAGAGACAGTGGTCATGCAATTTTGTCCCCTGACAGTACCTATCTAAATCTAAAACCAAATACAGGCAATAAACAATTCATGTAACTCAGTTAATTACCACCTCATAGGGTTATATTTGTTATGAATGAAAGACAATGAGACTGCCTACTTGTGACCTATTTCTCGAGGAGTGTTAATTAAACTGAACAATGCATTGTATTAACGAATAATAGGTACTTCCACTAGGTCTAACAAGTATTTTAACTATGTTTTTATGCTGCAGTTGAGCTAGGTACTAGTGGGAAAAAAATGCAGCTGCAGTAAGAAAAACTTTCATTTAAATAAAACAAACTTAATAACCCAGAGAGGTTTTATAAGTTACATTGGTTAAAATTACGAAGTAGGTATATATGACGTCACTTCCATCACTTGGTATTAGCAAGTGCCAAGGTATACTATTCTGACCTAATTTAAAGACTTTTATCTACGCGTATAAAAGATATCTTGAATACAACTATCAAATATCATTTAAGACAAAAGAGGGACGCTCTTGCAGTAGTTTTGAGACAATAGAGACCTCTAGCACTTTACAAAGTAATAATAATAAAAAAATAAATTTAGATAACAATATTAGTCAATTATTAATCTCATTATCAAACAAGTCAAATAATAACGATTGCTGGAATAAATGCCCTAAAATAAATAAAGTACAGAAAAATTATGTAAAAAATATAAACCTTGTGCATCAAAATATCAGAGGGATGACAGAGGGCAAAATACTAACACTGGAATTGTACATGAACGCTGAGGATATTGACATTGTATGCATAACCGAACACCATCTCCGGGCTCACCAGCTCATGTTCAATTTCAGCAACCACCGGGTTGGCAGCGCATTCTGCAGGGTAAACACGGCAAAGGGGGGGTCTCTTATAATACTGAACAAGAAATTAAACTATAAAGAAAGAAAAGATGTCGTGTCTATGTCTGTGGAATGTGTAACGGAAATATCTTGTGTAGAACTGGAGCAATTAATAGTAGTATGTGTATATAGACGACCTGTTTTTGAAAATTTTAAAGAATTTATTGAGATATTGGATGAAATGCTGACAAAATTAACTAAATCAAAAAAACAATTACTTGTATGTGGTGATTTTAACGTAGATTTACTGAAAATAAGCACCTTTTCCACGAAACTTCTAAATTTGTATAAATCACACAATTTATCTAACGTGTTTCTGGAGCCTACTAGAACCACTGACACTACTGCGACATGTATTGATAATAAACATTATTATCAGTAACATAAACATTGTGGATATATTATCAGTAACATAAACATGTTACTGATAATATATCCACAATTAGCAAATCTATCATTAATAAATTAGAATCAGACCATAGTGGTCAGTTTGTCAAATTTGCTATTGTCATAAAATCGATACCAAAAAGGAAAATAAAGTACGTACCGGTGACTGCTGCTCGTCTGGAGGAACTTAGATTGAATTTAGCTAACGTTTTACCGTTTCTACCTTGTGATACGGATCCAAATGTATTATACAATAACTTTTTTTCGGTTCTAAATAACCAATTTCAGTCTATATTTACGTCCAGATCTATGGTAGTCTCCGACAAACGCGAGTTTAGTGACTGGGCAACGGTCGGTATTCACCGCAGTAGACATAAACTATATGAGTTATACGCGGAAAGACAGAGTAATACATCAGGGGAGTTTGGAGCCTACGTTAAAAACTATTCAAGGATATTTAAAAGAGTATGTATTTTGGCAAAATCTCTCTTCATTAAATCTGTGATTAAATCTAGTGATAATAAAATAAAAGCTACATGGAAAGTAATTAACGCTGAAACAGGGAGAGTCGCAGCCAAAAACACCGAGTTTAAATTGAGTATTAATGGAAATATAACTAATAATGATCAAGATATCAAACGAATTTGAGATTTTTTTCAGTAATGTAGCTATTACTTTGACGAAGGCTTTAAATTCTTCTACCCCCATTGCAGAAGCATTGCTAAAAACGAATGTACCAAATTGTAATAAAACATTTGAATTCCAATATGTTAAAAATCATGACATTATTGTAGTGCTTAAGCAAATAAATCTCAAGAAAACTAAAGATCTATGGGGGATGTCTGTCCCGGTTGTTAAATCAATTATTGAACTGATTATACCAGAACTAGTCATTATATTTAATCGATGTATAGATTGTGGTGTGTTTCCTGATTTAATGAAATTGAGTAAAGTAGTTCCACTGTTTAAATCTGGTAGTACCTCGGACCCCTCCAATTTTAGACCAATATCAGTACTACCCACATTAAGTAAAATTTTTGAAAAACTTATTTTAAAGCAACTACTGAAACATTTCCATGATAATAATATCTTACATAATAAACAGTTCGGTTTTAGTAAGGGGCGCTCGACTACTGATGCGGGTATAGCGTTAATTAAAAACATATTTGATGCTTGGGAGGAGTCACATGATGCGTATGGCATATTCTGTGACTTATCCAAGGCATTTGATTGCGTTCAACATAATACATTGATCATGAAACTACACCACTACGGTATTAGGGACGGCGCCCTGGATCTTATCTCTTCTTATTTGAGCGGTAGGGTCCAGAGTGTTGATGTTAACGGGAAACGATCCCCCGGATCTGCGATAGCAATGGGGGTTCCTCAAGGATCCATATTAGGACCTTTCCTGTTTTTAGTTTATATAAATGACTTACCTTACCTTGTAAGGGACAACCATGGGATAGTGTTGTTCGCAGATGACACCTCCTTGGTGTTCAAGGTTAAAAGGCGTCAGTCCAACGTTGACGATGTGAACAATGCTCTCTCTAGAATAGTTGATTGGTTCAATTCCAATAATTTATTACTGAATGGATCCAAAACTAAATTAATTCGGTTTACACTTCCAAATGTAAAACAAGTAAAAACTGTTGTAAAGATTAATGATGAGGAAGTTGAATTAGTCAGTAAGGCTGTCTTTCTAGGTATAACTTTAGATCCTAAGCTTCAGTGGGGCCCGCATGTGGAAGCATTGTCCAATAGACTTAGTTCTGCCGCTTACGCCGTTAAGAAAATTCGCGAATACACGGACATTGAGACTGCTCGCCTAGTCTATTTCGGCTACTTCCACAGTGTCATGTCGTACGGCATCCTACTGTGGGGGTGTGCTGCAGATATTGATGCTATTTTCATATTGCAAAAGAGAGCTGTTCGAGCTATCTACAAAATGGGCCCCAGGGAATCACTTAGAGAAAAATTTAAAGAGTTAAACATATTAACGCTCTATTCCCAATATATCTACGAAAACTTGCTCTACGTTCACAAAAATCCTGATATTTTCCGTAAAAACAGCGATATTCATAATTTCAACTTAAGAAATAAGGATGAACTGACCGTGCCCGGTAGTAGGCTCCGGAAAATAAACAGGTCGTTTAATAGTACATGTGTGCTCTATTATAATAAATTACCTAAAGAGGTATATGACATGTCCATTAACAGGTTCAAAACTTTTATAAAGCATAGATTGTGCAGTAAGGCGTACTATGATACTTCGTCTTACCTTAATGATAAGAACCCATGGACGTGACTTTAGTTGCTCCATTTCAAATAATACTTTCAAATATTTGTAATATTGACCATTGTGAGCGTGATCACATGAAAAAAAAAAAAAACCCCATGAGTTTCTTGTGCCTTCTTCTCATTGGTGGGCGCGTTCCGAAGGCACACATCCTAACTTAGTTTTTAAGACGTTTTCAAGTGGTCTATTATACTTTTAAGGTATTATACATCCAAAGAAATAAAAAATTTTGATTTGATTTGATTTGAAAAGATTTTTTTAACGATAAAAAAGAAAATTAAATTGTTGTTTTAAAACATCGAAATGGGACTTCAGTACGGAGTGAACATTGCTAAAACATACAAGCGTAGAATTGAGAACGTCCTCTTTTAAAGTCGGTTAAAAATAGTTAACCGTCGGAAAAACGGTTATTCTATGTTAAATTTTACTGAAGTACCTACCGGGTGACTATAAATCATTTTGAAATCTCTTCTTATTTTGAAAAGAAATTATTCCATTAAATCACTGTTCTACAAAGCAAAGTATAATGAGTAAACGAATAGGTAGATACTGCCTTTCTACGAATTGTAAAGAACACTGTTATGTTTGAGATATATAAATTAGGTAAGTATATATCTAGTTTTCTACTGTTTGTATCTATGTAATTAACAATTTTGTTTTCGTTGAAGTGGAATTATTATATTTCTATCTATAGTGTTGTGTCTTCTTTTATCTTCAGTGTTGACAAATACCACTACGACAAGAGTGGGTGGTACTTTATAGCGTGTGACCCACGAATAGGCATAGAAAACGAAACTTTAAGATTTTCAGCAAGATAATTTAAGAGAAATGCGTCGGTACCTACTTAGCTATTGAGACAAACTGAAACCAAATTAAACAGAAGGCCCAAAAAATTAATAGTCAGAAACTGATATTGTTAGATACTACAGAACCAATTTTAAGTTTGGTGTTATCTCTACTAACAGATAGAGTAGGTAAGGTTTCCGTTTACAGACATAATAATGTAGGTACTTAACTGTACCTATACAAAGCCGCGGAAATTATGCTTCCAGGTGCTTTCAGTAAGATTCGATTTGGTTTCAGTTAATTACCTAATTATTTGCCAAATAAGTAGGTAAATGTTTTCATCTAGGAATCGAGCTGCTGCAGACGACCTCAGGGTTTTTTTATAGATTAAGATCCATTTATTCATTCATTAGGATGCTTAATACATTTGTACAAAGATCACATAGTATCGTCTTAAAAACTAAGTTAGGATGTGTGCCTTCGGAACGCGCCCACCAATGAGAAGAAGGCACAAGAAACTCATGGGGGTTTTTTCATGTGATCACGCTTACAAAGGTCAATTATTACAAATATTTGAAAGTATTATTTGAAATGGAGCAACTAAAGTCACGTTCATGGGTTCTTTTCATTAAGTTAAGACGAAGTATCATAGTACGCCTTACTGCATAATTTCTTGAACAAAATGCTTACTAAAACGAAACACCTATTATAGGTACTACATAATATATACTAATTATACACTAGTTGCGCCAAACGGTTACAACCCCCTACACCTGATCCTATATTATGGGGATAAATGTAGCTCATTTGACTCCCAAGGGTCCACTATGTATCTTTATACCAAATCAGTCAAGTGGTTTCAGAGCCTTTCGATTATCTATGTACAGTCACATTACCAATTAGCTGAACCCCACGTTACCATTCATTTCATCATCATTTACATCATCGTGTGCGTCATTTGCATATCTATAAATCTGTATTTTTTAATATTGTATTGTAAAGTATATTGTTTAAAAAAAAACAGAATCAGGTAATATTACTTTACAACCTTACAAAGCGAGTAAGCTCTAGGTCACGTGGAGTTCAGCTAATTGGTAATGTGACTTTACAGTAACAAAAACAAATCTTTCCGCTATAAAATAGATTAGCTGCGCCCCGCGGTTTCATCCGCCTAAGTCCCGATCCCGTAGGAATATTAAAATAAAAAGTAGCCTTCCTCGATAAATGGACTATCCAACGCAAAAATAATTTTTCAAATCGAAACAGTAGTTTCTGAGATTAGCGCGTTCAAACAAACAAACTCTTTAGCTTTATAATATTAGTATAGACTAGCTGCGCCCCGCGGTTTCACCCGCGTAACTCTCGATCCCGCGGGAATTTTGGAATCAAAAGTATTCTATATCTTTATCCATCCCACTATTCCATTTTTATCTAGTTCAAGTTCAAGTTTATTTATTGCATAATCATGTGTTACAGATGGTGGTACAAATAAATATAAGTTCATCATGATACCCGTCATGATAATCTAAATCGGTCCAGCCGTTTAACCGTGAAGAAAGAACAAAAAATAAATAAATAAACTAACTTTTAGCATTACCGTAGTCGGTTGGTTTTTTTCATTTTCTAATTATCATAGAAATTAAGATTTAAAAAATAAAAAAACAAAACATAGGGGCATGGTCATGGCAGTTATGAGTTTTATACAACAAAAATATTTGCTATAGTGTCATTATCCAAGGAGGCAACAGTCGACTACGTTTGTATGGAAAGAGCGCCCTTTCCTCTTAAGATTGCTCACCTGTGAAACCATAGCACCATGTACATCCATGACGACGAGCTGCGCAGACGCAGTTCCAAGGTAGACCTGATTATCGTCTGGTGTCCAACAGCCGCACGTGATCCGCGCGTCCAGTGACAACATGGAGGACCAGTACCGTTGTCCGGCCACTGACCCAACGAGCACGAAGCCATCCTAGGACAATTGAAAATAGAGGCATAGGAGTTTATTCTAGTCTAAGTTTTTAAGCTATTGCATAGCTTTAATCGCGGGCTTTGAGCGCGGCGACCGATCAAGAAATTCCGTTACGAAAATAAAACCTAACACCCCCCACTCCGCCTACCATGTAGATCGGCCGAGCGTTCGCTTAACGTGTATAATATGTATACCTATGGTACGACTAGCGACTGTACGAAGCTCGCACGATGCAATAGCTTTACCGCGGTAGTCCCCGAGTGCCACACGTTTTTCTGTTATTTTGCACTCTTCGTATGTTTTCAAAATAAAGATATTATTCTAAATAGTAGCTTTTATCCGCGACTTCATCCGCGTAAGAGTTAAATTTTTCAAAATACTTTCTTATCGGATGCCTACTTCATTATAATAGCTATCTGTATTCCAAATAGCCTATTGCCTAAGAGTTTTGCGTTGATAGTTAGTTAGGAGTTTAAAATTTTATATTTATAGCCTAGCTTTTGCTCGCGACTTCATCTGCATAGAAGTCGAAATTGGACCAAGAAATCACGTCGCGTCGTCCGATACAAACTTTGCCCCTCTTTTTCAGGGGTTCCAATAGGTAGAATTTCGGAAAATCCTTTCTTGTCGGATGCTTACAAAGAACACACCCTCCAAGTTTCAGGTCTATACGTCCGTCCGTCAATCAGTCATCAGTCAGTCAATCAGGACAAAGCATTTTATGTAAAGGTTTACGTAAAGCTTAGGTACTTAAAAATCTATACGCGTTCAGGCCATCGGAACTAACGAAAGCAATGTTTTACATGTGGCCCGATAAAAGATTTTCATAACGTTTTGTTATTCATTTCATAATAAAGAATAATATTTTATATCTAAACGCTCTAGTAAGATTCTATTTGGTTCTAGTTAATTACAGTTTAATTAATTATAATTAATAATTAAATTACAGTTATAATTTACCAAATTAATGTTTTCATCTATGTTAAAATATAAAAGCAAGAAATGGAAAGCAAACTTTTAAAGACAACATCGAATAACGTAGAGGTATCTACAATCGGGCTGCTGCAGGCGACCGCAGTGCTTTCTAAAGCGAAACAACCAGACTAATCTCTCCATTTATTATGTCCTAATACATTTAAATCTACAACAATAGCAGTTGAGCTTGGCTTAGACTACCAGTGTTGCAAAATTTAATAAAATACATAGATAACAAGATCCAGCAATGAACTGCACCTGGCACGTGGAAAATCATAGGTAGTATGAAAATTTCACATGATCGGAATAGTAGAACGTAGAATAGGAAAGGAACGTCCATGACCCGAATATACTCGAAATTGTTAACCGAATAAATGGGTGATTTCTTTATGGACAAATTAGTTAGGCTAAAAAAACACTAAGCGGTCAAGGAGACATCATTCATCATCATCATCAAAGCCCTAAAGTTAAACATGTTGACTCAGGACCTTAATTTTTATACACCTAATAGGGACCTCAGTATTTGGCATGAATTTCAACTTGCTACGTCCACCCGTTCCAGAAATATCGGTGGTGACACACGGACAGACAGACAAGAAAGTGATCTTATAAGGATTCCTTTTTTTCCTTTTGAGGTACGGCACCTTAAAAATAAACATACGGTAAGAATCGGTAGGAACCTAATGGAATTTGTTTCGTAGATAAAAATAAAGTTGTTTGGACAAACGAGTCAAGTGTGTGACCTATATTTCCCACTCAACTCGCTGTGACATTGACTGACATTGCGAGACCTGTCTCCACGCTGTCTCGATCCTCAACGACGACAGAAATATACGATGCGTTAATAATCGCACTCAATATTTCACGCTAATTAGAATTCCAACTTAGTATAGAACTGCTGGCACGTATCACACCTGTGTTGAACGTGAATAGATCAAACGGCAAGATCTATTTTCATATCTCTATTTTAGTTTAGGAGACAATCTAGACCTTAAGGGGGGTCCATACGCCAACTATCTTGGTACACAGCCTACTAAATAGTTACTACTAGCACCGGTCGCCTTCGTTGGTGAAAATTGTTGATTGTTACGAATGTGTTTTGTTTTTCTCAAAAGTGCTGAGATGGAATTGTAGGTGATATTTTTACCGATATTTTGGTGTGATTTTGAGCCAAAGATTTCGTATAGTTTTGAAGCTATCCTAAAATTAAGAATTAAAACTAGTCTAGCTCTGAAATGACAAGGAATTTTCGCCTCAAAATTACCTCAAAATATCGGTAAAAATTTCACCTACAATTCTATCTCGGCACTTTTGAGAAAAACAAAACACATTCGTTACAATCATCAATGTTAGTTGTAAGCGACGGGTATTTCTGGCGCGTTGCGTTTGGCAGCATAAGCAGCCTTAAAAGCTGAACTACTGTGACCCAACGTAAACTATTTTTGACGCACAACGTGCTGATTGGTTCACATCACTACGCGTCATGGTTTACCTTTAGGTCCTTTCCTAGATCATATTAGACCCTAATATTGGTCCACCCATCTCCTATCAATTTCAATAAAATATTTTCCCGAGAAAATCGTCCCGGAAGGGAAAAAGGCTTTTAAGCAATTTACCATCGTAAACTAAAGCAATATTTCACAATAGTGAGACAAACGAGGTATGTCATCCCTTCGTTTACATGACAAAAGTTATAGCAACAAATATCCGAGGAGAATAGGTCATCAATCAGTTTGGGCAATAACATGATATAAATCCAAAATCAGTCCCAGATTTTCTCAGAGAACGGTTCGTGACCGCGCAAATGTTATAACAAATTGAATTCGGACTCCGGGATTGAAATATACATATAGAAAAGACGGTTGGTTGATAGGAAGTACCTACTCGCTTGTCAGCTAGGTATATTCTATTTCTGCTGAATTTAACTAAAGATCAAAAGACATCAGCAAACAAGTTAGACGTAATTTCGTTTCGAATGTCAATTTAATTTATACCGCAACTAGGTAACTTTCCTTTATCGGGTAAACAATATCGATTTGATCTTCAGATAGCTTGTCGACCCTTCTATTTGATAGCAAACAAAAAACAAGTGAATTTCTTTTCTTTCTTTCTGGTTGCCATGTTAAAATGGAATTCAAATATAGTCAGTCACTGTAGATAACATAACACACCTTTCTAAGTATATTTCAATGTTTGCTTTCAATCATTGGGAACAAGTAGAGTCGTCCCTTAGCACTCGCTCGAGTTCTTAGCGATGACTCTATTTAACAATCTTATGTCGGCTTTGACACTTAAAAGCACTGCGCACAGTTTGCGTTTCTAAGCACCATGTCACATAGCTAGATGTACCACGTCACATAGACCCGGCTGGCATGGTGCATAGAATCTCGAACATTATGAAAGTCAAAGTCAAATTCTCTTTTCTTTTGGTATCATGAATTCTCTTTTCATTTGGTAAGATGAATTCGAAATGGAGCTATTAAAGTCAAGTCCATGGGTTCTCATTAAATCCCAAAAGTACGACGAAGTATCCATATTACACCGCTTAACGCACAATTTTTGCTTTATAAGAATGTTGAACCTGTTAATCGATATGTCATAAACATCTATAGGTAGCTTATTATAATAGAGCATACATGTGCTACTAAACGACCTGTTTAATTGAAAATTCCCGGTACCGGCAAAGTGTGCTCAGCGCTTTTGCCGAGACCTTTTAGCAAATTGTAACGGACATTTTGACGGCACATCACGTTCGGTGACACATGGCACATCACGTCGTCGTAGGTAGATAAATTGGTTCGATGGGCGTGACATCGGTATGGATTTACCAGGACTTACCTACCAATCATAAGCCTAGCTTTTTTACCTAAAAACAATGTCTTTTATTATTTTTCGCGACTGCGGGTGACAGGACGGGACATTGATATTCAAATTCCGACCACGTCTACCCAAGTTAATTATGCAACATCGATTTTAATCAACTTTTCCTCTTACCTCGGAGCGTATTGTTTATTTATACCGCGAGTATTTTTTACAGTGACGGCTTATTAAACATATATTACGTGTGCGGAATGAAATAAGTCTAGTTATTCTAGATGGAAAAAATGGAATTTGTGAAAGAGTTTACCTACTTCAATCTCACAGATCCCACCCTATCCTGTCTAACGCCTACGCTTTGCCTCCGCGACAAGAAATTAGAAGAACAAATCAGTTTAGTTCGAAGGTAGGTACTTACTTAATTAGTTAAAAATACTTTTCCTAATACATTATCACATTACTTATCCTGCTTATTATGTAATTAAAAGATAAGATTTATCATAACAATGTGGCTTAACAATGTTATTTAATAATCGTAATAATGTTACCTGATAACAAATGAGAGCCATCCTTCCATCGTGGGACCATGAGAAGTGCGTGACCGGAGTACTCCTATCGTTGATGAGCTCGATACTCCACCGACCTTCATACTTGATCCAAACGAATATAACCCCGGAACTATCGCACGATGCCAGCTTCTGATAAGGCTCGTTCCATTTCACGAGGATTACCTGCGCAAATAATCACAATGAATCCAAAGGACAAACTTTGGCAGACGCCCAAAATTAATACCTACAGCGTTTACAGTTGACGAGTGGCCAAGGCGAGCAGAGGAAAGTGGTTTTAGAGCTCCTCATTTCATTAGTTCAAGAAAGGTAAATTTTTTGGGATAAGTTAAACATTTAAAAGCAGAAGTGCTGCAACGCTCTGTACCAACATCCGATGCTGAGTGCTACGGAGTCGTAGCAACGTTACGTAAAACGCTAGCTTCACAATGCCGGAAATTCTTTTTTTTCGGTTGTGTAGTGTACGAACGAATAGAATACGAGAAATTTCCCACAACATTCGCACAAAAGCGAGTAGCGATAGTTGTAGCTAAATCAGCACGAGGAAACTTGTACCTGTATACGGGCTGTTTTTTTTAGCAACTATAATAATAAAAGATTACATAGTATAAAACAAAGTCGCTTTCTCTGTCCCTATATCCCTATATTATGTATGCTTAAATCTTTAAAACTCCGCAACGGATTTTGATGCGGTTTTTTTTAATAGATAGAGTGATTCAAGAGGAAGGTTTATATGTATAATTCATGCATATATTAAAGCCGTGCGAAGCCGGGACGGGTCACTAGTAATAAATGTAACCTCTATAGTTAAGTCCTTTTTTACGCAAGGATGGAATAGGCTTGCAAGAGGCTTGCCCATTGTGCCCAATACTTATACGACCCTCTCAGCTTAGTCGACAGAATCAAGAGGAAAGAACTTGTCAATACGTCAAAGAGTCAAAGCCGTGGGTTTCATCATGATGTTTTCCTTCAGCGTAAGATTCAGCACGAGGGTAACAAGATTAATTTAAAATCGATGATTTATAAGAGTAAAGTATAGTTTTCAAACTCGTGGGTTTAATCAATCTTCGAACGGAACCAACCAAAAACTGTATCATTTCGAATGGGATCCCTGAAAGGACAACTCTTAAATATGTAGGAAGGCAAAAGGCAACATAAACCCAAACGGCAAGCTATAAAACATTTTCCATTACCTGCGTTCAGATACCGCCATAACTTTAAAGAAAACATGACCTTGTACCTTCAGGTGGTCTATAAAATTACGTTTGGCAATATTATTCAGGGAGAGACTATTAAATTGAGTGCGGAGTAAAATACATAGCGACATTACACATGAGAAGGCAATTCAAGCAGAATCTAACAATCTCTACGGCCATTCTTTTCAGAGTAATATTAGCTCTGATAGTTAAATAAAAGGGTCCTTAATATAAAACTCTAATCATATAAAGTAGGTAGTTAAAATCCTTATATAATATAAAATTCTCGTGTCGCGATGTTTGTTGCCAAACTCCTCCTAAACGGCTGAACCGATTTGTATGAAATAAAATGATTTTTTTGTGTCTACATATTTGTTATTCGTCTGAGAATCGAACAACATCATTATTATTTTCCTTTGTTGAGACAGCTAGTAAACTATAAAATAGTCCCCTGTAATCTTCATATTTTAATCAACTTCAAAAAATTGTCCATTCAACATTCTGGGATTCAACATTTTAGCAATATAAACATTATGAAAATTAAACATTTTAACAAATTAAAATTACTAAACCTAAATGCTTAATATAGCCCAGTTAAAATAGCCGAATTTTAGGGGTAAGCTTACTATAATTTGCAGGTCGCTGAAAATTTTTACGAATGTTTGGAACACCATTATAAAGGAAATGTCAAAAGTCCCCATCGATCCGACATTCGGCTAAAAAAGTTATCCGAGGTCAAAGGTCGAAAATATGGGTTTTTTGCGTTTTTCAGCCAAACGGTAAGTTCTATCATAAAAATAATATAAAAAAACACCACAACTTTTTCGAACATTTTGAACCATTATATCTCAGGAACGGTGACTTTTAGGAGAAAAAGTGTAGACAATATTTATAGATAATTACATGATATATAATCGTGTCTAACATATTTTCATGATAAAACTTACCGTTTGGCTGAAAAACGCAAAAAACCCATATTTTCGACCTTTGACCTCGTATAACTTTTTAAGCCGATGTCGGAATGATAGGGACTTTTGACAGTTCATTTATAATGGTGTTCCAAACATTCGCACAAATTTTCAGCGACCTGCAAATTATAGTAAGCTTACCCCTAAAATTCGGCTATTTTAACTGGGCTATATTAAGCATTTAGGTTTAGTAAATTTAATTTGTTAAAATGTTTAATTTTCATAATGTTTATATTGCTAAAATGTTGAATCCCAGAATGTAGAATGGACAATTTTTTGAAGTTGATTAAAATATGAAGATTACAGGGGACTACTACTTTCAGCGACCTGCGAATTATTGTAAGCTTAAAAGTTATTTTGACTGGGGTAATACAACTGTATGTCATTTACCTTTGTTATTTTAAGGCTATTCGGACATTCTTCTTTATTTATAGACCGACTTTAATCATAATTTTTTAAAGATATTACGTATTCACGTCTTGGACGAATATCTTGCTGTAATAAAAAAGCCCATTTATTGATCAATTGTGTTACTTAATAGAGGCCCTGGTTCGAATAACACAGTGTTATTAAACATTCCACGTTTTTCCGTAAACTTAGTAGTAGTACCTACCTGTGTAATACCTACCTAATGAGAAGATGGAGCTCGCAAGCTATGTGATGTCAGGGAATTCAACGAATTACAACTGACTTATATGAGCTTAGGAAAATTGCCGTCGAAGACTTAAAGCTACTTAGTAAATACCTGCCTACAATACGATGTTACCTTTGAATTAAGCTATGGAGATTGCTTTAGTAATAAACTTTAAGTACCTACCTATAGATAGTCAGTAGGTAAATAGTTAAATAGACTGCTTCCTGAATCTAGGATTTTAATTTTGATGGCTGTCTCAAGCAATTTGACCTACCTTTTATTTGGGCATTAGAATGATCTCTAAATACAGGTAAGTAGATAAAATAACATGACGCGTTCCCGGAACATGACGCATGACATCAATCTTTTTTGTAAATGCTGGTCTTCATCAATTTATCACGTCAAAATGCAAAAGCCGTGCCAAGCCATTAATAAAAAACTGAATAACATTTTCTATCTGGCCAGTCAGTACTCACATCAGATCTATGACCACGGAGGTTGTAGTTCGTCCTCAGAGGCAGCTCATGCGGCCTTCGAGCGTGTGAGGACGTGAAGGTAACACCGACCACGCCACGCACGTTGCCCGTAGCCAGCCATCCTTCTTGGTAGTAGTTGTTCCGGTTCAACTTCCAACCTTCCTCCTGTACGAATAGAGTGCTAATTAGGATAAATATAGTTAATTAATGAATTCAGAGTGTATTAATTAAAGATAATTATAGGCAGGTCTCAAATAAGCCCTAATAATACACACTCCATTATATTTTCATGAATTCAAGATGAAAAACCGAAGGATCAGTATAAACCTAAATTAATATAACATAACTACCCTCATAATTAGGCTTTTTTTATCAAAATATTCGTAGGCCGGAATAAATTATAGGTACGTGGCTTAAACTGCTGATTCTAATATGCTGGTGTAATATCACTATCACTACATACAAAGTCGGTTTCTCTGTCCCTATTTCCCTTTGTATGCTTAAATCTTTAAAACTATGCAACGGGTTTATACATGCATAATATAACCGTGCGAAGCCGGGGCGGGTCGCTAGTATACTAATATTATAAAGAAGAAATATTTGATTGTTTGTTTTTTTTTGCATTGACTAGGCTCCACAACTACTGGACCTATTTTGATGAAACTTGGTATGAGGATACATTGATTCATTGGGAGTAACATAGGCTACTTTTTATCCCGATATTCCTACGAAATCGGGAGTTACGCCGGTGAAACCGCGGAGCGCTGCTAGTAATTTTATAATTCGACAACATACTAAAGCTGTCACCAAGGTAAATAAAACAGGCTACTGCAAACTCTACCAAAAACTGCCCTATAATAATTTTCCAACCTACTTAACCTTGACCTGTTGCCTCGATTTCAACAAATTTTAGTAGGAAAATAACGGAAATGTAATTGCTTTAAACATTTGTTTTAACTGGTGTAAAAGTAGCAAACTCACGCCTAATAAGAAATACTTAGTACCTATCTAATTAGTAGTAGGTTAAATTATGCTTATATTTTTTGGGTCTCGACATCATGAGGAAAAAACGAGACCCTTATTAGGATCACTCGGTTGTCCGTCTGTCTGTCGGTCGTCCTTTTTTTTCAGGATCGGGTAGAGATATCAAATAAGTGTCTATGGTCGCTATTATATGTAAAAAATAAACAAGATTTTATTAGTTAAGTAACGCGATAAAAATATATCTTAACCTGTTAGAATTTTGCGAAGTGTCCAAAGTGTGAAAAGTTACTCACTCTTTTCACTTTGTTTGTTTTCGCAATTTTCCCTTTACTTGTGCTGTAAGATTGTGTTTTATCTTTAACTAGCGACCCGCCCCGGCTTCGCACGGCTACATTATGCATGTAATATACATATAAACCTTCCTCTTGAATCACTCTATCTATTAAAAAAATCCGCATCAAAATCCGATACGTAGTTTTAAAGATTCAAGCATATATAGGGATATAGGGACACAGGGACAGAGAAAGCGACTTTGTTTTATACTATGTAGTGATAAACCATTTTCATTTACCTAGTCATTTTTAATTACATTCTTATATTCGATTCTTAGATATCTACCTTTACCTACTCGTATTTCTCAAAGTAAATATTTCTATTCCACCCAGATTCCACCCTCCTATTTCCCTCTGATATTCTCCAAATTATTGGTTTTCTCTAACATACGCCAA
This sequence comes from Idaea aversata, assembly GCA_907269075.1. Lineage (NCBI taxonomy): Eukaryota > Metazoa > Arthropoda > Insecta > Lepidoptera > Geometridae > Idaea > Idaea aversata. The sequence continues at coordinate 11,577,923 of OU026091.1, forward strand.
ATATTTTATGAAAAGAAACCTTTTCAGAGCCCAGCGCCTACCTTGTTTATTTAACAAGAAACTCATTAATGTCAGCCACTTTTCAGTGAATGGCTTAAGTAAATGTAGGTAAAATAGAGTTTTAATAATAAAGTAGGAAATAATGCTTATTTACCCTACTACGCCGAAGCCAAAAGGGCTTGTTTTTTAAGAAAAACTTCGCTGAAGATTCCTATTAGTGGGAGAATCTGTTTGAAACATCACACAAAACTATTTGACAGATTTTAACGAGATATGTAATGGAGACTTCTAATATGATATTCCCATACCCACTAGGTATTACACAAATAAAACAGCGAGACGCTCGCTGTTAGTAGCAATAATATTTATTTGATAATCTTACCGACTCAAGACAATAGGTATTGATATGCCGTGAAATTTTTACGGGGACCTGGCGATCCGTAATACAGGCATTACGCTTATCTCGAACAACAGCATCTCACAAGCTGTAACCACGTCCTAATCTTATGCAGGTAGATATTACTACTTTACTTTAAGTTGCCATGTACCTACCTATTTGCCTAAAAAGTTGTGTCATTGGGAAAGAAAAATACTTAGTTTTTTTTAATTGGTCGGAATGGAAGTCCTGATTTAGATATTATAGGATAAAATAAACTTAATTTCACCCATAAATTTCTACCAACCAATTTAAAGTGTCCATGAAAATACAAATGCAATAGCCAGGGCAATTAACCTAACGTAATAGTGTATGTCCTATCTCGTCGCCCGGAGATCGAACTCGAAATTGGCAATTAGTCAGATATTACACGATTCAACCCTCAGATCTTTCATTAACAAACCATTTCCTTTAATCGACAGTGCAGATTTGAAGCATCAAGTTCAATCAAATAGTCGGAAATGTACTTAGTATAAATTTAACTCTATTTTCTGATTTCGATTCTGATTCTCATCTTAGAAATTTAATATTTTAAATTTATAGTATATACTGATCAGCTAAACAATTCTTCTCCATTTAAGGGATTCATTTAGTCAACAAGATGGAGAGTTATAGAGTCCGTCACCCCAGGGAAATTTGAGAAATCAACTAGGTAGTTTGTGTTTGCTTTTGATATCAATTCAGAGAAATTGCTATTTGAATAGCTACGATGTAATTGTTGGGAATCAGATTACTTTTCGGTGAAAACCTTTTATGTTAAAGACAGACATAGGTAGGTAGGTATGTATATTTAAAGATCGAGCAATTCAATGTTACAATCTATGATAGTCAAAGGTAGATATAAATCTATTGGAACGTTTTAACGACGAAATGGAGTACATTTTAAACTAGATAGGTATTATGTATTCGTTCATTATATGAGTTACAAGCGCGGAAAGTGCTCATCGTTCATAGACTCCAACTGACTGGAACTAATAAGCACTGCTCAATTGAAAGCACAATTTTAATGTACAAGTTACCGACTATAAAATGTCAACACCGTTCGAGTTAAATCAGTGTTGGACTTCGCTGGTTATTTCTGGGTAGATTTAAGACTGGGTTATTTTACAAATTATATTTCTCAGTAGCAAAAAAGGAGCAAATACACTGAAACGCTTTAAAACACTACCAAATAATTTTCTAACAATTCTCCTTTCGCCTTACCTACATTTTACTAAAATTATAACAAAGTTTTATAATACACTAGCGACCCGCTACGACTTCGCACGGCTATATTAGGCATGTATTATACATATAAACCTTCCTCTTGAATCACTCTATCTATGTAAAAAACCGCATCGAAATCCGTTGCGTAGTTTTAAAGATTTAAACATACAAAGGGACAGAGAAAGCGACTTGTTTTATACTATGTAGTGATTTATCGTAATTTAAAAACCTACCTAAGAATAAAGCAGATTAATTAATTAAAAGTACCCTAGCGTTGACGATTCGTAAGCTTCTACTTAATAGGAGAAAATACTGTTCAAAAACTTACAGAAAAGTAAATCTGATAAGGTCTAATCAAACTGTGTAACAAGGCAAAAGATATTCCATTTAATTCGTCCGAGACAGCTCTGTCTCAAGTACCTAACTACCCTCAAGATAGACCCATAGATATCTAAGTTCATACTCACTCAGGCACTTTACTTAGCCTAACATTTATCTTAAATCTCAAGAATACCTCTATAAATCTCCAACAAACCTGTTAGGTACGTACCTACAAGTCGTTCAGACACTTGAATATGTTGAAAGAACAAAAAGGGTAAGACTAGAGTTCATTTCAGTGAATAGAAATGAAATTAAATGGGTCAAAAGTCGTGGAGCCAAGAAAGGTTAATTGAATGGGACTTGAGAAAGATTCTCGGGAGTGTGGAACCTGCATCGACCGTTGTTACGGAGATTACTTCTAGCAGGGTTACTCAAACTTAGACCCCTAGTGGTTCCTCAATTCGTCGTCGTCGGGGATTCGTAGCAAAGAACTGAATCTGATTGACTGAACTTTGAATCGTGAAAACCTAAGAAAACACTAATCTATAAATATAAAATTCAAAGTCCTGACTAACTGACTGATTTATCAATATCAGCATAGGTTAAACCTATGGACGGTTAGGGCTAGAATTTGATATACATGTCTACAAATGTCTATTATGACGTAGGCATCCGCTGCGAGGAGATATAGAAAATTCAGCCAGTACGCGGACGAGCTCGCGGGTGAAGCTAATTAAAAAAGTATTTAAAAAATGTATCTTTTAAATTTAATGTCAATTAAGATGTAAGTTTGCACCAGGAGACTTTTCAAGGAAATATAGTACTTATCTGGTCATCGTTGTACGTATCAGTCATAGTTAGGTTCGCTCTAAGCCAATTATTATGTGTCTCTATTGTATAGTCATAAGATCCTCATGTGTGTATATTAACGTGTAGAGAGTAGATAAAAGTAATTCAGTATAGCAACTCTGGGTTTTATATTTCTATCACACCTCCTGCACATAGAATTAATAGAACGTCCCACCGCGACCGTGGCGGTTTTCTTACAATGGTGGTTATTGGGGTATTTAAGTTTGAGAATCTCTGTCCTACAGCGAGGGATCCCAGGTTTATACGTAAACTACAGTCTACATGCGAAGGAGTTGTTTTCCATCAACTTTCGAGAAATATCCGCGTCGTTTGAAAATTGTTTGTTTTTCTTCGGGTGAATCGTGTAGGCAGCTCAGGCTCGGTGTTATACAGTGCAAATAACTTATTTACATAATGTCTTACTTGGAAATGGTGGATACCACTGATTTCAAAATACAGGTGGAACCTTTGTATCGATTTTAAAATCGTCAAAAAATTACGTCTTTTATTAACCTACTTAGTAGGTGTGTACTGTGTAGTTACTGCATTGTTAAGAGTTGTAATTAATGCGTTTCGGCATTTGCTTTTTTATATTTCTTTCAATTAAATAAATAAATAAATATTGCAGGACATTCCACACATCGCCATCTAGCCCCAAGCTAAGTAACTAGACTTGTGTTATGGGTGCTAGACAACGGATATACTACTTATATATTTTTCTTTTGTAAATATATACTTATAATACATAGTAACAATCAGACCACAGACAAATATCTAAGCATAAATACTTGTCTGAGGGGCGGGAATCGAACCCGCAACCCTATGTTTGGCAGTCCGGCATGGTGACCATTGTGCCAACTGGGTCGTCAAAAAAATTATAGGAAATACTTACCTAAATCATAAAGTGTAAAGTTTACAAAAAATCCTTATGTCTCATAATTTCTAAATTGATTACGTTGTGTTAATTTATTTTTCTTATTAATTTTGCCAATACTTTCTAGGGTACGTAGGTTAGCAGAGCTCACTCGCAAATCGGTAAAAAAAAATTGTAAGAAGGTAAACGAGACGGAATGAATAAGGAATTATTCAATAAATTATTCTTATTTTTAATGACAAAATATACATATTTTAAAGATACTGAAAACGTTAATTGATTTCCTAACTGAAACGCAATATACTTAATAGAACTCAGTCCCCCTTATTCCAAAACGAGGTTTATGGATAGTCCGAGATGTAGATTTAAACCTTAGATTTAGATACAAATTTACTCGTGAACTATAGTCTAAACACTATTCCTATTTAATCTATAGTGAAAGTGTTTAGACTATAGTACCCTATATAATCTATAGGTATAGTGTTTAGACTATAGTTCACGAGTAAATCTGTGTCTAAATCTAAGGTTTAAATCCACATCTCGGACTATCCTTAAACCTTGTTTTGGAATAAGGGGGATTAAGTTTGTAAAACTAAAAAATCCAGTTACATTTTCACACAAAAACGAAATAATATAAAATTATAGGTAATGTACGTAATTAAAATGTAGTCTACACAATGGAAAATTATAACAGAAATATACAGTTTCTAACCATAAACTACTGTTAGCTAACTGTGTGTCCATTATCCGCAGCAACCACAGCTAAAATTAAAGTCACCTAACCAAATTTAATTAAGTCAAAGGAAAATATAACCTAGGTCTCCTTATAATAAGTCCTAAATTAAAATTATCACTTAATCAGGTGAAAATGGACAAATACAAGGCTAACTAATAACACTGAACTGTGGCCTATTTGGATTGCTGCAGGACACGTTTATTTTTATTTCTATTGCCTACTTATTTATGTATTATTTTCTTTTTCTTTTAAATGTATGCGTGTGTTTTTAGTTCAAACAATGTCACATAGAAAAGCAATGTTTATAGATATCAGAGACTTACCTCGGGCAGTTCGTCGGGGACCTTTCCCATCCATGACAGCGAGAGTATAGTGCAGTCACATTTCGAGTTGGCATTCCTCTCAAAATGGAGATGCATTTTAAAAACACTTTCTCGAACCGATTTGTATTTAACACATCGCGTTACGCGGAGTACCGAATGTTACCGAGAACATTTTCCAAGTAGCATTTGCGGAGCTTGCCTTGATACGTGAGTGCAGGGTGACAAGCTGTGGAGGTATAGTATTGATTGCGCGAGGGTCGACGCGCACACTGCGCCCCGGACGGCACGCGCGCCACAACCCGGGAAAATCGCGCGGAAAATTCATGTAGATGACGCTACGATACGGTACTAGCAGAGTTACCACCTCATTTCGGTCGCTTGATGAATATTATCGCGATAGAAAAACGTTAAATACTTTAAACTTTAAACGTTAAAAACGTTAATTCATTTTCAACTTTATAGTTTTAAATGAATGTTTATCTAATTACCTGTTTTTAAACTTTATTGTTTAAAATGAATGGAAATTAAATATGGCATAAAATAATTCCTATATATTACAATATTTTCGTATGAAATCTGAAGTACGCCTACAGTGCCTACCTACCTAAGACCGAAAAATACTTGGTAAAAGTTTATCAAATAACAAAATAAAAACATACATTTGACGCCTGCGAAACGTCCATTAGTCCAGTAACTCAGGCAGTTACTTCTTGTAATCAAATAGGAAAGTCAGACGTTTAGTTAAACAAAACAACGCCGCCCGGTCCCCTAAGTAGACAATTAGACACGTTATTTATAGGTACGAACACCAAAGAGATTTAACATATATAAAGAAATAGAGGTCATATCTGCCGCAGGACTGATAATCGTTGGGGTAAACTTGTCCTGGAGGGGAGACGGCGAATTGGCAAACGTAGGACGCCCTGTGGCAAGGTGGAGCGACGACATACGCAAAGCGGTGGGCAGTGAATGGAGAAGAGCCGAAGATCGGGCTCAGTGGTGTATGTTGGGAGAGGTCTACGTCAAGCAGTGGACTGACACCGGCTGATGATGATGATGATGATGGGAGGAATGGAATATCTAAACATCTAAACCTTTCTACATCTGTTATTATTTTATTACTTTTATTATTGTTCTGTCACCTAACTTAAAAAATAAAATGAAATCAGTGCGCTTTATGGTTCGTACCGAAAACCAGCCTCGGGACGAACTTTTCTTTGGGCGCTGTACTTTACGTACTTACAACATTTCTTATTACCAACTATTATATATTCTGTGCTTTTATCGATATGTGTTTGTTCAACCTTTAAATTCTATATATGATTTTAAACTACCATGGTGATTTTTAATATTAAAGTTACCATGCTGGTTGTTGTTTTAAATTCTATTTAACTACCTACTTACCTACAGTATCATAAACTTCTTCTTTTTTAAAACTTTGACACCAATTCGAGTATAAGTTACGTCAGTAGTGTAACTTCTTGAAAAGGTTTCGATGTTCTCTCTTCCACACTGTTACATTAAACCTCTTTGACTTAGTTCCATTTTGGCCACTATTGCACTAAGACTATTTTAACTTTTCACACAGCGTTCCGAACTGTAATGTTCTAAACTGGTAGTTTATTTCAGTATTGAATATTTTATCCACTGAAGAATACATGATTCTGGAATAATTGGAAACCTTAATTATGCTTTGAAACTAACTTTAATCCGTATATTATTAAGTATATAAAATTCTCGTGTCGCGGTGTTAGTTACCTATGTCCACCTAAACCGCTGAATTTGTATGAAATTTTTTGCGTATATTTGTTAGGTCTGAGAATCGAACAACATCTATTTTTTATTCCTTTTTTTATATGGCAAAACAACATTTGCCGGGACAGCTAGTTCATTTTATAATAATTGACGGTTAATTTATTAAAACATTTAAATTTGGAATAGTTTAAGGCCAAAAATTTAAATTTGGAATTTGGATTTTTTTTTTTTAATTTTTGGATTTGGAATTTGGATTTGGTTTTATAGAAAAAAATGTTTTAAAAAATAACTTTTCTATTTATAATATTATTAACAGCCTAGTACAAATGGATAAATATAAATAAAACTAAGCGTTATCACACCACGCATATCAGTAGCAGAGGTAGTAGATTCGATTTCTGTATCGAAATTTTGGAAATATCATATCACAATTATTGAACACAATGTCACGGGCTATTTTTTTAAGGTAAAATCGCAGATTCGATTCCGACAATGCGATATTTTTCAATTGTCATCTCGAAGTGTTCCCCAAGTATAACCACTTTTCACTCTGACTGGTAAAGGCACTTTTAACTTTACAGTTCTTTCCATTGATTCTTTCATGATTTTAACAAATTCATTCTTCTTAGATTCATGAACCTAAAATATAAATAAAAAAACTTTGTCAATAGCTAGCTGTGCCCCGCGGTTTCACCCGGGTTCGATTCGAATCAGTAGTTCTTGAGATTAGCGCGTTCAATCAAACAAACAAACTCTTCAGCTTCAAAATAATATTATATTGGTAGATTAGCTTTCGCTCGCAACTTCGTCCTCATAGTTTGAATTTTTTTTAACCATCGGATGCCTACGTCATACAAAGACCACACCTTCCAAGTTTCAGGTCTCTACGATCAGCGGTTTAGGCTGTGCGTTGATCCATCAGTCAGTCAGTCAGAACAAAGCATTTTATATGTATAGATTATTTACTATTTAAAAATCCTCCTTAAGGTGATACGTTTTCCCTACTAAATGTTTTAGAGATTCCTACGTTTTATACTGAGATATTTAACTTATTATGACTTAAAGTAGGCCTAATTTAAGCTATTGTAGGAGCAGACCAAAATATCACTGTTTAACATCCAGGAAGTACTCAGGCTGTGCGTTGATCCGTCGTCGGTCAGTCAGTCGTTCAGGACAAAGCATTTTATATGTATAGAGATTTTTTGTTTCCATGTTTCAATCGTCTTTTACTTGGACTAGATAGTTTTTTACTTGGACTATACAGCTTGGACTAGGGGGATGGGTAAGCTTGAAAAAATCTAACACTGTTTAACGATTGACGGGCCCCCTGTGTTAGCATAACGGGACTGTCAATCGTAAAATAAATCTTTACAGGGGGACTGTTTTCCGCAGGGGGACCGTTGGGGGGACGGTCAATCGTGAACCGATTTCATATGTATAGAGATTTTATATATATAAAGATTGTATATGTAGGTATAGAGATTTTATATGTAGAGAGATTTTATATGTATAGAGATTTTATATGTTAAGATTAGTATAAATACGGTACGTACCTCATATATAAGTTCGTCGTGCATTTGCAACAATAACCTTGGCTTTGGATCCATAGTTACAACTTTAGTATCGATGGCACACATCGCAGCCTTAGCAATGTCCGCGGCGGACCCTTGGATTGTCGTGTTTAGTGCTTGTCTCTCTCCTGACTCTGGTTTAAGAAATATATATACAGGGTAGCGAAAAATGCTGGAAGGAGTTATGTGTTCGATTTTGACAAAAACTAAAACTGCATCATTAGATTTTTGAAAAAGTCATTACCCTAGCCAGGAATCGAACCTGTTGATTTTGCAAAAAACTAATTAGGTATCTTATATTTTCATATCAATGGATAGTGTTGCTGATAGAGATTTCTTTTTGGAAAGAAACATAGCAAGTTTAGCAAATCAAAATTGGCCTTTGGGGTCATTTTAAAAAAAATATACGAGATATCGAAAGCTGAAAAAGAGTCGCGTGCCCGATTTCGACAAAACATGAAATTAAGGAGGTTAGTTTTAATTAATTAGCCAGAAATCGAAAATAATCACCTTAATTTTTGTACCAATCGTATACTTTTGATTGGTAAATATAAGATCTTGGTAAAATGTTCAGGTTTTTTCTGGCTCACTAATATTATAAATGTTAAAGTTTGTGTGTAAAACCCACTAGACCAATTGCGATAAAACTCGGTATGTAAATAGGTGGATTAACACATAGAGGCTACTTTATATCCCGATTTTCCCACAAGATAGAGACTTACACGGGTGAAACCGTAGGGCACAGCTAGGTTTTTATAGTTTAGGCCCTGCCTGCCTAGCATGAAGATCAAAACACGATACGATAAAGCGATATAACTACATCAACTCTCAAAATATGATAGATAAAGCCGCCATGTTGAATTTTTATCATTTTTATCGCAATTTTCGATAAAAACTCAACATGGCGGCTTTATCGATCATATTTTGAGAGTTGGTGTAGTTATATCGTGTTATCGTATCGTGTTTCGGTCTTTATGCTAGGCAGGCTGAAGGGGCAATTAAAACACTTATCCCGATAGCGCTATATTTTACAGCTGCGTCTAAGTGTATATTCTCTTAGTACTTACTTTGCAAATGTGATCCATTATTACAAATATACCGTCGCCGTTTCATCAGTGTTTCAACGTAACCATTCTTCTGACATTTCTCCGTAACAATCGCCTTATATTTGTTAACACCGGTGAATTTTAAATAAAACTGATATATGAATTGTGCCGCGTCTAGTTCTGTTACATCTAGGTTACGAGCCAAGGTCGCGTTACCCATTCCATACAATATACCGTAACACAGTTGCTTCGCTTTTTGACGCAAATCCTCGTCTACCTAAAATTACAATTTCATTTTAGGACATAGAGATTTAATGTTAAGGGGAAAGGGTATATGCCGTAACACAGTTGCTTCGCTTTTTGACGCAAATCCTCGTCTACCTAAAATTACAATTTCATTTTAGGACATAGAGATTTAATGTTAAGGGGAAAGGGTATATGCCGTAACACAGTTGCTTCGCTTTTTGACGCAAATCCTCGTCTACCTAAAATTACAATTTCATTTTAGGACATAGAGATTTAATGTTAAGGGGAAAGGGTATATGCCGTAACACAGTTGCTTCGCTTTTTGACGCAAATCCTCGTCTACCTAAAATAACAATTTCATTTTAGGACATAGATATTTAATGTTAAGGGGAAAGGGTATATGCCGTAACACAGTTGCTTCGCTTTTTGACGCAAATCCTCGTCTACCTAAAATTACAATTTCATTTTAGGACATAGAGATTTAATGTTAAGGGGAAAGGGTATATGCCGTAACACAGTTGCTTCGCTTTTTGACGCAAATCCTCGTCTACCTAAAATAACAATTTCATTTTAGGACATAGATATTTAATGTTAAGGGGAAAGGGTATATGCCGTAACACAGTTGCTTCGCTTTTTGACGCAAATCCTCGTCTATCTAAAATTACAATTTCATTTTAGGACATAGATATTTAATGTTAAGAGGAAAGGGTAGCGGTCTCTTCATACAGATACGTAGTCGACTGTTTCCTCCCTGGATAATGACACTAGAGCAAATATTTTTGTTGCATAAAACTTATAACTGCCATGACTATGCCCCTATGTCTTGTTTTTTTTTTTCAATTTCGAATTATATTTTAACGAAAAAAACAAAATATATTTAAAAATAAGACATAGGGGCATAGTCATGTTAGTCTTGGCAGCTGTTATAAGGTTTATGGCACAAAAATATTTGCTCTAGTGTCATTATCCAGGGAGGAAACAGTCGACTACGTTTGTATGGAGAGAGCGCCGGTAACCTTTCCTCTTAAGAGGATCACATACATTTTTGCCACCACCATTTTTGGCCACCATACATTTTAATATGTGACGTCACCTTTCCTTGCACCTTGCGCGGTTTTTTTTCTTTAGGAAATTTCTCCAGGAGATTTAATGTTAAGAGGATCACATACATTTTTTTTTTTTAACAATGACACCACATAAGACCTCTGTGATGTGGCAGGTGAACCTGCCTACGATACAGATGGGTTTGATTCCCGCTTCAAAGAAATTTTCATGTAGGCACAGATATTAGTACAAACAAATATTCATGTACCTACAGATATTCTGGTCTGAGTGTTTCTATATATATCACTAGCTGTTGCCCGCGACTTCGTATGCGTGGTTTTGTTTAATATACTAAAACCTTCCTCTTGAATAATTCTATCTATTAAAAAAACCGCATCAAAATCCGTTGCGAAGTTTTAAAGATCTAAGCATGTTTTGCTAAAACTGTTTTTAAAAATTTTTAGATGTTCCTTCTAAGTATATTGTATTTTATATATCTTTATCTAGAAACGTGTTTTAATAAGAAAATTTGTTCTTATATCCTTCTATGTTATGTAAGATGAGTGGGTTTTATTTGCAAAAGTAGCTTTCGCTGTGTCTTGTGTTTTAGGTCTGGCTTATAAAAGAACATTTATACCATTTTTCAAAAAAGAAAGGAGAAATATTTCTGTTTTTTTATCACATAAAAAGAAACAAAATCAAAATCGGTTCCTCCGTTCGGGAGCGATGCCACTGACAGACACACACACACACACACAGACACGTCGTTTTTGCGTCGGGGGTTAAAAATGATCATCCGTAAACCGACTTTACAGACAACCATTTATTTTATCTTTTATAAATTTCTCACGTGGCGTCGAGTGTTCACGTAGGCGAAGGAACGGAACGAAATAAGGTCATAGTCTATAAATAGAGAACAAATATGAGTTGATTAAAACTGACACCGGAGCTTACACAGAGTCTACGTGTAGCCTTCCCTCGAACTTATATCAAACATTTAATCAAAAGGCAAGGACCCTAAGGTGTAGGTATATGAGCCAATTACTTTCTTTAAGAAAGAACATCTTGACTAAAGGTATTTTTGATTTGTTTTTTATCCACATTTTATCTATTACAATGGAGAATACACACAATGGAAACACGGGTAAAATAGTGTTTTTTGGGGATTTTTTTATTTCTTTTGAGTTTTTGTTTTGAGTGTCGTATATGGATAGAAGTGGAATTTTATATATTCTTTAATGCATATAAAAAAATGTAAATTTATATCCATAATAAAAAATGTAAATTTAGTGTAAAATAAAATGTGTATTTTGCCTATATAAGTAAAATTTTAATTAATTGTTAATAGGAATTAATTTTGTATTGAATGCCGGCAATACGAGTACAACGTCTTATACCATTTCAGAATTTCAATTGTATAGGCAACATTTTTTTACACCGAGAAAGGTTAAAATTCAGGTTAAAAAAATTAAAAAACCATGAAGTTTGGGTTAAATCTTAGTTTAAAAAAAACTTTCAATGTGTCATAAAAAATATTGTTTGCATTCGATAGCACATTTATCCTGGAATACTATCCAAAAAACAGATTGGGATAATTCCTTCATTTGCAGTTTTGGCATCAAAAAACATAAAGAAATGAGTGAAATTAAAAAAAAAGGAAAAAAAGGGGATATCTCGTAAACCGATAGACTTTCATGGAAACTAACTTTCATTTTTCTGATCCGGCACAGTGTCCTCTATCCGTAGGTGCCCGCTTATCCATTCATTACAGGATACCCTGTTTATGTAAACACCTTATTTTTAACCCCAGACCCAAAAACGACGAGATGTTATAAGTTATTCGGTGTTCGGGAGCTACAATGCCACAGACAGACTCTGTGGCATTGTAGCTCCCGAATGGATGAACCGATTTTGATTGTTTTTTTGTTTGAAAGGTGAATCAGTCGAGAGTGTTCTTAGCTATGTTTAATCGAAAGAACTAGGAACACGATCTGTACGTCGAGGGTCCAGAAAAGATTACAGTAAAACCGTTGAGATTAGGTAAAATACCAAGGTACTAAATACTAAAAGATTTATTTTAATCCATTTATTTTTGTTTCTGGGCATTCATGTTTATTTCTTTGAGGCATACCTTACGCAATGAAAAAAGTTTGATCGTAATATTCTACGATTCTTTACGAAAACAGAACTTTTATAAAGTTTTACTTTTAGGCCATATTTACTGCGTATTTTGATTACGTAGCTCAGTAAACTCGCATTTCTGAATAATTCAATTTCAATTCAATTCATTTATTTCAGATAATAAAATCCATACATTACAATAAAAAATAATTAAAAAATAAATATAATCAAAAATACTAAAAATTTACCAATTCCAAATCACAATTAAAAATAAAAAAAAATAAAAAAAAATTTAAATTATAGTAGGTATTTAAATTATAGTAGGTAGTTGGTTATTTAAATTATATAATGTTATATCGAAGTCCAAATACATACTTAGACGAAGATAAGCCGAGATAAAAGAGACACTAATAATACTTTACTGTGCTAATTTAAGTACTAAATGATTTCAAGATATTTATTAAATCACTACATAGTATAAAACAAAGTCGCTTTCTCTGTCCCTATATCCCTTTGTATGCTTAAATCTTAAGAACTACGCAACGGATTTTGATGCGTTTTTTTTTAATAGATAGAGTAATTCAAGAGGAAGGTTTATATATATACTTAATATTATAAAGCTGAAGAGTTTGTTTGTTTGTTTGTACGCGCTAATCTCAGGAACTGCTAGTTCGAATTGAAAAATTCTTTTTGTGTTGGATAGTCCATTTATCGAGGAAGGTTATAGGCTACTTTTTATCCCGATATTCCCACGGGATCGGGAGTTACGCGGGTGAAACAGCGAAGCGCAGCTAGTGTATAATACATGCATAATATAGCCGTGCGAAGCCGGGACGGGTCGCTAGTTGATAATAAAGTAAAAAATTACAAATCGTTTTCTAAAGACCTTAGAAACTCTTTACGGCATTTTCCCAATTAAAAGTAGTTCGGTAGCTAGTTTGGTTACCAGATTACTGAAACTTTCCAGTGTCAGTAGTTTGGTTGGGGAAAAGGACCGAAGCGTTGATATCACATAAATATAGTAAGAATATCGGGATAAAAAGTAGCCTATGACAATCCCAATAAATCAATGTATCCACATACCCAGTTTCATCAAAATCGGTCCAGTAGTTTCAGAGCCTATTCAATTCAAACAAACAAACAATAAAACCTTTTCTCTTTATAATATTAGTAGGTATAGATATTTTTTTTGTTTGGTTCCCTGGCAGCCGAACTACTCCAATTTATCAGTGTTAATGGTCCGGTTTTGAGACAGAACAAAAGATATTTTAATCTCACATCTGGATATTTTTTAAAAACGAAATGCGCACTTTACTTGTATTTTAAGGTGATAGGTTGTTTAAAAAGTTTCCCTATTTTATTTCTCTACATACCAACAAAATCCTACTTACGTATTTGTACCAACTTATGAATATTAAACATTTCTCCTCTCGCACGGGGGATTTGTCACAAGATTACAATGCAAATGAAAGCGGAACACAAACTAGAATTGAGAAAACCGAGAACAAACTTGATTGGAAAAACTAACTATATCCTGCTATTTCACTTGCCTTGAAGTAGGTACCTACTTCATGTCTGTACCTATCGCAGAATTTACAATATGATTTCAAGAAATATTTACAAGGCAGTATGGGTGGAGCTCTAAAAATTCCTGCGGGACAAGAATATTTCCAGAAATTAAAGAGTGAAGCGCAAACTCACGTACTTTAAAATGAAATCATAATATTACATTGACACGCGATTTACACATGTATGCCAAACAGCTCAATCGGTTGAAGATATCCGCTTCAAAATTAAGTCGCAAGATTCGAACCGAAAAAAAAAGCATTATGATGTTATATTACTCGACCTATGCTGCAAGCATTCTTGGTTCCTTTGCGTCAGGAGCTATTACGGGGTTTTGTTGTTTTGGTTAGATTTTGGTTTATTAACCGACTTCAAAAAAGGAGGAGGAATTCGGTTGTATGTGTTTTTGAAGTGAAAACTTCTTATGGCGCGTTGGGCACTTTTGTGGGTGAGCATTTTCAGCCGTTCTCACGACAGACGACAGATTTTCTCGCGACAGATGAGATTTTACACAGATATACAGTTTTTTAATTTGGCTGTGAGTGTATTAAGACGTACATATGGTATTTTTTAACGGACGACTATTGACGGACGACAAATGTCGGACGACAAATGTCGGACGACAAATGTCGGACGACAAATGTCGGACGACTATTTGTCGGACGACTATTTGTCGGACGACAAATAGTCGCCCGACTATTTTTTTTTTCATCTAAAACTCTTTTTGCGTATGTTCTCGCGACAGATGAGATTTTACACAGATATACAGTTTTCACTTCTGCCTGCACTCCCGGAGTGCGCTGTTTTTTTTTTTCCTATATTTCTGTAGATCGTTTTTTTCTGATGAATGACCGCTAGTAATGTTCAATTCATTACTTGACTGTTTTATTATCGAGTCTCGATGTTCTGTCGCTGGCGAGCGGACGTGTGCGGGGGCATTAACCTGTTAACCTTTCGGTCATTCACCCGAAATCGCGCGCGAATATGTCGTCGAATACAGTGAAGTGTGCAAGTTGCAATGTTGTTATTGAAGAAGTATTGGCGTTTATTATGAACAAAATTGATGTCATGGACGAGGAAAGTTTGTTTCGTGTCTGTTCGAGTGCCTTTACGGTGGAGGAAGTTGAAAAAGCAAAAAAACTACTTTTCGAATCTATTAATACTACCATCAAAACAACAAAAAGAAAAAAGAAGGACGGAAAGATACTAAAAGACCTAGAGGACATTATTGTTTTGATTAAAAGTACCGATCCGGAAAACATACCTGTTTTTGTGGCAAAAGACTTACATAGATTGCCTCCCGTGACGTTCGATCATGTTGACGTTACGGGGTTATTGAAACAACTTACGTTGTTAAAAGCGCAGGTAGATGATATTAAAAATACTTATGCAACGGGAGAACAATTAAGTCAATTAGAGGCCAAGATGCACAGCTATAAGTATGATTCATTGATAAATACGTCTACCTATACGCCTTTTGTGAACACACGTACGAGAGGAAATACCTACTTATTAGAAAGCGGACCGACGGCTCTGCTTACACCTGTGGCTGAGACAATAAACTCTGAATGTATTGATGTATTTTCTCAAACTAATGTAGTACATTCTAATTTGGAGTCAGCGATAACGACAGAAAATAGACAATTTGAAGAACAAAAAATAATAAACCAAAACAATGAGGGTATGCAGAAAAATTACAAGAAAACAATAACAAATAAAGAAGTGGCAAAGAAACTGTCTTTTGCGGAAACGGCGAAACACCCCATAGAAGTTGAAGGAAGGGATAAGGGGTGGACACTGGTGCAAAAAAAGCGGCAGAATAATAAGTTTGTATCAAATAAAGGTACGGCAGTTGCGGACCAAAATAGCAAATTCAAGGCGGCGGAGATTAAAATACCCCTGTTTATTACCAATGTTGACAAGGGTGTATCGGAGGCTGATATAACAAGCTACGTTTTTTCCAAGACTAGTGAAAAAATAGTCCCAATTAGAATAAAAATGTCTAGAGAACGGAATTACAACGCCTTTAAATTTTATGTGAGCAAAATTCACTTACACACATTTCTGGATGAAAGTCTCTGGCCAGAAGGCATTTCTTTCAGACGTTTTATGAATCGAAGAGATACGATGGATAGCACAGTTATTTAGAACGAGAGGCAAACATATAACACACCCATAAATGGATAAAGCTCATCATAGATTCGTATCATTTAATTGTAAAAACTTGAAGAGATCACTCGAAGGAGTGAGACTGCTATGTAAATCTGCTGACTTGGTAGCTTTGCAGGAGACGTGGTTGTTGCCATTTGACCTTCCATTGTTAGATACAGTCGACAACGAGTTCGGAGCGACGGGGACGTCGGCGGTTGACGTCGGGTCGGGCGTATTAAGAGGAAGACCGTTTGGAGGAGTTGCTCTTTTATGGAGAAAATCGGCTTTTCGCTCTGTGAAGGTTATAGACTGTAACAATGTTCGATTAGCAGCTGTAAAAATCATGTTTGACAGTAAGTCGATTTTAATATTTTGTGTTTACATGCCTACAAATGACATTTTAAATTTGACGGAGTTTACAGATTGTTTAAGTAGAATAAGTAGTATAATTGACGACAATAGAGATATAGAAACTGTATATATGTTAGGTGACTATAATGCAGATCCGAATGAATTATTTTGTAGAGAATTACTTAGTTTTTGTAAGGAGCAAAACTGGACATGTGCCGATTTAAAGGTATTAGGGGAACAATCTGACACCTTTACCTTTGTTAGTGAGGCGCATGGGACGGTGAGCTGGTTAGACCACTGTGTCACCACTAGTACTGCGTTAGTAACGGTTAAACGGGTATGGGTAGAGTACGGGGTGCAGTGGTCTGACCACTTACCGCTATGGATTGAGTGCGACCTAAATCAAGTTAGAGAAAAAATTTATATTAATTCGTGTGAACAAAATTCAGTGATATGGGGGGAGAGGTCAAGCTGTCAAATTCGAGTTTATCATGACAGGTGCCATGCTAGATTAAGAGAAATTAATTTTCCGGAGGAATTGCACAATTGTAACTGTGATGGCACTTGTTTGAATTTAGAGCATAGGGTATTATTGCAAAATATGTATAGTGAAATTGTTGACATACTATCGGAAGCCGCGACATCTACTTACAATAAAAGAGGGATGGTACGGCGACGGGGAGAGCGCGTGGCGGGATGGACTGAACATGTAGCTAGGGTACACGGTGAGGCTAGACGTCGTTTCTTGGATTGGGTGAAGAGGGGTAAACCGAATAAAGGACCACTCTACACAGCAATGTGTGACAGTAGGAGAGCTTTTAAAACAAAGCTTAAATGGTGCCAGCGTAATAAGGACAAAATAAAAATGGACAATTTAGCATCAAGGCACGCGGCTCACGATTTTAAACAGTTTTGGAAGGAAACAAATAAATTTAATGCTAGGTCGGGTCTCCCTGTAACTGTAAATGGAGTCTCCGATTACAAAAAGATAGCCGACTCCTTCAAAGATCATTTTCGGGTGGCACCGCTCGCGGTTAGTCCTGAGTCGGTGCCTAGGTGTGATAATAGTTCTGATGGTCAGGAGACGATTACGAGATTTAGTGCTAAGGATGTTCGAAGAGTTATCGGTAGTATGCAGAGAGGTAAATCTCCGGGTTTAGATAGCTTAAGTATAGAACACCTGAGGCATGCTGGCGTTCACCTGCCCCGCGTTCTTGCCATGTTTTTCAATCTTTGCTTGTGTCACGGCTACCTACCTAATGACGTAACAGACACAGTAGTGATTCCTATAGTTAAGGCTAGGGCGGGGGACAGCTCTGACATGGGCAACTATCGGCCTATCTCACTAGCTACGATAATAGCGAAGGTGTTTGACAGTCTGATTAATGCCACATTATTGAAACACATTAAGTTGCATGATGCTCAGTTTGGCTTTCGAGCTGAGCATTCTACTGAAACAGCTATACTGTGCCTTAAGCAGACTGTCAAATATTATACTGACAGGATGACGCCGGTGTACGCGTGCTTTTTAGACTTGTCGAAAGCTTTTGACAGAGTAAATTATAACATACTGTGGGGCAAGCTTCTGAGTGCGGGTGTACCGGCTGACGTCGTGGACATTCTGCGGTATTGGTACCAATACCAAAGGAATCAGGTGAGATGGGCTGGGACGCTGTCTGACACCTATACTCTTGAGTGTGGTGTTAGGCAGGGTGGGTTGAGCTCCCCGTTGCTTTTTAATCTTTATGTGAACGATCTGATTGGGGGGCTCAGCAGCACTCATACGGGTTGCTTTGTGGACGGTCAATGTGTCAATAACATTAGTTATGCTGACGATATGGTGCTGCTGGGCCCTTCAGTGGGGTCGATAAGAAAACTTGTAGGTATTTGTGAGTTGTTTGCGAGGGAACATGGACTAAAGTACAATGCCTTGAAAAGTGAAGCCCTTATTTTTAAGAGCTGTAACAGAAAAGTGTCTTATGTTCCTTCAATTACTTTGGATGGAGTGGCTTTGGGGTATGTCAGCAGTGTAAAATACTTGGGGCACATTGTCAGTGAAGAACTAAAGGATGATGATGACGTGGAGCGGGAACGTAGAGCTTTGGCGGTTCGGGGGAACATGATTGCTCGTAGATTCACTCGCTGCTCAGCACAGGTCAAAATAACACTTTTTAAGGCGTACTGCCAATCATTTTACGCTAGCAGCTTGTGGATCAACTATACGAAGCGTTCTATAAAAGCTCTACAGGTTCAGTACAACAACATCTTTAGGATGCTGTTGAGGCTGCCTAGGCAGTGCAGTGCCTCGGGTATGTTCGCGGAGGCTCGCACTGATGATTTTAAAGCTATCATGCGCAAGAAAGTAGCATCATTATTCCGACGGTTCAGGTCCAGCAGCAATAGCATCCTGAAGATGTTTGAGTCAAGGTACGATGGCCCTTTTCACAAACACTGGACTGCAATCTTGTTGGGAGGGGAGAGAGCGGTGTTCGGTGTCCAGTGATGCTTAGTGTACGTGTGTGTTGTGTAGTCCTAAGATGAATAATGTTATATTTTGTGTGATTTATTTTTGTACTTACCTATTTAATTTAATTTAATTTAATTTAATTTTTATTTCTTTTTATTAATGTATATGGAATTCTATTCTGAAATAAATGATTTAATAATTATGTATCATTAAATTTATAGTGATAGTTCGCAGTGACGCTAACGCCTAAATACTGTTGAATTTACAGTTTTCTAACCATGAGATCCTGTAATTGGCTTTCCGTTGCTCTACTTTTTTTTCCTTTCATCCCCGCCCCGTGTATTTATCTATCTATCTATGGGGATAAGTGAACGTCGAATGGAATAGCTCAATGTAAGGGAGTTTAGAAGTAGATTAGTATCTCAAATATTTAAACGAAGAAAGATTTGTTTATCTGGTTGTTTGTAATGAATAGGTAAAAATTAAATTATTAGGCTTCGGTTAATCCCGACATACGCATTAAACCTGCGCCCTTTTAGTTATTAAGAAAGTTAGCCCAGTTTTCATAGCGATTTCGACTCGATTTATCTGTTTGTCGTATGGACTATAGTTTGGACTATAGTTTGGACTATATCCTGCTGATTTTTTAACGTCCGCCTTTTTGAATAACCGTAATAGCCAACGGTAGATGGGTCGCGAGATATGAAACTTTCCTCGACAGAAAAGGAATCGTGGATTCGTGTTGTAGATTTATAGTATCACTACATAGTATAAAACAAAGTCGCTTTTTCTGTCCCTATTTACCTTTGTATGGTTAGATCTTTAAAACTACGCAACGGATTTTGATGCGGTTTTTTTTAATAGATAGAGTGATTCAAGAGGAAGGTTTATATGTGTAATACATGCATAATATAGCCGTGCAAAGCCGGAGGGGGTCGCTAGTATATTATAATACCTACTTTTTGGTTGGTTTGGTAAAGGTTTGGTTTGGTTTTTGGTAAAGGTTGCCTGGAAGAGATCGCTTTTAGCGATAAGGCCGCCCATTGTGCCATAATGTAAGGTATTATTATATATTAATTTTCTTTTAGCAGATTTTCACTTAAGTTAGAATTTATTTTGTGTTATTTTTTTTATGTAATTATTTTTCGTGTTTGTCTTTATGGTGCAATAAAGTGTTTATCTATCTATCTATCTATCTTTTTCTACAGTTAGTAATTAAGACTCTTTGAGCAGGAAAAAAAATAACAATATACATGCTAGTAACTATAAATGAAATAAATAATTAAGTAAGTAGGGTAACTTAGTATACGTTGCACATATTCAAAATTCGTTATTATTATCTTTATATACAATTGACCACTTTCGAACTCTTTTCTGCCTCAATATTGTCCGATTTATACAGTCATTTCTTTTTTTTTCTTAATTCAACTAGACTTGTATTTCTTCAAATTTTTTTTAATCACTTAAAAGTAGTTGTCAGGTAAAAATTTTACCCTTTGGTTAAAATCGGGACCCTATTACTAAGACTTCACTGTCTGTCAGTCCATCCATCCTTCCGTTTGTCCGTCACCAGGTTGTATCCTATATGAACCGTGATAGCTAGACAGTTGAAAATTTTACAGATTATATTTATCTGTTGCCGCGATAGCAAATACTAAAATCAGAAAAAATAAATAAATGGGGAACCCATAGATAGAACATAGTACGGAATCCTTCGTGCGCGATTCCAACTCGCACTTAGCCGGGTTTTGATTTCTGAATAATAAAACATGTAAGCATATTTTTCGTGTGTGTTATAATAAGGTGTTAAGCCTAGAATACAAACAATTCAAGCGATTGAATAACATAAAATTTGGTTACTATTTAAAGAATGAAAACAACTACCTATGCCCAGGAAAATTCTATTAAAAAAAAATGATCCCTCTTATAAGCAGAAGTTAGGATGTGTGGCTTCGGAACGCCTCCAATCACAAAAACCAACAAGAAACTCACGGGTTCTTTCCTATGGTCATTTTCACAAAGGTATGCGGGTGAAGCCGCGGGATGCAGCTAGATTAACACAAATATGTGAGATCTTACCTTATCTTCAGGAACTTCGCTCCAAGAAGCTGCTATACTCTTGAAGATGTCTGTATTACTGTACATTATCTTCATCAGAACTTTGTCCTCTGAGAAATAAACAACACTGTTTTATAAACAGCCTTTACGGCGAAGCCAAAAGGGTAATATTTTTGACCAGTACGTAAAAAAAATTAACAATTGAGGTATCGTTTGAAGCGTCCCAATAGTCTGCTGGTTATAGGCTATGTGACGTCACAATAAATTACTTTCTTAATTATTTCTTATAGATTGCGCTGTGCTATGGATACGAATCTAAGTTAACACGTTTAGCTACGTCGTCGTCGTAAAGAACTTTGGCCACCAAAGTTCCTTATAGTTAGGGAGCTCCCAATAGGCTCCCAGCATACGTGTCTAAAAAAGCATGACATTTACCTGAAAAATGTGTCAACACCCTCATTTCCAACTGGCAATAGTCAGCCGAAACCATCACATATCCGGGCCTAGCTCTGAACGCATGCCTTATATTGAACTCAACATCATTCGGACCATCCAGGTATTTGGAAGGTACTGTAAAAGTTCGCGGTACGTTCTGTAGGTTTGGTTCTTGCATGCTTACACGACCCGTTTGTGTATCCATTGTGTATTTTGGATATATTCTGCCAGTAGCTATGCTTGCATTCACTCTGTGAACAAGCAAGCGGTTAAGGTGAAAGGGTACCGGCGCTCTCTCCATACAAACGTTTCTTCCATGAATAATTACATTATCACAAACATTTTTGTTGCATTAAACCTATAACTGCCATAACTATGATTTGTCTTGGTTTTTTTCATTTTTTATTTATCATAGAAAATAAGATTTAAAAAATAAAAAACAAAATATAGGGGCATGGTCATGGCAGTTATAAGTTTTATACAACAAAAATATTTGCTATAGTGTCATTATCCAAGGAGGACACAGTCGACTACATTTGTATGGAGAGAGAGGTCGGTACCCTTTCCTCTTAAGTACTCAGATCTAACGAAGCGACTAATGATGGTTTAATCGTTAGGAGAGTGAGGTAATGTTAAAAATTAAAATAGCGTGGGTGTGAAGGCGAGCAGCCTCAGGATCGGTTTGACCGATATCTATACTTACTAATATTATAAAGCTGAAGAGTTTGTTTGTTTGTTTGAACGCGCTAATCTCAGGAACTGCTGGTTCGAATTGAAAAATTCTTTTTGTGTTGGATAGTCCATTTATCGAGGAAGGTTATAGGCTACTTTTTATCCCGATATTCCCACGGGATCGGGAGTTACGCGGGTGAAACCGCGGAGCGCAGCTAGTCTATACTTAATATTATAAAGCTGAAGAGTTTGTTTGTTTGTTTGAACGCGCTAATCTCAGGAACTACTGGTTCGAATTGAAAAATTCTTTTTGTGTTGGATAGTTCATTTATCGAGGAAGGCTATAGGCTACTTTTTATTTTGATATTCCCACGGGATCGGGACTTACGCGGGTGAAACCGCGGGGCGCAGCTAGTTAACCAATAAAATGAGCATCTGAGTTAACGCACGCACACATTAACTACGTATTTACATCCAACAAACCCCGCATCACACGGTGATTTAATCGTTAGGACGCCACCCGTACTTTCCTAACGATTAAACCGCCCCATGTGTCGATTTGTGAAATGCAAAATGTATGTACCTACTTAGACTTTGTTACAACCAACAAAGTCCGCATCACGTAATGATTTAATCGTTAGGTCGCGACCGGCACTTTCCTAACGATTAAACCATCCCGAGCGTCGCTTCTTACAATGATGTGTTAC
The DNA here is from genome assembly GCA_907269075.1 of Idaea aversata. Lineage (NCBI taxonomy): Eukaryota > Metazoa > Arthropoda > Insecta > Lepidoptera > Geometridae > Idaea > Idaea aversata. Next base: position 11,600,858 of record OU026091.1, read on the forward strand.
TATCAATAAAGCCCGTCGCACGGTGCTTTAACCATTAGGTCGCGACTGGCATTTTCCTAACGATTATACCAGCAATTAAAACAGGTAAGTATTGTTAAAAAGAAAACAAACAAAAAAATCTAATCGAGTGTGCCCTTACCTATGATCTTCGTTATAATTCGTCGATTCTTCAATAAGTGGGTATAAAGTCTGAGTGAGCGCATGGTTTAGTTTTCTCCAATACAACACAACACTGGCTAAAGGATTTGAATGGCACGATAACACTGTCTTATTTGTGCATTTTGCTTTACCTCGTTGGCACAATTTTAACGCCTGAAAAAAACTACGCTTACTAAATTTAGACGTTAGAGTTAAAGTAGCTTATGTACATGCATGACTCAAAGGTGAGCATGAGAAAATGGCTGTGTATTAGATGGTGCAGACTTGAAGAATACATACTATAAATAGCTCACCTTAGCGACGGAATTCGGCGAGTTCATATTAACAAAGTACCCAGCTAATTTATTAGCTTTCTTCTGTAAAATGTCAATAGATTCTTTAGCTTTCATCCATATGTCTGTAGCGTAGTCTCTGTCTACCTCGATACCATATTCTTCGCATGCGGCAAGTATTATGGCTGTTTGGTGCTCTGTATCTAAAACCATCAATTTGTTACAAACCATCAATTTGTAATGGGGTTAGGACCTGCCTAGCACCATTCTTAGATATAGGTACAGAGGGTGGTTTTTGATGGGAAGAAAAGGAAAGTGCCTGTAGCTACGAAAACGCGTTCTTAGAAGGCCTTTTCTCGTGTTTGAAATACATAATAACATCAGTTTTTTCTGCAGGATTTCGAAAAGGAATATATTTAACACAAACCCGACTAAGGTTCATGCTTGTCACGAATAACTTTCCCCATATATTTGGACATTTCGGACAACCGTATCTGAACAAACTGTCTACATGGTGGGAAATAAGGGAAAATAAGTGAAGACTGCTACATTCTTAAAACTAAGGACTTACTCAAAACATTGTTTGGTAATAAGAACTTATATTCAGGAAGTAATTGTTGTTTCTCTGCAATCTGCCATATACACCAAGCTTTAACACATGCGTTCAATTTATCGTCGAAATCTTTATACATTTTGATTGTTTGGTCGATTTTCATTGGTATAGTTAATATATTTATTCCACAATATTTTTGAAGCTGTAATTTAATTAAATCATAAAAACACGTTTGTATTAATATAAAATTGTAGAATATTCAGTATGTTACAAAAATCCCGTAATGCTTCTTAGCTACACATACTCGTAGCTACAAAAAACAGACAGATGGATAAGATAGATAGATAAGATAGTTTTTTTATTTGTGTAAATTACCCTAATTTACCTAGAGTTTTGGGAATTTTCAAAATGTGACAGCACCATTGTTAACCTAAGGGTCCGCTGCAAAGAGTATTATAATAGTACTAGCGACCCGTCCCGGCTTCGCACGGCTATATTATGCATGTACTATACATATAAACCTTCCTCTTGAATCACACTACCAATCTATTAAAAAAACCGCATCAAAATCCGTTGCGTAGTTTTAAAGGTTTAAGCATACAAAGGGATATAGGGATATAGGAAGTGATAGTGATAGTGAAGTGATAGTGAAGTGATAGTGATAGTGAAGTGATAGTGATAGTGAAGTGATAGTGATGCCCGCTGCTACAGTATAGATAATAGCCCTCCACTACCAATAATGACTAGAATAGTGCTGCCACACCCTGGAAATTCCTTAAATTTTCAGTAAATTAGAGTAATTTTCCCGAACTTTAATGTTAAAATATACATGTATTTTTTATAATTTTGGTAATGTCCTGGGGGTACCTAAGAGGCATTTCAGGGATTTTGTTTCACACTGTTTATATTAAATTCTTACTAACCATACAAAAAATATCAGGTCCTTGTGAGTCCTTGTCTTTACCAAATAATAATCGTTCAACAAGTCGTATATCATAATACGATGGTATTTCATCCGCACCAAGCCACTCTTTAAATGATATATAGTGTGATGACAGACAACACGCTTTCAGAACCACCTTCTCTTCAAGGAACCACGATCTTCTTCTTTCTTTCAGTAACTCTTTGTCACATGAAAACGTTGACATATCCAAATAATAACACGTATCATCCCCAACGTATATAGCCATTCCTTTAATCGCTCTATTATCAATGTCTAACTTCGGAGTTCCATCCTGAATATTTAGTCCAATTTTCACTTTCCTATTCACTTTATCATTCAAAACTAGTGACACAGCTGCAGTTTTTATATTATTTAACTTTAAGTAATCATAAATATTAATTTCATTTAACAACACACATCGTATAGTGTGATCCTGAAACTTTATAACATTGATTGCAAGTTTGTTTTTAAATAATTCTTTCATATTTGATGAAATGGAGTCTAACTTTTGTTTTTTAAAACCTTTATTAGTCTTATCTTCTAAGGTTCTTTTGTGAGGGCTTTTGAATGAGTGAATAAACATGGTTTCTTGTGAGCACACAACTTCATTTTCGTTTAATACAATGGATTGTGATGGACTAGTCTTTAAATTTTCATTAAAAACGATTGGTGAGTTGAAACATTTTAACATAGTTTCTGAATTAATATTGGTGAAGTCTGATGTAGTTTCTTTTTTAACCAATGCTACAGCCATAGGTGTTTTACCGTTATCTAGTATTTTGCTCGGTATCAAATGTAATGGTAGACTTTCTTCGAATAGACTCGAATTATCACCATCAGTTGAAAATAAACTAACATCTTTTACTGATATACTTTGTTGATTGAGACTTTTGTTTGTAACTATATTGTTATCCGTTAAACTTTTGTCAGTATCTTCAAAATGTATAATTGGAGAGCTATTTTTAATATCATTAGGATTTTTCGTTATATTGTGAAAAGCTGTTTCTGTGAATTCTAAAGAATCCCAGATAATTTCATCTTTTATATTTATAGCTGAATTCAAAAATGATTCAACCAACACAGGAGTAGATTGATTTAATTTTGTATCAAGGTTGATAGACATGTTTTCTTCATCTTTCGATGTTTTATTCTGGTTTATATCATCACAACTGTCATCAAGAAAATTTACTGAAACTCTATTCGATTTTACAGGATCATTTGACGTCGTAAGTGGCTGTATTTCAGTTTTACATTCACTTATTTTCTCATCATTTCTATTTTCGATACTGCTGTTAAGGAAATCATATGATATACGTGTTGGTTTAAGTATAGATTCTGAGTTATCTGTATTTTGAACTTGATTGTAATCAATCTCTTCCTTAATTTGAACAGGCTCATCATTAGCATCGTTGTTTGAAATATCTTCAGAATTACGTGCTGTATTTTCTGTTTTATTATCCCATTTAATTTCAGTTACACCAATTTCAGCTATGACATGCTTTCTAGCTTCTTCAATCAAATTTTGCGCTGCTTCTTTCACAGTCATTCCACAGCAACCAGTTATCCAAACAGATTTTAATTTATTACGTTTTCTAACATCATCTTTATCGTCATCCTCTCTTTCTTTTTCGCTTTGAAAAGGGACAGCTTTATACAAAACATTTTCTATAACGTTAACTTCCGCAGATGCAATGCTTGAGACTGTTTCATAGCCTGAATCGAAAAGAGCACGCGCCCGAACTCCGTTCAGAGAAGGTAATTTCATCAAATCCAATAATTCAGAATTTACGCCGAAATGTAATCGATCTTGGAATTGAGAGATCAATATTTCCAAGTTTTTCCAACCCAGTTGATGACAGAAGGCTGTGACCATTCCTAAAAGTGTGAGGATCAAGTTATCTGTGATGTCATGATTCATTATATTGTATAGGTAAACTGTGATACTGTACATTGTACTCTAAACTAACCTGCAAATGTAGCCGCCGCCTGTTGTAGACTTTGCAAAAAACCACGTGGACGTTGAAACTTTGAGGCCACTTCTGATAATGGTACTTCATTAACCAAATCTTGTAATGCTAATGCTGTGTAGAATCTATAAAAAAAAAACTTTATGTAGGTAACTGTCATTCCCATGAATATTATTATTTTTTTAATTGAAGCACAATTGTATGTTTACCTTTTATAAACAACAGTACGGGGTGATTTTATATTGTATCTTACACAATTCATAATAAAACTTTCTGTAATACCTAATAAATCCCCAATTTTTTTCGTAGCCTTAGTAGACGATTCCCATAGTGAGCTAAAATGTAGCCAATCTATATCACCCCATTGGTCACTTACACTGTATGGTGTAACTAAGTATATGAGATGTAGGTCATTCTCTAGGACCAAGCACTGTCGGGCTTTCTGTAACTCAAGGAACAATGATAGACCATCGTCTGGCGCCATAGATGCTGACAAACAGGCTTTGCCTAAAGGAGTCGCTATATAATTGTAAATATCAACATCTTGTTGAATTCTTACCAGTTCAGAAACTAACAACTTCTTTAAAACATCATACAACAATGCATAATTCGAATCGCTATTTTGTGAATGTAGTAAAGTACATTTAGAATATTCTTCTAGTTCTTGTATTGTACATGTGACTTGGCTTGCGATAATTTCTAATACTGCTCTCATATATTTTTCTTCTGAGCCAATGCAGCTATTCACAGGATCTAAAGTTCCCATCATTAATGCAAATCCTATTTCTTTTTCTCCTTTTTCACATATCAAAATGCTTTCACCCTTTGTATCTTTTCCCATTCTGCCAGCTCTACCGATCATCTGTTTATATGTTAAAGTATTGATTGGTTTTTTAAAAAACACTGGTGTTCTGACAATGACTTTCCTAGCTGGTAGATTAACACCAGAACTCAATGTCGATGTTGCTACTAAAACTCTAATTGCTCCTGATTTAAAAGCACCCTCAATAATGTCTCTTTCATCAAATGTAAGACCAGCATGATGGTAGGCCACTCCAAAAGATATTGTTTTCTTCAATATTTGATCTAACCCCACTGGACAATTCTTCAATTGTTCCAAAACTTCTGTTATTGTTTCAGGATTCAATTGTTTCCTGAGAAATATACTGTTATCTGATTGTTCACATCCTATATGATAAAATGATAATGCTAATGATTGTGCTAAAGTCTCACATCTATTTTTACTCATACAAAATATAAGGACAGAGCATCCTTCTTTTATAGTGTCCAAACATATTCCTAAAACACCAGCACCTGTCGTCGGATAGGGCAGTGTCTTTTCAATTGACCCCTGTTTATTAAACAATTTATTTTCAACTAAACAGTATTCATCCAAAGGAATCGGTCTGAACTCAGTGACAAATAGTTCAGCATTTAACCAACTAGCCAATATCTCTAAATTTGGGAGAGTAGCCGACATACCAATAACTTGAATAAGAACATCATCAGATTTTGAACTTACATACTTTATTTTTGTTAGTAAAAGTTCGAGAATGTAGCCTCTGTGAGGGTCTCCGAGTAAATGCAGCTCATCAACAATAAGAGCCCCTAATTCATGTATTTGTCCATCGTCAAGGAGTCTGTTTATTAAACTGTTTGCCTTTTCAATGGTGCATATAGCAACATGTACTGCCTGAAGCCCGCCTGGAGGCGAATGCGATCCCATGAATCCTTCAACTCTAATCCCCGAAGATGCAAGGATATCTTGCAAATAAAACATCTTTTCTCTAACAATAGAGACAAACGGTAGAATGATTATTACCTTCTTCTGCCGTTCTAAAATAGTTTTGATAGTCAGTATCTCAGCAACTAATGTCTTACCCGCAGATGTCGGGGCAGAATACACTAAATTAGATGATTCAAATAAAACTTTTGAGTTTGCTAAACACTTTACTTGCCATTCGAACATTTCGATTACTCCTTTCTCTTTATATTTGGATACAATTTCCTTTGGTAAACCCCATGCTTTTAAGTTTTTATCTACTATTTTATTTCTTAGTTCAACTTGAGAAATGGTTGATTTATTCAATGTAGTATTAAAAAAACTAGCACTTTGTGAATTGTGGGTTATCTTGCAGGATGTGTTCTTTCTTTCTTTTTTATTGTTCTGTTCTAAAAGATATTCTTTTACAGACGGTATAGGATTTATAAAGGGGTATAAATTTGGATAATTTTCACTCAGAAAAGAGACGTTCTCTAATATTATCTGAGAATCTAAAACATCGGCTTTCTCAACATCACCCATGATCACAAGCACAGAAGACTTTTACTCTTAGGCGATTAATTATCTAGGGTTTATTATACATAAAATTAACAATTTACGAACTCAACAACGAAATTTCAAAACAAAATATTTTGAAACATTATGACATTTTGTGACAGACCGCATATATCGACAGTGACATTTGACGTATCATTATTGATGTTCATAACCCGAAGTCCTAACCTTCCCTTTGCCATAACTTCGGTCTATGACCGAAGAAAGAAAAAAAAAAACCTTCCCTTTTTTTTTCTTTCTTCGGTCGCAGACCGAAGCCTTCTTTGATCAAAGTTGGCCACTTTTTACTTCCTCCAACGGCTCCAACTCTACTCTACTCATTATTATTCAAAAACTAATAGGTTTAATTAACACCACAATTAACACTCCGTACCAGATGGTTTATCAAGGAAAATGACGTAGTTTGCAGAACGTAATGTCTTGCGTAGCAAATGGAGGGGCCTTATCGCTGAAAGCTATTTGTCGCAGGCAACTTTCGGATGAAAAAGAACTGATCTACCTTTTATGGTAGGATATGAATTTACTTAGGCAGGATATTATAGAAAATAACATAACTTTTATTAGGTGATAAATATATTATGTAAAGTAAATAAAACTAAAAACCGGTCAAGTGCAAGTCGGACTCGCGCACGAAGGGTTCCGTACCATTCTCATCACATAATAAAAAAATAGATGGCGCTAGTGGTAAAAATACATGAATGAAGGGTAAATGGCGGTTTACCGTTTATGACGTATTAAAAAAAAACTACCTTCGATCTCGTTCAAACCAATTTTGGGTGGAAGTTTGCATGTATTTATTTCTATATCTATTATATATCAAACATTTTTTTTAGTTTCATCATTCTCTTATTTTAGAAGTTACAGGGGGACGACGACACATTTTACCACTTTGGAAGTGTCTCTCGCGTAAACTGCGCAGTTTAGAAAAAAATGATATTAGAAACCTCAATATCATTTTTGAAGCCTTATCCATAGATACCCTACACGTATGGGTTTGATGAAAAAACATTTTTTGAGTTTCAGTTCTAAGTACTTATGGGGAACCCTAAATTTTTTTTTTTCTATTTTTGGGTGAAAATCTTAATTCGGGTCACAGAATACAAATACCTACTTACCAAGTTTCAACAGTATAAGTAGTTCTTATAGTTTCGGAAAAAATTGGCTGTGTCATACGGCAGACAGACAGACATGACGAATCTATAAGGGTTCCGTTTTTTGCCATTTGGCTACGGAACCCTAAAAACAACCTACTAAACTAAAAAACAACCAAAAATTCAATCAACAAAGTGATTTATTGTTATTATAAACTGGCACTTAAATAAATACCAAAAATAAATTATCTCAACAATTCAACTAAGTTATCAGGGCAGGCGTATTATTCGTACAACTAGAAATCTAGTGGACAAATCTAGTTTTAGAAAAGAAAAGCGAAACTAGTAAAGTACAAGGTAAAAAAGAAGCAGTGGCGCCATCTAAAATTATGGGGATTTCTCATGTGACGTTTTTTTGTTCGTGAGTAACTTTCTATTTTTTTAATCAAACCCATAGTATCTCACTGTTGGGCAAAGGTCTCTCTCATCTCCCTCTCCGTTGTCTTGCCAACGCTTTCGTGGCCGATCTCGATGCCGCCGAGCACCAGGTGTCCAGCTTGTTGCTGTCCCCGTCCATACTCGATATATGGCCAGCCCAATCCCATTTCACCCTCGCTGATTTTATCTATCTACCTACACCATTGTTAATCTATGTTTCTATCTAAGTACATTATTTCTAATAGAATTCATTTCATCTAAAGTGCGTATTTGACCGGAGGCTTCTTTCCCTTCAGTTAATGCTCTCGATTCGTGTATAAATGCCGCATAGGTGACACCCTGAAATGATAACAACAAATAAATATTAAATCAAACCGTCGCGTCGTCGCAAATTCAGGTAGTCTAAGGGACTCGTCTAAGCAGCGGGTGGTCTAAAGCTGATGTCGTCATAAATTCAGGTGGTCTAAACTTCAATTACGCCTAAATAGAGAATGGTAGTCTATCGATGGCGGGTATTGCGCCTGCAACTGTGTCTAAGACGGGTGTCCGCCCACCGCACCACAGCGGTCATCATGGCGCGTGATTCACGTCAAAACTAGACAATAACCTGTTGTAAAGCAGCCCGGACAAAACCTTCATTAGCCGATACAGTCAACGCCTTGATCCGGTGTCCAAAGTTGAATATTATTTTAGATCGAAGTCGCACGTGACCTCTTACTGTTAAATTTTTTCTCATAAAGTCGTCTTCTCCTGAAATAAATTAAATAAATTGTATATTTACATCACACTAGCAGCGCTCCGCGGTTTCGCCCGCGTAACTCCCAATCCCGTGGGAATATCGGGATCAAAAGTAGCTAAAGTTACTTCCAATTAATCAATGTATCCTCATGCCGAGATTCATCAAAATTGGTTCAGTAGTTTCGGAGCCTATCCGTTACAAACAAAAAACAAATAATCTTCCCTATTTAGGGAAACGTAAATTCTGTATAACAGACAGATGTCTGTACTAGTCTAATAACAAATTGTATGATAGAACCTAAAGATCTACTCTCAAAGATTCAATGTGTCAGTATCTATTCATTACAGACAATAAAACAAATATTCTCTCTTTAAAATTTTAGTATGGATACTTACACACATCAAATGCCGTAATATTTCCAAAAATATGCCTTGGCACGATTCGAACCTACTACAATCGCTCAGTACTCTTAAAACAACTACCACTACACATGTAGTACATTAAACAAACCTCCATAATCATCAGGATAAATTGTCAGTTTATCTTTAAGTTCGGCCGTTCGTTTCAACTCCTCAGTACCGCCTAAATTCTTAACGATCTTTTCGAATTCATCCCACGCTGTTCTACAGCATACTAAGGTCTTTCCTAGAAAGATAATAAAACATACAGGGCGATTTTTTTAAAACCTAAACCTTATAATAATATGATAGCGAATAATGCTGAAAGCAGTTGCGGGCCCTTAGGGCTATATCCTAAACTATTAAAGACAGCAAAAAATGCTGAAAGCAGTTGCGTGCCCGATTTTGACAATAACTAAAACTTTACATGCCATTTTTGGAAAAGTTAACCTAGTCAGGAATCGAACCTGTTAATTTTTCTAATAAATAATCATTCGATATTTTGTTTTTGAAAAAGATTCACATCTGAGCCGGAAAAGCCCACCTCAGAAACACACCTAAGAAGACCTAATTCTATTAAACTACTCAATTAAAAATAATACAGCCATGAAAACAAGCTACTTTTAAATTAATATTAATGTTCAATCGACGCTCAAAAGTGCTCCGCCACCGTAACGTTCACAGTCCCGTGCAGCACTATTTGAACATTATAACAACGTAACCTGTAGATCGAGCCCACGTCGGTTGGTGTAGCTGATGGCGACTTATACCACTCGGCCAACTAAAGACATAACACGTTGAAAATAATAATCACACAGAGTACTTTTAATTGAAGTATTTTATGTTTGTGTGTAACGTCTATTAAAAGAAGGTCGTAAGTCCAATACTTGTTTATAGTATAATCCGCGCGCAATGAGAAGGGGATGGAACTTTGTCAAAGTAAATAAAAAATGACAGAAAAGTAGCGTCAGCAAAAAGTTTTGAATAATAATTAGGTATAAATTAGTTATTTGCACGGTCATAGTGTCGCGGATTTGAAATGGACCCATTGATTAAAAGAAAAATTATTATTGTCTGTGGTATATTGTCTATGGAGCAATGGCGATTTCATTTAAAAAAATGTTGTTTCTCTAAAATTATAAATAAAACGAGCACATAGTGTCAGTATGTATGTTTGTCCATGAATTCTTCAGATACAGTATAAATACCTATACTATATACCTACACTGAAGATGAATAAATAAAAAAAATCAAAAATAATTACTTACCTATTATTCAGAACTTTTATGCTAACTCTACTTGAAAACTGTCATTTTCGATTTACTTTGACAAGGTTCCATCCCATTCTCATTGCGCGCGGATTATAATATTGTAGCAAACTGATAGTGGACTTATGACGCATACTTAACCTATGGATTGTCTACAAACCTTCAAACAACTTCTCAATAATAGGCTTGACAGGTCTCTGAGCTTCCCACTCACATTGTTCAGTGAGTATGTGCTGTTTGAACACGTAATTACAATATCCATTTGTCATATTGCTTACGTACGCCATAAGTGTGGTCACGTCTAGGTTCAATGTATCCAGCTCTGGGTGATCATTGGTTGATATTTCTGGTAAATTTTCACTGAAAATATAGACTAATATTTAAGGTGTTCGTAAATAAAAAGTTATGAGAACCTCTGTGGCGCGTCGGGTGAACACCCGCCTGCGACGCAGAAGGTAACGGGTTCGATTCCTGACTTAAACAAATGTACAGATATTTGTTTCTGGTCTGGGTATTTCCACAGTTTATACCCCTTTATATCTAAATGGGTATTTATTTATTTTTTATAAATAACGACCCTCATTAAACTTAAAAAATATTAAAGGTAAATATGTATGTTAAACTAAGAAAAACTGCTTCATGTATGAAAATATCTTAAAGTTCTCCAAATATTATTATCACGTCATCTGTGTGATTCATTTTCAAAACTTTATAGGTTTCGTGCGTGGTAGTTTTGTTTTATATTTTAAAACCTTCCTCGTGAACCACTCCATCCATTGGTGAAAACAGCATGAAAATCGGTGCAGAACTTTTTGAGTTTATAGCGAACTGACAGACAGACGCGGCGCAGGTCTTTGTTTTATAATATGTAGTAGTGATTAAATTTGTAACAGATGGCGTTACTAAATGAACGTACGCTATTTTGAATCGGTAGTTTGTCTATATCTATTGTTTGTCTATGCTATAATATTAATACGATAGTAAAATTATACCTATTACACATGATTTCATCATCTTCATCATCATAAGACTCGGAGTCAGTGGTGTCACCATCACAGGTATTTGAATCTGGTAATATATCACCTTTAACAACCACACCAATGGTTCTCAACTTGTTAGCTAAATGTTCTTCTATACCACTCATTAATTCAAAGACAATCTGGAACAAATGTTGACAACCAGTGGTGTGAATTGTGCAATAAACAACAAGCTATTGTAGTTCAAAAGCTGTTGAAAAACTAAAACCCTAGACAATTAACAGTAAAAAAATATTTTTATTAATAAGCTAGCTGCGCCCTGCAGTTTCGCTCGCGTGGGTAAGTCCGGAATCTGGAAAAAAGCTATGTTAGCTTATATGCTATCTACTTACCAAGTTTAATCGGAATTAGTGCAGTAGTTTTTGCTATTAACCCGCGTAAGTTTCAGTCCCGTAAGAATATCACGAAAATAAAATGTAGAAATTCTGGTAATTTAGAACGCCAACTACATGACCAAGCAGTCGGTTCAGTAGTAAACTATGAAATAAAAACACACTTCTACATAATAAGCATGCATGAACCAGCTAAGAGAGGTATAGATTTAGGTAAACCCATCAAATAAAATGTTCCAGACACTAAAAATTGTATAAAAATGGATAGGTAACAATTAAAAATTACTTGAAACAAGAACAGTATCCAACTAATATTATAAATGTGAAAGTTTGCATATGTTTGTGTGTTTGTTACTCCTTCATGCAATAACTTCTGAACCGATTGCAACAAAACTCGGTAGGCTAATTTTTATCCTGATATACCCACCGGATCGGGACTTAATCGGGCGAAACTGCGGGGCACAGCTTGTTAATGATAGTTACCTTAGGTGACTGGTACATGCATTGATTTAACCTCGAACACTCCACATAGTCTTTTGCTTGATCTAAAATAGAACGGGCTCCATATGACGCCTTGCCGGAGGAAAGAGCTGACAAAGATTTAGGGTTACGAGCTATCACTGAAAATTAACAATTCATAATTTAATAAATATCTCTCTTGAGAACTCTGTGGCTTAGCAGGCTAGTGTGTGACGCTGGAGGTTACAGGTTTGATTCCTACCTAAAAAAAATATTTATGTATGCACAAAGAGATATTTGTTTTTGTATGTTACGAAAAGCATATACTCAATCTTTTCGTTATCTGGCCACCATGTCACAAGCCTATAGTTGCTTGGCTTGGGGCTAATTCCTGGTGTGTGAAATGTCTTGAAATATTAATTATTCTATACTAATAACTATTGGTATTTATAAGCTAATCCCATTTATCATGTAAACAGAGCTTAGGGCTGTAAGAAAAATCTACCTGAATCGGTATTCAGTTCACAAGATCATGTAAATGGTCAGATGAAGTTATTAACATCGTGAGATTTCATTCACATAACTTCTAAATGGGTGATCAGCCCTCTGAATCACAAACCGTTGGAAGGCAACGGAAAGGAATTTTTTTTGATGCTCTTTCACTCCGGCGACTTTTTTGCCATCCTTGTCTTTTTAGTTTTATTTGTTTCGGTAGCCTTCCGATGGGTTGTGAATTAGCATGCAGATTCAATACAGTTTATTTCATAAAAAAGCAGAGCTTTCTGTATGTATTTCTAGTTATATTTGATGAAAATCGATTCAATCATTTAAAAGTTATAAGCTCTTTTTATTACTGTTTACCTTTAGTCCATGTTTTTCCATTATCTCCAACAATATCAATGTGAAGTTTAGTGTTTTGATCTAAATGAAACACTTTGCAGACGGCAATGACTCCCGGCCTGCTGGCGCAGTCAACCATCGCTCCTAAATGACGAAGATTCGAACATGATAGATGTTCTATCTTGATTTTCTTCGTTTTTTGTAACTGGAATAATAAAAATACTGCAATAAGCATAAATAAAACGACTTGGCAATCGCATGGCAACAGTAACCGATGTCCATTTAGGTAAAATGAATAGCTGGGTCCCTATCGATGAGGACTATATTTAAAATATATTTAAGTCTGGAATCGTACTAAATGAGCACGAGACGTTAAAACTCCTAGCGAGGTTTTTAAATGCAGTAAAATCAAGATCAAACGCGTATCAAACGTACCCTTTTCAAAAATCCAATCTCTTGATGAATTTTTCTTTCTAACTTTTTGATACCGTCAATATCATCCAGTGGTTTTATGCTTTCGATGAGTTCTTCCCCAAATTTTATTTTATCGTCCAACACGCTCAATAAGTGCTCCGTTTCGGTCATTTTTGTTACAATAATTTTGTTGTAAAATTATCGAGACGAACATGAGACGAACGAATTTATTTCGCAAACAAGATGAGAAAGTAGAAAGTGATCCAGCTGACTGTGAAGTGGCAACTGTCAAATCTGTCACAAAAATAATGACTTTGACAGTAGGTAAGAACATTGACAGTATTTCCAAAGATTAGGGTATTTCTCTCTCGGTCCAAGTATCTGGCCACACCCACTTCCGGTTTATTTGTCAAGTTGGTAGCCTTGAATGTTTGCAAGAACGTATTCCCGGTTGTTTTTTTAATTAAATCTATTCTTCCGAAACTGTCAAAATAATGTTCTTCTTCTGCTTGGTTTTCCCAAGTACCTACCTGTATTTCCAGTCTTTGAAATAAAAAAATATTATTGAAGAAAGAAAGACGCCTTTCCTTTTGGGTTTCAGGAAAAAATTGTCTCTCGCTTTCATCAATGTACTTTCCACACTGTTTCCGCCATATTTTGATTCGTCAAAAATATTTGACACGTGTATTCAACCAATCAGAAGTCAGGCACCTAGCAAACGTTGGTTGGTTGAATGGTTGGTAAAATCTTGAATGAAATAAAAAACGTAGTTTTGAGAAATGGCTGACGATAAAGAAGTGGAGAAAACGATTGCTGAAGACTTGGTAGTGACCAAGTATAAGTTAGCTGGACAAATTGTAAACCGTAAGTAAGAAACCTTGTCAAAATCTGGTATAAATCGTTACCCGACTTGAGTTATTTTGTGATGAAAATCATAGTGTCGTTGGACGCGTGTGCGTGTCCCGCCATGCGGCCAATGTGGTGCAATTTCCCTCGCTGAATAGCTTCTAAAAACTACCTATTCCGTTGTAAAAATCTGTATAATTATTTACAGGAGTTCTAGAACAAGTTATCGCAAAATGTGTTCCCGACGCATCAGCTAGAGAATTATGCGAATTTGGTGACAAACTGTTATTGGATGAGACTTCTAAAGTTTTCAAAAAAGAGAAGGACTCGAAGAAAGGCATAGCGTTCTCAACATGTGTGTCAGTCAACAACTGCATTTGTCACTTCTCACCGATACCAAGTGAGACAGACTACGTCTTGAAAACTGGCGATTTAGCAAAGATGTGAGTAGCAACCAAGACACGCTCTTGATGAAATTTCGCCATGTTATGCAGACACGTTATGCATCGCAAAATATTGAGTAATCTATCATCTTTATTACAACATTCCATATTATTCTATTTTTACTGCATTAACTCTTCCCAAGAGTCAAAATAACCTCAAAATTATTTGGATGCAGTACACAGGTTATAAAGTTATTTCTATTTACTGTAGAAGTGTAAGTTAGAATCTAGTAGTGACTAGGGCATGTTGAAATATTCAAATAACATTAGGAATATAGTTATCAACGTCTCTCATTATTTACAACTTCTGCGCTCCGCGGTTTTACCCACGTAAGGTCCAATCCCGTAGGAATTCCGGGATAAAAAGTACCCTATGCTATTCCCAATGAATCAATGTATCCTCCTACAAAGTTTCGTCTAAATCGACCTAGTAGTTTAGGACCTATTCAATACAAACAAAAAAACTTTCCTCTCTATTATTAGTGTATAGTTTATTTTATTTATTACAGCACAATTATATTTGAAAGTAATCAAATAAAATAATTTGCATATTGTGTTGATATTATTACTAAAAATAACTTCATATTGATAGCATAGCAAGTTAATTATTATTATTTGTTAAGTCAGTAAATAAATAACCAGACCTTTTGTAGCACTGAAACTTGTTGAGTATTGTGTTTTCCATTTGTATGTGAGTTCTTTTCCTACCTTTAACGACGAAAATTGGTTTCTAAGCTTAAACAAAACTTAAGTTGAAAAAGAACTGTATATTTGTTTTTTTACTTACATTTAAATATTATAGTTTTTAACCCCCAACGCAAAAACGGGTGAAAGTTTGACGTGTCTGTGTCATCATAGCTCCCGAACAGATGAACCGATTTTAATTCTGTTTCTTTTGTTTGAAAGGTGAATAATTTGGGAGTTTTCTTAGCTATGTTTGATTGAAATCGGTTCAGCCTTCTGAAAGTTATGGGGGATTAAAGGCGGAGGTTTTCGGATCTGAATAAATCTAATTGTATAAAAATGTTGTCTACAGTGACTTGGGTGCACACATAGATGGGTTCATCGCAGTGGTTGCTCACACAGTGGTGGTTGGCGGCGGGGAAGTCTCCGGGCGAGCGGCGGACGTGTTGCTGGCGGCGCACTATGCCAGCGAAGCCGCCCTGAGGCTGTTGCGGCCTGGTAATGAGGTAATGTACATTTTGTAAGATATTTTAATTTGTAGAAGTATGACTCACTATTTTTCTATCGATTATAAACTTGTATCTTTCTGTTATATTTTAACTGCTTCCAAAGAAAAATATTTTTGTTGACTGACTCCAAAGAAAAATAATAATTTAAAGTAAATGTATCAAGCAAATGAAGGTTTTCTCTTTTCTTATTAAGTAAAATCTTTTTTAGAAACAAAAAAAAAAAACTAATACTTAACTTACAAAAATACACATAAAATAAATAATAAATTTGTCATAAAAATATTTTCGTTGCCAGTGTTGCCACGCCACAAATCACCATCATTAGAAATCGAAAATAATAATAAAAATCTCAAAATCTTTCAGAACTACGTAATAACCGACGCTGTGCAGAAGATCAGCGCTGAATTCGGTTGTAAACCAGTCGAGGGCATGCTCTCGCACCAGCTCAAGCAGTTCCGCATCGACGGTGAGAAGAGCATCATTCAGAACCCTTCGGAAGCTCAAAGAAAGGAACATGAGAAGTCCACGATAGAAACTTATGAAGTTTATGCGATGGATGTTCTTGTATCTACAGGGGAGGGTGTGGTAAGTTATTTGCCTTTATAGTTATATCATTGTACTTAAATTTTGATTTTAACTAGCCTGAATTAAATTCTTAATTTATAAACTCGATAAAAACATTGTTAAGTACTTACTCATATTAAAGTAGACGAAAAATTGGTTGGGCCTTAATAAGTCATTAATTAATAAGTACCTAGAGGTAGGTACTCAAAAGTTTGGTTTAAGTATATTAGACTTGAGCTCATAATGAAAATATTCAATGGATATAAAGATTATATGTATATTAGTGTTGGTGCACCCTGAAATTCTTTCCAAATAATATTATCGGTATATTATTTTGGCAGTATTCAGGGGAAATTAAAAAGCTGTCTCTTAGCTGAAATGTTTTACATAACATTTTTAGTTTTAAACTGCTTACATTACAAATATCATCCCATGGACTTATGCGGATAAAATCGCAAACTGCAGTTTGTTACACTTTAGCTTGTTCTCGGAACAAGTGAAAGGTTCAAAAGTTTGCAATAATACTAGGCTATTCAGAAATACGTGGTAAAACTGTAGGGCATTATATTAACATAAACTTTAATTTAGTTAATAATAATTTAATTTTCCAGGGCCGTGAAATGGACACCAGGTGTACAATATACAAAAAAACTGATGAAGTATATCAACTGAAACTTAAAGCTTCAAGAATGTTTTACAGTGAGGTAATTTTATACATTTTAACAACAATATAGCTGTAATAGCTGTTAGTTCAATATTTTATCATCACTTCTTTAATTACTGTTATATTTTACTTATTATCCTTCTCACTGTATCTTGTTGGCAAAGGATATAGTAAACTATGACTTGTTTACTATATCCTTTACCACTGTATTAACTTTAGTATTTAATATTTATCCCTTTCACTGTATTTTTTTTACTTTTATTATTTCCTTGGTTGTTATATTATCTTTTTATATGTCCCATATTACGGGGCTATGGAGCCGTACTTTGGACGTACATGTAGCCCAAGCCTATATGTAGAGGCTCTTGACACTAACAAGTTCAATTGAAAAGTATAATGTGGACACTAAATCGGCGTTTTTCCCCTCGCATTTTTATTATCCTATCACTATATTTTTTTTATTTGATTTCACTGTTAAGTTGTATCCCAGATAATTCTCTTCAAAATATTGTCTACAGCAATATTATTGTAATAAATCTGGGTATAATAATGTAAAGTGTTTGAACCAATACATAATCTTATTGTGTTTTGGCATAGAACTTTACAACAATCATTATTACTATGACTAGGTATATTTTTAGTTTTATCCAAACTACTAATATTATAAATTACTTCATTTGTTCCATCTTCAAGCATAAACTATTGAACCAATTGTTATAAAGCTCCATTTAATTCAAGGTCTGACATTAATTGTAACTCCCTAGAAGCCAAATTTATCCCGTTGGTTATTCCCAACAAATATTAAAACAAATGTTACATTTTGTTGTTTTAAGGTCCGTAACAAGCATGGTTCGATGCCGTTCAATTTGCGTAGCTTCGACAAAGAGACAAGTGCGAGGTTAGGAGTCGTCGAATGCGTGAACCACAAACTGATTGAGCCCTTCCAAGTAAGTTTGTTACAATATGTTTTTTACTTCTAAAACCTGGTCCAATAAGAATGGACCTAATTACTGCTCAGCCTGACTGAATCTCCTTAGATCTTCAGGCTCTTAGTATAGTGTAGTTTATTGACTTTCCCTGTAATCTTTCAATTCATATGAAAACAACATATGAATTGAACAAGCACAGGGTAAAATGAATGTTATGTGCTTAGTTTATTTGTTTTTATTTCTAAACATTTTAGCTTTGAATCATATCAACATTACTATATTTTACAATAAATTGGTCAAAATGATGCAGCTTCCAACTTCAGGCCAGCTAATTTTGAATGTGTGGCAACAAATGTAAAAATACATGGATATTTGTAACACCTCATTTGCATAAAGTGCACTATACATATTATAATGTATGTTTGTTTCTATAGGTGTTATACGAACGTCCCGGCGAGTTGGTTGCTCAGTTCAAGTTCACAGTCCTCCTGTTGCCTTCTGGCACGCATCGCATCACCGGCCTGCCCTTCGACAAGAGTGTCTGCAAGAGCGAACGCTCCATCAAGGACCCTGAGCTTAATGTAAGTAAAAAATATTGCGCGAAGTTATTGCTTGGACAGAGTTGGTTATTTCTGAGCTCATATAGTTTCGTTACAATTTATAAGAGTTTTTTTTACAAATTTTTAGTTTTGCATGTAGTTTTTTTCTCCCTGTAATCTTTCAAGTTACATTAGTAAAAACGTGTGCCTTGAACAAGCACAGGGTAAAGCAAATGTTGTGCTTTTGAGCTGTACTGTTTTATTGACATTGCAGTTTGAATCTCAACTACATTTTATTTTTTTGAACTTGCAAAACGCAGATTGTTAATTCGATTCCCGCCGTGAAAAATAATCAGAAATTTATTTTGTGGTTTTTTCTACAGTCCCTCCTGAACTCATCCGCGAAAACTAACAAGAAGAAGAAAAAGAAAACCGGCGCCGAGGAACCTATGGAAGTCGAAGCAGCAGTTGCCTAGCGATGTCTCCTCATGACAACATGACAACATTATTCAATGAAAGCTCTTCCCAATAACAATCCCCTTTCTTGACATAAATCTCATGACTTGGGCGGATCAAACTTTTTGATTCACTTGTACTGTAAAAATTGACAAAGTTGTTTATATTTAGATGGTTTATGTACAAAGTAAATGCCTTGTGGGCTTTTGGCGCATAATAAATTGAATACTTATCTGATGCATACTAACAAATTGATTTTAATTGATACTTTCGCTTCTACACTACAAAAATGTAAATAAAAAGAAACTCCCATGTATCGAGGCATTAATTTTGAATACAATAGTGTTGTATTAAATAAAAATGTTTAAAAAACGTAAAACAGACTACATATTTCTATACCATTCCTTAGCAATGTTTGTAATTGTTAGCATTGTGAAGTGCACAAAATGTAATTTTCTTTTCCTTTTGATGTACGAGTATGTTTGTGTTATAAATAAAGCACTACAAAAGTTAGGTATTGTGAACTTTGATATTAAACAAAGTAATTAAATGTATTTTGGCAGTTTTGTGCAAACCTAGATTCCTGATGTGAATGTATGTAATAGCTAATTGTAAAATATTGTTACATTGTGGGAAAGGATTAAATCAAACTGTGCCACACCTGTGGGTTGTTTTTACACTTTGGTCTTTTATTTACTCAGTTTCCTTGCTTCCCCTTTTATGTGTGTAGGAAGATTGTCATTCTCTCATGGTGATAATAAAAAACTATTGCTATTTTTATTTAGGCCCTAGACCACAGGTACTCAAAACAGTTTTTTTTATGTACTATGTCTGTAAAATTCACTAAGTTAAAATTAGTTTTTAGTATTTTCAGTTAAAATAACTAATTGATAAATGAACTCTAATCATAATCAGTAAATTACACTAAATTAGCTACTTTCAACTTTTCTCTAAATACAGCTGTTTATAATGATCATTAATAGACAAAGTTGCAGAAAAATGCTAGGTATTCTAAATAAAACACCACACGAACAAAGTCAGGGGCAAGGGCTAGTTAAAAATATTTTTATTCCAAACAAAAACCATAATTATCTAATAAAATAACATTATCCTGTATTAGGTTCATTTCTCTGGACTAGTTTTAGGTTGTTTTGCTTCAGATAAAGATGATGAAACATAGTCGAATGCCTTTCCTGCTGTGTTGCCTGCGTGTGTCGGGAGCTCTACGATAAAGCTAAAGGTTCTTATTACTCCACGGTTCCAGTAATATTTAAATAGGTATGATAGTCTGTCATTTGATGGAAGTGGAGGCAGCTGAAATCAAAAGTTAACAAGTTAGATACTTGGGTTTTGATTGATAGGTAAATAACTGAACAGGTTTTAGTGAAATGGTTAGTTAGAGGCAAACTTTGAATGAACTTAGAATAAGGCCAAAGGCTACTATTTAATACCCGACTACAACGAAAACGTTATGTTTTTGGCACCTATCTTTTTGTGTTTGTTTTTGTTATTTTCTTGGGATTAGGTTGTGTAAATAGGTTTAAAGATCTTTATTCTCAAAAGACATGACTGTCACTTACATGAGTTAATTAAAACAAAAATATTTAAAACGTTCGTCTAGTCGCAGAACAAACAAAAATATAAGTCTAAGTACCCTACAGCAATGTTAAATTAAAAAATATCTAATATATTAATACAAAATTTTAACTATACTATGTTGTATACAATCTAAGATGACAAGAATAAGAAACAAGTCTCAGTCAAGAAAAGTCTCAGTCACAAGTCAAGAAATAGTATAATTCATAATATGAGACAGCAAGTTAATGTGTGTGTGTCCAGTACCTACCTCATAGGGTATTGTCTTCTTTAGTTCCCCTACATATGGAGAGACTCCATTCTCAAGTTCTTCATAGATAGCGCTTGTTGTAGCACTATCCTTCCATACACCCTTGTCAATTGTGTAATAGACAGCCGAACCAAGAACAGCGGATTTTACACCAAATCTACAAAAAGTCGTTAGGTTAGAAAAGGTTTTTCATTTTAAAGTTCACAAATTTAGGGAAACATGGCATACTTAAGCATAATGATAAATAATCATTGAACACGTTTTGTCTTTTTTTAGGAAACACCGCAGCAAATACAGAAATTATGTAATTTTTAATTTTTGTCGAAGAATTTGAGAAAAGAATTCATGAAATGACATCTCTTTAATTTTGACTTTGACGGATAGATGTTGTACTTGAGACTTGTTTATATTATTGGCCAAAGATCTTGGCCAAAAGTGCATTCTTGGGTTAGACGTGAATAGGAACCTTTAAACAATGACGTCAACTAAACTTTTGACAGCGTTTTGCCTAAGCTTCCGTCCAAAGAGTAAGGTCGTCACAGACGTAGCTATATTTTATATTAATATACTAAAATATATCGACGGTGGAAATTTTAAATGTAGTAAGGGACATTTCGTTAAATTTCAAAGTTTATGTCGTATGATTTTAAAATGTTTCGGGTGTAAGTACTTAAACCATTCGATTAATATAGTAAATATTACAAAGAATTTTAAACTGTGAACCACTGTGACGTCATTTTCATGAAATTATATTTCAATAAAACATATTAATTTTGTTAACTAACTACATAGTAACTACATAGTATAAAACAAAGTATCTTAGATCTTTAAAACTACGCAACATTTTTTAGGGTTCCGTAGCCAAATGGCAAAAAATGGAACCCTTATAGATTCGTCATGTCTGTCTATCTGCCGTATGTCACAGCCACTTGTTTCCGAAACTATAAGAACTATACTGTTGAAACTTGGTAAGTAGATGTATTCTGTAAACCGCATTAAGATTTTTACACAAAAATAGAAAAAAAAACAGTAAATTTTAGGGTTCCATACCTAGAACTGAAACTCAATTTTTTTTATCAAACCCATACGTAAGTGTTATCTATGGATAGGTCTTCAAAAATGATACTAAGGTTTCTCATTTCAAAATATATTTTTTCTAAACTGGATAGTTTACGCGAGAGACACTTTCAAAGTGGTAAAAAGTGTGTCTGTAACTTCTAAAATAAGAGAATGATGAAACTTAAATATATGATATGCATTATTACCATTATTAAACTTCCACCCAAAATTGGTTTGAACGAGATTTGGTAAGTAGTTTTTTAATACGTCATAAACCGTAAACCACCATTTACCCTTCATTCATGTATTTTTATCACTAGTGCCATCTATTTTTTGCATTTGTTTTTGCGTCGAGGTTAAAAAATAAAAACAGAATACAGTGGTACGGAACCCAATACTACTTACGCCAATTCTTATTCAATATGAAAAAAAATATATATTTTATGTCAAATTGAACTTTTTTATTTTTGTAAGGGCCTTACAACACATAAATATACCAGATAGAAAGACTTACGACGTCTCAGAATTAAAAATGAAAAAAAAACCAGTCAAAATAATAACCCATAATATTATTATGTGTTATTATTTTGACTGGTTTTTTTTATCGTCGCTAGTGATATAATATATCCCATATTATGGGATGTATTATATCACTAGCGACGCTATATTATACTTATTATACATATAAACCTTCTTCATGAATCATTCTATCTAATAAAAAAAAATGGTTGTCTGTAAAGTCTGTTTCCGGACGATAATTTTACGTGATAACGTCATAAGAAAACATTGATGGTAACCATGGCAACGATAAAACGTTGCTATAGTTACCTTGGCAATAACATGAGACGTTCCAGTAACGACGCGTGACGTCACACTTTTTTGAGATTGCAGGTGTTCACCAATTTATAAAACGTTATCACGTCAAAACTGCATCAAAATTCGTTGCGTAGTTTTAAAGATCTAAGCATACATAAGGACAGACAGCGAAAAGTGACTTTGTTTTATACTATACTAGCGACCCGCCCCAGTATCGCACGGCTATATTATGCATGTATTATACATATAAACCTTACCTTACCTTGAATCACTCTATCTATTAAAAAAAACCCATCAAAATCCGTTGCGTAGTTTTAAAGATTTAAGCAGTCAAAGGGAAATAGGGACAGAAAAAGCGACTTTGTTTTATACTATGTAGTGATAATGATAAAGTTTTTTATGTCATAATCAGATTTTTAAAACTACGCAACGGATTTTATTGCTGTTTTTTATTAAATAGAATGATTCTAGAGGAAGGTTTATATGTACAAAACATCCTTAATATAGCCGTGCGAAGCCGGGGCGGGTCGCTAGTATCCATATATTTGAAGAGATATCAAAATTTTAATAACACAGATCGATAGGGCATGAAATGTGCTATACTACGCAATATGAAGTGTACTTTCGAGAAAATGTCCCTTACGACATTTTAAAGTTCCACCGTCGATATAAAATATGTCGAGCTATATCGGTCGACATATTTTAGTGACGTCATCAAATACCTAAAATATATCAAAATATATCTTTTGATACCGTAAAATGGGGTGATTACAGTTAGAACAATGGCTACCATGCCGGACTGCCAAACACAGGGTTCGATTCCCGCCTCAGACAAGTATTTCTAAATAAATAAATAAATATTGCAGGACATTCCACACATCGCCATCTAGCCCCAAGCTAAGTAACTAGACTTGTGTTATGGGTGCTAGACAACGGATATACTACTTATATACTTTTCTTTTGTAAATATATACGTATAATACATAGAAACAACCAGACCATAGACAATTGTTAGCTTGGGGCTAGATGACGATGTGTGGAATGTTCGCAATATTTATTTATTTATTGGATACAAAACTAAAAAACTTTTTATACAGACCATTTTGCATTTTTAACAGACTTAAAAAAAGGAAGAGGTTCTCAGAACAGAATTACACCTCGAGAGTGCAGGAAATTGCTCAGTTTTTGCTTTCCACCAGTAGAATTGGGCTATAAAGTCCATAAACTAATAGTTACCGATAAATGGAATATCTGAAACCACCTTCTCTTTAGAAAACTCTTCCAGCGGTTACGATTACAGGTTACAATTTAAATAAAATAGTCGCTTTCGTCTCGTCGGACTGGGTTTGAATGAATGTTGATAGGAAACCCTATCCTAAATGAAGATCTGATGAGGATCTTCGGAGTGATGAACAGATCTGTACAGCGAGATTAAGCAAATTGCTTAGTTTTCCATTTTCACTAGTAGAATGGGCACATACACTAATAGGTATCGATGAATGAAGCATCTGAAAGCACCTTCTCATCACCTAACTCCTTAATGGGTTACGATTATGTACACGTTGCAATTTGAAGAAATAGTCGCTTTCGCCTCATGGAGTAGAATTTTCGGTGACAGCGGCACTAAAAATGGTTAAACCTGAACGACAGTGGCAGTAAAAATGGTTAAACCTGATCCAAAAACTAAAAAAACCTGAAAACAAAAACTAAAAAAAAACCGAAAACAAAAACAAAAAAGTGAAAGTGAAGTTTTTAGGTTTTTTTAATGTATTTAAAATTTACTGTTATCATTGTGAAAGGAAGTGTTTTGTGCCATAACTACTTGTTAAATATTCGTTGGTTCCTTGTGACCCTGATTAATTAATAAAAATAGTAGTTTTAGTTTTTTTTTTTACTTTTGGTTTTATTTGTATTTAATTGTGTAATATGTGTAATCTGAATGTTATAAAAAATAGTAAATTCAGTTAATTTTTTATTTTATTGACAATAACTCCTATCTCTCTCGTCTTATAAAATTGAATAGTGATAAAACAAGAAAAATTTTTGTTCCGGAAATATCTCGTAACTAATAATAGTCGAAACTTGTAACGAAGATTTTAACACTTACATTTAAATTTAAAAACCAATACTAATAATAATAAGAAAATAATGATTAATTTATTACATTTACATTGAACTTAACACATTTAATGCAGAAACTTACTTTTAGCCAAGACGAACAGGTACCAGCACGTTCTCAGTTCAAACTGCGCGTCAAAATTTCTGAAAAAATTATTTTCTAAATAAGATAGCTCGAATTTCTATAAGCGTATTTTTTATACTTTTAAACGTCAGATAGTTACGAATTTTCGTCACAGGAATGTTGCTTACATTTTTATAACAGATGGCATTAAAATCACCTTTGAGTAAAACTGGCAGTTAGGAGTTGTTGCTCGGAAGCGGTCGATATATAATCTGTGGTCAAAGTCCAAAATTACTGGTCAATTCACCCCGTTTTACGGTATTTTTATATTAATATAAAATATAGCTACGTCTGTGACGACCTTAAAGTAAAGTAATAACTTCTGTGTATCCTACTTTCCTGATCCTATCCATTATTTCCCAAATTCCGTTTTTATTATTTTTGTATAAAGCTCTCTAGTTCGTTATTGTAATATTTTATGCAAAAAAAAAAGTAAATAAAAACAAAAGGAAGAATGAAATACTTGACATAAAAGAACTGGAAGAATGAAATACTTGATACTGGCAACTGGTGGAAGGAAGGCCAAAACAAAAATATTCGGTCACAGAGCTGCCTGACCGGACCGGACAAAAGAAAAAAAAAATAACTTCCGTGATCTTCCATCCGTCCGTTTGCCAACAGGCCAAGAAGATCTTACGTAGTATTTAAATTCTCTTTGCAAGAAGAAGTTGAATTGATATATCCCTCAGATATATCCTCTTTGGAATTGAATGCGAATTATTTCTTAGAAAATACAGCTATTTTGATAGAAAAATGGATTTATCATGGGATCCTGTGTCTGAAATAGTAAGAATCACAAGGCTATGCGTGGTGCCGAAATTAGCAAGAGACTACAACGAAGCCGAAGACCATCCTGAATACCACGACAAACAAAACAAATTGACCAAATATTTCGCTCAAATCGGAAATTTGTTATTAGAAAATGATCTAAAGGAATTAGACGGATTTTGTTCAAGGATATTGCCAAGCCTTATCGTATTATTCCTTCAAAGATCCAGTAATAACCCTTGGAATTCAAGTGAACATGCCCAGAAACTTAACAATATTTTTCGAAAGAAGTTCAGCGTTGATTTAGATACTGTTTTGTTAAGGGAAGACTTGTTTAACGTGCAGGAAGTGTTCGACGGAACATTGCAAGAATTAAACAAAAGATTTCCATCTGACGACTTGAAGAAATATCCTGCAGTTATTGATGTTTATTGTAAACTAGTGGGAAAGATTCAGGTAACTACCTAACTTAATTGTCTATACTATCTTTATACCGCAGCCCTCCGTGGTTTTACCCGCTTAAATCCCGATCCCGTGGGAATATCGGGATTTAAAATAGCCTATGTTACTCCTAATGAAGCAATATATCCTCATACCAAGTTTCATCAAAATCGGTCCATTCGTTTCAGAGCCATAGTTACAAATAAAAACAATAAAAAAACTTTCCTCTTTATTATATTAGTGGAGATAGATAGATATCTCCAGTATCAATTAGTTCAAATATCAAGACAAATACTATTATTTTATGCTATTCCAGCTACCACCATTTTAAACATCCAAATCCATCTTGCCATTTCAGCAAGAGCTGTGCCATAAAATTTCACACTGACACAATGTCCTGTCTTTTTACACACTATGAATGGATCTAGTCAAATCTTACCCCTTTGAATATGAAGAGAACATACTTGAGATTATAGGTACTTTAGTAATTTCACATTTTTTTAGGGTCCCATACCCAAAGGGTCAAAATAGGACCCTTTTACTAAGACTCCACTGTCCATCTGTCACAAGGCTGTATCTCATGACCCGTGATAGCTAGACAGTTGAAAATTTCACAGATGATGTATTTCTGTTCTGCCGCTATAACAACAAATACTAATAAAAAAAGATAATAATGATATGGCACCCTTCATGCGCAAATCTGATTCGCACTTAGCCAGTTTTTAATTAATTTTTTGTTATAATTTCAGGAATACAAAGTGTCCCACAATCCAGTAACCATATTCCCAATAAGTTTGATGTTGATAGATGACTACATAATCAGTAACAAAGTTCGGGGATTGAAATGTTGCTTAGCCATTTTACAATGTCTGGTATGTTAGTTTATCTATTAGTTATTATGCCCTCTGTTTAGTTTTACGGGACTGTTTCCGCACTTAGCCTCATCATTTGGGCCATTGTGCGTGTGAGAATATCCTACTTGTCACTCCAACCATCCCAGGTCCTCCCAGAAAGCTAGCAGCCTTTTCAGGTTGCTACAGGCCTCCGGAAGAGTTGTCGGCGATTATGTCCTATTACTTTATCAAAAGTTTCAAGAATGATAGCAGAATCGTAAGCCTTGTAAAAGTCATTCAATGTGCAGGTGTACTCATAAAGACTATTTATTAATAAATAGTAAATTACATCTACCTATAATATAAAAATTGATTGCTGAATGTGTTGCTAAGCGCAAATCTCAAGAATGATCAGATTTCGCTAATTCTTTTTTTGTTGTGTTTGTTATTGTCAGAAGGGAGAAGAAAACATTAAGAAAATTGCGTAGAAAATTATTACTCGGGTGAAACCGCGGGCGTAGCTAGTTAATTATAAAACACAGCTAAGTCTAAGTTACAAAGGGTGGTCTTATCGCTCAAAGCTAACTCTCACAGGCAACCTTTAGATCGACAAGAAGCTGAGGAAGGACTATTTGAGCAAATTCTGTGCATAACTTGTTTTTCCACTGAGTACTCTTAATCAGTCTTGTGAGCTGTCAGTAATTCTGAAAGTGGTTGGTGATTTTAAAATCATTACTAAAACTTTTGTGGTTTTAGTTATTTCTTGCCAACAAAAATCAAGAATTACTAAACTGACACCAAGATTGACCTGTTTTCTCCATTGATTTATAACTGTACTACATAGGTACTGGGTTTATTCTGTTTAGACTCAGTTCACAGTGCATTTTCCTCTTTCTATTTTTTATTTAGTTGCAAAAGACAGCCGAAAGTTCAAATGACTTTCGGCTGTCTTTTTTTGGAATAGCCAATAAAAGAACAAATTAATTTGTTTACAGAATCAGAAACATTTTGCAGATGGTAACTATTATGATGTTATTTATAGCAGTTTGAAGAAGACAATATCAGAGAAAGATTTAGATGTCACTAGACTAGTTCTTGAATGCCTACAGAAATTTATAACCATTGTCCCAGAGGAAGTAAAGGTAACCTTTTTTATAGTAATTAGAATGCCTGGGGTAATTGCTTTTCAAAGCCACTTTAAGGAGGCTCACAGCTAAGCGACGCTCGCTGATCGTTTACGGTCGTGCGGGTTAAGCGACGCCTGTCGCGGTCATTACTTCGATGGGTGGCCAATTAGTAGTTTGGCAAAAATGTGTTCATGAGTCCCTCCGTGCTTCGGAAGGTATGTTAAGCCGTTGGTCCCGGTTGCTACCTCTAGAAGCAGTCGTTAGGTCAAGTTACAGGCCTTAAGGTGATCTGAAAACTCTAACAATAGGTGAGCCACACCACTATACGAGAAGGAGAAGAAAGTCACTTTAAATCTTTAACAAGTGTGAGTCGAACTTGCGCACGAAGGGTTCTGTACCTTCATATTCTTAGGTTTTAGTATTTGTTGTTATAGCAGCAACAGAAATACATAATCTGTGAAAATTTCAACTGTCTAACTATCACTGTTCATGAGATACAGCCTGGTGACAGACAGACGAACAGATGGACAGTCAAGTCTTAGTAAAAGGGCGAGACCCTTCTTACTCTTTGGTTACCTAAAACCAAATGATAATCTGAATTAACCAAATCATAATCTGGTTTGTATCATTAACCTACCTAAAAATTACAAACATAAACAAAAGTACTTATGTTTTCTATTTCAGAAATCAAAAAAGGAGGAAACATTTGCTCTAATGCTGGAACAATTACACTTTGAATCCAACCTATACAGGAAGACAATATTCATCATCTCCATAAAGAACATGCTGAACGTTCATAGAATAGATTGCGGAAGTACTAAGCTGATGAAAACTGTTTTATGTGACAATATACATGTTTGTTGCAATGACGCTGTTGCTGATATACTTTTAGTTGATGTTTTAGAGGCAAGTACTTCAGTAATCACTACATAGTATAAAACAAAAGTCACTTTTCGCCGTCCCTAAGTCCCGTTGTACGCTTAGATCTTCAAAACATAGCTAAATGTCTGAAAACAAGACAGATCGCAAGACAGGAGATT
The DNA here is from genome assembly GCA_907269075.1 of Idaea aversata. NCBI lineage: Eukaryota > Metazoa > Arthropoda > Insecta > Lepidoptera > Geometridae > Idaea > Idaea aversata. The sequence continues at coordinate 11,629,912 of OU026091.1, forward strand.
TAAAAAAAAATAAAGATTTTACAACTACGCAACGGATTTTGATGCGGTTTTTTTTAATAGATAGAGTGATTCAAGAGGAAGGTTTATAAGTATAATTCATGCATAATATAGCCGTGCGAAGCCGGAGCGGGTCGCTAGTATTATAAAACTATTAAAAAAAACCGCATCAAAATGCGTTGCGTAGTTTTAAAGATCTAAGCGTACAAAGGGAAATAGGGACAGAGTTTGTTTTATACTATGTAGTGATATTGTGGGTTGAAGGTATCTCAAACACACAAGGAATATTTTTGTCTAGTCTAGGGTTAAAGAAATATCGTTTGCACTAATATTTTTTTAGGGTTTCGTACCCAAAGCGTGAAAACGAAACCCTATTATTAAGATTCCACTGTCTGTCTGTCAACAGGCTGTATTTCATGAACCGTCATAGCTAGACAGTTGAAAATTTCACAGATTATGTATTTCTGTTGGCGTTATAACAACTAAGTACTAAAAACAGTATATCATGGTATGGAACCTTTCGTGCGAGAGTCCGACTCGCACTTGGCCGATTTTTTAACTTCAGTTAATTTTTCAGTGTCTCCAAGTCTGGATTACCCACTGTTGGTGTATATGGCAGTTGTCTTCAGACCACAAACTCCTATCTGCCCTCATAAAGCTACTCTACGTCTCCCGTAAAGAAAACATAGCATCTGTTATACAAAATATAATAACCACGATGATATCACTCTGTTCCAAAGAAGAGAGGGCACTTATTTTGGAGAATTTAGAGAAATCTCAAATACAGTCGATTGAGTTTAAAGAAAAGTTGGATGAAATTAAAATAGCGATTGAATTGTAAATAGATATTTTTATTTCTCTTTGTAGTAAATACATCTTATTGGTCATTTTAAAGGTATCTCAAAAAAGCGATAAATTTCATCGAACAAAGGGCGTGCCTGGCGTCAAGATAAGAGTGCACTAGATAAGTTTGTTTACAAAATAAAATTCTCAAGAATACCAAAATCTGACTGCTGGCCACTAAAGAAACAGCAAACTGATAAACTCCACGTAGCTGAAATGAGAATGCCACCTAAGCATTCTCATTTCAGCAGGAGTCACACTCTTGGACAAGGTGCCGAACCATTACATAAGGGGAACTTTCAAAGTGACACCCATACAAGAAAAACTAGCAGAAACGCGACTGCGATGGTACGGCCACGTTTTTGAACATCGCCAAAAAACCGAGAAAGCGTGGGAGACCCCGGCTTACATGGATGTCGAAAATAAGAAACGACTAGAAAGTAACGCTATTGACCCAATGACGATCCAGAACCGTGAACTCTGGAGAAAATTAGGAGAGCCGACCCTAAATAGAGACGGAAGCAAGGCCGGTGACTTCGAGGGTATTTGGAGCTACTTTGAGGGTATATTTTGTAATCGGAATGATATTGCAAAGTAATTTGAAATGTTATTCACGAGATGTTGTTGCCTTCTGCTTAGAAACTCTCGCTAGGAACGCCTTTTGTATTACCAAGACAATAAGTAATATTGCAACAGGTTCGTGAAGACTTCATCATAAATGTTTAAATGATTCCTTACATCTAAAATAAATGTTTAAAAAGTAATAATTCTTATTATAAAAGATAGATAGATAGATAGATAGATAACTTTATTTGTACAACACAAGAGTAAACAGAACACGATATATACACAAAGTAAAGTAATAGCTAGAAAGTATAAGTTGCACAAATGGTACTTTAGTACTTGGCCCTTATAACTTATAACACCCTGTCAATTAGCGATCATAATCATTTTAAACAGCATTGCTAGATTTCCGTCTCAATTTCTTGATAACACATAACATTTCGATAATTTCAACCATAGAAGGCCTCATCTCTTTATCATCCTTCAAACAAAGCTTAGCTAATTTATAAATCTCTGCAGCCTTTGTCCAATTCGTAGCACTATCGAGAACATGTGTGATATCTCCATTATAACTGTCATCAATAAAAGACCTTAGGTTTACATCTCCTTGGGACGTTTTCACGACAGGTTTTAGTCCAGTAAGTATTTCAAGTAAGACAACGCCGAAGCTGTAAACGTCGCTTTTTTGTGTGACTGTACCGTGATAGCTTTCCGGAGCCATGTAGGGTGAGGTACCCATTATGGATGACGTGAAGTGAGTCGATGTGTACTGCTTCGCAAGACCAAAGTCGCACAGCTGTAAGTGAAAAAGTAAATTAAGATAATTAAATAAATAAATATTGCGGGACAACCCACACAGCGTCATCTAGCTCCAAGCTAAGGAACTAGGCATATGTTAAGGTAGGTAGAAGACATAACACTTAAATACTTTTTTTTGGTAAATAAATACTTATTTAAGAAACACTTGGTAAATAAATACTTATGACTAAGAAAGACCACAAACAAATATTTTACATAAATACTTGTTTAAGCCGGGAATCGAACGCGCAACCTTCGGTGTCGCAGGCGGGTGTTTTCGCCAGAGATCTCGTAAGTAGATAAAGGAAGTTGTTTGTGTTGTGTTATACATGTTGCACCCCACGGTTTCGGAGGTCCCGATCCCGTGGGAATATCGGGATAAAAGTAGCCTATGAGTTAATACAGGTCTCTAGCTATCGAAATACAGAGTTTTAACGCAATCGGTCCTGTAGTTATTGCGTGAAGGAGTAAGCATACTAACACACAAACTTTCACATTTATAAATTAATAGGAGAAGGAAGTAAGATTTAGTATTTTTCCTTACCTTAGGTACAAATTCCTTTGTCAAAAGAATATTTGCGCTTTTAACATCACCATGTAAAAAATAATATTTTTCATTAGCTTTTTTCATTTCTCGAGTTATATTCGGGACAACTGTATTATGTATGTATTTAAGTCCTTCAGAGACTCCAACAATAATGTTTATCCTCTCAGTTTCCGATAGAACTTTATCAGTTAAATTCTGTATTAATGATCCACCTTCAATGTATCGACAAACGATGCAAGGATCCGGTCCAGTTAATGAGAAGCCCAATATCGGGACAATGTTTTCGTGTCGGAGATGCGACAGAGATCTGACTTCTCTATTGAAGATCTTAATGAAATCGACTCGGGAGTCAACAGAGTGTAGATTACGGGCTTTTTTGATTGCTAGCTGTCCGTAATTTGGGTCACTACCAATATAGACATCTCCGAAACCTCCACTCCCAATATGTTTGGTGAAATTTCTCGTTATTGTTACAAGAAATCTGTATTCAAACTGGATAAGACTTGAGTTTTCTAACAAGTCGGTATCAATGTCATGGATTACTTTGCTGTAATCCGAAAGTGAGTAGTCTGTCTGCCTGTCACTATAGTTAGACATAGATCTGTCACTGTAGTTCGATATAGAGGAGTTATCTGTGGTGCCAGTGTTCGGGATATATCCTGAACCGACCATCACATCAGATTGTGGATTTAAATTATCTATATCCGGTATTAACCATTCATTTTGGTATGGTCCTGGTAATGTCATTTCTTTAGTGACTTTTTTCTGTTCATCGACTGTCTGTTTGTCGTTTTTGTTTGATTTCATTTGTGCTGTGGTCTTTTGGCCCATGCTTTTAGTCTGCAATAGTGCTGTAATACCCATGTCTACTTCTGCTGCGGGGCCATCTGAAGGCCTTGGCGGTCTTGGTACTGAAAATTGTAATCAAGAAGATAAGGTACCTTAGGTATTTATAATAAATAACCAATTTAATAAATACCTAAGTTTACAATAATAAAGGCATACCAATTTTCCTGTTAAACTAAATAACATTTTTATCATATGCCAAGGTTATTATTAATATTTAATACCTACCTACAATTATGTAAGTAGGTATTTTTGATAACTTCATTAGACAAATTAAAACAATCCTATTTAAAAATAGTAACAATACTTATAGCAGCAACAGAAATACATCTGTGAAAATTTAAATTTAATAATTTATCATATGGATGATACGACATATGGACGTACGTACATTGAAACTTATGTAATAGGGTCCCATTTTACTCTTTGGGCAAGGAACCCTAAAACAAAGCTAGTAGGTACTTGTTTAACAATTTTTAAGCTATTGCATAGATTTTATCTGTAACGAAATAAAACCTATTTTTTTAAATGTTACCTTTCAACATGTCAGCAATTTCGTCAGCTGCTCTATACAAGTTTGCTTTGACAAGAATTCTTATCAAAGTATGTAAAGTTGGTCGAATACGCCCTGAACTCCCCCATTCTTCAAACAAAACCTTAGCACCTTTCAGCTTACTACAATCCGCATAGTCTTTGATCAACCTACAACATAAAAATCTTAATAATAGTAAGTAATGGATATCTATTGAAATATTAAAATTATGAATTTATGAGATGATTCTCATTAGACCGGGCCGTGTATGTGGCATGGACTGGACAGGGCACGGATTTGACACGTTACATTACATTTTGTATGAAGCAATATATATTACACCATGCATGATCCGAGGGAGGATCCGCCCTGTGCCCTTGGCGGCTGATAGCCCGGTGTAAAACATACGGGCATAAACGTAAATACTAAAATGACTTACTGACAGATCACAGCTAAAGAGTAAGAAGGACTCACCGTATATGTTCGCTATTGTATTTTAACTCAGAGTTTAGGTCTTCAGGGTTTTTTGGTATCTTGCTCATGAGAGTTTGCCAACAGTTGTCGATCTCCAATATATCAATGATGGTGTTCAGCGATCCAGTTGGTAGTTTGCGCAGTTCTCGGTTCCCATCAAGGATCTCCATATTTTTAGCAAAACACGAAAACTACGCAAAAATATATGAAAACATGTAGGAAAGAATTGGAAACAATTTCCAAGAAAATGACGTCAAATATTTTTTTCAATTTTTTTTTGACGAATGACGTAAATGCTATTTGACAGATTAACATTAGGTAGTGAAGGGCGCTAACCCATAGACTTAAATTCATAATCGATCGATTCTACTAATCTATAATATAAAAATGAATCGCAAAATGTGTTGGTAAGCGCATAACTCAACAACGCCTGGACCAATTTGGCCAATTCTTTTTTTGTTGTGTTTGTTATTGTCAGGAGAAGGTTCTTATGAAAGAAAAAATTAAGAAAGTTGCGTAGAAAATTATCCCGCGGGTGAAACCGCGGGGCGCAGCTAGTCTTCTTATATATAAAAATGAATCGCAAAATGTGTTGGTAAGCGCATAACTCAACAACGCCTGGACCAATTTAGCCAATTCTTTTTTTAGAATATTCCATAAGGTACGAGGATGGTTCTTACGGAGAGAAAAATTTAAAAAATTGCCTGAAAATGTCTAAAAACAACACTTTTCTATACTCCATACCATACAAACGATTCGTAAAAATACAAGTCAATAAGAACTTTAGTACCATAACATAAAGTTCAAGTTTTAATGGAGAGGTTCCGGGAAGGCAAAACAATTGAGTGACGTATAAATATTGATGTCAATCGGGTCGCGGTGTTAGTTGCCAAACTACACCTAAACGGCTGAACCGGTTTGTATGATTTTTAACCCCCGACGCAAAAACGACGGGGTGTTATAAGTTTGACGTGTCTGTGTGTGTGTGTCTGTCTGTGGCATCGTAGCTCCCGGACGGCTGAACCGATTTTGATTTAGTTTTTTTTTATATGGCAAAACAACGTTTGCCGGGACAGCTAGTTTTTAATATAAATCGAGAAAAATACGAGTCGAAATGCTAATAAGTTACGATCTACGATAGAAATTCTCCTAGGAAAAAAATATTCTCAACTTTTAAACTGCTGAACCTACTGTCGTAAAACTTAGCTAGATTTATTAATTTAATTTTATAGGTAAAAGTCAGTTTCAGATAAAAAAAACACATTGAAATTTAAATGCTACTTATTTCTCGGACGATTGGGAAAAATCGTCGTTTTTCTTTGGATTCGGGAGTTAAAAAGCATGCATGCTTGCCACAGAATTTCGTTTGACTTTTGACTAGTTGAGCTCCGCGGTTTCACCGTAAGAATATCGCAAAACCTATAGGTACGGTATCCTATCATATTGTATAACCGTGTGGGGAGGATCAGCCAAATCCTTTATGTTACCACTTGAAAGAGCTCAGAGGGCAGTCCTCAAGGTAGGACATGCCCGAACAATTACATACTCTACTGAGCAACTCTATAAAGACTGGAAGGTACTCTCAGTGCGACAAATATTTATACAGCAGATATTCCTAAACCAGCACCGCAAGCTACATGTCGTTGATGATGTAGCACTCACTAATGTAAGACGTATTGACAAAGGTTTCATAAATCCCACTGGTAGATTCAATACGAAATTTGCCAAAAAACATGAATGTTTTCTTAGTTCCTACATATATAGAACAATAAATGAAAAAATTTCCACTTATCGTCTCTCATTTAAGGAATGCAAAATTAAAATAAACGCATTCTTGTTGGAACTCGATTACACGAAGACTGAGAATTTGTTGACGTTGACGGAATAAAAAAAAAAAAAAAAAAAAAAAAAAAAAAAAAAAAAAAAAAAAAAAAAAAAAAAACCAGGTCATCTCGTTTACTCACTCACAAGTACGCATTAACACTCTGACACCTACATGCACATTAAATCACACCCCTACACACACAAACACTCCTCGACACACACAATCACACACCTACACTTACAAAATTGCTCTAGTTTCCTTCTTACTCTTTATTTTTACTTTTTGTTTAGTCACTTAGTTAAATTCAAAAATAATAAACTCGCTGACTGAGGTGGATCCCAGTTTTCTATATTATCAAGCTTGCAGCTTAGTATAGAGACCTGGTGTTAAAACTAATATTGTAAGGTCTAAGCTTTCTTTTTCCTTTTCAATATGTTGGGTCTAAAATGAGATCGCTTTTGCTGTGGAGGAATCCTTCTCTCTAACTCACAAGCTTCAAGCTTAGTTTGGTGGGGAGGACTTCGACCAACAGTTACGAATATCATTAGAAGATTACTTATTTTACCCTAATGTATGAACGTCAAGACTTTAACTAGAATAAGACCTATGTATATTTTTTTGGAAAAATAAAAAATTTATTTATTTATTTATTTATTCTAGAACTTCAGCTATCAACATTTGTTATGTTTCATCGCAATCGGTCCTGCCGTTCTTGTGGTGTAACTAACGCGACTTTGTTTTATAATACAGGTAGGTACTTATAGATAAAGAATCCTACTAATATTATAAACGTGAAAGTTTGTATGTATGGATGTTTGTTACTCTTTAACGCAAAAACTACTGAATGGATTTTAATGAAACTTTACAATAATATAGCTTATACATCAGAATAGAACATAGGCTATAATTTATAACGATATACGAAAAGTGTTGAAGAATTGACACTTTGGCATCTGACATATATTTTCACGGGATCGACGCGGATGAAACCGTGGGGCACAGCTAGTAAATAATATAATGTATATTAAATAATATTTTTATTAAGAAAATATTAAACATACACTTTATTTTTCTTATCTACAAAAATATCAATTAATATCACAATAATAAATAAGTATAAGAAGAAGTAATATTTTTGATCACAATTTAAAATTCAAAGGACTCTCTATTGAAGTGGGCGGGAAGATTCGAGACGATCTCTTGTATTTGTATTAATTTCTGCTTCGCAGTTAGCCGTCGCCATAGGACTGGACATTCTGTGTTCTCGCATTTAGTGTAGAAGTCGTGTCCACAACACGAAGCGCAAATCTAAAAAAAAAATATTCTCAGCGTGAAAATAAATCAAAAGGAAGCATTTTGTTGATGACTGTCTAGCGTTACTAGTAGTATGATTTTATTATTTTTAATGGGTTAGCCTTCAAAGGCATTTCTGGATATTTTTTCAAGGAATCCTCTCCAAAATTTTGCCCGCGGTTAGATTTGAACTCGCGACCTCCTGCTTACCGACAACCACTATGCTAACGAACTTTAATTGGATAAAAACCTGGGTATCTCTGCAGTTAATAAGGGCAACCAAAAGGTTTTTTTTTAAACTTTGATATTAGCTATAATAAGTTAATGGGTATTAGTGATAAAATAACAATATAAAAAAAACAAATTAATTGTTTTTCAGACTATAAAGCAAACATGACCTGTTTTTAAGTAGTTTCCCTATATTTAGTTATTATTTTAAGTGCTAGGTTACCTTTAGTCAGGTACAGTATGGGTCATAAGTAAATGATCATTTGATCTTCGAAGCGTTCGGACGTGTTTAAAATTAAATGCATTAAATTATAACAATTACCTACTTGCAAAAACTTGACCTAGACGTAAATGCGGAATCACTTTATCTGGGTCATTCAATTCATTCGTATAAAGTGACAATAGTTGTATTTAATATTTATGTTATGTATTTTCAATTAACATAAATATGGATAGCAGTCCATTCAACCATCGCAGCGGCTTAACCCGCCGCAGCCCACCGCCCACGCCCTCCCGTGCGCCTGCGCCGGCCGCGCCCAAACCACAGGAAGAAGATTCTCCAGGAATAGTGAGCACTCCTGAGATACAAAACTGGATGAGCTCAATCGAACAGTGCTTGAATGATGTGTGCACTATAGCAGCCGATGGGAAGTTGAACTCGGACCAGAAGTTAAGAATTCATAATCTCTGCCGAAAAGTTAGTCACGGAACATCTCAACTAGCCGTACAGTATCAATCCCTCAAGACAAAGACGATTCAAACATATTCCTCCCTCCGAGACCTAGAAGAGAAAGAAGACCTTTCGCAACGTGTTCAAGACCTACAACGTGCATTTGAAGACACCTCAAGACCAGTTCCAGAAAAAGTTTCATTTGCCGACATGATCAAAAAAGGTACCAATGACTTTATTCAGCCCAAGAACCTAAGCTCCGTTGCTATATATCCCACAAATAAAATGACGTCCAGCGAAGAGACCAAATCGTTGGTACAAACCATCATCAAGCCCGGACTAATGAAACTGCACGTTAGAGGTTTACGTAAAACAAAGGACGGCGGTGTTATTATCAGCACTGAAACAAAAGATGACATCGAAAAGCTGAAACAGTCGGCACAACTGAAGACTTCTGGCCTCACTGTGGACGAGCCACATAAACGAAGACCCAGAATAGTGGTGATCGGAGTGCCCGCTTCCATGAAGGAGTCAGACGTATTCCATTGCATTTTCCAACAAAACTTAGCCGATAAGATTCAAGGAACAACCCTTGACATTTTTTTGACCTCTATAAAACTTAGTCATAAATCTGGGAAGAAAGACGCTGAGACCTGTAACTACGTGTTGGAAGTCCCGGCAAACATTCGAAAAGCTCTTATTACCAATGACCGGGTCTTTATAAATTGGTCCTCGTGCCCTGTGAGAGACTTCACACTTGTCACAAGGTGCTTCAGATGTCAGCAGTATGGACATGCTGCCAAGACATGCCGGGAGGAGGTCAACACCTGTGGCCATTGTGGTGATGTAGGTCATGCGATAAAGGAGTGCAAAAAGACAGCCGAGAAACCAAAATGCGCTACATGTTTACGCTTCAAAAAGCCATGTAATCACAAAACTGGCGACTCAGACTGCCCTGCCAAAAAAATTGCTGAAAATCGATATATTGACTCTATTGACTATGTGGGTGCCTAAATGTGTCTCTTTAAGATTTTTAACTCTTTGTATTCTAGATAAGTTTTTGTTTGATATTTAATTTAAATAACCGATTTTTTTTTACTAACAGATTTGTCCCACTAACCTAAAATCGAATGTTATCAAATCGATCACGTAGGTACGCATATTTCATATAGCATTAATTAAATAATAAATAGAATTTTTATGCAACATTGACTTTGACCCGGATTATTCCGATGACGCGGATACTTGCATGTCGCAGCCAATACACCCAATTTGACATATTTTCGTTTATGTAAAGTAGAGATCATTATATTATGCCCTAGATTAATTAATGAAAAGTTTGTTTCTATTTAATATTTTTACAGTTTATAGCATTTAATATTTATACACATTTTACCTAATGATTGTTTTTAGTTAGTATTTTGCAAGTAAATTGTTTTAATTTATTTATAAGATTATGTAAGTCCTTTTTCGCCTGAGATACAGGAATACCTAGTTCAGGCATATGTGTTATTTTTGTTCTCTTTAATATTTAGTGCTAAGTTTATTATGTAAAATGAATTTTAATAAATATATTTGTATTTGTTATTTGTATCAGTTTGCAAAATAATACTATCAACAAGTATTGAAGTTACGACCTTCTAATAGACGTTACACACAAACATAAATACTTGAATTAAAAGTACTCAGTGTGATTATTATTTTCAACATGTTAGCTTTGTGTTTAGTTGTATGAGTGGTATAAGCCACTACCCGCTACACCAACCGACGACGTGGGTTCGATCCACAGGTTACGTTGTTATAACATTCAAATGGTGCTGCACAGGATTGTAAACGTTACGGTGGGCAGAGACTTTTGACCGTGGATTGTACTTAGTATACAGTGTGGGTGATTGAACCGACCTCATAACAGTGCACAAGACGTGTATTGGCAACGTTTCCTTTACAAGCGAGTGTAGTCGCAGCTCGCAGTGACTGCGTGGTGCAGTCGGAACAGACGGGAGCGACGGCTCGCGAGCCGCACGCGACGCATCGCCCGCGGCACAGGTACCGCGTTATACCGCCCCCGGTCGTTGCGCGGGCGCTGCTCGCTTCACGGGTGTAGCCGAGGTCACGCCACCTGATCATATCACTACATAGTATAAAATAAAGTCACTTTTCGCCGTCCCTATTTCCCTTTGTATGCTTATATCTTTAAAACTACGCAACGGATTGTGATGCGGTTTTTTTTAATGGATAGAGTGATTCAAGAGGAAGGTTTATATGTATAATACATGCATAATATAGCCGTGCGAAGCCGGGGCGGGTCGCTAGTATAAATAATATCAATCTTCTTCTCGTATACTGGCGTGGCTCACCTATTGTTAGAGTTTTCATATCACCTTAAGGCCTCTAACTTGACCTAACGACTACTACTAGAGGTTGCAACCGGGACCAACAACGGCTTAACGTGCCTTCCAAAGCACGGAAGGGCTCACGAAAACACATTTTTGCCAAACTACTAATTGGCATCCATCGAAGTAATGAACGGGCCAGGCGTCGCTTAACCCGCACGACCGTGAACGATCAACGAGCGTCGCTTAGCTGTGAGCCTCCTCAAATATAATATAATAATAAATAAATATTGCGGGAAATTCCAAACATCGCCATCTAGCCCAAGTAACAAGTATCTAGTCTAAGTAACTAGACTTGTGTTATTTGTGCTAGACAACGGATATACTACTTATAAACTTTTCTTTTGTAAATTTATACTTATAATACATAGAGACAACCAGACCCCAGATAAATATCTAAGCATAAATACTTGTCTGAGACGGGAATCGAACCCGCAACCCTGTGTTTGGCAGTCCGGCATGGTGACCATTGTGCCGACTGGGTCGTCCCAGGGTCCCATATACTGGGTTAATTTTTTACAGGACTATATCCTAGACTATAAGAGATAGCGAAAAATGGTGAAAGGAGTTGCGTGCAATTGTAGAAAACTACAACAAAGAGCTACTTCTTTTGATTTGCCATGCTATGTTTGTTTCCAAGAATTGATCTCTATCAGCAACACTGTTCATTGGTATAAAAATAAAGAATGTTTTTTTTTGCAGTAGAGTAATTACTGTTTCAAAAATCGAATGACGCCGTTTCAGTTATTGTCAAAATCGGGCACGCAACTCCTTTCAACATTTTTCGTTCTTATAGTTTAGAATAAAGCCCTGAAGTCCCATGTTAAAAAAACATTACGAGAAGAATTAAAATTACTCATACTATCCAAAAGGCGAAAAGGCGGTTTAACAACATGACGCATAACACATGGTTGAGACGGGGCTCATCGCGAAACGCCACAGTTTTCATGGCTTCTATATAACTAACCATTTAAAAACATCAGCTCCCAATAGAGACAGACACCGCTGTAGCGGCGGTAACAGCACTCTAGCCACGTAGTACATGACGTGTGGCGGGGCGGGGCTCCGGGCCAGCTCGCTAGGGCTCCGCGCGAGGCGGCATAAGGCTTCCCCCGGGGCTCCGGCTGTCACAGCCCAGGAGACACGCCACCCCGTCCGGGGGAGGGAGCGAGGGTCGCGGGAGTACAAACGTCTAGAAAAACAAAAGAATCTGAAACCACATCTAAGTGATAAGTGTAACCTCATGCAAGGTCCCTTGGAGGTCTAATTGCGGAAAACAACATAACAGTTCTGAAGGAAAATTTATATCCCAACAGCACTATCTATACTTAAGAGGAAAGGGTACCGGGGGCTTTCTCCATACAAACTATTACAAACGTAGTCGACTGTTTTCTCCCTGGATAATGACACTAGAGCAAATATTTTTGGTGCATAAAACTTATAACTGCCAAGACCATGCCCCTATTTTTTGTTTTTTTTTTTTATTTTTTTTATTTTAATTTCTATGATAATTAGACAATGAAAAAAACCAAAACATAGGGGCATAGTCATGGCAGTCACTTTACCAAATTGGCTATCCCATCAGCACTATACTGACTTGGCAATCTGATTAGCACTATACCAACTTGGCTATCCCATTAGCACTAGACTAACTTGGCCATCTCATCAGCTCTTTATAATTTGGCTATCCCAAAGGCTTTATACCAACTTGGCTATCCCATTAGCACTTTACTAAGTTGGCTATCCCATTAGCACTTCACTAGCTTAGCTATATCATTAGTACTATACTAACTTGGCTATCTCATTAGGCGGCGCAGTAGCCCCGGGCCGATACCCCCTCGGTCCATGGTACTCTCTCGTGAAGAACAGCTCCTGTATCGGCATATCTCCGGCTGCAAGTCGAGACAGCTGCTCGCACACTTGTCGCTTCACTACGGACATGTCGCCGTGTGTGAATAACTCGCACAGGGTGCGTTGTAGGAGCTTTGAAGTAAAGAAAATATACGTCGATATTGTAGCTGCTTTTAAAGAAAATTATCATAATGTGAAGATGAAGAACATCTCTTTTTGACAGCTATGGCTATAAAACATCGAAGGCTTACAGATAATGGCCCCAGCTCGTCAGCAGGGGCTGTATCATCAGCGGGTCAAAGCGTTAGAAAAAGAGGTACCTTGTAGCTTATTATTACCTACTAGCTGCGCTCCGCGGTTTAACTCGCGTAAGTCCCGATCCCGTGGGAATATCATAATGAAAAGTAACCAACACAAAAATAATTTTTCAATTTGACAAGAGATTACCATATTCAAACAAACAAACACATCAGCTTTATAAAATTAAGTATAGATTACGTCATAATAATAATAATAAATAGATTACGTCGTATACATAGATTACGTCGTTGCGAAAGTTGACATTCATTTAAAACCTCTGTGGAGCGGTGAGCGAACTCTTATTTGCGACACAGATAGATGCGGGTTTGTTTCCCGCCGTGGAAGAAAATACTAGTATAATCTACAAATATTTGGTTCAGGTCTGGGTATGAGCCTGGTCACCATAACACAAGCCTAGTTGCTTAGCTTAGGGCTAGATGGCGCTATTATGAAATAACCTTAACAGCAGCTGGACAGCCATCCCTGCGAACAGTTTCGATTCCTTTAGCTTCATAGACTGGCTTCTCTTGTTCAGGACTCTCATACATGTAGCCCACGTAACGCTTCTTCGTTTGAAGTATACACGGTTGGTAAACCTGAGGATATAATAAATACATATCACTATCACTACATAGTATAAAACAAAGTCGCTTTCTCTGTCCCTATATCCCTATGTATGCTTAAATCTTTAAAACTACGCAACGGATTTTGATGCGGTTTTAATAGATAGAGTGATTCAAGAGGAAGGTTTATATGTATAATACATGAATGAAAGTTTATCTAGTTAAAATTACTGAATTGCTTCAACTTCAACTTTTTTAATGGCTGATTGCTGACATAAAGGCGCAATTCTGCCAATATTGACGATTGATTGATGGCGGGCTTTTTTACCGGTCAGGAAAGGCAATGGGAAGTTTGGAAGGAATGGTTAAGGTCATAGACAATTTTCAGGTTTTTTTACCATCCTTAACTTAAAGATACTGCCATCGGGAATTAGTCCTTTCTTGTATCTACAAGATGAAAAATATTTTAAAATAATGTTCTTTCTTTCTTTTTCATCCTGACATTCCCAAGAAAGAGACAAACGGCGGGGCGCACAGCTGGGCGTTGAAACATTTATTTTATTTTAACCCATAATGATGATGATGAGGTCATCTCACCTGATGGGAAACGATGATGAAGTCGAGGATGTAGCATATTTGCCTAGATGTAGCATACTTGCCTTGGCACCATGACTACGTCCAGGGGGTGGTGTCAGTTCAAAATATTCTTTATTTATCATATAAAAACCTAATCCTATACAATTCAGACACAGTCTAATTGTAGGTATCCTAATTAAGTAATGACTAATCAGGCTAAAACACCTCCATAAGTCTCAGTTAAATAATGTTTACTTACATTTTAAAACATGAAGTTATTTACTCACAAACGAGATAACAAGTAAATAGTTATAAATGATGTTAACGGGAAACGATCCCCCGGATCTGCGATAGCAATGGGGGTTCCTCAAGGATCCATATTAGGACCTTTCCTGTTTTTAGTTTATATAAATGACTTACCTTACCTTGTAAGGGACAACCATGGGATAGTGTTGTTCGCAGATGACACCTCCTTGGTGTTCAAGGTTAAAAGGCGTCAGTCCAACGTTGACGATGTGAACAATGCTCTCTCTAGAATAGTTGATTGGTTCAATTCCAATAATTTATTACTGAATGGATCCAAAACTAAATTAATTCGGTTCACACTTCCAAATGTAAAACAAGTAAAAACTGTTGTAAAAATTAATGATGAGGAAGTTGAATTAGTCAGTAAGGCTGTCTTTCTAGGTATAACTTTAGATCCTAAGCTTCAGTGGGGCCCACATGTGGAAGCATTGTCCAATAGACTTAGTTCTGCCGCTTACGCCGTTAAGAAAATTCGCGAATACACGGACATTGAGACTGCTCGCCTAGTCTATTTCGGCTACTTCCACAGTGTCATGTCGTACGGCATCCTACTGTGGGGGTGTGCTGCAGATATTGATGCTATTTTCATATTGCAAAAGAGAGCTGTCCGAGCTATCTACAAAATGGGCCCCAGGGAATCACTTAGAGAAAAATTTAAAGAGATAAATATATTAACGCTCTATTCACAATATATCTACGAAAACTTGCTCTACGTTCACAAAAATCCTGATATTTTCCGTAAAAACAGCGATATTCATAATTTCAATTTAAGAAATAAGGGTGAACTTACCGTGCCCGGTAGCAGGCTCCGGAAAATAAACAGGTCGTTTAATAGTACATGTGTGCTCTATTATAATAAATTACCTAAAGATGTATATGATATGTCCATTAACAGGTTCAAAACTTTTATAAAGCATAGATTGTGCAGTAAGGCATACTATGATACTTCGTCTTATCTTAATGATAAGAACCCATGGACATGACTTTAGTTGCTCCATTTCAAATAATACTTTCAAATACTGTAATATTGACCTTTGTGAGCGTGACCACATGAAAAAAAAAACCCCATGAGTTTCTTGTGCCTTCTTCTCATTGGTGGGCGCGTTCCGAAGGCACACATCCTAACTTAGTTTTTAAGACGTTTTTATGTGGTCCTGTATACTTTTAAGTATTAAGTATCCAAAGAAAATAAAGATATTTGATTTGATTTGAAATAACGTCATGATATAAGCCTTTTGTGCCAGGCTTATTTTTGAACAGTTATGTTTTTGACCACTTAACACATTTTTGAATTTTTCTTTACCTAAAGTTCACAAAAACAGCAACTATAGATAAAGTTGAATAAGTATGTGAATCTAAGATTATAATAATATAATATGTTTTGCTAACAGAAAACAATAATTATTGTGAACGGCATTCATGAGAAATCAAAATTTTAAGATTAGGTACCCTCAATTATAGGAAAAAGCTCGAACGTTGTTCACTTTATCGGCGCGAGCGCGTCATCGCTTCGTATCGAGTCGACGTCACGATCGTCGAGTACGTAGTGATGTGGTAGCCGGTATCTTTTGTATGTATCGACATACGGAAGATTTGATAACCGTGATTTGCCGATTTTAGAAATTAAATTATTTTTATGTTTGTTATTAGTGTGATTATAGAATTTAATAGTTTGTTTTATTATAAAATTATTTATTGGGGGAAAATTAATTTGAATATGTAATTTTTTAAGGTTAGTATAAAATGGGGTATTATATGCAATTTTTAAGGCTTTATTTTGCAATACTTGTAATTTACTATAATTGGATTGACAGGTGCTACTCCATACAGGTGCAGCGTAGGTAAAACTGGGCCTTATTAACGCAGTATATATCTTTAGTTTGGTTTCCGAACTTAGGTTGCACTTTCTGTTCATGATAGGGCTGAGCGCACCAAATGCTTTAAGACCTTTTAATTTTGCTTGTTCGATATGTGTAGTCCAATTCAATTTAGTGTCGAGATGAACTCCAAGATATTTGACGGATTTGGACCACGGGATGTGGTGTCCGTTAATAGTTAGTGTGCGGACAGGAGGTTTACGTTTTCTCGAGAACATTATTGCCTCAGTCTTAGAGTCATTCAATTTTAACTTCCATTGTTTAAAATAGCTCGCAAGCAACTCTATTGACAACTGTAGTCTGCCGACAATTAAAACTTCATCATTAGACGATGTAAACGAGGCAGTATCATCTGCAAAGCAGGCAAGACTAGTTCGAGGCTGTTTAGGTATATCATATAAAAAACTTAGAAATAGAAGTGGCCCTAAAACTGAGCCCTGTGGTACACCAGCAGGGACATGCAGAGCATTGGAGTGAGTTTGACCAATGTATACAGAAATATTTCTATCTAAAAGATAAGATTGTATGAGTTTTATTAAACTAGCAGGTACCTTACATAATAAAAGCTTATGGAACAAACCATCATGCCAGACAGTGTCAAAAGCTTTTTCAATGTCTAGTAAAAACATACCCGTGGATTGTTTCAGGTTTAAATTATGAGAAATATGTTCACTAACACGTGCCAACTGCTGAATGGTCGAATGTGATTGTCGAAAACCAAACTGCTCGTGGATGATCCGATCATCGATACATTTCAGTAAACGTTTGTAAATAATACGTTCCAATAACTTAGCAAGTGATGGCAATAAGCTTATTGGACGATAGTTCACAGCCAAAGTGTGATCTTTACCAGGTTTAGGCAGAGCAATTACTTTTGCTGACTTCCAGCTTTTGGGAAAGTAATGAAGCTTTAGACACGCGTTGAAGATTTTAGTAAGGAGTACTATGCATTTTTTAGAAAGATTTTTTAAAAGTATATTATGTATATTGTCGCAGCCGGGCGCCTTTCGATTTTTAAGGCGACGAATGTGCTCAGCTATCTCCCTCGGGCGGACTAGCTGTGTTTGACAAGTTAAATCAGAAGTCGTGTGTATAGTTTCTAATGAGGACTCAACTTTAGAAGACACTTCATCATCAGACCAATCAGCAGTTAGGCTCATATTATTAACAAATGTAGCGGCTAGTTCATTGCACTGTTCAGTTACAGAATCAGTGAGTTCATTATTAGCTTTTCTAAGAGGCGGTATGTTTGATGCTTGATTTTTGAGAGACTTCGCAACTCGCCATAGATCAGTATGAGCGTTGTCCATTTTAGACAATTTATTAGCCCAAATCTTATCGTTATGAACTCTTACTAGTAATTTAATTTTTAACTGTAAGGCATTTATTTCATATTTGAGAACTTTACTCTCATTTAGGTTACTGGTACGATTATCACGAGATCTTAAGTGATTTTTTGTTTTAATTAGTTTTTTAATGAATTTAGGAAGTGGTTTTGGTTTATATTCAATTTTTGTTTTAGGAACAGAATAATCTCTAGCTGTAGTAATTGCACTTGTTAAGTTGTCTACCTCAGCATCTACTAAATCCGTCGAGCTGATGAGTTCACTGGTTAAAAATGTATGTTCGTTAAGGTGTGATCGAAACTTATGCCAGTCAGCAGACTTGTAATTGTATTGTTCATAAGTCTGGCGTTCAATGCGAGCGCATATCAAGAATAGTACTGGCAAGTGGTTGGATGAGAGAGCGGTGATTGCTTTAACATTTTTTATATTCGGCACATTTGAAGAAATAATGAGGGGGTGGTGTAAGAAGCCGCCAAACAAGGCCTACCACCGCTTGATTGTCTGAATTTGTATTGGTATAAAATCGAGTACCTTTTCAAGTTTAAGAGCGACTGGCGAAGGATTGTCAGCAGTAACAGCATCAGCTATCTCTTGTCCTATTCTGAACGCCTCGGCGCGAGACCGGCCAGGGACTAGCACGAACATTGAGTCTGTATCACCGTAGACCACCTAATAAGTTAAATAAACAACTAATAAAACAACTAAATTATATAACCATGATGTTAGTGACGAAATAACAAGAAAATAAATAAATAAATTGTTTTTCAGATTGACAATAATAGCCAGTTTACATTATTCCAGTTCAGCGATTCAGTCCAGCGCTGGATTGCTACTGGAATAATGTAAACCCACACTGGAATTCAATGTGCAATCCAATCCAGTAACTGGATTGGCGGTCTACTTTTGAATCCAGCACGCCAATCCAGAGCCATTCTAGTGCTAACAAAACAATTTTACAGGAAACAAGAATCGACAGCTTTTAAGTGACTGAAATCATGTAGAAGATATCTCCAGTCCGGTCCATTCCAGTCCAGCGCTACTGGATTGGAATAACGTAAACCGGTCATAACGCATTTTTTTAAATAAACTCTTTTTTTAAGTAGTTTTCGCTATTTTATTTCAAATATTTAGTTTTTAATTAAGGTGACAGGTGGCCCCAGCCCCAGGTACCTTATCAATACTTTACCTTAACATTCCAGCTAGTATTGCTCCGTACTAATTTGATAGCCCGTTCTAACGTCTCTCTTCCTTTAGCCACAACACTGTCCGCTACTTCAACGCATGGCATTCGTCCGCTGAAGTTGGCCGCAGTGTAACCGTATGTCACGTTTGCTATTAGTTTCAGGCCTGTAAAGAGTTAATTTTTGGTAAGTATACGAATAGCTTGGTCTTTTCAACGTAAAGTATCTGGGTGATATCACTTAGGTCCTTACAGGCCACAATTTAATCTCTGAGAATAGCTCAAAAGAGGTGCATTAGGGCTATATGTAAACTTAAAAGAAAAATTAGTTGTAGATCGTTTTTTAGGAAACTTAAATTGTTAACTTTGCCCTCACTATATATCTTTGAAGTCGCCATACATATAAGACGTAATCCTGCCCTTTTTCCACGGGTCTTAAGCGTTCGCCGAGGTGATTATCTATCAGCTAATCAAAAAACTATAAATAAAACTAAACTTCTCAGCAACAGTGTCTTTGGAATGTCGATTAAAATTTATAACTCATTGCCAAGAGAGATTAGGAAGGTTGATGAATTTTTGACATTCAAACAAATACTATTTCAATATCTTGCGGACAAGGCTTTTTATACAATTGAGGAGTTTTTTGACATCAACAAAAATGAATTGACATCATACTAAACAATACACGATCACTGACATTATTTTAGCTTATACACTTTCTATACCTATAATTTAATCAACTACTATTGCATAATTCATAAACTTAATATTAAGATTTTGTACGCCAAATGGCAGATCACAGAGCGCAATAATATTTGTATTCGTATCTTCTAAATTTACCTGTGAATCACAAATAAATGATTTTGATTTGATTTTGATTTTGAGAATATAAGCCCCCAGGTCCTCGAAGGCGACTCCATTCAAATTATTACATCAGTATCCTTTAATCACCTGTTAATTTAAATAAGCACCCAGGTCCACAAAAGCTACTCAAAGTCAATGCTAATTGAGAATCCAAGAAATGTAAGAGTGGATGTAAGGTACACGAGAATCAAAAATAATCAAATTAACGGACTAAATTCTTCATTAAACAGGGTGCGGCCAGGAGACAAGCGCAGTGCTGCAGATGTACGTGCGTATCTGCAGCACATGCTGAGGCTTTCGGGCAACATACGACTTCTCAGATACTTATTATTTATTCTCTGTTTTTCTCTGTACTTTTCTCTGTGACTGGGCAACGACGGAAAAGAGTGGTAATGAGTTTATCAGTCTATGTATGTATGTTTGTTCCTTTGTGGCACTGTAGTTCGACAATAATCTGCTCTTTTGTCTAGTTGCGATTTTGTGTTATTGATTTACAGGAAGAGCCCAGCAACCATTCATGGGCGAACTATTATAGAAATATTAACCTCACCTAACTGCCTGGAGTGCATAGCCTTCTTAACGCTCTCATCTGTCTGCAGCTTCATATTTTTCTTCACAGCCTGCCTGGCGGCCAATATACGCCTCAGCAACGCCGGTAACACCCCCCGCCTGACCGAGGCCTTGACGAAGCCGACGCCGACTGGCGACCAGTGAACTAGGCCTTTATTCATCAGGGCTTCGAGTTTGGACTTCGATATTCTGAGACGCCATGCTCCGAATTCGTAAGCTGTGTCGCTGTAGAAATAATTATCTTAAATAAATAGAGCAAGCATGTCTGGCAAAAATTAAACACTGCAGTGTAAGTAACGACCTATTATATGAAACTGGCTTTTATAGCCGCATAAAAAGTTTAATTTTCCTAAATCCGTTCTTAACGTACCTATACCTAAAACAGCACTTTATTTGCCAAATTTTAATAATTTATACACTTAACACGTATTTACGCTTATGAGCGGATTGTTACTATGTATAATTTTAAGTATATATTTTTCAAAAGAAAAGTATAAGTTCCTATCCGTTGTCTAGCACCCAAAACACAAGTCTAGTTACTAAGCTTGGGGCTAGATGGCGAGGTGTGGAATGTCCTGCAATATTTATTTTATTTATTTTTACTTAAACTTTTCTCATGAATCACTCAGTCCATTGGTGAAAACCGTTTGAAAATCTGTTCAGTAGTTTTTGAGGGTGCTTTGTTTTGTAACATAGTGTTAAGGCAAACTAACCCATTAATATTCTGTACACGTCCAATACAAGTAGAGAAGCAGTAGTTGTAGGCAATCATCATTGAAGGATACAGGCTTTGGAAGTCAAGGACTATCATTGGATCTTTGTAAAAACGAGATTCTGAAACAAACAAAGTAAAAAGTTATATCAATGTGTTATAATATTAGATATTAGCTGCACCTGCGAGGTTGCGAAGAACTTTTCCATATTTTCTCACCATTTAAACTTTTTCTACATTCTTTTGAATTGATCTCTATTAGCAAAAAAATATTCGTCGATTTTTTTTTAAATATACTTGTTCGATATCTGGCTAGGGTAATGACTTTTTCCAAAATTCTAATGATGCAGTTTTACTTTTTGTCAAATTTGGGCACACAACATTTTCCAGCTGTTTTAGGTATCTTTTATAGTTTAGGATATATCCCTGCTGAGAGCTCATATTAAAATCATCCTGTATATTAGAAAGAGATTAATAGATTACACAACCCTAGCCTGTCTGCAATGTTTATTTCAATATTAACAATATTTATTTCTTACCCGGTTCGAAAATCAAAGGAAGACACTCGGGCGCCTTCATTGCGGCCCGTTGTTTGACAGTAGGCGACAAAGCAATGAGATTGAGAGGCCTTGCGGCCCGTAACATTAGTGATTCAACGCGGAACTGCGACCCACGGGAGAGGACCTCCCACCATTGAAGACCGAAAAGACGAGCTAGCTCTGCAGTCCTATCTGCAAAATAAATTAGATAAATAAACTTCATTTGTACAACATACTAGAAACATTTAAAAATAAACAAAAACGAAAAGCGCTATTTATTTGTTGTTTTCAGACTGACTTAAAAGTAACCACTTTTTGAAAATTAAAGGCGTCGATTTGGCCATCAAGCAGCAAAAATTCGGACAATAGATATTTTCAAAAAACGCGAAGATTCGTACCAACTATTTCGGCGTCGTCGTCGCTTAGACGCCATGGATGCCTTACCTACTTAGAATTGGCAAATATCCTGCATTGTTTAATATCTTGCTTAATAACCCACCATCCCCTTTTTTAATTCTTGTCCATCCAAAAGTTGCCTGGAAGAGATCGCTTTTAGCGATAATGTCGCCCATTGTGCCATATTCTTTGGTTATTATTGTTTTTGTAGCAGGAGTTTATGTTAGAATTAAGGTTTAATTTGGTACAATAAAGAGTTTATCTAACTATCTATCTTGAGCTGTGTTAAATTATATCTAAAGCAATACTTTCTCACCAATACTTACTAATAATATCAAGTTTTTCCAACATTCTCACAGTTCCCGTCAACTTTGTGATATAATACTCAACTGGAATCCACCTTCTTATCCTTGATTCATCATTCCACCATTCACTTAACTCTGCATGACTATACTTCGGTACTCTCTCTTTTAAAACTTCAAACATACAGTTCTCAAAGCTATAACTAGATAGAGCTAATTCGTGACGGAATAATCTCCAAACGTTAAACATTATTCTTCCTATAATTCGTCCTTCGAAATCATTATCTTCTTTTGCACGCCTTTGTCTATTCTTCTCGGTTATTCTTGAAATTTCAGTCACCATATCTAAGCCTAATATAATAGAACGTTCGAGAATATATCCCCAAGAAGCCATTTCGATTTCATAACCGCACATAATATCAGGATCATGCACTTTAACTAGTTCTATGACTTTTTCTATTATTTCTATTTCATTGTTAACATAATTAATTTTGTAATCAAATACGCATCTTTCTAAATATTTAGGCGGAGGGTTGCTGTCGACGACTAGAATTTCAGTAAGGGTTTTAGTTAGAAAATGGTTTGATGGACAATCGTTGGTGATGTTTATGAATATAGCTTGAATTGCGTCTAACGCAGGGTCGGGCTGTAGGTCTCCTCCTACTGATGTGTGTACTTCAATCAACATTAGAGTTAAAAAGTTTACCTACGGACAAACAAATTCACAATTCATATGTATATCTATAGTAGAATACCATATGGTATGGAGTTAATTTACTCACTTCAACAGTTGGTGTATCAATGACGTTAGTTTCCTTTTGACTGTTACCACCAAAACATAAAAAAGACCCATCAGGCTGCATAGTCACTTGCATTGAACTATCCGTACTCGATCTTTCCTGTAATTTACCATTCGTTCTTAATATATTATCTAGTATGTAATTAATATGAGAGACTTTATTTTTGAAGTATTTTATTACCTTATCGTCACTTTCTAAACTTAAACTAGTCTCCGTTACATCATAATGAAGTCCTAAAGCCTGTGAATTATCTAAATCCTCAATATTTTCACTAACATTATCAATTTCAGATTTTTCAGTAGACGTTATATTATTATTTTTAAGCCATTGTTCAACTTGTTTACTTGTAGGTGGTTTGTTTATCGGTTCGAGAATAGAACTTCTATTTCCTGCTAAAAGAGTTTTTAATGCTTCTGGTTTTGATGATTCTTGAGATAATTCATTGGTTTGTAGAAAAATTAGTTGCCGCCATTCTTCTAAACTTGTTGTTTCTAAAACCTTTTCAAAAGGCTTTTGATCTCTTGCTACTTTACTTTGTAATTTTAATAACATTTGTCCTATTTCTACTTTATCGCCTACGTCTTTGTGGTTAGAATAATATGGCACTGTTCCAATAACTTTAGGAATGTTGTACTGCTCAAGTGTATTTTCGATGTAATCTTTTGTCGGTGGTTTTATTTTTGGTGTAATAATTTTAACTGTTTTACTTTTTACTTCATCCATTGGAGATTTAATATTTTGATCTAAAGTTCCATAATTATTTTGATCCAAAACTTCATTATCACAATTTTTTTCGCTTTCATCTTCTAAAGATGAATCAAACATTTTTGAAGCATAAAAACTCATGAAACCAGATTTTTCTTCCGGAGTTGAATCTATATCTGTATCGGGAATATGTACAGTTTTGTTTTTATTTATTAATGAAGGCCCAGCTACAGGTACATATTCATTTTGAGCATCATATGCATCAGCCACATTAAACCCTGTATTTTCTTTGAATTCATTATTTTCTGTTACTCTATTTACTAAATCTACTATATTCTCTAATTCATGATTAACTTCATCAGGCTTTTCTAAAGAATTCTCCCTGAAATTAGCATCTGTTTTAATAGCTCTTCTTAAATGATTGCTAGAAATATCTTCTATCGTATCTCTAGATACGTTTATTTCATCTATTTGACTAATATCTGCATTTTCAGAATCATTTTTTTCATTAGACTTCTTTACTATTTTCTTTTTAGACTTAGGGCGAGATAGACCAAGTTGTAATGGTCTCATTTTTCTTTTTCTAACTTTTTTAACGTCTGTAAAATTACATAGAATTTTTAGAACAACGATTAAAAATATATTAATAAAAATATCATTAAAATTACAATATGACTTACGTTCATCATCAAATGTGCCATCAAGCTGCGGTATACAAGCTCCATCCCAGAAAGAATCATTCCATACTGGTGAATCATCAATAGATTCGTCTTTACTGCAAAAAATTATGAATAAACTTGAATGTCTTCTAGGTATAAACTAGGTCTAGGTCACTTACCTTTAGACGTACTTACATATAGTAGTCAAACGCTGGGCTACAATTATAAACAAAACATTGTGCTACATACAGATTTACTTACCTTTCATAAGGATTCATACAGATGGTATCCTCATTATAAATTTTCGAGTAATCAGCATCATCTAGATCTAATTCATCTTCATCTTCATTTGCTGGTGTTCCCAATACACTGTCATCTTCTATTGGTTTCTCATCCATGTCTTTAAGTAGATCTACTAATTCTAAATCTTCTGTATTTACTGTAACAATGAGATATCCATGATCTAGCTGTGTTCGCCGATCATATGAGGTCGTGCGGGTTAAGTTACGCGTCGCATGGTTATTACTTTGATGGGTGATGTAAGTATTTTTATTACCTCATCACACAAAACTGAAGCGATAAATTTGGTATCGACATAGCTGAAGTCCTGGAAATAAGACATAGGGTATGTTTTTTCTAAATATTTTTGACGGGATCAGGACTTATAGGGAGGCGTAGCTAGTTATTGATAAATATTAAGGCGAAATGCAGAACAATTCCTAAAACATTGTTCTAAATTATATACTATGGCTACCGGATAACTTACATAATACTTGGCTATAATGCAGACTGCAGTTTAAAGCAACATCTTCATCAACAATTGTTGTATCCATATCACCAACTAGTGTTTCATCAAAGCACCTTCTTGATTCATTGAAATTAGAACTACTTTCTGGTAAATGCACACTGACATCGACGGCGTTAAATAATTGTGAACCTTCTAGGCTTTCCGCGGGGTAGTATACAGCTTCTGTTACTTTATTTACATTATCACTAGTAATAACAGGTTTATTGATAGCATTGGACATTTTAATTTTAATCATCTGTTCAAATTTATAATGAGAATCGGTTTCTGCATCTTTGATTCGACCTTGAGAAAGAGATTTTGATGCAATAGATGCATTTAACTGTTTACGCCTTTCATTTTCTTGGTTCCATACTTCTTCCAAGCCTGGGTTTTCAATACCGTCACCTTTACCGACTCTCTGCCTGTTTATTATATGTGAAGCAACACAATCAGCTTCGAAGAAACATGAGCTCTCTGGTTTTAGTTTTAATTCATCACTGTTGAAAGGATCATTACTGTTTTGTGAAAGACCAGTCTTCCTGAATTTCACTGTCTGTAAATCTATGTTGCTCATGCCAAAAAGGTTGAAGTCTATGAAGAATTGCAGAGTGAAATTTAAGTGTGATTCGTGAGGTTGGAACGGCTGTCCAAGTATCGCTCCATTGCTGCATAATTCAACAGCCTGTTTTATCAAACCAGGAGTGTATAGAAACACTTTGAGGTACAAATGTTCTTTGTTATGATACCCATAAAAAGGCCTGAAAAATGCAGAGGTGAATAACTTTAAAATTTTCAATGAATTAAGTGGTTTGTGTGTTGGTATACTTACAATCCTTTAACCAAAGTGATTTTGTAGACATGTTGATTTGATGATGTTGCTTGTTTCAATGCTATATTTAATGCTTTATCTAAACTTGCTGCAATCTATTAAAATTAAAGAGATTATTTTATTTACTATCAAAGATTCTATAGTAATTAAAGTACATTATGTTCTCACCTAATGTACGTCGGCTGCATAATTGCAGCCCCTGTTAGAGTTTAAAAATTATTATTATTGGCATGTTTTCATTCTAATATTTTTGTTTCATAAATTCATGAGTTAGAAGACTTTAAACTTCAACTACAGCAGGTGCCTAGAATCTTGCTTGTGTTAAAAAAATCTTGTAACAGGCATTTTGGAGCTCTATGATGTGTCTGCAATTATGCAGCCGACCATACACAGAATTTAGACTAAATTGAATCTAAATTTTTGTATGTTGTTTCTTATAATGTCTCATAAAAGCCAGAATTGATTGATTATGATGTTATATTTTGGGGAATAGGGAAAATGATGTCAATATTTATAGCCAGGAAAGCAATCATCAGTCAAGTAGTACACAAAACAAGCTTTCGGGTTCAGGTTCAGGGCCCCAATTTCCGCACTTAGGCATCAGTCTGCCCATTGCGCAAAACAAGCCTTGAGGCACAATCGAGATGGTAGTCTTACTATTCAAGGTTTATGTTAGAAGTCTAACATAAACCTTAATAGATAGTGTGTGTGTGGGGGGTGTGATAGTGGTCAAACGCTGACCTATCATATATAAAAAAAAAAAAAAAGTCTAGTTTAGTCCTTACTTGATATAGATACTGTGGTTCAGGATTAGGTGTCGGACAAGGTATGTAGAAGTAGGGGAACACCCCATGCACATGTAGACATGCTTTATGTCCCTCTGGAGTAGCTCCAAATATTCTCAAGACAGGAACCTATAATAACATTAACATAATATTACATGTCTAATTACTGGTCCATAAACATTTAACTATTCAGTTTAGTTTAGTTCTGCAGGGCTGTTTCTGCACTTAGCCACTTCATTTGGACCATTGTGCGTGTGAGAAGATCCTCCTTGTGACTCCAACCATCCCGGGTCCTTCCAGAAGGCTAGGAGCGTTTTAAGGCTGCTGCAGGCCTCCAGAAAGATGCCGGCGATTGAACATTTAAACTATTTGCCCACACCCAGCAATCAAGTATCTTTGGTCAAAAACTTAGGCCGTTGATAAAGAAGATAATTTTTCCACGTGATATTGGCCGAAATTGCACATCGTGTCAGCAGACGGCCATAAAGAAGAAGTTGAATTGAAAAGAAGATAATGTTACACAATAATTAACAGGTTTAAACAAGTCGAATGTACTCATACAAGTTAATGTTAGTTTTACCTACCTGTTTTATGTCGGATCCTCTAAATTCAGAGTATATAACATCTATTCCTGGCACTGGTTTGGTCAAATAATGATCGCAAACGACTATTCTGATCGAAAATTTCGGATTTATAATGGACACTGAAAGTTATGGTAAAGTTTAGGATATCGGAAATTGAGCATGAAATTTTATTAAATGAAATTTAATCTTTGTAAAATATACTTACAATCTTTGTCACTCATAGTTTGAGAAGTAACTGTAATTAATTAATAGGTTTAGGAATGGGTATGTAGGTAATAATTATCATTATTATTCACAAATAATTCACCACAAAAACAAGATTGACCGCATGAAACTATTGTTTACAATGTTAGACAGATGTCAAAATTAAAGTCTTCATCACTGTCAAAAAACCAGTGACAGTACAGCTAGGGTAGTGCTACAAGTTTTTTGAACTTTGTACAAGTTCCAATCGATTAAAAACGATTTAGCGCCCGTCAATAGTTTACTTAGCACTCATCAACATTTACATCAATAATGATTTATTTCGTAAAATCTAACGATTTTTGAATTTAATGGTTTGAAAAGAATTGAAAGAAAAAAGATAGAAAAGAAATGAAAGAAAGAATCGCTAAAAAATTATACTTCAGACAATGAGGTTAGAGAGAGGTCAGACGCTCTTTGCCTGCCTGTGAAAAAAAGAAAAAAAAAACAATCTGTCATCCTCATGATCCTCACCTCAACTGTCAAACTGTCATCCTTCTATCACAAAATTCACAAATCTGAAAAAATTAGTTGTGCGTGTTTTGTGTCCTACGTTGTGTCGTGTTGCTTTTTCATTTATTAATTAGAAATTCTAAAGAAATACATTTAAAAAACGTAAAAAATTAAAAGGGCTACAATGAGTAAAAAACAAAATTTGTGATATTCAATTGTAACAAAGTGTAAAGTGAATTTCGTATTGGACTAGTCTTGTAAAATGACGTGCAAGTTCGAAGTGGGAATAATTAAACAAATTCATATTCTTAACAAGAGATAATTAGTTAGAACCAAGTGTGAAATGATGGATGAAGAAGAAGCGGACTTGCGGGAGCAGATATTCCACAACAATGTCCGCGAACAAATTGTAAGTTTTACTTTTTATCATGACAACACAAAGAAGTAGAGCTATCTCTGCCTTGAAACTGTTTAGAAATTATATTTGCGTCGATAATTATTTACGTACGTGGTAGTTGTGTTTATTTAGTCTATTAACGTTGCTTAAATATGTCTACTTTTATAGTTTATTGGCTGACTAGCTACACCTTGCCCCTATAAAACCTGTTTAAAATGAGTCTTAAAAAATAGCATCTTACGGTCTAACCCCTATGAGATGAGGCCCTTGCTCTGTAGCAGACAATATTAATGGTCTAACTTCAATAATAGACTAAATATTGACTCTAATTGTTACAGATTTTCCTACTCCTCTTCATTCTACTATATCTCTTATCATTCATGCTCATCGAGAAGTTCCGTCGGCGAGACAGCGAGGATTACTTCACAGCTGACGAAGATGAAGTCAAAGTGTACAGGATAAGCCTCTGGCTGTGTACATTTGCACTGGCCGTATCACTCGGGTCTGCACTATTGTTGCCAGTGTCGATAGTCAGCAACGAGGTGCTGATACTGTACCCAAATAGTTACTATGTCAAGTGGTTAAACAGTTCGTTGATACAAGGTGAGATTGTTATTTATACTAATAATATAAAGAGAAAATGGATTGTTTGCTGTTGATGAAACTTGGTATGAGGATTTTGAGGATACATTGACAGTAACATAGGCTACTTTTTATCACAATATTCCAACGGGTATGGAAGTTAGGTAGGTAAATCCGCAGAGCACTGCAAGTAATAAATATATTTCATATCCTTGCTTAAAAGAAAGATATTAAAGCAAAATGCTCATACTCATACTCATTTATTTAGACTGTAGTACATACAGAACACTTAGTCACGTCATAAAGTTACATATTTTTAAGGACAAGGAGTACTAAAACAATTAAATTTAATAAAACAATAAATAATTAATAAATTAAAATAAAACATTAATAAGAAAGGTGCTGCTGTAAAGAGGCATTGTCAATCTCCTATATATCAAAACGATCGGCCACTACCTAAGCATTTGTGCTATCAATACCAAGAGAAGGAATTGAGTTATGGTGCTTATGCAATTTTATCCCTTAATCAGGATAATTGTTAGAATACCTTTTCATTGGAACTGGCAACCTGATTAGTGTATTTTAGCATCATGACATTCAAATGTCTCCTAATTAATTTTTAGTAATAGCTGATGTAAATTACCATGAATATTGCACTTGCAAAACAACTTGTGCTTTTTAAATATTTATTCAAATGTTCACATAAAATATTATTATGTTTGGCAGACATTTGTTTAGTTTGGTATTCAGAAATAGTAATGTATGAGGCTAGTATTAGTCTTGTGAAAATTGCCATAATGGTAATCCAGAGTAGAATGCAAAGTAATAAAAACATTGTTTTGAGTTGTTGGTTACCCTGTTGAGTCATGCATGATGTGAACACCTACAATTTTAGCTTATTGTCAACCTCTGTGGCGCAACGGAAGAATGCGATTTAGGCTGACATCAGACGAACTGCATCGCAGCGACTGCGCACGGTCGATATGTTTTAACTGCATGCAGTTGTATGTTCGGCTTCATACAATCATGATATCAACTGCACGCATTCGGCTGCAGTCGTGTGAAGTCTGCACGCAGTCTGCTGCAGTCGTGTGAAGTCAATATCAACTGCATACAGTCGTGCCTTCGACTTTAGCCTACCGCGCGAAGTTGAAGGCACGACTGTATGCAGTTGATATAAATTTCACACGACTGCAGCCGACTGCGTGCAGTTGATATCATGACTGTATGGAGTCGAACATACAACTGCATGCAGTTAAAATATATCGACCGCGCGCAGTCGCTGCGATGCAGTCTGATGTCAGCCTTAGAAAGTTGCAGATTCGATTCTTACCTATCTACACTAATATTATAAAGCTGAAGAGTTTGTTTGTTTGTTTGTTTAAACGTGCTAATCTCAGGAAATACTGGTTCAAATTGAATAATTATTTTTGTGTTAGATTTTCCATTTATCGAGGAACGCTATAGTCTATATTATAATTCGATATTCCCACGGGATCGGGAGTAATATTATAAAGAGGAAAGATTTTATTGTTCGTTTGTTTGAACGCGCTAATGTCAGAAACTACTGGTTCGAATTGAAATTTTTTTTTGTGTTGGATAGTCCATTTATCGAGGAAGGCTTTATAACTTTTTATTTTGATATTCTCGCGGGATTGGGACTTACGCGGGTGAAACCGCGGAGCGCAGCTTGTCCTACTAATATTATAAATGTGAAAGTTTGTGTGTGTGTGTATGTATGTTTTTTACTCCTTCACGCGAAAACTACTGGACCGATTGTATATTATAAAACTTCTTTTGTCCCCAGGGTTATGGAACCACGTATTCCTATTCTCAAACTTATCAATGTTCGTGTTCCTGCCGTTCGCATATCTATTCTCCGAGTCGTCCGGTTTCCCCGGCTGCCGTGGACTCAAGGGACGGGTGTATGAGACCTTTATAGTACTGGCTCTGCTTGGTGTCGGTATGCTGGGCCTGGCGTATGTGGTCTCCGCTTGGATGGAAGGAGATCGATCTAGTATTGATGCTTTATTAAGTAAGTTTATTTTGAAATAAATAAATATTGTAGGACATTCCACACATCGCCATCTAACCCCAATCTAAGTAACTAGACCTGTGTTATGGGTGCTAGACAACAGATATACTACTTATATACTTTTCTTTTGTAAATGTACATAGAAACAACCAGACCACAGACAAATATCTAAGCATAAATACTTGTCTGAGGCGGGAATCGAACCCGCGACCCTGTGTTTGGCAGTCCGGTATGGTGACCATTGTGCCAACTGGGTCGTACTTACCTACCTATTAACTAATGAATTCTTGCAAGAAATCCTACTAATATAAATGTGAAAGTTTATGTATGATTGTTACTCCTTCACGCAAAAACTACTGAACCGTATGCAATAAAACTCAATATATAGATAGCTGGAGCTACTTACACATAGGCTACTTTTTCTGCGGAATCGGGACTTTCGCGGGTGAAACCGCGGGGCGCAACTAGTACTTGCTTATACTTGAGTCTAAAACTCTCGTGACCCAGTCAAGCACATACTTAACTGCATTTTAAAGTTCATTTAAAGGAAAAATATTACAACATAATCGTTACGTGCAATCTTGCGAAAATCAACAGCTTAATCGACTCTAGCCCTCTTATTCCAAAACGAGGTTTAAGGATAGTCCGAGATGTGGATTTAAACCTTAGATTTAGATACAGATTCACTCGTGAACTTTAGTCTAAACACTATTCCCTATCTATACTAATATTATAAAGAAGTAAAGTTTGTTAAATTGTAAGGGGTAATCTCGGGATCTACTGCACCGATTTTAAAAATTCTTTCACCAATAGAAAGCCACATTATTGCTGAGTGTCATAGGTTATATAAAAAACCGAAAAATAAAAAGGCTTTTACGTGGTAGTCCGTTTTGCAAAGTGAATCGGAGAAAAAACGGTCGTATGAAAGCGTTTCTTACGAACGCTGCCTTAACTATGAAAGATATATTTTTGAGTTCTATAGAAAATATGTGGAGCTTGAAAATGCCTACAAAAAAGTCAACGAAAGCATATGTCTAACTTTTATATTTAAGTTACAAAAAGTATTTTTTTTAATATTAGTATAGATAATTTAATTTTTAATATTATTAAAATAAATGCCCAACGAAGTGGGCACGGGTCAGCTAGTATAATCTATAGGGATAGTGTTTAGACTATAGTTCCCTATATAATCTATAGGGATAGTGTTCAGATTATAGTTCACAAGTGAATCTGTATCTAAATCTAAGGTTTAAATCCACATCTCGGACTATCCTTAAAACCTCGTTTTGGAATAAGGGGGTTGGCGTATTGAGATGGGGGATCTAAGCTAAGAGAACTGTTAAACCGATTTTCACAATAACTAACTAAGATAGAGATCTTCACCTTTATCTAAAATTGTTATAATTATTGTTTTTATTTTAAATTACATTTTCCATACAATTTGTTGGTGAGTTCTTTATCGCCATCCTAATTTAACTATTAACTATTTATATTAATACTAGCGACCTGCTCCGGCTTCGCACGGCTATATTATGCATGTATTACATATCCTTCCTCTTGAATCACTCTATCTATTAAAAAAACCGCATCAAAATCCGTTGCGTAGTTTTAAAGATCTAAGCATACAAAGGGAAATAGGGACAGAAAAAGCGACTTTGTTTTATACTATGTAGTGATGATTATAAAGCTGAAGAGTTTGTTTGTTTGAACGCGCTAATCTCAGGAACTACTGGTTCGAATTGAAAAATTATTTTTGTCTTAAATAGTCCATTTGTCGAGGATGGCTATAGGCTATTTTATATTTCGATATTCCTACGGGATCGGGACTTACGCGGGTGAAACCGCAGAACGCAGCTAACATAAGTCTAAAATTGATCACAAATCAACCTTAAACAGAACGTCCCAGATTCCTAACTATCCCGAACAATGAAGCAATAAGACTTTATTTCGTAATACCATCCAAATAGTACATAATATTATATTGAATAAACTATCCATGTTCAATTGACCGTGAAGAGTATAGCCGTGTAATTGTTTTGTTTTGTAACTTTAGTTGCTCCGGATGTGGTACAGTTACAAATGACAATAGTGTCTGTTGGTTTTTATTACAGCTACCTAAAAATGTTTTTTGGGAATAACTTTCAGAGTAGTTTGTGTCTCTACGTCCTAACCTAACCTAACATTTATAAAACACTAAGTTAATTCAATAAATATGACTGATCTTTTTTTAGGGTTCCGTACTCAAAGGGTAAAAACGGTTGGAAACTCATGGATTCTAGTCGATTTGCAAATGTTACACTGTGCTATTCAATCTACTGCCTGGTAGATCTGCTATATGTAAAAAAAGATAGCCCACTAATTATGTCGCACGAGGCATGATAGAGTCTGTGCCTCGATTATCTAAGGTTTAAAGGGGACACATTGCTCGGAAGCGACCGACAGCCGCGACTTATAGGCATCTGTGTAATGTAAATGTATGTAACTGTGTACACTATCTTACGTAAGTCGCGGACGTAACCTTGGGCCGCCCTTGAGCGTTCGGACGTCCGCGGACGTCCTAGAGCGATCTGGGCCGCTTGATGCCAAATGACCGTGCACACTTATCAGTCGCGGCTGTCAGACGTGTCCGTAAGCCGCGTCATAATATGTTCCCAGCTTAAGTCGTCGGGCGTGTGTGATTTGGGGGCGATAACTCCAGGGGTGACATGGCAATCCCGCCCTATCACACACGCCCGATGACTTAAAACTGAGTGAATCAAAGCACTGGTCTATCGTGGCTAGATACCTTCGCATATTTATCTCTTTAAACCTATTTAAAAGCTAATGATAAGATCAATAAATTAATTCTAAAGCTTAAGATTTTTCAAAACTTGTTTCGCGAATTTAAATGACGAAGACCCCTAAGGTTATTATTACTAAAACATAATGCTTATTTCTAATATTAATAACTTCATAATATTTAAATAAGAATCCTGTTTGCTTTGCAGTTTAACTTTGCACAGTGCAGGTAACTAAGTAGGTACCTGATAAACTAATTCGATTATCATCCGATAAGATAACGCGTTACTTTGAACTTTCAGAAATAAATACCAATTCTGTACCTACTTCATTATATCAGTCACAGGACGTCCAATGGCTGAACATAAGCCTCCAAAGACTTCTAAAGTGATCAGTCGCATGCCCTCTGTGTCCTACGACTTCCCGCAACCTTACCTCTCTTCTCTTCTTATCTCCTGAATTTCTCAGATTCGTATTGGGATCGTTTTCTGCTATCGAACAAATGTCAAAGTTTACAGCTTTGTTTTTGATACTCGTACACACTAACTGTCATTTGCGAACAGAGGTATATCTTTTTTTTAATCCGACCTCCCAAAGATAGCTTGCGTTCTAAGATAGTAATTTCAATCGGTGGGTTGGTTGTTGGCTCAGTCTAATGGATCGAAATATCTATCTCCGATAGCTAAAAAGGATTGGGATTGGTTATTAATTTTGGGCGTAAGTCGTCATCTTGATTGCTGAAGGTCGTGTCTAGGACGAATTGTTGTCGATCACTTACCTACTTACCTTAAATAATCGTTTCTTTAAGCCCTTTTTAAGAAGCTAAAGAGCATCTGAGTAGATTTTTAGGGTTCGGTACCCAAAGCCTTTTTTTTTACTAAGACTCCACTATCCGTATGTCCGTAGGTCACCAGGCTGTATCTCATGAACCATGACAGCTAACCAGTTAAAATTTTGCTGCTGTAATCTATACTAATATTATAAAGCTGAAGAGTTTGTTTGTTTGTTTGTTTGAACGCGCTAATCTCAGGAACTGCTGGTTTGAATTGAAAAATTCTTTTTGTGTTGGATAGTCCATTTATTGAGGAAGGTTATAGGCTACTTTTTATCTCGATATTCCCACGGGATCGGGAGTTACGCGGGTGAAACCGCGGAGCGCAGCTAGTATCAAATAAACAGAATATAGTGTTACGGAACCCTTCGTGCGGGAGTCCAACTCGCACTTTAGAAATATGTATGAAAACGCTGTTCATATTTATTTATTAAAAATTATATTTCTCTTGTCTACAGATCTATGGACATATCTACCCTTCCTGTATTCGTGCGTATCTTTCGTCGGTGTTCTTATGTTATTAGGTGAGTCCTTGTTTATTTTGTAGTTTTATAGGGTCTTCGGTAGACTCATCCTACAAGCACACGGCGACGATTTTCGAATTTCGTAGACTCAAAAAGAGCTAACGATATCAACACTAATTTTATAAATAGGTTTTTTTTGTTTGTAACGAATACGCGCCAAAATTACTAGACCGATTTCGATGAAACTTTGTATGAGGATACATAAATTTATTAGGTTACATAGGTTACTTTTTATCCCGATATCGTAATTTATGCGGGCGAAACCGAGGGGCGGTGCTAGTTCTATTATCTAATTACCGCCTATAAGACTTAAGAGGAAAGGGTACCGGGGGCTTTTTCCATACAAACTATATTACAAACGTAGTCGACTGTTTTCTCCCTGGATAATGACACTAGAGCAAATATTTTTGGTGCATAAAACTTATAACTGCCATGACCACGCCCCTATTTTTTTATTTTTTTTATTTTTAATTTTTTAAATTTTAATTTCTATGATACCAAAACATAGGGGCATAGTCATGGCTGTTATAGGTTTTAAGGCACAAAAATATTTGTGCTAGTGTCATTATCCAGGGAGGAAACAGTCGACTACGTTTGTATGGAGAGAGTGCAGATACCCTTTCACCTTAATTACCAATCAATACTAAGTTAGCCTTTCACTTAATTACAAGTTAAGTGTGCATTGAACTAACGATTAACATACATCATATACAATTTAAAGTTAATCATAATATCAATTAATACTGAGGTATAAATACCTACTTATTAATAAAAAAATGCTCCGATAATAAAACTTACTGAAAATTTTCCATTTGTGACTTTGCGAATGAATATTTTCTATTTGTGTTAAGGCGTGAATAATTGTAATTTTCATGTAAAATAAATTTATGAGTGTATAAGAATTTCTTAATGTTCCAGAAAGTACTTAATGTGTCTTGTAACATTAAGTGGGGTCAGTCGCAAAATGTCCTTTTCTCAGATTATCCCTTTCTCAAAATGTATTTTTGGACTGTGTTTTTTAAAGTTTATAGTATTAAAATAAAATATAATACTTAATCTTTTGCATTTGGGTAACAGTAATAACAGTAATCGGTATTTCGATATTAACTGCGCTGGAGAAGTGTCGATCCCATGAAAAAATCGGTATAAATTAGCCATAGAGCGCATTATCGTAGCACGTGTTCGCAAGAACGCGGACTATAATTCACTAAGTGAAGTATACTACAACTTATTTCCTTTTAAATTCAAATAAAACTCTAAAGATACTCCCCATTAAACATTGCTACCGTGATCGGTTTCTAAAACGACTTTATTTTATTTCTTGTTGCAACGGATAACGTGATCAGTGGGTAAAAATATTTATTTGTATTTAGTTGGAGACTGATCACATTACTAGTGGATACAACTTGGCATGATCAGAGACTAATTCCATCTGAGCACGATATCCGTGGATACAAACCGTTTTCCCTACGCTTTATTAACTAAATACTTATTTATCAATTCCTCTTCTTCGTGTCAACGGCGCGGCGGCCAATGCAATGCACCTTGATCACAGCACTTCCCCTCAAAAACTTAGTCACCAATCGCATTATCTGTTGCCCTGTTGAGGTCGTCTGCAGCTAACAGGGCAGAGAGAGCAAGACGTCTATTTAACAATTTACATGTAAGGAACATTTTGTGATTAAGGGATAACCGAGCAAGGGGCATTTAGCTCCCTCTAGACATTTTCTGAGCTATAACGTGCGCGTTTTGTTGTCGATAAATGTTTGCTTGCACCCATTCACCCGATGTTTGTTTGGTTTCGTTTCACGGCAATTAAGACCATAACAGTTTAGGTAAAGTCATGTTTTCAAGACATTGACCTCAAAGTGCAATGCTCTACTTTCCAAGTCTATTGAACTACAAAGCCTTTGATATTATATTTGTAAAAAGCTACTTATTATGGATATAAACTTCTGACTTATGCAGATCTATAATGTGTAATTCTAACTAAATATTAGACCGCATTGTCACTAACCATCAGCCCCCTTAGACAAGATTGCTTTCCATTAGCGATATCGCTAATTGTCAATTTTTTTTTCATTATTTTTTTGTATTAAATTGAGATAAACTAACGAAAAGTCACGTGGTCTTGCGTTAGAGAATAAAAAAATGGTAGAAAAGTTTCATCTTATGTCAATTTCATACAATGCATAAGTCAATTTCATATAATGCATAAGTCAATTTCATACAATGCATAAGTCCATTTCATACAATGCATAAGTCAATTTCATACAATGCATAAGTCAATTTCATACGTTTCATACATAATTTAAACAAGACAAATTTAAAAACAAGATTACTTTCCACTTTAGCGCTATCGCTAATTTAATCTCTATCTAAAGTAATCTTGTCTGAGGGGGAAGGTCTCCTTCAAGTTTCAGAAGTCTCACCAGTCTTCTGTTATCTGTACTTCTATATGTACTTAATATTATAAATAGGAAAATTTGATTGCTTGTTGGTTTTTTTGAATCGAATAGGCTCCGAAACTACTGGACCGATTATGATGAAACTTGGTATGAGGATAAATTGGTTCATTGGGAGTGACTTTTTATCGCGATCTTCTCACAAGACCGGGAGTTACGCGGGTGAAACCGCAGAGCGGTGCTAGTTTTAATATTAAATGGATCGTTAATAAACGAATCTATAAAAATATGAAACTGAAATAAGTATTACGTGTTTCAATGAAAATAAAAAACGTGTCCTACTTATTTATCTGAAATGTTATCGCCGTGGTACTTAATCCTTTAATATTATGGAAATATTCTTTACTAAATTACTTATGACATTTTAACCGATAAGTAACTACTTTGTTACCACGTACAAGGCAGGTACAGTCGCCAGCATAATTGCAGCACCCGGTAGAGTTCGAAAATTATTATTATTGGAATGTTTTCATTCTAATAATTTTTGTTTGATAAATTGATGAGTTAGAAGTCTTTAAACTTCAACTAAAGCAGGTGTCTAGAATCTTGCTTGTGTTGAAAACATTCTTATAACAGTCGTTTTAGAGCTCTACGGTGGGTCTGCAATTATGCAGCCGACCGTACTTGGTTTTTCAATTTTACAATCCTATGAAATAGATAGGTATAGGTACCTATCGACTCTCTGCTTCTTATATCGTCTTATTTAAAACTGTTAGTTTCCCAAAAAAATAAAATACACCTACCTACTCTTTGTGACAATACTTTTTAAAAGCTTTTATTTAACTTGCAATGTATGTATGTTTGTTCGGGTCAAATCTTGCAACTTAATTTTGTTACTTCAGTTCCTATTATTACGTAAATTACGATTCAGTGGGAATTTCCAAAAATCCACCCATAGTGATAATATCATAATCTAGTCTGTGAAACAACCAGGTGGAAAAAGTTGATTACAGGAGGAAAAATATCATGTTTCTAGTTTGTGTTTTGTAACCATACCAAGGAAAAACAATTAAATCAATAGAAATTAAAATATAATTTAGATAACTATTATAAACATAATTAACGCAAATCAACCTCTATTCAAATAAGAAAATAAAATAAATTAACATTTTCGGAACGCTCTGCCGCTATCTCAAAAAATAAATCTAAACTCTACTCATCATCTTCTCCGTAGATATTTTCCTTTTTCTCCAAGAAGTATTTAGTCAACTCCTCATGTTGTGGGAACATTTGGGCTAAGTCTTCTGTACATTTTTCTAACTCATTCATCTCATCAAGTTCTTTGAACGCCTTCGCTTTGTAGAGCCGTGCTTTGTAGCTGCTTTCGTTGATACGGAGAGCCATGTCGCAGTCATCGAATACCTGAAAAACAAGTAAAGGGAAAATTCCGAAAAATAAAAAAGTTGAAAATTAATGTAAAACTTACTTACAAGTTTTCGCGAAAATCTTTTGCCCATGTAATTTTTTCGTGTTGACTCAGACCTTGATTTTTATACACCTAAATAGGGCCTACAGACCTCTGTATCTGGTATGAATTTCAACTTGCTAGGTCCACCCGTTCCTGAGAAAATCGATGGTGACGGACAGACGGATAAGAGAGTGATCTTATAAGGGTTCTTTTTTACCTTTTGAGGTAAGGAACCCTTAAAAAAAGATCAATTAGCTGAACGGCAATTTAATTCGATAGATATTGAGATATTCCTACAGGAAAGTAATGATGTTAATACTGAAGTTTCTGGTTAAATGCCCGGAGTCTTGTCCATTTAATTTATGAAGCTAATTTATTCCGTTTTAAAAATAAACTTTGATGTCTCTAGTCAACTGGTAATTCTATAATGGAAAACACGTGCTTGCTCCATTTGTTTAACGTAATTATTTTAATTATTTTAGCTCTACCTACGTGTGTAGTTTAGATAGGCTTCTGTCCAATTCAATATTATATGGAACGTTTGGCTCAAGTTCACGACATATCTTATTTATTATCCCTTCAACAGTTTGTTTGACAGATATAAATGATTCACTGGGAAAGTGTTAATCAGATTATGTATTACTGATTATGCAATCCGATTAGATATACAATAAACATTTGTTGTTAATAGGATGTATGATTTTGTAATGCTTATTATCAGGATTATCTTGCACTTAGGCAGTCTACCGTCACCTTCAAAATATAGATTATTTTCCCCTTCACTGATTAAAATAAGTACAGTAACATTATCAAAACTTGTAAGTACTCGTTAATTAATTTTAGATTACCACGGTATTCAAGTTTATAGATAATTCTATATTTGAACTTTGGCTTGATCTGACTCTGCGTAGAGACTATGTTGACTACTGAATGTAATGTTAAGATATAAATAAATAAAATAAAATAAATAAATATTTCAGGACATATAATGGGGTAATACCTTTTCAAACTTCCCTAACTTGATGTTAGTCAATGCTCGATCGCAGTACATCATCGCATTATCACGTATTTGTTCAATAGCTCTGTTGTAGCAAGATAATGCTTTGTCGTACTCGCCACGGCGGAATGCTTTTTTAGCTAAGGTGTTGAGGGTGTCTGCTTTTTCACGGCGAATCTTGCGGTCTTGGGCCCTCTTTTCAGCGTCCTTACTTACTTCTGCCATCCATGCGTTTTTGTCCATTTCACCCTGCAAAATAAGTTAGTCGTCATACTTGCTAAATAGTTGTCTGCTAAAGTTATTTCTGTAAAGGGAAGTTAGTGTCACACACGGACTAACTGTTGCTTGGTACTGTTTTCTGTTTGGCGTGAGTTAGTCATGTATATTCAGAAATTAAACATAGCATGTCGCGTCGCATCCGCTTTGAAATAGCCATTTTGCATTCGTCCTTTTTAGGTTACAGTATTTACCATTTATCGATTGTGGTGAAGAGACCACCTTGTTTTTGTCGTCATGGAATTAATTGAAGGCCTTCGATGGATGTAGTACCTAAAGCATTCCTATCAATTTATTTAATTGATTGGAATGTTCATATTGTTGTCAATGGTTTCTATTGATGCCCAAAATTGTTGTGAAACTGTTTAGTTATATTACGGACCTAGTTGTTTATCCGTGGATGCATCTGCATTTAGATTTTATGAGAATAGTGCTCATCTAGGCTTTAAAAGGAATCCCTGTGCAAAGTTCCTCGTTTACAGGGTAATTGGTAATTATACTAACAAGCAGTTGAAGGCTACTTCTGTGCACTTTAACAAATTATTTCTACTACTTTTGGAAATTCGAAAAAAAAAAAAAAATTGTACGATAATGTAAATTTGAAAAACAGCTGATTTTTAAAACAAAGGTCATTTAGACTAAGAACAGTAGATAAAGCTAAAAAAAAAAAATACTATTTTAAGGTTAATGAACTCTCCGTATAAGAAACAGCTGTTTTTCAGGTAAACCTGACCACAAAATTTTCAAAAAAATGTTCGAATTTCCAAAAGTCGTAGAACAAAATTTGTTTGTTTAGGGTGCACAGAAGTAGCCCTCAACGGCTTGCTAGTATAATTATCAATAACCCTGTAGGTATAGATTTAGCCGTTTATAGAGAACTAGCTTTAACCGCGACTTCGTCCGCGTAGGAGTAGAATTTTCTAAAAATCCTTTTTAATTTACCTACTTCATAATACTCGTAGTTATATCTGTATGCCAAATAGCAGTCCTTTCGTTTGAGCTGTAAGTTGATATATAAGTCAGTCAATCAGGACTTTTCTATTTATAGATGTATTTAATTCGATTCGTAATGATTAAATCGTTTTAAGCCTTTATATTCACAGTATCTAACAAATGATGTCGGGAATACATCTGACCGAACACTTGATTGTTCGCGTTCACAATGAACTTGAGATGGAGGTCACGGCTGCGTTGTTATTTTAACTTTACCATTTTGCTAATACGTATACTGAAAGAAAACTCAATGTGTAGGTTATTATTGATGTTTTTATCCTCATCTTCCTTTAGGGATATTGTGGCTAAATATTGTTTCCCTATTTGTCTATGACCATCGAACAAATAATTTGTTGGAAGTAGTAATTCTTGAGTTTTTTCATAATACCTAAAAATATATTTAACACCTATAGGTTTATTAGATTTACAATAATCTACATGCTGTTCATCACTACATAGTATAAAACAAAGTCGCTTTTTCTGTCCCTATTTCCCTTTGTATGCTTAGATCTTTAAAACTACGCAACGGATTTTGATGCGGTTTTTTTTAATAGATAGAGTGATTCAAGAGGAAGGTTTCTATGTATAATACATGCATAATATAGCCGTGCGAAGCCGGGGCGGGTCGCTAGTTATTTATAGAGAAACGCGAGCCAAATAGCTTTCGCTGGTGAAACACAATTCACTCGTATTTATTCCGATGTAGGTATGTTAAACGATTAATTAAATCTATCTCGTCCCAAATACTAACTATATTCTTGGCAACCTATTACGTCGATGTAATGCTTGCCTAATTCGTTGTACATTAAACACACCTTATCTATATTTAATACAACGCCACAACAGTGGCAAATGTTCTGATAACCCAGTTAAAAGTACACATTGAATTGTGCTATTTGTACTCGTGGAAGTTTGGTGTTAATTGTGTGTGACACTACTATGTCTGATGTATTTATTAGACTGTCTGGGATTATTTTTGATGAACTCTCGACCAGTTTAAACAAGGAAAGACCTAATGGCCATAGACGCTGTGAATGTGGCTAGTTACTGATCCACAAAAAATTAACTGTTTGCTCCACAACCAGTAATTATCTCTAATCTATTTACGCTATTACGCGGGGGGCGCTATTTAAATCTAGCTGGCTAGCTAGATGGCTAGCTTTAGCTAGATGGCTAGCTTTAGCTAGATGGGTCTGGCCGGAAGACCAGCGCTGCAGCTAAGCAT
Source organism: Idaea aversata (assembly GCA_907269075.1). Taxonomy (NCBI): domain Eukaryota; kingdom Metazoa; phylum Arthropoda; class Insecta; order Lepidoptera; family Geometridae; genus Idaea; species Idaea aversata. Next base: position 11,672,661 of record OU026091.1, read on the forward strand.
GCTTGGCTGCAGTTTTTAGCTGAGGTCGACACATTTGGGTCAGCACACGACTCCTCATATATGTTGTTTTTTCTTTACCACTTTTTTGTTTTGTAATTAATTTTCATTGTCATGTTCATTTCATCATTCCTGTGTTTGTCGTGGGTTTGTACTCAATAAATGCGTTTCTTTCTTTTAATTAAAAATCTTACAAAAGCCATTGACACGAAAGAAGAAGAATATAATAAAAGTACTTCTAAATCTGAATCTTACCGCATCTTTATTATCCATAGACTTAAAAGCTTTTTTATTAATAACTGTTCGATTGTCTTTCACCTTCATTTTTACGTTTTCATCTAAAATGACTTTGCCCTGAAGATATCTGTCTGCCATTTGTGCTGCAGCATCAGCCTTCTTCTTGTCTCCACTGGCCATGTCTTTAACCAATGTTCTGACCTGACCGACTCTTTGCATGAAGTTGCTCCATTCTTCATTCAGCTCCAGCTCTTTCTGGTCTTTAAGAGCTGGATTTCCCCTGATTCTTCTCATATTTGATAAAATATTCAGGCGATCTAGGCGTATGTTTTCCTTTTTCTCCAGTAATGTTTACGTTACTTTGGCATATTGACGTAACGTAGCTCTTAGCAACAGTTGTTAGGTGGGTTGTTACGACCTCTATTCCACAGCTCTTTCTGTTAATAAAGAGGTTTTATACCGTTGTCTTTCTCTAGTCTAGATAAAATTTAGCCTAGATTTTAGAGAGAATGTAATTATTTTATCGGAGACAGTCCATTAATTTTATAACTTTCTAATAATGAGAGTAATATATATTTTTTTAATTGCATTACTAGAGACCCGCCCCGGTCGGAAAACGTTTATTTCAGTTTATTTACGACATCACATTAGAAACCTTTAAAATTATCAGTGTTTCTCTCCTATAATATTCATGTATTATACAAATCACTACATAGTATAAAACAAAGTCGCTTTCTCTGTCCCTATATCCCTTTGTATGCTTAAATCTTTAAAACTACGCAACGGATTTTGATGCGGTTTTTTTAATAGATAAAGTGATTCAAGAGGAAGGTTTATATGTATAATTCATGCATAATATAGCCGTGCGAATCCGGGGCGGGTCGCTAGTATACATATAAACCTTACTATCGAATCATTCTATCTAATAAAAAAACCGCATCAAAATCCATTGCGTAGTTTTAAAGATCTAAGCATACATAGGGACAGACAGCGGGAAGCGACTTTGTTTTATACTATGTAGTGAATAATATTAAGATAATAGGTATGACTAAGTGTATGATATCGGGGTAAGTTAGTACGTTTGACTGATATAAGTAATGAACTTGGACGTTAAGACCAAAGCACCTTGATAGGAAACAATTGAGGACATTGTACTAATATCATGTATTGAGTACGTAAATAAAGCTGATATTATTATGAACTATACCCGCCCCGGCTTCGCACGGCTATATTATGCATGTATTATACATGTAAACCTTTCTCTTCAATCACTCTATCTAATAAAAACCGCATCAAAATCCGTTGCGTAGTTTTAAAGATTTAAGCATACATAGGGACAGACAGCAGAAAGCGACTTTGTTTTATACTATACGACCCGCCCCGGCTTCGCACGGCTATATTATGCATGTATTATACATATAAACCTTCCTCTTGAATCACTCCATCTATTAAAAAAACCGCATCAAAATCGGTTGCGTAGTTTTAAAGATTTAAGCATACAAAGGGAAATAGGGACAGAGAAAGCGACTTTATTTTATACTATGTAGTGATAATGATACTTACCTACTTTCTTTTTATTGTCCTATCTCAGGTTAAAACTGTAAGTTTTATCTTGAGAAACAAAATATGAGGGGTGACGCTCGTAAATAGATGTACCTATAATCTATAATATAAAAATCAATTGCTGTTCGTTAGTCTGGCTAAAACTCGAGAACGGCTGGACCGATTTGGCCAATTCTTTTTTTGTTGTGTTTGTTGTAGTCCAGGGAAGGTTTAAACGGTGAGAATTTAAAGATCGGACTTACGCGGGTGAAACCGCGGGGCGCAGCTAGTCTTATATATAAAAATCAATTGCTGTTCGTTAGTCTGGCTAAAACTCGAGAACGGCTGGACCGATTTGGCCAATTCTTTTTTTGTTGTGTTTGTTGTAGTCCAGGGAAGGTTTAAACGGTGAGAATTTAAAGATCGGACTTACGCGGGTGAAACCGCGGGGCGCAGCTAGTAGTAAAATAAAACAGGATTTAATCCATGTTCTATGCTTCTGAAAGGTGATAGCTTAATTCTTACATTAAAAGAAACATGCAATTCGTTTGAAGGCACTTTAAGCCGTTGAGTGTTGGCCTGACTAGATGGCCAGTCACCCCTCTGGTAGCAATCGTTTCTTTAAGTCTGAGACTTTAAATACTTAAGAACTCTCTAGGTGAGCCACACCACTAAAGGAGAAATATTAAAGTTTATTCATTTTACAGCCTCTGTAATTGTTAAGAAAGTAATTTATTACCTAGTATTTTAAAACCACTAACCACGAATACCACGATGCCTTTTAAAATCTTCGTTAAGGAAATAAATGTCTCTATAAAACGGCTTTTTAGCTCGGAAACGGCTCTTGTACCGGGATTGAGTATGTAAAACGTAGGGAGTTGAATGATTTACCTCGCATTATGTTATAGTTACGGATGAGAATCCTGACAGATAAACAACATCCACAATTTCACGTTGAGGGAGGTCGATTAATACAGGGTGTTTGGTGGAAGTTCGTTAAATTGACAGGCATTAATGTTCTAGACATCCCTGTCTCCTGTAATTTCAAACAAAATTATGCACCTAATACTGTTCTGCTAAGAGGAAGTCAGTGTTCCTTTAACAAAAACATGTTAAGGAATGTTGTATGAGCTCAGTGATTGATGATCTGAATCGAAACAATTATTGTTTACATTTTGTATCTTTGTCTTGTTGAATAACAAGGTAAAGATTGTAGGAAGGTCTCGGTTATATTGTTTATGAGCTGCTGCTGATGATATATTCGTCAGGGCTCAAATAAAACATTGGTAAGAGTGTTTGCCGCGACTTGCTCCAAAGCAGGACATGGCACTCTGCTTTCCTACCCATCATGCCCCACCTCCTGCACAAGAGAAGACCTGATGGGAGACACAGACGCCGCTTCGCCTTGAATGTGGCCAGTTCCTGTTCTGTGAAAATTTAGATTTAAAAAGAAAATGGCCATTAATACGATAAGAAGAAGCAGAGGCGGCGACTTCGTCCGCATAATAATAAGGCGAGTCTCCGCCTGCCACTTTTACATGTTTGTTGAACATTGTTACGGCAGGTGCCATAGTTAGTACCCATAGTTCTTCAGTATCCAGTCCACTATCATCCCATCACAATAGCCCAAGTAGTAGTTTTCTCATGTAGTTTATCAATAGTTCTATTCAAACCGGAGGTTGTCTTTGGCTGCATTTTATACTGCAGACAGGGATAATCGCCGGTTTGATGTCCACATCATACTTTGCCATTAAACTTGTTATTGTAATAGGGCCTCTACGAGTTGGCTTCGGCCCCACGCAGGCCTTCCAAAGGTCCGGGACTCCATAGTCCCGTGATATAGGACATATAACAAACAAATTATAATAATAATAAATTAATTATAATAATAATAAATCATAGAATACCATTTATTTCAGCTGTTAGTTGATATATCAGTCATCGTAAAATCAAGGTCTAACGAATGTTTTATGCTAGTCATTGCTAACATTGCACTCGTTCATTTTATCTTACAGACATTAATAGTACATTGTTATCCAAGGTGTGAAAGTCACTCATTACAAGTCCCGAGACGGAGTTTGGCGCCCGAGCGTAGCGAGGGCGCTAATAGTTCGAGAGACTTAATGAGTCTTTCACCCGAGGTAAACACTGTGCTTTTCATTACGAATAGTACATAAAATTCTTCATAACAACGAGAGTGAATGAGACTCCATACCACATGAGTAGGTACTCATGTGTCCATACTACCTGATCCTCTTACAAGGTTGGGACCAAAGTGGTTATAAATTATGTAGTGTTTTTTTTTAGGTTTCTGCTATTTGTATTTAATACTTAAATACGGCGGTACTTACCGAAGAAATTTTTATTAATGAGTTAATCCAACACTGGAAAATGACGCGAAGTCCGTAGATTTAACTTACAGTTTTTGTAACACGGTTTGTCTAGAAAATGTTATTTACACAAAATACACAATCATAAATGAAAAACCAGATTAAACTTAACACAAAAACATAATAAAATAACAAAAAATAGTACTAATTAAAACGTTTAAAATAATTTGGAAATGCTAGCATTTACCACCAGTTTTTTTTTTACTCAAGGTACGACACTGACCATACGATCGCATAAAGCCACATCGGCAACATCGACAGGGCGCGGGCGGGCGGCGCGGCATGGTCATAGGTTGCTTTGACCATTTTCGTCTTTACATTTATTTTATTAAATAAGATATCTTGAACTAAATATAGGTACCTACTTGAATTTGATTACTGAGAAAAAAGTTACTTAGTACTAAACTCTGGCAGTATGCATGAGCCGTGCCAAGCCATAATTATTATTCTTTGGTGTAAAAAAGAAGCAAGGAGGTTAGGTTTTTGAAGTTCCTAATGCGTAATGATACTGATACTGGCTACATGCAGATTGCACAAGTCGTGCGAAGCCATCATTTGACATGACAGCTGTCAGTGAAAGCGAAAAGCCCTAGAGCTGGAAATTTTATTTTCTACACGCTCTTCAGGCATATTTAGACCTACTTTCGGAGTATGAGTAATGAAAAATATTTTTCATTACTCATACCAAACCAAACTCCGCAAACCCAACCAAACCAAACCAAACTCCGTCTCGGGACTTGTAATGAGTGACTTTCACAACTAGGGTAACAATGTACTATTAATTTCTTTAGCGTATTTTTAGCGCTGAGCATAAATGATCTTAAGATTTTCGCCAGTTTGAGTGTACGTTGATATTGAGAAATTATCTTCTTTCCGTGTCAGAGGTTTCGCAAATTTAAATTTTGTCTGTTTAAATTTTGTAAGTCCAATAGCTTGCTACTGCGATGGCAGCATCATTGGCATCTTAGAGGTCGTCCAATGTGCAGATGTTAGGGCACATTGCACATTAGAAAAGGTACTCCATGGCGTTTTGGCCCCACAATGCTCATTTGAAGTGAAACCCTGCGGACTCATATTTTGTCTGCAGCAACCTACTTGGGACCGCAGTTGGTTAAACGCCTATACGTTGACCACGGCCGACCACGTTTGGGAGTTTCTCCCCCAGGTTCACAAAATTCGGAGTGGGGTTTTTCATTTTTTACCTTTTTTCCTCTCTCATTGAGAAATTATAGCCCCTCCCCTAGTCGTTAGTTAACAATAAAATGTTTAATGCTACTTACATTTAACAAGCATATTAATTAATTCCTTTCATATCTATTGCAATGAGATATGATGGATTTATATTTCAGTCTTATTTGCCATTGATTGATATTTAATATTTACCAGGACAATTGCTATTGACTTTGCCATGACTGCCATTGTGGATGTTGAATGAACTAACTAAATAATGACTACAGCATATTTACCACAGCGTGAAACTAGCCCCATTACTAATCCAAAGTTCGTTTGGTTTAGGTATTGGAGTTTTTATTAACTCTTTTTGCACATAGTAAATTAGGAACCGGTTGATCGAGGAAAAATGGTATTTCTAGAACATTTTGTTACTTTCTATCGATAGCTACATGTTCCGAGTGTATTTGTTTACGATCCGCTGTTTTCTTGTAGGTCATCAAACTTGTTTGATTACTATTTATTGTCTTTACCGATTCTGTTAGAATAAAAGCGTAATTACGAACTGTTACCTACGAATGATATAAAATTCAATATTTTATTAAAAGTGCATCTAGTTGTCTAGATGTATTGAACAAATTATATTATTGTCAGCAACTTTTAATCTTTACTTGTTGATGAAGTGCATAAGACATCTCATTAAATTGAATAAGCTTGCCAAAAACCTAAGTACCACCTTTTCAACTGACGCCCGAATACTGATTGATATTTGATTGTCATGTTTACATAGGATACGAGCGTCTTAGATATTTAGGGAACTCCTAAATTTTAAAAGAGTTTAAAATTTAGGAGTAAAAGCGTTTGAGTATTCGGGCAGTCAGTTATATTCAGAGTAGAACTGGTTACGTCTACAGCCAACTAACCAGCGGGTTTCTAAACGATATTTTCTTTCCGTACTATAATTATGGCGCAAAAAGTTTGAACCTCAATTACGTAAAAATTGTCTAACTGTAGATTTAATAACTTCCAGTTTCTTTTAATACCTACTGATTTGAAAAAAAAAGTCTTAGTATTTACTTCAAAGGAACTAGTAAGAACAAATGAATAGAATAATAATTGATTTGATACGAAACACTCGACAAATATAGTTACAGAAGAAAAAGACACAAAATTCTCAAAGAAACAACATAAAAATTTATAAGAAAAGAATTAGAAGCCGTTTTCTTCTTCTGCCTGCCCTTATCCCAATTTATTTGGGGTCGGCGCAGTATGTCTGCTTCATTTACAATGCCTTCCTTACCTTGGGAATGCTGTTGCTGCGATGGTTGACCCGCCACCTCTCGGAGGGCTCAATGTGGGATAGTCTGCATAAGGTCCTCAAACCCCTAGTCCCTTTCTACGACACCCGCGTGAAGATCTGGGTTAACTCTAGAAAGAAAGAGAAGCTGTGCGCTATCCAAAATGGGTCCACCTCAGCTATTAGCCACAGTCAAGCATGCTTGACTGCACCGCTGATGTTATGCTCAATTGTTTCAGTGTTCACGCCCCTCGGCTTCGTGCGCCTCTTCGGCGTCGTCGGAGGTGTGCTGGTGAAGCCGCAGTTTTTAAGAGATCTCAATGAAGAATACTACATGTACTCTTTTGAAGAAGACACTATCAGAAGAAGAATGAACAATGCTGTATCCACTGGTAAGTGTAATGTTAAATGCTTCTTCTTCCCAACCAAAGAGTGGTTGGGTCCTTTTTGCGTGAGGATGGAATAGGCTTGCCCAAAACCTATACTACCCTCTTGGCTTAGTCTACGTGTCCAGAGGTAAAGACTCGTCAATACGTCCATAGCCAACTAAGCCGCGGATTTCATCACGATGTTTTCCTTCACCGTAAGAGCCATGTCACTTAGTGCATATAAATTTTTCTTAAGTAATATCCATTCTCATGTCGACATGTCGAGATCTTTACGATGTTTTCCTTCATCAAAAAACATGTAATTTGAATAGATATTATTGTCTCCATTTTATGTCTGATCTGACTTACCATCACCTAGAATACATTTGCACTTACCCAAGTACAACGAAAAGTGTAATCTATTTTCACATGTACTATTGTAGGTTTTTCTTTAGCTAGATATACAATTGTACTTTAGTGCTCATTTCTAGCTTTAGGTAGTGTCTGTGTGAACTGTGTCTTTATTGTTGTGTGGTTCAGTAGGTTGACAATATTTAGTAGGCATTCGAATAGCTCGCAAAAGAATCTATGGTTAGTTATTTATAATTATCTTTTTAATTTCCATACTTTTAGGCATTATTATTCTTGGTTTAAAAATTGTTTGATATTCACAAGCAGTTCACAAGTAACTAAAAATATGTTGCGATAAACGCTAATAAAGTTATATGTATATGATTTTAAACTAACATGGTTAAATAGGATCCCTTCTAACTATTAAGATCTTCCCGCAAAAATTCTAGTCTCGTAAAATTGTGCTTGTAATAGCAACGAAATATCGATCTCAATATGGTGCCAACAAAAACTATGGTGAATATTCCGCTTTTAATCAGTACCAAGTTAGTTTTTTTGTATAAGTTCTGTAAGACCTATTTCCTAACAGAGTGGGAAGCCATTATAACGCCTAAGCAAATTACGAAATGTATTGATAATTCGGAATGCCAGACAACCGGCTCAGTGCAATGCAATACTACTGATTTAGAATACTTATTGGTGTTTTCGAGGTGAACAATAATATTATCTTGTTTTCAAAACTAAGTTAGTGATAGATTTATACTAAAACGAAGGGTTTTTGAAACCAAATAAACAGAGGCATTCTATTAGCAATTAACATAGAAATCTAGCATTAATTGTTCCAATTTACTACAATATCACTTTACCTATAACCAAGAGTTACATAAAGAATATCTTGCTCTTGTTCTTCCTATAAGCGGACATGAATTCAGAATTACCATCAAGTGAAATGGTGGTCAAACTCTGACTTATCTATTTGAAAAAATAAAGAATAAGATAATACAGTCTAATCTAAAAATCAGTTCACTATAATTTAAATATTTTTTTTTTAAATTAAGATAATTATGTAAGGCCTATTTATTATACCATGCTATTAATTTTTTATGTATATTTTATTACTTATCGTTATATATTTTATAATTTTATATATAGTTTTATATGTAGGTTTGTTTTTAATGTATATTTGTTCGTGTACAATAAAGCGTTCTATTTATCTCTATCTTTAGCAATCAATATTATAGGATAATCCACACAGTGCCATCTAACCCTAAGCTAAGCAACTAGGCTTGTGTTGTGGTAGCTAGACAACGCATGGAATACTTAAATGCTTGTTTTTGTAAATACATACTTCTATAATAATATTATGAAGAGGAGTTTTTGAAGTGAAAACTTCTTATGGCGCGTTGGGCACTTTTGTGGGTGAGCATTTTCAGCCGTTCTCGCGACAGATTCTCGCGACAGATGAGATTTTACACAGATATACAGTTTTTTATTTAATTTGGCTGCGAGTGTATTAAGACGTACATATGGTATTTTTTAACGGACGACTATTGACGGACGACAAATGTCGTACGACTATTTGTTTTTTACTTATTTTTTTTTTCATCTAAAACTCTTTGCGTATGGTTAGATACTCGTACTTAAGGAGTAAACTCCAGTCGTGCGTCGGAGCTGACACACACACTTTTTTTTTAAGTGAAAACTTCTTATGGCGCGTTGGGCACTTTTGTGGGTGAGCATTTTCAGTCGTTCTCGCGACAGATGAGATTTTACACAGATATACAGTTTTCACTTCTGCCTGCACTCCCGGAGTGCGCTGTTTTTTTTTTGTTTGTAAAGCATAGGCTCCGAAACTACTAGACCGATTTTGATGAAACTTGGTATGAGGATACATTGATGCATTCGGAATAACATAGGCTACTTTTTATCCCGATATTCCCACGGGATCGGGACGTGAAACCGCGGGGCGCAGCTAGTTACACAAATAGAAATACCAAGAACAAAAACAAATACTGTGTACATAAATATTTATTAGAGGTGCGTCCGCTGCGCCGCAGAGGTCGTCAAATCATAATATGTCTATGGAATAAAGAAGAATTTTTGTATTACCTACAAAGCAGCTTACGTTAAGTTTTCATATTTTTTGGGTTCCTCACCTCAAAACCTCAAAAGGTAAAAAAGGAACCCTTATAAGAACACTTTCTTGCCCGTCTGGGTGAACCTAGTTGAGCGTATAAAGCCAGTTGCCGTGAGACTTTTAAAAATGGTTGTACTACATAGTGGTTATCATTGGTTCATTAAACATCGTAATCTAATAATCACGATGAGAACGAAAACAATTCGTGATCTATAACCAGAGCGTATACACTGTTCTATTTTTATGCACCGTTATCGGTCGCGGTAAAAAAGCATGTTTAACGTAGTACTAAAATAAAATATTTGGTTAGACTTCCTGGATATTAGATTTTGAAATGAGGTATATCTTCGCATGTTCTGACCTTGGTAATGCTGGTGGCGCGGCGCAGCGTTGTGTTACATCTACTTCGTAATTTAATATAATGGTGTTTGGAATTTGATGTCTACGAGTAGTTTTTAATTAAACTGGTTCTAGGTATAATTTATTATTAGAAATATTTTTTGTATTTACTGTTTCATTGCAAGGCAAATGGACCTATCCACTGTTCCTTGTACTTATACGCGTTTTTCATAGACGACCTCTGTAAGGCCCGCTTGAAATTACAGGCTTCAGCTATAATTCTCAAAAGAGATTGTTAACTTTGACCTAGCCTAGTTTACCCTTTAGGTTGTGATGTGCCCTTCAGACATGACCTAAATTGACCTAATCTCACTTCCATTTACAATCGTTTGCCAAATAGGCGACGCAGTATTCATATAAACGAATATAAAAAGATAATATATTATTTTGTTTGTAATGACTAGGCTCCAAAACTACTGGACCAATTTTGATAAAAATTGGTATGAGGATACATTGATTCATTGGAAGTAACATTGCCTAGTTTTTATCCCGATAATCCCACGGGATCAGGATTTACACGGGTGAAACCGCGGAGCGCTGCTAGTTCTCTATGATTTACATTGTTCATTTCAGACAAAGATGACTTAATTATTGAATTACACACGCGAAGTATAATGTTCTAAGTATGTAGCAACTTACACATGCACGCAATCTGATTAAACATGCCATGTGTCAAAATGTCTAAGTTTTTTGGTACTTAATGCATAAAAGTAGTATAAAAAGAAAAAAAATGAATTATGTAGGTATGTATGATGATTTATTTAACACAAGCACAGAATATATAATAGTACAAACCCAAGGAAAGATTATCGATCTAGTATTATGTACGAGCAGCGCTCCGCGGTTTCACGCGAGTTACTCCCGATCCCTTGGGAATATCGGGATAAAAGTATGTCCCGCTCCCAATGAATCAATGTATCCTCATGCCAAGTTTCATCAAAATAGTCCAGTAGTTTCGGAGCCTATTCAAGTTAAACAAAAAATAAAATATTTCCTCTTTATAATATTAGTAAGATTAATTAATCCTGATTAAGTTCTGATTTCGTGGGAAAATAAGGATGTGTGAGCAATAAAATCCCCATCTATAAATTATTCTGGGGTGTAAGCTATTTCAAAAGCCGTCCAGTAAAGGAAAAAGAAACTACCACCCACAGACAAACTTTATTTTTTACTAGCGACCCGCTCCGGCTTCGCACGGCTATATTATGCATGTTTTATACATATAAACCTTCTTCTTGAATCACTCTATCTATTAAAAAAACCGCATCAAAATCCGTTGCGTAGTTTTAAAGATCTAAGCATACAAAGGCAAATAGGGACATAGGGTCGGCGAAAACTGACTTTATTTTATACTATGTAGTGATAGTGATATTTGTAGAACTTAAAAAGTAGGTATAATTTGATAAATTACACAACTGTATATCAATAAAGATTCTCTGATTACCGAGTGTAAGACGCTATGTCTATTTTTAAATGACGAGAAATTGTTTAGTTGTGTATTTTTAAACATGTTATACGCGTCGACACGTGCCCGTGAATATACCGAGGGGAGTTGCGTGTTTATCAAATACTAGCTGCGCTCCGCGGTTTCACCCGCGTAACTCCCGATCCCGTGGGAATATCGGGATAAAAAGTAGCCTATAACCTTCCTCGATAAATGGACTATCCAACACAAAAATAATTTTTCAATTCGAACCAGCAGTTCCTGAGATTAGCGCGTTCAAACAAACAAACAAACTTTTCAGCTTTATAATATTAGTATAGATTACGTGTTACGGTATGGCTATGAAGATTCATCGCATATCGACATCGCACAAGTTATTGTTAAATTAGAATCACTACATAGTATATAAGTAGTTTTGAAGTTAGGTGGGAACAGATGAACATACATACATACATATACATACGGGTCAAAAACATAACCATCCCTTTTGGCTTCGCCGTAGTCGAGTAAAAACAAAGTGGCTTCCCGCTGTCTGTCTGTGTCTGTCGGTTTTTTTAGTAGATAGAGTGGTTTTTTTTAGTATATAGAGGTTTTTTAGTATATAAAATAAAACAAATACGAGTACGAAGTCGCGAGAAACAACTAGTTTATTTATAAAATGGGTAGATTATAAGAAGAAGAAGGCATGTAACGATAATATTACGTTTGATAAATGAGAATTACCATACTCTTATCGATTTCATTAATATTTGATTAGTATTGATTCTATATTTATTTGATGACCTTGACTTGTCTTGTCTCCAATACAAACTACATAAAGATAAATATCTAACTTTACCAGCTGTACACACTTAATTTACATTTAGTATTGGAGAATCTTTGTCTTCAAAGGCATTTATTTATTTATCTATTGGGTACACCAACAGTTACAACAACAACAGTAATACTAAAAAATAGAGAGATACATTGTTGAAATTATGTGTTTACCAATAATAGGTAACTTAAATACAACGTTGTCTATACTTTTAGGGTTCCGTACCCTAAAAGATAAAAAAGGAACCCTTATAAGATCATTTTCTTTTCCGTCTGTCTGTCACCACCGATTTTCTCAGGAACAGGTGGACCTAACAAGTTGAAATTCATACCAGATACTGAGGTCTATAGTCCCTATTATTTATGAATGTTTAGGCTTCCAATTTTCTAGGCAAGCGTGCTCTCTTGCAATATCATTATTAAGTAACCAGCGTATTTAAACGGCAAATCTATATACACATAAAAGAGAAAAATACTCATCAAGGAAGCTCTGAATCTACAAGAGCTATGAGTATAAAACTTTGCATGGGAGTTTCTTTTATTTAGGACGTAGGCGAGCATTAAGGGGGGTCCATACGCCAACGACCTTGGTACACAGCCTACTAAATAGTTACTACTGGCACCGGTCGCCTGTGTTGGTGAAAATTGTTGATTGTTACGATGTGTTATGTTATTTCACAAAAGTGCTGAGATGGAATTGTAGGTGAGATTTTTACCGACATTTTGGTGTGATTTTGAGCCAAACATTTCCTATAGTTTTGAAGCTATCCTAAAATTGAGAATTAAAACTAGTCTAGCTTTGAAATGACAAAGAATTTTCGCCCCGAAATTACCCCAAAATATCGGTAAAAAAATCACCTACAATTCCATCTCAGCACTTTTGAGACAAACAAAACACATTCGTTACAATCAACAATATTAGTTGTAAGCAACGGGTATTTCTGGCGCGTTGCGTTTGGCAGCATAAGCCGCCTTAAGAAAAGATTATTGGAAATTTGAACTCTAAAGTAAATCCGCGGGGTGCAGCTGGTTTACCATATTTCTCTCTTTTATTATTTTATCCACAGATTTTATCCGTACTATAGAGAAAATATTTGTTTCTTGTTTATAATGAAGGCTCTGAAACTACTAGACCGAAACTTATAAATCCTTAAGAATTACATGCTTCTTAAATTGATGATATTCTCACGATATCAGGACTTACGCGAGTGAATCACAGGGTCTTGAAAGTACTTGATTTTTTGAACACTGCTGTAAGCGTTTCATAAAACTGAAGTTTTACGGGTGGATCTCCTATTTTGCATACTTACGCATAAAAAAACCCTAAGTTCATATTATTTAAAACTTGTTAGAATTCTAATACTTTTATCTAAACATTCATTTGCATAACCTTATATAATCAAAAACCGTGAAGATCAAGAACACGTGTACTCTATGATGAAATCAGTTTTGTAATTACGCAGCCCTGTGTAAACAAACAGTGGGTTTTCTTTTCCAGTATTGAATGATTTCTTCTGTATTTATGGTAACGTAACCTCTATGGAATTAACAATGAGTGTTTATAGACAATAATGAATACGAAAAACAAACAGTTCACCAATACTTACCTTATTGTTAGTAGGTTCAGTTAGAGTTTAAATACAAAGTGTTTATTAATATTGGCCAAAATCAGTATTCCTAATTTAAAATCAATATTCTGAATACTGCTTATTATTTTTAAGAACATTGACTAAAAATAAAAAAAATATTATCTATAGCGTCTCTACGGACAGGATTATTTTTAGTTTCTACCTTTTTTTCTGTGCAGGTTCAGTTAAAGTTCAAATACAGACCCTCTTATTACAAAAAAACTGCAAAACCATAGTTTAAACCTGTACTAAAAGATCTAGGTTTTTGTGTTAGTTTTGGTTTAAAATTGATTCTTATTACAAAAAGTAAATAGACCAAGGACCAGAAGATCCCTGGTTTTAGTCGCAACCATAGACAATAGATAGCAAACTCGAAACAAACCATTCTTTTGTTCGTTCAGCGTTCGAAACACCGTTCCTTTTCACAAAATGGTTGTTAAGTGAGTAAATATTAAAAACTTATTTAAGAAATCGAATACTAAAGTGATAATATAATTTGTGTGTTCAATTATTGTGAAATAGTGTGACTTGTATTTGTTATTCTATGTTCGCGATTACGTTGTTGTATTTAAATACATCAATTTATGTAGCGTATATCGGAACGCGGCTCGAGTTAAGCCTTTAAGCCTTTTGCCTGCCCCATTAGAAGTATAAAAAAAAAATATTACCTAAAAAATAGTAAACATGAAAATAACCTAAATTTCTCAAAAACATAAGAAAACGTAGTGATTATATCCTCTTTGAACATAAGTACGTACTAAAAATATTTACTTATTTATGTTTTTAGTAGGTTTAGGTAATATGTTGTTAAAATCTGTGAAAATTTCAACTCTCTAGCTATCACGGTTCTTGAGATAGAGCTTGGTGACGGACAGAAGACGGACGGATAGCGAAGTCTTAGTAAGAGGGCCCCGTTTTTACCCTTTGGGTATGGTACCCTAAAAAGGAGCGAGAATTGGAGTAACGAGGAAAAGGTGAACGTCAGAATTTAATTTTTTGAGGTTATAAACTTCGGTCTAAGTATACTTAAACTAGGGTGCTCGCTAGTTTAACTTTGACAGGACAGACAAACCTGGTTTTAGCGGTAAACTTCTTTTTGTAATAACGTTTATCTAAGTCCATGGTTTTAATCTCACTAAAACATAGTTTAATTTTTAGACTTTGTTTTGGAATAAGGGGGAGAGTGTTTATTAATGTTAGCCTTTCTTTACGTCTATATGATTTATACACCGCTAGCAACTTTAATTCATGTTATTATACTCGTGGCAGAATTAGGGCGTGTTCAGATGACACGCGTCGACCACGCGCCCGCCACGCTCATCACACGCGTTGAACACGGGTTGAACACGCTTTGAAATGAGTTCTATATATAATTTGAGTCTTATGACACATCAATACATCTCAAATTGCATTTCGACAAGAGGGCGCGGGGCGGGCGCGGGGCGTGCGCGTGACGTGAGCGGGTGGACTTGCATAAATGCAATTTGAGATCTATTAATGTGTTATAAGACTCAAATTATACAGGATTAATTTTTTATGTGGGCCTTCAGGGCTATATCCTAAACTATAAGAGTTAGCGAAAAATGCTGAAAGGAGTTGCGTGCCCGATTTTGACAAAAACTAAAACTGCATCATTAGATCTTTCAAAAAGTCATTACTCTAGCCAGGAATCGAACCTGTTGATCTTGCAAAAAAATAATCATCCTATATTTTTATACCTATCGATAGTGTTGCTGATAGAGATTAATTCCTGGAAACAAACATAGTGTGGCAAATCAAAGGAAATAGCTTATTTTTGTAGTCTTCTGTAATTTTGATACTACAGTCCCTGAAAAAAATGTAGTGAGGAGGTATAGCTGATGACGCAACAAACTACTGCACGTATAACGTAAACTTTTTTTTCCAATTCTTAAGTGATGTAGAGAATTTAGAAATAATTTTAAAAAATTGAAAAATATTACTTCCCCTCTGTGCTGCATACACTATTATTTTGCCAGAGACGGAAAGCTGAAAATTGGTGAAAACTACAATAAGAGCTATTTCCTTTGATTTCCCATACTATGTTTGTTTCCAGGAATTAATCTCTATCAGCAACACTATCGATAGGTATAAAAATATAGAATGATTATTTTTTTTGCAAAATCAACAGGTTCGATTCCTGATCATTACCCTAGGTAGATAGATAGATAACTTTATTTGTACAACACAGAAAGAAACAGAACACGATAAACACAAAGTAAAGTAAAAGCTAGAAAGAACAAGTTGCACAAATGGGCGGCCTTATCGCTGAAAGCGATTTCTTCCAGGCAACCTTTGTATGGAAAAGAACTGATTTAGCTTTTATGGTAGGTTGTGAATAACTTAACTTATCATAGGTGATGATATAAAATATTTACAAAATTATGTATTTTAAATAATTACCTATATATAATACATACCAAATAATTATATACATAGATACATACAAATAAGTACATACATACATGTATACATACATAAATAATACAGGAATATACACGGATATTAGACAGTACTGAGGTAGTGATCAGTAGTACTGAGGTAGGTAATGACTTTTTGAAAAATCTAATGATGCAGTTTTAGTTTTAATCAAAATCGGGCACGCAACTCCTTTCAGCATTTTTCGCTAACTCTTATAGTTTAGGATATAGCCCTGAAGGCCCACATAAAAAAATCACCCTGTATATAGAACACATTTCAAAGCGTGTTCAACGGGTGTTCAACGCGTGTGATGAGCGTGGCGGGCGCGTGGTCGACGCGTGTCATCTGAACACGCCCTTATATGCACACCAAGCACATCAAGTTTTTTATTTAGTTGTAGGTATAATCAAGTATTTTAGGTTATTCTCTGTGTGTGTATTTTTTTCTGGCTTGAATAAGTTATTTTTATTACTATTCAGAGCGCTCAGTAGTGCCTGACGCATTTCTAGATGAAGTAGGCTTGCCTAGAACTTATGTAACCCTCTCAACTTAGTCGAATGTGTCCAGAGAAAATAACTCTTCAAATCAAACAAAGCCGCGGCGCGGGTTTTATTGCCCTGTTTTCCTCCAATGAGCAATGTTAATTAACTCAAATAAATTTAAAATCTTTCGTAAGAAAAAAATCATTGGTGCACGGCCAGGATTTGATTCCGCGACCTTTGGAATGAAAGTCTAAGTATCTACCACTAGGCCAACACTGGTCCGCGTGTTTATTTCTGTTCAAAATACAGTAATTTTGTATTTTGGCAAAGTACGTGTATACCTATTAATAGAACATTAATTTATGAGCAAAACAAGCCTTTACTGATTTGAATAATGCAGGCAGGTTAGCTACACTGAGGAATTAGAACTTTAGCAGGGCGTTGGCAAGATTATTAACTTTGACTTAGCCTATTATTAAATACCTATTGTATTTTCCTGCTATAAATTGTGTAGACACTCTTTGTAAGGAACTTATTAAATTCACTTTAATTTTATTACGTACCTAAACTAAAAATAATGCATGTATATGTATGTATCATAGTATTCACAGTACATAGGCAATTCAGTGCCCTAAACAGCATATGTGTTAAAATACCTTTATAAATCATCTAAACTAGATGTAAAAGCCAATATTAGTGAAGCGGTAGTGATAAGTTACTTATGTTTCCAGAAAATGATGTAAATGATGATTATTTTGTTTTAACTTTACTATAGCTTCTTTTTGATTTTTTATCGAGGAGAAATGCGCCTTATGCACCGTCCCGGATGTGTAGGGCTCCCTGCTGGCCAGAGGTTTACCCACTAAAACTCCTCGGTGTTCCTCTCTTCACCGTAATCCAGGAGGAAGTAGGAACTGTTTGCACATACAACTACTTCCCCCTGGGGTTACTATAGCTCCTGACTTGACTGATTATGACGATTTTGAATCTTTTGATCCACTGAGCTCGATTCCTAAACATTGGGCCATAATTTGTACCAAAATGTAACTAGATACCGACTATATGCACAAGCCGTGCAAGGCCATAGAAAAAGTAGTAGTATTAGTAATAGGTAGAGTGTAATAAATAGTTAGAATGTGGTCTATCTATAGGAAACGCGCTGTAAAAGAGTTTATTTGAAGAAAACTGAGTTAGCAGCTTTCCCTTTGCCGTACTTACTCGCGACTTGATTCTTCGATGATTATTTTCTTACTTTCTCGTAACATGGGAAATAAACTACCTGATAATTTATGGCATAGGCTCGTGGACTTGTTAAGTAACCAATAAGTAGGTTGGTTTGTAAAAAATATTCACAAAGTAATGGTTTATCTAACTTCGTCTGGAGCTGTAGCTTTTTAGGCTCTTTTAACCAAGTCCAAAAAAAGGAAGAGGTTCTCAATTTGATTCTATTTGGTAATGGCTATTATAAAAAAATGTTGCAAAGGGTATTTAATTCTGAAACAGATCCTTTTTAAATGCACACGGCTTCTTAGATCTTATTTTTGTGCTATAAATGTGAAAGTAGCTTTGTCTGTTTGTAACGTTTTCACACATATGAATTTTGGTATTGAGATGGCACCTTGGAGACGGAGTTATCTAGAATACGAAACCGTGGGGCCAGCTAGTACCAAATTATGACATTACATAGATAATTGTCGTTGTATTGGTATCTAAGCGGTTCAAAACGACGACTCTACTCCAATTATAAACAGTAGATGATTCTTTCAGTTACTTAATGTTCAAAACTTTGTTTACCACCCAGGCAGTGGATACATATCACCAGAGCCGATGTACCCCGATCGCGGCGATATATCGGCTCCGTTGGAGGCTGACATCTCCATATCTAAGGACAGTCAGCTATCGATGACCCGAGGGAAAGATACGCCCTTACTGCGGCTTAGGAACGGAGCGCTGCAAGCTGGACTCAAGGAGAGACTGCAGAAAGTCGTCGCTATGAGAAAGGTAGGTCTTTATTTATTAACAAAGGTTCTACAGTCATTATAGTACAGTCACATTACCAATTAGCTGAACCCCACGTGACCCAGAGCTCACTCGCAAAACTGTAAAAAATATAGTATTTATTTACCTATTTTGTTATTTTTTTATATTGTATTTTAAATTAAAAAAAATCAGAATCATGTAACATTACTTTACAACCTTACAGATTTGCGAGTAAGCTCTAGGTCACGTGGGATTCAGCTAATTGATAATGTGACTGTACATTAAGTTCTAACTAATATATTGCACAATTAACATATTATTATACCACATTTAATCTACATTTATTTGTGTGTTATAATGCCTCATAAAAGCCAGAATTTATTAGAAAGGTATAGTTATAAATACATATATTTATATTACAGGTAAGTAATACCTACTTATTGAGAAAATCATTATCATTACATAGTATAAAACAAAGTCACTTTCCGCTGTATGTCCCTATTTATGCTTAGATCTTTAAAACTACGCAACGGATTGAGTGCTTCGTCGGTCCGCCCGCGAGGCGACCGCCCGAATCGGGCGGACCGCAGTATTGCAAAAAAAATATTATTTTCGTTCCGCGTTCCGCCCGAATTTATTTGATACCTATTTTTCTATAAAAGTACAGTCGGCAACAAAATAATTTGATGAAATAAAAGTAAAAAATGGTTTATAAATTGTATACTGAATACAATAATCTGAATACACGTTATTCAACTGTATGAATAGATAAACTAAAATAAATTACTTAACGTATAGATATTAATTACCTTCTACATTTCATTTTACATTTCAACCATATTAGTGGTTCTGTGTTGCTGGTTATAGCAATTCCAATTACTAATAAAAAAAACCGGTCAAGTGCGAGTCGTACTCGCGCGCCGAGGCTTCCGTAATTTAGTTTTAACTCTCTTTCTCTACCCTTGCAGTGGTACGGTTGTTACCAATTTAACTTGACCCCTGTTTCGTTTGCGCGCCCTTACAATGTAAGGCTCAAGTTAAATTGGTTTGCTATGTAAACGTATGGGGACGCTCTTTAATTTTCAACTTTTTTATTTTTTGGAATTTTTCCTGCATGTGTGCTATAGGTCTTGGGTCTAAAACCTATAGGTATGGTAGTTCCCGTTGACCTAGAATCACGAAATTTGGCTAAAAACAAGGTCTTACAGCACACATAAAGGAAAATTCCAATAGGGTACTTCCAGTTGACCTGAAATTGTCAATTTTGGTTAAAAGCTAGGTCTTACAGCACAAGTATTGGGAAAAATCCGACATATAAAAAAGTTGAAAATTAAGGTAAATTTTGGTACTTACAAGTTTTTGCAAAAATGAAAATTTGCCCATATCTTTTTATCATGTTGACTCAGAACTTTTGATTTTTATACACCTAATAGAGACTATAAACCCCAGTATCTGGTATGAATTTCAATTTGCTAGGTCCACTCGTTCCTGAGAAAATGGGTGATGACATACGGAGAGACAGACAAGAAAGTGATCTTATTAGGGTTCCCTTTTTTACCTTTTGAGGTACGGAACCCTAAAAATGATGTTTTCTGTACCAATTAATCTACAAAATAGTCACTAAATTTAGTGACATCCAGATTGATTGGACTTCGAGCCATTATATACAACCACCCATCACTGACTGAGGTTTGTGGCAAGTGAGCCAAATCTGCACATTTTTAGGGTTCCGTACCTCAAAAGGTAAAAAAGGAACCCTTAAAAGATCACTTTCTTGCTCGTCTGTCAGTCTGAATGTGTTACCACCGATTTTCTCAGGAATGGGTGGACCTAGCAAGTTGAAATTCATACTAGATACTGAGGTCTATATAGTCCCTATTAGGTGTATAAAAATCGAGGTCTTGAGTAAACATGATTATAGATATGGGCAAATTTACATTTTCGCAAAAACTTGTAAGTATACCATAATTTACCTTTTCATCTTTTTTATATTTCAAACGAAATATGGGTTAAGATAATTGGTAACTACCATACCACTGCAAGGGTAGAGAAAGAGAGTTGGAAGTAATGTATGGAACCCTCGGCGAACGAGTACGAATCGCAATGACTGGTTTTTTATGTGCTTTTTCACAAGTTTAGACTTTTTTCTCCACAAACATCTTAGAAAGTGAAACAGGCAACCCTATTTTTTGGTGTAGGAAATACATCTTCTACAGCTTAATAGGTACTACATTATTATGGGGTTTTGTACTCCATAATCGACATGCAGTGTAAGTAAATAACTGATAAAAAGGCTTTACGTAAAATTGAAAAGGTCATCACAAAGGATTATCATGTCCTTTTTAATTGAGCAAAGATCCAGCGGTTTTTGAATTCATAACTCCAGTCTGTAGTTTTTATTAAATGTAATAAACCGATTTTGTTGCTAACTGTACTAAATCTAAGTAAGTTATTAAAATAAGTAGGTATAAATTACAATCGGGCGGTCTGCCCCATGGATTTATTACTGTATGCGGTCCGCCCGATCGGGCGGTCGCCTCGCGGGCGGACCGACGAAGCACTCAACGGATTTTGATGCGGTTTTTTTAATAGATAGAGTTATTCAAGAGGAAGGTTTATATGTATAATACATGCTTAATATAGCCGTGCGAAGCCGGGGCGGGTCGCTAGTAAAATATAAACACCAAATTTTTATTTGTGCATTTTAGTTAATTTCAGATTGGGATATTATGCGTAGGTTTTACAGAGTCCTGTTACCTTCCCATATAATCGAATTATTATCCCATATTTTAAACTAAATAAAAATTATTTTTTTTTGTTAGGTATTTTTATCGTTGAATAGAATCGCTAAGTTCAATAGCTATCAATCATTTTGAAGGACATCCATTGGGTAAGTATGCCAGTTTATTGTATAGGATACAATGGGTAGGCAGATGTTAAATCAACGGGGTCAAATACTGTACCTCTCTATCTACCTATACAACCAAATAAGCAGCTTAACTTTAAAATTGTTCAATATCTTTATTTAAGAAGTGTCCCTCTGAACTTCGACAGGTCTTTATTTCGATACTACAATTACTTCGAAAATATATAGTTCGACAGAACATCTCTTCGACATAATACTTCTCTGAAATGTAATAGAACTAATTGAATTGCGTGTTATGATTTTAGGTCAAAAAAAAACAACAACAATCTATACTTATCTATATATATATAAAAGTAATATTATAAAGCTGAAGAGTTTGTTTGTTTGAACGCGCTAATCTCAGGAACTACTGGTTCAAATTAAAAAAATATATTTGTGTTGGATAGTCCATTTGTCGAGGAAGGCTATTGGCTGTTTTATATTCCGATATTCCCATAGGATCGGGAGTTATGTGGGTGACACTGCGGAGCCCTGCTAGTCACTAATATTTTTATTATAAGCATAGGTTACTATTAGGTACCCAAAGAGTTTATCTGTGTAAAATCGCTGTGTAAAAGACCCCGATGGCAACCTGCTTTGCGAGGACCTCGCGGTGAAGGAGAGATGGCTCTCTTATTTCCACGAGCTGCTGAATAAGCAGTACAAAGAGGTGCAGCCGCCGGAACTCCCTCCGAATCAAGGACTTGTGCCACCGATTACGCCTGACGAAGTCCGCAAGGCTCTTCGCCGCATGAAGAATCGGAAAGCTGTCGGAGCCGATGGAGTCCCTATCGAAGTGTGGAAGGCGATGGGGCCTCGTGGTGTGGGCATCTTGACCAACCTCTTTAACCGCATACTCGAGACCGGCGAGATCCCTGCCCAATGGAGATTGAGTGTTATTACCCCAGTTTTCAAGGGCAAGGGATCGGTGCAGGAGTGTGGCAGTTATCGAGGTATAAAGGTCATGTCCCACACCATGAAGCTCTACGAGCGGATAGTCGACTCTCGGATCCGACAGGAGTGCACTGTCTCTGGGTGTCAATATGGTTTCCGCCCCGGGCATGGCACCATGGACCCTGTTTTCGCCCTAAGGATCGTTATGGAGAAATACAGGACGAAGAATACGCCTCTGCATTTTCTATTCCTAGATTTGCAGAAGGCCTTCGACTGTGTTCCTCGCATGATGATCTGGTGGGCGCTGCGGTCCAAAGGGGTTCCGGAAGCTTATGTTGAAATCATCAGAGACATGTACCGAAATTCTGATTCTGTGGTGCGAACTGCTGTTGGCGACACTAAGCCCTTCCCTGTTACCGTTGGAGTTCACCAGGGTTCCGTCCTAAGCCCGTTCCTGTTCAGCGTAATATTGGATGCACTGTCCGTTGCCATCAGGGATGCACACGAGCAGCCTCCATGGCTGCTCATGTACGCTGATGATATTGCGCTGGCGGATTCGGATAAGGGGCGGCTGGTCCAACGTGTACACACGTGGAAGGAGTCGCTTGAGAACGGCGGTTTGCAACTGAATGTGGCGAAGACAGAGTACTTGGCTTGCAATACCACAGATCCCACACCTGTCTGCGTAGACGGTCATATGGTCGAGCGGACAGACCAGTTTAAGTACTTGGGGTCTGTGCTTCGCGCGTCCGGCGACATCGATTGCGACGTCAAGTCACGCATTTCAGCGGCTTGGGCCAAGTGGCGTGAGGTGACTGGTGTCATTTGCGACCCCAAAATGCCGATTAAACTAAAGGGACAGGTCTATAAAACCATCATTAGACCTGTCCTTTTGTATGGTAGTGAGGCGTGGCCGGTGCTTGAGCGACATAAGCAGGAGCTGCGTGTCACGGAGATGAAGATGTTGCGCTGGATGTGTGGAGTGACGCGAAAGGATCGCGTCAGGAACTCCCGCATCCGGGGCAGCCTTCATGTCCGAGACATTGCAGATAAATTGCAAGAGTGTCGCTTACGCTGGTACGGCCACGTCTTGCGAAAACCGGCTAGTTACGTGGGGAACAAATGTCTTGCCATGGCGCCTCCGCCGGGTCGTGGCAGACTGGGTAGACCCAAGAAGTGCTGGCTTGACGTCGTAAAGGGTGATATGCGTGCAAATGGCCTTACAACCCAGGATGCCGAAGATCGTGCGAAGTGGAGGCGTAAAAGTAGGAAAGCGGACCCTGGGCTCCCGAGAGGGATGCAACCGGGAACATCGCTCGGATGATGATGACCCAAAGAGTTTATCTATCTATCTATTTGTTTACGTTTTAATCACATTTTCAGCACCTTTTTCTAAAGAGCTTGTATCTAAGAGCTTCCGTATACTATAGACTTGTCTTGAGATTTGAAGCTGTGTATTGGCCGCTTCATACTTCTTCTCGTAATGTCACAATGGGTTATTATTATTAGCAATAGGTAGAGTTTTTAGATAGCTTTACCTCTAACTTGACGATTGCTACCAGATTTAACAACAGGGACCAACGGAAAACTGATAGGTAGTTAAGAGGAAAGGGTATACCGGGGGCTCTCTCCATACAAACTATTACAAACGTAGTCGACTGTTTTCTCCCTGGATAATGACACTAGAGCAAATATTTTTGGTGCATAAAACTTATAACTGCCATGACCATGCCCCTATGTATTTGTTTTTTATTTTTTTTATCTAAATTTCTATGATAATTAAAAAATGAAAAAAAAAAGACAAAAAACAGGGGCGTAGTCATGGCAGTAATAGGTTTTATGGCACAAAAATATTTGTGCTAGTGTCATTATCCAGGGAGGAAACAGTCGACTACGTTTGTGTGGAGAGAGCGCAGGTGCCCTTTCACCTTAAAGTCCTGGAATTTTTTGCCCGCTCTGTGCATCTCCGGCAAGATCGAGACAAGCACAGAACGTTGGTTTTTGCATGTGCTGAGCACCCATGGAAAATAAATTGAAATGAAAACATCAACTTATTAACTAGAAGAAAAGATCCGTTGAGTGTCCTAAATGCCTATTTATGTTTAATCTACTTGTGTTCTAGGAAGTAGAAAGCCAGCGAAAGTCGTCATCTCTCCAACGTAACGTAGTCTACCCCCTGGCCATGTTACTACTCCTCGCACTCACTACCATCACCGTGCTCATGGTTCTACAGAACATCCTGGAACTGCTCATTGGGATCAAGGCGTTGCCGCTTAGCACAAGAGTAAGTATCTATGATAACACAGTTGGCACATTAATCACCATGCCGGACTGCCAAACACAGGGTTGCAGGTTCAGACAAGTATTTATGCTCAGATATTTGTCTGTGGTCTGGTTGTTTATATATATTATAAGATATTTACAAAAGTAAAGTATATAAGTAGTATATCCGTTGTCCAGCACCCATAACACTAAGTCTAGTTATTTAGCTTGGAGCTAGATGGCGATGTGTGGAATGTCTTGCAATATTTACTATTAAACTATAGTGACAATAATATTTTAAAAAACCTTTAGTGGCCCTTATTATCCGTAGGTACGGTACGTATATTAAAAGACTTGCAGTTTTTCATTTAAAATACTTTTTTTAAATCGCGAGTATCTCAATCAGGTATCTTCTAAAAACAAATACTTTTGATTAAATAATATCAACCTTGTAGTTATTGAAATAGAGTTTAATTTTAGATTACCCGTTAAATGAATTTAGCTAGAATTTTACAAAATTTAGTAAGCACTGTAATGCAAGCCGCCCTAAGTCTCGTTTTGATTTAATGTCGAATTTAGATTTTATCTGTCAAAAATGTATTGGTACTGGTATACAGGCTGTTTTCCGCAATCAGACATTTTTAGGTCCCTTGTGCGTGAGAATGGAGTACATAGGCTGGCCCAGCACCCACACCCTATCAGCTTAGTCGACCATGTCCAGAAGAAATATCTTGTCAATTTATTTATTTTATTTTTATTTATTAAGGAAGACAAACCCTAAATACCATTTAAATGTCTCCGCAAATGGCTTGCTAGACGCTTGATTTTACACTCACTACACATAATGAAGACTAAGGAAAAGAATAAAAATAACTGATAACAATGTGAAAAGAAAAAAGAAAAGAAAATATAACTTTAGGCTAAAAGTTCCGCATTCAACCACTGATTTGTCAGAGTATTTTTGATTGTGTAAAAAGAAGTGTTGAACAGATCAAATTCAGGAAAGTCAACAAGGTTGTTAAAATTGTTTGCTGTTCTAACAAAAAAAGAATTTCGTTTTTTTTCAATAATAAATATGCCAATTTTCAAATTCCAGCAATTCACTCTCGGCATAGCGTCCCTCTCGAAGCTCGGCTGGCTCGGAGCCCTACTCGAAGCCTTCCTAATACTGTACCTCCACGCGGCCTCTCTGACCGGGCTTAGGGCTCCGTTACGGGCTCTGAGGCTCCTGCCTTCGCCGCGAGCGACGCCGCTGCCGAGGTTACATGCGTTAGCTGCTGTGCTGTTGGCGCATTCCACTGCGCAACCACTACTGGTTAAGATATTAGGTGAGTTCTCATATTTTAATTGAATTTTTAAAAGATTTAAGAGAGAAGAGATTTTTTAAGGAATATTCTCATACTGAAAAATACGAAATTTGGTCTAACGAGCTTGACGCCGCATTTTGTAAAACACGAACACGAAATAAACAACGCCAATAAAGTTATTTAAATCGGATTTTTTCCATCTTTTATAGTTTAAATTTTCTTGATTTAAATATTTCAGCCAAATACCTAATTTCGTGAACATAGAGTTTGCAACACCGAAATATCGAGAACCTCAAAATAAAAAATAATGTAAAAGTAACCATATTCATTTTAAACTCTAGATTCTAGACCAATCAAAATTAAGATGTACTGGTTAATTATTACAGTCACATCTCAAGATACCCTTGTCTCATACATATTAATAACACTATAATAAATAACGCCTTATGTTTACTAATCATTGCAGGTATAACAAACTTCGATCTACTAGGCGAGTTCGGTCGCATAGAATGGCTCGGCAACTTCAAGCTGGTGCTATTATACAACGCTATATTCGCTGCGACCGTCACGCTCTGTCTAGTTAGCAAGTTCACGGCGAGCGTGAGACGTGAACTATATAACAGGTTGGTGGAAAACGTGAACACTGTCGCTCATTGCGTGTCTTTCTTGAACAATTAACGCGGTTATTTTAGACTTTACAACGCGGGCGGGAAAGCTGCGCGGATTTTGCCCGCAATTCTGTGACATATGGTTTCTTAAGTATGAGTTCTCGCGGCTAAAAATCTGCGACTTTTATAAAAACAGATTTTTAACCGCGAAAAAATCCTCGTAGTTTTTCCGCATTTCGACTCCACGCCCAGCCAATCACCAATCGACATCGTGCGCGCATACGCGCAAACTTGCGCTTGGCCACATCATAGCCGGCTAGTGATTGGCCCTGGGTGGAAACCGCGCGAATCGAATTCGCCATTGCAAAAAATAAGACCCGCGGTTGTGCTGTTTGTGAGCTAGATCTGACATTGAGTAGGTATTTTAAATAAAATTCGTATTAAAAGTACTGTTTAAGGTTTAAAAAAAGAGTGTGCTAGCGTCTGCGGGATTTCTTTTTTGTGATGGATTCTAGTGAGCTCGTTATTGTTGATCTGTCAAATAGATCTTATAAACCGCTGTATTTGTAACCCTTTAAGCAGCCCTATATCATGCATTAGGGATCGCTCACTATCGCTAGCTATCAAGAAGGGACATATGCAAGCTTCACGCTTTTCTTCTCTTTGTTGACTAACTAGCGATATTGTAACAAAATTGAGAGAAAGAGACAAAACTATTGTCACTAAACTATTCTAAACATAACACATAAACGTAGTCGACTGTTTCCTCCCTGGATAATGACACTATAGCAAATATTTTTGTAGCATAACACTAACTGCCATGACCATGCCCCTATGTCTTATTTTTATATATATTTTGTTTTTTTAACTCTTACTTTCTATGAAAATAAGAAAATGAAAAAAAACCAAGACATATTCATGGCAGTTATAGATTTTATGCAACAAAAATATTTGTGCTAGTGTCATTATCCAGGGAGGAAACAGTCGACTACGTTTGTATGGAGAGAGAGCCGGGTACCTTTCATCTTAAGGACGCCTTTATGCCGAATCCGTGTTTATCTTTCCGGGTTTTTATTATTTGAATACAGTATTCGGAGGACTTGAATGACCATTTGACTGTGAGACGTCATAAAATATTATCAAATCTCCTTCTATTCACTGTATTATAAACTGGTACTGAATTAGTGTACTTTCTTATATTACCGTTAATTATAAGATAGTCTTGTAAATATAGTACTATTATTACTATTAAATCGACTTATTTTTATTAAAATAATTATTATATAATTCAGTATTATTATGGATTTGTAAGATATTAACTATCTAACGCAAAGTGCCATTAGAAAAATTTTAACTTTATAATTTTTATTTTATGGATTTATAAGAATATTTGACAGATCATCAATGTTTAGATATCATTTGATAATCAATGAATTTCATAATGTGCCTGTTAAGCGTTGATAAGGTAAGGTAATAAGTGGCGGGTGACACCAAGTAGAGCTAGTTTCTCGGTTACATATCCCATGTTTTGACCGCGGGTTAGCTTGAGTTCGAGAGAGTTGAGTCGATTCTGAAGTTAGCTTCAAGCGCGACTCTGTGCTAGGGATGATAATATTTTGCAGCGCCTTGCGGCTAACTTCAGAGCCTTCTCAAACGAACCTTGATAAACTTCATGTCGATTCTAAAGTTAGCTTCAAGCGCGACTCTGTGCTAGGGATGATAATATTTTGCAGCGCCTTGCGGCTAACTTTAGAGCCTTCTCAAACGAACCTTGATAAACTTCATGTCGATTCTAAAGTTAGCTTCAAGCGCGACTCTGTGCTAGGGATGATAAAGGTTCTTAAAGAGAAGCCTGACAGTGTTGTAAGGTTTCATTCACTCTTCTGGTAAGGTTTGAAATGAACTGATTATCGCATAGGAATTCGGCACTAAAGTCGATATTGTTACGGCCTAAAACCGTAACGAGCGTGAATAATAAGGAAATGTATTTCAAACGAAATACTTTGTTCGAGTTCTATTTGCATTTTCTGGACTAATATTTCAACAAATTCTAAAAAAAAAATGTGACTGGAAGCTTCTTGCCCATTTACTTTTTAAATGAACATTATGCGTTAGAAAACGAAATAAAAATAGTAAGTAAAGTGAAATAAAGAAAAGAAAATAGAATGTAAGTTGCGATAACAATACGATATTGATACAAAACGTGCATTTATTGTATTCAATTTATTTTTATTTATTGTATGTTTGTGTTCTATGTGTTCTTTTGTATGAAATTGTGGTAATTTCTAAATGAATTTAATTAGTAATTTTTAATGATATCGAGGAAAGACTTCCTTAGAATTTTGAATTGTTTTATTACCAATGAGACTGAATTTGTTAAAAATCATAATAGTATGTAATATTTATTTGTTGCTAATTAAATTTAAGATTTTAGTGAAATTGAATGAATTATGTATAATTTTATCATCATGACATAATTTATGTAGTGTTTTTGAATATAAAATATTTAGTGTCATGTATTATAAGTCTCAATTTGAATCGACAAAAGACATTTGAAGACTGTTTATAAATTATAATTTTATTTTCTCTACTCTGCTCAATATAAATATCAGTTTTCCTTTAATACAATTTGAGGCTATTCAATCTAGTCTCATTACTGAATCGATCTCTAAACGTGTGCTAATGTGCGGTTCATTCGCTGTCATCACTAATGCACAATTTACCTTTAGAATATATCAGTTTCATATTTATATAGATGTAGTGTGCTTAGAGTATTGTTAACACCGGCGCCGGCGCAAGCGTAATGGTGCTATATTGTATCACAAATATTCTAAACTATCGTGTACTTATCTAACTCATTAGAACAACTAAATATTATGTTTGTGTGTTGTGTCGCTTATAAATACGTGTGAATCTCGTAATGTTTGAGAAGTTAATAATATTTTAGTGGATTTTATATACATTTTTGTATAACCTTGTACCAAACGTTGAGATTTAATTTGAATAATTATAATTCACATAAAAATTGAAGTGTTCTTTTTATTTCTACCTCTGATACTTGTGGCTATTGACCTCCTAGTGCTTTTAAAACCTTGATAATATTTCCATCCGGTAAGATAGGGTCATCCTACAAGCCTAAATATATGATGTTAATAAACAGTTGCCTTTGCATCATTAATTTACCTAATACATTGCATGCTTACCTACTAGGTACCTAATTAAATTCGTTCATAATGAAATATTTTTTAATTTATTCAGTCTCGTAGGTCTCTTTCCAAAACATCTTTTAGTATTATTTCTGTAACTAGTCAATATCTTATAGAGTTAGAAATTATGCATATTTTCATTTAATTTAATTTGATTTGGCCATAAAAGGAACACATAAGTGTACTTAATAATACATCTAAACTAGCTTATAAAGCTAAATAAAATAAGTAGGGCAAAATGGAGCCCAAAAGAGTCGGTTACATAAAGCAAGCAAACATACAGGTGAAACTAATAAAAGCGTGTTAAAAACCAGATAACGGATAGATAGAATACTCATATATGTACTTTTATTTTGTAAATATACATACATACAGACAGACACCCTGACCAGAAACAAATACCTATACATAAATATTTGTATAAGGCGGGAATCAAACTTGCAACCTTCTGCGTCACAGGCAGGTCGCGCCACAGAGGCCATTAAATACCTTCCTAACTAACAAAATATTTCTCTATCCAGATTCCAGTGGTTAGCCGACATTTTTGTGTTGCCAGAAACAACAGTCAAAACGCCTACTAAACCAACAGTAAAAGAATCCACTGAAGTAATATCTCAAAAAGACAAGACCACCAATGCGAGTACCACCAGTGACCATGTTAAAACTCAATAAGATGAAAAAACATGGAATGCAGGCAACACAGACTATAATTTGGCGAGAATTGAAAATAGACTAGTTTTCTGCAAAAAACCTATTGTAAAAAACATCATTTTCAACTTTTATAATAACCCTTATTATCCTTTGGAACTACCTTTTTAAATTAGGTGAGTATTAAACTTTAAATAAAAAAACGATTTTAGTCACATTGGTAAGGTAAATAGGTACCTACTTATAAATTAAAAAAAAATCATAATGGAGTCCCATTATGATTTTTTTTTACCTACGCCAACGACCTTGGTCTGACCACAGACCACAGCCTACTAAATAGTTACTACCGACACCGGTCGCCTTCGTTGGTGAAAATTATTGATTGTAACGAATGTGTTTTGTTTTTCTCAAAAGTGCTGAGATGAAATTGTAGGTGAGATTTTTACAGACATTTTGGTGTGACTTTGAGCCAAAAATTCCCTATAGTTTTGAAGCTATCCTAAAATTAAGAATTAAAACTAGTCTAGCTTTGAAATGACAATGAATTTTCGTCTCAAATTTCCTCAAAATAACGGTAACGATTTCACCTACAATTCCATCTCAGCACTTTTGAGAATAACAAAACAGATTCGTTACAATCAACAATGTTAGTTGTAAGCGACGGGTATTTCTGGCGCGTTGCGTTTGGCAGCAGAAATAGCCTTAAATTAAAAGATTATTTATAACAAGAACAAAATAATATTAAAAATCTAAATAAGTTTTTCTAGGTAGGGTGCTCAAAAGGCTCGCTGCATTGCCTCTTTGAATAGCAATGCCGATCCGTTGGCCAAAGTAGCAGCCAGCCACGGAACACTTTTACTCCTAGCGGCAGCCAGCTCTTTGGTCACCTGAAATTTGAGTCAAATCATATAAGTAATTACTAAGTAAGGCTTTTAAAATGTCAAAATGATGTTCTCTACAAATAGTCCCTGATGAAATGATACATTTCGAAATAACTTTTTTCAAAAATAACAAAAAATCTAGTTTATTTTCTGTTCCCACAAATTTATGCTTGGTGTAGCTTATACCTTACAACCTTATTCAGATATTTTTGGATATATTAGGTTTCAAATGTTATGTTTATAATCCAGTGATGGATACAATACTATTAAGGTTCTGAGAGGAAACCCAAGAGATCATTTCTCTGAATAAGCCATAGTGATTTAATGCCCACTGATAGGGTTATGTATTATTTTTATCTGTGATGTTCATTTAAGGCAACTGCCATGTGATTTTATAATAATGATAGAAATGAAACAAAATAATATTTTTCATCTATTTTATTGGATTTTTCATTTACAATATCAACATCCATGTAATGTTTTCCTAGCCTTCTTCCCTTAGCTTTTAGAATAAGTCTTCGACAGTTATTCCTCACTGCTTCTAGACTCTGGTTACTGCTTAAACCGAATAGGAAACCCATACTTATAACATCGCATACTGTACGCAAGTGAAAATCATTTTCTGCAGAACTTGATATGATCATATTCTTTGATTTACCGACTGTGAAGTAAGTATGAGCATTGGTGATTATGTTTTTCCTTGCTGTCGAGTCCCTTATAGCCGGAGAATACATGATTTCAAAGAATATACCTCGTTCTACAGCTTGGCGATATAATTTTCTGATAACTTTGAACGGAATCCTGCCCTCTGTTTCGAAGCTAATAATATCAATATCCATATTACCGCTAGCGAATTGAAATGCGGCGTGTGTTTTAGGAACTACAGCTATGATATCGTATTTTTTAATATTATCAGACTGGTTCATCTTGTGAGATATGATGGATTCTGAAAATTCGATAGTAACTCGCTGTAGAATGTTGAGCTTTGTAGATTCTTTTATTTCTTTAGGTATTTCTATCGGTGGTGGAATGTAGTCACTCTTTTCTTTATTTCCTCCCTTCTTTTTCTTCGGTTTTGGACTATCCTCGTTAGGTTCTTCTACGTAAGTGTTTAATGCAATTGTATTGTATCCAAGTTTTTCAACTTCTACTAATTTATTTAGGTCAAACTTTCGGCTTATGGATAGATCACAAAATCCCCAGTTGTGTGTAGACATTTTACTCCTTTTTATTACACAATTTTAATACAAATCGTAAAAATTAGCCACACCGTCCATTTGTTTATTTTCGTTTTGTTCTTTCCTTTGAGGTTAGGATATCTGTCAAATAAAACAAGGAATGAGATTTGACATTGACGAACATGGAAACTGTCACACATAATGTGCAACACAATACCATCAAAGAAAAACTGGAACGTTTTTGTTTCGTTCAAAAACAGTTACCTCATCGTTGTTGATTGTTGTGTATCGATTATTTTACTCGATCACTGATTTTTATGAGGTGTGGGATTTTTTTTTTTCTCTCTCTTGTTTGGCCCCAGGAACTTATGCCATTTTCATTTTGTTCTTCATTTTCAGCAGGGTTTTTTTTTCTTCAGTTATGGCTTCGCACGGTTTGTGCATATAGCCAGTATCAAGTAATATTTTGCATCAAGTTATGGCCCGATTTACAGAAATCGGGCTCAAAGTGTTTCAAGATGGTCAAGTCGTCAAGTCACAGTTTGTCAAGTCAGGGGTCATAGTAAAGCGGTGGCTACTTTACTATAACCTTGTAGGAGATTTTGGAGGCAACGAGAAAAGTCCATGTTTGACACTGATTTTTACTTTCACTACACTTGTGCACTTTCACAGAACTAAATTAGATAACTTTCCACCGGAATTATACAATTTAACTCGGTTTACAACTAAGTTTCGTGTAAATAAAACTGCAGCACGACATGTTGTTGGCTCGTTCCCGCCAAAAAAACTCAGGTGTGGGATTTATTTACGATTGTATTTTTTTTATCTATAGACGGAAATAAAAGTGTCAATTTTGAAATTACATCGTTTTTTTTGGCAGTGTAAAATAAAACAATAAATTTAGTCTTATTAGAAGAATGGTGCTGCGTATCGTTATAGCAGGTGAATCTCAATGCGAAGTGTTTGCAGAAGTGTGTTTGGTAGCAGATTATCTTGCGCAGCATTTGCCGCATTTCTGCTTTGAGCGCATTGAAAAGTCGGTACTGCAATGGGAGGTAAGAATTGTTTCTAAATACGATACTTAATACTTAGGTACCTACATATAATATGCACCTAAATGAGCACTAGCTAATTGATCCTTTATTTTGCCAAGATACTGTAACATCTCACTGGCCAAGATGCACGACTTTGCTTTCTTTACATAATACCTCTGCTTCTTTAGCTTAAATCTACCTACGTACCTACCTACTTTTTGGAAGTAGGTAAATTAATAGGTATCTAGTAGATACCTATTAATTTACCTAATCTATCGATACCTAAAATAAAGGAAGAAAGAACCAAAAGTTTGTAAGTAGGTACATGGAAGCAAATAAAGAGCCCTTGTTGAGTGGCATCGTCAATATTCGCCCAGGGTGTCACTCATGCTAGCTACGCCACTACACATGTAGTAGGTGTATTATGTAGCTACTTAAAATCGGTTTAAAGCAATGAAATTCAATAGAAAACATGGCTGGAGACTATAACCAGGTGAAAACAGAGGGAACGGCAAATTGGCAGCCAGTCTCCGGCGTCTATTGCCAACGGTACGCCACTGCTGGTACAGCTGATCGTCCTTTGACAGTCCGAATACCTTTCGTTGACAGCCTAGAAGAAATATTAAGGAGACAGTAGAACAGTCTTTGCCTGTTTAGCTGAACCTATACCCTAACCTACCGGCTACGTTTAATGATATCCTGATTTTTCCACCAAATTGAGAATAAAGCGACCCGCGGAATAAACCCCGGGACGCTGCTAGTAAGGTCTACCTATCTACGTCACAGTAAATGTATTGTATGACATGATCTATGCTTAATTCTGTTTATAGACTTGGCTAGCAAAAATGAACCAAAGAAATAATTGGCACCATTGCACTTCGCCTTTGATTTGGAAGGAAATGTTACTAAAGGGTAGTAAACCCTACTACATTGGAGGAGGATCAGAATTCCTTGAATATTGTCATTCTTACTACCAATTCGATGCATTCCTTGCTGCTGAAGTATTCGAAGGACTCTCTGATAACTTTTCGCAATTCGCGAAGAAATTAAAGTTAGAAAGAATCAAAGATAAAGAACTAAAATTCGAAACAGTATCTGCACCTCATCAAAAGCACTTTGTTGTAACTATATCAGGAGCTGGTAATCCTATAACTATGCTTCTAATATCTGAACTATTAGGCTTAGCCGTTGGAGATAAAATAGTAACCAGGATATACATGGCTGATGAAAATTGTTCCGGAAAATTTCTAGAATACGTTGAAAGAGAATGTAGCTTTATTCTCAATGATCAACCTGGAAGAGTTGTTAAATATGTAAATAAACTTGGAATGGCTTTGACACATACTGATTTATTTATAATCCTGGATCATGAACCTTTTGAGTAAGTGTGTTAATTGTTATTAAGTTCAAAAGTATTAGCTAATCCTTGTGTAACTTTTCTTACGAGGTATTAATTAATATGTCATTTATTATTTATTTATTTAGTAGCCTGTGTTGTCCCACTGCAGGGCAAATGCCTTTTCTCCTTCTTTCCATTCTCTTCTGTCTAGGACCAGAATGGGCCAGTCGTTCTTGTATGAGTTCAATTATTCGTTTCTCCATCTCTTCGGCCTCGACCTGCCCAGAGGACTTTTTTATGGGGTTGTTATTTTGTAGTGGCTTTGGCCCTTAACTCCTCGTTTATCCGACAAACGTGGCCCGTTATAATATAATTAATTATTATTAAAATCGTAACACTCACTTTTTTACAGTGAAAATATGCCTATTGGAACTTGGCTTTATAAAAACAAAGAAATCATGCAAGATATGGCGTTACATATTAACGCTTCAGCATCTCGAAAAATGTTTGTTATCATTCCCAATCTGGGACCGGCGTGCTATAATGCTTCGGTTCTTATCAAAGCAGCTAATATTAATAAAAAGAATATAGTGGTTGCAACATCCGATCTGGGACTAGAAATATCAACTTTTGCTGCAGAGATAGCTGAGATTCCTGTTAGAAATATGTTTTGCCCACCAGTTTGGGGTTTTGTTGGAATCAATCATTTAGTTGATATAAGAACTACCGTGCACAAATATTGTACATTTCAACCATACAAGCGGTATACGAGAGTTAGGAACTCTTCATTGATCGTTGGTTCATTAACTCCAGAATTGAGGACAATGGAATATTTGATGTATACCGATGAAACGCTTTGGAAGAAGGTCGCAGATAATAAGGTAAATCAACATTGATTAATATGTCATTTCGTCAATTGGAAAATTATTAAATAATACTTACAACCTATATGCTGCCGACCTAACTATATTACATATGCTTTCAGCTAAAAAATCCGAAGGATTATATTGGAATTGCTAAAGTACTAGCCGTGATCAACTTGGCAAAATCATGGCTCTTTGATAGGGATCCAAATAATATTGTAAATCTTGGAGTGCGATGTAACGGTCAGTTTTTATAATCCACCTAGGTATATTTATTTGCATCTATGTATTTATAAGGAGCAGTGATAGCATTATTGTGGTCATTACAGGTTCATTCGGACTAACATTTAAAGGAATATTTTCACAACCCTCGCGATTTGTTGATGGGTTTTGGGTACCCGCAGCAGAATATATGATGCCAAAAGACCCGTGTATGAGCCTGAAGTATTTAGAATATATGGCAGGATATGTGATGCAAATACAGGACACGCAATTGCCACAGATCATTCCTTTTTGTCCTTGTATATGCAAGCGTAAAACTCACAAGAAAAAGGGAGTCTGGTGATTTCGAGTCTTTTAATCGATTCTCTCAAAGAACACTCGCAAACGTTTCTGAACGAAACTTACCTGCGCGCAGAATGTTTAGCGTCATACAACCAAAACGGAACGCAGCGAACCAGTGTCGAAAGAGACGTCAACAGTGCGGGTCGCCTTGTTTCGTATTTATTTTTAACGAGGAATGTTATGACGTGCAGCAACCGTCTTTGTTTTACCCATATACTATTCAAATTTTAAAGGGAATTCTTCAATAATGTGATATACGGTGACCGTTTATCAATAACGCGGTTGCGATATGATTTTTTCCAAAGTATGATCGTGCCAATAGGAGTTATTAGCATAGTTAGATGTCCGTATTTGTTAAGTTGTGTGAATGTTGTGCCAATGATGAGATAGTGTAGTGTTGTGATGTGGTTGTGGGACATGTGGGGCGTGCTGTGGGCCGTGGAGGCGGTGGCTCGGCTGGCCGTGGTGGTCGCCTCGCCGCTGGACCCCGCGCCGATGCCGCAAGGTGAGAGGAGGAGGAACCTTGTGAACGCAACCTACGCTCTACTCACTGCACTTTCATTGCTTACTAACAAACATTGCAAGCGCTTATGCATTTTTACAACGCTTTATTTACAGCTGCACAAACTTTTGCTTAACTCTGTCTATTTACTTACTTAACGGTACTTTCTTAATTATCTGTTTTCAATTTCCTCTAAAAATTAGTTTTTACTTTCCTATATGTACTTAATAATATAATTAATTTGTAAGTCATTTTTCAAATCATAGGTACCAAGACGACATCAAAAAATATGTATAGGTGGGTATACATTAATCATTTTAATAATGTATTAACTATCTATGTAGGTGTTTTCGTGTGTACACGAATGTGTACCAAATAGCAGCGATCTACGACATCTGTGTAGAGATAGTTTAATTAATCGATTAATTAACTTTAAACTGCTTACCTCTAACAGCCAGATTTGTAAAATAAAGATCTTAGTGCACCTATGGCATGTGCCTATGGTTGATTGGTGACATACCAGACAGACGCAATAAAAACTACATGTCTGTCAATAGTTAAGTTACTAACTATGTATATCTAATAAACTGTATTTTATTTGTTTTATTTTATGTTGCATGTGGGCTTGTCGTTTAATACCAACAACTTACAGTTATATTTAATGATACAATCGTGTTTACTACTTTAGTATTTCACTTTAGACATTAAAATTTTATCTTTCTTTCAACTGAAATTTAATATAATTTATTTTATAAAAAGTGGCTTTTTGTTTTGTGAATCGCCTATCTGAGTGCATTAATTAGCTTGTGATTTTAATAGCCATGTTAAATTTATTTTAAAGTAAATTTAATCATAGCATGTAAAACTTTTAAGAAGAATCAATAGTTCGTGACTCTATAAGTCACATAAGATTCACATAATAGGTAGGCACTTATTAGGAGTTTTAAGTTTTCTGTAACGGAATTAATAGGTGACACATAAAGTCTAGCTTTAGTAGTCTAAAACGACGTTTTACACGTTGGTCTAATGACGGACTATCGTTTATTTGGAACGAAGGTCGACCGCAAATCCCTACAAATTGCTTCGAGAGACGATAATCTGGCAGCTATCGAAGCTTCAACTCTCAAGTCGAGGGGGTTCTACCCCTCGCGCTCGCTACGATCTAGCGCGCATTAGTTTCCGCCACGCGGAGGAATGTTCTCATTTTCTTTTAATCGAACCACATTGGGTATTTTCGGATTTCAATTTGTTCCGTTCTCGTTAAGGGAATCGTTAAGTTATTGCGGCCGACTTAGAAGAGGCTTTTCTCTATACAACTTGTCCAAAGAGCGTAAAACTCAATCATCTTGCAATATTGTGGTATTAGACAACTTTCCAATTAACTTTATTATTTCGTTGATATAATCTTTTAGGAGTCAATTAAAATTAAGTGCTACGAGGGTTGGTGAGTAAATACGTACTCACTCACCTACTTAAAAGTACTTACTTGGCTATGAAATCATCATTGTATTGAGTTGCATCAATTTGTTGTGTTACGGAACAAAGCGGTTTGAATAGAAGTTTGGTTCATGACCGCGTGCGCTGGCGCAGCGATTTAAACTCGTTCGTTTGTCGAGGTGAGGCCGAGGGAGACATCAGTTGCATAACAAGCGGGCACTGCGGCATCCGGATAACGGGACCGTACCGTGAGGAAGCCACACCACTAGCAACCTTTAGATGCGCCAGCGTCATTATCATTTATAAATTGGGTTCAGTCGTCCCAGGCCATATACACTGGTCATTATCGTGTCAAATTCGACAATAGGTACCGGTACGGCTGGATTGACCGATTATTTTCGAATTGATACCTACATGAATTGTTTTGCCAAATCAATCGAATGACCGTTAGAATACGATGTTGTTGAGATGTTAACCCTCAACAACCTCACGACCTTACTTCCTTATTTCATCACTTCTCATCAC
This sequence comes from Idaea aversata, assembly GCA_907269075.1. NCBI lineage: Eukaryota > Metazoa > Arthropoda > Insecta > Lepidoptera > Geometridae > Idaea > Idaea aversata. The sequence goes on from OU026091.1 coordinate 11,711,488, forward strand.
GAACTATGGCTTTAACATTAAAAACATCAGTTTTGATCGTTTCTGATGGGATTGGTCGTGCGATCATGAACGAGACCGTGACTGATCGGGCACAATGCCTTAGACGAATGTAATGATGTCGAGCAGCTTTTAAAATTAGAAAGAAGGTCGATTTGTACAATGTTCGAGAATTACATTGGTATCGTTTAAACGTGTAAAAGTTGTGTTGGGTAAATAAATAATTTAATAACTACTTCTTATCCAGTAAACAGAGAGAGCAAAATATGTTGAAGGTAAGAATGCTGTAGTAGTTCACATAGTTTGACTTATTACACTTATTATGTTGGTAGGTATGAAAATCTAATATGGAAACTAGAAACGCGGCACAAAGTAATGGCCGAACACAATAATAATATCTGCTGCATAAAATACCTTTATTTTCTGTGTAATTGGATTGTAATCGGCGAAGGAAGCGTAACTACGAGTGCTGTTCATCGAACTGGTTTCCTGGAGGGCAATGAGTACCTACTATCGTTATTATGGTGTATGACCGCGCTACCGGATTCCCATCGCTTGCCGATTACCATGTTAAATAGAATTGGCCACTTATACTGCTCGTACAGTTATTCAGTTTATACGTGGTATTGTATATATAAATCAACTTGGCAGTGAGTTTTAGTTTCTTATACCTATCACTTGGATCTTACATTATAATGTTTGAAACTAAATAATATGTTCAAAAAGGTAGAGCTCATTTACCTATTTTTATGGTATAATGTAGGTACCTAAGTATTCTTGTATTATTTAGTCTTGTGACCGCTTAACAATATTGATTCGATTGCACTTACGTTGAAAGAATACTTGAAAAGTTATTATCCGGTTTAATGTACCAGTGAGTCCCTACAAAGTCACCTAACGTTTACTTGCTGTCTGCTTCTGAAACTTGGGACAGCATCCATTAATATATTTGAAGCAAAACTTGTCTCGAATATAAATTGGTTTTATCCAACGTAAGTTAATAACTGCTCTACCATTAAAAAAAGTTTAGAAAAATAGAAGCTATTCCAAGCTGTTGGCAATTACAAAGATTGCATATCCAGTAGTTACAAAAAGCAATGTAAAGTGCAAAACATTAGTTGTACACAGCTGCAATTTATTTTAGTTTCTACTACAACAAATTGGTTCATTTTGTAAATGTTACGTCTACGTGGTACTTGTGTTTAGAATTTGTTTCCTTGATTGCTTTTAAATCGTGTAAATGGCCTTTGTTATTTTTTCTAAGAACTAAAAAAAAACTTGAGTAGTTTCAGTTTTAAACTTGAAACATAACGATATGGATTATCCCATATAACAAGGCTATAGAGCATACAGACCTTTGGAAAGTCTGTGTGGCGCCGAAGTCAACACGTAGGTAGAGGCCCTTTAAAATAACAAAATTTATTTACAACATTTGATTTAGATAAACTTACTGCGATTATCTCTGTATGCATTGTAGGTTAAATGCATCCAAAGACAGTCTGTTTTGATTGGACTGCGGGTAGTGGGAAACTATGGGGATTATGGCGTCTACCATAACAATGTCCAATAAACATAGGTTGTACCTACCTATATAGATAAATGAATGAAGGTAAGTATTTAAGAGCTGATTGTAGTTAAATAATTTATGTGGAGGTAAGTTACAATGGCAAACAATAAAATTTATTGGTCTACAACCATTGTTAAAATGTCGGTTACAATAAAATGAGAAACCAATTCAGGGCCCTGTTATTAAATGTCATCGCAGCATAAAGAAATGGCTCGTTTGATGTACGTTGCCTTTGTTCCTTCTAACGAGCTCCCGAAGACTGCGCGGCTTTGCTAGCTTTAAGTGAGTGTTAGCTGCTACGGAACATTCCACTAAAAGGTACAGGTGAATATCTGAATCTACTTCTGTTTTGTTAACACTACAAACGGCTATATACAATCGTATATAGTATATGCTTATTCACTTTGTATACGTATGTAATGTTTCACGTCTATTTGCTTATTATCACTGCATCCACCGCATTAACAATCGTCATTATGTTTCTTACCAAGATTTTTTGATAATCTGTTATGTATGGAACAATAGATCTCATAATACATACGTAACCTTTAAAAATAAACAATACTAATTCTTGGAAAATACCAATCTTGATAGTTTGTGGGTAAGCAACATAATACGATTGCAACATTTTGTTAATAAGTGTGCATGCTATTGTGTTTTTAAAACGTTATTGGCTACTTCCCACATGACGTTACTAAACCGACATAATCTTTAGATTCAATTTTTTTTAAAGAACATGTATCTCAGAACATTTATACGAATTTACTATACAGGCAGACGCCTACCATGACTACAAATTTCATCGTCTATTTAGAACAACAGAAAACAACGAAATGTAACTAAAAATACCGCTAACCGCAACTAGGTTAGGCAGATAGCTTGCAAACTCTAACATCTCTATAGTAAATGCCGAAATTCCTGTTGCCTTTGCTATATTGTATTCTTAGGTCATGGCAACTACTGACTGGATGCTACAACCGGTTGTTGAGCAATCATTTTATTACTATGAACTACGAGTCGAATACATCAACCCGTTTACAGTATCTGACCTTTACGTTAATTAGGTAAACCTACCTAACATGTCTTGTAGAAATTCCCTCAACTTTTAAGGATAATAATTATAATTTAGAAATTATTTACAATGGTTTTTATACAATGGAGTTAGAGGGCGCACATAGCATTGTCATTTTGTATAATGAAGGTTTTACATTGTCTCTGTCTTGTTTCAAATCACGCCAATTTAACATCTTACCTTCAATATTTCCTTGCAAATGATACAAATTATTTATTTTTACATATTAAATGCTGTTGTCCATGTTTAGTGACTACGACGGAAATGACTGGCAGATGACGTAGTTATATTGATCTTATGATTATTTCATGTCTTCATTAATAATTTTCATCCTATGTAATTTAAAAATTGACTCCAAAATATATCGAAGAAGTCTTGATAACAAATAACTTCTTGCGTCTAATCAAACAAGTGAATACCTTTTCAGACCCTTGCAACCAAGCAACCCAAGTATGTGACTTCTGCCTTCGTGAATTATGGTTCCCTATTGCTATTGATAAAGATCAAACCCGAAATTGTCTCCTCACCAAAGTGTTCTATTTCTTAGGACAGTATCATAATAAATATGTAACCAACCAGTAAAGACGGAAGGCAAGTACAAGGTCGCTTGAGTCTACTTACTTCACTACCCGCCCTCTTCTATTTATTTCGTCACAAAGCAATTAATGGCCGCGTGTATTGTGGATTTAAGGAATAATTAAATTTTGATCACTATCTACGCAGGCTCGCGGTTTGTAGACTTGTTTGAATTGTTACTCGTTTCCAGCTCTGTTTATTTGCTTATCAAGATCTCTACGTTGCCCGGCGTAGGTGGTGAATTCACATTTACGTAACGGTGTAATATATGTCCTAGTTAATTTGCTACCTTGTAGTTTTTGATGGAGGTACTTACCTAGTTGAAACATTTCAAGTTAATTTGAACAACTAAATTAACTCAAAGCGTTTGGGTAATATAATTACCATATTTGTAATTACCTACACTATGACTGTGTTTTAAAATATTGTATAAGTACCTACCTATACTATTTTTTTTGGTAAATAATTGAAATATGAAGGTAGGGAGGGATTTACGTAGGTAAGTAGGTACCTTAATAATATTTAATTAATTAAAATGAAAATAACTATAGCTTTCCCGAGTTCAATTTACGTGTTAAAAAAAACAAAATTTATCTATAATGTAACTAGGTACTCCACATATAAAAAAACTAAGTAAATAGGTAATAACAAATATTTCATAACTGAATAACATGAAAACAACGATGTAAAGAAGTTATAAAGCAAATATAAATATCGTCCAGTTCGTCGCATCCAATAACACGTCGACTGCGAAACAGAAAAATAGGGCATTGTAGATAATAAATAGAGCATAAATCCCACGATCCGTTAGCGCCCTATCCTTTACTTAGAAAATGTTATTTTCTATACAGACACAGACGATATGCTGTATTTTGCTACAAATGATGATGCACAATTGACCTTTACTAATACTAAAACTAATTTACCAAGGATTACCGTTTATAATGCTAAAGTTGAGAGGAATAACATAAGTAGCTACCTACTTACTTAGACGATCTACTAGTCGTTTTTTTTGTAAATTTGTATGATGTCATCATGATATCATGATTGTATACCGGACGTATATCGCATGTCGGAAATTTGCATCGAAAGGCCATATAAACAACGTCCTGTCAAAGTTCTTATAGTAAAGCAGTCGATATGAAAGTCTTCGCTCAGAATAGCATCATTATGGGATCTTTCTCGTACGTGTTGTGCATAACAAATGCATTGAGGACTGTCGACTGTGAGTACTTCAAGAGAAGGCACGGAGTATGGAACAACTACAGTAGGTGCTTAGTTTTTAATGCGAAACGAAAGTCGTATGGCACTCGATGATCCGGGTTATTATATTGTTGGGTTGGGTACTACTTACCTAACAATATAATAACTTAGAGCGGTGCGCTGTTGGCGTATAGTGGTCGATCCCTCGAATTTCATTCCGAATGTCGTGGTTAGGTTTTCTTACGAAAACAATATATGCGCTAATTGTCAGTGAATGAAAATATCTCGATGAATCTCGCGTTAGTAGGCGTTAGAAGTATTTACGTGTTTTTTTCTCTGGATAGGTCTGGGCAAGCCTACTTCATCTAATACATTTCCTATGTACTACAGAACCCTGAATATCATGAGTTAAAGTTGCTTAAAAAATAAGTATAGGTACCTAATAAATAAAATAAATAAATAATTAAATTAATATTAACATGGACCATGGTATAAGTTTTAAATAAATTGAATTATCTAAATTAAATGTAAATGCCAATATTATATTTATTACTTACATATTAAAACGCGTAATTAGACAGAAATGTACCCATATACCAATACCATAAGTATTAATAATAGGTATGTATATTTGCCTACACTTAAAAGCCAAGACACAACTAAGTTATTGGATATAGCATTTAAAAGGATTCCCCCAGACTACCGACGTTGAATGTTACAAAGGCTACTGTGTGTACAGATTAACTTTGATCTTCGTGTATTTATATATAGTAGGTACCTACACATAGATTATTACCTACATAAATAATACCTAACTACATAAAATGTTCGTTTAACTAACTTAAGGTAAGATAGAATTAACTTGTCATGATTCCAAATCCCGTAATAGCATGCAAGTAACGGTAGTGCCGCTAGGTATTTAGTATTCGTTTAAGCATGAGCCTTGTAATAAAAAAGGTTTCTTATGATTACAGGTATGTTGATATAGTCACAGTTCACACAGACAGACGATTCAAGGGCCATAGCAAGTAAGTAGTCATTAGTATTCTAGACCTAGAACTTAGAACCGGTAGCAATTAGGTATAGAGTATTCCATCTCTGTGGCTACTGTACGTTATCTCATTAAGTGTGATTGTAATGATTCTTACACTCTAGTCCGAGATGGAAATACGGTACTTTGAATAGCTAGATAACTTCTATGAAAGCTACTTTTATTGGCACTGCGGGAATATTATAGTGTTTTGTGGTCTATAAATTGATACTTACTATTGATAGTCGCAGTGATAGAGCTGGCTAGGTAGAGTTTTAGAGGTTTGAGTAAAAGGAAATGTTAAACAAGAATGAAAACACGCCAAGGAAAGGTAGGTAGACAGGCACCTAAACGTTCAGTAGGTATAATCTCATTAAATGAGAAATATTCAACAACATTCAACAACTTATATCCCTAATGCAAAAAACATGAGTCGAGCAAGTTTCGTGCGAGAGGCCTTCACTAAGTACAACTTTCCTAAATAAAGTACGAACAATTTTCCGTCGGCCCAATTTCCTCGCTTGTCTAATGTTGGTCAAGCCGAGCTGTACTTTAGCGAAATTTCGAAGGCAATAGTAATTACTCAATTAATTTCATCGAAGCTAAGTCTATGTGGTTATGTTCGTGCTTATTGCATTGCATAACCGGTTATTACCTTGCTCTTGTTTGCAGGCACAATGTTCTCACAGTTTTACAACACACTACTTACACGACCTGATGAAAAACAACTGTGGGAAATTAGCTCAGATCTCCGGCGTACCTTCCTACACCTTTATTAAAATACAGCTTCGTCTCACGTTCCGCTAATAGATGAATAATAAAATTATAATATTTCACTTCGTATAGTTGGAAATCACTTCGAGGAATAAATTCTAGAATTTCACAGTTAATTTTAAAGACAAATCGTAAGGTTTCTTCTTCTAACTAGTCGTCGCTAATCCAAACGGTACTTCATAAACGTATTATAAGTTTTTATTTAAAGCAGTTTGCGGAGCCAATTACGTTCTTGATTAATTTTCTTGATAGACGTTATTTTGTCCCGGTTATATTTAGTTCTAATATGTATTTTTAAGTACAACGACGGTAAAAATAGTGTTTTAGTATTTGTTAGGAATTTATTTATGTACATTTCTTAACACCTATCTGAAGTGTTGTCGAGAGACACTGTAAGGTGACCTTTAACATGTAGGTACACCTCAAAGCTGCGTGGGTGGTAGCGATAGCGACCGACGCAGTTTTCATGCGAAAGCAGACGTGCCTCACGAGTGACGTACTAGACCTGACTAGACCTACATATATTCCGAAACAAAATTGTTCAACTAAAGTAATTATTTGTTCAAAATTGTTGTGGTATAGTCGACCGCAACATCGTCTTAGTAAACATTTTCCCATTGCTGACAACCTAATTGCTCAAGGAAACAGCTTTCAATTATACCTCGAATTCTCGTCGTGTTTAAATCGACTCGAAAAACCTACATCGTACCTAAATTGCGGAGTCGTGGGTACAAGTACCCGAAAGGGATAAAATAACGTTTGCTTGCGGTTTTGTTTCACTTCTCATTGAATTTAGGTATTTTAATCCTCTCATTAAAGTTACAATTTGGGTTGGGTGGCTATAATATAAAGATGGGTTATGCATTGTGTGGCTCGGAATCTTCGGAACAAAAGTTTTGTAAGTGCAATAAGTACCTGAAGTGCTTATGTATACCTAACTTTTGAAATGGCACCTGCCGTAACAATGTCCAACAAACACGTAAAAACGGCAGGCGGAGACTCCAACTCTCAGACTGGGCCACCCTAATGAGCTGAGTAAATTATAGTAAGAGGGCAACAGGAACATGAGCGGCTAAGGATGGAGAGGCAATTATTTTATTATTCTTGGATTGGATTAGATGGCCTGTCTCTTTTACCTACCTAAAAGGAACGTACCTACCTACATTTACAAACTGGACTCCAACATATTTCCTAACTACGCCATTACAAAGATCAAAAAACCCAATGTAGGATGTAGACAATCACTAATCACATTATTGCTTGGGCTTTGCCTCCATGGTTAGTGAATCACAGATCGTTACCCTACTTCCGCCCACGTGTCCTAAGCTTATAAAAGGAAGTCTGAGCCTCCACGTATTTTAATGCGGGATTATTTAAATAACAAACACTTTGGGCATGTCAGTAACCTATGCTTAGGTACTTAGTTATTCTTTGTTTTGTTAGCAGTTCAATGTACCTGCCAACAGTAAATCATAAAAGATGATTTTTTGTAACTTGTGCCTGTTAATTGATCCTAAGAACCTACGTCTTTTGCGTGGGTTAAATTCTAAGTCATCAGCAAGTCTCTACCAATTTTAAATGTAGCTATTTTATTAGGCTACGTAGTGTAAAAAAAAGGTAAGAATAAAAGTATTTTGAGATTTTAAAGAATGAATTAAATACTTAACTCATTGTTTGATTCTAGTAGGTACTTTTTCCTCTCCTACTTTGGCATTTTTCATCAATATAATGTGTTCTGTTAGCCTGTAAATTATTTAAATGAGCGTTGGCGTGACTTCAGTCATACATAAGTCTAGTTTTTGTAGTGTTTAACTGTAAATTTAATCTGCGTATGAGTCGAACTGAGTCGCGAACTTTTTCTAGGCCATTGGAAACAAATACATACCTAGTGGTATCTTAAAGATGAATAAGCCGATAAGTAAGAGCTTGATTAAAAGGAGACATATAACGAACTAGCTTTTGCCTGCGAATTCGTCCGCGTGGAAGTCGAAATGGTTCTAATAGGATTTTTAATTGGTTTTTTACTAACCGTACCAACTTTACCCCCAACCCCCTAAGGGGTAGAATTTCGGAAAATCTTTTATTATCGATTGCCAACGTCATACAAAGAACACACCCTCCAAGTTTCAGGTCTCTACGATCAGCGGTTTAGGCTGTGCGTTGATCCGTCAGCCAGTTAAACATTCAGGACAAAGCATTTTATATGAACAGAAGATAGAAGAAGATGGACTGTGAACTTGAATTTAAAACTTCACACCGTATTAGCACAATATGAATAAAATATATGACACATTAGATAGGCACTCGCTTTCACAAAAGCACTTATTATAACGAGTCATGTTTGTTAAAATAAAAATAAGGCCAAGGTTAGAGACATGGGCGCGGTGAATGTTATTCGTACGAAATTCTCATAATTTTACGTAAACTTGTAGTACAAAGAGATTTAGCAGTACAGTAAAATAGAGAAAACATTTTAACATGTACAGTATGCGTCATAAGTGCACTATCAGTTTGCGACGATAATACTATAAACTTGGACTTGGACTTACAATCTTCTTCTAATAGACGTTACACACAAATATAAATACTTGAATTAAAAGTACTCAGGATTATTATTTTTAACATGTTAGCTATATCTTTAGTTGGCCGAGAGGTATATGCCGCCACCCGCTACAACCAACCGACGTGGGTTCGATCCACAGGTTACGTTGTTATAATGTTAAAATAGTGCTGCACAGGATTGTAAACGTTACAGTGCCGGTGGACGTTTGAACGTTGATTGTACAACTGTTTCATTGATGTAACAACTTGCTAAATAAATTCGTCCATTGATTTGAGCTATGCGCCGACTTTCAACCAGGACTTTAAATTTATATTTTATAGATTTTAATGTTTTTATTGACCGTATTTCTATTTGCGTGGTTCATTTGGTAATAAAATGACTTTCCTAGTAATCAAAATAAATAGCTTTCTAGCTATAACCCTATGCAATTAATATCTCTTTGAGCATCTACGATTTTAGTACGCAGTGCACCGCACTTGGTCACAGCAATCTGGATTTCTCAATTGTGGTCTCGAATACAGATCGAATGGCAAATCTGTTTCGTGTGTTAAGTGACCGCTAGACCCAATTCCCACCTTAACTGAGACCTACAGCCTTCGATTACATAAGTTACGTCAAAGATTGAATAGAATAATGTTTATTAGAGAAGCACAAAAAAATAAAAGAAAAAACAAAACGAGAAAATATAAATTTAGTAATATCAAAAACCGATCGATCAAACACAGCTAAGCACACTTTCGATTAAGTAAACTTTCAAAAAAAACAAAACAAAATCGGTTCATCCGTTCGGGAGCCAGCACCCCGTCGTTTTTGCGTCGGGGGTTAAAAATAAAAAAAAGCAGATATAGAATTAAACAACATTATCACTACATAGTATAAAACAAAGTCGATTTCTCTGTCCCTATATCCCTATGTATGCTTAAATCTTTAAAACTGCGCAACGGATTTGGATGCGGTTTTTTTTTATAGATAGAGTGATTCAAAAGTAGACCATAAGCCAATTGTAATAGATTAAGAAAACTGTAACACCCTCAGCAAAATTGTAAAAAATATCAAATAAATAAAACCCCATCCCCGTAGATAAAACCTGAAAGATGATTGCATAAAAGAAAGAACCCGTATGCAGAAAGAAAGAGATGTATGAGTGAAGATGATTAAAGACTCTGACTGCTGTCAGGGGGAAACGGATAGGACGTAGCTAGAGTCGCGGGCTACCCCATCGCGGGTAGACAGTAGGCCAACTTGGTCCCTTTAAAAAAAAAAGAGGAAGGTTTATAAGTATAATACATGCACAATATAGCCGTGCGAAGCCGGGGCGGGTCGCTAGTCAAATAATAAATTAAAAAGCACATAAAGTAGGAAAAGTCCGGGAAGCCGTGTGCTAAGTGCTTACCTCAAATAAAAGTTTACCTATTTATTTGTACACCTACATTGAACTTTTGTATTCGGAGATTGATGTAGTCATAATCTCTTTGCACTTCAAATCTGAAGAGTTTTGTTAACAAGATGGAAATTTAACATTTCCAAAGGAACACTCACGCGTGGACAAAGGTGAGCCGTTGTAATAAAACTTTCTTAGTGGGCCTTACCTCGTAGGTAGGTACTACAATAGAAATACGAAGGTTTGTGTATGTTCGTTTTGAGGGTTCCGTAGCCAAAAAGTGAAAACAGGACCCTTTTACTAAGACTCCACTGTCCGTCTGTCTGTTCTGTCACCAGACTGTATCTCACGAACCGTTAGACAGTTGAAATTTTCATAGTTGATGTATTTCTGTTGCCGCTATAACAACAAATACTAAAATAAAAACAGAATAAAATGCTACATAACACAATGATAAAACTGCAAGGCGTAGTTAGTCATAATATTAAAGACAATTTTACTATGATCGGTTCCATTAAATCTTTATAGATTCTAATTATTTAATAGATACCTATAGGTAGGTACTTGTAGTAGAAGAACCTAACTACTTAAAAAGCAATTTTGTTTTGTTATTGACGAGTTGTTTGTCTTGGAAACGGCTACTAAAAGATATTATTACAACAAGATGATATTAGATTCCTAGTATTTCGAATTAAGTAGTCAATTTAAATAAAATATTGACTTTCGTTCTAGACAGACAGGGTGACACAACCGATTTCTTTTACTTTTATATTATTATTGTTAGGAATAATGTTTTGTTTCTACTTTTGAGTTAATTACCTTCAGAACGCGGGTTCGCCCGCCATTTTACCCTTAAGGGTAGATTTTTTTTTTAGTAGAAATGTAAATTTCACAAAGAACACACTCTCCAAATTTCATATCTCAAGGACGAGCGGTTTTTAAGCTATGCTTTAATAATTATATCAGTCAGTCAATTTTATATTTATAGATAACTAGCTGTTGCCCACGACTTCGTACGCGTGGTAGTTTTGTTTTATATACTAAAACCTTCCTCTTGAATCACTCTATCTATTAAAGAAACCCGCATCAAAATCAGTTGCGTAGTTTTAAAGATACATAGGGACAGAAAGACAGCGGGAAGCGATTTTGTTTTATACTATGTATTGATTTTCGTGACTTAATTGTTTGTGTTGTTAAAATATATAGTCGAAAAATCATTCGAGTGTTTTGAGGTAAGATTCGATTTAGTTTTCGTTTCATCAATTTCTCTTTTGATCTCATGGACGGGTGCGTTTTACGCGTCACTTGTTTGTGGCGTAGCCTAATAACGGCGGACGATAAAAGTAGATACAAACTCTAGGTACTTTTGTTTTCTTTATGAGAGAAGCCTTATTAGACAACCTTATTAAGTTTTTGAGAATCAAATTAGCTTACTTACCTACTTATTTCATTAGTGACAGTAATTTTTTCAATAAAAATAAGTTGCTGTGATTACAGACTTGAACATGGCAGTTATGAAATTAATTTTCAAAATGTCTGATCCATGTTATCAATAATACGTCAAAAGCATTTCGCACATAAAATTTTATGTATGTTCCTTTCACTTCAATATGTCTGGAGAATATTCTGGAAAATCGTGACAACAAATTCTTTGAAACAGATCGTTAAAATCTCGTTCGAATAAAAATTGCGCATACAATATCCATCGCACAAATGACGTCACCTGCCCGCCTGTATATCCCTACCGTTCGACACCTCGACACAACACTGGATCTTATACTTTTAAAGGCCTGCCAATATAACCAACCAGCTCCACTCAATTTATTCACTTCTATCGGATTTCCTCTACAGAGAGAGAGCTTGAATATTTATGAAGCTAACTTTTGTTACTTTAAAGCTTATTAAACCTTGTTCGCGTGTCAAAATGGATCAGATATTATAATAGAAATGAACGGAGACAATGCCCGGAAGGCTGTTTTGTTTTACTTTAAAATCAATCAAGTGTCCGCAGTAGAGTTGTCTACGATGCCCCTTTTGATAACAAAGTTCTGCGGGGCAGGTTTAAGTTGACACGTCTACTCTTAGAACTGGTTTCTTTAATATTATTCATTCAAGTTATAATTTTCAATAACATGATATTATTGTCTGGCTTTGTGCATTTGGTATTGTCTATGAATAAATTAAGTAGGTAAAATAAAGTTTTTCTTAATAGTGTCAGCGCAAGATCCAGTTATTTTTTGAGTACCTACTTTAAGAGAATCATGAGTTTTCGATACGCGGCGCGAGTAAGTATTTTCAAATATGATCCGTATCGTGCGATAGACAGAGTTTAAGTTCGGACGGAATTGCCTTCATTTTGCTTTCAAAAAATGTTTTTTTTAACGTTTTTACCCCCTTTATCCTTCACAAAATGAAATAAATTTGATCTCATTTAATTCACTGCATCTTATTCTAGGTTTATACGTTTTTCTTTTTTGGTAATTCAGTTAAGTCTATTAAAAAACAATTGAAACGCTCGATGAAGTTTTTAAGTAAAAAATATAGATATTCAGATGCTAAAAACTTTTATCTTAAAGGCAATATTTCTTTAAAATAATAACGGTAAAACCTAGTTTTCCATCAGATCTAGAACATTTTCAAAAATTATCAAAATCGGACTTCGTTTATGGGGGGGGAAAACGTAACCACTTTTTGTATGGAAATTTACATCCTCACACTGGTCTTAATAATATTGGCCTTTTTATATCCAATTAAGATGATTTTGTGCAGCGCCAGCAACTTTAATCCAAGCTATTCAGGAGGCTGTAGTGCCTGGGACATATGGGTTTTAGATGGAGTAGTCTTTCACAGCACCAGCACCAGTCTATACCAACCTCATACGAACTTATTGATCAAAACTTGATTTCATTTCATTAATTGTCTTCGCTTGTCCACCTTTTAACGAAATGACACTTTACTCACGACATTGAAAATAGCTTTTATCATTGTTAAAAATATCCATTTTAATACGACCTATCCTTTACCGAGTTGTAGTTGAAAAGAAGAGTCAATTTACGACGGTTTCAAAACCCGTATTGTAAGTTAACATACCTTTAGCGTGGCATCACCCTTGACTCGATGTTTCCTAATATTATTGCCAATGTAATGGTACCCTTGACATTATCAATCTTTTATTCGTTTTTCGATAATGATTGTAAAAATACATATTTGGATAATGATACTTACCTATTGAAGACTGGTCTGACTCGATTAGAGCTAGATTGTTTCGCGTAGGTTTTGAAATTTGCAAATGAGAGGTGGCATCAAATGCAATAATAAGCTAAGTTATTTTGATTTTTACTATATTTTTTTATTATTTTTTACTTAGCTTGTTGTGTCCCACTGCTGGGCAAAGGCCTCCCCCATTTCTCTTCATGTGTCCCGATCTCCAGCTAGTTCTGGCCATTCTACGTCGAATGTATCCAAATTGTCGCGCCATCGCCTATTATAAAATTAATTAAAAAAAACTATACATTATTGTTCTAAGAAGGTCCTACTTTTTCTAAATCCCTAAAAAAAATTAGGTATTTTTTTTTTTAACTTGCTTCCAAGTATCGACTTTTTGTTCTCTATTCCTTTATTTTATTATAGGTATAGATGGTGTGTAGATAAGTTATCTAAGATATACTTTATTTCACTATGTGCTTTACAAAATAATAAAGATGTAAGTAGGTAGGTACATATTGTGTGCTGTTCATTGCATCTAAATGTATAAATCATAGACAATATTGAAACCTTTTAAAACCAACGGAAAATATACACGTACCTATATTATCTTTACGCCGTATGACGCATTTAAAAAATAACCATAGGATTGTTTGATCAAATAGAACAACCCATAAATAAACTAAGCAAAAACCTATATTTATGCTTTGACCATAAAAGGACGTAGATACAAATGGTGTACAGTACTTAATGCAATACATTAATGTTTAGGGTTCCGTATCAAAAGGGTAAAAACGGGTAAAAAGATTATATAGTATTTGATCTATTTGTTTTATGAGTTTATTCTTTTGTCTCCATTCACATACTGACCCCGCTTTGACCCACAACAATAATACCAAAATAAAAACCGGTTTCCCTACTTTCAGTTTAATTATTACCGGCTATAGAAAGTTGTCAAATCATTTTGATAGCTAAGTGAGTGGGTAGTAAGTGATGGGTATTCAAATGAGGCAATTTTGTATGAACGAGACCTAATACATTTAGCTTAGGCTATTAAGCCTAGCTGAGCTGTATTTGTTTATGTCTGTTAGTGAATTTTATGTTTTATGCTGTTATTTTAATGATAGTGTTCTAATTTAATTTAATAATTTAAATTCGCATTTCGCATAATTGATAAAAACTGTAACTAAATGAAATAATAACTATTTACAAAGTAGTTAGTAAATAAATAAATTGCAGGAAATCTTACATAGCGCCATCTAGCCCCAAGCTAAGCAATTAGGCTTGTGTTTTGGGTGCGATATTATTCGGATACCTATAATATTTTTATACTTTTTGTAAATATATCCTACTAATATTATAAATGTGAAAGTTTGTGTGTGTGTGTGTGTGTATGTATGTTTGTTACTCCTTCACGCAAAAACTACTGGACCGATTGCGATGAAACTCGGTACCTAGATAGCTGGAGACCTGGATTAACACATAGGCTACTTTTTATCCCGATATTCCCACGGGATCGGGACTTACGCGGGTGTAACCGCGGGGCGCAGCTAGTAACTACATATACTTATTATACAACATCTGGATAGGGAACAATTACTGTTAATATTTGTTTGAGGCGTGAATCGAACCCGCATCCTTTCTCACTGAGGTAATAAGACTAATGGAATTTAATAAAAAGCCCATGTACCATAAGAATATACTTCAAACTTTATTAGAATCGTTGAGAATGAAACTAAAACTAAGCTAGATAAGTAGGCACGAAAATAAAGCAAATAAAGCTTTTTCGCCATATTTTTTATTTAGTTTACCTTATTACCAATCCTGTCGTCAAAGATTGTTTGTTCGCTGAATATTTGTTATTCAGAAGTCTCTTTACAACTCTCAAAAATATTTGCACCAGGTAGGTATACCTAAGGTTTTCATAAAATTGAGTTTTCATACCAATTTTTCGCGTCAAAAGTTTTGAGACTTGTGAAGGGGCTCTTTAAGAAGTTGACTATAAATCTCTGTGAAATATATTCTTTATAAAGCACTGGTAAATGGTTAGAATGTTTATGGTATCGTATCGACCGTGAATAGTATCGCACGCTCCATATACATTGCAGTACATTGAAGATTGTGGAAAACAATGCGTTTAAGTAACTGTCAGCAACGGAGTATGCCTACAGAAGATAACTTGTTCTCATAATGTTGAAAGGTATACACGTTAAATCTGTAAATCTATATATACTATACTAACAATATAACATATAATCTATATCTTTATAAATACTAATTGGGTATCAATTTTCTACGCATTTTTCTTAATTTAAAGCACGAACGGTTCCGTACCATTATGTTATGTTTTTAGTATTGTGTAGTGATAATTTTAACTGTCTAGCTATCACGATTCATGAGATACAGCCTGGTGACAGACACATAGACGCGTAGACGGACAGTGGAGTCTTACTAAAAGGGTTCCATTTTTAGCTATACGGAACCCTTAAAAGGTTTTAAATGCGTAAGGGGGTTTGAAGTTAAAATAATAAACATCTTTGTTCAGTCGTCTAATATCATAGTAAAATATTAATGGCCCTTTTTAACAATGATTTTTAGCCGTAAATTTTTGTAAATACAACTTACCTCCTACCTACTTACCCATATAATCTGTGACCCGTATTTTCATGAAAATATAAAGGCCACTTTAAAGGTCAGGTTGAGATTATAATAAAAAATAAAACTGCGCGTTGTTTTTACTAAGAGAACACATATAATTTTCTCATTGTTGTTTCACACGATCATTATTATGTACCTAAGGGAGTAATGGAGGAGCTTTGTTAATTAACCGTGTTAATTATACCATTATCGGCCATGATTATAATATCTCCTTTAAAGTGTAATTTCATTCGGCGGTAATAAGAGCCACCTGTCACCTTAATTAAAAACTTAATAGGTACTTACTTCGTAAAAATAGGGAACCATTAGATGAATATTTGCTAAGAATAACCATTCATTTGTTTATTTTCTTGTTATTTTGCCACAAATATCATAAGTCCATTGAAAAGTTACATTTGGGGTTGCATTTGTCAGAGGACGCAATTTTATTGTTTAGATATGAAGGGGTCAGTTTAAAGTTAAATCCAAGTTTGAGGGATTGTAGCCCTTGTCCCACGGCCGCCATCTTGGAAAAACGATTTAAATGGTTTTTATGGTTTATCCATTGATTTACCACTAGCCGGGTTTATCTGACAAACTATAGGTCTCACAAAAAATATTACTTAACATGTTTTGTTGCAAATAAGATATTCTACAACTTTTGTAAAGTAACTTTTAGTAAATAAAATTGCGTTCTCTGACAAATGCACGCTAAGCCCTAAAAAATGTAACATTTCAATGGACTACGTTTCTTTTATAAGAAAGAATTAATACTAACTACTTGTACTTATAAACGAGTTGTTTTCAGCAACTTGACTTATTTAGTTCGGTCTTTTCTGCGTGAGATTAAAGTAGGTATAGGCTTATTAAAGGCATAGAATTAAAAAAACATCGTAACTTAGAGCAATTTTTTCATTATTATTTTTAATACTAAAATTAAGCGACCTTTACCTAGAAACCTTATCACGTAGGAAGGTATTTCGTTCAACACCCACCTATTTAATTAGAATTCATATCATCCCGTATACCTTGAAACGCGAGCGTGTGTTTAAAAGTGCCCTAGCTTTGTCGCGTAACAGCTTAATGAAAACTCTCGCCTGGAGACATCCCTTCCCAAATCCCCTTTAGCTGTGGCTCTCTAGAGCACAGATTTATAAGGATTTTCTTCTAACAGTTTGTAACACACGCGATATAACTATGTATATATACTTATAGCCTTTAGGTACCTGGTTTATTACTGTCTTGGAAGTATTACATAATATTGTGGTTTAAGAAGGGCTTGGGTGGTGTATCTGTCTATGACGTCACGTGAATTTAACGTAGTGTCCCCACCTAATAAGTCTTAGGTGTACTAAGACGCAGATGCGTCTTCTAAATATCTGCGAGATCTTCACACCGTTGTCGACTTATACAATTTAAGTCAATATAAAATAAATACTTTTTCAAGAAAGCAGAAGTGACATAAAATGCATTGGTTTATGACGACTTCAGTTAAGTAGCGCGGCGGATAATTACCCGCCTGCGACGATGCTTAAGGTTGCGGGTTCGATTCCCGCCACAAATAAAAACTTATGTAGGTATAGATATTTGTTTCTGGTCCAAGCGTTTCTATATAAGTCTGCATTTAAAAAATAAATGTATTTGAGTATTTTATCTGTTGTCACCATAACACATGCCTGGGTGCTTAGATTTGGGCTAGATGACGCTGTGTACAATGTCCTGTAATATTTTATACATACTTTTCAAATTATGCATAGGTACCATCAAGTTACGTAAATATATCTTTTCACATGAAACGTAAAATGCAATATAACTTATGTCAAACTTTTCCGCAGCATCCCAGCGAGTAGTTATAGAGTTGCCGAAGAGATTTGTTGTGTTATAAATAGAAATGCATCCGACATGACGTGGGTATAATACTATTCCACATAAATTCAACTGAACAAAATAAGTTAGTATTACTGATTTTCTGACAGGAAATTTATAGATAGTTAGATATATAATGTAAACCCTTTATTTGCGCAACACACAAAACACATATAAAATTATTACATTTTAGTAAGCAAAGCTATAACTGCCATGACCATACACCTATTTTTTTTTGTTTTTTAAGTCTAGTAGAGTATAGAAGTAAAAGTAAAACTACCGAAGACTACAAAAATCAGCTAATTCCTTTGATTTCCCATACTATGTTTGTTTCCAGAAATTGATATTAGCAACACTATCGATTGACATAAAAAAATAGGATGATTATTTTTTGCAAAATTAACAGCTTCGATTCCTGGTTCCAAAGACCTTTAGTTATACGAAATCGAACATGCTTCTCCTTTCAGTTTGTTTTGCTACATCTTATAGTTTAGTTAGGAAATAGGTTTAGTAGGCTTTGAGGACCTATTTAAAAAATCAACCTGACATATTTATAATATACTAGCTGCGCCCCGCGGTTTCACCCGCGTAATAATTTTCTGGGTGACTTTCTTAATATTTTCTTTCATAAGAACCTTCTCCTGACAATAACAAATACAACAAAAAAAGAATTGGCCAAATTGGTGCAGGTGTTGTTGAGTTATGCGCTTACCAACACATTTTGCGATTCATTTTTATATTATAGATTACTAGTCTGGGAAAGCGTTTAGCAGCGCTTGAAAATCTTAACTTGTTGGCTTAACTTTGACGCGATGATGAGTCTCAACAAATTCAATAAGTTCTAAAATTCTTATACATTTGTAACACAAAAGTTGGTACAAATAACTTCGTGACAGCTTGGAAGACACAAGAATTTCCCCAATTTCGGAATAAATTGAAAGAGCCAATCAACTTCGTTTACCTTCCATTGTATTGTGAAAGTCAATAATGAATGGGTGCTGTTTTATTAAGTAGATCAGAAGTAATACATATACCTATGTTATATTGTTTTAAATATTATTTTGATTTTATGTTGTCACGGAATGGAAATAGGTAGGTGGTTCGATCAATTAAACCATAAGTATTTAAATATTAACCCTCCGCTTAATTCCCATATACAATCGAATGACAAATATTTTTTATCCTCATTAATCGAACAAGACGATCGAACATCGCGGCCGAAAGGAATTAGTTTAGTAACAATCTCTTATCAGTTATGACAGTTATGGCTTTTCAGTTATCCTACGGTAGAATCGCACCACCTTCCCGCAGCCCCGACATCATGGCGAGAGAGGAACCGGTGGATTTTAGTGGGTAAACCTCTGGCCGCCCACCACCTTCAGGCCAGCAGGGAGCCCCATATATCCTCGCTACCCCCTCCCCTCCTCGGAGAGCGGTGCAATGATGGATATGGCTTATTTCTCCACCTTAAAAAAGGTAGACTACAAGGTGCTGAAATCAAATACTAAAACTCACCATGATACGATGGCTAAGTACGTTTTGACACAAACAACAATTTTAAAACATTCGAATTACTTAGGTTTTCCAAACAAAATTGTTTGCTATTTTTAAATTAAAATGTGTATCTTTATTAAAGCTTATTATATTTGTATGCTCTCGACGTGTCATCGCCATGAAATTGGATGCTGCCATATCTTGTTTGCACAAACTTTGAGCATTTCAAATGAACACGCGGCCAACGGCATACATACGTAGACTAATTTAAACTTTATTTTCTCTGTTATAAGATTGTTTTTAACTTGTTCTGTTTATGAGTGCGTCAAGTGAGGATCAAGCGTTAATCCGTCCGAAACAACTCTCGTTGCTTTTAAAATAAACAAATCTGAATTTTTCAGGTTTATACTAATTTGTTATGAATGAAACATACATTTTATTTATCTCCCTAAGTATCTGTAGTATATAAACGACTTTTTTTTTGCTATTGATATGTCAGGGTTTGACCACTATCACACTTGGTGGGTAACGTCGTAAAGGGTGTGATATGCGTGCAAATGACCTTACAACTCAGGATGCCGAAGATCGTGCGAAGTGGAGGCGTAAAAGTAGGAAAGCGGACCCCGGGCTCCCGAGAGGGATGCAACCGGGAACATCGCTCGGATGATGATGATGACACTTGGTGGGTAACGATGCAGACTAAGATGTAGCACGCTTTCCTAAGACTACTTGAAGACCCCAAATTGTACACGTCAGGAAAGACGCAGGCAACTGATTCCATTCCTTTGCTGTCTGAATGAGGAAGCAAAACACTTTCTGGTATTTCCACCATGAATCGGTTTCGCATAATATCAGTTATTCCTTTTGGAAAGGCTAATAGATAGAGTACTGGCAACCTACTGCACCTGGTCAGCACAAGTATAAATTATAGTGTTTGAAAACGTCCCAAAATCGACAGTAAAACTCGATAAACCCCGGGCCAGCAGTATACTTATACGATTTGTTTATTCCCAGTCGTACCTACCTAGCGACGACCCACTGGGAAAGAGTGGGAAAAAATCTCAGTCGTTCTCAGTTGGAACAAATAGGCACACAAAAATTTTAATAGTCGCCTATTCCCAGTGGTTCCTACTAGCAATTCTTCTATTTCATTTTAGTATAAAAAGCTAATGTACCAGGCGTCCATATGTTATAAGGAGCTCTCATTGTATTTAGTAATCTAGCTAGATCCAGACCGCAGCTATCGCTCTAATTATAGCTTTATAATAGGTTATGTCTATTAATTATCCTCTATTCCTGCTAATTCGGTTGACTAGTCCAGTTAACTGAACTATTTTCATTTAACTGAACTATTTAAAACTATTTGACTGTCCCCATGTGTGAAAAGTAGCCCAAGTGCTATTCCAAGACTTCAACTATCTACATACCATTGCAATCGGTTGAGTATTTTTTGCGTGCCGTGGTCGCAAAATGACACAAGCTTTTATAAAAAAACTATTATCGACTAAATAAAAATGTTCTTTTTTTATAATGGAATTTGTATTTTTTCTCTGATCAGTATTCTATAGACGCTCTTTTAAGCGAGCGGCTGCGGTGCTAGATCGTTAATCAGTAATGCAAGACAATTTAATGAGATTCAGCTATTTTCAGAATCAAACCGGAACTAATTCACGCCTATCATTTTAAATAATAAAACAAACTTGGAGAATATATTATAGATAAGATATTTTGATAAATGTTCTCCGAAAGTTCTGAAACTAACCTAATGATAAGTACTTACTAATACTCATTGTAAGTGGACTTATGTCTTTTATGAGTAAATAAATTCTTTAAACCTAACCTAATAAACGTTTCAAAGACACTATGTTTAAAACTTTCGTGTGAACAATAATTCAGATAAATAGAGCTGCTTACGTATTATTAATTTAGTAAGTATACATAAACATTTATATCTCACTAGCGGTATCCTTTTTACCAGCGTAAGTCAGTAGTTAGTGTTGGAATCGGGATAAGATTGGGATTGGAATCTGGATAAAAAGTAGTCCATGTCCTTCTCCAAAATCCCGTCAATCTCTAGACTGGTAGAAATTAATTCCAAAAGTCGTCGGTTTAAGTCCTGGACATGTACTATACAGGTCTGAGCACTACAGTGCCCTTGAATACTGGGGCCCTGGAACTTCCATTAAGGCAATTCAAAATAAAACTGAAAGCATGGCTGTTAGAAAGGATGTTTTATTCTGTTGAAGAGTTGCTAAATCTAAAATGCCATTTGTTTGCGTTATAAATTATGTGTATTAAAATAAATTTTAACCATGTAATTTGTACCTACCTACTAGCCTAATGTATATTGGCTTAAGTTTAGAACCTGTACTTACCTACATATTTATTTTAGATGCTATGTAACCAACTGGAAAAGCAAATGAATTGAATAGAATTAAAGTTGCTAGAACTGTATAAATCTATTTCTATTTAGTATTATACTATACTATTTCGTATTATACAAAGGATAATAATGAATATCCTATTAGATTCTGATATAATTCCTTGAATTAGAAAGCACCCTTCTAATATTAAAAACTAATTACACCCGTAGAACATTGCTACGGCTACGAGCACTCGTAGCAGCTACGAGCAGCATTAAAGATTTCAACGAGTTCTGTGAACTTCTGTGCAATGAAATAATTGAATCATAGAATTAACAAATTAGTTTGTTGGAACGCCATCTATATTTTGTTTTTCGTTTGCACTATATTGCACTGACAGTGTTTTTGTTTGTGTTTATGTTAACTGTATTTTCAATTCATAAAATATAATCAACATTCATATGATGTTAATTAACAAAACTAGGTTTAAAATATATGTAGCGAAATGATATTCGTGAAAGGATTGTCTGAGAATAGCTCAAATTAAACCACAAATTATTATACCTAGTAAACATGCCTACACAAAATAAATAATCAAAAATCTTTGCGTTCACATATACAGGGTTATTGTTAATTATACTAGCAAGCCGTTGAGGTGCACACCTAAACAAACAACTTTTGTTCTACGAATTTTGGAAATTCGAACATTTTTTTTTGAGGTTTTTGAGGTTTTGTTTACCTGTGAATCAGCTGTTCCATACACGGAGAGGTCATTAACCTTGAAATTTCACTTATTTTTTAAGTTTTATCTACTGTTCTTAGTTTGAATGGCCTTTATTTAAAAAAAAAACAACTTTTTCAAATTCACATATTCCGTTCCGAATTTCCAAAAGTCGTAGAATAAAAGTTGTTTGTTAAGGTGCAAAGATGTAGCCCTTAACGACTTGCTAGTATTTACCAATAACCCTGTATATTAAAATGTTCTCTATGGCCACTGAGAATCACATTTTTTAATAGATTTTTTATGGTTTTAGGTAATTTTAAATAATTTTAGATGAGATCGGGTAGAGTGGGGACGAAGCTAAAATGTGTTATTTCACTTACGTACTTTATAGATGACAGGTGTGCGTAAGCGACAAAACACTTTTTACTAAAGAAGGCTTACTAAATGTTTATGCATAAAGATGATTTAAAAAAAAAGATCATAAGGTTGGAACCCTGAAAGTAGGCATATAACACTGATTATTAATAAAATTATTGTTGGAATATCGATGTTTCCAAAGGTAAAAAAGTGAAGGCGAAATTAAGCCCCTTACTTGTATTAGCCCAGGGCCAATACAAGTATGGTAAATACCAGTAGCTCGAAGCTTTCAAAGCGTATAGCTAGATAGGTACTTTTGTATTTTTACTGTAAAGAAGCCTAAAACAATCAGCTAAAATTTAAAATAATTCCAAGAATGGCTCTTTATAAATTGGTTCCTTTGTTTAGATTACATTTTTTGTTTTAAGAAAGCTTTTGAGCGAATATTTGTTGCTGTAGAGCCTTATTTTTAACCGACTTCAAAAAAGAGGGTTCTCAATTAAACGCGTATATATTTTACGCCCCGGCTTCGCACGGGTATATTATGCATGTATTATACATATAAACCTTCCTCTTAAATCACTCTATCTATTAAAAAAACCGCATCAAAATCCGTTGCGTAGTTTTAAAGATCTAAGCGTACAAAGGGATATAGGAACGGCGAAAAGTGACTTTATTTTATACTATGTAGTGATCAGTAACCTACCTAGAATATTATGAAGAGAGGATTGTTTTGTGTGCCCTAAATGCTTTTTAGTAAGCTAATAAGCCCGTGAACAGATTTCACCTTCAAAACCAGACCTTCAAAATTCTTTGGAGCACATAATAACTAATAAAAACACTATCTTTCGATCACAATGAATTTGGAGCGTAGGTATAGTGTAGGAATAAGCCGATTTCGAAGACACTTGTAGTATTAGGATACATTGAATCCTTGTAATACTTACACAGACTAAATTGTATCACAATATTCCGGGGATTTATAAGGATGAAGCTGCAGAAATTGTTAATTTAAAGAAGGGCTTGATCAGCACCACGCGATTAGCGATTGGACCGTGAACAATGTCAATACGCCTGGACTAACTAGGGTTTCATCACGATGGTTTTCTTTACCCACACACACTCTTGTGAGTGTAAAATGTTGACAAACGATAGGTATACAATAAAGTTAGACATTACACGCACTGCCATCTAGCCTCTTACTAAGCAGCTACTCATGTACTTTTCTTTTGTAAGCTCACATGTATATTATACATAGAAAAACACCCACTCCAAGACTATTTGTAGCTCTGGTCGCCTTCGATCCAAAAGGAGTTTCACATTCGCTCGTTGCTCCCCCCCGAGAATAGTGTGATGATGCATTAAAGGACGCCTGACGCTGCATACGTAACGGAATTTTTCTCTTGTCGAAATTGATTCTTGACATCGTTTCATATAAAAATATCACGTCCCGTCCAGCACGAGAAAAATCACGTTACTTAGTTTAAAGACCACGAACATGAACGATGCATGTGTCACGTCCGTCCCCCGTCCGAGGTTTTATCCCGTCACTTATGCAGCGACCTTTAGACGCATTTTCTCCACCTTCAATAAAATAAAAGGTGTCTAAAGATAGGTAGTCTACGAATAAACTACACTGTTGTGTAAATTCAAATAAAAAAAGTCAGGCATTGATACCGTTGGTTAATTTTTTGCTGAATCATACCGATGTTATTTCTCAGAGGATCAGAGCCTCAGACGCGTGATTTATCGGCTCTCCGATTTGGCCCAATCGACGTCGAAACGCCGATTTTCTTTTTAGTCGCACTAAAAAGAAAATCGGCGTTTCGACGTCGATTGGGAACTTTGAATATTACGGTATCTTTTGCTTACCGTGCGAACGTTTGTGCTGAGATTTGATTTCTTCCCTTTGTTTTACATTTCGTTGGATATGATGGAAATGTAATAGCTTAAAAAAGAAACAAAATGGGACTGGATCTTTAAACGGTTACGAACGAACGTGGTTAAGGATTTACTACTTTTATTTATTGAACTCCAACATCAATTCGAATTAGTTTCCGAGACCCTTAAGAAGTTTGCTGTGAAGGGAATATTTCTTCATCCCGATGCCCTCTATCGATAGGTACTTATGGGTTCCAAAGTGTATATCTATTTTTATGATTGTACGGCCATAACCTCTTTGTTTATGAACTGACTAGCTTTTGCCGGCGACTTCGTCCGCGAAGGGTTTTTACTAAATATTTTCGTGGTGGATGTTTTACATCAGCTATCTGTTTGCCGAATTTTAACTCGATCCGGTTTGACCTGTACGTTGATCAGTCAGTAAGTACTTAGAATATTATATTTATAGATTTTGTTACGACTGAATTTCGTTGTTTCATCTTTATTCATACCTACAGAGACTACTTTTAAGTTGTCTACTGTTTATATTATTAATTTTCATTACTATACTTGCTTGAGTGAATCTAGTCTAAACTTTCGACTGTAAGTGTTCTCTTGTCATAGAATCTGTTAACTATTACCATTTCTACGAGCATATCTGGTTTCGTAATGTTTGTTTTAAAACAAAACTGTGGTAAAATTTTGCAGTCTCGCTCGGTGTATTATCAAACTTTTCGTCCTTTTGCCGTGGTGTTCGAAATCGTACGCTATCACAAGGGAATAGAGAGTAAAACCGCTTTTACGTACGAATGATGAAATTTTACATATCTCTGCGAATTTTCTAGCAAAATGGCTTTTTAATAACTGTAACTTACAGAGATATCTGTTTTGCCATGATATCAGGAAAAATATTTACATAACCCTCTAGCTAGTGAGTCAGGTATGGTAGAATTTGTAGGTATTGACTTACGATTCTTAGGTGGTCGTTTAATATCTTATGTTACTAATTGACCAAACGCAGATTGGCAAATTGGAACGTTTATTCCTAACTGACCAACATGTGGACAATTTTGGTGGTCGATTGAGAATCGGGGCTTAGGTATTTAATGTTAAATTACCTAAAATGAGGCGGAAAGTTGAAAATTAAAGTATTGAGATTAAAGTATAAGTAAATACCTAGTAGCTTAAAAGTATACTAGACAGGATTCGATTAAAAATAGATTAGTTACTAATTGATTTATAATAGAATTATGCTTAAGAAAAGAATTACGTAAATTACATTTCCATTAAGGGGGGTTCATACGCCAATGACCTTGGTACACAGCCTACTAAATAGTTACTACTGGCACCGGTCGCCTTCGTTGGTAAACATTGGTGATTGTTACGAGTGTGTTTTGTTTTTCTCAAAAGTGCTGAGATGGAATTGTAGGTGAGATTTTTACCGACATTTTGTTGTAATTTTGAGTCAAACATTTAGTATAGTTTTAAAGCTATCCTAAACTTAAGAATTAAAACTAGTCTAGCTTTGAAATGACAAAGAATTTTCACCTCGAAATTACCCCAAAATATCGGTAAAAGTTTCACCTACAATTCCATCTCAGCACTTTTGAGAAAAACAAAACACACTCGTAACAATCAACAATATTAGTTGTAAGTGACGGGTATTTCTGGCGCGTTGCGTTTGGCAACATAAGCAGCCTTAAACAGATTTATCTTTAAAGAAGTTTTTTAATCTACTTAAGTGCCTTCTTTAAGGTACTTAAGCAATGTAGGTAATTTTGAATCTATCAGTTTCTGAATAAACAGATGTCTACATAGAAATATAGAGCTACTGTAAAATCGATTTAAGAATGCTTATATGACATCCTTTACGACTGGACCTGTTGGTGGTGACACGTGGAGAATTTTTTTTTCCGTGTTACCTTTTACTGAACTGGTAGTGACGGGTAATAAATTCTGTAAACGGAATAGTTTTATCTCTCTTTAATATTGTTTGCAAATGACAGGTGTCATAGGAACTTTTCTAAAACGCTACATATTAAAAATACGTGTTTTTGAATGGAATCTGCGTCTGTCTTTCCTGACGTTTACAATTTGGGGGTATTCGCAAGTCGCGAGTGAATAGGTCAAGGAAAGCATGTTACATCTTAAGCCGCATCGACGCCTACCATCAGGCGCGTGTGATAGTTGTCAAACGCTGACCTGTCATATTATGTAAAAAATACTTAAAATTTGACACAAATCATCGACAAACCGTCGGTTAGTGGCTTTTGTATATATATATCTATTTTATGTAGTTTATTATACATATTATATGTATATTTTCTTAAATAAAAAAAGTCCTTATCAGAGGCCTTAAAAAAAGAAAGGCCTTTATAGCTTTCAGCGATAGAGCCGCCCATTTGTGCAACTTATACTTTCTAGCTATTACTTTACTTTGTGTATGTCGTGTTTTGTTTCTTCCTGTGTTGTACAAATAAAGTTATCTATCTATCTGAAGTCATAATTCGCGCTCGACATCATAATTATACGGAATTCTAGCCCAGGGCGTTGTCATACCGCCATCGCCACCGCGCGCCGCGGCTCTGGCCACTCCAACAACATGCTGACGGTGACGCCGCCATCAGCACTTGTTTTCTGTGTGGTTGTTATTACATTGCTAGCCATGTGATGTTCGTAAAACAAACGGTGAACCTGCGGTCGCGGTCTTTATACAATTAACCTTAAGTTCGATTTTAGTTATAAGTTGACATAATAATTATTATTGACATCCATGTAGCCTGTTGTTTATTCGATAGCTGGAATATTTTCATTTCCTTGACCTTCAAAGCACTTATGTTATGTTCAATAAATAGGTACTTTATTCAATAACAAAGAATTCAGTAAGTAATAAAAAAAACAAAGTCATATTTTGTGGTGTTTTTTAGAAATAACAAAACCAGAATAACTTATTTTTAAATGTTTTGATATCCTCAACAATCCTGCATACTTAAAACACATGACAAAAACCACTTAATTGTTCAAAATTCCTATGAAAGACAGGCTCAAAATTTCGCCTAGTGTGGGGCGCGCGTCGGCGTAAACCGACGCGTTGGTTTGAAGCCAACGCACTTACCGCGGTAGGCCCCCTGGACCTTACTCAAAAATGGAAAAGAATAATTTAAAAAAAACTTTAACTATCTAATTATTTTCCCGGGTTTTAACAACATAGTCATACAACATAACAATGACATAGTTATACAACTTAACAACATGTAACATAGTCGAAACGTCGAGGTGAGAAAAATAAAAATAAAGAATACATGATTACGACCCGGGAAAATAATGACTATGAATATAAATCGTCTGAGTTTAAAAAGTTAAAAATATTATTTCTTTAAAAAAAAAAATTACATTCAAAGTAGCCGGCCCCGGGCGGCTATTGCCCTCGGTCCATCTCTGTACAAAAGCGAAACAAATATGGCAAAACAAATTAAATAAAAGAATTCCTTTTTTATAAAACATGTCTCGCTGAGAAAATTAGATTACATATTCTACTTGAGAAATTAAAAAACAAATAACGTTAACAATACTAGTTTACTAAGTAAGGGAATAATATTCTTATAATAACTAATCAAATTAACCTGAGAGATGAAAGTATGCAATTATAATTTTAATCTCATTTCAGAGAAAAGAAAATGCTTAGAGTTTTGATAAAAAACAAAGACTAATGTAACTAAAGGTCGTAGGGTCGAAGTGAATGCCTTTTTATTTTATTTATTATAGCACATAAAACAGTCTACAATCTTTAATAAGTATACATTTTAGATGCCTAATCTATATTTTTTTGGATTACTTTTATCGTATCATAGAACTAGTTAATAGTTATTTATACCTAGTAACACACAGTGCCATGTAACCCCAAGCAGAAATAAATACGTTTAAGTCTCGTGTTAATAATATTATTATTAAGTTAATAATATTATTAAATCAACCTTATTCCATATTTCTAATCAACCATATTATTATTAAATCAACCTCGTGGTTCTTGAAAAATAATTTAATATAAGATTAAGCGTTAAATGTATTTTTACGCTAAATATTTTTATAAGCACAATTGCGATTGTGCCGCCTTAAATGACATGTGTTTTATCGAATCGCACGTCAATTTACGTTTACGTCGGTAGGTACTATTGAAATAATATTGGCCCAAACGTATCTTAAATTTAATTAAACTCAATGTTAGGTCAAATGGCAGCTAATAAAAGTGAAATTGCCGAACCGTTTCTAGGTCAAAGAATCGCGTCAAACAATTTATTTATATTTAGCCAGCAATTTAACAATATTTCTCGGCTGTGTGTTCGAATTACATCTCCGATATTGCTTCTAGAGCGCTCGGAATTTTTCTTTTTCATAACGAGTAATTTTCTCCTTTTAGAAAATTGAAATAATTTTGTTTTGAACGCTTTTTGCGCCGTAACTTTTTTATTGTCTGCAGACTTCGCTTAAAAGAGGTTGTATAAATACACTTGGCGATAGAACATTTTCTTAGAATGCTTTGACTTAAAATATTCCAAGTATATTTCATAACTTTAAAATTCTTTTTTCCCTTGTTGTTGCCTAGCTACCTAGTTGTATTGTTAAAGTACTATTGTTGACCGACGATCATTATTATAGACGAAACCAAGACATAAGAGTTCCTACTTATTTAGTACATCATCATCATCCGAGCGATGTTCCCGGTTGCATCCCTCTCGGGAGCCCAGGGTCCGCTTTCCTACTTTTACGCCTCCACTTCGCACGATCTTCGGCATCCTGGGTTGTAAGGCCATTTGCACGCATATCACCCTTTACGACGTCAAGCCAGCACTTCTTGGGTCTACCCAGTCTGCCACGACCCGGCGGAGGCGCCACGGCAAGACATTTGTTCCCCACGTAACTAACCGGTTTTCGCAAGACGTGGCCGTACCAGCGTAAGCGACATTCTTGCAATTTATCTGCAATGTCCTACTTATTTAGTACAAAGACTAGGAATTATAAATCTTTCAGATTCCTTTTTTCAGGTTGAATGTGGTACAATAAAGAGTTTATCTATCTATCTATCTTTTCCCCGCGTGGTAGGTAGGTAGGTATTTGAACCCATGAACCTTAATGGACTTAGACTGTCGATTGGAATGGTCGTTTCATAAACATTTTTGCTCGATTTGGGCTAGAGATTGCTGCAAATATAGTTTTTACTCGACATTGGCTACGCAGTGATGCCATTGAAAGAAAGAAGAAAAAAATATTCAGGAACGTAAAGATCGAGTCTTATAAGATTAACTGAAAAGTAACCTTTAACTAAGTCGAATCAAATATTGAATTGAATTTGAACGTTTCTAATAGTTTCTATTGTAAGTCCCCTATTCGGTCGTCGACGATTGTCAAACGGAATCAAAGCGCTAGTGGAAGGCCTCTTAGAGTAAATTGGGTTAGAGGACAAGAGGTAGCCACTACACGCCTCTTGGGAGGGTACTTGTCATTTCCAATAACCCCCGATGTATGTTTGCTATCATAACTTTCCTTATCGTTACATTTACCCACTTTGGTAACTATGAGTTTAAGGACGGTATGACCATTAATATATCCATTTAGTTTTGTGCGTGAAAGGCAAACGAAATTACTTACATATGTTAGTAGGTACACATCTTAACTTCAATTTATCTGTCACCTTAGGGAGTTATTATAATATGTAGACAGAGGATCTTCAGATTCTGTGACACGAAATGGCCAAATAAGCCAGCGGCTCCTATGACACTGATTGACGAATTTCTTGGCGACGCGAAAACGTGATCATTTTGCCTTATAGGCAAATGTTCTCCTTCGAACGCTACAAAAAAAACCTACGCTCTTTAGCATTTTTTTTTGTAAATAGTACAGTGGTACCTCTGGGACGGGTTTCAGAGACCTCCGACGCCACTTAACTTAAACACGGTCGTTGAATTGAATTGCTTCGAAAACGGTACGGAGCGTTACTTACCTAAATCCGGACCCTATGTCACACTGTACCCAGCCATCACGTAACATAGGTGAACTAATGCTGGACTGAATAATTTGATAAGCCACTCACATAAGCGAACTAAATTCATAAGCTTGTTGTAAAAAGATTGCTTATTATTAAGATTGAGTAAGTTTTTTGAACGAAGGAAAAATTGCCGCTCTCTGTGTATGGCCTTTATCCGTGACCTTGTTTTCTCCGTAATAATAGACAACACGTTCTTGAAGCGGAAACGTTAATGACTCTCATGTGATTAAGACAGTTACATAAAGTGTTTTTGTCATCACGACTGTTTTTTGTGAAATATAATAACCGAAAAGTCGTTATTTTAGGAAAACGAAGAGATCGCTATCTTCACACTGCCATTTTTTTCATGGTGTGAAGTTCGCGAATAACCTGGTTGTCTGATCGGATTACGCAACCGTGTAACAGACGGCCATCGGCCACAGTCACATCGTAAATGGGAACTAAAACATTGGCTTCATTACTTTCATTGCCAAAGTTCGCCACTGCTTTATACTTACCTACATTACTTGGAATTAAATTGAACTGTTTATATATTCTACTTCCTGACATCTATAGGGAATAAGGACTTGAAGATAACGTGAAATTATTAGTAAGTTTATAACAGGTTTATCCTTACTTACCCACGTGAATGTTAATGAAAGAGAAAGGATAAATTCGTTACTTCATAAATACTTACCCTGTTATCTTATATGTGTTTCCCTGTTATTTTGTGTTGCAAACTATTTTTAGGCTAGGGTGTGCTAGGGTTGTTTTCAAAGAGCACAAAAAGGGTTGATCATTGATAATAAAAGGCCTTTGTACGATTGTGTATGTACGTACTTTTAGCAGGCTATATGTATCTTTTAACTTTGTAGTGACCTACCTTTTATGTGATTCTCTTTTGCTATCCAACTGATCTCAGATTCTTAAGAGTAGAGAATTTTTTTCTAAGATGGTATAATCTCAAAACCATTTCGAGAAAAAAGCATTAACTATCTACTTTTTTTAAATTAATAATAAAACTTCTACATACCCTATTGATTCTAAAAATTATCATGTATTTTGCGTTTATTTATGTTAAAAAGTATGAATAGATGTAAAGCTAGTAAGTATATAACACAAATAATAATAAAAAAGTTTTCAATGTTTATGGGCGATAAAAGAATAAATGTTTCTTAAAATGTCGTAAACTATCCGCGATAATTGTACATAATGATTTTCTATTACATTCCCTATTAAATGGCTCTCTCTGGAGATCCATGGTGCGATAGTAGCGACTTACGTAGTAACTATCAGATAATCTGTGCCTGCTCACAAGAACATGCTCACTGAAATATACATACCTACTCTACATATGATACAAACGGTTGAAATTCATCATTTACGCTACAAGCAACGCATGTCTCGTCAAAATTATCATGTTTGATTGCCTGTTATAATTGGATACCGATACAAATTACTTTAGCGTGAGCGTTCAAAGAAACTATTGACTTCGTCGATTATATTAGCAATCGGAATAGTGAGTTGATGACAATTCTGTTAGTGTTAATGGACATTGAAGTGAAAGTCAATGCTTTAGCAAATTAGAACGTTGCAATTCTAGCTGTCACAAGGCATTGAATAGTAACGCTCCCTTCATAAGATTAACTTTAGAAAAAAAGTGGCTGTGACATACGGCAGACAGACAGACAAGACGAATCTATAAGGGTTCCGTTTTTTGCCATTTGGCTACGGAACCCTAAAAACGGTTGCACTCCGGGAGTGCCAGCCAAAAAAAGTGAAAACTAAAAAAAAACTTTAATCTTAAAACTTAAAAATAAAACTTATTTACTAAACAACTACAAAATATATGTACATGAATATATGCACACACTGTAGCTGCGTCTCGTAACGGTGTCGCGAGTTCAGAGATTTTATCTTATCTAAAAAAATACGTACCGCCCTAAAGGAATTTTTCATTTAAAAAAAATGGCAGTGGTTCGTTGTATGTAAAGTTGTGGAAAGGAATACTAAAAAAAGCAGTAGTAATGTGTAAGATGTTAAACTTTAACAATGTGGCGAGTCGCGTGTCGCTCGAAGGCATGTCCGGCGGTGTCGTGTTCAATATTGTACTTTCCCTACAATAATTGTTCAAGGTTTTATAGAAAATGAAATTCTATAAACTAAGGTACAGTCACATTACCAATTAGCTGAACCCCACGTCACCTAGAGCTCACTCGCAAATCTGTAAAGTTGTAAAGGAAGACTACCTGATTCTGTTTTTTTTAAACAATATACTACACAATACAATACACAATATAAAAAAAACACAAAATAGGTAAATACTATATTTTTTACATATATGCAAATGAGCTGTGGGTCACGTGGGGTTCAGCTAATTGGTAATGTGACGGTACCTACCTCTATATTGCTCATTATCGAAGTTACGTTTGTGAACATGACTTTCTCTGTTTACGGTAGAGCGGGCTCGCTGTGTCCCCGTGTCAACGACATGGACATTTGTTTTTATAATTACGCCAGTCAACCAGCTCTTTGTAAGTAGGCACTTTGTTGCCGCATTCAGTTTAGTTCACTCCCCTCGATCTGACACCATATAAATTGCTCGAGCAAAGATGATTCGTGCTCGTGAATATCTTATGTGTCCAGTGCTCAACATCGTCACTTATCATTTTAATGCTTTGCGCTAATTCGAAACTATTTATTAAAATAGTTTTTGGAGAAAGGATAAATTCGTTATCACTACATAGTATAAAACAAAGTCGCTTTCTCTGTCCCTATGTCCCTATATCCCTTTGTATGCTGAAATCTTTATAACTACGCAACGGAATTTGATGCGTTTTTTTTTATTAGATAAAGTGATTCAAGAGGAAAGTTTATATGTATAATACATGCATAATATAGCCGTGCGAAGCCGGGGCGGGTCGCTAGTACTTCATAAATCTTACCCTGTTTTTGAGTTGTTTCTGAGTTTTTGAATGTAGTTATAATGCCAGGTTATTCTTTACCCACTCAACAAAGTATTAACCTGTTCTGTCAGATTTGTGACAATAATAAATTGATGATTTTTTGTTGTAAATTTCTTTGTTGCTCGATGCAAGATTTTTAGTAATTTTCAGGTAAAATAGCTCTAGGTATGTGCTTTATACATAGAGCTCTATTATGATCTCAATTTATTACCAGCTTAGGTATTGTGCGGTTTGAATTTGAAGTAGCTTTTGTTAATTTGGGTCAAGAATAATATAGAGGAGAATAAAATTGCTGACAGAGACGGCTTTCAAGTTTCTTTCAATTTGATACAAATGAATTGACCTAATTTTGGTTAAAGTTAGGGAGCTCGGTCAGTTGGTGTCCTTTTCAACATTCGAAAATCCTCCTTTAAATTAGTATCTACCACATTCGTTTGACATAGTAACATGACATATGGAAAACTGTTAATTAAATGTTGGTTTGCCAACTATTTCCGTAAAAAGTTCTTATAAAGTTGCAACTAATGATATATATTTTAATTAGTTTGAAACAAGTCACTAGATTTTACTGATTTGTGAGTAGGTGCCTAGTTATTATCTTTAGACTAGTAAGTAAAAGTAGTAGGAATTTAAATATTTTCCGCTTTTACTAGCTAGTTAGTAATTTACGTGTCATGCACGACTAAACGAACAGACATGGCAATAAATTAAGGTGACGTGTTTACACGAAGACTCTAACTAGCTTTTCATTTCTATATCCGAACTAAGTTACCTACCTTCTACAATCGATGTACCTACATATTTGGGGACAACCCTCCCTTTTTGCTTCGCCATAGTCGGATGAAAAGGATAGGTGTCAATGGATTTCCCAATAATTTTAGTATTAAGTCAAGCTTATAACTATTTATCACAAGGATGACCTCATTTTCAAGGTATCCCAAAGTAGTACGGATTTTGAGTCCGCTAGATTGCCACCTCTAGGATCAAAACGTGTGAATTGGTTAGAGCTCATCTAATATTTTCTAGATACTTGTGAATAGGTATTATAAAAGTGTCGAGTTCACACGTCTTGTTGTACAAACATTAAATTCCATTCTGACCTAAGCTTTATTGCGACGATGTTTTAGTTTAGGACTGCCTTTTTTCCTAATTTAAAAAGGACGTTAAAACGAGCAATTCTACCTTCGGGACAGGAATCGTTTTATTTGATACTACAAACATTGTTTTAGGTCTGCTTACGTAAACTGTCTGTTCCTTTGCCTCGCTGTATTTATTCGTGATAAAATGAACAATTACGTACAAAAAATATTTGCTAAGTATGGTGACCACGCACTTGTAATTTATTTGAATTCTTGGTGTCTGCGTAATTCGCCCTCCCGGCTCTCGACACGCACTTTCCTATATAGTTTCCACACGGTAAATTTGCTGCTATTTAAGGATACGCCGTAATCAAGTTAAAGCACAATATTTATTGACTTCCTCCGACCACCCTCTCAGAACATCATATATCTTACACAAGAAACATGTTTAACTTGTAGTTATTTGTAGACTCTATACGCTATTTTCTTGCTGATTTTATTGTTGTTTAGGAACCAAATGTGGCCATCTCTCATCCTCGTCTCTAACGTCGGAGCCGTCTCGATCGTGAAAGGGACGGCCGCTGTTCATCCCTCGTACGATTGGACATTGGAATTTTGCACGCAAACAAGGGTTGGATTTTTATTAGCTCATTTATCTGACTTTATGAGTCATGTTTACTCCAATAAATTGTTTGTTCCCTTCGAAATGTTCTCCTATATTGAAACTTACGCATTGCCAATATACGAGTCGGCTCGCTGGGCAAACGATATGCCGTTTATACGGTCCATTAAAATTTTATTTTTAAATTATAACTTGGACTTAATTGCTCGTGGCCGCTGCAGGTTCACTGCGATATTAATTATTATAATGAATGAAGTCATTAAAGCGGTCTGATATTAATTTTACAGACCAGGCTAGCGCGGTTAGACGGGGGAATCATGGTGCTGTTTGAGTGAAATGCCTTAGAAAGTATTCACATACAATGTAAGGGGTAACATTGTATGAGTAGGTATTTAGGTTCATCTGGTTTGTGATGCGTCGCGTCGGGTCGTCGTCCTTGCGGCCAGCGGCGAACTTGCTTCAATTAATCAGTAATGGGTCCGAACAGGTAATAGGCCTCTTGCGAATCAAGTACAGTTATAATCGCACCAAAGGATGGCATCTCGGAATACGAAGGTTCTAACTTTGTAGTTGGTTTATAACGTTCTTACTTAATTACCTCCCGGCAAATGTTGTTTGCTAAGGTCCTTCTAGCACCAACACTGTACCGTTATAGCTTAGAGTTATTAAAGCAATTTGAGCGTTTCATATTCTGTAACCATTACGAGCATTCACTTCTGAATGAACTGCTCCAGATTTTCATTAATATGACGGTTATAGTTATTTAGTAAACCGATGTTTCTGTATTTGAAATTATAACATTGCTGCAAGAGAAATAACAGAACATGATCACATAGTTAACATGGTCAGGCATTTGCACCTATAATGCAGTGTTTCAATATTTTTAAACCTCAGACTTAAATAGATCTTCTTTTTAAATTTTAAAGTTATGAAAAATATCAGTAATGTTGCAGTGATGTAAACTACTCACAGATGAGTGTTTTCTTTAGCTTCAAGTTCACTAGATCTTTAGTTCAGATAGCTTATAGCTTGTGGCACAGCCCGGGGCTGTCATTCGGTCACCGCATGAGTGATGAGGCCGCAACAACGTGATCAAGGACTGCGCCCGCAAGCCACCACCAACACACCGCTCGCTGTATTAATCAACAATTAATTTTCTTTATTTACCATCACTATTTGGACAGATATGGGATTACTTTGACAGCAATCCTTTGCGATTAGACGCATCATTCTTGTGTCAACCAGATCAGCGAGTAACAATATTTACCTAACTAAAGTTTCAAGTAAGGATTTTGGGATTAATATCTGACCTGGACAAACTTGGGTAAAGCACACCTTTACCCTCATCCTTAGGTTATTACGGGCACATTTTTCACTCAGCATAAACACAAAAGGTGTTTGAGGTCGCAAGATTACGTAATAGCTTGTGAATTTATTTAAATAGGGCACGTCAAAGGGCAGCAGAGTCGAGTTGTACAACAACACCCGGGAGGGCTCATTGTCTCAGACTCTCAGTACCTACATAATGAGTTCGTCGCGTAACACCACCCGTTGGGAGCGTACCTCGTCGCTTAATGAAACTACTTGCTGTATTACTTGAGAAATATTTATGTAACTCATCCGCTGCGGTTATGGCGCACGATGCCTGAGGCGAGTGGATTTTGGATGCTATAGTCGCTTATGGTGCTTTTAAACATTACGCGTATTCTGTGCCACAGTTTTTGACATGATAACGTCTTATAAATTGATGAACACCGGCAGCATTCACAAAAAAGTTCCGTTATTTACAAGGTAACCATAGCAACGATAATACGTTGCTATGGTTACCATCAATGTTTTCTTATGACGTTGTCAACTTGTCACGTAAAATTACTGTCTGTAAGCCGAGTTTACAAACAACCATTTTTTTCTGGTAAAAAACAGTAAGGGTTAGTATTACTATCGATTCTTACATTCTACAGTACCTAATATCAGTCACCTAAATATAAATAATTCTTCCGTCCGTTTCGAACCCATCAAATAGCCCACATAACAACAATGTTGGACATGAATTCATCCAAATATTTCCCTCGATGCCTATCACGTGCGGCATATCTTAAAAACTATCGGATCCGCATACGTCATTGCGGGAACTAAACCTGCGCCATTTCAGAATAGTTTGGGAGCCAACCACAGGACTGTAGGTTGGCTTGTTGTTTGCAGGAATGCTGTTTGAATAGAAAATTAGATGGTAAAGTTCTTGTGAAGGCTATTTCTGATAAGTAGGCGCGAACAAGACTTGTGTAGAGCACGTCTCTGGAATCTTTCTGAGTTATTTTTGTATGAAATAATAAACTTGAATCCTTTTAAGCAAAAGATTTCATAGAATATCTGCTTCAAAGAGTAATGAAAGATGGGACTAACTACGACTAACAGTTATAATTTTTGTACACCTGTAAAGGTAAAACATAGAAAAAACTCTTTATATAACATCAAATTTTACCTATGTTTACAAATAAAGTGATTTGATATATAATAGTATTTGAAACCTATGATTTTCAGTTTCTAAAGCGAATTAAAGGAAATAAATAAACACCCTTTACTAAATAAACTAAGTGCATTTGTCAAATTCTAATGAAGGTACGAGTTTTGACGTCAGTACTCGGACTGGAGATAGCAAAATTATGCGAGTCCGGACGCCGCCATAAACGTCGGTGTAGACCCTCGCTCTAAAAGCGTTCTATATTATATTACTCCATTACCTTAGTGCTATAGTACAGTTTCCTTTCTCTAGGAATTTTGATGGTTTATATTTTTTGTTAAGATTTTGTTGGTTTTTTGCTGGGTTTGGATTTGGAGGAATACAAACCACACACATTTCGCAGTTGTCAATGTGTGTGGTTTTTATTCATAAAGTACGGTCGGCTACATAATTGCAGACTCACCGTAGAGCTCCAAAACGGCTGTTATAAGAATGTTTTCAACACGAGCAAGATTCTAGACACCTGCTTTAGGTGAATTTTATAGTCTTCTAACTTATCAATTAATCAAACAAATGCAAACATCCCACAATAATAGTAATTTTCGAACTCTACCGAGGGCTGCAATTATGCAGCCGACACCTGCAGGTAATAAGAGCCATCTCTGCCACCTTAATTTAAAAACCAAAAATTTCATAAAAATAGGGAAAACTACTACTAAATATTTGCTTTGTTTTCAATCTAAAAACAACTTGTTTGTTATTTTCCCTTTACTCCACGTTCGTAACTGATCTTTGATAACCAGATACGAACATGGATTTTTGTTTGTTTGATAACTAGTTAAGAAAACGGAATTTACTTGTCGTTTTCGTAACCATGGTTCATAACCAGTCACTATACTTAACATAAAGGAGGTTTTCATTTACGGTAGATTAGATACCGGGTCCTTAATCTAACCCTAAGAAAGTTATTTTGAAGAAATAATAAATGTAAGTAGGAACACGACGACGCGACGGTAAAAATCTTGTCGTAACGATAATTTAAAAGTAAAACAAGTACAATTATGAGAACGATAACAATGAATGACATTAGAGAACAAAACTTTCCTAGTAGGCGTAGGTACTTACCTACTTAGATACTCTGATATTCTTACAAAACTTTGCTCTCGGACGGACGTGAAATGGTTTTTATTGTTTTAATAAATTTTATTGCTATTTTTGAAGGACATTGTTTTCATTTTATAATGAGATTCTTTTAAATATACCGCCCGTAGACGTAGGTTGTAAAATTGAGTGGGCTTAGCTAGGCCTTAAAAATTAAATGCCTATCCTTAAAATTGATATACTTTTCACCTAAGCTATATACACAACAAATACATCTATAAGTAATTAAGTATATCTATATTGCAACTTATTACATAAGTCTGAGTCTGACAAAATTTTTAAGTCGTTATTTTAATACACACTTATTGCTACGTTATTTTAGACCAAAGTTCGGAAAATAAACTACAAATAAAAAAAAATAAAAAAAAAAAAAAAATTCAGGACATATTACACATCGCCATCCAGCCCCAAGCTAAGCAACTTAATGCTTGTGTTATGGGTGCCAGATAACGGATAAACTACTTATATACTTTTTTTTAATATTTATATATTTAACTACATAGATAACTTAAACAATTTTATTGTTTTGAAAAATATTTTCGTCGAGTTTAACATATTTTTAAATAATTTGTACGTAGAGGAAAAGCTTTTATAGATATTTCAGGTACTTTCAGCAACTAGTTGTGTCTAAAAGTTGTGTTTATGGCATAAAGTTTTCTCATATACCTACTGCTCGCAATGCTGAACATATTTCAATGTGCGACTGCTGTGCCCTCCTGTTACAATGCTTGTTACACTTGCTATTAAAGTCTAGTAGTGTAATAAGCTTTTCTTTATTTTTACTTTTACGGTTTCACCCGCGTAACTCCCGATCCCGTGGGAATATCGGGATAAAATGTAGCCTATGTTACTCCTAATGAATCAATGTATCCTCATACTAAGTTTCATCTAAATCGGTTTAGTAGTTTCGGAGCCTATTTGTTATAAACAAACAAATAAAAACTTTATTTTCGAATAAGTTGGGTTGGTATTGGATACTTCACTTGGGGCTTATTCACACATCAGTCCGTTTTGCTGGTCCGTTTTATAGTATACATTTTTATTTGGTGATGGTGTATGTATAGCAGTACTAGCGTGTTCACACACGCGACTGTATTCTGGATCCGGCAAACAATAACGTCAAGGTTTCCGGGTCCGATTTATCGTATATGTTTTTTCGGTGATGGCGTACCTATATGGTGTAAATTCCGCTTCGGCCAGATTCGAACCCAGGTTCGAAACCGGTTTCTAAAAGAATAATATTTCTATCTCGAAACTAGTTTCGATAAAAGAATAAAAATTCGCCTTTCGAAACTCTCAAATCAAAAATTCAAAAGCCGATACGTTATTAAAGGTCCTGCAAATATGATGTGAACATTTCCTTCTATAGTGAAGACGGATAAGTTAAAACCGGTCCTGTAAATACGGCTTCTGTGTGTCTGACTAGTCACTAGATGCACTGTCATCACTTAAAATTGTCATTTATTTGTTTGGAGACGTAGAAAACTATAGTTATTTCCAATTTTTTTTTGCCATCATTTTAGTTATATTCATTAACAGTTATCATTTCTACGACGCGACGTCCTCCATCCAATCTTCCTGTGATTTTTTAAACAATAAAATAAATTGACAATATCACAAAACAAACATTAAAATAAATTTTATTGCCGTTTCATTGCATATGTATGAATTTTTATGGTATTTCTACTTCGAATGTTAAAAAAATAAAACTGCTTTCATGAAAATGATGCTGAAAGAAAATGAATATTTTATTTGTAGTCACTGTTTTAACACTTATAATACACAGTTTTTGCTATCTGTACGATATGTACAGATAGCAAAAAAGAACCTCAGAAATTTAGGATGAATTGGGTTTTATTTTTAAATGGTGTGAATTGCGTACCTTAGAAATTTGGAAAGAGTTGGGAATTCGTTTTAAAATGGCATGAATTGGGAAGATAGGATGAATTTTTTAGGCTGAATCGGGACTAAATGATATTTTTTTACAGAAATAAAGATGTCTTATATTGATACATACACTTTTATTTTTGTCGGTACGTTTTAACTAGGAAAATTCCATACAAACGAAAATAAATGGGAGCTTCCATACTTACATATCAACAAATCATAAAAGAAATGCTTTTAGAACTACGCTATATTGGATAACTATTTCCCTTATTTGCGAAATTTTGTAAGTAGGTTTGTGATTCGATCCCCAGAGAAAAAAGCAGGCAGTCGTCGTTCGATGTATCTGCATTATCAAAGGACACGTTGAAAGTAGGTGCCTACAAAAAAAGAGGAATTTAATCATACGATCTCGAATCTTATTGTTTGATTTGTTTTCCTTTATTCGGTTATAAAAATAGGCTGCAGACTTTTTATCGAACGACAGAACAGCTCGCAGATCGTTCATATTAAAAAAAACTGATAAAGTGCGAGTTGGACTCCTGACTCCTCCTCTTGTTGGGTTTCATACATATGTATTTGCTAAAAAATATATGTATGAATATTTTGCCGAAAGTCTATGAAAAATTGGGCGCTTAATGTTACTTAGAAATTTGGGATAAATTGAGAATCAGACTTTAAATGGTATGAATTGGGAAAATGGGTTGAAAATTAAGGCTGAATTAGGACTAAATTGATTAAACTCGATAGATGGATTGTAAACACTATTAACTCAATTTAACGTGTTCTTTTGACCACATAGAACACGATAGATAAAATACAAAAAATATAAATAAGTACCAACTTATTTATATTTTTTGTATTTTTATCTTATTCTGTCTTTAAATGCGAACGATCGGCGATATATCAGGCAATGGTAACGTCTTCAGTCTGCCTTTAAATTCTTCGATATGTTTCTCTTTAAGTACTTACATCCTTTTTCGAACAAAGATGAGGAAATATTATTTTTAAGTAAGTAGGTATGATAAGTAATTGGTGAAGCGAAAATATTGTAAAGCTTTTCCTTATTGCCTTACGATTTAGTTAAATTGTAATGTTCTTTGTGTCGGAAGAATTGAGATTGAATGATGTAAATTGTTTTTGAAATATTCGGTTTTATTCATTTTCAGTTTTACAATAATTTGGCAATGATAATTCTAAAAGATGTTTACATTGATCTATAAAGCGAAATAGAAAAATAATAATAAGGCCTTGGGTGATTGCTTAAGAAGAAAGGGTACCGGGGGCTTTTTCCATACAAACTATTACAAACGTAGTCGACTGTTTTCTCCCTGGATAATGACACTAGAGCAAATATTTTTGGTGCATAAAATTTATAACTGCCATGACCATGCCCCTATTTTTTGTTTTTTATTATTTTGTAATTTTTTAAATTTTTATTTCTATGATAATTAGAAAATGAAAAAAAAAACAAAACATAGGGGCATAGTCATGGCAGTTATGTTTTATGGCACAAAAATATTTGTGCTAGTGCCATTATCCAGGGAGGAAACAGTCGACTACGTTTCACCTTAAGTCCATTTTCTTTAAAAATATTAGTTTTATATTTTTATTAATTCCTTTCAACTATGTGTTGGTTTAGGTACCAAATGTATTTAGTACCTATTAAGTAGATTTGGTAGCTATTTACTTTCAGTCAAGGACTATAAGTCCAGTAGCCACTCTTGTATC
The DNA here is from genome assembly GCA_907269075.1 of Idaea aversata. Taxonomy (NCBI): domain Eukaryota; kingdom Metazoa; phylum Arthropoda; class Insecta; order Lepidoptera; family Geometridae; genus Idaea; species Idaea aversata. The sequence goes on from OU026091.1 coordinate 11,754,103, forward strand.
ATTTACCTATGCTTTTGCTTAAATAGGTATATAACCGTGCTTATCATTAACTTATTATAACCGTGTAGGTAAATGATACTAGAGTATTGCTACTGGACTTTTGCCACTTGACTGGAGGTAAGTAGCTATAAATATGCACATGTGTTTGAATCGTAAGTTCACAAACTGGTTCATGAAAAACCTTGTTAAATTGCTAGTACACTTCTCATCGCTACTGTAGTTTTAGAATCTAAACTTTACGTCTACTATTGATGTATTTTCTTTAAAGGTATTGTATTCGAACATATTGTTTGTGTAAATACAATGTTTTCTTCCTCTTTGTTGTGCTCTCGTTCGCCTTCTGACACGGAACTTAGACCGTCCGCCAGACATACTCGAGCTAAAAACTATTATCTCGATACTTACCTATTTATAAGAAACGCTACTTTTCATCTCTAGTAAGTGTATATAGGTTTTTATTTAATTAATTGTTAATGAATTAAAGATACCTAAGTTAAAATAATGATTTTGTAATTGTTATATTTTTTTTTTGTAAATCTCAGAAAGTGTCAAGAAACTTACATGGTATGTAAAAAGTAGGTTATTCTATTGTAATCATAGTAGGCACGATCGGCTGCATAATTGCAGACCCACCGCAGAGCTCCAAAACGGCTGTTACAAGAATGTTTTCAACACAAGCAAGATTCTAGGCAACTACTTTAGTTGAAGTTTAAAGTCTTCTAACTCATCAGTTTATCAAACAAAAATTATTAGAATAATAACATTCCAATAATAGTAATTTTCGAACTCTACCGGGGGCTGCAATTATGCAGCCGGCTGTACCTAAGAGGAATTATAGAGATCTAAGAACACAAACAAATCAGAATTCATCCAACTCACACTTGAAAAGTCACAAAAACTCAAAAGAACATAAATCGAGCTTAGAACCACCAACATCTTCGCTCTTAATCATAATTTAGGTCAATAACAGGTCATCACCTCTTAAAGTAAAGGTACGAGTCGCGAACAAGAACGGCGTCTTTGCTTAAATAAAACGACAATAAACTGTTTTATAGTGTAAAGCGTGCCTTACCGCCAGCTGAGACGTCATAAAATAATTACATTTAGATAAAGATATTTAATATAATAAGAATACTTAGATAAAACATCTGAAGGCCAATTCTCGTAAATAATATTGTTGAAATTAAATTTCAATATCATTTCGATCACAAATAATACCCTCAAAGAGCTCAAAATACCCGCAAAGTTGGCTTTTTGTAAAAAAAACTGACTCTAGGGGTATCTTTTGCTATCGAAATGCAATGGGAATGATATTGAAATGTAATTTCAACAATATTATTTACGAGAATTGGCCTTCAGAACATTTTCGGAAGATAAACTTTTTTTTCAATTCGAGTGTCAGTAACGTCTCAGCGTCATCATTTTTAGAGTTCCGTACCCAAAGGGTAAAAATGGGACCCTTTACTAAGATTCCACTATCTAGTCCGTCTGTTCGGTCCGTCTGTTTGTCTGTCACCAGACTGTATCTCATGAACATTGATAGCTAGACAGTTAAAATTTTCTCAGATGATGTATTTCTATTGCCGCTATAACAAATAAGTACTAAAAACGGTATATAATGTACGGAACCATTCGACTCCGACTCGCATTTGGGAATTTTTTTTCATTGATTCGATTGCAGAATACCTGACTAATAAGAGAATACAGACTACCTGAACCTAGGGACAGTGCTGGTCTCGAAAATGCGAAATCGGTAGAGTTGCCTTCAAAATTCGGTAGAAATTTCGGGCTGAATTAGGACTAAATCAAAGATTCAGATATCTCTTTTTCTTATCGTTTTAATTTAAATATCTTGGCTTTGAGTATTAAATACGAGTACTTACCTAGAACCTGGCGAATTCGTGTTTAGCTTTACGTAACAAGTTCTTATAATACACTTCTCAAACTTAGGTTTTTGGTTTTACGACTCATTTCGAAAATGGCTGTACCTAAGTATTTACTTATTTGAGACAATTTCCGAGCATTGAGCATTTGTAAAATATTTCATTTGCAACTGGTTACACTTTCGTATTTCGTCACATTTGCACAATGTCTCATTCGCGAAATGTCCCCAACGTATTCGTATACGTAAATGTCCAACTCGCAGATATAGATAGATAAATAGAAATGGTTTATTTGTACAACACAAAGGAACATTAAATTAAAATCTTATTAACTAAACATTGTACCTACAATTATTGCGACCTTTTTGCTTCAAGCGATTTCTTCCAGGCAACTTTAGGATGGAAATGGTCTATTTAGCTTGCTAATAGGATCTTACTCACAGAAATCTATATTTCTGTGGTCTCACTAATAAGTAGATAGTTCGTAAAAACGCTTAACATACAAAAAGTGTTTTTATGAAAGGGGTAGAGAGTTGGGTAAAATATAATTTTTTAGATAGGGAAGTAGATATGACGTAGCACGCAATCAGTCAAATCCATCCACTTCGCATGTTTATGCAATTTACAACCAAAACCTTTTACAATTTCCATCGGAAATATTTCGTCGCAAACAAAGTGACCTAATTAAAATAATAGTCAAGTTTTACAGCAAAATCGGTTGTATTTATGGAGGTAAAATACCTATACAATAACTAGAATACAACAGATAAGCTAAAGGTCTTCGTCATACAAATATCTCGGGGAATAAAAGACCTATGAATAACGTCATATATTTCAAAGAATCAAAACAAGTTTCCTTCCACTACCAGTAACAGATTCAGAATCAAAATATACATTTCTATTGAAAATGCTCTGAAATTCTATTTGCCTCTAAGTGATTAGTGAAGGTGTCATCCTTGTTTTGTTTTGTTCTAGTTCAAATAAATTTAACTCAATTAATGTACAATTTCAATAAACGGCGACGGCGAGCTTTCATTTCGAAGATTTTCATTGGGTTTAGTGAAACAATGGGAAAAATAATATAAAAACAAGCTTATACCCGCGACTTCGTCCGCGTAGGAGTTGATTTTTCCTTTCAGTCAGTGAAGACTTTAAATTGTTTATAAATATTTACTTGTCACTGGTTGGCTATTTACATAAATCGCTCAAAGTCAAAACAGTTAAAAAATATAGTCTAACGGTACTCTCTATTTATGTAGTGTATGTATTTCATCATCTATGGTTGCGTTGCGTGACTGCGGACGGCAAATACGATAGAGCGCCCTTGTAGTGAGGTTTGGACAAGTGCAGCCAGATGCTGGTACTATGTTGATAAAGCTACTCTATTGTGTTCAGTGTTCTGTAGAACAGACGAAATATACTACCGGTTATTCATTGTCATACTTATTGTTTTGAAGCTTTTGCAGATCTCTGTTATTTCGTATTTTATTTAACTACATTATCTGTCCAGTTGCGAATCTGTCCAATTGCTACTGAGCCTAATATTATAAAAAGATTTTTTTGTTTGTAACGAATAGGCTCCGAAACTACTGGACCGAGTTTGGTGAAACTTGGTATAATAATAGATTGATTCATCTTAGGCAGATATAGCGTGCGCGTGGTTTAACAGGAGCGAGACAAGAGGTCCAAAAAAATGAAAGCTCAGGTTGAATTGCGGAACAATTTATTCTCGCATGATAAATGCCGCAATTGCTATATATTTTATAAGGTACCACAATATTAATTAGCAATAAGATTACTAAGTTAAAATTAGATTGAAAATTATCAGCGTTCATTACGATTCACGAAGAGGAAGTGTTCGAGATGAGCTTTTGACAGAACATTGACGGATATAAAAAAAAACTATAACCATGACACTAGCACCGAACATTCTTACTAGCTAACAGGGTGAAAGCATCAAGTAATGTATACATATTTCTTACACTTCCCCTTATACATTACATAACATTGCATATATGAGTATTAAATTACATTCACAAACAAGTACAAACACTATCATGACATTACATTTCAAGCAATAATGTTCAATGATAAACTCAACACAAATGCAATCATTCTACATGCTTTATATTTATCATATCAATAAAATATTTATGTTTTATGGAACTCAAGGGTTTAGTTAATACATCAGCAATCATGTCCTGTGTTGATAAATATTCTACTTTAAGGACACCATTACTGATCAAATCTTTTACATAGTGGTATCTTAAATCTATATGTTTTGTCCTTTTATGATTATATTCCTTTGACTCTAGCAACTTATGTGCGCTTTGGTTATCGTTATATACAATTATAGAAGGCATTCTATGTAAAATTTCCTCTAAAAAATTTCTTAAAAATGATAAATCTTTACAAACATCGCTAATTGCCAAATATTCTGCCTCCGTACTAGATAAAGCAACACATCTCTGTTTTCTTGCTTCCCAATTAATTGTATTATTGCCTAGTTTAATCACAAAGCCTGTATATGATTTACGATCTACAATATCATTGGCCCAGTCAGCATCAGTAAATGCAGTAATATCTAAATTATTAGTCCTATAAAAACATAGTCCATAATTTAAAGTCCCTGCTAAATACCTTAATACACGTTTAGCTGCATGCCAATGTGACATATCAAAACTATGACTAAACTGGCTTAACTGGCTACATACAAAAGCAATGTCAGGCCGCGTACATACTGCCAAGTACATGAGACAACCTAGTAGTTCTCTATATTTATACTTATTTTCATCTAGGCAGTCTCCTTTAGGTTTATCTAGTTTACAATTCAATATCATAGGAGTTGACATTGGTTTACATTTTTCCATATTAAATCGCGACAGTATTGCCTTAATATACATATGTTGACTTAAGGTCAATGTTCCTTTAATCTTATCGCGATTTACACTCATACCTAAACAAGTCTTAAGAGTACCTAAATCTTTAACAATAAATTCCCTCTGTAACATATTCAATAATTTATTTTTAGTTAAAGGACAATCATTTATTATATAAAAATCATCTACATATAATGCAATTATTATTAACTTATTAGGACTTTTACTAATGTAAACACAGGGCTCTAATTTGCTCTGTACAAAATCATTATCAGTTAGTATCTTATGTACCTTTAAGTTCCACATACGGCTAGCTTGTTTTAAGCCATATATACTTTTTAATAGTTTACAAACTTTGTTTTTATTGTTATTAAACCCTTCAGGTTGTTCCATGAAGATATGCTCGTTCAGATCACTATTTAAAAACGCGGTTTCTACATCAAAATGATCAATTTCTAAATTAAATTCATTAGCTATAGCAAACAGGGTTCGTATTGTGCTGTGACGTACTACAGGGGAAAAAGTGTCACTGTAATCAATTCCCGGTTTTTGGGAAAACCCACGGGCTACTAAACGAGCTCTATATCTTACCTTATTTTCTAAGTCATTTTTAAGTTTAAAAACCCATTTACATTTAATTATATTCGCGTCTGATGGGCGATCTACTAATTTCCAGACACCAATATTAATTAAAGCCTCATACTCTTTTTGCATAGCTAGACGCCATTCGTCAGCAGAAGACATTGCATCAGAGTAGGTAAGAGGCTCCAATTGATTTTGAACCATCAAAGAAAGATCATAGTCTGCATACCTGTTCGGTAGAACATTACGAGTACTACGTACGGGACGTGTAGGGACAGGCTCTGCCACTTCCCCTCGAAGTGATGTTAGGTTACCGTGAGAATAGCTGCCGCCCAAGGTGCTGTCGTGCTCCGGACAGGCCAGGTTCTCGTCATCTTCATCCCCAGTACAGTATTCAGAGTCGACACCTGAAACCATGGTAGCATCACTAGTTAGATCACTTTGACTAGATTCGTTTATTATGTTATTTTCATTAAGATCACAGTTGCTCTCAGAACCTAAACTTTTATCATGATTAAAAATTTGTTCTTCAGATTGATTACTATTATTATTATTATTTGTATTTTTTAATAAATTAGGATTGTCATTTTCATGTAAAATGTTAATAGTTGAGACATCAACATGATTATCTGAAGATAAAATATTAAGTTTTAAGTTGTCAACATCTTTATAAAACTTTCCTTCAAGAAAAGATACATTCCTAGAGTAAATAACCTTACGAGGAAATTGAGGATCTATTAATCTATAACCCTTAGTAGTATCTCCATAACCAACAAATATGCACATTTTAGATTTAGATTCTAATTTAGAAGAACGTTTTTGCTCTGGGATTAACATATAGGCAATGCAACCAAAAACTCTAAGGTGACTTAGGTCAACAGCAGAACCAGTCCACACCTGTTCAGGTAATCGGCCGTCTAGGATCTTTGTGGGGCTTCTGTTTTTTAAATAGACTGCAGTCATGACAGCCTCACCCCAATATTGCCTACTTAAACCAGATTCCTGTAGCATGCATCTAACCTTTTCCATCAAAGTTCTGTTAAGTCTCTCCGAGACCCCATTCTGCTCAGGACAGTAGGGAACAGTAACTTGATGTAATATACCCTGAGATCTGAGGTAAGAACTAAATTGTTTATTACAATATTCTCCACCTCCATCTGTTCTTAAAATCTTAATGTTAGCACTAGTTTGTTTTTCTACTAAAGTTTTAAATAAAAGAAAACAATTATATACCTGATTTTTCCTTTGAAGTAGGTATGCCCAACTTTTTCTGCTATAGTCATCAGTAAAGGTTAATATGTATTTAGCGCCGCCCCAACTTTCAACAGCAAATGGACCACACACGTCAGAATGGATCAGATCGAGCACCCCAGCAGCACGCTTAGCTTCACGAATAGGATATGGTTTGGCAGCCTGTTTTCCTTCCAAACAGGCAATGCAATTTGATAGTTCTTCTTTATTATTCTGAAACATAAGGGCATGCTGTTTTCGAAGTGTGCACATACCTCCATAACTCAAGTGTCCAAGCCGCTTGTGCCACACCGAAGCTGACACCAACATTGCACTCTGTATCCCCTTAACTTCTTTAAGAGAATCTGAAGAGCACTCCAATGGCTGCGACATGTGATAACTGACAGCAGCATCACCTAGTTTATAAACACCATTTACCTCACATGCAAAACCTACCTCGGTACCTGTAACTTTACAGTTGTTTTCTTTATAAAAGTGACACCCCTCTTTGTTGAATATTAATATATAACCTAACCTAATCAATTTACTGACAGAGAGTAGGTTGGTGGACAGTTTCGGAACGAACATAGCTTCAATCTTAATATTATAATTTGGAATCGTTAAATTACCTGATCCTTCACTAGATAATTGCTCATTGTTAGCAATTCTTACTAAACATTTCTTAGTATTAAAGTCTGTGAATAAGTTTTTGTTATTAACCATGTGACTGCTGCAACCAGAGTCCACTATAAAGTCACTTTGGCACACACTTAAAGCAGTTTCCGTAATAACAAATGCCTTTTCTTCACTTTTTGTTTTCCTTTCCTTGCGTAGTTTGAAACATTTCGCCTTTATATGTCCAATCTTCCCACAGTAGTTGCAAGTTATGTTCTTCTTTTTCACAAGGTACGCTTTTTCAATGGTATGTCCATTATTCATTTTGTTTTTGCGTAGCTCCTCCTGAAGTAATCTTGATCGTACAAACTCACTCGAAAGGGTCGAACTAATGCAGGCTGTTTCCAGGTTGCTTACTAGAGCGTCATATTCCGAGGGCAGACCACTCAATAAGATCTCTGCTACTTCACCATCTTCAATGTTTTTCCCAATGTCAGATAACTGAGACACTATAGTCATTATTGCATTGATGTAATCATTCATGTTCTGGTAATTTTGAAATTGAATGTGATGAAGTTGGCGTAACAGTAGAACACGTCTATAGAGACCCCTGTCCTCGAAGACCGTTGCCAGCTTATCCCAAGCTTCTCTTGCAGTCTTTGCATCTCTCACATACTGATGCAGATCGCTAGTGATACTGAGGTTCAGTCGAGCCAACGCTCTCTCATCTTTATCAGGATCCCTGCTGACATCTGGATTTTTTATACAATTCCATAGCTTTTCCAAAATAAGAGCATTCTTCATGCAGAACTTCCACGACAGATAGTTATTTGAACCTCTAAGCTTTTCAACATGGTATGTACCATAATTACTCACGCCTCCAGCTCCATTTTCAGCTTCCAAGCCATTAGTATCTAATGATGGACGATTAGGTGGAACACCCGCGCCGGATTCCATCATTTGCGGGTCGTTTCCTTCGTTCGACATCACGATGCTGGGCACTTAACCTCTTAGGCAGATATAGCGTGCGCGTGGTTTAACAGGAGCGAGACAAGAGGTCCAAAAAAATGAAAGCTCAGGTTGAATTGCGGAACAATTTATTCTCGCATGATAAATGCCGCAATTGCTATATATTTTATAAGGTACCACAATATTAATTAGCAATAAGATTACTAAGTTAAAATTAGATTGAAAATTATCAGCGTTCATTACGATTCACGAAGAGGAAGTGTTCGAGATGAGCTTTTGACAGAACATTGACGGATATAAAAAAAAACTATAACCATGACACTAGCACCGAACATTCTTACTAGCTAACAGGGTGAAAGCATCAAGTAATGTATACATATTTCTTACAATTCATTGGTAGGAACTAATAAATTGATCCCTCCGGAATCGAGACTTATACGTGCGTAAAACCATTTATTTATTTAAATCGCCGTCCTTCATCAATGACTTTAACCAATAACATAACGATTTAGACAAATTAATCAGATTATTCAATGAGACGGGTTCAAAGACATAAATATTATCAATTGTTGGCTAGATTATTAATACCTACTCGATTAATTAAAAATATTTTTCTCTCTTTCCAGGTAATAAAATCAATCGTTATGGGCCAAGACCGCTACAGAATGGCAGCGTCGTAAAAAACGTCCTAGAGGCAGACCGAGTCGCAGGTGGTGAGACGAATTGGACTTATACACGACTGGCCTATCCTGGCCCTAGACAGAAGGGGAGGCCTTTGCCCTGCAGTAGGACAAAATGGGCTAATAAATAATCACTATCACTACATAGTAAAAAACAAAGTCTCGCTGTTTGTCCCTATGTATACTTAGAATTTTAAAACTACTTCTTTCTAATTAAATAGAGTGATTCAAGAGGAAGCTTTTGGTACATAAAACAAAACTACCACGCTTACGAAATCGCGGGCCACAGCTAGTTAATAACGCGGTCAAGCTATCGCATCGTCCGAGCTTCGTACAGTCGTACCATATACATTAAGCGAACGCTCGGCCAAGCTACATGGTAGGCGGAGTGGGGGGTGTAAGGTTTTATTTTCGTTACGGAATTTCTTGATTCGGTCGCCGCGCTCAAACCCCCAATAAAAGCTATGCAATAGCTTAATAAAATAATAATGACATTATTCATCGTCACTCATAACGCGCTGTAAGTACCTATCTATGTAATTCGTAATATTTAATTAACAATTGATCGAAAATAATTACAACCATCGTCTATATTGAAATGAGGCTGTTTATGAAATATTTTCATTAATCACTTATTGAATATTCAGTAGTCCATACGTAGTACCAACATAATCGATGTTCAAAATGGTTATGGTAAATATATTGGACCGTTACAAGCGACTTTCACATTAATGTCGTATTAAGCTTATTTCAATAAAGGTAATTTTATTTAATGTTAAAATATGTTCTTTAATATATTAATATTTTGTAGAGTTACTTAATGACATGGCTAAGGCCTCCTACACTACGTTGTGATCATTTGTGGCTAAAGCTTTTTCCTTAACAGTGCTTTTAAAACCCGTGTACGACCAGAGAGTCAAAATATGGAAATATTTTTATTATTCCAATGCAAAAATAGGGGGTACAATCCAGTAAAAGTATACGAATCGGATATAACCCCTCATATAGAGAAAAGTTAAAAATAATACTAATATAAACAACATCATCTTAATTTTTGTAAAATGTTCTATGAAAAGTAACCAGGGGCCTAAGTCTGCTAACACAATTGTATTTCAATAGTGTGTCGATATAATCGTAATAGAAATTTAATGTCAAAAATATGACATTACATGTCAAATTCGTATTCTCCTAACGTTGACTATTCTATCGAGACACCACTGACACACCACTGACTCACTTTTGTGTTCTGCTCTACAATCGTGGCTTAATGGAATCTCGATAGTTGTCAAAACGGTATATTGCTTAGCAACATATACCATGTTGCTAGGCAACACCTGCAAGGTAAATATTACCATACCATTGAGACTCCATAGTGATTATATTGCGATGTTATTAAAACTTTAGCAGAATACCAAATAAAGTCACAATCTCGATATACTATCAATAGAGTCTCGATATAATGACAAAGGTTGGCCAAATAGCAGAATAAGGCCCCAGGCGTGTAAAAAGCCTTTGTCTGTAGTAGTTTGTTAAAAATAACTTAAGCCATATTATGTAGGTAACTATGTAATAAACATAAAACTATGTTAGTAAAACAGCTAAAATAAAAAAGGTAATGTATGCAAACATAAAGTAGAACTATTTTCATTTTGAAAATGCGACGTAAAAGATTCATTATGGTAGTGGTGCCGTAAAAATAGGGGAATATAATGTTGTGTTTATCTATAGTTTACACAGTAGGGGCTGGGCTGGCGCCAGTGCGGTTGTATGGCAATAGAATTACTGTTTGCTTGCCCCTGTGCGTAGAGATGTAGGTACCTATGCGACGCGTCGCAAGACATACGTAGCCGTCCCGTTCGCCCTGTAGACGCCACCACCTCGATCAATATTACCTTCTCAAGTTCCCACTCTGATATTGAATTTTAATGAGAAGCAGGAACATAAACAAGGCCGAAAAGCTCCGAAAGCTTCCAACTCGGATGAACTTCTTCAAATGCTTTTAATACGTCTTTTAACAGTCAAGACTTCTTGCTTATCTACACGCTTACAATGTAAATGGAATTTTACGAACTGAATTGTTTGTAGTTGAAAAGTTGTTAGCGATTTTAAGTAGGTAATTGTTCGCAGTTTTGAGGCACTTTGTGTTTGATTTGGTTGTGTTATTATGAATCATGTGTTCGATCTAACGTAATGTTTTGAGGATCAAAGTTGAGAACTAATTTTCCTTCGAGTGTAAACAGTGTGTGGGCGTGAAGGTATTTGAGATTATACGTTTCTAATTGAATACGGTATTTCGGAATTATTGCGTTCACTGAATATTAAAGCGGTTTGATATTGTTATAGGAAATGAAGGTCGTAATGTAATATTAGGTCTATAAACGCAAGCCGTCGCGTCGTCGCCTGCGAAGTTCCCCATTCTCTTCGAACATTTTACCAACTTGTACTTAGCACATGAGGGTTAAAAGCTATTTTAAAGAATTCTTACATAATTTATGCGATACTTTCCGGCACACGAGTGAAGTATTTTAGAACGTGGTAATGTGTCTCTACGGGCATATATAACCATCATTTTTAAGGCTTCAAAAGTGTCCAAGGTATAACGCCTTAGGGAGTTTTAAATATAAGGAGCTTTTCTGCACGTTCTAGGCAAAAAATTGTTTTACGACTTAGAACATAGAATTTTTCCGAAAAATCTGAGAAAATTGAAATACTTTTGCCAAGAAGAGACTTAATACTATGTAAGGTACCTATGCAGATAATGAAAATAAAAATCTTCGATTAGAAAGCTCTAACAATTTAATAATTTACCTAATTACTTATACCTATCTAAGTAGAACAAAAAGGATCATATCAAAAGCAATGAGAAGTCATAAAAGCTTTCGATGTTTAATGATTGTGAAAGATAACCTCGCCTCGGGATCGTGAAATGCACTCAAACGAAAGTGATATAGAAACCAAGAGTCCTATAAAGAAACGCCTTTGCTAAGGGTACGCTTTAACGAGCTCTTTCGTACAGAAAACTTTACTAGCTTCAGATAGTAAATAGGAAGAAAGAGTGTGTTCAGACATGGTCAGATTTAGACCAATAAGGTCTTAAGAGGAAAAGGTACCGGAGGCTGTCTCCATACAAACTATTACAAACGTTATAGTCGACTGTTTTCTCCCTGGATAATGACACTAGCACAAATATTTTTGTGGCATAAAACCTATAACTGCCATGACTATGCCCAATTTTTGTTCTTTTTTTCATTTTCTAATTATCGTAGAAATTAAGATTTAAAAAATTAAAAACACAACAAATAGGGGCATGGTATAGGGAACTACGTTTGTACGGAGAAAGCGCAGGTACCCTTTCACCTTAAGCTCTTCGGCTCTACATTTGTATAGTTATAATATTGAAAATCTAACCGGTACCCTATCTAAGTAAAGATTTATATATTTAAGTCGGTCTTGATTGGGATGGTTTGGTTGTTTGGTTTTAACCTCTCGAATAAACACTTCAAATTATTCGAAATTGTTTTAAAGTAAAGCTTTTACGAAAGTATGACAGTTGGAATCGTCATTTGCATTTTGCCAACATTAGTTTTTTCCAGTTATGTGAAATATTTGTGTAGGTATTGTTATACTTACTTAGTTGTATTAAATATTCTCTCTGTGTAAAATGCTGTATTTTTCGGACTCTATCTGCGTTAATTTTTGTGCTCCGAGTAGGTTTTTCACAACTAAAAATTCAGCAAAGGTTTTAATTTTTAAAATATATTTTTCCGACAAAGAACGTCACGTTCAGCTGGCCAGTCGTAAAATAAACTAAAGAGTAAATAAGCGTTTTTCTTAAAATAAGTAGGAAGAATATTTTGAATAAATATTAAGAACTATTAACTTAATTTTATCCGTGACTTCGTTCGCCTAGGGATTGAATTTTTCAAAATCCTTTCTTTGTGGTTGCTTACGTTGTAATAGCTGTCTATAGGTATGCCTTTAAAAGCTCGATCCGTCTATTGATATAAGCTGTGCGTTTATAGATCAGCCAGTCAGTCACATTTAGTTTACCTTTTTATATTTAGAAGAAAAATTAATGTCCTAAAGATGTTCGCCGATATAACCGTTTTTGCGTCAGCAAGAAAATTACAGTCACACTCAGACTTATCACTTGTTCTTTTCAGATCTCTTTACCATTTTTTTACCATTAAAAATCTTTTAAACCTGTTTGTATATGAAAACGTCACCTACTTAAAAATTAAATCAAATCCAAAACAAAAAATTCGGACCGAATAAGTCCCAGATTTTCGATGTTAATTTTTTTAGACGGTCGTTTGATTGTATTTTTTGGAGAATCAAAGTATGGATATGAAGGCTTTAAAGAATTATAAATTAAAAAGTTGGTTTAACACTTTCTTACTTACATTAATTTTAAGCAAAATTTGCTTGCTTATCGAGAAATTTAAGAAAAAAAAAAATTAGGATATAACAGTTCTAAAACAGGTGCCTTAGGGATCGAAATCGTCCGGCACAAATCCATACAGTGGACGTGAACTCTTAGTAGATGGGTTCTTAAATGAAATATTATTTTTACAAGCGACTTGAATGTGTTAGTTAGACTATTGGTTGGTTCGGTAGTCGGTATACGAGGCACGTAAGGTAGGTTATTTGTTCTACCGATCTCAATACCATAACAAATGACTACGGTTTTCTGGAATTTCTACCTCTACTGCTTAGATATCAATTTTTATTATTCCTATATTTTGTAACAATTTCTTCTGAATCTTCATAAATCATAAATCATAAATCATTTATTCACCATGTCATCACATTTCGCAATATTGGCAAGTCAATTACATAGATAATTCAAACACATAAACAGGTAAGTATTAGAGTAACAGTAGTGTTAATTATTAGGTAAATGCTATTTTAAAACATTATAAAACATTATCTCTGAACAGTAGCAACTTATCACGAATCATGCAAATCAAAAAATGAATACGCCATATACTCAGAAATATTATAGAAGGGGTTAAGTTTAAAAAAATTATGCATCTTGTTTTTAAATTCAATGTACGGAAGTTGCCTCACGAGGTAGGGAAGATTGTTATAAAGATCTATTTCGATCTATTCAGTGTTTGGTTAACTTGTTCTAAGAATAGAAAACTAATGTAAATAAAAAAATGGTAGACTGTAAAGTCAGTTTACGGACGATAATTTGACGCGATAACGTCATAAGAAAACGATGAAAAATTTCGTAATTTTTTTTCTTTTTTTTCTTATATATATTTTTTTCATTATATAAGTCTTCTATTCGTCATTCGTTACTATACCACAAGCCCAGATGAGCGATATTATTATTAAACTATATAAAACAAACGACGCCGTCATGGTACCGGAACATGACGATGTCTGTTACCCGGAACAGACACTTTTTGTGAATGTAGGTGTTCTATCAATTTATTAGACGCTATCACGTCAAAAGGTTAAAAGTTAAAAAAAGCGGGTATTTTACAAAAATTTAATTATTTTGATAGTTTGTAGAAAATAAATAGTGCATGTTTTTTAATATCTTCAAACTCTATAATCAAACACATTGTAATAATGAACCAAATGTAAATGAAAGGTACCATCATGCTTGTCAAAACTTTACTAGGTTTTATAACAATGAACTTAAGTTACAGCTGCATAAGTAACTGCAGGTAAGAGTGTAACCTTTGCATCCTTAGTAAATACATATTTATCTTTTTACCTGTCTGCCTGCAACAGCTGTTTTTTCCTTTGACTCTTCCTTCATAGGTGGCTCATTGCGGCCGAGTGAGCAGCCGTACCCTAAGTACTTACCACCCTAACTTTAATTGCATTAAAACTCGTTATTGCACTCTGTATTCAGTTTCTACGCGGTGTTGTTTAATTTATGGTAAACAATCTGGTTTCGCTTTCTTTGAGAAAATATACTTATCAGATACCTATTTATTAAAACATATCTACCATTCTTTTATATAATTTTACGTTAAATTTACATCGCTAATGTGGATACAAAGCTGTCTGAAAAATATGAAACAAACTTCTGAAACCGCAAATGTAGCTGAGAACCATTTAATACAAGTACAACTTGACGGAACATGACCATTTAACCCTGCACTGTTTCCCCCTAGAAAAGCATTTTCAGAGAGGTCGAAGTATGCGACCCGCTGCAATTTGTGTTTCTCGTGGCTTGCTTGAACACAATCGCAGAACGTTGCAGTTAAATAACGCGGAACGTTATTTATTTCCCGGGATAAATCGACCTAACTTTGAGATTTAAAGGTTCATCAACACGATCAATATTATTTCATCTGTCACTCCTCAAGCATGAAGATTCTGCAGGGATGAATGTTGTACTTGTTCAAACCAGCGGACCATTGAGACGCTAACGATATCCCAATTGTTAAATTATAGTAAATAGTTTTTAAGTTAGGTGAGAACAGATGAACATACATACGGTTGAAAAACATAACCCACCCTTTTGGCTTTATAGTAGTCGGTTAATTATTTTGCAATATCATTCCCATTGCATTTCGATTAAGTACTAAAAATACCCTCAAATTAGCTCAAAATATTACCCTCAGAAAGTATCTTTTAGTATCACAAGAATATTTTTTATAATCGAAATGATATTGCAATGTAATTTGAGAATTGACCTTCAGAGGCTTGATGCGAGCAAAGGTTCTATTGCTTGACGCAACTTCAATGACGGATCTTCACATTTGCGCCTTTTATGTAACCGTATTGAACTTGACTTTGCTTGATCGTGTCCTGGACGTTTAATACATCTCGTCGCTTTCAATCTCTAATGGCTTTTCGAAAAAACCTGAACTTTTCAACGGCTGATTGATGTGAGATTTTTAATTTAAATATTACGAGAGTTTTATATCAAAAATTGGAAGTCTTTTTAATGAAAATTCGAGCGGATAATTTTTTTTGTTGCCGAAAAGTTAGTAGACCAAACTAAAACTGCTAACTAGAATTGAGTTTTTCTAAAAATCGGCATCTCTCCCATGTAGCATTATATTTATATTTTCAATGTAGATGAAATGAAACTGTAACAGTTTAGTATTTTTGCGTGTGAATTTACTTCCTGACCCGTCCCTTCCGGAACGTTGTGCTTGTCCTAATACAATTTCCCTATCACTTTAGAAAGCTGGCGAGTGGCGTCCATTTGTCACGCAACCGACAATCGACAACACAACACTCATGTTGTTGTATGAATATACTAGAACTAGAAACATAATCGTCAAAATAACATGCCAAAATACAGGGTTATTGGAAATTATACTAGCAAGCCGTTGAGGGCTACTTCTGTGCACCTACACAAACAACTTTTGTTCTACAACTTTTGGAAATTCGAACATTTTTCGAAATTTTTAATTTAATTTATTTAAAATTTTTAAATGATGTGATTGCAATTATTACCAAAGGATTAATTTCTCTCAAGATGATTGTTACGACACAAAACTTATTGAATCACATTTACTTTGATGTTGAAAATAAAGAAAGATTTCAGCATAAAATAAAGATTCCTTTATTTCAAGCTTAAAATTTAAAAGGCAGAACGTCGACATCGACAAAGAGCCAGTGACGCCGATTTGTGCTCGTATGTAGCGAAGTCGACAAATTGTGTCGAATGCAATTTATTACGACGGATAAAGTCGGCTCAGGGACCTTTTCGCCCACAGACGACGACGCCGACGGTGATGTACTTAGCCAATCACGATTCTCATCTATAGGATTTTGGATATCGATTCTATTTTAGCTTTAGCTTTCCCATTAATTTACCGATACCAAAGTTATCTTAAGTATTGTTTGAAGAGCGATGAATTTTTATTAGTTATTAAGGCTGCCTTAATTAGGTACTCAATGTAAACTAAACACGAGGTTCTCTACATGATGTTTGGTTAGTCTAGGTTATGTCTAGACTGTTGCGATCGGAATCGAGTTGTAACTAAACTGGTTGAATGTTTACTTACTTGTCTTTCTGAAAATTAATTAAGTCTATATTGTAGCAGGTATCAGACGACGAATACGGCGAGGTCACGGGGTTCGTCGCTCGCTCGTACCATCACGCTGATTTGCATGTTTCTTTGTCCGCCTTTTCTCAAATTCGTGATGATACAATTTTGTTTCATGACAAAGAGTTTTATACGTCGTTACATTTTACCGCACTGTTAATTAAGAACTCTCGACGAGGCGGTGTTCTTTATGAACCGACGACAAACTTCCAATTTCAGATAAAGCTACCTTAGTTAGGTAAATACTTATTATTTATTTCGTTCAATATTGAGGTTAGTGAGACTGATATAGCAAAACGTAAAGTAAAAAATATATAGGTTGCATATGTGCAGGTTGGTGAATGTCCGCGAGAGTGGAACGCCCTGAGATCGTGTTCGCGGTTGTTGGCGCCTGATTAAATCTGTCGGGTGCACCGAGCGACATGCGGTCACCGACGCCTCTACCATTGCCATTACCTTTCTTACACTACACTGACTTTATATACCTACCTATCTAGTCAGGCGACTCACAACAAGTTTAGGTAGTTGCCTGGTAATTTAATAAATCCACGTCGGTGGTCATGACGAAACCATCGGTCACGATTTTCCGTCGCTCCCATCTTGCAAACGAATTGACGCTTGAAAAATGTCGGCTAGAAATGCGCTTGCGGCAATAAAACGACCGGAGCGAGTCCCGCGGCGATCGTCACAAACTATCTGCGAGCGTTCGGCTGCATAAAACTTGCTAATTAACATACTCCCACTCACCAACGTTCCACATTTGAATGATTAAAGACCACCCCGAGGCAGTGCGGATGAAAAATGTCTGAAATAAATTACATTTCGTTACAAAAATACCATTTGAAACGCTTTATTCTATTGTCGTATTGAAAAGATGCTTATCGTTGTTATTTCGAGGGTGGCATGCCATGCAGGGCTCGGGACGGTGAGAGAAACGCAAATAACGCACAATTTTGTTATATTATTTGCTACCGGCGAAGATTCGCGATAACGCCGCCCCGGGAGGAAATGTTGGTGAAAAATCTAATAAAACGAAATGTACCAGCGAGAAAGATTGGAAATATAGCTTAACGCTCAAAAAATAAGAGGAGTTGAGAGAAAATACCGTAAGAATACTTGCCTATAGTCTATCTAAGCACGACCTACTCGATAGATTCGCTGCCTCGCTGTAGGTATAGGTAGGTACCAATCACCAAATTGCGAATATTCATTCTTTCAGGCTATTGTTGAACCTCGGATTTAATTTTCTGATAACAGTTTTTAAATTGCATTTTAGGATACCTATGTGGGTAATAATGAAAGTTCTTACTTGTTTTTAAATTTTCACCAACGTATGGTGTATTAAATAGCTAATTTTGTTATCGTTGCATTCGTTGATATAGTTGAAATTTACGCCCGCATCTTATATACCTACCTATGCGTTTGCAGTTAATAACTTGTAATTTTGATTTCGCTGCCGCCTATACCACTTTTACACAAGCACAACACAAGCACAAGCACAACACAACACAAGCATTAAGTTGCTTAGCTTGGGGCTGGATGGCGATGTGTAATATGTCCTGAAATATTTATTTTATTTATTTATTTATTTATTTACTTTTCAAAGAAGACAAAACATTTATCTACACAATATTATAAGGGGATTTTTTTGTTTATACCGAATAGGCTCCGAAACTACTGGACCGATGTCGATGATATTTGGTATGAAGATACATTAAATAATCGGGAGTAACATTGGTTTATCTTCATATTCCCACGGGAACAGGACACACGCGGGCGAAACCGGAAACCGCTGCTGCTTAAAATGGGCTAAGTTTAAGAATACAGTGTCTACTCCTTAATGTAGCTGTATAAAAGAAAAAGAAAGACCTTTATAACGTCAAAGGCTTTACTTATAAAATGCATAGGTTTTCGTTTCGACACCGCACAAGATAATCACATACTTTTTCTTATGATGTAGGCGTGTGTTCTTTTGTGAAGAATATCCGAACTGAACTTGAGGAAAATATCTCCGAGTCTCATATGCATAGTTTGTTAAAAATCTCTTGCGAACGCGTGAAAATAAAATTCTGAATCGGTCCCGTGCGAGCGTGTCGTCGCTTCAACTAGGTACAAATAATATAGTAGGTATGAAACTTGAATCTCTGAAAAGATAAGTAGTTGAGATATTTCGGTTGGAAGCGACCTGCCTACGAGAATTATCGTTCGGTTTTCGTTTTGACGTGAAAAGCGGGTAAACTTAATAGTTGTAGAACTCTCTGTTTGAAGTTTTCAGAACAAAAAAGTTTATCCTAATTAATTGATGTGGCTGATTCCTAATTTATACAAGGTCAATCCATTTTTGTTTTTGCTTTTGGTAAAAGCATTTTTTTTAGGATATTTTTGAGGTTACCATAATTTGAACAGTTAGTAAGTAAATCTTTAAAAATAAGTATACGCTTAAGGTTAATTACCTCTCCGTGTAAGTAACCCCAAATTTTTGTAAAAAACGTTCGAATTTTCAAAAGTCGTCGAATTACAGTTGATTTTTTAGATACATTGCATAGAAATACCCCTCAACCACTTTGTTATAACTAATACCAATAACCCTGTACCTTTACCTATTTCAAAATATAATTAGCAATTGTTTCTGAAAATCATCAATTTTTTTTTACATGTAATAGTGTAATAATAAATGTAATAATTAATCAGTGCGTATAAGCATGTATAAGTTTGTTACATATCTCTATCGTGATGCTTTAGGCAACGAGCCTTCAGTCGAAACACGTTCTGCGTTACATGTCTAGAATTTTCAATGAAATATGCTTAATTTAACTTAACTACCTACACAAATAATTAGTAGTTTGTTTGTTACTAAGAAAATTACTAAGTTTAGCTACGTGTAAGTTGATTGAACAAAAGTTTTTATAAAGCTTTAATATACTCTTATAGAGCTTAAGGCGTCTAGAGGCCATCTTATAAGAGCAATCTAACAAGACTGTTATAAAAATGCCTGTTTTAAACCATTGTTGAAGAATAAAGTAAAGTCTGAATAAAAAATGTTCCAGAGCGAGACCAATGTCTCTTATTGAAAGCGTACAACTACAATTTATAACCGTTAAGAGGAAAGGGTACCGGGGGCTCTCTCCATACAAACTGTTACAAACGTAGTCGACTGTTTTCTCCCGGGATAATGACACTAGAGCAAATATTTTTGGTGTATAAAACTTATACTTAACTGCCATGACCATTATTGATCATGCCCCTATTTTTTTTTTTTAATTTTTCATCTTATTTTCTATGATAATTAGAAAATGAAAAAAAAAAACAAGGGGCATAGTTATGGCAGTTATAGGTTTTATGGCACAAAAATATTTGTGCTAGTGTCATTATCCAGGGAGGAAACAATCGACTACGTTTGTATGGAGAGAGCGCCGGGTACCCTTTCACTTCAAGTAGGTCCGTGATTGTATAAGTTATACCGGAGGTTGTCAAGTATGTAACATGTCCTAAGTGAATTATGCTCAAGTATTGTGACAATAGACGTATGGTAATGTGAGGGCTGTGGGCTGCATGCTGCATGTGGGCGACACAATGCTTGCCCACCCTGTTTACTTCGTTAACGTACAGTCGGCAACAGAATTTCAGACCCAATGTAGAGGTTTAAATTACTGTTGACGTGATAAATCTACTATCCTACTAATCCTACTAATATTATAAATGTGAAAGTTTGTGCGTGAGTATGTACCTATGTTTGTTACTCCTTCACGTAAAAACTACTGAATCGATTGCAATGAAACTCGGTATGTAGATAGCTGGAGACTTTGATTAACACATAGGCTACTTTTTATTATCCTGACATTTCCACGGGATCGGGACTTACGCGGGTGAAACCGCGGAGCGCAGCTAGTGTCTTACAAATCGATGAACACCGACACTCACAAAAAAGTGTGTCGTCATCGCTCACGTTCCCGTCGTGCGTCATGTTATTGGCAACGTATTATCGTTGCTATGGTTACCATCAATGTTTTCTGACGTTATCACGTAATATTTTCGTCCGTAAACCGACTTTACTGACAACCATTTTTTTAGAATGTTTTCATACTATTATTGTTTGTCTAATACATTCATTAGTTGAAAGACTTAAACCTTCAATTCAAACAGGACCTTAGAATCATGCTTGAATTAAAAAAAAGAACTCTTAATATAGAATAGAATAGACATTTATTAGAAAAGCACACAGAAAAGAAAACAAATATTAAATAGGTACAGTCGGCTGCATAATTGAAGCCCCCGGTAGAGTTAAAAAATACTATATAATACTATTATTGGCCTGTTTTCATTCTAATATATTTGTTAGATAAATTAATGAATTAGAAGACTTTCAACTTCAACTAAAGCAGGTGCCTAGAATCTTGCTTGTGTTGAAAACATTCTTATAACAGCCGCTTTGGAGCTCTACGGTGGGTCTCCAATTATGCAGCCGACCGTACCTAGACATAATTGCAAAACAAAAAAAAATAAAAAATAAAAATACAAAATGAAAATAGAACAGACAGAATTAGACAATCTATAGAATTAAATAATAGGCACACAATAATGAAAAGTCCGGGATGCCGTGTGCAATCAGTTTTGAGACTCCCCCGGGGGTTGCACTTATGTTCTCTGATAGTACGTTATGTTCACGGGGGCTATCATTCACGAAACCGACCAATGAGAGTTGTGATCGATGGTTTGGATGTGTCAAAATGGTAATAAAAGTTTTCACGCTGAATTTTCGAATTTTGTTCATCATTAGGTACCATCTGGTGCCATCTTTTAAATAACGTTGGCAGTCAATTAGTGAAAATATTTTCGGTCTTTAGCCGCAATTCTGAGCTGAAGCCCGTCTAGTTTTTAAGGTCGTCTAACCATGCCTGCTTCTGCTTGCCCTGGGGCCCCCTTTCTCTGAATCTTTCTTTCCAGTATTATTCTGGGGAAGAAAGTAATTTTACTGAGGTTATGCAGTATAATTGTGTCTTTTGTCATTGTTTGTTATTTGAGATCTTTAGTACCCAATTTTAGGGATATTGACGACCCAGTTGGCACAATGGTCACCATATGCTGAACTGCCAAACACAGGGTTGCGGTTCGATTCCCGCTTCAGACAAGTATTTATGCTTGGATATTTGTCTGTGGTCATGTCGTTTCTATGTATTATAAGTATATATTTACAATACAAGAGTATATAAGTAGTATATCCATTGTCTAGGACCCATAACGCAAGTCTAGTAACTTAGCTTGGGGCATGATTGCGATGTGTAGAATGTCCTGCAATATTTATTTATTGAAGTTTATACTTATTTTAGCGCAGTACGCATATTTTTAGATGAGACCAAATCTCCGAACTCGTTACGAGACGCAATGTGACAGCTACGTCATTATCGGCTTCAAACAGTACTATATTTTCGTCGCTCGGTACTAAGATTTTGTGGCTTGATGGTTTTGACTAGTTTTGAGCGCTACCTAACACTTATATGAATGTTTAGCCCCTGGTTCGAATCTCACCGGACACTTCAGTTATTGCTTGAATATTTGTTTTCGTTTTTGTTTTATTTATTTAATTTTTTAAAATTATTTTTTAATTCGTTTTTTTATATTTTTTTTTATAAGTTTTCACTTCTGTCGGCACTACCGGAGTGCAACCGTTTTTTTTTTTTTTTCATTTTATTTAGAGGTTGCTTCCACACATAGTACAACCCTAGTTCATTCACTCGCGTTCACTTCAGGAACAAGAGTTGAACGCTCTCATTAATGACCATTGTTTCGCGATCGTGTCACGGTTTGTTATTTTGACAGATTGCTTTGACAATTTAATTTTCAGTGGTATACATAATGTTAAAAATCTTTAAACTGTACAATTATGTTGTTTGCTAGAAAAATTGCACGTTGTTAAAGTGGTAATTATGGCTCTAAAGAATCAGTATTAGGTAGCACGAAACGTACATTCACATAAGAAATTTTCTAAAATATGTAAGTATATAAATTACGTGTCACGTTGTTTGTGCGCGATGGACTCCTAAACTACTTAACCGATTTTAATCAAATTTGCACACCGTGTGCAGTTTGATCCAACTTGAAAGATAGGATAGCTTACATCATAATTTATCCCAATATTCCCACGGGATTGGGAGTTACGCGGGTGAAACCGCGAAGCGCAGCTAGTAAGTATAAATAACTCTTCTAAAAGTAGTGGCCATTGTAATTTCTAACGTACAATCAGGCAACAAAAGTGAAGCCCCACTGGTAGAGTTCTAAAATTGTTATCATTAAAATGTTTTGAACTCAAGAAGGAGTTTAGGGTTATGATTTAGTTTAAGTTTAAAGTCCTTCAACACAAACAGCGCTTTAATAAAGCACTGCTTAAGTCGGAAGCATTCTAAAATAGCAATTTTAGAACTCTACTACAGAGTTGGTTTGAAATTATGATGTCGACTACACCTAAAAATAATAATCTAAATGAAAGTTCAAAGGTTGCTCGTCACAGTATTATGTTTGGGCTGTGATCATAGATTTGAGTGTTATAAAGTCTGTAGAGTAGAGTAATACAGCTAATAGTTGTACAGTCACATTACCAATTAGCTGAACCCCACGTGATCTAAAGCTCACTCGCAAATCTGTAAGGTTGTAAAGTAATGTTACCTGATTCTGTTTTTTAAAAAGCAATATAGGTGAATACTATATTTTTTACAGATATGCGAATGAGCTCTGGGTCACGTGGGGTTCAGCTAATTGGTAATGTGACTGTACATATTAAGTTAATTAGGGTTTCGTACCCAAAGGGTAAAAACGGGACCCTATTACTCAGACTTCACTATCCCTCCGTCCGTCTGTCTGTCACCAGGGTGTATTTTAATGAATCGTGTGTAACAGAAGCTTAAAATGCTGAGTAAATCCGTTCATTTTTATATTTTTTTTGACGACTGTGCCGTCTGTCTACTTTTAGAGAACGAGTTGCCGAGATTGTGGAAGGTTTGTAAATTGAATATATTATAATTATGTGTATAATTGGCTAGTAATTGATGTATTGGAATAATATCTGTTTGTAATATAATATTTCTTGTTTAATTTGATGAATTCTTAGAGGTTCCCCTACACGTGATAGCTAGAGAGTTAAATTTTCACAGATTTTGTATTTCTGTTGTCTCTATAACAACAAAAACAGAAAATTATGTAAGGCCCCCACACAATGTGGTAAGGAACCCTACGTGCGCGAATTCGACTCCCACTTAGCCGGTTTTACTTATAAAAAAAAACAAGAACTAATTTCATTCCGTCTCCACCGCTAAATAGTTCGCGGTTGCGTAGTCATTGCATCTCCGATCATCAATCACTCGATGCTGGGAAACAATACCTCTTGTAGGTATATACCGTTACCGCATGCTCACGTAACATTATTTCACACTTATTGTTTATTTCTTATACGTTTACCGGTATTTATATTATAGTTTCATTATGTACTTTACGGTATCAAGTTAGGTAATTGTTTTTAATCTTAATTGTTTCTGTATCACTTCACTACATAGTATAAAACAAAGTAGCTTTCTCTGTCCCTATATCCCTTTGTATGCTTACAACGGATTTTGATGCGGTTTTTTTAAATAGATACAGTGATTCAAGAGGAAGGTTTATATGTATAATACATGCATAATATAGCCGTGTGAAGCCGGGGCGGGTCGTAAAAATATAAAAGTAAGTTTATTTAAATTTTTACTAGTAACCCCCCGCGGTTTCACCCGCGTAACTCCGACCGAATCAATGTATCCTCATACCAAATTTCATCAAAATCGGTGTAGTAGTTTCGAAGCCTATTCGTTACAAACAAAAAAATAATGTTTCCTCTATAAAATATTAGTTAGAAGTATAGATAACTATAGATTTATTTTTAGCCTTTTTTGTCCCACTGCAGGACAAAAGCTCCCTCTTTCCACTGTTCTCTGCCTAGTACCAGCCGGGTCCAGTCCCTACGATGCGAATCGTATGTTATAAGTAGCATGGGAAAATTCAGTAGACATGTAAACAAATTACCCCTGATATATCCCTCAGAATAAACTTGTTTGCCCCATTTTCGGCGAGTAGCGAGCAGTCAGCAGACTGTCCGATAAAACCTCCGAAATTTATGGTCGTCCAAATTGGGTTATTGACGCGGTTACGTCATCGACGTGTGACGTTGACTCGCAATCGCCTTGATAAATGACTTACCCCGACCTCCTGTGGCCTATTTTTTCCAACTAAGTATGTACTAAAAATCACTTTAGTAAATCCGTCGTAAAGCGAAAACGGGGTGTGTACAAATTAACCGCGCCCGAATGTATTCACGGTCAGATTTTATGACGCGGAATTACTTTGAAGGTTATAAATATCTTTGTTTATGGGAAGATTAGAAAAGGGAGCGAGAAAAAGCAACGTAAACTAAATAGCCTACCTTAATATAATACGTTATTAAGTTGCTTTTAGGTACAAATAACAACGAATACATGACTGGACTATTGAATAAATCTTGTATTTAACAAAAATAACTACACAGTTTCAAAACAATTTTCAAACAGTGATCCATCGATTTTCAATTGTATTTAAAAACAGTTTGTTTGCATGCAGTTGAAAGTTGTATTATTTAGAGTTGGTCAGTGTATTTGCGGATAGTTTCCATTCAGAGATAAATCAATATTGGTTGCCAATTAATCATCGAGATGCTTTGTTTCTAACTATAGTTTAGCTAGTGTTATAAAAGTTACAATCAGTATTGATATAGCGCCTAAGGAGAAATGTCATTACATAATAGTTAATCCTAGTCTTTTTCGATGTTGTTTCCTAGCTATGACGACCTCTGTGGCGCGTCGGGCGAACACCCGACTGCGACGCAGAAAGTTGCGGGTTCGATTCCCGTCGGGAACAAGTATTTATGCTGACCATAAATTCTTGTTTCTGGTTCTGGGTGTTTCCTATATGTATAATATGTATATATTTACAAAAAAAAAAAGGACTTATATAAGTAGTTTATCCGTTATCTGGCACCCATAACACAAGCATTAAGTTGCTTAGCTTGGGGCTGGATGGCGATGTGTAATATGTCCTGAAATATTTATTATTATTTATTATTATTATTTAATTAATATTTGAACGCCATCTAGCAGAGTTTGCTTGTACCTACTAATTGTAATTTTACCGAATTTTTAGACAAATAAACTTAGTTCCTTACCTACTTACTCTAGTCGCTCTATAAGTGCGTCGCTCTTTATAGCTTATACACACATCCCGATTTGGTCGGTTCCTTACCTACTTACTCTAGTCGCTCTATAAGTGCGTCGCTCTTTATAGCTTATACACACATCCCGATTTGGTCGGGTCCGACATCAGTGTTGCCACATTTTATTTCGACAAATCTGTATCGATAAGTGAAAAAATCTGTGTAAAATCTGTATGAGAACAGCTATAATTGTATAAAATCTGCACTATTCATAATCGTAGACAGAGAATAAATAGTTATTCTCTGTCTACGCTCCATAATATCTAATATTACAAATGAATAGTCCAGATTTTATACAATTATAATAAATTATATTAGTATAGATAAAGCTTTTAATAAAGCTTATTTACAGAGCACAAGTGCTAGTTCCACTTGTCGCGAAAATGCATTACCATGCGAGAGGACGAATCTCTATAATTTTTCCTCTTAAATTAAAAGCTTCTGCTCAGTAGAAATGTGAATTAAAGTTAATTGATTATTTTCCCTTTGTTGCAGGTAAATAGACGGGGCTCGAGGGGCTCGTTAGCTTTTATTGCTCTGCCCTTTGATGGTTTGTTTGAACGACTGCGAAATATTCTCATTAATTTGATTGCTATTGATATAGTTACGTATTTAATGACGAGCTTCTAATATTTCAACATCGCTTTTCAATAAATTTCTATAACGGACAAAAAGTTTATGTGTTCCAACGAAAGGTTTCAAATACAGCGGGTGTGTTATATACACCTCTAGGCGAACAATTTTAGTTCTACGACTTTTGAATAATCAATTATTTTTTGGTAATTTTTAGTTCCCAAAAACACCTTTATTACAATAAACTTATTATTGTAATAAAGCTGTTTTTGGGAAATAAAGATCATTGATGCTTAACGTAGTCCAACAGTCCAAACTGATTAAACAAATAAATATATAATAGTAGTCCAAACTGATTAAACAAATAAAACCTAAGTTTAATGACCTCTCATTAAAAACAGCTGATTTTCGAATATTTATAAAAAATTACGAAACATTTCGCATTTTCAATAATCATAGAACAAAAGTTGTTTATCTGAACGTCTATAACAACCTCATTTCCTATTACAAACCCTTCGTTGGAACACCACATGCATTAATTTAATTAATTTCGTCTTTTAAATCATCAGAAGAGTAGGTAGTCACTTGCAAATACCAAATAACGAAGTGATGTAATAAATACGTCTTACTAATTACAACTTCTTAGATCCAGATTTCCAGATCGATAGATTCACTTCACTTTATGTATTTTTTCACTTTATCTCTTTGGATTATTTTAAGGGCTTGATCTCATGCCTCCAAAAATATGGTCTCATGTCTCCACAAGACAAAATGAAAGTATCGTTGTATTAAAAATGAGAACTCTTTTGTTTAAACAAAGCGTTTTCAAGTCTCTACTGGTAAGCTTTTAGAATCGGTAACATCCATCCCAATTGACATTAGACAGGGAACAGTGAATAAAGGGGAGGGATTCGTTTGCCCTGCACTGTAACGAATAGGTCTAAGAACAATAACTGCAAAAAAATATTACCTCAGTTAAGTTGATACTTACCTACAAGTAAATAACCTAACATGGTTACTTACTAGCAAAATTATTAAGTAGACGAAATCAGTATATTCCCTCCGAGGATATCTGACATGACGGATGCTGCAAGAGTTCTCTTAATTAGAAGCTTCGATCATTTATATTGCTTGCGCTTAATCACCGCAGGCGTGGTGAGGCGCGCTTAGCCGCGCTTGGTGATTATATAGCTACATAATATGAAGCATAATTTGTAGCTGTTGTGCAGCTAATAGACGGTTAGCTGCTTATTGCACATTACTAATGTGTAGAGTCGGTTTTATTCTGTGACCACAGCACCTTTATATTAAAAGACTCATTAAGAAAACTTTGAAATTACAAGAGCAACGAGTCTAAAACTTCACATGGGGGTTTTTTTATGACGTAGAGGAGAACTTAGCAATATTTTTTGGAAATTAAAGGGTCTTAAATTCTTCTTCTTCTTCGTGTCAACGGCGACCAATGCAATGCACCTTGATCAAAGCACCCCGCCCAAAACTTAGCCACGGCAATCGCATTATCTGTTGCCCTGTTGAGGTCGTCTGGAGAGCAGCTAACAGGGCAGAGAGAGCAAGCCGTCAAGTGCGCTATCGTTTGGGCGGCCCTCACACACTCACACACAGAGTGTCCGAACCGGAGAAACCCCACCTAGCCATGTTCTCTTTGCAGCGGCCAACGTGAATCCGCAGGCGATTTAGGGACTTCCAGGTTGGCCACTGCAGATCGCCGCCAGCAGGCAGGTATTCCGTGGGTGCGATGAAGTCTGGTGGAGAGGGGAATTTGGCAGCCCACAGTTGCTTTTTGGCCTCAGCAGGGGTACAGCCCAGAGGGGTTGTGAGCCGAAGAAAGCTCTTACGACTGTTAAGGCGCCGCCGCCGCCCGCCGGGTGGAGCTATATCTATAAAAGGGTAGAGGGTAAAAGATTAAAGGGTAAAAAGGGTTGATAAAGTTTGTAGTTAAACATTGTATTCTGGTGTTTGTAGGAAACGCATATCACTTTTAAATAGATATCAACGCGGGTAAAACCGCGGGGCACAGCTAGTGAACTATAAAGTAGGTCAATAATATATGGTAGGTAGGTACAGCCTATCAATCCGTTACTATTAGTTACTGGCTAGATGAAGCTGTTTAATAACTGTATCCAAGTTTGTTTTGTATTTGTTTAGGATCGACCTTTTATGGAGATTAAAACAACGGTAATTAACGGAAGGGATTCCAATTGGAGGGCCTCGTTTATAAATTTTATTAAAACCGCAATAGGCTGTATTTTAAACCTGTGTACGTAACTATAGGTATACTTACACCAAAATAATATTTATATACGTAAATTTTAAAGCTTGTTTACTTTTACACAAAAACAATAACTCTTAGGTACCTACTTGTACTAAAATGTGAGTAAACAAATATTTTTACATAAAAAAAATTAAAGCTCGGGAAAGTTAACTGTAATTTACTGAAAACTAAGACACTAACTAATATTTTTAATTTTAGCATTTTTTACATGAAAATAAAATAATTTATTTAAAGCTCGGGTATATTTACTCTAATTTACTGAAAAATAAGAAACTAACTAACATTTTTAATTTTTTAGTTTCTTGAATTTTTCTAAATGAGCTAAGTTTTCTGTTAAAATCTTCTCTATATATATAAAATTCTCGTGTCACGGGGTTCGAACTTGAACTCCTCCGAAACGGCTCGACCGATTCTCATGAAATTTTGTGAGCATATTCAGTAGGTCTGAGAATCGGCCAACATCAATTATTATTTTTTTGTAAATAGCAAAACAACGTTTGCCGGGACAGCTAGTTGAAGTATAAAATAATTTATTCCAAGTGTGGGTAAGTACTTAAGCTACAATTTCTAAAACTAAAAACTTTTCACCTCTCTTTACTTAATGTTAGGCCGAAGTATAATAACAAAGTTAACTAATTACATTTGAAATAGTGAAAGACAACTGAAATTCAAATTATAGTTAATTTGTTTCATCTTATTCCCTCGCGGAGTGAACTGCAGACAACACCTATTCAAATGGAAAATTATCTTTAAAATAAATTATATTAAACAATGCCTGAGAGAACATTGTTCTGGACGTCTATGCGAACAAGTTTTGATCTATAATTTTTTTAATAATAATTTGACGTTATGTTTACTGGAAAATCAGTGTTTTGATGTGAAAGATTAAAATTTTAATAGAAATTACATTAGGACATTGTCATTTAGCGGTGGCATCCATTTTGAACCCCCATTTTGAACCCGCAAATATTTTTTCCATGTTCTACCTAAAATGTGTTCCATTTTCTACCCCCAATAATTTAATTGATTATTTTTTCCAATTTCTACCTAAAATGTATTCCATTTTCAACCCAAGTGATTATAATACTTAATATGATGTTTTTTTGTACAGACAGAAAAATAATTTAATATTTTAAAGTCGTATTTTAACTACTATTATAATTAACTCTTTTACTTAAACTATGAATCTATTTTTTCTGTGGACGTTACTTGAGTAAAAATTAGGTAGGTCTAACTACGTACTCACTGCGTATTTGGGTAGAAAATGGACTATTGATTTGCAGGGCGTTGAATATGGAGGTATTTTAATTAAAATTATGCCGTGGGTTTAAATTGGGGGTTGAAAATGGATGCCACACATTTAGCAGTTGTCTCTGCTGCACAGAACACAAAAGTCACACTAGACTGAGCGATTTTGAACATATTGAGACGTGATAACGTCTTATAAATCGACGAACACCTACACTCACAAAAAAATGTAACGTCATGCGTCATGTTTTTGACAAGTAACCACAAGACAAGCAATAATAGCAACGTTATTGACAAGGTAACCGGACCCCGGGCTCCCGAGAGGGATGCAACCGGGAACATCGCTCGGATGATAATAATTGATAAGGTAACCATAAAAACGTATTATCGTTGCATTTTTTTTTAACTTGATACTTTTGTCCGGTACTTCTGAAAATATCTACAGGGTTATTGGAAATTATACTAGCAAGCCGTTGAGGGCTACTTCTGTGCACCTTAACGAACAACTTTTGTTTGACGACTTTTGGAAATTCGAAAAAAAAAAATGAAAATTTTGAGGTTATGTAAATTCGAAAAACAGCTGATTTTTTAAAACAAAGGTCATTCAGACTAAGAACAGTAGATAAAACTTAAAAAATAAGTAAAACTTTAAGGTTAATGACCTCTCCGTGTAAGGAACAGCTGATTTTCAGGTAAACCTAACTTCAAAATTTTCGAAAAAATGATCGATATTCCAAAAGTCATAGAACAAAAGTTGTTTGTTAAGGTGCACAGAAGTAGCCATCAACGGCTTGCTGGTATAATTTCCAATAACCCTGTATAATATTAAAAGTCTTTGATTTTGGAGTAATCCAACAGTAAAAACTAGGTTT
Organism: Idaea aversata; assembly: GCA_907269075.1. Lineage (NCBI taxonomy): Eukaryota > Metazoa > Arthropoda > Insecta > Lepidoptera > Geometridae > Idaea > Idaea aversata. The sequence goes on from OU026091.1 coordinate 11,785,222, forward strand.
TATATACCTAGATCCAATAATTTTGAATTATACGTATGATAAATGAAAATTCGTGTTTACACGAATCATTTTATGACATGTACTTACTTTTTCTTCTTAATCCATGCCTCTACGGACTCGTATTTTTATAATTTGCTTCTATGAACAGAATTTTTTTCATTACCTTCTTCGTTTAGAAGAAAGTAAATTTTAAATGGTATATGTTTTAAATAATCTAAAGATGAGTTTTAAATGAAACAGTTTTTTTATAATGCACAAAAACTGTATAATCTATTGAAAAGTGAAATTTTATATAATTTAACTACCTATCTAACTCATAAATATAATCGATTTGCATTTATATGAGTAAATTAGCTAAATTTAATTAGCACTTCCCGAGTAACTACCTATTTTTTATTTATATTCAGCTAATGACTGTAAGTAGGTACTTGATAATAATAATTCATGGATGCCAAAAACGAAATATATTTCATTTTTCTCGTCAAATGATTATCTCTATACATATAAAATGCTTTATCCTGACTGACTGACGGAACAACGCACAGCCTAAACAGCTTGATTGTAGAGACCTGAAACTTGGAGGGTGTGGTCTTTATATGACGTAGGCATCCGATTAGAAAGGATTTTTCGAAATTCTACCCCTTAGGAGGTGAAAAAGGGTGGCAAAGTTTGTATGGAACAACGTGATTCCAAGGTTCAAGGTTCTTTATTGGTAAAAATGGATTTACAAGTCAGGTATACATTTACAATTAAACTGTAAATAGCTTACTTACTGATATTTTAAATTAACTAAATCATGTTACTATCAAAATTTAAACTTAAATGCAATTGGCTGCCTTGGATTCCTTGGTCCATTTTCGACTTCTACGCGGACGAAGTCGCGGCAAATATTACTATACTCTATGTGTAAATCTTAGATCAGAAATGTAAACAATGGTGTTACTAGAGTAAAAAATACATCAAGCTTTGGTAGTTTTTTTAGGGTAGTGGAAATTTGGTAAGAAAACAACTATGACCTCAATTTCTAAAAAATATTATTCCAAATAAAATCATTAAGAAATATGATTGTTTATTTTGTATATTTTTTTTTTTTTTTTAAGTTATTACAATATTCTTTGAATGGTAGTTTTTTTTATACACTGGCAACAATTACAGCGGCTTTCAACCTTTACGAAATGGCGTTTCTGACAATATTTGACATTTCATTGTTTACATTTCTGATCTAAGATTTACACATAGAGTATATATACCTACTAGCTGTCCCGGCAAACGTTGTTTTGCCATATAAAAAAAATAGTTATTCGATTCTTAGACCTAATATGAATCGGTCGCGCGGTTTTGGAAGAGTTTGGTAACTAAAGGTCAGCGCACACCTAACCGCGCCTCACGCGCCGCAGTCACCGCAGCGAAGGAAATCCCCAAGGCCGATGCTGATGACGTCACCAACCAGGCGGCACTGCGCGCATACAAACGGAGACTGCGGCGCGTGCGGTGCGGCTAGGTGTGCGCTCACCATAACACCGCGACACGAGAATTTTATTTGGAGATGCATTTTTCCTTCATTATACTTCAAGAAATGTCTAATGCTGGCTAATGTACTATAAATGATAAAATCGTTTATCTCCGTTTAAGTAGTATTTACTTAAAGTTAACTTATGTACATTCATTTACTTAGCGAATCAATTTACAATTCAATGTTGCCTACAATATGCTTAACAATTCATGTCTCATCGATTTGAATATCTAATTCATGTGCTAACATGTTAATTTTGCAAATTTCGGTATGAATAAATATTGAAATTACTGCATTAGTTATACAAATTAAACAATACAGTCATCAAACATTTATATTAAATGACTGTTTGAGATTTGTTATGTAAATAAAAACAAAACATAACAATTTAGTTATATAAACGAAAAAGGAAGGATCCTAGGAAGGTTGTCCAATAGGCTGGCGGCATTGCCTCGTTGGATAGCGATTCCTATCAATTTTCCGAGGTAGTAGTCAGCTTAGCTCATCAAAAATGTCATACCTACTAGTAGCAAGGGGTTAAATTTCTTTGGAGGTACCTAGGTTCTACTAAAAAAATATATATACTCTGAGAAAACTATAGCAGTAACGAGTCTGGGAAGTCTTTCTTGACCATCAGGTCTAGGAGGGTATCTATGCCTGAATTCGTATAGGTAAGTCGACAAGAAAAGGGTTGTATGGACCCCTCACTACTAAAAACTCATAATTTCACTAATCGTTTTGTTGTTACGTGAATTCAACATTGCATTGGACGCTAATACGAGCATGTTATGATGAGTTTTGACACTCAAAAAAGATAATAAGGTCGTACGATATGACATCTTTTCATGAAAAACTCAAAGAGCACTTTTAAATATGAGATTTTTAGTCCAAATGGCTTAGTTACTTAGCCCTGTCGAGTTTATGAACACTTTATGGCTACTGAAAAGACAACGGCCCGTGTTTCAGGGAATGACTGCTCTAATCTTCAGCTGTTTCATTTCGTCTGTTATTTTTTATTAGCTATAATATAAAGGTAGACGTTCACTGTACCGAAGCGACGTAAAAAAATATTTACGCTACGTATACTCGTGCCTACCTACTTTGTCGATCTTTTTGCTATCAATTCAGCGAAATACCTCCTTTATATTTTTCGCATTATGGTATTATGGGCGTGGACACTAAGCCTTTGTTTTTATGTCGTAGATATGATTCCTTTGTTAATTAACAGCTATTCTATCTTTGTTGATAAGAATCAATATTATTTGTAGGTAAAAGTAGAGTAATTGGACCTTTATTAAGTTTGTGCTATCCGAATGTCAATCTGTATTAAATTTGTAGAAGTTCCATTAAAAAAAATATTAGTATTTTCTTCTGTTACGGTCTAGGCCGGAACGGACCACAGCACCCGTTGCTATGCATTTAAAAGAAGATAACATGAAGTAGCAGACCGACAATGTACTGCAAAGAACAGGTTTAAATGGCACCTTTAGACTTTAACAAGGAAATAAATACAACGTCAATTACGTCTTTTGACATATTTCTACCATAATTCACATTGATTAGCGAACTTTAGCGGAGCGACAAAGTATTTTATAAAAAGTCGAAAGCTCACGCGATGTTTATTAAGGTCGGTTGTTGTGTGTGACATTTTAAGCGTTCCAGGCATTTAAATTAATTTACATAATAGCAAAGAAGGTTTCGCATTAGAGCCCGGATTTCGAGAATAGTGAGCTTTGAGGTACTCCGTTTCGTTTTATTTGTGTGCGTGAGGCGTCAGACGGTAGCTTTGATTAAAAAGTAAATAACAAAACGTAATTACAACGCTCTGCTTTATTTAAATTAGTCAAGTGTTTGCCTGAATTTCTCATTTTGCCGTACGCTGTGTACCTTTGAATTTAGCAGAGATAGTGTGAAGGCAAAGCGTTGCACCAACATATACATATATTTCAATAATTAAAAATCTTATCTACCTTTATGTAGGCATATACTAAGTTATTCTGTTTTAGGCTTTCCAAATTGAAACAAGTTGCCGACGCTGCAGATACGCTTCAAAACAACATTTTATCGTGTAAAATCCTGAAGGTAATATGCATTAACACTTTGACGTGTGTCGACAATCCATTTTAAAGATGGAGGAAAATCACTTGATCCTAAAAAAAGGAAAATTTACAAAGATATTTTGGTCGACACAAGATTGCCGGTAAAATAACTTTTCCTCAAATGTTTCATATAAAAATTCTGTACAAATGACGAGTCACCTAAGCTCGGGTCAGGATAAAGGGAATTTTAAATAATCAATGAGTATTCGCTTGTGATGACCTTAGATTAGATCCTATCTGATATATATAAAATACAAATCTAAAATCAGGTAGATTTTGGGTGTTCCCGGGTCAATAGGTATTTTAAATCGGGGTTAAATACGGTAGGAAAATGAAATTAACCTATATCGATATTAAATATCTATGAATCTCTATCTAAAAATCAGTAAATTAATCGTATTTACATTTGAATTTTAATCAATTTAATAATTTTTTGCTGTTAATCCTACGTAAATCGCCAGAAATAGTTTGCCTCCTTAAAATATTCCTACTTTTACGTAAAACTTGTTTTTTCCATGACAAGAGGACCTATCTAGTATGTACCTTTCGCGTAACAATTTACTTTACCTGTACCTTTTACGAAATGTACATATGACCCAAATCGGTGCGAAGGTTTTTGTATGCTCTATTCAATACCTCTGGATCTTAAGCGATAATGGAGTCTGGGGCCTTTAATGTTGCGCTAATCGGAACCCTGCTTCAAACTAGCGAACTATAGTTGCACGACAGAATGTATATTGCATCTAGGGGCTTTTATTAAAATATTTTTGTTTTCACGTACTTAGACAGATGTCAACTTCCCTTGAATTAACATTGTTTTTTATCTTTATTAAATCCTACTAATATTATAAATGTGAAAGTTTGTATGTATGGATGTCTGGATGTATGGATGGATGTATGGATGTTTGTTCCTCTTTAACGCAAAAACTACTGAATGGATTTTAATGAAACTTGACAATAATATAGCTTATACATCAGAATAGAACATAGGCTATAATTTATAAAGATATTGTGGGAATTGTTTATAATATAACGAAAAGTGTCGAAAAATTGACAGATGTTAAAGTGACAGATGGCAAAGTGACAGATGACAAAGCGACAGATGTCAAAGCGACAGATGTCAAAGCGACAGATGTCAAAGCGACAGATGTCAAAGTGACCGATGTCAAAGTGACAGATGTCAAAGTGACAGATGTCAAACTGTGTCAATTTGACATCTGTGAAACTGTGTCAATTTGAGCGTTTTTCGTCATATATTTTCACTGCATCGGGACTAACGCGGGTGAAACCGTGGGGCGCAGCTAGTAAATTATAAATGTATTATTTTTGTAGTCTTTAGTGGATGACAAAAGATGGCTGGAAAAACCATGCTTATAATTACGTGATTTTTTAAAAAGTTTTTCGGTCTCTAATAAGGTTTCATGTTTAACAATATACTCTTCTATGGTTTATTTGAGACCGAAAATAAAACATAAACTTAAATTATAAGTACTTAGCAACTTCAATTCTATCGATTGACAGATGATAACACGAACTTACAAACAATTATATGTTGTGAGGATGTTACAGACTCTATGACCTACTTCGTCGTTGTTGTGTGCTTGTTATGGTGCCCAATCTCTATTATAATTTTAATATACTAGTTAGGTTACATATTTTACTATACTTAAAAATGTTTTGAGATAACTGTTTTAGATTCGATTATTAGTTGAGAATATGAATGTCATCTTGAGTTCTTTCTATTTGTGTCTATAGGACCCATAACATTCATGTCTAAAAATTATACAAAGTATATGTATTGTCTCCGTTGTCTAGTCACCATAACACAAGCCTATTTGAGTACCTTAGGTCTTGATCGCACTGTATAAAATGTTTTCCAATATTTATTAAAATAAAAGCTGTAATTTTAGTTAAAAGATTAATATCTGCCAGTAGATTTTAAAAATATCTACGCAGTATGAATTGATTTTATATTTTTGACGTCCTAAGGGAAGGTCGTTTCGAAATATCAAATTTAGGTACCTACTCAGACATCTATCATAGAAATTCAATCTAAAAATTACATATTTGGAATCGAAGCAATTCATCTTCAATAGACATTTTAGGTGTCCTCGGTAAGTTTATTTAGGACGAAGGCATAGCCTCCCTGAAGTATTGGAATCGTGATTGGGTGCCAGAGTGGTCCTATATTTATTTTGTACATAAATCTCTAAGAATAAGGTAAATACAGTAGTTAAATAGCACCTATCGCCAGCAGTAATTGAAATGTCGTACCTATTTTTCTTTTCGCCTTTGTTGTTGATTTGCTGTATCTTTGATTAAACGAACGTACCAAATACATTTTTTCGGTTTTATAGCAAACTATATTCGTTATTGTAGCCATGTGAGTAGACATACCTACTTATTATAATACCTAAGTAGATTTCATAGTTCTTGGTATCTAAATTTACCTCGTGAATCACTGCCGTAGGTACCTATTAGGCCTTTAGTCGCTGAGTACCTAAAACGCACTTGACGGCTTGCTCTCTCTGCCCTGTTAGCTGCTATGCAGACGACCTCAACAGGGCAACAGATAATGCAATTGCCGTGGCTAAGTTTTGGGCGGGAGTGCTTTGATCAAGGTGCATTGCATTGGTCGCCGTTGACACGAAGAAGAAGAAGAACCTAAAACGCAGTTAGGTATCTACACTAATTCGTAGGAAAGAAAAGATCGTAAGGAGACCGACATTCTTTTTGCATTTCCCTGCGAACCTCTCTTTCCAGGAAGATTCTAGTGGCCTTCTTCATTTAAATACAATTTCTGATTACTTTAAGAATATCTTGCTAAAGTAATGGTGTAGCCGAAATTGTCCAGAATTGTTATAAAGTTCCACCGGACAGGTAACACGGGTCTTCAGTTATATAAATTAATTAGGAATCACCGTTCAACTTCGTCTTTGAATTGAACCTGTCGGAGCTACAAATGTACTGGAATAGTTTTCTATAACAATGCTTTTGAATACAATTTGATAAATTTGCGTTGGCGGGAAATAAATTTAAAGTTTGCTTTGAGTTGGTTCGAAGAATTTGTTGAGATAACCCAATGATGCAGAAGAGAATATTTATAAGACAATTCGTTTGTAGTTTTGTTTTTACCCATGGCTGATTCTATTTTGACGACCCAGTTGGCACAATGGTCACCATGTCGGACTGCCAAACACAGGGTTGCGGGTTCGATTCCCGCCTCAGACAAGTATTTATGCTTAAATATTTGTCTGTGGTCTGGTTGTTTCTATGTATATAAGTAGTATATCCGTTGTCTAGCACCCATAACACAAGTCTAGTTACTTAGCTTGGGGCTTGATGGCGATGTGTGGAATGTCCTGCAATATTTATTTATATTTATTTTTTATTTTATTAGGGATCCTTTTTAGTGTAATACATAATCTACAGAATATGAAGGTCCAAACAAACAGTTTGAAACTGAAGTAGGCATAGAAACATCAATTAAAAATTTAAGTAAAGAAATAACTAGCAACTCCTATTTTTTAGTCTTCCAATTTTGAAGTTATGTTTTTTTATTAAATCTACTTTCAACTACTATGAAACTTGGAACCTTCGAAAGTCTTCAAAATCAATTGGATCGCTATTTGTAAAGTTCAAAAGTTAACAATGAACAACGTTAAAAATCTTTTAGAAAACTCCACTTAAGTTTATTTTTACCTACAAAGTTGGCGATATTCTTCAAGATAATTGTTTCGAAAATTGAAGATGATGATTTTAACCGACTTGAAAGAGGTTTTCATTTCGCGTGAATATGATGTTTTACATATTTTTACACCGTACCTACACCATGCGCCGTCCATGCGCAATTATTATTTGTTAATTCGAAACGGGTATGTCTTCTAGATAGCCCTATAAAAAATTGGTAAGAATGTGATGATCTTTAGTTAGAAAGCCAACCATTTCCAAAAATGAAACAACACAGTTAAATTTATTCAATAATGCATGGTACCTACTATTTAAAACTTATAATAAAAATGAAGATGATCGTAAGCAGGTATCAAGCTGTTGCAAAACCTTGCCACTCAAGTACGGTATAGTAAACCCCAAGTGCCTACATAAAACTGGTCAAGACACTATTTGCGCTGAGTCCTGAGCTATGAGCGCTCTGAACACCCTCGAAGTATTCATAAATCTGCTCATAAAGCAACCGAACGGCTTCGAAGGAAACAAACGGCTAGATGAAAGGGATCCATTCCACCATTCGTTCATATACCTACTCGTATATGTAAGCGTTTAACATCTTCAAAGAAAACAGCTGATGTGGTTCCCATGAAAGTTTACCTATCTACCAATACAATGATTGGGAAGTTGGAAAAGTTTTTGATTGATAAAATAATATTATGGGAGATACCTATGGTGTTTATTTATTCTGAACTTAATTGATTGATTTTGTTCATTTTTTGTATTTGGACTTTTCCACTTATTTCTTGGGTAGTCCATTAAAGTTATTCGCAAAAAGAGTTTGGCTTATCATTATATATATGAGTATTGCTATCGGTTGTAATTCTTTCATATTTGATTGCCCTCTACCATCTCGGCGTAGACAGGAGTTGCGTATTTTGTATAGGTATCAGAATTTGATTGTCTTCTACGAACATATTTTTGTTTTCATTTAATGTCGGACGGGTCTCTAAATCGGATCTGCGATCGGTAGCCGTTATTAATCCAGTCCGCGCTTCCCGAGTCCCGAGTGCTATCCCGTGTCCTGACTACGCTTTTGTCTTACCCATATCGACTTTACTGAATTCTATACAATAACAAATGTTCAACCTTTTATTAGATTTTTTTATAATAGAACTACAAACTTAAATTACATTGGTGGCCGACTACGCGTATAATATGACCACCCGAGCACATAGAGTGTATTTTTGCATAGAGTGTATTTTTACATATTTTTGTATTTTAGTAAATTATGCATGTTATTATGCACTTCATCTGAGTTCAGGTACACTTAAGTGTTTTAGTGATCCCTGCTGGTATTATTGAAAGATTTGAGCTACTCGTTCACATGGTTCGTTTCGTTTGTTTGCTTATTCATGATTTTTGAAAAGTTCTCATAAAATCCGGAATACCATGTCATACCAGTCCGGTTGCGATACAGTAAGCTTTAGCCATATAATAACAAGTATGTACTCTATAGTTTTCCCTTGGAGAATTGGTAACTGTAAATATTAAATATCGAGTAATTTTATTTGACGACGTTTCATGTTTAGGTACGCAAACAAAAATACTTTTTGATGGCGGATGACATTGAGCTGTTTATTAATTCATGGAATACTTTACTAAGGCATTATAAAAGGTTTAATGATACTAAATATTTATTTTTACTGCTGATAGGTGACTGTCATCTATGTGCAGCGCGGTTGCCTAAACTACACCTATTCAAGTGATTGTTTGCAGTTTAGTACCCACCCACGCATTTAACACTATTTTTAGTTTAGAAACAAAGCAACTCTGGTCATGTCGTTTACGAGGCCAGCTATCAGCAACGGACCACAGCATACGTTTACTGCGGCGACCGTAAACACAGCCTTTATAGCATCCACGATGTCTCCGCAAACGTCCTTAAAAGTGCCTCGTAAAAATCGTACAAGTGCTCTTTCGGAGATCTAATTAATCCACCAAGAATCTCGTTGGAGATATCGCTATATCTACATACTATAGGTCTTCTAGACCATTTGCACACTGCAGTCAGTCAGTTCACAATTGAAGGCAATCGCTTCACACAAACGTTCTTTATTGAGAAAGAATAAAAATCAAACAAATTTTAAAAATGGCTACTCTTAACGAATCGTAATTCAAATTGGATTTCAAGTATTTTGTGTGTAATTTTATACCTATTAAAACCGAATCACGTCGCGATTTGTATTACAAAACAAAATTCCACTTCGGGTCTAGCGTTTAAAACCTAAAAATCTTTGACGTTATCTACAGATATGGGGACATACGGTTCCTACTTTAAGTAAATGCCAACAGACATTATACTATACCTAGCTGCCTATAGAGCGAGCTAAATTTTTTTTTTTTAAATAAGCTCACTAATAAAACATCAGATGAGAATTATTAATGTTTTTTTCAAATATTGCCTTACACTACGTAAGTGCCTCGCTATAAATACGTAAGTCAATGCTCTACAGAGTTGTTTTAGGTTTCGTTTGATATCAAAAGCTACTTTACTCACTCGAATAGCTCTCGTTATAAAGTCGAAACACGTTTCTCCCTTCAATCATCCGAAACAACTAAAAGCATAAGCCAACCACTAAACAAACGTTTATTCCTAAAGGATTATCAAAACACCAATTGCTACCTACTAAAATAAAAGAGATTTTTCTCGCAAAAATGTTATAGTTCGCAAAATGCTTAGAATATTTAAGTTTATTTAATCTTTGCTAATGGTATTACAAAGAGCCGTTTTTTTAATTTATTCCTTTGGTAGGTATTTTTATCTGGCTTAGTGTAAACTTTAGGTTTTTGTAGTATTGACAATGCAAAGCACTTTGTAAAAATTCAAAGAGAATAATTGTATTTGTTTTCTCTTTTACTATATTATTGTGTTTGCATAAATGTAATAAAAATAGAGAAAGCAAGAGAATATTGTCATGAAGACATAAATAAAAATTATGTAATAAAAGTATGTAGCAACTTTTTCGATATAAAAACTTTTGTTACGCGCTAAATAAACCCCACACGAATCTTTAAACCAAAAACTGTCTTCATTCTTCTATATTGAGGATAAAGTTCCAAAGTATTTATCCATCACTCGCCAACTTTGTCCTGAAATCGCCTTGTGTCCATTGAATTATTTTTTCTTTGAACAAAATAATATTATGCGATAATGTTTCCTTTGTGTCGTGTGATAGTGTCCTCGATACTTTATTTTCGATGAAAAATAAACCTTCATCGTTTGGTTCCCCTAAATGTAGATTATGAACTCAATAAGGTTCATTTTCGATAATGTTCGTTGGCTGTGTTCACATTTCGCTTTCCTTTTTTCAATGTGACCTTATTCTACAGCTGTTATGCAGATCAAAAAATTAAAAATTGGCACAAATTCCTAGTTTGAATCCAAGTGCCTTTACTAGGTCAAAGCCTAGCTATGGCGATACTGGCTCCCATCCAGACTGCAAGACGCAAGGTCACTTTGGAGTCGCGTATTCTCTTCAAGGTCTTGCTCCCAATAGGGAAGATTATTTATTTATTGGGAGAACCAACAGCTTTAACAAAAAGTAGACTTATATATAAAAAAACCTAAAAGCCAATTATAGGTTATAGGTTATATAAATTATAGGTTTCCGCGTTTAAGAATCAGCACAGAAAAAAGTGTGTGAGATCAACGTCTATCAACACATAACTTGACGTAACTTATTAAAAATTAACTAGCTATATCACTATCACCACTACATAGTATAAAATAAAGTCACTTTTCGCCGTCCCTATGTCCCTTTGTATGATTAGATCTTTAAAACTACGCAACGGATTTGGATGCGGTTTTTTTAATAGATAGAGTGATTCAAGAGGAAGGTTTTTATGTATAATACATGCATAATATAGCCGTGCAATGCCGGAGCGGGTCGCTAGTACAAAAATAAAACAACAGAAAATCAAATAAAAGAAAAGAAATGTACGAATCGAAGATAGCAAACTCCAGACTTTAAATCGGTAGAAAGCTCCAACTTAAACGAAAAAAAAAAAAAAAAAAAAAAAAAAAAAAAAAAAAAAAAAAAAAAAAAAAACAAGTGACCATCGATCTATTTTTAAATACGAGCGATAAGCATGATCGGCCGATAGAAAAAAATCTCTAGTCTGATTTCACCCTCTTGGCGACCCACCAAACACCATAGCAGTCAAGGTTAAAAGAGAGTCCGCTTTGACACGATTATTATGTAAATCGCTTAACTTTTTTTGGCAGTATGCAGTCCATTATAGAATTGAATTACATTAAAATACAACTTTGCATTAGTAGGTATATAAATAATTTATTTAAAGTGTTGTCTTTCTATCCTACTAATAAAAATGCTTATGCTAATACTTTTTGTAACTCTTTCACAATGAAACGGCTCAACCGATTTGCATAAAATTAGGAATGGAGAAAGCTTAAGCCCAGGAACTACTTTTTATCCTGATATTTTTACAATTTCGAGACTTATTTGGGTGAAAACATGGTGCGCAGCTAGTCCTTACCTACTTCCTTCTAAAAACCACTGGACCGATTGCGATGAAACTCGGTATGTAGATAGCTGGAAATCTGGATAACAACATAGGCTACTTTATATCCCGATATCCGATTTTTTGACGATTTTGACGACCCAGTTGGCACAATGGTCACCATGCCGGACTGTCAAACGGGTTCGATTCCCGCCTCAGACAAGTATTTATGCTTAGATATTTGTCTGTGGTCTGGTTGTTTCTATCTATCTATCTACTAATATATAAAATTCTCGTGTCACGGGGTTCGAACTTGAACTCCTCCGAAACGGCTCGACCGATTCTCATGAAATTTTGTGAGCATATTCAGTAGGTCTGAGAATCGGCCAACATCTATTTTTTATTTTGTTTCCTTTAGTTTTTTTTTAAATGGCAAAACAACGTTTGCCGGGACAGCTAGTATACTATAAGTATATATTTACAAAAGAAAAGTATGTATCATGCCGACGGATAGCTCTGATAATTTGTATACTTTTATTCAATGTTTAGGTGAACTAAATGCAATTGTTGAGGAGAGTAGCATTGAATCTGTGTTCATTTTAGGTGATTTCAATGCACATCCTGATTCTTTGTTTGGTGTTGAAATGTTAAATTTTTGTACTGAGAGGCAGTGGGTGTGTGCTGATTTGGTCAAACTGGGTATTACATCTGACACTCACACATTTGTTAGTGATGCACACGGGTGCAAGCGGTGGCTAGACCATTCGCTGGTGAGTAGTTCTGCTTATCATACAATAGTGGATATTGAGGTGCTTTATGGTACTTATTGGTCAGACCACTATCCTTTGAAAATACAATGTAGACTAGATTTAGTTGTAAGGAAGGTCGAAGTGAGTAGCGGCTTAAATAATACTAGTGTTTTATGGGGGTCTAGAACCGAGGACGAAATTAGCGAGTACACAAGTCAATGTAATAGCTTTTTAAAACTAATAGATTTCCCTACTGAACTATCAAGCTGTGCGGATAGAATGTGTAATGACAGTGAACATAGGTGTGTCATAGATAGGCTGTATAATGATGTTGTTGGTTCCCTCAGTCGAGCGGCTACAATTTCTTATGGGAAGCCGAGACCAAGTAGAAAAGGCAGCAATAAGCATGTACTTGGCTGGAATAAGCATGTTTCAGACGCACACAAACAGGCGAGGCTAGACTACCAGCTGTACATCTGGCATGGCAGTCCGCACAGTGGTCCCATCTATGATAGGATGTGTCAAAGTAGGAGAGTATTTAAATCAAGGCTTAGGTACTGTCAGCACCACGAGGAACAAATTAGGATGAACATTTTGGCATCTCAGCATTCTAGTAAAAATTTTAGTAAATTCTGGAAGAGTTCCAAAAATCAGAATGGTAAGGTTAGTCTGCCGGCTAGTGTAGCTGGTACCAGTGATCCTAAGCAAATTGCTAATATTTTTGGTAACCATTTCAAAGTTGAAGCTAGGCAATCAGTTTCCAATACCTGTGTTCAGCAGTGCCTGCAGTCTGTAGAAAATCCTGTCAGTATAACTAGTGGGGAGGTTGGCATAGCTCTGAATAGTATGAAAAAGGGTAAATCCCCTGGCCATGATGGGCTTAGTGTGGAACACTTAAAGCATGCTGGTGTTCATATAAATAGAGTTTTGTCTATGTTGTTTACTTTTTGTATACGGCACTCATACTTGCCTTTTAACTTAACAAAGACTATAGTGGTGCCGCTTGTTAAGAATGCAACTGGTGATATAGCAGATAAGGGTAACTATAGGCCTATTTCTCTTGCCACTATTGTGGCCAAAGTTTTGGATAGAATACTTGATAAGCACCTCAGTAAACACATCAAGCTAAGTGATGCCCAGTTTGGCTTTCAGCAGGGGTTATCAACGGAAAGTGCCATATTAGCTCTTAAACACACTGTAAGCTACTATACTAGGAGAAAAACGCCTATTTATGCTTGTTTCTTAGATTTGTCAAAAGCATTTGATTTAGTACCATATAACATCCTCTGGGCTAAGTTGCAGGAGACTGGCATTGCACCAGAATTGGTGGGCATTTTCTCATTCTGGTATAGTAGTCAAAGGAACTATGTAAAATGGGCTAATGTTTTGTCCGATGAATATTCATTGAATTGTGGTGTAAGGCAGGGTGGCTGCACCTCAACAAGACTTTTTAATTTATATATTAATCAATTGATATGTAACTTGTCCAACCTGAATGTGGGGTGTCGCATTGATAATGTTAGTCTTAATAATTTAAGTTATGCGGACGATATGGTCCTTTTGAGTCCATCAATCTCTGGTATCAGGAAATTGTTAAAAGTATGTGAGAGTTATGCTGAGTTGCATGGTTTGAAGTACAATGTACAAAAAAGTGAGTTCATGATTTTCACTGGTTCTAACAAAAAGCCTGGCAATGTACCACCACTTGTTTTGGACGGAGTAGTTTTGAGCCGTGTGACTCAGTTTAAGTACTTAGGTCATATTGTTACTGAGAATTTGTGTGATGATCAGGATATAGTAAGAGAGCGCAGATCATTGTCAGTGCGTGGTAATATGCTGGCCCATAGATTCAATAGATGTACAATTGATGTAAAATTAACTCTTTTTAAAGCTTACTGTCAGAGTTTTTATTGTGGTGGTTTATGGACCAGTTTTACGAAAAAGACCTACAAGAGTTTGTGTATTCAATATAACAATGCTTTTAGGGCGTTGTTGAGGCTGCCTCGTTGGTGCAGCGCCTCGGCTATGTTTGCAGAGGCGCATATAGATGACTTCTATTGTATTATACGAAAGAAGAATGCATCAGTAATAAAACGTATGCGAGAAAGCAACAACAACATCCTAAGTATGCTAGCTGGTAGGATGGACTCTGATATACTGTGTCGTTATACTGCTCTTCATGTTTGTAAACCTAAGAGGAGTCCTCGGTCTTATACATGACTTGTTTTTGTATACTTACAGAATTTATGTACAAAACTTGCAACAGCTTCACCCGATGCACCTATACATATTTATATTTCTTTTTGGGCTTGAGTAGGTTAATTAAGGTTTTAGTTTTAAGTTTCAATTAATATATTTTTAAACCATGACATGAATAAGTACTAATTTAATTTTAATTTTTTGTATGTAAGTTTAATATGGGTTTTCTAGCCTGAAATAAATGATTTTTATTTTTTTTATTTTATATAAGTAGTATATCCGTTGTCTAGCACCCATAACACAAGTCTAGTTACTTAGCTTGGGGTTAGATGGCGATGTGTGGAGTGTCCTGCAATATTTATATATTTATATTATATCCCCACGGGATCGGGACTTACGCGGGTGAAACCGCGGTGCGCAGCTTGTTAACTATAAAACTGGATAGACTACGGTAACGCCCGATGCGAAGGTGCTTATCTTTAATAAGCTATAGACTTGCCAGGTTTATTGGAAACTGTTTTCAAGTCTCATATGAACTCTTCGAAAGTACCGTAAAACCAGGTACTCAGAGCTTTAGGAGTCACGTTATCCTAATTACATAAAGGTATAGGTACCAAATATTCAGCGAGATGAAATCTCAATGTGATCCCTCGATCAGATATAAGTAGGTATTATACCTATTGGATTGTATTTGAAAACTCCCGCAATTTTTCCTATTTAAAAGGTTTTTAATCTAGAGGCGATCAGTCTTGTTAACGCCGCATTAACCTCTAACACAAAGTAAGAAATTTCTAATGTGGGTAACGGTACACTTACGGACGAAATAACTGGATCGTTTATATCAATTTCAATAAATGAGGACCGTCCGTGTCGTCTTTTCTAAGCACGTATAGGTACTTAACTTGTAACGTTAATCTATACGTATAAAATGCTTTGTCCTGACTGACTGACGGATCAACGCCCAGCCTAAATCATAGAGACCTGAAACTTGGAGGGTGTGTTCTTTGTATGAAGTAGGCATACGCGAAGAAAGGATTTTCCGAAATTCTACCCCTAAGGGTAAAAAGGGGGCTAAGTTTTTTATAATATAATTCTAGCTACCTACCTATAGAAGTCGATGTGAGAAACCAAATTGAGCTTTCACAAAGCTAAGAAAAGTTGTGAGGATCATGAACAAGCAAATCCTTTAGTTTCAACATTGCAGAAAAGTTGGAAACTTATCAAACAAAGGCCATAAATAAAATATAACACAGTCAGCAGGAGAAAACAACAACAAACCTGATATGTGAACAAACATTCGTGTTCCACATTGAAATTGGACCGTAGATTTTGATACAGGGAAATAAAAACATGCACCCACCGGCACTGAGTTGTGTTACTGCGACGGTCAAACGAAAAAATAACGCTTAGATGAAATAGCAACGTTTGCTTTATGCTAATAGGTACGGTCGGCTGCATAATTGCAGACCCACCGTAGATATTCAAAACGGCTGTTATAAGTATGTTTTCAACTCAAGATTCAAGGCAACTGCTTTAGTTGAAGTTTTGAGTTTTTAACTGCCTTCGGGGTGTATTGGCCCAAGTGTCAAAATGTCCAAGGGGTCTAAATGCCTAGATGCCATAAACACCACAGGCCAATTTGGCCCGAGTACTAAAATATCCAGGACGTCATAATATCCAGAAGCCACAACGTTCTCTGGTCAATTTTGCCCGAGAGTTGAATTGTCCGTCATGAATTTATCAAACAAAGAATATTAGAATGAAAACATTCCAATAATAGTAATTTTAGAACTCTACGGTGGGTCTCCAATTATGCAGCCTACCTTACCTATTGTAGATCTATAATATTTTTCTATTGTCCGCAAGATTACTGTAAACAATGAATCAGTTTTTGCGGCCAGTCTATCGTAATAAATGACATTGATGTCTCTAGTTTTAGCTAAGTTATCGTAAGTTGTCATAGGAAACTATATCCTGTTCACCTCGTCTGCCTTTACCTGCTCTACTATTGCGAATTAAATATTTAATGAATGCGGCCAATGAGAATGTGGCCAAGTTGTCACGTCGGGTAAGGTTTGGGATCTTGCTTGAAAACCATTGTTATGAACTAGTCTCGAATCCCTCAACAGATGCCGATATATTTTGGAATGGACTAAGATATGTCAATAATCATTGAGAAATCAAAATCTCATAAAAGTCCTTGTCGCTGTGTTTTGTGGTAACCTTAGCTGATAAAGATAACGCATATAGGTTCTCTGAGATAATTATGTGTTAAAGCGGTATGTTGACGTTATGTCGCGGACTTCATTCCGACGAAACTCGAACAACGGTCATTAGCTCTATCTTTGTGCATCTACGAAACCAAATCTCTCTAACAGTTAAACTCTTCATTATAAAAAGCTCTCGCTTCTGCTCGAATCATGAACGAATCGCTGCCAAAGTATTTATGTATTCACTGTCTCACATAACAATGTTATTATTTAAGCCACACGTAGGCAATTTAGATGGCAAGTGTAATTGTCGCAGGTGGAGGCGCCGAGGTGTCTCCACTTCAATTTCCGCGCCCCCTCCCTCCAGAGAATGTTATTGGATTTTTTTTCGCAATTTCACAAAATTCTTCATTGCGTATCGACACCCCCGCTCACTAGACGTCGAAGTACGTTACGTAACTCGATAATGTTTTGCCTTAACTTTTGCTCCGATAACACCATAGTTGAACGAAATACTAAGCTTACAAAGGATATCGAATGCCCTTTCAGATTGTTCTTCGTTTCCACAACGAAATTGTTTGTTGTATTCTGTTACAATAAGGAAATTTTATTAAAACCCAAACGGAGCAACGATATCTAAGAAGGGAAGTCACAATGTCACACGATCCGGGACAAAATAGGACGCGCCGCCGCTTTTTACATATCCACCGTTTTATACAAATGAAATGTCTACTATATTTTTTCTCTTCTCTTGGAACAAAGTGGGTAGATGCGAAGGTACCTAACTATTCATATTAGGGTATTCTGTCATCATTGTTTGAAACTTTAGGTACAATTCAAGGCAACGTTCTGCAGAAACTTTAATTAAATACCTTTATAATTCTGTCTTTTTGTTATGATAAACGTGAACCGACATGCAAAAGCTCTGTAATAAATAAAGCAAAACACCGTGAGCTAAAATCGTTGTTAAACAAAATTAAATTTTTAATCCTGCCAATTAACTTTGAAATAAACTTTTATTTCTGGCCATAATTGTTTATGGGCGTCGCGGGCGTCACGAATCATTTTATACGCAGTCTATTACAAAGGATCTAACGCGTCTATAGGGATTTTCATAAGAGCTTTATTCCGTTCATGGATGGACTGTCATTGATATGGAAGAGCCTCATAAATCTTGATGTCATAATATCACTCTTACAGAATACAGCCCCTAAAATATAAACAAACAAACGTTTTCGTTTCTATGGAAATTTTACGATCTTGCATTTAAAACGACATTGTATTCCATGAGTTAGTTTGTAACCCTTTTTGACAAGGTTCGTAAATCAAATAGCGTTTTATGTACATATTTAATTAATATACATACAAAAGGGTTTATCGTCAACGTAGACGTATTTCGAGTATTACGCTGTCATATTTAAATAAACTGTTGTCTTTGATCACTTTTGATAAGAAATAATTATGAAGGTGCTAGGGGATTGGTAAGACACTAGAAAATCTTTTAAGCAAAGATTAGAAGTTACTGATAATCTGTGTTTGTAAAATCTTATAAAGTAACATACAAAACAATACCTTGTAGCTAAGGCGAATATCTATATTTGAATAAATTTGAAAGCAATTAAGCAAAGTAAGTGTTTCAGAACGTCGCTCGGGTCCCTCAGAGCGATTGGTGAAATAAATTATTCAAGGTGCCCGGAGGGGCGTTATTCATTCGCAGATTATTGGGTCACTGTAAATGTCGTCTACAGTTTATATTTAAACAGGGCTTTGATTCCGGTAATTAATGATGATTTACTTGTAAACATTTCATTGTTTCGTTCAATTTTGATCCGAGATGAAAGTGATATTAAAGACATTTGACATTGAAATAATTAAAACATCTAAACATTTTCAGTTTCAGCTTGAAGGTACTATTATATATTCTGTGGTTTCAGTAACAACTCGCTTGGAATACGTCAAAGTGTGACACTATACTGTTCTGTACCAGATTCTGAAATCCGGTTGAAACGTGTAGTTTGGTTGGATGCTTTCTATTTGACTGTAGGCAATTTAAATATCTTTACAGATACAGCGTTTTAGCAAAAAAATCAAGTGAACTGTATCAGAGATGTAATCGCAATAAGTTCGTGAAACATCTCATTTCACATCAAGTCGCCACCATTAGATAGATAGTATAAATGCTTTATTAAAAAAACAGTGTTACAACGAGCGGCCAATTCTGACGGAGGTAGCATCTTTGTACGAAGGCTGCGTACCTTTTAACAAAAAGGTTTATATTTATCTCTAGCGACCCGCCCCGGCTTCGCACGGCTATATTATGCATGCATTATACATATAAATCTTCCTCTTGAATCACTTTATCTATTAAAAGAACCGCATCAAAATCCGTTGCGTAGTTTTAGAGATTAAAGGGATATATGCACATAGGGACAGAGAAAGCGACTTTGTTTTATACTATGTAGTGATGATACATGCATAAATATCGCCGCCGTGCGAAGCCGGAGCGAGTCGCTAGTAGTTTACAAACGGAGTTATAAACGTATATTATATCTTATACACACCCGATCATAAAATTAGTATCGCATATACTCTAGTATGTAAGGTAGACCTATAGATGTATGATGATGTTGGTATATCGTCCCGGGATAGCAGGTGCGACGTCCCGGGCGTTAACTAATAAATAACGGGGACTTACAGTGTGGCGTGATCAACGTAATCTAACCACCATCATATACCTATCTAGATGATACCTACCACGCTGAATATTTTACACATAAATTTACCGTTTATTAGAGAAATTGCTGATCCGCGAGGTAAATATTGTTTTACAATATGTTGTAATGATGATTGTGGTTAGAATTAAATATTTGTATGTTTAATATAAACTCTGCATGGGTTTCAAAAGGTTATAGAATAGTCATTAATAACTAAAGTATTTCTTTGAATATCATTTTGCTATTTTATATTATTTTGTTAAATTTGAACTAAAAAGTATATACATATAAAATTTAAGGTCCTCCTGATTATCTGACTGAATTTCAACGCACAGCTCCAACCATCCATTGGTTACTATACATCTATCTATACACAAAGTGGTTATAAATAAATAAATAAATATTACAGGACATTCCACACATCGCCATTTAGCCCCAAGCTAAGTAACTAGACTTGTGTTATGGGTGCTAGACAACGGATATACTACTTATATACTTTTCTTTTGTAAATATATACTTATAATACATAGAAACAACCAGACCTTAGACAAATATCTAAGCATAAATACTTGTCTGAGGCGGGAATCGAACCCGCAACCCTGTGTTTGGCAGTCCGGCATGGTGACCATTGCGCCAACTGGGTCGTCTGGGTTATGACGTAGGCATCTGCTAAGATAGGATTTTAGAACATTACTCCTGTGTGGACGAAGTCGCGGGGAAAAGCTAGTGGTATGTGTGTTAAAGACTTTTATTGTCAGTATACAGGGTGAAAAATGCTGAAAGGATTCGCGTGTCCGATTTTTACAAAAACTAAAACTGCATCATTTTATTTTTGATTGATTGATTGTTGTTGTCAAAAATCGGGCACGCAACTACTTTCAGCATTTTTCGCTATCTTCTATAAATATATTAAAATCAATGCCACTTTTCGTTGTATTTTATAACTCAAGAATGGGCTCAGCTATCCAAACAAAATGTTTTAGCTTTGTTAAGACTATTTAGTAGATGGTTTATGTGAAGTTTGCACAAAATTGGTCGAGCTGTTCTTCATTTATCACATTTTTTTTATATGGCAAAACAACGTTTGCCGGGACTCCTTGTCTCTCCCTCTTATTCCAAAACGAGGTTTAAGGATAGTCCGAGATGTGGAGCGTTTAGACTATATATAGTTCACGAGTAAATCTGTGTTTAAATCTAAGGTTTAAATCTACATCTCGTACAATCCTTAAACCTTGTTTTGGAATAGGGGGGTATAGTTTAGGATACAGCCCTGAAGGTCCACGTAAAAAATTCACCCTGTATAACTCTCCATTTTTTTACGGAGAGGCACTAAAACAAACGAGTACGACAAAATTACCCGTTGATTGATTTTATTTCTAAGTTGCTTATTATAATTAACAAACACTTATTTTATATTCTTCATCATGATTTATTTTCTTTTAAACCATTTCCCGAATTAAAATCGCGTCCAGAATTGAAATGAATTACTAAAAATATGTCGTAATAAAATTCTCGATCGACAATAAATTTTGTTGTACTTACCTACATTTTAATACGCATGTGGGACCATGGGTCCCGTAGTTTATGGCTCCCATAACATGGGGAATTACGTTTTTAAGTAGGATGGACTTTATTTATTGGCCAGAAAAGTGATTTTTTTTGCACTGAAGTGTATTTTAATTTGGATAAAAGTGGAGCTTCTGTTATATATGCGAAACCAATCCCTATAAAACCTAAAAGTTGATTGGAAAATGTAAAAAAGTGATATTTTGCAGTTTAACGTTTTTAACAGGAATAGTTTACTATTTTCAGTTGGTTTTACTATCCTGTATAGAGTTTTTTTTTTTTTTTTTTTTCGGAAAATATGGTAGTTGCTTACCAAAGGTATTAAAAATAAGGGATATCTTGCATCCATAGACTAGAGCAGCGCTCCGCGGTTTCACCCGCGTAACTCCCGTGGGAATATCGGGAAAACAGTAGCCTATAAGCCTTCCTCGATAAATGGACTATCCAACACAAAAATATTTTTTCTATTCGAACTAGTAGTTCCTAAGATTAGCGCGTTCAAACAAACAAACTCTTCAGCTTTAATATTAAGTATAGATAGTAGGTACCTATAGATAAAGAGTTGTAGCCACTAATGATAAATAGATCTGTACATAAAATGTACTTGGTTCCTACAACAAATAAGGCAAGGCCAAATTAGCAATGAGCTAAGAAATTGATATCCAATGAGAAATGATCAAACGGACTTTATGTTGATATATTCATTTATTCTGTCTCGAATCTACATCAAGGGAATGACTATTAAATACGCTTTTATTTATCTCTATATGTTTTCGTCTGTGTATTTAACAGTGTGTAGATAGGTCTAACTCGGGTGCTAGGTTGGCTTAAATGCATATCGTAAATGGCAAAATTGCCACTTTTGACGTGATAACGTCTAATAAATTGATGGAACACCTGCATTCACAAAAAGTGTCACGTTAATATTGTGTGACGTCATGTGTCATGGTAACTTAGGAAACATAGTATTTATTATTATTATCGCTCATCTAGGCTTGTGTTATGGTGACGAGTGACGAATAGAAGACTTAGTTAGATAAAGGAAAAAAAAAAGATGAAAAATAAAATAAAAAACATAAAGGAATAACAAAAAATCTAAAATTTTCATCGTTTTCTTACGTTATCACGTAAAATTGTCGCCCGTAAACCAACTTTACAGACGACCTTTTGTTTTTTTATATAAAATTAAATTTAAAGTCCTGGTGACTGACTGATATAACAACGCACAGCTCAATCCAATAGAGGAATCTGGACAAAATTTAGCATACAAATAGCTGTTATAACGTAGATATTCGCTAAGAAAGGACTTTTGAAAATTCAAACACTACGTGGGCAAAAAAGTAAAGGGTAGGTTTAGGTATTTTATTCAAACCTAATTTGATTTTTAATTAATTATCTCAACATTCTATCTAGTTTAGGTCCAATTAATTTTAACATTATTTAATAAATAGATCTCATCAGATCTAGGTATTAGAAAACAGTTTGAGAAAAAATATCTTACTAAATCAGATGAAGTCAAAAGTGTACGAACTCTACATTCTAAGTTGATATTTTAAAAATAACTTCTGGAGTAACTAAACGTTTAGAGGTGTTAAACACATTGAATCAATAAAATACTAACTAATTAATTTTATTTAAGGAGATTTTTATTTAAATAACAAAAATTATTATATTCAATTACTAGCGACCCGCCCCGGCTTCGCACGGCTATATTATGCATGTATTATACATATAAACCTTCCTCTTGAATCACTCTATCTATTAAAAAAAACCGCATCAAAATCCGTTGCGTAGTTTTAAAGATTTAAGCGTACAAAGGGAAATAGGGACAGAGAAAGCGACTTTGTTTTATACTATCTACTATATAAAAATAAGTCGGGTTTTCCTTCCTGACGCTATAACTCCAGAACGCACGAACCGATTTAGATGATTTCGGTTTTGAAATGTTTGTCGTAGTCCAGGGAAGGTTTAAACGGTGAGAAAGATCGGACTTACGCGAGTGAAACCGCGGGGCGCAGCTAGTGTAGTGATAAAAAGATTTTTATGTTGAGATACAACGACGATTTTGTGTATACTTTAAAAGCAACATTTGTAACCTTTGTTATGTCAACCTTCATAGCATAGTCCAATTTACAGATATTACTAGAGATGGCATAAGTCAGTGTTAAACTCAACTGAAAGATACGGATACATTTACTATTTCAGATTAAAATCGTATGTAAATATGTATCTCACTATATATCTATTCATGGTGTAGGTATCTCCCCGTTTTCTGCATTGGCTACTTTCTTAAAACCCTTTACAAATTCAGGTTCCTACTCTGTAAACATATAGGTACTTTTATCTTTTTTTTCTCTAATCTTTTGCTTCGTTCATATTTCCCGAGACTTGCAGCTTTTCAATTTAAAATGTTTGCGATTTTATTTTTCTCTGCGGCAGTTCTAAGTGAAAGTAATGTTTACTTACTAAAGTGCATCTATGAGAGGTTTATGTTGCATTTCCAAGTTTAAATATTGAACTTGTTGGTAAATAATAAAAATATATTTTAACAGACTTTAAACAACAGGAGGTTCGCAATTCGTGTGAATTTTGCTGTATGATAATAATGTTCACGCAAAAATGAAATTAAAATGACTACTTACTTACTTAAGCTACAATACTTTGTGGGGCTTCGCCTCCTTTGTCATTCGCATCAGGCCCTGACTTTCTCCAGTTGATGAAGCGGCTCATAACCATCAAGTCTTTTTTGACATAGTCGATCCACCTTTTCTTCGGCCTTTTCCGTGGTCCCTTCTACTGCGGCATCCACTGCGTCAAATGACTAAAATTGTCTAATATAATAGAATAAATTGCCGAACAGGTCGTTAGAACCCGATAACGCACATCAACAAAGTTTAGAATCAGGCCTATTAAGGCCTATACAGCACTTTTTGACAGTAAGAACAGCAGGATAACGCACTGAACGTGTTAAATAATGTTTATGCAAAATTTGAAGTAGATTAGACCAAGGAATCACCTTGTCCCATACAAACTTTGCCCCCCTTTTTAACTACCCCTAAGGGGGTTTTCGGAAAATCCCGACTTAGTGAGCACCTACGTCATAAAAGGAAGCCCCATGCAAAATTTGAGACTCCTAGCACTTGTAGTTTCTGAGATATCGTGATGATGAATAGATAATAACCTTTTTTCTGGGCGCTGCGCTGTTCTACTTTTTTCTTGTGCTTTTTTACGTGTCTATTTTTTTTGTGTTCAGAAAATAAAGTTTTATTTCTTTCTTTCTTTTCTTTCTTTCATAATCATTTTTTTCTTAAAAAAAAACACCTGTACTTGACAAGTATTATATAGGTATCATCCTTGAGCTGGTAAAGCAGAAGTTGCCTGCCTTGCCGCGAACACGAAGGTTTGTTGCTTAGTTTTTAAGGCTAGATGGATCTGTGTGGATTATCCTGCAATATTTTTTATTGTACCATACCTACACAAAAGTAAATACCTACTCATTAACTCCATAGTCCTACGTACCAGCATACCTAAGCATAAAATGGTAAAAATGTAACCCCAACAATACTAAGTAGCTAATTATTTTCACACGTGTTTGTTTTAACAAAATTTCGTTTATATAACTCGACCTACTAACCTACTCGACTGAGAATAGTATGTAGTGCGTGAACATTTGCTATTGTCATCAGGATATTGTACTTTAACCCACTTGTTCTTAAGATCTATTATAGCTTGTGATAAATGGTATGTAACAAGTTTCATTCACTAAAAGTGGCGTGTGGAATTAGAGCTATGTTTATTGTATTAAATCTCTTGCTGATTGTTTGTTTACTTATACCTACCTAACATTTTAACCTATGATTGGCTGCTACTTTGGCCAACGGATTTGTATTGCCATCCAATGAGGCAATGCAGCGAATCTTTTTGGTCACCTACCTTATCTAAATAAGTAAATAAGCTAGAAACTTATTTAGATATTTAATCTTTTTTTCTATTTCATTAATTTGTAACTTTGTAATGTACTTATATTTTAATTTGTAAATAAATAAACACTAACCTATATATTATTTACATAGAACATCTATTGGAAAAAGTTCTAGGAACTGAGTGGTACTGTATGGAAGACACCGCATAAGCTTAAACCGCTGCCTGGCTAGAAATGTTTCTAATGATAAGAATTGTTTCCCTAGGGGGGAAATATTGGCTCTTCTGTAGAGTACCCTACGATCGAACGAACCGATCGTTTATAGGGTAGACTGAGAGACTGTGTAGGGTGAGTCTTCCGAAGAACCAAATAGTAGGGCATAATTTGGATGAAATAAGGAGGTAGGTACCTACTTATTCTCGCACCATCACTGTTGTTCCTCAAATATCTTTCAAATGAAAACAAAACGTATGAGAATTAGAAAAAAACTCAAAATTGCATAAAGCAATTATCTTAAAAACATTAACCACTTGCAAGCGTCTTAAGCAGGGACTTAAATACCGGTAAAATACAGTAACGTTATCTGTGGAATTGCAAGATAACGTTATTTGTGAGAGAAACGATATAACAAAACGATATTATTCAATGCTTTGAATATGTATAACGTTATAATAACGTTACGTTATATTGTCAATTTAACGATATTAAAAATATTGTTATTCATATAATAATGTTATAATTATTGTTTTTATGCTATCTCTTTTACTCAAAGTAATGTTTACTTTTTCTTCGTGTGAACTATCGAACGCAGTGCTCTCTCTGGCTACGTATGGGTGTAATCTATAGGTACATGTACGTACTATGTAATAGTATAAATGGGAAAGATTAGATTTTTGTTTGTTTGTTTGTATTGAATTTGCTTCAAAACCACTGGCCCGATCTGAATAATTCTTCTAGTGTTGGATATCTCAAATATCGAAGAAGGCTAAAGGTTACATAACGTCCTGAAATTTACTATTACTTTGGTGTTAGATATATGTTTAGTAGGAATAGGTAAAATTTCCGAAACACATTTTTTCATCATAGTGAATCTACGATTAAAAGTAAAATAAACCAATCAATAATGTAGCGATAAATTTTCACAGTGCAATTAGTATATACCTAATACCTACCAACCACCTCTTCTGCGGCCAAGCAACGTTGTCGCTGCGTTCGAAACCGTGCGCGAGCGGTAGTACCTACCAGGTACCACCGCTCGCGCGCACACGGCGGCAACGTTGCACGCGCGCGCTGCCGTCAAAATATGAAAAAAATGTATGAAACGTCACATGTTTTGGTCTCTAGGTTACAAACCAGAGCAGCTTACGCACTCTAACTTTTAGGCATGTTAGTTCAACTCATATCTCTCATTTGACACCACAAACAGCTTGCTATATCGATGACTTTGGAAAATAGAAGCCATTGAAAATACTTTATTTTCAATTGAATTTTTTATGACCAAATCTTTAACTATCGTGGTTTTTTTTACTAATCGCTAGAGCTTCTTTATAAAAACATAAAATATTTTATAAAAACATTCAAAACATTAATATTTTCCGAGAAAATCGGCATTATTTAAAAAAGTACTAGAAATTTTGGCCTTTAGCATCAAAACCAAAGTCGATAACTTTCATCACTGAGGCGTGTTAGTTCAACTCTTTACCTTTAATAAGGCACCACAAACCACACAAACAGCTTGATCCATTTGCGACTTGCGGAGCATTTAATTTTTTAGAGTAAAAAAATTATGAGCAATCTTTAATATTTTTTTTTATTGCTGCCTATCGCAAGGGCTCTTCGGAGAAACATAAAAGATTCTATAAAAAAATTGAAAACATTCATATTTTCTAAGGAAATCGGCATTATTGTAAAAAAATAAATATTAATAAGCCGATTTTCTTAGAAAATATTAGTTTTTTTTTTTTAGAAAATACTACACATTACTACCTACTTACTATCTACTTCTTTCTTAACTTACCTTTAAAACTTTTTCGCAAACTAAACATTTTGAGGTCTTATTATTATCCTCAAGATTGAAATATCTGTAAACTTTGTTGATTTTTTTTCGACCCATTTCGCTTTGACCAACTGATGCGCAAATTCCGCCGCGCGTGGCGCGGATTTGTAAAATGAATAAGTTTGGCAACGTCGCGTATTTATCGTTATAATAACGTTATTTTTGCAGTTAAAATTTCGTTCTGTTACTCGTAAAACGTTATACAAAAGATCGATAACGAAATGTTTGCTGAGATACCGATACTATTATAACGTTTTTATAACGTTTAACATTCTGTTATGGATAACGTTTTAAGTCCCTGGTCTTAAGACTAAGATGCGTGTCTTGGCAGAACGCGCCCTTCAATGAGAGGAAGCATAACTTAGGGTTTATGCTTTCAGAACTACCAAATATATGACGCGTCTGTAAATAAAGCTAGGCCCACGTAGGTACCTTTTTGGTGGAAGAATGCAGCCTTATGCACTATCCCGCCACCCCGGTGGTGTGTGGTGCTCCCCTTGGCTTAAGATGGTAGGCAGCCAATGGTTTACCTATTAAAACTCCACCGGGTTCTCTATCTCGCCCAAAGTTGGTGACCTGGTAGCGGTGTCCCATTCTTCCACGTCACCAACAGGCGTTGACCCACAGGAGTGCCCCAGCATCAGGTAAACAGTAGGCCAACGTAGGTACCTACGTTGGCCCTGGCCATGTCCGCTAATATCAACCTCTAATTCGTAATATAAGTACATACAGTTTCCTTTTACGTATTTAATTAGCTTGCTTTGTTATTCATACCAAAAAACAATAGTGCGTAGGTAGAGCCGAACTCAATGTTGTTTTTGATGGAAGAAGATAAAGTTTTTAAAAGTGTCACAGTGTAACCATGTCCATAATATCTGAAACCGATTTCTATGAAACTTTGTACGAAGATACATTAAATCCATTCCCACGGGATCGAACCTACGCCTGTGCAACCACGGGGTCTACTAGTGGGTTATCACTACATAGTATAAAACAAAGTCGCTTTCTCTGTCACTATGTCCCTATATCCCTATGTATGCTTAAATCTTTAAAACTACGAAACGGATTTTGATGCGGTTTTTTTAATAGATAGAGTGATTCAAGAGAAAGGTTTAAATGTATAATACATGCATAATATAGCCGTGCGAAGCCGGGGCGGGTCGCTAGTTTATACATATTATAATGCGGTAGACTCTACTGGGTTGAAGAAACAAACTTTAAAACTTTAAAATCAAATTGTTAAAACTACATTGCAGTATTATTCCGATTGCAAAACATACCCTTAATGTAGCTAAAAATACCCTCAAAGTAGCTCAGAATACACTCAAAATCAGCTTTTGGTATTTTCAAGATTTTTTTCTGTAATCGAAATGCAATCGAAATGATGTTGTAATGTAATTTGAACAATTTTATTCTACCATCAAGTTGAAAACTTGCACGATTTTTAGGTCAGTTAAAAATACTTAGCGACATTGAACGGTGAACAGCTTCTCGTAGGTACGTTGTATGCAATTACAATGTAATTCCATTTAACTAAGTTCCACATGTTTTAATAAAACAAAACCAATAACAGCTTTTATGTTAGCTTTCAAGCTTTTAAGTGTAAATTTAACCAGTAACATTCAATTAATGGAAATATTTTAACAGACCTCAATGTAATTTCATATTCCTGGTATTGAATTATTCAAATAAGCGCCTATCTGTTTAAATTGGAACACACCTGATTATAAAATTTATTGCTGTTGGAAATCAAAGTAATGTATCGTCAAAGAGAATTTATAATATTAGTTCCTAATTACTTTGAGTACTTAATAATATAAATATTTTTGCGCACCTAAATAATCAACGGAGATTTTAACGCAGACTTTTTTGTTCAAAAAGATCCTTCCTGTGTAAAATTGCTCTCAAAGCTTTATCACGAGTTAATTAATAAAAGTGAAGAGTCCATGACGTGAGCTGGATTACATGCTAAGTCTGCTGTGAGCTTTATATATTTTATCGCAAATATACTAGCTAAGGGATTATTATGGGCGTTTGGGGAAAGTTAAAACAATATTCTAATTTAATAACAGGTTAAGTACTGGAACGAGTTCAATTATGATGATCCTATTCAAAATATCTCACTTAACTCAAAGTGGTAGGTTAGCATGAACTTGCAAAAATGTCACGGGTCGAGAAATAAAACTGACCATTTGTGAAATACGAAAAGTAAACACATTTACCCAAACATTAAACTGAAATAAAATAAGAATTCGTCGGCCTTTCGCATTTCAAAGTTGTCACTCTGTTTACGAAACGCTTTGCTTATCGTTGCGGACGAAAATCACTAAACGAGACGTTTCAAACAGAAATAGCTGCCTAAAAGAAAAATATAGCAAGGAAAATTGTAGCGATACTCAAGAGGGCCCGATGAATAAACAACAGATGTTTATGTCACTTTCCCTGAAGGGCTCCGGTCCGCGCATGGCCCGAATTTATAAATAATCAATCCCACTACACTGTAGGACCTACATCTACATAGTATTCACATGCCTACTTTACTGAGAAAAGAGAATAACCAAAAAATAAAAGTCAAAAAGTTCTATAAACCAAAAAGTTCTATTCGGTATCTGGAATTATACTCATATAGTTTTCCTTTTATATTCTCAAAGCTTTGACTCAACGCATAGCTTTGGACAGCTATTTTGCGGATGGATGGCCCATAAAACGTGAAACTTTCCGGACGTTTGAACATCAAAAAACTAAAATGTTATTTTTATGTACCTCTACTTATATTAGACGGTTGATATTAAATGGCTTCTCCAAAGTAAATAATAAGAATATGATTAGTAGGTAAATATGACCAAAATGGAATTACTCGATTCTCGAAACTGGAGTCGTTAAGAGGTACGTTTTATTGCAAAAAATCGAGCTCTGGCTATAAAGATACTTCCACGTAGTTACTGGAACTGAATAAGCACGGCCCTTGCAATCTGATCCGTGTTCGGTTTTTCCGAACAAGTTCGTAGTTTAATTGGATTAAAGAGTACACGAATAGGAGAGAGGTTAATAAAAAGCAATGCAGCCATTGAACGTAGGAACGCGAACGGCAAGGGCTGTTGTGTCGAGCATCGAACTAGAACATTGTTCAGACGTCCGGTAGCCGCCGGTACCACCCTGTATTCTGTGTTGTGTATTGGACACCGTCTATACCATCTCTACGGGGCTATTACTTTCACGATTTTACAAACTGATTTTTTAATTTTGTTTTCTATTGAGAATTGTATTACAAATGAGAACATAATAGTTAGGATGTTGGATCAAAGTGAAATTGAATGTCACTATAAATTCGAAATGATTATACTATTTTACTTAGAACACATCGCTTTCTTTTGTTCTGATGTATTCGTTAGTTTAGACTAAGTATTAAATTTCTAGGGTTTTGTTTATTGATAATTATTATAGCTTCTTCTAAGAAGAAGGGATTGGGATCAGGGCAGGAAGAAGAAGACTTCTTCCTGCCCTGATCCCAATTTATTTGGAGTCGGCGCAGTATGTCTTCTTCCATCTATAAGTGTCATCTTATCGTTCATAGAATTATTATTACCTCATTATCATATAAGAACTAAAAAACAGTTTTCGAGTGTTTAAGTCTTTGTTAGGCATATTGGTTTACTTATTGAATTTGCCCTTTAGTAGATAGTTATTACCTTACCTTAAATTTCCGCGGAAAATAGGCTGTAGTTCAAATACTTCATCGATTAGTGTAATCATAACTATGTAGTATGTCAGCACAACATTGCGAAGCGGTCCCGCTGGTGACATAGCCCCCGCGCTCCTGTATTTCGGAATTCGAAAGCTAACTACCGAATTCTAAAAGCCATCCAGACAATTTCAGGCATCCGGTTGGATCTATTCAGGTTTATCTATTATTTACTTACCGCGTTTCATCATGCCCTGACCGGAGTCGTTTAATACGTATCTTTACGATCAAATGTTTAGTTAGGATAAGACTAGAAGAGGTTTGTTTCTTATTTTATTATTCATTAGATTTGTTGCTTTCAAATAAAAATGAGGGCACCTAAATGTAAGTTTAGGCCATTTTGATAATTTTATTTACGTATTTGAGCCTCTTTTGATTACTTTTTAATAATAAGCTCGGAGCACATAAAATTAATTATTAAATTCTCTAAAATCATTAACATTTCCAAATCACTTTAACGTGAAAACACTTAATAGATAATAGCTCTAGTGAAACCATGTTAATATTCCAGGGAAGTAATTGACCAAATAAGCACTAAGTAGGTACTGTGACAAAAAAAGATAAGATAAATATAATACATTTTTCCCCACAATACCCATTTATTCTCACCTTATGTAGCCTATTCTCGTGCCTATATACATAAATATGTATTATAATAAAGAATAATCTAATACAGAATACGCAGTAAACAAGGAAAATGTAACCTAGAGGCAATAACTACATAACGTTGAGATAGAACATGAGGAAATTCTGTAAAAGGATTCAGGTAAAAGCCTCATAAAAAGTCTGAACTGGTGTAGGGTAAGCAAAGATACAAAAATTATATCTCTCATGAAATTACCTCCGTGAAACTCCCTGATTCAACGATATTTCCCGAATGAACGGAATGTAATCTGAATAAAAAATGTAGACATACTTAAAGTCTGCAAACTATGAAAATGTATTCAAAGGCATCGCTCGCCCGTATTCTTCCAGTTGGCAAGAGGTGGAGCGTCTAATGGAAAATCCATTTATGCCGAACGTAGCTCCGCCACTCTGGTAACGTCTGTTGTACTCTTATTTCTTAGACACACACTAACATCAAACCGAGGAGGAGTTGCTAAAGAAGCACCCAATGAACCGGCAAATACGACATTGGACACGTTTCCGTTGTTTACTCACGACCTTCGTTCTGACGTCTCGTGTGCCCGTTCGACTAGTAACGTATTCATAAACTCACAAAATAGAGAACCATATCAGGAATCAACGGGTAAATCCCATTAAATGCGTAGGTATAACTAACTTTTGGCCAAAAAATGGTATTGCCACAGAGTATTTTTTAATCTTTGAACTTTCAATGTAATAAAAGGTTTAAAAAACAGCTTGCTGACACGTGTGAAATATCGTTAAAGAGGCATTAAATATTAAAATCATGTATTAATTCAATATCAATTGCGTTGATAAAATCCGTTTTCATTTGATTAACTATGCAGAAAGGCGTTGCGTCGAGCTGACTGCCTGTTTCGTTTGCTCGATGTTAGGCCTGACAGTAAACTTCCGCCAGTACTGAAATCAAATTATCTGATTCGAGAAATGCAGTCATGAAGAAGTCTTTACGGGCCCAAAGATTACAGGAGATTAATCAAATCGAACTGGAAGTAAAGTCAGTCGTATTTTTAAGTAAACGTTTTTTACAAAAGCCACGATACAAAAGTCATCAACTGTAAAATCAGCTTTGATGTTCAGCGCGGAAGCGTCTGGTTGGTAATGGCATTAAAATTTCAAAGGGACTTTTTTTTGTATTGTTCGTTAAAGTGATCGGGTACAGTTATGGGGTAACTTACTCTGCGAAATCCTTTTGCTATTACAACCCCTCGGAGTCAGCTCCGTGGCTAATAAGCATTCGAGCGGCCTTCATTAAGCCGAGGTAGACGTCGTAGAGCCTATTGATTTTATTCAACTCGTTCTAATAAAGGTGAATTTGCCTCAAAACAGTGAGGTATCAAAAGAAGCTTCACTATCCCAGTCCCTTTGTCCTTACTGTGTCGGTCGCCGACCGCAATTAACAAAGCCGAGCCATGAGATCCGACGACAACCTATTGAATTTTATTCATGCGGATCATATTTCATTTTGACTTTTATAAAGGTTCAAATCAAATTTTATATAAATAAACCAAGCAGTTAAAATTAATAATTAGCAATACTTTTATTTATTTTATAATATGTACCTCTATAAATGTTTTACATAGAAGTTAAGTTATTTAACTTTTGAAACAAATATTAGCAAGATAACTTTATCAAAAAACAAGTAGGTACTTAGTGCATTTCGATCTGTATGAGTACGTACGTATTCCATTCAATAAATAATCGAGAGAGCAAATATTCGCGACGCGACAGATAAGAATTCCATGTATTTCATTGTATATTCCGCTATTGCTTTCCGAGAGTCCCTTACCTTTGGTAACAGAAAAATAAGATTTCCTTCCTCTTTTACTCGCTTTTCCTATGTTCATTCCTTATTATTCGACGTAAATTGTGACAAAGAACGTAGCTATGTGGTTTTGTATTTCATTTTAAACTAGGTATTATTTGCAAAGTATGGTTCAATAGACCTTTTGTCGTACATCTTGTTGGCAGTTCAAGATGTAGTGACAACATTTATCGATTTAAAAATATAAAGTTGCAACTTGCAAGCTTTGATTTTTGGACGCAGAAAGCTTGCAATTTATACTCGTATTTTTGACAGAGAATCCATTCTGTTGATTCCATCAATGAATATTTTCTTCCAAAATAAAACTTATTTCCTTTCATTTTCGTCTTTTTTTGGTACAGGCTGATTCGTGTTCTTTAACTCTCAAGAGAAAAGTTTCAGCCTATGTTTTCTTTTTACCGAACGTCGAAATGGTGCCGAAGTTAATTCAGTTCAAAGGATTCTGTTATTTATTTCATTTGCTTAAAATCAAGAGATTTTCTTTCTCTAAAATATTTTCTTTTGGATTTTTGGGAAGTTAATAGTTTGGTTGACCAACTGTATCAGAATATTCTCTTCTCAAACTTTCGTCTTGGTCTTTCTCGCTGAATACAGAATGAGTCTGTTCGAACGTAAAATCCTAGTGTTTCGACTCATCTAAACTTTTATTCAGTTCTATTCCATTATTCTAGGGAATGTATCTTGCTTGGTTGCGGGTAGTCACGTTTTGGTGTGACGTCACACGCCGCGGCACGTCCATCGACAAATGGCGCGAAAAATTATACTCTTTGCTCTTTGCATTCACTACCGATTCAGCTCAGGACTCAGGTTCTATCTACATTTTTCTGTAGTTTAATATTTTTATTATAGTTTTATTCATGAATTTGGTGTCATAGCCTGAATAATTTTTTCATACAATAAGATTTGCCTAAGAGCTCCTTAATTATCATTTGATAATTATATCGGATGAGAACTCAGAAGCGGTTTTTAGAAATTATTTCGGGTAAGCCAACGGGATGTTTGTGATAATAGGTATTAGGGTGGTATTAGGAGCAATCGAACAACCACTAAAGTCAATATAACTTCAAGATCAGAATATATCGCGACCACACTAAATCTGGACGAAGTTCTAAATTCTAGTGTCGAATAAATCCAAGGAAACTCTCGGAGGAGAGACTTGTAGGAAATATATAGCTCTTGATTTTCCAATTACGTTCAAGTTGAGGCTCATATTTCCGTTTCGGCTGGTAAATTGGAATGCTATCCGACTGATATGGATACGTTAACACAACTTGTTGACAGATAAAAACTTGTAGGCGTTGGCATTACTAACAAGATGTAGTATGTATGTACAGTGTTTTCAACGTAGTAGTTGTCTTGTACGATGTTATGTGGGAAATTATTTAAAAACTTCATGGTGTAAGGAAAAAACTTTATAAACTATGTATTGGTGTGGTTGCTACCTTAGTTGTGTTTTCCGTCTTCTTCAACCTTCTACGTATTTGCGTCTGGATAGAAAGAAGTACCTACCTTGCATACTGAAGTTAGATCAATTTCAAAATTCTTTATTGCATTATTTCACATGATCTTAAAATCAAACGGCTAATTTGCATGTATCTTAAATAAAACTAAGTTAGGGTGTGTAGCTTCGGAACGCACCCTCCTAAGAATTTACTTTCACGTTTCTGACCCTATCAACAAGGACTACAAGGACATCCTAACAACCTCCAAAACAACAAAAATTTGATGTTGATATTGTATTGTTTCAGGGTTGTCTCTGACACCGTTCGTGCGGCACTGGCAATCGGCTGCGTACGCCCCGGTGGGCTGGCATCGGAGACGCCGCTCCGCGACGCAACAGCCGCCACCAGACCCGCCGCCCCCGCAGCCGCTGCGACTATCCTTCCATGCGCATAACAGGTAACATACATTATAAAGTTAATAGCTGACAAACATTTACAAAAAAAAAAGTTGTTCGATTCTCAGACCAAAAATTTCATACAAATCGGTTCAGACGTTTAGGTGGAGTTTGGCAACTATAACGCCCGCGCCGCGACATGAGAATTTTAGGGACTTACCTACATAAAATCTTAAGCTAATTATAATATTGGCCTTTTATATATCATCATCATATCAGCCCATACACGTCCACTGCTGGACATAGGCCTCCCCCATACGACGCCACAAACAGCGGTCCTGAGCCGCCTCCATCCACCGACTACCCGCGACCGCTAAAATGTCGTCGGTCCACGGGGCAGCTTATATCTAATCTGGATTATTTATACAGCGCCATGCACCAACATTAATTCATGCTCTATTCAGAGCGCTAGAGTGCCTGGAGTAGTCTTGTCCAGGACCTTCACCACTCTCTCAGCTTAGTTGATCATGTCCAGAGGCCAGAACTTATCAATACGACATGGAACCAATTAAGCCGTGGGTTTCATCACGATGTTATCCTTCACTGTAAGAGCAATATTAATTTCCGGACATAAAAAAATGAAAATAAAAGATCTTGGTTCGCGGCCGACCGGCATTCGAATCCACGACTAAGTGTTAGCCTAGTGACAACATCACTAGCCAATAGCTAATTAGAGCTAGCTATAAAATGTTACAATAAAAGTTATAAGTAGGACTGTAGAAACATAATTTGAATATGTCATAGAGTTAATAAGGATCCGCGAGCTGCCACACTCACACTAGGATACCGTGTTGTGAATGGCATATATTATAATACCTCGTGAATCTCGTGATTCATCAGTCGACAGGGAAAAAAATCACAAAAAATATACACCTACTTAATATGTGAATGTCATTTCTTTATTAAATTGAAGCAGAAGCGTACTGCCAAGTAGGTTCATTAAGCAGTGAATCGGGGCGGTGACGTCTGTTTTTATTTTGTTTATTTAAAAAATCACTTAAACTATTATTACAAAACTCTCTGCCATACTGCAAGGCAAATTGTCAGCAGTAGTTCTCGCTTTTCCCTACAGATAAAAGCGCTTCTTATATTATAGTCTTAACATAATATATTATAGTAGTTTATATTAATATTATTTATATTACTATACATATAAAATTATGTTATGCTAACCCTATACATAAAAACAACTAGTCCCTTTTGTTAAAATCCCTTTCTCTAACTATTCCAATTGCGCAGGTCCTTTTCAGAACTCTCCTTTAATTGAAAAAGGCCAAGTTTAAAGTTTGAAAGTAAATACGTTGGTTAGAGTAAAATTAAGACGCCCTCTGGTTACTCAAGTCATCTCAAATAGAACTTTCAGCTTCTCCAACTCTATATTTAGAGAAAAACAAAGTCGATGTGAACTTTCGAATTGTTGTAAAAGCTTTCTTTACTTTACCTTCGACAAAAATAAGTTTGAAGTTTAATTGTTAATGTTAAGACGTTGTTCAATTTTGTAATAAACTTATACCTAAGACTACAAAAATTAAGGTAAAATTTGGTACTTACAAAGCGAAAATTTAAATTTACCCATATCTTTTCATCGTTTTGAGTCAGGATCTTGATTTTTATACACTTAATAGGGCTCAGTATCATCACTACATAGTATAAAACAAAGTCGCTTTCTCTGTCCCTATGTCCCTATATCCCTTATGTATGCTTAAATCTTTAAAACTACGCAACGGATTTTGATGCGGTTTTTTTCAATAGATAGAGTGATCAAGAGGAAGGTTCATATGTATAATACATGCATAATATAGCCATGCGAAGCCGGGGTGGGTCGCTAGTTTGGTATAAATTTCAACTTGCTAGGTTCACCCGTTCCTGAGAAAATAGTTGATACACGGACAGACAGACAAAAAGTCCCCTATGCCTGAATGACGTTGGGCGTTTACATTATTTACTGGTGAAATCGACGTCGACGTTAGAATGTGTTTGGAAAAATTGCGTTAATTCATTATGTATGCTTTCCTTTTCCATCCATAACAATTGGTAAATCATTTTTGTAACTGACAGTACTTAATTTTTTTTATAAACATATCGGTTCGTAAAAGTGGAACTTGTATTCCAACCTATCTCTTTTTTTTTTGGCCTTGCGCCAAGCGGGCCTAGAGGGCGCCACGCGGTGCCAGCTCAAAAGTTATGTATGCTTTCCTTTTCCATCCATAACAATTGGTATATCATTTTTGTAACTGACAGTACTTAATTTATTTTATAAACATATCGGTTCGTAAAAGTGGAACTTGTATTCCAACCTATCTCTTTTTTTTTTTGGCCTTGCGCCGAGCGGGCCTAGAGGGCGCCACGCGGTGCCAGCTCAAAAGTTATGTATGCTTTCCTTTTCCATCCATAACAATTGGTATATCATTTTTGTAACTGACAGTACTTAATTTATTTTATAAACATATCGGTTCGTAAAAGTGGAACTTGTATTCCAACCTATCTCTTTTTTTTTTGGCCTTGCGCCGAGCGGGCCTAGAGGGCGCCACGCGGTGCCAGCTCAAAGTTATGTATGCTTTCCTTTTCCATCCATAACAATTGGTATATCATTTTTGTAACTGACAGTACTTAATTTATTTTATAAACATATCGGTTCGTAAAAGTGGAACTTGTATTCCAACCTATCTCTTTTTTTTTTTGGCCTTGCGCCGAGCGGGCCTAGAGGGCGCCACGCGGTGCCAGCTCAAAAGTTATGTATGCTTTCCTTTTCCATCCATAACAATTGGTATATCATTTTTGTAACTGACAGTACTTAATTTATTTTATAAACATATCGGTTCGTAAAAGTGGAACTTGTATTCCAACCTATCTCTTTTTTTTTTTTGGCCTTGCGCCGAGCGGGCCTAGAGGGCGCCACGCGGTGCCAGCTCAAAAGTTATGTATGCTTTCCTTTTCCATCCATAACAATTGGTAAATCATTTTTGTAACTGACAGTACTTAATTTTTGTTATAAACATATCGGTTCGTAAAAGTGGAACTTGTATTCCAACCTATCTCTAATAGCAGCTCAACAATACGACCCAGTTGGCACAATGGTCACCATGCCGGACTGCCAAACACAGGGTTGCGGGTTCGATTCCTGCCTCAGACATGTATTTATGCTTAGAAATTTGTCTGTGTTCTGGTTGTCTCTATGTATTATAAGTATTTAATTACAAAAGAAAAGTATAAAGCTTATTGCGTTGTTTAGCACTCATAACACAAGTCTTGTTACTTAGGTTGGGGCTAGATGGCGATGTGTGGAATGTCCTGCAATATTTATTTATTATTTATTAAATTTAAACAATGTTATTTACTAGATGTGGCCTTCTAGTTGTAAAGACCCCTCGTTACTGATAGGTATTAGGTAGGTATGGATTATATGTGTAACCAAAACATGTAACTCCACTTACTCCCACTTCTCTAACATTATTACAAACTAGTAAGTGTAATATATAATTAATTAGAGCCCTTTACCGGTATCGCTCAGTTCGGCTCCGAGCAACAGGCAAACACGTGAATAATACCACTTTCATACTCAATTAAACAAGCTGCCATTATGGAGAAACTTCATAAACACATAACTCGTATATTGACTATATATTTGGCACCAGTGTTGCCAGATGCCGGTTTCGTTTTTTCGTACCAAGGTTGCCAAACATCTCGTAAAAAAAAAACCTACTAAATTAATAATTTGCGCAACATATACGTTCCTTTTTTTAAAGAATCTAGTGATGTGCTGTGTCGATTGTTAGTGGCAAGAATATACTTAATTATTACATTTTTTTCGCACATGGCGCTGGCTGTTGCCTGTTACATTGTAAAAAACTCGTACAATATTCAATTGATTAACAATGATTAGCGTCTATAGGACTGCTAAATCTCTAACACGAACGAGATTTCTCGTGCGTCTGGCAACCCTGTTTGGGACGAACGTAGAGTTCAGTTAATTTACATAAGTCACCTCTTTGATTGAGTATTAAGCGGAAACATTATAAACTGCTCTAGCGACGACCGTTGTTTTGATATGTTACGGTCAAACTCATAATTTGATTTGCTAAGTTCCTGCTTACGTATTGTTGAACGTAAATTATCTAATAGACTTACTTTGTAACCAAAAATTACGGGGAA
This sequence comes from Idaea aversata, assembly GCA_907269075.1. Taxonomy (NCBI): domain Eukaryota; kingdom Metazoa; phylum Arthropoda; class Insecta; order Lepidoptera; family Geometridae; genus Idaea; species Idaea aversata. The sequence continues at coordinate 11,824,701 of OU026091.1, forward strand.
TTAACTGTGGTGCCACCGCTATGCCCCACTGGTGGGTCTATAGTTATTTTTTATTACCGTAGACCTCTCTCTTAGTTTTAATTTATCCTTTTCAATCCGTCAATACATGAGTTATTCCACAGGTACCCCTTTTAACCGTGGTCTCATCGCTATGTTAGGCTACATTTGATAGAAATTAAATTGAAAAAAAAAACATAAGTAGGTACATGAACTCTTGTTTTATAAAACAAAGAAAAAACTCGTAACAACAAATAAAAACAATACTTACGAGCTTCCTAACCATATCTTAAAAACGAATACTAAGTCAGCGGTCTTATCTGCCTTAAAATAAAGCGTGCGTGCACAAAACAAATAAAACCCTAAACGATCGGTTTACGGACGATAATTTTACGTGATAACGCCATAATTATGAAAACATTGATGGTAACCATAGCAACGATAGTACGTTGCTATGGTTACCTTGTCAAAATATGACGCACAACGGGAACGTGAGCGATGACGTTACACTTTTTTGTGAGGGCCGGTATGACCTGAAAAGCCCCTTTTCAAATGAAGAATTAAGAAACTTCCGCTACATCTACAAAACTAATTTTTATTTAGAACGTATCTTCAGATCTTTAAGCAGTTTTTCCTCAAATGAAAACATGATTGCATTATTTTTTTTTTAAACTGGGCTTTTTAAAATTATTTTACGATATATCGTAAAAACTATATTGACTAGCAACTCAAATTTTTCTTGTTGAGATAGTCGTTACAGTAATCTAGTTTCTACCCGGCTGTTTTGTGAATCATCGAAGTTTTTCATTCATGAATTACCAATTTTGTTAAAAAACGACCATTCGCAGCGCGCAGGGAAAAGGGATAGCGCCATTACTCGGCGCGCGTGGGGAAGAGATAGCGCTGAGTACGAATATACAAGCCTTAATACGTCAAAAAACAAATGTAAGTGGTCAGCCATATCGGCCGATCGTTCGTCGTTCGATCGTAGCATGTAGTCTGTTTTCACCCTTGAGTTCGAAACCAGTTTAAATAAACCACCAGTCTTGGATTCACTAATTGTCTGTTCCGAATTCGGAGAGTTATGCGGAATTTACAAAACATAAAAAATACAACGTAAAAGTCAGGTAACATTTTAACAACGGAGTTAAAAGCTTGCATGTTACAAAGATCGGCAATAAGTTAAGTCTGAGCCAATAACAAGAATTGATGGGGTTGTTCCTCTACGGTTCAACGTTCTCATTATTCTGGTTTATTGCAGTTCCGTGACACGTTGTCGCACCTTGGCTTTAATTAAAAAGAAAGGCTCATGAGGAAAGTATGTTAGGTACCACAAAATACCTACCTACAGCGACGGTCCGAGTTACCTAATCGAACGTTTCAGACTAATCCATTTGTAAGTTACAACAAGCGAGCACGGCAACCGTGGCGGTCGGTTGCGGCGACCCTATACGTCCATTCCCTTAATTAAACCGTTCCTGTTCGATTCCCAACGCTGGTATTCATGTTTCCACTGAACTGATTGGAACATCCTATCAACAACAGCTGCGTTGCTATTTTTTGTTTCATTCATCTATACATATAAAATGCTTTGTCCTGAATGACTGACTGACTGACTGACGGATCAACGCACAGCCTAAACCGCTGATCGTAGAGACCTGAAACTTGAAGGGTGTGCTTGTATGACGTAAGCATCCGATAAGAAAGGATTTTCCGAAATTCTATCCCTTAGGGGGTGAAAAGGGGGGCAAAGTTTGTATGAGACAACGTGATTCCTTGGTCAAAAAAATTTTATTAGAGCCATTTTCGACTTCTACGCGGACGAAGTCGCGGGCAAAAGCTAGTACATTTATAATACTTTTAACCTTGGTGTTGTAAATAACTAGTTCAATAGGTGAAATTATAGGTATGACATCTATTTTCATATCTGAGTTGACGTCCAGCCCCATAATAAGCTTAAGATGCAAAACATTCCTTTAGCGATAATTGGACATTTGGAAAAGAGGGGATATGTCAGTAGGGAAATATGGAGTAGGGGGATATATCTACTATTTCAAACCTAAAATTTATCCAGTGTTTACATTATAGCCTTTTTCCAAAGCGCCAGAGGAGCGCAATGAAATCGTACATTTAAATTTTTAGATACATCATAACTTCGTATTGACAAAACGAGGTCAGTGAACAATCAATTGACCAATTCAGGATGCCTTCAATTCAGTGTATTAACAATAGGTACCTACCAACACATTCAATGGCTCTTTATATGGAGCGAAACCATATTCATTCAATAATTGTGTTGTTCAACAACAAACATAACGGAAAATGTTAGTTAACAAAAACCCTAGGGATGCTTTAGAAGCTCTCTCGCTGACCGTTTCCTAAAATTATCTACCAAGGGATATTCCAGGAAATACGCAAGTAAAGTTACGGACAACTGGTGATGCTTTTGTGGCAGCGCGCAAATCGGTATATCCTTGGGCAAGGAGGTCTTTTCTACCTCAACTCAATAACTGAGAAACTTAGTTTAGCTTTCATCGGATGTTATATTATACCTACTTTATTGCAATATCAAAAAAACTTCTAAGTTTGGCGCTACTACTATATTTAATTAACGAAGTAAAAACAAAGTTGTCCTAAGAAACATGAAAGAGAAATAAACCAAGTAAAACAGATGGGACGATTTGCAGGGCATTTGGAGAGTGGTCGTTATGTTATGGGTTAAAAGTCACGCTACTGCAAGATGTATTGTTAGCCATTACTTAAGCGACACAAACACGAACTCTGCTTTGTAACTATAATAATAATATTATACTTGTTTATAGTTGTATATTTACAGAGTTTTGTAAGACGCGCAATGTGGTGCAGGGATTAGTCTACACGTTTAGGCGAATAACTTCTGTATAAGACTAAAACTCTTGGAAGTTCTGACTTTTTTCTGTTTCATTAACTTTGATCTATTGAATTTCTTTTCTTTCTTTATTCACATGTTAGCTTTGACTGCGTGTTTTAGTACGCGTGTCTTATAATGGCTATAAATTCAGCAATGTCTAAACGTATTTAGGTAAGTTATTAAGGAATAGTATAAGTAATCTTTTTCAAAGATAGAAAAATGGGTGGTGAATAAAATCTAAAAGTCTTAGACATCTAAAAATTATTAATGAACCATTTACTTCAGGAAATGAATTTATCAAATGGTTTTTTTAAGAATTCCGCGTTTGACAACTATCACACCTGACTGATGGTAGGTGATGATGAGGCCTAAAAGTAGCACGCTTTCCTAGAAGATACATGTTCACTTGTGATGTGACTTGAAGATATAAAGTGAACTAGATATACTATTTAATAGAAGGAGTAGAAAGTCTCCTTTGGGCGATATAATATGGGACAGATGAATACAAAACCAATAAAATAAAATGAAAAACAACGTTGGTATTCTAATGTTAACTTGTAATTATCCTCCGAACATCGAAAGGCGGAAGTAATTCCGGTCATGTTAATGCAAAATTTATGGCACAGGTAACCACGAACGGAGGTAAATTGAAACATTCTGTGACAAGGTGTAGGGTAATGTCGGGCACTAAAACGCTATTGTAAGTGGATTAGTGTGGAGATAGGATCAGAATGGCAATGATCACACAATAACCGTCAACCGACGATGTGTTGGCACGCCGGCATAGTCCAATTCGTAGCTATGTATAATGGATGGCATTTCAAATATTGCGCAATATGACACTTCTCCTATTACAAATATTGTCTGTGATAGTGTTTACTGTTTATTATAAGTATACGGGCGGCTTGCATGACAGTGTGCTTAAACATATTTAACTAAATTCTTGCTAAATGCATTTAATGGGTAATCTTTAAATTAAATTATATTTCAACTAGCGTCCCGCCCCGGCTTCGCACGGCTGTATTATGCATGTATTATATCTAAAAACCTTCCTCTTTAATCACTCTATCTATTAAAAAACCGTATCAAAATCCGTTGCGTATATAGTTTTAAAACTCTAAGCATACATAGGAACAGGGAAAAGTGTGTTTATTTTATACTATGTAGTGATAGTAATAACCACAAGGTTGATATTATTTATTCAGTTGACACTTTGGCAGTTGGTCAATCATGTTTATGGTCTTAAACCATTTTATTTATTTCTGTGCAAGTCCACCTTAGTCCAAAAACATTTTTTTGACATTTTTAGAGCAAAATGTTTTTTAACTGTTTAATTAGTAACCTTGTCGCTCACGTAGGGATGTATCGAAATAATCCTCTTAAATATGAAGCATAAAATACATTCGACTTTGTTTTAATTAAAATCGACCTCTGAGCTTCAAAAATCTCGTTTCACAGTTACCAATATTTATTTCAGTCAAATACTAAATACCCACAGTATACGAGATTTATTTATTTATAGGCATAAAAGTCATCGACCTAGCATTTCCAAAACTTTCAAGGTGACATAGTATACAGATGTTAAAGTTAAAAAGAAAATACCCCGCACGATCAAAGTAATGTCAAGCCTCAAGTTTAAAACTGCGTAGGAGTTAATTCTGGAAAGTCTTGTCCGGTTTAACGGCTTGACAAATTCTTTGAGTACAAAAAAACCTTGTCAACAGCTCTTCAAGAGTGCGTAATTTTATACGAGTACGTGTGACTTAAGCTTGGTAAATGGTCATGTCGTGATTGGTTAAAAAAGACCAAAACTCGGTAAGTTGCTTGTTTTTAACAGTAAATTTTTTTCAAATTCAAATGTAATTTAAATGAAAATTACAGATGTAGACGCCATAGAATGTGGGTACGAAGGGTAACACCGCGGGGCGCAACCAGTAACTGATGTAATTGAAGAATTTCTCAATTTAACGTCCAAATACCCGTAGGTATACCTACCAACTAGTTTAGAATTAATGACCCTCAAAGACATGAGGTAGGTAAGGCTAGGTGACGACGGAGGGTGAAATGTCACAGCTAAAAATAACTTGTGGTAAGGTCCAGTTGATAAATTATGTTTACCTACATATAGATACATATATTAGGAAAGGTAGAGTCCATGTACTACCGTTACAAAATTGTATCTATGACACAAACACAACCTTACAAAAGGATCTATGCCTATAATCTCTAGGTACAGCAGGACCTTTTCGGGACCAGCACGTTCGACGTCATTCTTGGACGATTTCCTTTTGTCGTTTTCATGTACTGGTTCCAGAACGATTTTGCCGGCGCAGACCCTATTAAATACTGACAGGGCAAGTCCAAGTTGATTTAACAAAATTAAACATGTAAGCTAATTATACCTCCACTCCTACATGACATTGAAGACTCGACTTAATTATACAGGATGAGTTTTAATTTGAATGTTAAATGCCTCATCTCCTTTTCTTTCATGTAGCTCGAGATGAATGAATTTGTCGAGTTATTAACTTGTGCCGCGTAGCTTCACAACATCCATTAAAGCTACTTATCTGCCGTCGCCAAGGCCGCTTCTCTTATTTGTTTACTAGGCGTTTTCCACTGTACCAGGCGTCTTTGCTTAATAAATAAATAAATATTTCAGGACATATTACACATCGCCATCCAGCCCCAAGCTAAGCAACTTAATGCTTGTGTTATGGGTGCCAGATAACGGATAAACTACTTATATACTTTTTTTTTTTGTAAATATATACATATTATACATATAGGAAACACCCAGAACCAGAAACAAGAATTTATGGTCAGCATAAATACTTGTTCCCGGCGGGAATCGAACCCGCAACCTTCTGCGTCGCAGTCGGGTGTTCGCCCGACGCGCCACAGAGGTCGTCCTCTGCTGCCTCTGCTGTCAATGGGTTCTCTATAGAACCCTATCGGGACAACCCTAAAGGACAACCGTCCCAGTACGGTTTTCCCAGTGGAATTGTCCTAATTTTTTAAAGGGATACGTTGGGAAAATGCGGGATAATCCTGAAATTTCAGTGTGCGGTGGTGCGTGATTACAGCCTCCCTTTTGTTCAACAACAGCCAAAACATTTTACTTACATTGTTATTTCTACGTCGAAAAATTTACATTTACAACTACGATGGTATTCAAATTATTCTACGTCTTCAAAGTTTCTCTTAAAAGTTTAAAAGAAGTATCTAAAATATGAACTCTTCATAGCGTAACATTAAAATGTTCTACCGTAACAAGTGGGCTCCATCTTGGAATTTCACTTTTTGCTTGACGTTTTTAAATTAGCTTGGCTTCGCCCTCATATATTATTCTTACAAAAGGTAAGGCCCCTGGCACAACCAAGCGCCAGACAGACGTGAATATTTGAGGCAATTACTGTGGCAACCGCTTGATGCAAGTAAAAAGCTTGTATTAACGACTGCGAAGGATTTGACAGATATACATAGCTACTTGCGAAAGTCTTAAAGAAATTCTTTACATATTTTAGATGTATGATTGCAGCTTCATCGTGTCCTAGAAGAAGGCGATGACACAAACGTGGTAAAATTATTTCTAGTGTCTACTTTAAGGATGAACGCAGACAACAGAATTTTTAATCGGCCGACAGCTTACAGACCGTTCAATTTGAAGGCAAATTGTCTGAAATTAAACAGTCATCATCGGAGACCTACCAAAAAGTTTGTGGTCTATATACATTCCTCCTAAAATTGCATTTTATTTCGGAAGACCAAATGCCACATACAGTGTGACAAGACCATTAACAGAAGCGAAATTGAAATTTCATATATAAGTAGATAGAAGTTAGGTAAGAATGACGACTACGTATTTCATACACAAATCGTGTTGAGAGTGCCTACATGTTTATAGAATCTGTTGGACCCTACTCAGTAACCAACACGACATTTGAGAGGTTCTGCCTTTTACATTTTTGTATTCCAATTTCGCAGGCATCAATAATGGAAGAAATCTAAAGGTTTTTTTCGTTATTTATTATGAATTTATTACTGATTGAAGGTTTAGGCGGAATAGCAGAGGTCAGACGTGGTCTGCGGTGGAGAGTCAAATTCTGAGTTAGGGCATATTATTTGCTGATGTAAAAACACAGACACTGAAGTGTTATTTAAGAGGAAAGTACCGGCTCTTTCTTCATTCAAACGTAGTCTACTATTGTTTATTTCCCTGAATAATGACACTAGACCAAAAATTTTTGTAGCATAAAATCTATGTCTAAGTTTTCTTTTCGTAATTTTTTAATGTATTTTCAGCGTGCCTATGTGTGTCGATATAACAATAAACAAACGTATGTACCTATATATAATCTATGTCTGACTAAAGTCTAACTCCTTCGGATATCTTAAGAACCCTAATTAGGTTCTTTAGAGTTGATATTCAACGTGGAATTGCGTAACTTTAGCGGCTGAATGTACTTACCCGATTTCTGGTTAATCGTGCCCCGTGTAACGTGCAAGTAATTTAAATTTAAATACGTTAAAATACTCTGTAGATTACAGACTTTAATCGATCAATGGTTTTGTATCAAGAGACAATAATCACTACATAGTATAAAATAAAGTCACTTTTCGCCGTCCCTATGTCCCTATGTATGCTTAGATCTTTAAAACTACGCAACGGATTTTGACGGTTCGGTTTTCTAGTTTTTGCGTAAAAGCACATTACAAACATACTAGCACACAAACATTCACATTTATAATATTAGTAGGATTGTTGTAGATAGTACGCTCTATTGTAAATCTCTATATATATAAAATTCTCGTGTCACGGGGTTCGAACTTGAACTCCTCCGAAACGGCTCGACCGATTCTCATGAAATTTTGTGGGCACATTCGGTAGGTCTGAGAATCGGCCAACATCTATTTTTTTTTTTTTTTAATAGCAAAACAACGTTTGCCGGGACAGCTAGTCTATATATATAAAAGAAAGTCGTGTTAGTTACACTATTTATAACTCAAGAACGGCTGAACCGATTTGGCTGAAAATTGATGGAGAGGTAGCTTAAAACCAGGAGAAGGACATAGGATACTTTTTTTTTTTTTTTTTTTCGATATTCAAACGAGATCGGGACTTACGCGGGTGAAATTAAATATACGAATTATTCCATATTCAAACCCGCATAAGTCCTGATCCCGTGGGAATATCGGGATATACACTATTATGTATTCTGTGACGTTCGTCTTTGTTGTAAGGCGTTCGACCGGGGGGTTTTCTCGAGCGGCTGCAGTTTTTTTGTTGATTACTCAGCACCTACTAATTGGATTTTGATGTAAAGTATACCACGACTTTCCTCAGATTTCACTTGGTGATTGTAGATTATGTAACAAACAAACAGACAGACAGATATATTTTTGTTCTATTACTTTTTCGAAGTCCAACAGACCCTTTTTTTTTATTTGCTGTATTATATATAAATCAATGCCACTTTTCGTTGTAATTTTATAACTCAAGAACGGGCTCACATATCCAAACCAAATGTTTAAGCTTTGTTCGGACTATTTAGTAGATGGTTTATGTGAAGTTTGCACAAAATCGGTCGAGCGGTTCTTCATTTATCACATTTTTTTTATATGGCAAAACAACGTTTGCCGGGACAGCTAGTTAAAAACACCACACGTCTCTACCAGACAATATAGGTACAAATATTTTTTGTAAAATATCACTTTCTCGGCAACTCTGTCAGTGACTATCTTCATACAGACAGTTGGTGGTCTACGAGAGTCTTTAAATTCAAGTGTTTGTCCTCGTCAAACGAGATGGCTTCAATTTCAAGCTTCAGTTCCTTCGTGTGGCGGTATCACCGGTATCACGGTATAATGATAGTATCACGTGACGGTACCTTTACTTACAAAGTATTTAATCGAAACGGAAGACATTTAATAACCGGAAGTAGACCGGACAGCAGTTTGTCATATTAATTTGTGGCTACTAGTACCAAATCGCTCAGTCTAATAAATAAATAAATATTGAAGGACAATCCACACATCGCCATCTAACCCCAAGCTAAGTAACTAGACTTGTGTTATGGGTGCTAGACAACGGATATACTACTTATATACTTTTTTTATTGTAAACTAGCTGCGCCCCGCGGTTTCACCCGCGTAAGTCCGATCTTTAAATTCTCACCGTTTAAACCTTCCCTAGACCTCCACGAATAATTCAAGACCAAGATAAGATAAATCCGTTCAGCCGTTCTCGAGTTTTAGCGAGACTAACGAACAGCAATTGATTTTTATATATATAGACTAGCTGCGCCCCGCAGTTTCACTCGCGTAAGTCCGATCTTTCTCACCGTTTAAACCTTCCCTGGACTTCCACAAATAAATAAAGACCAAAATTAGCCAAATCGGTTCAGCCATTCTCGAGTTTTAGCGAGACTAACGAACAGCAATTGATTTTTATTTATATAGATATATACTTTTATTAATAATAGATAGAAACAACCAAACCACAGACAAATATCTAAGCATAAATACATGTCTGAGGCGTGAATCGAACCCGCAACTCTGTGTTTGGCAGTCCGGCATGGTGACCATTGTGCCAACTGGGTCGTCATTCTGTCTAAAGAGCGACGTTTAGGGTTTCTTTTTACGGTTCCGTACCTCAAAAGATAAAAAAGAACCTTTATAAGATCACTATCTTGTCCGTCTGTCCGTGTGTCACCACCGATTTTCTCGGGAACAGGTGGAGCTTGCAAGCTGATGTTTTTTGTTAGCCTATATATAGTTCCACTTCCGGAACAAAAGCCTTCCTAACGTTTTTCCGAGCAGTTCGGTCCTGGGCTCGGTTTAGCCAGTTTGTGTTAACTGCATAGAGATCGTCACACGCGAGCATCGTTTTCGTGGTTTGCCTCGATTCCGACGTCCGCGTTTTGGGCTCTCAAAGCGTGACAACCTTAGCCCATCGGTCAGCAGCATAACAAAAATAAATAAGTACGTTTAATACCTTAAACATGATTAACCAATTGTCTAAGTCTCAAACTGATAAAATACTCGTAATATCAATCTTTAGTCGTTATGCCGGACTGCCAAACACGCAACCCTGTGTTTGGCAGTCCGGCATAAGGACTTCGATTCCCACCTCAGACAAGTATTTATGCGCTCAGATATTTGTCTGTGGTCTAGTTGTTGCTATATTATAAGTAAGTATATATTTACAAAAGAAAAGTATATAAGTAAGTAAGTAGTATATCCGTTGTCTAGCACCCATAACACAAGTCTAGTTACTTAGCTTGGGGCTAGATGAAGATGTGTGGAATGTCCTGAAATATTTATTTATTATTTGAATTAAAATTTTATTTTGAATGACCCGTTAAATTTATCTAGTACTAGCGACCCGTCCCGGCTTCGCACGGCTATATTATGCATGTATTATACATATAAACCTTCCTCTTGAATCACTCTATCTATTAAAAAAAACCGCATCAAAATCCGTTGCGTAGTTTTAAAGATTTAAGCATACAAAGGGAAATAGGGACAGAAAAAGCGACTTTATTTTATACTATGTAGTGATTTAGCAAAACATGTTTAAGCTCAATCTCACGCAAGCCCTACCCTAGCGTTCTACACATAAGTGTCACTCTGCGCTGAAATAAAATATAAAGACAAAGTATTTGTATGTAAAATGTTGTAAAGTCATCTCTGTTGATTGTAATTTAAATCTCTGTGAAATCCAATATTGTTAAATAAATGGAGTTATTTCCTCTGCGAAACGCGAATTTATATGCAACTTTATGCAAGCACGTAAGTAATCTTTAATTTAAATATTTTCGTTAAGAAAATTACTTGTATTTAAAATGTATTTTTTTACCCGACTGCAAAGGGTTATGTTTTTATGCCTATTTTTGTTTGTAATTGTACAGGATGGCCTGACACTATTTTCAGTGGACTGTATTTACTATAATTTTTTGCTTGCCACCTCTGTACATTTATGTTGCTGGGATTGCTTAGGTGAAGTAAATTGCTGGTACTTTGTAGAAAACTTTATTTATCTTGAGGCTATTACTTTACACTCGAACTGTTGAAACTATAATAAATTTATTACAATTTTTGCCCTACTTATATTACCCTACAGTGACCTAACACAATGTTGTATATCGAGGGAGCTGTCTATTTCGTCTAAACCAATAGGACGGAAGAAGAGTACGGAGTGTTGCCTTCCTTATCCTTTTTTTTAGGTGTAATTTCCTAAGGTTGGCTGTTAGAAGAGTTCTAACCTATCGCTTTACTCTTCGCATTTTTTTTAGGTGCAACTTTTTTACGGTACAAAGTCCACCAACGGTTTTATCTACATACCTATACCTATACAAGAACGGTTACTAGGGACCGTTTGTTTTGATATTTATCTATCTATTTTCTATTCCTATTGGTTTCCCGTTGGTTTCCTATGCACCTATTGGTTTCTTATGTACCTATTGGTTTCCTATTGGTTTCCTATGTGCCTATTATGTACCTATTGCCTATCTTTTTTTTTTATTTTTTTATTATCATGTAAGTACTTTGTTAGAATTAATTTTGTGTTTTGTTTTTATGGTACAATAAAGTGTTTATCTATCTATCTATCTATCTATTTTTAGAGCAAAATCAACTTTAGTCTATTTACATTGTTACTTAAAACTATCTTAAAACTAGTCGTGCTGCACAGTAATATTCTTTATTCCCTCATATTTTCCAAACCAAGTTTTGTAATTATTAATAAATCGTAAGATTCGTCTCATTAGTCCAAGTGTTCTTAGATAGGTGACGTAAAAAAATACATCCCCCTTTAAGGTTTTTTTTATTTTCTTCATCTGCAATATGTATCAAGTTAAATGGCTTACTACAAGGATTCCAAAATGTATAAGACCTCGTATTATTTGATATTTAAAATAATAATAATAATTTCTTTATAAATTTCAATAGCGAATCAAGTAGGCATGAATTACGATTCTATCAAGTTACGTTAAACCGTACATCATTGAATTTCATAGTGGATGTTAGAGGTAGGTATATCTTGACGATCCGGACCATTATGTACAAGTCCTGTATAAATCCAAGTTAATTTAATATCAAATTCCCATTTCATACAATTTCGTTTTCATACTGTTCCCGTTTCATGATGGAAATGCCTCCGTACCGTTTTACACTGAAAATGTGCTCGAAAAGTGAACTAAAAGACATTAATTTCTCCAAGTCATCCCGGAAATCGAGCTCAAGTTTGAGTTCTAATCGCGACTCTACGTCGTAGCAGGTGCTACGGCTCGTATGTTTGTCTTTCTCGTAGCTTCGGCGAACATTTGCCGCGCTCTGCATTATGCCAGTTCTGTCTGCCTCTATATACTATTTATATAGCGTCTCTTGAGACCCATATAACTAATGCACAGCGTGTCACAGATACCTAGAGTAACTACATGGTACAAACAACGTTCAAAAGTCCACCGGCACCGTAACTTTTACAATCCTGTGCAGCACTATTTGAACACTATAACAACGTAAACTGTGGATCGAACCCACGTCGGTTTGTGTAGCGGGTGGCGCCTTATACACCACTCGGCCAACTAAATACATAGCTAACATGTTGAAAATAATAATCACACAGAACTTTTAATTCAAGTATTTGTATATGTTTGTGTGTAACGTCGATTAGAAGAAGGTTGTAAGTCCAATACTTGTTAATAGTATTATGGTAGCTAACTGATAGGGTACTTATGACGCATACTGTACATACAAGGTGTTCGGTTTACGACTTGGGATGTTATAAAAGTATGCCCTGTTCTTCCTAACTTCACTATCACTACATAGTATAAAATAAAGTCACTTTTCGCCGTCCCTATGTATGCTTAGATCTTTAAAACTACGCAACGGATTTTGATGCGGTTTTTTTTAATAGATAGAGTGATTAACGAAGAAGGTTTTTAAATATAATACATGCTTAATACAGCCGTGCAAACCCGGGGCGGGTCGCTTGTTATATTATAAATAAGACCGATTTAGATAAAAATCGGCGTAATGATAGTTAAGAGGATGAAGAAGGACATAAAATACTTTTGATACCGAAATTCCCGCGGGATCGGAGCTATTTAATCTATGTCCCTATGTGGAAAAAGTCAGGGGTGAACGTTAATAAATCAATAAAATCAAAGCCGAAAATATCCTTTCATTTCATTAAAATTCTCCGAGGCGAGATTCAAACGCATGTCTTTATCACCAACATCATGTTTGGAATGATGCTGGTGACATTTTTAACAACAATTTTAAAATCCTTTCATCAAATACCAATAGGTAAATTAAATCCGAATACCTACCCCACCTTAGAGTTTGTCCCCATTTTTTTATAAACTGTCCTTCGAATGCCCTTTTTAATTTGAATTTTCTGAATTCTTATCAAATTTATTTAGGTGGAGTTTTCAACACCAAAAATGACGAATATTGTGATAAGGTGCGTCCGTAATTTTACGTTAACAAAATGTACCTCGATCCGCATAATTTTTATGAGATTTTATAATAATTTTAGACTAGCTGACTTATGCGGTTTCACCCGCGTAAGTCCCGATCCAGTGGAAATATCAAAATGAAAATTAGAAAGTATGAGCCTTTCTCGATAAATGAATTATTCAACACAAAAATAATTTTTCAATTCGAACCAGGAGTTCCTGAAATAAGCCCGTTCAAACAAACAAACAAACAAACAAACTCTTCAGCTTTATAATATTAGTATAGATTTAAATACTTGCACTTCCGACAACGGTGTTAACAAAAATAAGGCACATCATTAAGCCATACCTAAGCTTTACTCAAATTTATTAAAAAGTGGTCCTTCGAGCCGGATATATAGACGTTGCGTAAACAGCGCACTTTCAAAACATATTTAAAAATACGATACTTTTACGTCATTGTTTTTTTTTCGATCGTCTTTTATTTCCGTTTTGATCGACTTTTGTTTCCATTTCCATAGTCTTTTTTCCGTTTCGATCGCCTTTTGTTAACCACTTAGTTGAGTAGTTGGACTACGAGGAAATTTATTCCATGTGGACAAACTAGTTTGACCAGAAAGTTTGATCAGCAGGAACGCACCCATTTGTATCAATGAAGTAAAAATATCGACGAAAAATAAATAGGCTTTAAAGTGCCCAGTTGTATAAAATTCAAGAGGTTATAAGTTAAGTGAATTTTATAAAGATTTGTAAGTCTTTAAAATAAAGTAACTTAATACAGAATTTCGTTGAAACTGGACAAAGTTAAAGTTTAATTTAACCTTTGCTTACTTGTGACTTTACGTTGTAACTGAAAAGTTCAGAAAGTGTCTCCAATTAAGATTATACGAAGACATTTCGATAGACTAATAGCTCGGCTATATATAATATAATAGGCTAGCTAGGCAATCTAGGCAAACATTGATATTTTTATTTTTTTCTTTTTTTCGATCTACAACTTTTACAATGTATGGTATGCGTTCGCCATAAGACTATTTATAGGTTATAGTTAGTTTAAAGGGTATAAATTGATTAAAAGGACATTTTATTATATTATTTATAAAAAAAACTCTGGTAAATATGGGACAGAGCACAATTTAAAATCATGATAAATAATGGGGTTGTTAACGGCATAGGAAACGGTCAATCATTTTTATTTGTTTTCGGTGACCTTTCTCACCTGTGACAAAATCTTGTTCAGGCAATGTACATAAACACAAAGCACAAAATCTCGTAAAGTTAAAGGATTTCCTATTATTTAGTAAAAGAACCAAAAAAATTACGAGATTTTGTTACATGGCATCTTTCATGGCAGTTTCTCTATAAATACATCGTCATAGGTTTCAAAGGTAAGAAAACACCGACAGCACTCACAAAAAGTGTGACGTCATCGCGTTCCGCTCACGTTCCTGTTATAGTTATATTGACAAAATGGTTACCATACCAACGTAATGTTTTCTTATGACGTCATCACGTAAAATTATGTCCGTTAACCGACTTTACAGACAACCATTTTTCATTTTCTGGAGTATCTGAATATACCAACCTGCAAAACATAGCTAGTCTGGCATAAATTTACTTTCTTGTAGTAGGTACCAAACAATCATTCTTATTTAACAACATTGTTTATTCATTCAAGGACGGAGTATTTTGATATGATTGGAAGCCTTAACAAATCAAAGTCAAATGTTCACTGAACAATCAATGTCAAACTACATAAACGTATATTTAACTGATTGAACAAAGAATTATCATTTCGACCTTTGTCTTGTATTTCTAGGGCAGTCTTTCCCAAACTATAGTTCGAGCAAGTTTTAGGTCAATAAATTGATGGAACACCATCATTTACAAAAAAGTGTAATGTTCCGGTACCATGACGGCGTAAAAGCGTTCCGTGTTTGTTTAGTAATAATATCGCTCATCTGGGCTTGTGTTATGGTGACGAGACGTATAGACGACTTACTTATACAGGGTGTTTGATAATTATACTAGTAAGCCGTTGAGGGCTACTTCTGTACACCATAACAAACAACTTTTGTTCTACGACTTTTGGAAATTCGAAAAAAAAATGAAAATTTTGTGGTTATGTAAATTCGAAAAAAAAAAGATTTTTTAAAACAAAGGTCATTCAGACTAAGAACAGTAGATAAAACTTAAAAAATAAGTAAAATTTTAAGGTTAATGACCTCTCCGTGTATGGTAACAGCTGATACAAAGAAAAAAAAATACAGGAGGGAAAAAATGGGAAAAACAGAAAAAACTCAATTTTTAATCGTTTTCTATGACGTTATCACTTAAAATTACTGTGCGTAAAGCGACTTTACAGACAACCATTTTTAATTGTGAAAAGAAATAACTGTTGAACGAGTTGGTCACTTTCGTTTTGCGTAAGTATAGAGTAGCCAAGGGGAGCCCACCACACCACCGCCACCCTCCCCCGGGGTGGATTACTCCACTTAAAAAAAAGGCTTGCCTAGCACCTACTACCCTCTCTCTCTTAGTCGACCGTATTCAGAGGAAAGAAAAATCTTCCCACAGTGAAGTGGGATTTTAAGCCATATTGAAACTTAGTTGAACTATTTTTTTTTAAGAATAAAGGTTCAAATCACTTTTGGAACCACTGTTCTAGGGCCCTATTTTATGTTGAACTAGCGACCCGCCCCGGCTTCGCACGGCTATATTATGCATGTATTATACATATAAACCTTCCTCTTGAATCACTCTATCTATTAAAAAAACCGCATCAAAATCCGTTGCGTAGTTTTAAAGATTTAAGCATACAAAGGGACATAGGGATATAGGGACGGCGAAAAGTGACTTTATTTTATACTATGTAGTGATTAGACTCCAGCCTGCCTAGCATGACGACCAAAACACGATACGATAAAGCTATATCACGCGATATAACTACATCAACTCTCAAAATATGATACATAAAGCCGCCATGTTGAATTTTTATTATAAATTGCGACAAAAATTATGATAAAAATTCAACATGGCGGCTTTATCTATCATATTTTGAGAGTTGATGTAGTTATATCGCGTGATATAGCTTTATCGTATCGTGTTTTGGTCGTCATGCTAGGCTAGCAGACTCGTTTAGTCGATAGCTTGACAGACAGACTGTTCGACTTATATAATTTACCTACATAAAATAAAGTTAATATAAATATGGCACTGTTCATTTTGAGTTGTACACTTACAACCGACAGACAAAACGAACGTTCTCATTGATACAGACCCAATTATTCTAATGGAACTTTCCTCAAATAATTTCCAACGAAACAATTTATCATAATAACGATCAAAGTACTCTGAAAGACGTTGTAAAGTTAGTTTATGTTTTAGCAACTGAAATTGTTGGATATAATTAATTAATTCATAACGTTAGTCTTATTCAAATGCTGTTGTTTGTTTTACAAGCTATTCTAGTTGGTTGGTATAAATTATTTGGTACCTATATCGGCCAAAGACAGGTATGCAGTATGTTACACCGTTTATTCCCAGTAGTTTTGAACACTGGGAACGAATGGGGTAAAAAACCAGTCGTTACCAGTGCGAACAAATAGCACTCATCAAAAGTCAAACGTCAAAATTTCTATATTCATTTGGAATCAAACAATTGCATGGGATCACTTTGAATAGTCTGAAAAAGTTTAGGCTTCGTGCCTTCGGAACGCTTCCACCAATGAGAAGGAATCAAAAGAAACGAATGGGGTCCTTTTTCAATAGTCGCCTATTCCCAGTCGTTCCTACCTAACAACGCTTCAGTCTTAGCAACGCTTCTACTTCATTGAAAGATTTGACGACCCAGTTGGCACAATGGTCACCATGCCGGACTGCCAAACACAGGGTTGCGGGTTCGATTCCCGCCTCAGACAAGTATTTATGCTTAGATATTTGTCTGTGGTCTGGTTGTTTCTATCTATATATAAAAGAGAAAATCACTGACTCACTGACCCACTCACTCATCACGATATCTCAGAAACTACAAGTGCTAGGAGTCTCAAATTTTGCATGGGGGTTCCTTTTATGACAAAGGTGCTCACTAAGACGGGATTTTGCGAAATTCGACCCCTAAGGGGGGAAAATGGGGGGTCGAAGTTTGTATGGGACAACGTGATTCCTTGGTCCAATCTACTTCAAATTTTGCATAAACATTGTTTAACAGAATTAATGGAACACGTGTTTCGTATTTTATTGAAATTCATCCCCTAACGGGGTTAAAAAGGGGTAGAAAGTTATTTTGGGGGTGATTTGCTTCGAAGTTGATATCAATACTCTTTAGTGCTTTTGATTAGATTGGTAACACGTCACCTCAAGCTGACAGCAGCTGATGTTAACGTAAAACCAAAGAGGCTAAAAACTTCGAACATTGAACTGAAAAAAAGGTGTCTTGCCATAGTATAGTATATATATATAGTATAGTCTTTTAGTACTGGAAACTTGACATAGTATTTTAATGCCCGGTATTTTTGAGAACCATAGGTACCTATCGATAGAGGACATTACGGCAAATGAAATATGCCTTTACACCAAATCTCTTATAAGCGTCTCGGAAATGGGGTATTTGACCAAACGCGATGTCTTAAATTTTTTCAAAAATGCACTGTGCACAAATAATGCTTTCTAACCAAACTTCTAAACCATCTCGGAGACGGGATATTTGTTGAAACATGGAACTGTTATATCTGTTATTGCGTAGGGATATGACGTCATCACGTAAAATTATGTCCGTTAACCGACTTTACAGACAACCATTTTTCATTTTCTGGAGTATCTGAATATACCAACCTGCAAAACATAGCTAGTCTGGCATAAATTTACTTTCTTGTAGTAGGTACCAAACAATCATTCTTATTTAACAACATTGTTTATTCATTCAAGGACGGAGTATTTTGATATGATTGGAAGCCTTAACAAATCAAAGTCAAATGTTCACTGAACAATCAATGTCAAACTACATAAACGTATATTTAACTGATTGAACAAAGAATTATCATTTCGACCTTTGTCTTGTATTTCTAGGGCAGTCTTTCCCAAACTATAGTTCGAGCAAGTTTTAGGTCAATAAATTGATGGAACACCATCATTTACAAAAAAGTGTAATGTTCCGGTACCATGACGGCGTAAAAGCGTTCCGTGTTTGTTTAGTAATAATATCGCTCATCTGGGCTTGTGTTATGGTGACGAGACGTATAGACGACTTACTTATACAGGGTGTTTGATAATTATACTAGTAAGCCGTTGAGGGCTACTTCTGTACACCATAACAAACAACTTTTGTTCTACGACTTTTGGAAATTCGAAAAAAAAATGAAAATTTTGTGGTTATGTAAATTCGAAAAAAAAAAGATTTTTTAAAACAAAGGTCATTCAGACTAAGAACAGTAGATAAAACTTAAAAAATAAGTAAAATTTTAAGGTTAATGACCTCTCCGTGTATGGTAACAGCTGATACAAAGAAAAAAAAATACAGGAGGGAAAAAATGGGAAAAACAGAAAAAACTCAATTTTTAATCGTTTTCTATGACGTTATCACTTAAAATTACTGTGCGTAAAGCGACTTTACAGACAACCATTTTTAATTGTGAAAAGAAATAACTGTTGAACGAGTTGGTCACTTTCGTTTTGCGTAAGTATAGAGTAGCCAAGGGGAGCCCACCACACCACCGCCACCCTCCCCCGGGGTGGATTACTCCACTTAAAAAAAAGGCTTGCCTAGCACCTACTACCCTCTCTCTCTTAGTCGACCGTATTCAGAGGAAAGAAAAATCTTCCCACAGTGAAGTGGGATTTTAAGCCATATTGAAACTTAGTTGAACTATTTTTTTTTAAGAATAAAGGTTCAAATCACTTTTGGAACCACTGTTCTAGGGCCCTATTTTATGTTGAACTAGCGACCCGCCCCGGCTTCGCACGGCTATATTATGCATGTATTATACATATAAACCTTCCTCTTGAATCACTCTATCTATTAAAAAAACCGCATCAAAATCCGTTGCGTAGTTTTAAAGATTTAAGCATACAAAGGGACATAGGGATATAGGGACGGCGAAAAGTGACTTTATTTTATACTATGTAGTGATTAGACTCCAGCCTGCCTAGCATGACGACCAAAACACGATACGATAAAGCTATATCACGCGATATAACTACATCAACTCTCAAAATATGATACATAAAGCCGCCATGTTGAATTTTTATTATAAATTGCGACAAAAATTATGATAAAAATTCAACATGGCGGCTTTATCTATCATATTTTGAGAGTTGATGTAGTTATATCGCGTGATATAGCTTTATCGTATCGTGTTTTGGTCGTCATGCTAGGCTAGCAGACTCGTTTAGTCGATAGCTTGACAGACAGACTGTTCGACTTATATAATTTACCTACATAAAATAAAGTTAATATAAATATGGCACTGTTCATTTTGAGTTGTACACTTACAACCGACAGACAAAACGAACGTTCTCATTGATACAGACCCAATTATTCTAATGGAACTTTCCTCAAATAATTTCCAACGAAACAATTTATCATAATAACGATCAAAGTACTCTGAAAGACGTTGTAAAGTTAGTTTATGTTTTAGCAACTGAAATTGTTGGATATAATTAATTAATTCATAACGTTAGTCTTATTCAAATGCTGTTGTTTGTTTTACAAGCTATTCTAGTTGGTTGGTATAAATTATTTGGTACCTATATCGGCCAAAGACAGGTATGCAGTATGTTACACCGTTTATTCCCAGTAGTTTTGAACACTGGGAACGAATGGGGTAAAAAACCAGTCGTTACCAGTGCGAACAAATAGCACTCATCAAAAGTCAAACGTCAAAATTTCTATATTCATTTGGAATCAAACAATTGCATGGGATCACTTTGAATAGTCTGAAAAAGTTTAGGCTTCGTGCCTTCGGAACGCTTCCACCAATGAGAAGGAATCAAAAGAAACGAATGGGGTCCTTTTTCAATAGTCGCCTATTCCCAGTCGTTCCTACCTAACAACGCTTCAGTCTTAGCAACGCTTCTACTTCATTGAAAGATTTGACGACCCAGTTGGCACAATGGTCACCATGCCGGACTGCCAAACACAGGGTTGCGGGTTCGATTCCCGCCTCAGACAAGTATTTATGCTTAGATATTTGTCTGTGGTCTGGTTGTTTCTATCTATATATAAAAGAGAAAATCACTGACTCACTGACCCACTCACTCATCACGATATCTCAGAAACTACAAGTGCTAGGAGTCTCAAATTTTGCATGGGGGTTCCTTTTATGACAAAGGTGCTCACTAAGACGGGATTTTGCGAAATTCGACCCCTAAGGGGGGAAAATGGGGGGTCGAAGTTTGTATGGGACAACGTGATTCCTTGGTCCAATCTACTTCAAATTTTGCATAAACATTGTTTAACAGAATTAATGGAACACGTGTTTCGTATTTTATTGAAATTCATCCCCTAACGGGGTTAAAAAGGGGTAGAAAGTTATTTTGGGGGTGATTTGCTTCGAAGTTGATATCAATACTCTTTAGTGCTTTTGATTAGATTGGTAACACGTCACCTCAAGCTGACAGCAGCTGATGTTAACGTAAAACCAAAGAGGCTAAAAACTTCGAACATTGAACTGAAAAAAAGGTGTCTTGCCATAGTATAGTATATATATATAGTATAGTCTTTTAGTACTGGAAACTTGACATAGTATTTTAATGCCCGGTATTTTTGAGAACCATAGGTACCTATCGATAGAGGACATTACGGCAAATGAAATATGCCTTTACACCAAATCTCTTATAAGCGTCTCGGAAATGGGGTATTTGACCAAACGCGATGTCTTAAATTTTTTCAAAAATGCACTGTGCACAAATAATGCTTTCTAACCAAACTTCTAAACCATCTCGGAGACGGGATATTTGTTGAAACATGGAACTGTTATATCTGTTATTGCGTAGGGATTTTGGAAAACAGTTGGATAGCCCATTTATCGGGGAAGGTTATAAGGCTATTTTTTATTTCGATATTCCCACGGGATCGGGACTTACGCGGGTGAAACCGCGGGGCGCAGCTAGTCTATTATAAGTATGTATTTACAAAAGAAAAGTATATAGTAGTATATCCGTTGTCTAGCACCCATAACACAAGTCTAAGTAACTTAGCTTTTTTTTTATTTTTTTTTATTGGCGCCTACTAATCCCACCGCGATGAGTGGGCCGACGGCTATTCTGATGTTCCTCTGGCTTGACCAGAGTCATTTTATTTCAGTTTAATTAATTTCTCAACAATAATTACAATTCTTTTTAAATTAATAATGGTTTTACAATGGGTAGACTTATTTTAACAATAACAATATTTTGTTATTGTTAAAATAAATCTACCCATTGTAAACTAGCTTAGCAGTAACTTAGCTTGGGGCTAGATGGCGATGTGTGGAATGTCCTGCAATATTTATTTATTTTATTTATTTAGTTAAATGAAGCTGATATTATTATGTACCAGGCGTACATAGGTTATAAAGAGATAGAAGGTTAAGGTTTCTGCATAAGCGCACTAATTTATTACATAGTTAGTGTACCGTATACATGGGTACGTATATTACCAAGATGTATATCAACAATTATCTCCAAGTCGCAGCACCCCACTAATCCTATTAGAGTAGATAAGATTAGCCTCCAGCTCAATTAAGATGACGTACGTGGAGGCACTTCCGCGTGACTCCGTTTAATATTCCGCAAGAAATTAGCAGGAAACCTTCTTGGAAGTTGGCGGTGAGAAATGACTTATGAATACCTCAGAATTAAGCTCAAAACATAATTAGCATTTATTGTTAAGTGTCTTCATCTTTCGGAATAAATTAGAAACAAAGAAAACATTCTTACAGAATTAATTCGTAGAACTGGACTGTGACCTAGTTAGCTGTTTTTTCTAGCTTTAATTTGTTCTGACATTCGTACATTTGACAGAGAGACATAGGTAGTAGGTACCTACTTACTTATTAACCGCATACATTTTTAATTTTAACTTAATTTTAGATATACTTTCAAGAAGGTCATAATACAATAACACACAAAGGATTCCTACCTATTCAATCACAAACTAAATTGACTACGCGCTACCTCTATTATTTAGAAACCTTAGGTAATTGCGGGGGTGAGGGAGAGTTGTGTTGACATAACGTCAACAGACGTGAAACTTCGTTCAGTCGTCAGCTGGGTTTCATTGCTTTGTCACCGCTCCCGACTCTCCGGATCTGTCCATCACCAATGGACTCAGTAGACTAATTATTATATACATACAAAAGTGAGATTAATGAAACTTGGTACGAAGATAGTTAGAGCCCTATTATGACACTTACGTGTGAATACTGAAAGGCTACTTAAGACGAAGTGGTAAGACCAGAAGCGCGATAGAGGTGTCTTTGAAACAGTTTTTGGGTATATACCGCTAAAATCCATAGAATGATATTCCTACTTTCGTAAAAGTGAAGATATGCTTCGTTTGTCATACACTTCGAAACACGATTAGAGTGATTTGCCTCGATAGAAAAAAAGTCGTGAAAATCGTAAAAAATCGTCATTTTTTTAATTTTACGGCGATTGTAAAGAAAAAACAAGTACAAAATTTATATTTTCGTAAACTTAACATCAAATCCCATAAGGTAGTACAGATGGTTTTTTACTAAAAATAGATGTTAGTCTTTTAATTGCATAAAACAGTTAAATCGGCCATTTCGCGGCGCGCGGGGGAAAGGGAAAGAGTCATTGCGCGGCGCGCGCGTGGGTAAGAAATAGAGGTTTTCAGGTCCTAATTCACCTTAAGATAAGTCGCGTTTGTCAGTTTAATCGCCATAAGAAAAGTGGCAATTAAATTGACGTTAAAGTTTATTTTTCAATAGGAAAGGAGCGTCTTGAATATTTAGGGGACCCCTAAATATTCGAGAGTCGTTCGAGTTCGAGCATTAGGCTTCTTTTTTGCCTTGATAATTCTACGAGATTGCGTGAGAAAAGCCTCGGGCCGTAGCTAGAAACTTACTTATATAATTTGAGATTGGTTTTCTATTTCAAATTACTCTGGTTGGTATTACAAGTTGTTCAATTCGTAATTTCGCGTCACTTCCAGGAACTCTTGTAAATAAAGCGAACCCTTATAGGTATTTAGGTTATTTTGGGAATTGGTGGACACAAACCATTAAAATATTGGGTCATGACTTATGTACTGACTGAAAAGATTTTTGAATAGAATAAGTGAGAATAGCGATTTCATTCACAGGCCTTTCGAGTGCCCTCGGGATATATTCCTATTAACAGAGATTTAACAGCTGTAAATAATAGATCACTACGGTTTAATTACTTTTATTAAATTTGTAGAGTTCAAAGCTTTGAAATAGGGTTTGTCGTACACAGTTTGGTACAAAGGCAGGTATTCCTAACTTCTCAACTACAAAGCTGTGTGGAACTAAAATACATTTACTATCTGTTATCTCGTATGATGAACATATGTCATAATAACACCAGCTTTTACCCGCTACTTGGTCCGTGAGTTTCCAAAAAATATTTTTAGTGGATGCTTCGTGATAATAGTTAAGTGTAAGTATGCCAAAATTTTGACCGATCCGTTCATTATTTTGAACTTTGCGTTGATATTCAGTGAGTCAGCCAGAACTTTGGATTTTATATTAATGGAAGAAGCTTTATTATTGTTGCGAAATTCAAAACAAAGCATTATTACTACCCCTTTCTTCTAATATACCTAGCCTGTCTCGAATTAAACATAAATAGATAGTTAAGAAAATGTGTCGTTTTATCCGGTAACGTCATATTCCAAAGAACAAATTGAAATTACTTGGTACACTATACTCTATATAAGTAATTTCATGAGATTTCAAGTTCATTTAAATTCGTTAATTCAGTTTGTAAACAATCAATGTGCTAACGAAATTCCTCGCTCAATCAATTTGTCACGTGAAAAATGCGCCATGAGTTGTTTGCATTCCAATTTTATATGGAGTTGCCAGACGCGTACACAATGCTTGGTGAATATCTATGAATAAATATTTTATTTTTTATTTTTGACTAACTCGATACCGAAATGAAGCACCTATTTTTATGTGTTTCATTTTTGCTTTTTTTAGTCTTATATTTCGCAAACCAGACTAGGTTACTTCCTATGTTCACATCCGTTCAAATCGATAGAAACGTGTTATATAGAGAAATAACAAACAAAACAAACTTATTACATAGAATGTTAGAGACAAAATAGTCCCTACACCTTGGGCTTTTTGATTCGAAACAACAACAATAAACGATAACGAACCAAATCACCAACAAATCATTCCCCATATTGCTCTTCACGGCCATAATTAATCAAATCCAATCTCGTGTATTGACATGAAGTCGCACTGAATAGAACCGCAAACAAAGTTACCTGCATTGAGTGAGAGAACATGCCTTATCGAATTTAGGATGAAAGCAGAATATAAACGTTTCTGTCGACATTTTGTTGTTTGCCGAAACGTTCTACTTATTTGAAGGCAAAAACGCCAAGCTGTGATCGCCAAGCTGTAAGCAGACTGATGTCAGTTACAACCTAAAAAAATGTTAACGAAATCATTATTATAACTATTTATTTCGATCAAAGATCATATACAACACGGGCATTCCGATTACCGACCTACTGCAATTTTTCAGAATCAAAAAAACATCTTCAGTCCAATTTGACGCAATTGTTTCGCATATTTGCACAAACTTTTACTTGAAGAAAAAACTATATAGTCTGCTTTTACCTTTATTGGAAGAATCAGCACAAGTTTTCCTATAACTAAGTTACACACAAACAAGAGCGACCGATGTCTGTCTGTCGCGTAACATCATTACGACGCTCTTTAGGGACCGAACGGATCTTCTAGGATTCAGTAAATTTTATTGTAGATGTTGACTTATTTAGGTACCTACCTATTGGATTATTTAACTACAAATGAATCGGAATCTATCTTTCTTTGATCTTTTGTATTAACAACGTTTTTGTTTTATTTTGTCATGTTTTGTTTTTGTGATCAAATAGGTTATTTATTACCTACCTACTAAGATCCTCCGAAAGTCCATAGCCATTATTCTTACACCGTTAAAGCCTTTACACCAAAAAATAAAACACATAAGGCAAAGTTTCTTAATACAACAGCATTATTATTTCCGCGGCACACGTATTTTAATTATGATATATCGCTTTGAAGAGTTCGAAGTAAGTATTATAATAATGTAGAACGGCACGGTAATGGCTAATAAATAATAAGTCTCACTTTGATATAGTGTGTCCTCGTGTGCACCCTTTTATACTGAAACTGGGAGTTTTACTGCAACTTACGAGTTATGAGTAGGTATTAAACTGAGAGTCTTTGGCACCCAAACTTACGGTAAAATATGGTACGATATGGTCAAATATGTAATCTATCCTTAAACAAAGCAACTAGGATTGTATTGTGGAACCAGATACAAAGCGTAGAACTTAAGTGTATACTTTTCTTTTGTAAATAAATACATTTTATACATGTATTAAACCTGACACTATCGCATTTAACAAACTGATAAAACCTTTTAAAACGTTGGTTAAAAAGAATGATACTCAAATCTACGACCTGTCGAATCTCGTTTCTTTTAACATTTTTGTCGTCGATTTCTTGAAGTTGCTTTAACGTAAGTTTGGTCGTTATGGGTTCTCAGTCTATATTATAATGTTAGAGAATGTTCGGAATTTTTCCAGATAGAGCGTAGGCGGAGCACTTACGTATTTGGTAATAAAATATTAGATACTTACATTAAATGATTACTGGTCCTTGTTTTATTTTTTATCTACAAAAGCACTTAAAAAATAATGATTTTAATTTATTGAACAAGGGTATTTTTGTTACAGGGAATTTAAACTGGTGCTTAGGCCCGACCCGAGCTCAGTGTTTTCAGAAGATGTACAGTTCCACACATCAGCTGGCCAGATGGAGTACAACACCGCTCAGGTCTACTCTGGTAAACTGGAGGGTAAGTTTCAATGTTATGGAATAGATTGTACCAGCGTTCTGCGACAGTCGGTTCGCCTTTGGACTGATCGCCGATAGGACGTTTCATTTCTGAGAGATTCGCCGGCAGAACCATTCACCGTACGACGTTTCGCCGACAGCATTATTCGTATGTGGCTGTTCGACGACAGGACTTGTCAACTATGGACTATTCAGCGATAGACCGTTTCGTGTACGATTTTTTTAACTACGTAAAGTAATGAGAAGTCTAATTAACAAAGTAAATAGGGTACGTTTTAACACACCTGCCCAAACATAGGAAGTTAGGAAGTTTAGGTAATAAGTTGTTCGATGCGGAAGGATCTTAATGATATAACCTGGTTTAAAGTAAGAAGTGTCTAGTAGCCTCACGATACCTAAGCAATCAAATATCTCTTTTTGTTACGAAAGCTTAACATTTTTGGATAAGACTTTTTCTGCTGTCCTTATCCTCATTTATTTGAGGTCAGCGCATTACATATTGTTCTGTATTCGCCTCTATTAGTCGTATATACAATAGTATTTCATAGTTCACATCCATCTCTCTTATATCTTGTCTCACGCAGTCCATCTACCTTTTCTTAGATGGTTCTTCCTCTCCATCCGTCTACATTAAAACTCATCACTCTTCTAGTCACACACGTTTCTTTTCTCCTTATCACATCCATATCAACTCAAACGGTTTCCTTTTACTTTTCTGCTTTCAAGCTTACTCTAATATATCTAGTTCCTTATATAAGACTGTTCAAGAAATAAACAAGAAATATTTTTACAGTTTGTAACAAAAACCTAGGACCTAACCTTTACCAAAAAATGTGTATAGAAATAAAATAATAATTTTGATTTATAAAGTTCGGGAAGATAGGGATTCTAAGATGAGGCAAAACAATTATTGGCAATTTTTTATGTAATTAATTATATTGATAAATTAGGGTAATTCTAATCAACTTAATAAATCCTTTTTTTTGTCCCCAAATTTAATTTAAGTCACAAATTTAAAATCTTAAACTTTCCTTTGTTAACGGTAGTCTAAAATTAATAGGATTTTTCCAGTGTACCTTGACGCAAGGGGTTATTAGACGTGTATCGAGGATTTGAGGCGGGTTAATAATACCTATTATTGATCAACCAAACATAACATTATTTATCAAAAACACACATTTAGGTAAGGTACAGTCGGTTAATAAGAAGATACTTATAATCACTAGGTATGTACTTACTAAACAACTTTTTAGTACAAGCAACTTCAGACCATTCGGGTTCAGAAAATTGAATTTGCTAAAATGTTGAATTCTCAAAATTTTGATGTCGCTGAAATGTTGAATCCCAGAATGTGAATAGTCAAAATGTTGCATCTAGTAAAATGTTGAATTTTCATAGACGTAAAGCTTATATTATTTTTTTATTGACAGTTGACTGTAGGTACGTCTATCAATAGCTAAGCTACCTATTGAAATTAAAAGTTTTGACTGACTGACTGAAATAAATTCAAAGTCCTGGCTAACTGACTGACTGATAAATCAACGTACAGCTCAAGCCATTCGACGAATCGGGCTTAAAATTGACACAGATAGCTTATGACGTAGTTAAGAAATTATTTTGGAAAATTACCCCTACGCGGACGAATACGCGGATTTAAAAAAAGTATTAACAAGTAAGACAGTATTTTCCCATTCGACAACAATATATTAATTCTTTACAAATATTACTCATCTATTGCTTGATTATGTAGTAACGCAGTGTTAATGATTCTCCTAATGATATCTTTAACAATGGCTAACATTTGAACTAGGAACAGGCTAATTGCCACGTTGAGTCTGAGATGTGACGATAAAAACTTTTATAATCGACTCACGGCATCAAATAATAGTGATGCAACTGTGCTCGTCATAACCAAAACGTGGCTAGGGTTGACACTGTAAAAACATCACAACTTTTTATTAAATAGAAAATTAATCTATTAGTTTGTAATAACAAAGAAAATAACGATAAGACGAGATAATACCTTAATTAAAAACCTAATTTAAATAGATATCTAATGTAAAGCAAAAAATTACTAAATTAAAAATCTAGTAAGTTTCCCTAGGGTGCCCAAAAAGCTGGCAGCATTGCCTCTTTGGTAACCTAAAATACAAAAGTATTTGCTGTTAGTTCGGATTTAACTACATATTATTATTGTATCCTGCAGTGTCCTTATATTATGTACAAATTTTAATATATTCTTCATAAGATAAAATCACATCGAATTGTCTTAAATTTTGTTACATTGATTATCAAAGCTATTCTTATTTAAATGATTAAGTTTTCCTTTTGGTTTGTTTGGAAATTTCCATTCATTTATACCTATATTTTACCGTCGATTTTAAAAGAAATTCGCGTATCTCATAAATAAGATCAACAAATAATTAATTATATTCAAATAGGTACCTAATGATTCAAAATCACTGGATTTAATGGGCACTATTTTGATACAAAATTCCATTCTACCTATTAAAAATCGTTTAACAAATTTACCATCCAATCACATTTATAATATCTGTTCTCACCGATAACGCTCATAGTCCAATGATATTAATCTATCAAACAGAACAATCACACCTGATTGGCTCGCCGTATTATCCTGGCTGTGTAGAACGTAAACTATTCATGATAGATATCTGAATAATATACTAATGGGAGCACAATGTTGGTGTTACAGATTAAACACCTCATGAATGTACATAGTTAATAGGTATTACCTATGGAGCTAAAATAATGTTGTTTTATGCTATTAGCTGGTAATCAATATTTATGATAATGTTTAGATTATTCTATACTGGGAATAAAGCAAAGATTATCACGAATTATACACGCATGAAATATCTATTAAATCAGCTTATTTTGGGTCAATTTAGTTGCCGATTCACACCTTCTTGATCCTAGACGAGCATAGAAAAACTAGACCCTCCACCGAACTAACAACTAAACTACTGACACTTAGCCTTATTTCTAAGTAATTTATTCTATTGTATCTATATGTATAGTATAAGCACACAATGCAGAGCGTAACCAATATGAACTTATTTCTATTAAACTCTTACTGTTTTGACCAAGATCTTAATTTATTAAGATTGTAATTTTATCTAGAGCTTTTAAGTAGTGGCAACCCTAAACAACAAGGAAGCGAGTGCGTCACGTACGACTGTTTTATGCCAACTCACACAATCTCCGCGCGCCCGCGTCTACCTCGACTGTAACAATCCTATTGACAACCTACTAGGTACCTACAATAAAGCCTTCCAACTTCCTTGTTCAAGTAAATAGGTCTACTTGCGAGCTTTCTAGTTTCAGTCAAATCGTGCGTCCTATTTTCTACATCTACCAATCTATGTTATGCATCTATTTATTTAAAAGAGAAAGGTACCGTCGCCTGCTTAAATTGCAGCCCTCGGTGGAGTTCTAAAATTACTATTATTGGAACGTTTTCATTATAATATTTTTTGTTTGATAAATTCATAAGTTAAAAGACTTTAAACTTCAACTAAAGCAAGTGCCTAGAATTTTGCTTTGTGTTGAAAACATTCTTATAACAGCCGTTTTAGGACGTATGCGAACACTTAAACTGGAATTTAGGAAATTTAATTTACCAAGGTTAAGGGGTAAAATTGGCTGATAAAGTTTGTAGTTAATAGTAACTATTATGTATTTTGTGTTTTTAGGAAGTCAGTATCACTTTTAAAGAGACTCCAACTGTCATTAACGCAGTTAAAACCGTGGGGCGCAACTAGTTTTCTATAAAACCTCTATCTTTACAAAGAAAAGAAATAAAAGAACCAATATCAGATTAACACGATGTTTACCAATCTAATCCAAAGTAAGTGGACAAGTTTCTTGATTAGAAAATATCTTATCTAATGAGTATGAGAGTCTGAACTTGCGCAAATTTTCCATTTCCCAAACTACCGTTATCTTTGACTTAAGTTTAGAAGTTTACGTAGAGTTCTAGAGTTCTTAAGGTAAATAGATTTTTCTAAATAAAAATATAGACTCAGACGGTTATGGTTGTCAACATCAATTTCATCCGTAATTTTTAACCACCAGAGTGAAATTAAACTGCTCTAGCTAAATACAAAAGATCACTTATCTAACTGTCTACCTAGGCATTAAATTTTCGTTTTAAAAGTTATTATCGTCGTGAATGGACTAATCCGAGTAGCCATTTCAGAACCAACCGTGAAAAAGGAGATATAAAACAGCATCTTTAAAGTTGTCGGTCTTTTATTTTAACATTGCGAACCGGCCATTAATTGTTCAGCGGGCTGCGGAAATTAAATTGTTTTCTTTAAACGGTTTACGCCTTTGTGCCGGTTTTCTTTTAATTATAAGTAAAAGTCTCGTTAAAATTGCTTTCTTCTTGATAAGCTCAAATTAGCATTAAGCGTCTACCATTTACGGTAATTATAATTTTCCCGATAGCATCAAATGTAACGATTTATACTGTTAAGTACAATCGACAGGTTTTGTTTAAATCGGCTCTATTCATTTCATGAAATAGTGAAATCGCAGTGAATGAAAGTTTAACAATGGAAGTACTGAACGGTCGCTAAATATAGTCGTCTAACAAAGTTTCCATAGTCAACCGAAGTCGTAATGTTATGAGCACATAGCAAACAAAATTACGGCACGAGCGCTATGCGATGTTACCCTACACTGATCTCGCAAGTATCCGAAACAGGCAATTAAACATGAGCCGACAAACTTCTACATTCTGTGACTAACTTAATAAAGTGAAATTATGCTCTGCGACCCATCTGGAACTCTCGAGACAAAGTGAATTTTCAACAAATTAGTACAAAAGTTTTAATGAACTAGGTCGACGTTGGATATTAGGTATGCGGAGTTTATCCTCATCCATCTGTTGTAGATGTCAACAATCGAACCTTTAAGGACATTACAAGTAAATATCCACCTGAAAATAAAAGGTGGAAAATTCCTTTAAACGAAATTTCCCTAAAGAAATGAATCGAATTATTATAATTTGCTGTCCCTAAATTATATTCGCTTTTCTTTTGAAATATTCTGACAAAGATCAAATCCCGATGGGAGATGAACGTTTCTTTCAAATTACACACAGCCATTATCCGAAATCACCCCGAATCACCGATTCTACTGTTCACCCATTTCTCTTTTCATGTTTATCGTTTTTAATTTTAAACACGTACAAACTCATTTATTCAATTGCGTCATCCATCAAGTACCCCGGCAGCGTGTAAAACATAGGTACAAAGAACATTTCGCTGTCAAATGTTTTTTCTGGTGTCGGGAAATGAACAAAGGGTTAAAGAGGGGGGGGGTGTAGAGGGGGGGGTGTAGACAGGGGGCAGTAATTACCGTTATTTATGAGCGGTTTCTACCCCTCCCGCTGCGACTGCAAGTTGTGATTTTAATTCATTGAGTCTCGAGGCTCTTTGCACCTCGAATTAGTTTGCATAAAATATCGTCAGCCATTTATTTGTAGGGTCCCCATCTGCGAGCTACAAAGCCTTTTCAAAATAACCAAAACTTGTAGGTAGTGGGTAAGTACTTAATTGATAGGCAGTTGAAGTGCCATCACCATAACAACATTTAATTCTACCACAAACAATTATTGAGTGGTTAATTAAACGTTTACGGTTTTCATTCTGATTAAAAGCTTCGATAATAATTTACCACACCCATCATATTAGATTTATAGAAGGTACTTTTTAGAAAACTAAAACAAGCTGACACCGTAACGTTAGAGATAAAGCGCCACGACCGTTTCGTTCCGTTCTGTATTAGAAACCTCATTTGTGAGTATGACATGTTTAGGTCACATTCAACTTTTGTTCACAAAGCTTTTGTTACAGATGACGACTCGTCACACGTGTACGGCGTGATCACATCGGAGGGTCTCTTCGACGGCACGATATGGACGCCGACCGAGGAGTACTACGTGGAGCCGCTGTCACGGTATGACGTCACGCACCCCAACATGCACAGCGTCGTTTACCGAAGGTCGGATGTTGAGCACCCACAGCAGGAGCCCGGCGCGCCCTGCGCCTCACATCTCCTCCATATGAAGCGTACTCTAGGTCATCACGCGGAACTCTTCAATTACACTGATCACATCACTCTCAAAGATCTCTCCCTCGACAACCAAACCGAAGACTTGCGCGGCGAAATACATAGACGCAAGAAACGATGGCTACCCGAAGACGAAATGCAAGACGACGAGCCAAAGAAGAATCCCGAATTACCGCTAGATCTAGACGTCCCTTACACTAGCAACGGGGACCATTTCGATAAGTTAAGCACGCGAAAACCTAAAACTAAAATCGATAAGAGTAACCTCATAACTAAGGTGCGACTCGATTCGGAGGAGTCGAGACCGAAACCAAAGACGCATGTCGAAGTGATAAAGACAAAAGCGGGTGTCGTTACCGTCAGTAAGGATATAGTTAAGAAGGAGCCGGTGGGATATACGGTGTTGACAGCGAACGCGAGTGATGACGGCCGACACGTGAACAAGCGGGCCACAGTCGATCCACGTAAGACGACCTGCCTCGTGTACTTGCAGGCGGATCACATGTTCTATCAGAGGTACGGCTCCGAGGAGGCCTGTATCGAGGTCATGACCAGACATGTCCAGAAAGTTAACGCTATTTACAAAGTTACAGGTAATTTTGAAACAATTTATTACTTATAGATAGATATTTATACGGTATTTGTTACGTACGTGCGTACTATAGCGCTTGGGTACCTTTGAATTTACCGACAAAATAAATTAAGGTCGACGACGACAGCGAAGGAACCCACAATGTTATACTTATGTTGATGTATATTTCAGACTTCAATCAAGACGGCAAGCCCGACAACATAACGTTCATGATCAAAAGGATAAAGGTCCACACGTTAGACGCTCTCAAGGACCCCGCCTACAGATTCCCTAACAATTACGGAGTCGAGAAATATTTGGAACTTTTCTCAGGTAAATTATTGTTGAAGTATTTGATGTTACTTACATACCTATAAGTTATTAAGTTATCATAATCATAACATAGTATAAAACAAAGTCACTTCCCGCTGTCTGTCCCTATGTATGCTTAGATGTTTAAAACTAGTTAACGGATTTTAATGCGGTTTTTTTAATAGATAGAGTGATTCAAGAGGAAGGTTTATATGTATAATACATGCATAAAATAGCCGTGTGAAGCCGGGGCGGTTCGCTAGTATTAAATTAAGTGAATTAGGAATCGTCTTCCATTTAACGATCTATTCATGACAACTTTTTATGATGTGTGTACTTATGGAGTTATAATTTCATATTTCAGAGGAGGACTACGATGCGTTTTGCTTAGCGTACATGTTTACGTATCGTGACTTCGAGATGGGTACGTTAGGGCTCGCTTGGACGGGAGATCTCAAGAACGCAGGTGGTGTTTGTGAAAAGAATGGGGTAAGTTACTTAGAACACGCTTAGAACTTGTTGTAGGTTTAGGTTTAAAGATCTTTATATCTCCAAGATTATACTTTAATCAATTATGAGAAACAATAAAAATTATGCGTAAGTAATATTTCGTACGAGCATACAAAAGTAACAAATATAAAAAAAGTAGTTAGATAAATTTCGAGTGAGGTTTGCCAAACTTAACATATTTTAATTGTAGCGACGCTAGTGTCTTGTTCCATCGCTTAATCCTGGTTAGATGCACTTTTTTAATAAAGACATGTTTTTTGTTCTCTCCTATTATCATATGGCGGTCATCTCATCGTTAATGCCTTTATCATCGACTGCCTGTCCAGCACAGACCATCCATTTTTTAAGCTATTGCATAGCTTTTATCGAGAGCTTTGCGCGCGGCGACCGAAGCAAGAAATTCCGTAACGAAAATAAAACCTAACACCCCGCACTCCGCCTACCAAGTAGCTCGGCCGAGCGTTCGCTTAACGTGTATGTATGTTTAAGGTACGACTGTACGAAGATCGCACGATGCAGCTTTACCGCGGCAGTCCTCGAGTGCCACACGTTTTTAAACTTTCAAATTGTCTTCGTCTTACACGAAAAATACTATAAAATGGTGTATAACATTAAAATTCCAGCACTACCGCGGCAGTATGAAGTCCCTAAACACTGGCATCGTGACACTACTGAACTACGGGAAGCACGTCCCGCCGGC
Organism: Idaea aversata; assembly: GCA_907269075.1. Taxonomy (NCBI): domain Eukaryota; kingdom Metazoa; phylum Arthropoda; class Insecta; order Lepidoptera; family Geometridae; genus Idaea; species Idaea aversata. The sequence goes on from OU026091.1 coordinate 11,859,310, forward strand.
CGTGTCGCATGTCACGCTCGCTCACGAAATAGGACACAACTTCGGATCACCTGTGAGTAATTATGAAGATTAATCCTTTACTGGCGTTCAAGTTTTATGGCTTTCAAAATAATAAGTCAGTTCATACATGTAACATAAACAAGTTCATCGAAAATTAGATAAAGAAGCGGTTGAGGACTACTTAGATTTACTCAAATCTTAAATTTCCTGTGAATAGTGATTTTTAATGTTATGTTCATTCGAAAATCAACAGATTTTTTACAAGCTTTCATTTAGTTTCGCCTGTACCGATGTTTATCATCAAATCTTGCAAATTAAATTTGATCTACTTCCCGGTTACCGATTGAGCTTAAAATTTGAATACATTTGTATTTAAAATAAAGTTCATTTACACTTAGTATAGTCGAAAAATAGTTGCTGATTTTCGGGTAGTTGCCGGTCCCGGTCCATACCGTAACGGTGCTCTCAGTAACTGATCTTCTAAATCATAGGTAGTAGTCGAAATCAGCTAATAACCTAGTCGAAATGTACATATTTTACAAATGTTAATTGCATTTAAACTCCAACAGCACGACCCCGAAGTATGCACACCATTCGGTGAGGATGGTAACTACATAATGTTCGCGCGCGCAACCAGCGGCGATAGGAAGAACAACAACAAGTTCTCACCATGTAGTCTGCGGGCTATTGATCCTGTGCTCAACAATAAGGCGCGCTCGCCTAAAGGATGCTTCACTGGTACGTGATTTCTAAGGAGTTTTTATTGTGTTTGGATCTGGGCAGCTTTGGAAGCTATAATTAAAAGCATTGAGTAACTTTATCTTGTAATTTATCTAAGGGTACGATCAAAGTCAGCGTCAATGTTGTATCAGTTTAGTCACTTTTAAATCTAAAGGTTGTGGATTCATGATGATTTCTCAATGATGTGCTCAGGGCACAGTATTCTGTATGACTATTTGATAATGTCTAGCGCGATATACCTATATGAAAACCACACAAAAGACTATCGACAATCATAGTCGATAGTTCGAGCCAATTTTTTTTTAAATAACGCTGCTATTGTGAGAATGGTTATATTTTTGAAGTCCAAATAACCCACCATGAGTAGGTACTATCCATCCATATGGGTACAAATATTTGTAGTAGGTACCTATGTGCTCTGTATGTATTAGTACTTATTTATTTACCTACTAAAGAAAAGTATATATAATTGTATTCGATATCTGGCCACCATTACACAAGTGTAGTTGCTTAGTTGCTAGATGGCATTGTATCCAATATCCTGCCATATTTATTTATTAAATAATAAACTTACAGAACCTCAGCCAGCTATCTGCGGTAACGGCGTGGTCGAAGAGGGTGAGGAATGCGACTGCGGCTGGGCCTCGGAGTGTACTGACGTGTGTTGCCGGCCGCAAGCAGCCAGGCCTCACTACAAGCCATGCACACTCACTGAACACAGCGTCTGCAGTCCTAGTCAGGTATATCAATAAAAATATAGTTTTAGCAAAAATCTGAATTTGCGTTGTGAAAACTTCAACCCATGCATGGTGAGTATTCTACCGTCGTCTGGTTACCATATAACAAGCCTAGTTTGGAGCTAATATGTATTAAAAATTGTAAGTATTTATAGCAATAAAAATATTAATTTGTGTTATGAAAACTTCAACCCATGCATGGTGAGTATTATACCGTCGTCGTCTGCCCACCATATTACAAGCCTAGTTTGGAGCTATATATGTGTTAAATAGTTAGCCATCTATACCCGTGGCGTTTTAAACCTTATCCAGTTGTAGATGGCTGTGATATCCTAAACCATACTGGACACCCGTGGCGTTTTCAATCTTAAACAGTTCTGGATGTCCATCATGGGGCATCTTAAACTATATTCAGTTCTTGTTGCGTTTTGAACCTTATCCAGCCATTGATATCCATGGCATCTTATACCTTATACAGTTGGGGATACCCGTGGCATTTTAAACCTTATCCAGTTGTGGTTACCCGTGGCATCTGAAACCTTATCCAGCTGTACCTTATAATGTTGTGGAATGTGGATGCCCTTAGCATTTGAAACCTTATACCCCTGGAAGCCTCCCGATCAGAAAGTGGACCATGGTCCTTCAGGCTGGATACGTATGTCCTGCCAAAAACAATATTATTTATCAAAATATCCTCGTATGTTCCAGGGTCCATGCTGCACAGCATCGTGCACGCTGAAGTTCGGCGACAAATGTCGCTCGGACAACGGCTGTCGCGACGCAGCACACTGTGACGGTAAACGAGCTGCGTGCCCTGCCAGTAGGCACAAACCTAATAGGACGAGATGTGATAAGGAACTCGTCTGTTATATGGGAGTAAGTACATTTATCTACAATATTCACTCATAGAATTAGGTACAGACATCGTGAATTGAATTAGGCGCTATGTAATGCGATTTCTATGACAGTACCCAAATCAATGACAAACCTAACTTACCTAAACCAAACCTGAAACTTTTGAAAATAGGTATACAACCTCTTTTGTTAGAGACATGTTTTTCTTTTCTCTAAACTGCCTTTGCTTGCTTGTTTATTATGGTACCTAAAACAATATTTCAAAACCAACTTCGTCTTGTATTTTGACGACCCAGTTGGCACAATGGTCACCATGCCGGACTGCCAAACACAGGGTCACGGGTTCGATTCCCGCCTCAGACAAGTATTTATGCTTAGATAAACATGCTACAGCTAGTATAGTAATAAAATACTTACCTTCTAATACCTTACTTATATGCTTCGTTATTCTCCAGGAATGTACCGGCTCCATCTGCCTCGCGTACGGGCTAGAATCCTGCCAATGCGCACCCCGCAAGGAGGACCCTCGGTCCGCTTGCGAGCTGTGTTGTCGCAGGTCCGGTGGACCTTGCTTGTCTTCCTTCCATTGGAACACCCCACCCTTCGACGTGCCCGATATGTATGCGAAACCTGGCACGCCTTGTAATGATTATAATGGGTGAGTTTTAGCGTAAATGCGTTTTTTTTATTCAAACAATGGTCTTTGAAAAATAAGCATAAATCAGTGAGTATAAATAATAAGTAGTGTAGTGTAGATAGTAAAAAAGTTCTTACGAGCTTTGTTTACCGAAATAATTATAATTGGAATACTTTTACCACGTATGTATCAAATATACTAGAAACCTAGTATGCCTTTTACTCAGACTCTATAATAGACTTAATTGTCACAGAATTTGTATTGTATGGTAAAAATGGTAAAGTTGCTACCCAATAAACTTTGTTTTTATTAAAAATGCGAAATTAGCTCTGTCCGTCTGTTACGTTTTGGCGTCTAAACCGCTCAACCAATTTTTATGAATTTTTGCATGGAAAAAGAAATGATTGGACCTTGGAAGAAGGACTCTTAACCCCCGACGCAAAAGCGATGGGGTGTTATAAGTTTGACGGATGAACCGATTTTTTGATTTTGATCCTTTTGTTTGAAAGGTCAATTAGTCAGGAGGGTTCTTAGCTATGTTTGATCGAAATCAGTGCAGCCGTCTGAAATTTGTGGGGGATGAAAGTCAGAGGTTAAAAAACATCTGACTTTCATCCATTCCATCCATCAATTAAAAAATTCTAAATTAAAGTTTTTATACTGTGCTAGTCGAATCAAAAATGACAATTTGTGTAGATACTGCGACGTGTTCCAACGTTGCCGCGAGGTGGACCCGTCAGGTCCGCTGGCCACGTTGCGGAAGCTGCTCCTCTCAGACGAGAGCATCGCCGGCTTCAAGCGGTGGGTGTTGCGACATTGGTACGCGGTGCTGCTCATACTCCTCGCTGTCATTGCATTACTGGTAAGGACCATTTTTTACAATTATTAATAATCTAAAAACTAAACTTAGTCCTAAGTTTAAATTATGAAACGTTTTGAACCAAAAAGGAATCTTAGGCAAAGTTGTTTAGGTATACTTATTATTGGTAAACTTGAAGATAATTTCAACAATGTTACCTATACCTATTATTATTTTTTTCGAACTTATAAGACCTTGAATTGGATACTAACAGCTAAGTTAGTTATCTTTTCGTTTATTTTTCTCCAGAAATGCTGTAGCATTCTTGATGCTGTCGCTGATGATATGTATTAAAACAGTTTTTAAGGTATCCAAAAGTAGGAAGCTAGGAGTGTGTGATCTTGATCATTTTACTTCATTTCATTTATTTGCTTTCATATTGTATAATAGATCTTACAGAGTCATACCTAATAGTCCACATATGAGCCGTGTGGCGACAGACCGAGGTTTTTCTTACAATAGGTACTCGATAAACAATAAACTCGTCTAGTTAATACATTGTTTTTTTGATGTTCAATAATGAGGTAAGTTGGTAAGGTACTTTTAAGTAGGTTATCATGTTTGCTAGTCTAAATTGAAACATCTGTGCTATTAACCCTTAGAGCTCGTTCCCACTTGTCGGGTGTCGAATCCGTATATTAATCGGACGTTCCAGTGGCAAAGCATTTCATATCTATCGTATATATCATATCGAAGCTATCGCTATAAGCTATAGGCGCCGACACAAAATCGGTGTCTGACAAGTGTGAATAGCTTTATATGAAATGCTTTGCCACTGGAACGTCCGATTAATATACGGATCCGACACCCGACAAGTGGGAACAAACTCTTAGAGTAATCATTTATTTCATTAACCATTATCTAAAGCTAGGCATCTTAGTCTCCAAAACATATAGTACACAGACGCAGGGTTAAGATGGTTGATACGCGATATTTTAAGTCCGCCGCCCGTATGCTTTCCACTATGTAGCTTCACTACACAGGTCTTAATAATGACTGAATGTCTCTTCTTTCAGTTTGCCAGTACCCGTTTCCTCGGCCGCCACGGCAAGAAGCTTAAGTCAGTGACCATCATCCACTCTTCCACAACAGAAACCGTCCGATTGCCTGACGCTGCAGACCAGGGCTTGATAGTCCATACTGCTGTCAGGTAACCATTACATACATATAAATAAAAAATTACTTATATTGAAACAGCTGTTGCCTTGCCTGCGACTACGTTACGCGTGGCTGTTTTGTTTTATATAAGTACTAAAACCTTGAATAAATCTATACTAATATTATAAAGCTGAAGAGTTTCTTTGTTTGTTTCTTTGAACGCGCTAATCTCAGGAACGGCTGGTTCGAATTGAAAAATTATTTTTAAATAAATAAATAAATAAATAATAAATATTTCAGGACATATTACACATCGCCATCCAGCCTCAAGCTAAGCAACTTAATGCTTGTGTTATGGGTGCCAGATAACGGATAAACTACTTATATACTTTTTTTTTTGTAAATATATACATATTATACATATAGGAAACACCCAGAACCAGAAACAAGAATTTATGATCAGCATAAATACTTCGCATTTTTGTGTTGGATAGTCCATTTATCGAGGAAGGTTATAGGCTACTTTTTATCCCGATATTCCCACGGGATCGGGAGTTACGCGGGTTAAACCGCGGAGCGCAGCTAGTATAATTTATTGCAGGACATTCCACACATCGCCATCTAGCCCCAAGCTAAGTAACTAGACTTGTGTTATGGTAGCTAGACAATGGATATACTACTCATATACTTTTGTTTTGTAAATATATATATACCTACTTATAATACATAGAAACAACTAGACCACAGACAAATATCTAAGCATAAATACTTGTCTGAGGCGGGAATCGAACCCGCAACCCTGTGTTTGGCAGTCCGGCATGGTGACCATTGTGCCAACTGGGAATCACTTATAAAAACGCATCGATTTTGATGCGTTTTATAGATAGAGTGAGTTTGCGTTGCGTAGTTTTAAAGATCTAATACATAGGGACAGACAGCGACTTGTGGGAAGCGACTTTGTTTTATACTATATAGTGATAACACGAAATTAATAATTGGTATTTTCTGCAGATCAAAACTTCCATTGAAGAAGAAAGTGGCCTTGCGCACGCGCGCCTACAGAAATAAGAAAGATCACAAAAACAAGCAAGCCGACAAGACTTCGCCGACGCACAATGTTAATAAGAAACGAGTAAGTACCTACATATCCACATAAGCTAAAAATAATTCATTTGTTATAGAAGTCTAACTTTTGTTATGTTTTATTGTTTCAGAAACCCAGCAATCAGCCCAAAGTTGATGAAGTACCCAAAATAATTAAAGAAAACGCTGTAATCGTCACAAATGCAGAAGGAAAGTCACCCAAACATGTTATCCTATCAAAACACAAAAGTAAAATAAAGAAACGAAAACCAAAACTAAAGAAGGAAACTATCGACTACAGTTCTATGCAGAAACATCCCTCTTCACCTGCGAAAGACACTGAAGCTCTGACAAAGGTGCAGAAGTGGCTGCTCAGCTCACCACAACCGACAGTGATACCGAAATCCAAATCCATACCTCTAGGCCTTACGGAGAGAACTCAAAGACAAGTCCAGAAAGGTACGAGGAAAACTAGACCGTCCAAAAGCGCAACTAATCTTTTGTCTGGAGAAAAGGCTAGGTTGCAAGTCGTGTTCAAACCGCCATTCAGATTTAGCGTTAAAATTTGTAAAAGTGACAAAACCAAAGTCGTGCTCGATAAGTCTTCTAAGCCTGATATGGATAAGAAGCGTAACGAGACTGCGCCTCTTCAGACGTGTGCTGCCGATGGAACTAAACTGAATCCATCCACTAAAGCGCCTAAACATTCTAATTCCACAAGGATCGCCGAATGTCTCGCTCCCAGTGCATCTAAAATAGAAAAAGCTCAACACCAAGATAACGCTGACCACGGGTACGCTAATCTTTTACCCCGAAGCGCCAGCGATTGTAAATTAAAGAAAATACTGCCGGAAGTAAAAATTAAAAGTGGACACAAAAAGAGCAGCTCTGTGGGTCAAAAGAAAGAAACGACCGAGAGCCGACAGAATCTCATTCCTCAAGAGGAAGACAACGCTCACGTTTATGAGAACATCGTAATGTCACAAGACTCGTTTGTGCCGAAAAGCTGCAGCATGCCGCGGCGTCAGGCCAGTGTCGGCATCTCGCGACAGAGTAGCTACGGCCACCTGCCTCGTGTTCAGATGCGCCCTCACAGGCACAGCACAAACAACGTGAACAGGTCGAGAACTAACAGCACCTCCGACATCGAGCACTTCTACAACGTCATCGAGTCCTTGAGGAGAAATAACAGCAATCCGGCGAGCGCTGGCGGCGTCTGTAACACTAACACGAGCAGCTCATCAGGCAGCAGTCGAGCCGAGACCGCACTCGTCAAGACCGGCTCCACCTCCCGACACGGCAGCAGGAGCTCCCGCCAGAACAGTCTAGTCGACAGGCCAAGCCCTATCAACCCTACGAAACTGAGGAGGCAGCACAGCGAGCTCGAGCTGAGCGAACCCCGAGACTCGAACGGATCGAAGGGCTTCCAACTAGTCGTGGGGAAAGATAAGCTGAAACGTCAGATGAGTGACAACGAGGTGGGTAGGTCGCGGACGCAGATCGCGATGCCGATGTCCGCGGGCGCTGAGACTCGGCAACCGTTCTGTTGGAACAAGCGTGCTAGTTTGGACTGCGAGGCGTCGCTAACCTCACGGCCGCCTCCCAAACGATCGACGTACACGTTCGGCGAGCTGAAGCACTCCGTCCCGGACGCGTCCGATGACAACGATCGCGTCCGCCTCAAACATGAGGACTTTTTGAACATTCTCGACAAGTAGATTTTCTATTGGACTCGTTACTCGAGTGATCGTTATATTTAAGTATCGTATGAACAATATTAATGTGTATTGTATACATATGTTAGAAATATAATTCGCAATGTAACTAGTGGCGGCCGATGTAAATATTGTAATTTGCTTTTAATATTAGGATTAAAGTAATCTGACACTGAAACAGATCATTGCGCAGTCGTTTCTAATGTAATTGTAATGTACATACCTACTTACACCAATTAATAATATTAAATTCTTTGTTAGAGTAAGTATTAATGTAATAATATTCTTACACATTACTTAATATCATAAAAATTAATTCAGAAATATACGTATAAGTACATTAACATGTTGTGGTGGCTGGCGATGGTCTAGTTTCATTGTAACGATCTCTTTAAGGTGAATCTCTATTTTTTCTACAAGCTATGTACAAATCAACTCAAAACTATGTAAAGTGTTCATATTACATTATTTAATATTTTATTAGGCATCTACGTTTTTTGCAACAGAAGTTTTTATTTTATTTTCCAATCTATTTAATTATTAAGTCAATTATTGTGTCAATATATCTTCAAAATATTCAATAAAAATTCTTTATCTCCTCCAGTAATACAGCTAAAAGTAAAAACCTAAAAAAATATGGTACGACTTACGTAAGAGTTTTCATGTTTTTCGCGGATCATGACGATTAAAAAGTTCTTCTGCGCAACGCCAAACGAAATACACATTTAAGTTTTCTTTTTTGTATTTGAAAATCTATTGTCTTCTCTATTCTTAACAATATCAAATAATTTATTTGATCAGCATCATCTATAAACATATTTTTCTATAGTTATTATTAAAATGGAAATCAAACGAAATTATTTTTCAATATCTACTACGTAATACAAACTCAGGGCTGTAAGGTTAAGTTTTGTTCAGCGATATCTGGGATAGAAGTCGGTTTAAGTAATTCACATTAGTAAGACAATATTGTAGCTCGTACGGTATATTTAATAAAGTATTCAAATTATATTGTAATTAATACGCTGTCTAGGTGTTAGTATACAAAAGTATTTTATTCGTTTCTCGACTAAATTGATTTGTGTGATATTTTTGAATTTGTAAAAAAATCTTTTTCGAGAATTAAGTGTAAATGGGTACAATGAATGGTAAATTATTTCTGTCTCAGATATAAATCAGGGACTGTACAGACGAGTGACTTTTAGTCCGCTGAAAACGATACCATTTTATAAAAATTCTCAAGTTACAGTTTGCTGATGATCATGCTTTTGGCCGATAAAAGTTCCTCGTCTGCGCAGGCCCTTAGAATGTGTTCTATTATGAGTCAAGCGAAGGCTTTGCGGCTGTGGTACAGCGTTTATGAGCTTCGTCGTAGGAAGATAAGGGTAAATCATAAATGCTATTTAGGAACTGATTTCTATGAGGATACTAAAAGTATTGGAAATGTTACAAATTTGTATTTTAAGCTAAACCGTGGATAATGCAAAAATATTACATAGAGCGTAACCAGTTCAAAAATGATGATAGTGCGATGTGCAAACGACGGACTAAGCCTTAGTTTACCAACAACGTATGAAACAATGCTGACATAACAATTTGTGTGTTATTGTGTGTATGTTGGCGGACAAAAAGTCTATCGTCTGCGCAGCGCCAAGTAAATTTTTCTATTAAGAGGAAAGGGTACCGGGGGCTTTCTCCATACAAACTATTACAAACGTAGTCGACTGTTTTCTCCCTGGATAATGACACTAGAGCAAATATTTTTGGTGCATAAAACGTAAAACTGCCATGACCATGCCCCTATTTTTTGTTTTTTTTTTAATTTTAATTTTTTTAATAATTAGAAAATTAAAAAAACCAAAACATAGGGGCATAGTCATCGCAGTTATAGGTTTTATGGCACAAAAATATTTGTGCTAGTGTCATTATCCAGGGAAGAAACAGTCGACTACGTTTGTATGGAGAGCGCGCAGGTACCCTTTCACCTTAATCTTCAGTATTATTCGCAAATATGTATTTGGTAGATTCAAAATTTATGTATTTTAGAAAATAATCTGTAATCTTTAGAAATAAAAAAATATGACAAATCAGCAAAATAAATTGTGAACGCACAAAATAATATCTACCTACCGGCTTTATCACCCGAGAGAAAAATATAAATGGGCATTTATGATAAGTACATAAGTAATTTACCTTACTAACGTTGACGTAAAAAAATTACACGGCAAGGTTTCGTTAAAAAATGTTACTAACTTATGCGAAGCAAAAGATAAAAAAAAATTGATAAATAGTTATTATTTGAAACTGGCTATTACGCATAAATCGTGCGAAGCCAAGTTTACTCAGAAAAAAACCTACAATAACAATATTTGATTCTGCAAAGCATGGATTAAAAGTTGCTGGACGCCCTGTTAAAACGTGTTATAGTAATTAAGGCGAAACATTTGTTTAAAAAGCTTAGTCTCGGCCTTTAGGAATCATATGTACCTAGGTGGCCCTATATTATTAATTTAGATATACCTTTTAATTTTACTAACGGACATAATTTTATTTTTAGTTGTTATTGTATGATAATTTGGTAATTGACCATGATCTCGCTAATTTGTTCCAAGTGCCTTATGAACAAAATTATTATCTACGAATACATTCCTAATACTTAGGTACACCTACATAATATACCGAGACATTCCGTTTCAGTGTTCTTAAAAACTTTAATGATCTTGACTCTAAAATTAGTCCATAAAACATAAAAGTACATACTAATTAATGTGAGCAAATTGTTTTCATTATGTAATTTACTTAATTAGCCTGTGATAGAATGCGTTTTAATTAATTATCATAATATATTATTTAACTTTTCTTGGAAATGTATTATCAGCTGTTAATTACCTATCCACTATAAATACAAATTTGTAATATAAAATTCACTTTCTAACATTATAATTTTCTGCATTTTTAAAAGAATTAAAAATACTCAAAAATCACAGTGTATTCATTTTATATCTTTACTAGCGGTCCCGGCAAACGTTGTTTTGCCATTTAAAAAAAACTGGGCTGACTTGTAAATCTAAACCAGCCAGGGCGCCACTCACGCATACAAAAAAATCATTCAAGTCGGTCCAGCCCTTTAGGAGGAGTTCAGTGACATACACACGTACAGTAGAATTATATATTTATAGGAGATTAATCCAGGTCTCCAGCTATCTAAATACCGAGTTTCATCGCAATCGGTCCAATAGTTTTTGCGTGAAGGAGTAACAAACATACACACACACAAACTTTCACATTTATAATATTAGTAGGATACGATACGAAAGACCCCATGATGACCCCCAAAATAAATAATATGTAGGTAGACTGTAAATAGTTTTCACGTGGATTCTTCAACTAAAACCTTTTTCAACTAAACTTTTTTGATACTGGCCAGTAACCACAAACAAAACTATTTTTCGAAAAATTCGCGTTCTTTTGTTTTTTATTTGTCATAATTGTTGATGAATTGAGTTTGCATCATGAGCTTAGATTTTATTTTGATTTTGTGAAATAAACTGAACAGCATAATGGCTCCAATACGATATAGCCTCCACTATGAGGACTACTCCGAGCATTTGATGTCGAGATTTGGAAAGTTGCTTCAGATGCAATCGTTAGTCGATATGACGCTTATGTGTAGCTCACACACTTTACGTGTTCACAAAGCCGTTCTTGCTGCTAGTAGCGCTTATTTTCAGGTAAGATGAAAAACCTTTTTGGAAATTATGTAAAAGTTATTGCAATATCCAGACCAGGAAACTAGCAAAGGGGTACTTTGCAACACAAAAGCAGTTTACAGTTTGACTTAGAACTTTTTACTTATTATTAACTAGCGACCCGCCCCGGCTTCGCACGGCTATATTATGCATGTATTACACTTTTAAACCTTCCTCTTGAATCACTCTATCTATTAAAAAAAACCGCATCAAAGATCTAAGCATACAAAGGGAAATAGGGACAGAAAAAGCGACTTTGTTTTAAACTATGTAGTGAAGAGTTTTAAGTCAAATTATGGGTACTTTGCTAGTTTCCTGGTCTGGAGACTAACTTTTATGCACCTTAAGTATGTTACATTTTAGATTTACCTACATATTTCAAGATTTTTCCTTAAAAATTCAGTCCCAGGCAATGTTAAGCTCCTAAGCTCGTCGCCTTGTCTAATACATAAATTATTATTGTCTTTTTTTTCTAATTTAAAAAGGAAGTACTACAAAAACAATTGGGAGAACCTCTTATTATTCTAAAAATGCGCTTCAGCGTGTTAAAATGTCTTGTCGAATTCATGTACTGTGGCAAAACTCAATGTTTAGAGGAAAACTTAGACGAACTCGTATCGGCTGCACAATTTTTGAAAATTAAAGGCTTGTCGAAAGTTACGAAGGAAGGTCTTGGAATTACTAATTCAGGTACTTACTTTGAAAATAAAATACTTAATAATAGGTAATAGGTATTACCCGTTTTCTCCTGTAGTTTATCAATAGTTCTATTCAAATCGGGGGTTGTCCTTGACTGCATTTTATAGTGCGGACAGGGATAATCGCCGGTTTGATGTCCACATCATACTTTACCATTAAACTTGTTATTGTAGAGGGCCTCTACGTGTTGGCTTCGGCCCCACGCGTGCTTTCCAAAGGTCCGGGACTCCATAATCCCGTGATATAGGACAAATAATAATATCTACTTGATCCTGTAATTCTGGTACAGGATCAAGTGTTTTTAGAAAAGCAACCACTAGACTCAATTTGAATTTAGGTTGACAGGTCCAAAACTTTGTACCGTAGTTTTCTTACGCACGGGCTGTCGGCGTAGTACATACGTAGGTAAGAATCAGCAGTTTAAATTAACGTTTTATGGTTTATTTTAACTTAAAATAAAAGATTTAATCAGTGTTTATAGGATGAAGTATTTAGGCCTAAGTATTTTACACTAAGGCCATTTTTACGAAAGAAAGTTAGCCTTATCACTAATACTCCATCTCCTTCAGGCTTTCTTTTTGTTCAGATGAAGGTAAGTATATTGAATAATTGAGTTAAAATCCAGTAAAAAAATTCAAAAAGTAACGTAAATTTTCAGGTGATCTTCCTGTATTTACGCCTCCTGTTGTCATCAATAGACCGCCTCAATCACTGATTGATTTACATTCACAGGTAACTTTAATACTATCAACAATTTATTAAAATGTTTATGACCAAACTGATGTGTCCATTTTGAATGTTTGTTTTTTTTTGTGAGTCTTGTGAGAGTTTGTACTTAATTGATGTTTTCTATTTGTAAGGATGATCTAAAACAGACCTCATCACAACTCCCGCCGACGTCAACTGCAGGACAACCCTTGGATTCGTTCGGAAGACCTAACAAGGTAGGTTAAGGTACTCATAATATAACAAGCGTAAAAAAACTTCGGTTCCTGGAAATCACGTAAAATTTGGGTACTGAACTTATTTCGATGAGATCTGCTGTAGAGGTGGCTGGACTTCCGAAGCAACACACGCTACTTTTATCCATTCCTACGTAATTGTGAGTGCTAGTATCTTAAAAAGACTTCATGGTGTGGCACGTAAACTTGCCTCACCATGAAGTTTCCACTGGCACAATTGGATCGTGAACTAACACGGACCCTCTTTGATAATTATTTGATTTTATTATTATTTTTATAGGACACAGTTGTACGCATCCCTTTCGACATTGAAAACGGCAGTGGTTCTTCAAATGTCGACTACCCAGACATGCCTCGTACGATCAAACCACGAAGGGGGCGTCCTAGTGCAAGGGTATGTGAAAATACTAAGAAAACTTCAATAAATTACGTACTAATGTAATTATGTTTTAAATATGTTATGTTGCAGAGATCTGGTGGCTGGGAAGGTCCTGGAGCCTTAGGCCGAGCAGCCGAAAGGGCTCTCTTGAGACGCGAACAAGATTCCCGCAAGGCAATACATCAGCTCAAGCATCTCCAAACCAGACATATGCAGGCAAGTTACTAGTAAAACACAGTACAATAAATAGAACCAAATCTATAACCTCTTGTTTCACCACGGTCTAATTATCAATTTTTATTTTTACAGGACTACATGGACAGAGTGACACTATCCCAAGCGGTGAACAGCATATGCGGCCCTGAATCTACGAGCTACATGAACATGGACAACGACCTGATGTATATGGATAACAATGTCACAAACACACCGTACGGGAAAGAAAGCACCATGTCAGACATGCCTTCTAGCTACACCAGTTCAAATGCTACAAATTCCAATGACAATAGCGGGGATGGTATAAGCACTGCAATGTCTCAATACGTCAATGCTCTAAAGAATGCTGGACTCCCGACAGATCTACCCATACTCTTTGAATCTGGAGACGGTTCCTACATCAACGTTAACGAACAAGTCTTACTAGATATGGTACAAAGCAGTGAAATACAGTACGAAGTTATAGAGCAGCCTAATATTATTGAAAAAGTAGCCGATCCCAGTGAAATTAAGAGCATTGACGATCTTTCTAAGTCTATAGAAAGAGGCGAAATGCTGCTCGGTAATAAGGGTTATCCAGCATCGAACGATTACAATAAAGATTCAGAACATTACAGTCGCGCTGAAGATCCTATTAATAGTCTCAATACTATTCTGCCTGATAATCTAGACTCGTTTGCAGAGCAACAGAATTACGTTGTCCTAGATTCACAACTGCCGAATAATAACAGTGCTCTCGATAGTACCAATGATTTCTCGTGCATCGATGGTGATATGCAATTTTTTACGAAATCTATGAGCGATGATGTAAAAAAATATTATGAAGATCAGCAGCTTAATGATGCAAGGGTTATGGAGCAGTTGTGCCCTACGAGCAGCTCTATGGATACAAACTTCAGCATGTCCCTTCTAGACTCAAAAAGTTCTCAATTAACTGATAATTTGAATCAGCAGTTTAACAGATCAGACGATATGAGAAGAAATGAAGATTGCTACGATTTCAGTTTACCGCTGCCGCAAAATAACGATTTCAAAGAAGATCTAGACTGCCTCATTGCTACTCCAAGACGAAATGATGACGATGGCGACTATGAAATGAACAATCAGTTAGACAGAGAAAGAGCCCAAGCAAAAGAAGAAATTATAAAGGACTTGATGAGCATAGAAAGCAAAATAAACATGACACAAACTAATTCTGAAAATGAGAATACACAACTGCTTAATGAACCTAACATACGAGATTTCCCCACTTTGGATGAATTGAACGAAAATGAAAGCGATCAGCCACAAGACAAAGATAAAAACATAAGTGAAGCAGTTCCACCGAGTCTGCCATGGGACGGTTTAGATATAAGTGACGAATCATGTAGGAATGATCCTGCTAACAATCATGAGGACAATTTAACTCCTGAGTCCGATTTCAGACGTTCTGTTATAGATTTGACAGAGGCAGGGAATGTAGAAAAGTGGGATGGTATTATGCAAGACGAATCTTTGAATAAGGAGAATGAACCGCCTACGGATAGTCAAGATAATACTGACTTGGATAATGATATTCCTTTTGCTGTAGGTTTGCTTCCGATGAAACAATCACAAGCTGGTGAGAGTAATCTGATGAAACGGAAGAGTTCTATTGGCCTCGACCTACTGGAGAGTGTTGATGCGAAATGTTTAAGACGTAGAGCGAAGAGGAAATTGTAATTAATTACTATTGCATGTTAAGTTACTTATCAATACAACATAAATAAATAATTCTTATTTCTTATTTAGTATATTATTTACCCTATTAGCTGTGCCCCGCGGTTTTACCTGCGTTATTTCGTTGATAATATAAGGTGAACCATGACCTTCAGATAAGAGCTATCGAATAGTGAAAACCATATTTTAATAGGTTCAGTAGTTTAATATTATTGTTTTAATGACCCATAGACTGTATTTTTGACTGTTTTTTTTAATTCATTAACTACCCACCGCACTACCACTACCGGTAGTGTCGTAGGGATTTTTTTCCTTCTACACTACTCGCCAGTATCGCCGTGCATATTATTATATTCACGAAGATGTTAACTACTGGCTTAGTCAACCATTTGCTCTATAAACTAGTCGTTGGTCTGTAAAAAGTACTAGGCAATCAGAAGTTAGTAGAAGGTACAAAATACAAATCACACACAAATCACACATAACGTCATCTCACTTTCTTCAATTTTTCTCCTCAAAGAGTATGTGATGGCCATGAAGGAATTGGAAATAAAAAATGAAAGTCTTGCCTGCCCTTTTGGGAGTAGGTATAGGTATTAATAAAAAAATATTGCCAAAGAAAAATTTTAAACATAAAATTAATCTAAAATTCTTAAAGACGTGCTCAAAAAATATTTACTTTTTCTGTTTTTAGTATTTGTTGTTATAGCGACAACAGAAATACATCATCTGTGAAAATTTCAACTTTCTAGCTATCATGGTTCATGAGACACCATGGACGTAATATTATGTCCATGTGAGACACAGCCTGGTGACGGACGGACGGACGGACAGCGAAGTCTTAGTAATAGCCGTAGACGTAATAGCACAAGAATAGGGTCCCGTTTTTACCCTTTAGGTGTGCTTTAGGTACGGAACCGTAATAAAACTGGAAAAATAATTCAATTAACTCGAGCATGATTTCACATTAGATATCTGACAGTTTTTTTTGTAGGCCTACCCTCTACTGAGTTCTGATTGCCTGGTACTTACAGACCAAATTACTATCAAAAAATTTACACGGTAACGGAAAGAGAGCAGTTGAAAAAAGAGAGAGATAGCGTTATAATTTTTTTTTGTATCTTCTACTGACTTCTTATTGCCTAGTACTTACAGACCAATTTCTATTGAAAAGTTAACACGATAAAGGAAAGAGAAAAATTGAAGAAAGAGAGAGATGACGTTATAAGTGTGATTTTATATACCTTCTACTGAATTCTGATTGCCTAGTACTTTTTACAAACCAATGGCTACTTTATACAGAAGGAAAAGTGGTGTTGGATTCGTAGTCGGTTGCAACTCAATGTTTTTTTATTCCCAACATCTCTTATAAGAGGAACACTTTTCATGGTTTATTGCAACAAGGCACGTATAAACCGTTAATTTAATACTTACAAACAATACGAAGGGTGTAAACATTATGTTGGCACCTAGCCCGTTGTAAACTGAATATATGCCACGTTACCCACCCTGCACTCGTCCCGTTTTCCAATTGTCACGAAACGAATAGTGTTCCCTACGCGCAAGATTTAATAGGATATTTGTACTAGGCTGTAAGAACTCTGTAGGAGGTATACTGCATCGTATAAGAGCAAGCCCGTACAAACCACCACCGCCACTTTCCGTGACTGTGTAAATTGTTCGATAGTAATTGGTCAGTAAGTACTAGGCTATCAGAACTCAGTAGAAGGTATCCCACAAAAAAACAATTACAGACCAATGGCTTACTTTATACAGAAGAAAGTGGTAGTGGGCGGAGGAGGTGGGCGTGGCGTCGACAGCACGTAAAAAGGGAAGGAGCGACGTCGTCGTTCACTCACTCTTGTTCCAGCGTTCATCGAGACATCTCGGAGAGCGATGTCGTTTGTCGCCCAAATAGCGCGATCGGGTTCCAATCCTGATGATGCGTCGTGTAGACGCGAAACACGTGTCGTGGTTAATTAATGGTGTCACTAACACTAATTATTTCTTATCCTCATTGCATACCTCGTCAAGTGTCGGAAGGCGGTGCTCATAGCATTTTGTGTTTTGGCACTAGGTTCGGCAACTCAAATAACGTTTTTTATATTCACAACATCTGAAAAGAGATGTGGGGAACACTTTTCGTGGTTTTCTGTAATATTTATTCCACGTTCCATAGTTGGACCACTACCCTACACTCGTTTCATTTTCCGATGGAAAAGACATTTTATAACTTCACGTTATCCCCCATAACGGGAAAGCGTCAATGGGGACAACAGAAATAAATTTTAATCATTTTATTAAGTTCCGCTGTCCCCATTGAATGGGCACAGAGTCAATGGGGTCAACGAGAATACACCATCTTTTTGAACCATCTCGTGTTCAAAAAGATTACTGTCCCTAAGCCTAAATAAATATATAAAGGAAGAAAGAACAGTTATTTTTTTACCTACTACTACTACTTACTACTAGCTTATCTAAATATATCTACATAATAAAAGCACTATTATTTTATTTAATAATTTTATTTTATTCGTAAACGTTACATATAAAAGTTATCAACATTATAAGGCAATCACGTCACGATTACAAGCGCTTATTCCCAATCGTTTGTACAATATATACCTACTAAGTTTTATCTCTTTTGTCTCATTTTTATCACTGAACAACAATATTGGAGCTTCGCTTAAAAACAAGTTTGATAATATGAATAGCCTAAATTTGAAAATTGATTAATAAATGTAAAAAAAGAGAACGTAAACAACCCATTTCACTAAATATGCGATTATAAAATAAACCGAATTATTGCAATAGTTTTCTACACTAAGAAACAGTCACTAGGTAATAATTGGTTGTAAAATTAATCTCATAACTTACTTAAATAATTGATTCCATCAAACTATACATAGCTATCAAATAAATATGAGTTAACTACTTCAAAAAGATAAAAAAATTACGAGATCTTTGAAATAGATATTTTCCAAAGAATTCTTCAATAAAATCAAAAATTAAAAAAAAGCTTTCTTTTTATTTACGACAAATGCCCGTAGCTTCACCTATACATATTGTGGTTTTAACACTTTATATAAACACGTTACCCTACCTTGCGTCGCGCAGTCGTCGTCGGTTAAAAATACAATCTATTGAAATCTCTAACTGTACAAATATGGGATAATACATAATTATGTACTGTACAAACGTGTGCCTTTATTGTATAAAAAAATAAGTAAGTATAAAATACATAATATCATAAAAAAATAATCAGATCATATAAAATGGCTCGGATTGGTGGAAAACAGTTGCACTTAACGTGTACTTAGGTACCTAACGGCCGCGCTTAGAAACGTTCCTAAGTGACGTTTTAGTTAGGCAATGCAATGTAACTTACAAGAGCGAGAACATAAATAAATATTGCAGGACATTCCACACATCGCCATCTAGCCCCAAGCTAAGTAACTAGACTTGTGTTATTGGTAATAGATAACGGATATACTACTTATATACTTTTATTTTGTAAATATATATACTTATAATACATAGAAACAACCAGACCACAGACAGATATCTATGCATAAATATTTGCCTGAGGCGGGAATCGAACCCGCAACCCTGTGTTCGGCAGTCCGGCATGGTGACATTTGGTAATTTGGTGATGGTAATAGATAACGGATATAGTTTTACTAAGGAACGTTTTTGAGTACGGTCGTAAATCCTTAATTCTAAGAGATTCATGTAATCATGTGATATCTTTTCATAACATTGTGATATCTGAACTTATATTTATTGATATTACAATTATTGTCAATAATTGACCTTATAAAAAATGTATTCAAAATTATAATAAACTTAATAATAAAGTAGTTTTCGATAAAATAGACTTAAATGGAAATAGAAGAAGAATAGAAGTAAAAGATTGCTTTAAAATGGCCGGATGATTATAACAACCTAAACGGAATGTGTAAAGTGTAAATTAAAGGTCGTAGCACATATTATATCAACTCGGAAACGGATCGTCACCGTATCGCCTCCCCGCCGTCAACCTAATGTAAGCGCGATGCCAAGCGATCAGCAGTTCCGAATAAACTCGGCTAGGCTACGGCTAGGCGGGGTGCCGCCGCGCGGTTAGTCAGTATCCGAACGTGAAGTGTAGAAGAAGAAACGCAAGCTAGGGTACAGAGAGTCGTAAAATAGCTTACGTGAAGACGTAAGCGCGGGTACAGCAAGTCGACCACGCACCGTACCGCGGTTCGTGAGCTTGTCCCGAGGCGAGGTGATTACGTTACGATTCCGATTAGTGTGCCTTACAGTAGGGAGTTTCATACAAAGAATACTGAACTGCTCGAGTTGATACGTTTACGAGTTCATACGTGTGTTACGACCCTAACTGTTATTAAAGAAATATCACGAAAAGTTCAGCTGAATCAAAAGTGATATGAGAACTGTTGTTATAGCAACAGTATTCGTTACACCGGAGTCTCTAGCTGTGTACCCATAGGCGTCTGTATGATAGTCTCCCATTTGGAAGGTAATTGTTGGAGAGGACATTCTGCCGTCACCACCGTTTGAATACGCTAGAACTCTCATATTGTACGTCTTACCGGGCGTCAAGTTTGATACGAAAGCTTCTAGCTTGTGCTCTACTGGGATTATTGTGTCGTTCGCTGTGCTCATGTCTTGGTCTATCTCCCATACTCGCACCTGGAATTGTAAAATTCTATGCTATACACACTGGCCTGGATGATTTTTGATTCCAATGTGTCATAACATTGGGATCAAAAATCATCCAGGCCAGTCAAAGTAGCCAAATTTTAGGGGTAAAGTTACTATAAACACCATTATAAATGAAATGACAAAAGTTCCCATCGATCCGACATTTGCTAAAAAAGTTATACGAGGTCTAAAATATTTCTTTTTGCGTTTTTCAGCTAAACGGTTAGCAGTAAAATATGTAAGACACAAGAGTCACCGTTTCTGAAATTCAAAAAGTTGGTAAAAGTTGTGTTCTTCATATGTATGCCGTGTGTGTGGCTATGCTTCCCGCAAACGTTTTTTAGTTTTAAATTCTAGATCATTTAAGGACTATCATTTATTACAGTGGCTGTGTCAGGTTAAACAAATACTTGGAGATCTCAAGTTACCTTATATCCGAGTAGGGGTTCCTCTTCGTCAGTGGGCTGCACGTATCGCCAAACCACGCGCACTGTGGAAGGATTGTACGCCCATACGTTGACGGAAGCCGGGGGTTTCTGTGGCGCCTTACGGAACGTCCGCTCTAAGTAGCGCTCGCTCTCTGGACCCTCACCCGCTGAGTTAAACGCCATCACCTGGTGAAATATACGTCAGTAAGTATCTCAACCAAGGAAAAATCAAGTAGATTTTATAACATTTACTGACCTTTACGTAGTAGTAAGTATCAGGTTCGAGACCCACAATGAGAGCCCAATTTCTAGTTGTTCTGGACAAGTAGTAGATGCACTCCTCTTCCTTATTCACTTGCTTCCAGTACTTCAGGCGATGTCCGATCAGTTTACCGCGCAGTCTCTCCCGTGACTGGTCGATCGGATTCCATGTCACGTTCAAAGACGTCGAGTTGAAGGATCGAGCGTAGACAAGCTGAGGCGCAACCTGCGGCATGTCTTCCGCCGAATATATCGTCACTACTTCGCTCTCCGGGCCAGCGCCGACGTCGTTAAAGGCTTGAACTTTCACGTCGTAAGGCGTGTAAAAGTAAGTCGTCGAAATGTGGACCACCTGCATGCCAATGTTTCCATGTTTCTTCAGCAACTCTGACTGGAATTCGACTTCGGACCCGGTTCGTCGCCAGAATATTTTGTAGTGTATTCCGGGACCATTCTGCAGTGACGATGGCAATGGGCTCCAAGTGATAGTCAAATCACCCGTTTTACCGCCACCTCCGCCGACTTTAAATGGCGCTTGATAAGGCTTGTCAGCTGGAGTCGCGAACTGAGGACTCGGCGCTGATGGCTGTCCAGCACCCAAAATATTAAAAGCTTGAACTCTGAACTCGTAAACAGACCAAGGCATCAGAATTGTAGGTATTGTGGCACGTTTACGTCCATTGTAACGATCGACTTCCACTACGTTCGCTACATTGTCGCTGATGGTGTACCAAGTCGAGTTCCAGTGGGTCCGGCCCGTCACGATGTAACCAGAAACAGGACGACCGTTTGAGTTGCTGTCTGTCCATTCGAGTGTAACTTGCGACTTTTGAATGTTAAGAACTTGTAAGCCTCCAGGTGGTCCTGGTGGGCCTTCGACACGCAGCTGTGTGTGAGATGAGATTCTGACAATAGCTGACTTAACGACGCACTCATAGTCACCAACATCAGACAGACTTACGTTGAAAATAGTCAATTCTCCGCCATCAATTTTAATTCGTTTATCAGCATAGAAATCTGAAGCTTCCTTCATCCTTATTCCATTGTGGTTCCACAAGTAAGCAGTGTCTAAAACAGGATCTACTTCAGCACTGCAATGCAGAAAAATGATTTGACCAACTTGAGTGGTAATTCGAGGTTGAAGTTTTTCAGTAAACCTCGGAGCGCGCAGCACAATCAGACGACCACGACTCTCGTCTGTACCGTACTGGTTCTTAGCAACACACGTGTAAACGCCTTCATCATCCCTAGACAGTTGCCTGATAATCAAATTGCCTAACTCTGTAATGAACCGTTTCCCTCCAGCTCCTATGACAATATTATCTTTCTTCCAAGTGAATGTTGGTTTTGGAGCTGCCTCTGGGTTACACCGCAAAGTAACATTTCCACCTTCAGATCCATATGTCTCAGATTCAAGAGGTCTCTTTTTAAAAGATGGTTTCAGTGACAGAACCCTAAGTTGAGCACTAGAGTAACTGGATTTCAGCTGGTTCTTGGCTTCACATTGGAACATACCAGGGTCTCTGGTAGGGTCTAAGAATTTTATAATCATTACATTGTCTTGAATAATGTATCGATCCTTGTCTTCCGGTTCCAATGTTTTCATAGAGAGTTTGTTTCCATTTTTCCACCATGTGTAGTTAACATCTGGTATACCGAAGGCTTCACAATTCCAATGCAACTCTCCCTTATTGTCCATGTGTTTGTTAGTTAGCGGGATAGTGAAGTTAGGCTCAGCTTGCACTTTAAGGAAGACACTGTTGTAGATGTGAGCTCTGTCATTTCTGACATCACAAATATATTCACCTTCATCTTCAACACCTACATGTGGTAAAGTCAATACCCTGTTGTAAGAACTGTAATGCGCTTTCTTTGGTATCACGCCATTCTTTCTAGTCCAATTGTATGAAGGTACAGGGTATCCAAACGACACACACTCCAACCGGACTTCCTGTCCAACAGTCGGTGCTTCGGGGAAAACTTTTGGGAAGTTATTGGGAAACTTAAGATGTTGGTAATCTGAATTAGGATAAACAAATAAGGGGAAGAAGGGTCCATTACGGCCAGCATCTGACACTTTACTTTGGACATTACAGCTGTAATTACCCCTGTCAATTGTTTCTAGAGCTGAGAAATAAAGACCACCATCGTAAGAGACAAAAACTCTTTTATCCTCCTCCACCAAGTTAGGGAAATAGTTCCGAGCCCACAAGAAGTTCACAGCAGGATAATAAGATGGTGGATCACAGTATATTACCTTACCCCAATACTCTTTACCACTTTCAATTGGCCGTTTCTGATTAAACTCTCGAATAAACCCGAAAGACAATCGAACGGACTCAGATCGAATACTTCCGAACTTATTAGTAGCTGTGCAGTGGTATTTAACATTATCTTTGTCAGTATCAGGATTATAAATCATCAAAGTCCCACCGCTAAGTATGAATCTCGTATCAACAAGTGGATCTATTTCAGTATAAACAGGACTGTCCACTTGATAATCTTCCCTGTACCATTTGTAAACAGGCGAGGGATAACCACCGGCTATACAAATAAGCTGGACATGATAATTCTTCAGAGGATCGTAGATAGTATCCACAGGTTCTTTAATAAAGTATGGGCCCCTCGGAATCCTTTCAGGATCAAACACATCAATACCGTATGTGAAAGATCTTTGTTCCTCAATCAAATATTTCAGTCTCTGAGTCTGTCCTTTGCAAATGAAGTGGTAGTACTGTGTACCTTCAACAGGAAGGAGGCCCCAACGACCTTGTTCATGTGAAAACTTATACACAAGATAATCAGATGGCAGTATGTTGTAGCTAGTATAAGTTAACTGCCGATCAGTGAAAAAAGCATTCTCGAGGCCAGATAACTGTGAGCCATCTGCATCATTCACCCAGTAACCTGTAGATTGCTGATGAGCACCGATATACCACGAGCCTTTCTGTGGATCGATTTTCATAAGCGTAGTGATGATAAAACCATGTTCTTCCGGACTGTTCACGCCTGCTAGGTCCGCTTCGTACGCCTGACATATCTTACGGGCTTCGTTACGAGGTCGGTCGGGTGATTTAGTAAACCGATAACACGATTCTCTATAGCGAATCCAATTAGGAGGGCACCGGTACCTTTCTTCGTAGTCCAAACCTGCGTAGTACGACGCCGTATTCTGAGGATCGACGTCGTTATCTTCACCGAAACCGTCAGAATTATAAATGCTGTCTTGGTAGAAGGAACTTTGGGGCACTGAACTGTAGTCGTTGTTCACAGGAAAGCTGCCGTACGGTATTTGTAAGTTAGGCCGGTATGTGCTGTTTTGTGAATTGTCCGGGTAGCCAGGATTGTACGGCCCATTAGTCTCCAACAGTTGAGTTCTCGCAGAACTTGCTACGGCCAGCACAAGTAAACTGTACTTCATGTTTGACGCTGTAAACAATGGACATTGATTACCAAATAACTTGCGTTTGACACTATGCCGTGATCTTCAAGTTATATATCGGATAAGTTTACCTTTCTATCACAATTTCATCGCGAATTTAATTTAAAATTCGTTTCTTATTTGAATTTCTGTAAAAACGATGACACAAACATGAAAATTAAATATCCGCTAGCCTCGCCCTTCCCCTTCCCTATATTTTGATTGACGCTTCTCCCTCCCTCCCTTCACCCTCCTCTCTTCATGGAAAATGTTACCATTAAAAATATATAAATACCCAAAAAGCCAATGACAGGAAACAATACATCACCTTACATCACTTCATTGACACGATATTTTTAAATCCAGACATCACTAACAATGTTTAACGTTATAAAGAATTGAAAACCGTTTTAATTATTTTTCAAAGAAACTAATGTAACCCCACAATGTTTCTCCATAAATTTGAGGAAGTTTTTTGACAATGGTATTACTAAACCTCTGACCACAGAGTAAAAAAAGAACGAACGTGGTTAGTGATGTGACCATCTTAAAATCGCGCAAGGTTTTGTATCGATTTTCGAATAATCGGCAAATATCGGAAACGGAAACAAAAGAATTTAAAAAAATATATATGTCCTGTTCTATTTTTTCCGACAGTAATGGCGGGCGTTTTGTTTACAGAATGATAGTGTAACTTCAGAAAAACTTTTTATTTTTGACTAATGAACAGTAAGGGGTGCCTGCCTATTTCACCTGAAAACTGAATAAGCTGAATTCGTTCCGTAGTGTTCTTAGTATGCAGGTACTTAGTCGTAATTTATGACTTTTCTTCCATTGTAAAACGGGGTGACTGTACGTTTTCCAAAGGTAAAAAAGTCACAAATCGACAGTTGGCATCCATCCAAATTAATAGATGTATTAATAACGTAGGCTATAATAATAGGTTTGTAAGTAGGTAGGTATTAAGTATAATCGAAAATAAACAAAAATGAGGATTGATTGTTCACATTTTTATTCTTCAGTTATCAACAAAGAAATGTGTCAATATTTATAATAATACTTATTTAAAACGATTTAATTATTACTAAACAGATTTACACAATTTTATTTCCATTCAGAATAGTTTAGGTATTTAACACTAATGTGGTTAGTTACTAGTGGGTAGGTACTCCGACTGAACCATCCATTTTCCGCTTTCATTTTCTCCTAATAATATTTCATCACAGTTCAAACATGTACTTCTGCGTTTCATAATTTTGCAACCAAATGAGGATAGGGGCATGTAACTTGAAAAATGTATCAGAGAGTGAATCCTACTGATGCTGCAACATTTTTCATCTTATTTGCCGCTTTAGTATGCAAAAGGGCGGAACTTGTGCTTATTAATAGAGGACAGAATATAAAATATGCTACTTTTCAAAATATTTCCAAAATATTCCAGTATCGAATAGGTACCACATCAATATTGTAAAATAAATGTTTAAAATTATTATCTGTGTACAAATCTTATTTACAAGGTATATTTTCGATATGCACAAATAGGTAAGTATGATTTAATAAATTTTACTATTACGATTATTAAATTGTATAAATAAAAACATAACTTGTTTTCTACTTCATGTTTTAAAATGGTATAAACTTAATATTTGCGGCAAGCAATATTTATCAAACATAACAACAAAATAATGTTGAATTAAGCACGTTATTAACATAATCTCAAATAAGGTTCCATTGATATTTAATAGAATAATTGGTTGTGAGAGTTGTTATACAAGTCGTTGGAAATGAAATAGTTATAATATAGTATTTTACTAGGAGAGCATACATTTATCTACGCGGCGACGTAAATGTACGTACCAATTTCGTTGATTTACGTAGTACAATACAATGAACGGTCGCTAAGGCTCTTTCCAACCCTGTGCTTTGACTGATTTTACCCTCCCATGTTATTCCATTTTCACTTAATATTTAGGTACTTATCCACACACGTATACATTGCACACACAGTGTAAGATTATGCTAACATCTTATTTCAAATAGTGGTAACTACATCTCGATAAAATTCTAAAATAACCTATACGTAAAATTATTTTGATAATTTATAATAAATCGAACATTCATTTATTAACACTATTTCAATTACACCATACACCGACATTAAATAGCACCCATAAAATATCATACATTTAAAGCGACAACTTATTTATATACGCAAAATTAAAGTATACCTATTTACACTAAATATTTATATACAATAGACATTTATACACTCTAATTGTTCGGTACATAACTCAAACTAAATGATTACCTATTGAATAAAGTTAACACATCAACAATGTGATGGCTACCTTAAATTACACAGTCTCATTCAACTATTTATTGTTCTTTAATCAGTTAGGTAGGTATCAAGATCTCGAATTATTGAGCCTTCATCAAAAAAGTGCACATTATAAATAAGCAAAAAGCCATGTAACATAATAAATATCTCGCTTCCAGCGAGCACACACAGCATAAAAATGATCTATCCTAAGACATTTAGCAGTATGGACTATGGTCACATCTTGAGTGGTTTCTAACTTTCCTTATTCTAATGTCAGCTGACCAAAACAGTCTCAATCTTGAGCAGTTGTCTCAACTTGTCAGTCACCCTTACCAGGGCCACTTTAGAAGCCCTGACGTTTACTTTCTCTCCAGCACAGAGCAGTTGATGACATTGAGCCCTTTCCAAGAACTCTTGAGTTCGAATCTCCCGTAAAAGTTCTTTCGGCGAACCCGAACCGCAGTGAATTTGTTTGAGTAGACTATCCTTTGATTTGATCTGAAATAAGTGAAAAACAAACGGTTAATAATATCATAACAGTCCTAAAAGTATGGTGACCATACTAGTAGATACTTCTTCAACTTCATCCACCAAAAGAATTAACTAAATAATGCTTACCTGTAGCAAATTAGTAATATCCTGCAGCAAGCACCATAAGCCGTCTGCCGGCTGTCCCGGTGCACTTGGTCTCAAGCTGTAGAACGGTGGCAGAGGAGCTTCAGTGCATTGAATCTCAATCGTTGAGTCGGGAAGTGGTGGTGGCGATGAGGGAGGAGGAAACAAGAGTGGATCGCAACCCAGCTCCTCGCGATCTAAATATAACAAATATAAAATAAGTACCTAGACCTACTAAAGTAAAAATAGTCGTAAAATTCGATCTTCAAGCTACGAAAAAGTGTCAGACTTCAATGTTAATCAAATAGCTGCTAACCTATCTAAAGTATTACCTATGATTTCACCTGGTGATGGAAATTTCCACGGCTCCAATGAGAAACCCTGTACGTCCGCGATATGAAGTTGCAAAAGTTTGGCCGCTGGCCCCTCGGATAACTCTTCAGGAGTTTGACCAGCGTACGTGCCGAGAAGCGGATCAGCGCCGTATGACAGTAGCAGCCTTATTACTTCCACGTGGCTGTTCTCACAAGCTTCATGCAAAGGTCTGGAAGAAATTAAATACAAGTTAATTATTGTGTAATCTACCCCTAACTAAATTTGCAGAAATACTAGCAGTTTTAAGTACCTTATGCCACCTTGGGCAGCTGCTGAAACATTAGCACCGTATTGGAGAAGAAGACGCGCAATCCGAACGTATCCTTTCGCAGCTGCAACGTGCAGTGGTGTGAAACCCGCGTTGTCTTTAGCCGACGGATCAGATTCCATTGTCTCCAAGCAGTATGCAACACAATCCTAAAAATAATTGCAAATTCGTTGAGAAATTGGTCAAGCCAGATACATAAATAAAGCAAATGATCGACATATCGTATACTTACAGTATATCCAAGTCGAGCAGCCCGATGAAGATGAGTCTCTCCAACACTTTTATTGATAAACCATCCCTTAATTTCTTTATGTATATCTTGAACAGACTCTGGATTTGGTTTAGCAGCTGGTCTACGAATTTTTGTACTGCTGTTCTCAT
The DNA here is from genome assembly GCA_907269075.1 of Idaea aversata. Taxonomy (NCBI): domain Eukaryota; kingdom Metazoa; phylum Arthropoda; class Insecta; order Lepidoptera; family Geometridae; genus Idaea; species Idaea aversata. Next base: position 11,887,517 of record OU026091.1, read on the forward strand.
CTCGACGTATAATTTTCTTCTTTTTTCTTATGTAATCAAAACCAGAACTAAATTTTCTTCGAGCAAAAAGACGTTTAAATCGCTTTTTGCCTTCTGTACTTCCTTCAGCATTCACAGGAGGACTGTTATCATCTTTTTCAGCATTTTTTTGCACAGTCACAGTTGGCGTATTGTCTGTTCTATGTTTGTTAGCTGATATTTCTTTCAAACGTTTATTATTAAAAGTTTTCATCATACTGTTTCGCTTTTTCAAACGCATAAGACGTCCTTTAGCATCGTTTCGTTTTAATGATTTAGTACTCCGAAGACCGTCTCTGATTGAACTAGAACGACGTAATTTGTCTTTTATTAGTTTCTTGGGTTTTAGTTTAGGTTTAGCTGTAGGCTCTTTTTTTATTACAACTGGTTCTACTTTTTCTATATCCGTAGAGTCATCGTCTCTACAAGAAATTGGCGGCGCCGATGCTGGTCTTTCGTCACCGAATACTTCTTTTATAGTTGCTCGTTGTTTTAAAACTCTACTTTCAGTTCTTGTTCTTGATTTAAGCATTACTGGTGTAAATTCTTCAGTGGCTCCAAGTAAACCATCAGTGTTATTCAGAAAATCGTGTCTGTATGCAGTGACTGTTTCTTTTCTAAAGGCTCCTAAATAAAAAATGTCTTCTACCAATTTTTCTTTTTTAGCACTAAGGCTTCCCTTACTATTATTTTTCATGAGACCTAAACTTGGTGTTGGCAGTAATTCAGTAGCATTGGAACCTTTCGGTATGACTTTAGGAGTTTTATCATCACGCTCTTTATTTCTCTTCTTTGTGTCGTCTTTTCTACCACACTTTTGAATTAAAACATCTACAATACAACTGCCTTTCTTTTTAGGTTTAGTTGAAAATACGGTTGAGGTCGACGCTTCTGAGTCAGAGTGCAGTCTATTCGGAGCTGAACAACTTGAATTTGAATCTAAATCGCTGTCGAGGATTAATTTATCAGGACGGCGAGCGTATAAATCATCAGTAGCTGCAGAAGGTGCCGACGATGGTGCAGGTGAAAGGGGAGCTGGGTCTAAGTCGGGTAGTGAAGTGGTACCTCTTGAAAAGAATGCTCCGGATCCCCTTACAAATGGACCACCAGAACGTCCTCTTGGAATAGCAATGAGTCTTGTGGGCATCCGAAGAGAACGTTTGTAACGGTATAGTTCTTCCTCCCAACCTGGGTGGAAGTCAGAGCCATCACCAAAGCCGGGTTTTCTTATGGGAGTTGAAGTATTGCTTGTACTACTACTATCTAATTTCTTTGGTGATGATTTAACAGGAGTTTTTGTTGATGACACAGTTTTACTGTCTTCCGTCTTAGTATTCTTGCGTACTCGTAATCTACTTGCAACACAAAGATCATCGTCACTGTCCGAACTGGAATCGGCGTCGGCTTTATCATTTTTGGTAGTTTCGGTCGATAAAGATTTAACTTTTAGTCGCGACAGTCGTGATAATTTACCCTTGACTTGTTTATCTTCTTTTTCTTTAGCAGATGAATCTAAGGATTTTCTCGTATTCTTGTTTACGTCTACATCGCAAAACTCTAATTTGACGTAGGCTGATTTTTCCGACAAATCTTTCAACAACTGATACTTTAAACGGTCACTATTTTGTTTTTCTTTGAGTATTTTGCTTTTGATTAAGGGTTCATCATCGTCTGTAGATTCTTGTTCCTCCTTTATAATAGTTTTGATTTCTACGTTATCTTTTTCTGTGTCCTGGTCTTTACTTTCCTTTGGTTCCTTTTTGATGACAGTATTAGATGTAGTTGGAACTATGTTATCGGACTTATTTTTCTGTTTCTGTTTCTTTGTTTTTTCTCCCCCATTCTTTTTGCGTTTTTCGAACTTCTTTTGTTTTTCGGGCTTTTTATCAGAATCTTCTTTTTTAATGCTTTTGGTTTTTGGTAACGGTTCCGGTTTTTGTTCCGGTTCAGGTTTAGGTATAGGGTTGGGCGTTTCTGAAGGAACATTAAGTTCCTTTGGTGGTGTATCTATGATCTCTTTTTCTATTTCATCCTCGTCTATTGGTTCTTGTTTTATGACCACATTAGGGACAGGAACTGCTTCCTCAATTTCTTCAGCAGCTTTTTGTATTTTTGAATCACTGGTATCGGTAGCCTGTGATTGTTCAATTTTATTCTCACTTTCTAGTGATTGAGGTTCACTTCGTCTTTTATGGGTTTTCTTCTTGTGACAACCAGTTTTTAATTGTTCCATAAAGCTATCACAAGCTCCAATCCAATCCAAATCATCGGGTGTTTCTGGTAAATTATCAGCTGACACAGTTTCTGTATTTTCAAGACCATTTTCAGTTTTTATCTTTATTGTTGCATCTCTTTCAATTTCATCGATGTTCATTGGCTCAGATTTTACTTCTGAAATAAATGGTTCGGTCGGTTTTTCTACCTTTATGACAGACTCCAATCTTAAATCTTCTCTAATTTGGTTAAATAGGTGTTGTTTTTGTGATTTAGGTAATGGTTTCACTTTTTCAGATTCAGAAGTGTTGTTCTGTTTAGATTCTGGCTTTATCGAAGTATCTTGTGATGGTGGCATTACTTTTAATTCTGCTTTCGTTCTTATTCTAGATGCTACGTCATTTTCCGGTGATTTCGCTTTGACATCAGAATTTTCAAATTGTTGGTATTCCGAATCTTTCGGAATAGAATCAACGGCCTTTGGCATTTGAATGTGATGTGTTCCTGGTAAAATTGCACTAGGGATACTTTTGGGAGCAGATTTAGAATTTGCTTCTGAAGCATCATTTTCTTTCGTCAAATCAGTTATTTCTATCACAGTATCCTCAACGTCATCTATTACTATAATATCCGGTTTCACAGACCTTACCGGTTCCGCGTGAACTGTGTGCTTTGTTTCCAAACTGTTTCTTAAAATGCTTAGTACGCTTTGTTTGGCCGGCACTCGATTCTGTGTTTCTAAATGATGTGGATGTACGTCTCTGTGGCTCGGAATTTTTTGGATTACTTGATGACGGTTGGGCATAGGTGGGTTCCTGTCATGATAATGAGAATGGTAATCGGTGGGCGTAAGTTCGCGTACTGGCAATTCTGCCGGATATCCAGCGGCACCGTAGCGATGAGATCCATGTAAGTGATGATCACGATAAACACCTGATGACGACGCTCTTTTTTGATCGTTTTGATAGGCCTCAAACTGTTTATGACTGCTGTAACTATATACAGGTCTACTCATTAACTCGTGTTGTTCTCGCGCTGATTGATTCATACGATCTATCCGGCTATCTGCTGTCCAAGTTTCATATCGAACTATTTTTTCAGGAATGTTACTTACAATCGGACCGGCCGGACGTTTTCTCTCTTCAATTATAAAATTACGATCGTCACGAACTCTATGATCAGGTAAACGAAGATCACCTGTCCTTGTAAGATCTATTTTAGGAACACATTCTGGTCTGATAGGAATATTATATTTGTTTCTTTCTTGGTACAAGTGATGAGGAGATTCTATCGGGTACTGCTCATGTATTGCGCGCCGTACATCGTACGAGCCGTTATATCGTACAGGTGGGTGACCTACCTGAGGCACCGCAGTGTAATTATGACTTGCATTTCTTTCTCCGTACTGGTTGAAATTAGGCGCAAAATCAACTTTGTGAGATGCAACATAACCTGCAGCGGGTACGTGTGCATGTCTACTGCTTATAGTTGATGGTCGTGGTTGCAACGAAAAGCTTTTATTTTCAACCGATGCAGAATCTACAACATCATCTTGTGTAGTAGAACTAGTGGATGAATCAGCTGAGTTCTTTACTGTTTTTACCGACAAATCTAACGGAGACTCTCTCTTTAGTTTTGTTGGATTTACTTGTGCGACTGTTGCTACAGATGGCTCTCGTTTTTGTTTCATTTGATTTACAAGAGAAGTAACAGACACCGTCATTCGAGCTTGCTGATTAGGGTAACCAGGTTTAGACGACGATCTTGCTGGTGATGTCTGGACGGAATGCGACGTCGTCGTATAATCGTAGTTGGTTTTTGGAGCAGTAGCAGAACGGTAAGCGGTCCTCGGTGGTAATGTCGAGGTTGGGATCGGAGGTACACTGCTAGAATTGTACCGTGAAGATGTAGAAGGTGTTGGATATTGGTATCCACTTCTGTTATCTATATTTCGACTCATTGACGGGTAATCAACTCTAGGCGGTAAGCGCACAGGTTCGTGAGATTGTGGCGTAGTCACTGGTGCTCCCGGTCTTTCCGGAGCCCTGTTCAAATAATGTGAGTTTCTTGTATCTACCGCAGCATGTTTATACTGCATTTGTTGCTGTGGCTCTATGCGTTGACTTTGTACTACTTGTGGCACCGAAGAAGGTCTGTACCCAGGGTATGCTTGCTGAGGATCATACTTTCTCGTTGGGACGGCAGGTTGTCTTTCATATTGTGATGTTGGCCGAGCATAAGGTGAAGTTTCACGCCGTTGCTGCATAGGAGGATAAATATGCGAAGAACGGGCGTCTACTGTTGGAAGTCTGTGTGTAGACGAAGCAGCTTGTGGGTGATGTATCGGCGGCACACGATCATTGTGTGGAGGAGGTGGCTGTGGAGAGGGCATAGCATACCGCTGTGCAGGGGGACTATGCGCAGCGCTCTCACGCAATCTTGACGCCGCATGCAGAGGTACTATCGAACTAGACAGCCTCGCGTATGTCTGAGGGCTATGACGCGGAGGCAGAGAAGGTTGTGGCGAGGCAACCGGCCCGTAAGAATTTATACCACCGTCCGGCATACTTGATTCGTAATGATATCGACTGTATTGTTCTGGGGGTCGTGATGCAGAATGAGGATCTGGTGGCCGACTGGGAGCGAATGCATCCGGTGGTCTCGAAGTAGGTGTTTGCACACGATGTATCGTCGGCCGATACTGAACGGGTAGTTCCGGTTGTGGCTCCGGTGCTGGTGGTGTAGGCAAGGGGGCATTTGATGGTGGCCGAGCAGGAGAAGGGCACGGTGCAGCCGGAGCAGGCGCCGGAGACGATTGGTTGCGAGGAGGCGGCTTGTGAATTATGTGAGAGGGAGGAGAATGTGTGCCGCCAGGTTCTTCATCATCTTCAACCTCGGGAAGCTCACGACGTTTTTCCGCAGCCTCTCGCATTACTGTGGCTTTATGTATAATGTGCGGTTCGGGTTCTAACGGTTCAGACGGTGGACGCGATGGGACGGCTATTGGTGTGGATGACGGCGCAGGAGGCGCTGCAGCTGCCGAAGGGGGTCGAGAGGAGGGAGCTGGTGCTCCAGACTGCGCTGGAGTCCCCTCCTCGGGCAAGGGAGCTCCCGCTGGCCATACTGGTTGCCCAGAACCGTCCGCCTGCGCTTGCTTCGGCAAGCCCATGAAATACTGGCGTGTCCCTTCCAGTACATTGTTGAAAGTAACGTCCATACTACGAACTCGGCCTCCTTACAACTCTGAAACAAAAATAGGGAAAAAATAAAATTCAATAATCTTCTAAGAATGATGAATAATATAAAATTTAAAACCTACCTACTACAGATCATTAACCGAGGATTAATGAAGGTATATATATTTGTCTTGTCGTAATTTTAGTCATTTGATGGCCAGTGTATTTGTACCTATTATAAATTTAACTTATTGAAGAGTTGGACAGGGGCCTTATTCTGCTATTTGGCCAACCATTGTCATTATATCGAGACTCTATTGATATTATATCGAGATTGTGACTTTATTTGGTATTCTGCTAAAGTTTTAATAACATCGCAATATAATCACTATGGAGTCTCAATGGTATGGTAATATTTACCTTGCAGGTGTTGCCTAGCAACATGGTATATGTTGCTAAGCAATATACCGTTTTGACAACTATCGAGATTCCATTAAGCCACGATTGTAGAGCAGAATACAAAAGTGAGTCAGTGGTGTGTCAGTGGTGTCTCAGTGGTGTCTCGATAGAATAGTCAACGTTAGGAGAATACGAATTTGACATGTAATGTCATATTTTTGACATTAAATTTCTATTACGATTATATCGACACACTATTGAAATACAATTGTGTTAGCAGACTTAGGCCCCAGGTCATTATCCGTACGACTGCCCTTGAGTGGTCTCCACACGATTACCACACAAAAAGTTAAAAGACCTACCTACTAAGCATACTACTCATTAGTTTAAATGTAGATTGAATAATTGAACTCGCATAATCACTAGACATTTAGTAGGTACTGTAAATTTACATATTTACATCCTTTAACTACGTAATTAAGTTGTTTTTGCAACTAATGAATAGTCAAACTCGTTAATATCAGCTAATATTGTTACCACTATATTTCTTTTACAATTCAGTTTCACATAATATGTATTTTCGGTAAACTTTCTCAGAGCATTCAAGTAGCCAAGCCGTAACTGTGTCACGAGCGATTTAAAACATTGGTTGACTCACGGATAACCCTAACAGAAAACAATGGACCGTGCTTCTAGTGACACAGTTTCAAATTTAAAAAAAAAAACCGGCCAAGTGTGAGTCGGACTCGTGGACGAAGGGTTCCGTGTATTTATTTATGTTCTGTTTTTAGTAAGTACTTGTAGTTGTAGCCGCAAAAGAAATACATCATCTCTGATTTTAATTGTCTAGCTATCACGGTTCATGAGATACAGCCTGGTGACAGACAGACAGACGGACAGTGGAGTCTTAATAAGAGTCCCGTTTTTACCCTAAAAAACTCTTTAAAAAAGGCGAAATTATCCAACTAGCTGTAATCTGCGATTTCACTCTAATTCTTATTCTCTAGCAATATCTACCAACTGTTGCTATGCCGCATTCAAGAAAGGCGAATCCACCAACACTTTCGTATGAAAACAATAGGTAGGTAGGTACAGTTAAAACTAGGTAAACAGAACATAAAGACGCCTTTATATTGTAAAGCTTAGACATAAACAGTAGTACCTAATGTTTATTTCAATTTACATAATAATAGGTAAGCGAGCAACCCCGGTGAAAATGCAGGGCACGGTGCCGTCGCACAACCTATCGATTTTTTCAGTATTTCTCACGATTTTGGATTTCTTCTACCGAAATAGAGTGATTTTCTCACGATGTTTGAGTACTTACATGGAATTTCTTCCGAATTTATTACTGACTAGCGACCCGCCCCCGGCTTCGGACGGCTATATTATGCATGTATTATACATATTATAAACCTTCCTCTTGAATCACTCTATCTATTTAAAAAAAACCGCATCAAAATCCGTTGCGTAGTTTTAAAGATTTAAGCATACAAAGGGATATAGGGACAGAGAAAGCGACTTTGTTTTATACTATGTAGTGATTTTACATGAACTAAGAACAATATTTTTTTTTCGTTTAGTATAGGTACTTATCATTACTAGTTTTTTTACCAACATCGACTTTCTAACCACACAATAAAGTTTAATTTAAAACGTGTTTGTCATAACCACGGAAAAATTACGCGAAGCAAACAATGATTTGCAACCCGAAATAAAGACCGAATCAAACGAGTTTTTTTATTAACCCTCCCGCACAGTCTAGAAAACATTTGCTGTCTTTATTATAAACAGATTTTAGGTCTAAACATACCAATGCGATGATTAAAAGTTTTTTTTTCACTACCGATTTGGGTCGAAAACTACCGATTTTTGAGGACAACTCATCCGATTTCGCATTTTATTGTTCGAGACCACTGTCGGGTGCACAGTGCCGCGTCGTAAATCACACTATGGCGAGATTGGCGAGGCATCGATGTACCTAGATCACGGGTTCCGTCCGGGGGGTAGCCCGGGAAACCATCCGTAGCAACGCACAACCCTCTATCGATTGCATGACGAACGTCTGGGATGCGTCCGTGCAAATTATATTTAGTCCTTACAAGTACACAGGTAGAGCTTTCCAACAAAGTAAACTGAGATCGATCGATAGCATCTTCTTTTAACAAAGGAAGTACGAGTTTACGAAGTTTTATGCCAATTTGTTCGGTAGGTAGGTAAAAAAACGTAATAATAATGTTTTTCTATGAAGGTTTACGTGGATGAATCACGCGGTGAATCACTAAACAAATACCTATTCTTCTACCGATCTTGCACGAAGGACCAAAATATATTTAGGGCTAAATGCAGACTAAATGTTGAAATGTGAAATGTTTCCATATTTTTTGTTACTTAATTTAAATAAGTAAATAAATATTGTAGGACACTTTACACAGCGCCGTCTATCCTCAAGCTAAGCAATTAGACTTGTGTTATGGTGGCCAGACAACAGATAGAATACTTTTATACTTTTTTTTATACTTTTATACTTTTCTAATCGAAATCGCAACCATCTGCGTCGTTGTTCACTGCGCCACAGAGGTCAATTGAATGCCTACAGTTTTTTGGAAAAAAAAAATACGCTACACTTGTTCATTTTTAAATGAAATCTAAGTAGATAGGTACTACCTATTCTAAGTACCTTGGGCTTTTCGCTGAAATATGAGAAAAAAATCGATCGTCTTCAGTTTATTTATGAGCGTGCCTATTAAAGGTCAATGTCACCTACACTGTCTGAGAAACGTAGGTCAACGACATTGCAATTTATTTACCTAAAGTACATGAGTAGATAGGTATAGGTAGATAACGCTCTAGTACGCATTGGTAGGTAATATAATACGTAGGTAAGTGCCTATTTAAATACCTATAGCTTATCTGTCGAACGTTCAAAATATTATTGCCTTTTTTTGACATTGTCATCATATATTTTACAAAACAAATGTTTAACAAAATATTACAAACAACAAAATATTAATCAATTTTTCAATCACCACGACTTTCCCGAGTTTTCCTTCCAATTTCCTTCATCCATATCCGCTTCAAATCAATTTACCTATAAAAATATTGTGAATTTCATTTTCCGTTGATTTCAGAAGTAAAGAGTAAACCTTGTATTCGTCCTACATACATACCTCTACCTATTTCTAACCTTTGACAAATTCTATATTTTAGTACAATCATGAAGAAAGCGTTTAATATTTTTTATTTAGCGGTTAAAATAATATTTTGACATGTTAACGTCTAACAAATTGATGAACACCTGCATTCACAAAAAGTGTCATGGTAATATGACCATGACGCCTCATGGTAACTTAGGAAACAGAGTAAGTACTTAAATAATAATAATAATATGGCTAATCTGGTGTTGTGTTATGGTGACGAGTGACGAATAGAAGACATATGTAAGGGAAAAAAAATAAAGGAAAATACCTCAATTTTTCATCGTTTTCTTTTGACGTTATCAATTAAAATTATCTTCCGTAAACCGACTTTAAAGGCAACCATTTGTTTTTTATAGAATTAATTTTAAAGATGATTTTTAGTCTTAATTTAGGCAGATGAATTTCATCATTATTCTGTTTTATTATGATCAGTAAAAATCTTTTTTTTATGTATGGTAATAGAGGAACACCCACATGTCTAATATGTCTCTATACCCCGCGGTTTCACCCGCATTTGTTTTTTTTTTCATAAGAATCTTCTCCAGACAATAACAAACACAACAAAAAAATAATTAGCAAAAACAGTCCAGCCGTTCACGCGTGATACCGTGTTTAAAGGTAAGCAGCGCTCCGCGGTTTAATCCGCGTAACTCCCAATCCCGTGGGAATATCGGGATAAGTATCCTATCTTTTTTCCAATAAATCAATGTGTCCTCATACCAAGTTTCATCAAAATCGATCCAGTAGTTTCCGAGCCTATTCGTTACAAATAAAAATGTAAAAAATCTTTCCTCTTTATAATTTTAGTATAGATAGAAGTATCTAAAGATTGCATAGCCGTACTCTAACAACGTGCAGGTACTCAGCGAGGTAGGTATAGTCACATTACCAATTAGCTGAACCCCACGTGACCTAGAGCTCACTCGCAAATCTGTAAGGTTGTAAAGTAATATTACCTGAATCGTTTTTTTTAAAACAATATACTACGAGTATACAATATATCATACAGGGTTATTGGAAATTATACTAGCAAGCCGTTGAGGGCTACTTCTGTGCACCTAAACAAACAACTTTTGTTCTACGATTTTTGAAAATTTCATTAAAAAAAAATTGACGTTACGTTAATTCGAAAAACAGCAGATTTTTTAAAACAAATGTCATTCAGACTAAGAACAGTAGATGAAACTTAAAAAATAAGTAAAAATTTTAAAATTTTAATTTGACCTCTCCGTGCAAGGAACAGCTGATTTTCAGGTAAACCTAACCTCAAAATTTTCAAAAAAATGTTCGAATTTTAAGTCTTAGAACAAAAGTTGTTTGTTTAGGTGCACAGAAGTAGCCCTCAACGGCTTGCTAGTATAATTTCCAATAACCCTGTATATTAAATTACGTGTCACGTTGTTTGTGCGCGATAGATTCCTAAACTACTTAAGGTGGTACGTTTTCCCTACTAAATGTTTTAGAGATTCCTACGTTTTATACTGAGATATTTAACTTATTATGACTTAAAGTAGGCCTAATTTAAGCTATTGTAGGGGCAGACCAAAAATATCACTGTTTAACATCCAGGAAGTACTCTGTTTCAGCGTGAAAAAAGAGACCAATTTTACGTATGTGGTGGTACATGGTTATATTGACGTATGGTCATAGTGTGAGGTGACGCATAGATGTGTGGAAACACGCGACGTTGTCGCGTTGTGTGTGGAAGCAGGAACACGCAATTACGCTAGAGCAGAGCCGCAATACAGTTTGCTGGATAAGGGCGACGTTGCCTCTCCGTCTAATCTGTCTAATAAAAAATCAAAATAATTTCAATTGCATGATATTCAACTCAGTGCTGCCAGACCTACACCTGCAAGATTTTATGTAACTTTTGGCACTGTCACGTCACTTTTGATACTTGAATTATACATTATTTTGATAGACTTATCAAATTATCACTTTACGTATATAATAAATAAATAAACATTTGTACTTGTTTGCATTTAATCTTCTATAATATAAAAATCAATTGCTGTTCGTTAGTCTGGCTAAAACTCGAGAACGGCTGGACCGATTTGGCCAATTCTTTTTTTGTTGTGTTTGTTGTAGTCCAGGGAAGGTTTAAACGGTGAGAAACATTGGACTTACGCGGGTGAATCTATAATATAAAAATAAATTGCTGTTCGTTAGTCTGGCTAAAACTCGAGAACGGCTGGACCGATTTGGCCAATTCTTTTTTTGTTGTGTTTGTTGTAGTTCAGGGAAGGTTTAAACGGTGAGTACTTACGCGGGTGAAACCGCGGGGCGCAGCTAGTCTATAATATAAAAATCAATTGCTGTTCGTTAGTCTGGCTAAAACTCGAGAACGGCTGGACCGATTTGGCCAATTCTTTTTTTGTTGTGTTTGTCGTAGTCCAGGGAAGGTTTAAACGGTGAGAATTTAAAGATCGGACTTACGCGGGTGAAACCGCGGGGCGCAGCTAGTTAATAGTATAAAAATATAATAAAATATAAATGAAGTATAGTAATTCGTGAGAAACAAACCAAGCAGTCTTGTTGTTTTTTTGATACTGTTTGTTGTACACACTGGTAACATACACCCAGTCGATACTTTGCCTCGCACTAGATGCGCGCTTGTTACCTAGGCAACGGAGAGTCAACAGAGATGTCAAGTAGTCAGTAAATAGAAAAACCAAAAATAAAATATTATAATCATTTAATATATTCCTACTATTGTGTTTAAAGTATCATCCATCTGAGCACCTACTGAAAATAAACCTTGAGGGAATTTTAGTGTCTTGTAAGTGATTGAATTATTTCACAAGTATACCCCTCAAGGTGGGTAACCTATCCACACAAGTTGGGCCGTAGGAACAAACTACGACTACTCTGGGTCCCAGGCCATGAAGGAATAGCAGGAAATGAGAAGACTGATGAGCTGCAAGAACAGGATCGGCAAGTGCTATGCTTGGACCAGAACCCTGTACGGGCCTGCCAGCATGCACAATCACAAAGGCCGTAAAGGATTACGTTGATAATAAACACACGCAAGAGTGGGAAATCAGTGAAGGGCTACTACATTCGAAGAAATTCATAGGTAGCAGGCCCAGAGGGGCTTCTAAATTTATATTGAATAACGGAAAAAGCAAAGCACGAGCTGTGATTGGTGCCTTGACATGGCTTTACAAAACCATGCTTTTAAAAATGAAGATAACTTCTAATATTGACTGCAGAACCTGCGGTGATGTCAGAGAAACTATGGAGCACATCCTGTGTGAATGCGCTGTCTTAGTGGCGAAGCGAAGGAGACCCATGGGCCTCCTTGGGAATGCATATCCCAAACCGAAAAACATAGGATTTTTCCTCTTAGTGGGATCACTGCGTTAATCGATCCCAAGGGGTCGAAGTGTTGCTGGCTATGTCAGTCCCCGATATAAGATGATAAGATAGAACTAATTTTAAATAAATAAACCTTTTTGTACATTACTTTGTCTTTATTTTTCTCTTTCCATTCAGACCTAGTACAATTTGCATCGTTCAGAATTCGTCCTAGTTTAAAAAAAAAAGATTACTAACAGTACCTACCATAAAATTGGTCCTGTTTTAGAAAATTTATTCAAAAATATATTTTCAAAAAAAAATTCTATTTGTATCGAGATTTGAACTGGGGCTCTTCAGAACACTACCCCGCCGCTCTAAATGACTACACCAATCGGTATCTGTAGGACTACGTCAAATATAGTCTATAGTTGCTACAGTTTATAGTTTTGTATGTGTGCGTGTCATTTATATCGTGACAAGAGTTAAAAATTGTACTTTGGAAATACATTAAAATGTGACTTCCAAAAAATTTAATTATGTTTGAAATATGTTCAGAGCAAACTAGAAAACAGGCAATATATATACAAATACTTTAATGCCACGTCAATTATAGCAAAATAAAATAAAAATATACTTTCGGGGAAAACAAGCGCCATCTAGCGGAATACTTTGCTTAGCGATACGAAACATTCAACCTTAACCGATTTTAATCTTTGCACACCGTGTGCAGTTTGATCCAACTTGAAAGACTATAGGATAATCATAATCATAATCATCATTTATTGTTTCATGTGTAAGTAGGTATAGATGTTTACATAAATTCAATTTAGACACAACATGAACCCGGTTGGGCACTACAATATAGGTTTACTTACATACTATATTACAAAACATATTTAATTTATTTATGCTTACTATAAGAGTTATCATCTATAAATTCATGTATTGTGTAGTAAGCCTTATTTACTAAATATCGCTGCAATAGTTTTTTAAATATGTGAATTCTATTTTCATTCTTAATGTTTACTGGAATTTTATTATATATTTTTACACACATTACATAAGGACCCGAAGAGTGTAAGGCTAAATTTGAATTAGGTAAGGCTAGTCTATTTTTATGTCTTAAGTTACGGGGGACAGAGAAATGGTCTTTTGATTGGGTAAATATTGTTGAATTATTTTTTACAAAAACAGACATTTCATATATATACAAGCAGGTAAGGGTTAGTATATTTAATTCTATGAAGTGAGGCTTACAACTATCCGTATTCTGTATATTTGTTATAATTCGAATGCATTTCTTTTGCAACTTGAATAGCTTACTTGTAATTTATCCCGATATTCCCACGGGATCGGGAGTTACGCGGGTGAAACCGCGGAGCGCAGCTAGTACAATATAAAAAAATAACAAAATAGGTAAATACTATATTTTTTACAGATATGCGAATGAGCTCTGGGTCACGTGGGGTTCAGCTAATTGGTAATGTGACTGTACGCTACCCCTACCTTCCTACACAACGGAATCCATATAAACGCAACGCGTAATTGCATCTTGCAACGGATGAACGCACTCCATACACTGAAGAGGAATGTTTAAAGTGCTTCTCCTCGATTTACTTTCCTACTACTTACTTTAAATAGATAGTTAGGTACTAGGCCCTACTAACTATCTATTTAAATTACTAGGGTGTCTTGTTATTGCGTTGATAATGTCATAAACTTCTCGTTACGTTATAGGTATTTCAGCTTCGAGTGAGATATTGACATTTAATGTGTGTTAAAACATTAAATTACGTATTCATTAAGGTGAAGTAGGATCTGAAAACCCCTTTCCCACGCCGCGAAATGGCCGTTATAGGATTATCTATTTTAGTGAAAAACCATCTGTAGGTACTACCTTATAAGGGATTTGATGTAAAGTTTATGAAAATATAAATTTTGTAATTGTTTTTTCTTCACAATCGCCGTAAAATTGAAAAAGCTTTTTCTTTTTTCAAAAAAAAATCACAATTTTTTTTTACTTTTATGTATTAAGCATCCAAAGAAATAAAAAAAAATTACTTTGACTATGTAAATGTGAAAAACCGGAAAATGACCCAAGACCGAGATACTTAGAAGGAAAGGAGGCACAGTGGGAAAATATAGATTATCTAAAAAAAAATGTGGGCTGTGTAAACGCAAACATGGTACTGATAACGGTACCTATACCTAGTCGACCAGTACAGTAAGTGCCAGCAGTACTACCTAGGAAAGGTAGAAAAGACAAAGCTACGAGTATGAAAGTTGATTCGTTGTAATAAACTTTCGTTTTTAGTCAGTTCCTACACCGTCATAAATACCTATTACGCCTTATGTAAGTATAGGTTTAAAATTATGAACTTACTGTTGATAAAGCTATCCAGCTTGATGCGAATGGCTTCCCCCAATTGCTTTCATGACTTCGGTTGCTTACACCTGGAACACAAATGTTACTGTTTTAATTACATATCGATGTCTAAGAGCCAAAAGGTCATAAGCGCTGATTTTACGAAATCTACTTTTTTGGTAGCTAGCAGGAACAAAGACATAATCAAATTAGAATTGGATTGAGATTATTTAAGAATCAGGACACAAGGAGCTAAAACTTTATAACTTTTTAAAATATACATCTCGAATCGAACCACAACATCAGTTACATGATGTTAGCGTCAAATGTTTTATGAATACCAAAGGATCAACAACGAAATGGACATTGACCCAAATCTGGCATCCGTCGACGATTCATTCAGATTCAACAAATCACAGTATTGACTTGTAAAACCGTGTTGTTGAATAAAAATTGACAACGGTTATTCTGAATGACGCATTTCTTTATGTGCACTTGCCTACTTTATTTTGCAAACATTATGTGTATTAGTAAACAGAGACGCGATGATAGGTGCGCGCGTAGGAGGCTGAGATTCAGCTCGAAGGACAAATAGAAATATGCATAGTGATTTTAGATTTTATTGAATTTTGAAGATAGACACAGTACTACAGTGAGGTAGCTGTTGAAACTGAGTTCTCTGTGAAAGATTATTCTGTATGGAAACCGGAAAATAGGTAGTCTCTATAAAAATGAATATTCATATTTTTTCTACAATGTTTTACCTTCAAACAACGCTATTTAAACAAGAGCTTGTTTTGCTAATGCGAATACATAACCTTGATTCTATTTTAGGTTCTCACATAGGTATTCGCAGTGTTATTTAGTACGCACTTACTTGTCGAGGACTTGCGAAATATCTAGACTTATATACATTGCATGTAAGTATTTAACGGTTGACGAACATTCACAAAACTACAAATTACAACTACGATATAGTTTTGATGATTGATTTCAAGAACAATTATTGTACTCATTAAATTATTAGACTGCCAACACTATCGTCTACAATTCGACGCCAAATGTGGCCAAACAGCCAAAAAGAGAAAACTGACACACCGGACAAATTTTAACGAAGTCAAAAGATCATAATAATATGTTTAAAACCTATAATTTATATGCTATATTTTCCATTTTTTTCCTTTGATTTTAACAACCAAATGTTTACAGCGAAGTAACTCGCGCTCCACACACATAAGCCTCGTACTATTTACGGACAAGCACACTCACAGCTGTGCGGAGTCATTGAACTTGCGGCCCGCGCGAATAAAATCGTAAATGCTTTTTGTCATCATTGAAATAAGATTTGGGCGATAATTGAACATGGTTGTATGAACAACACAATTCAAGTGCCTGTTGGATCCTAATGACATCATGGCCAAATGTTTAATTTATGTCCAATCGGTTTTATGTTTAGGTATTTTAAAAGTAGATAAGTACAGTAGGTACCTATTCAAATTTTGTTAGTGATTAATTTATAATTTTACCGTCATACTCAGATCGATACAAATTTAATTAGTTACCTATTATTAGGTATTGTGTTTGAGCATTTCACTCGGTAATATTTATTAAAAAACCCAGATCATCGTAAATGACAGGTACTTTACTGAACATTTTGTGATTTACATATTATTAGCTATAAGTATCTTATCTACATAATCAGATTACAGATTCAATTTTGAATGAATGATACCCTGAATCGTTCTCTATAAAGTTTCACAACTTATTTACATTGATTATTTACATCCACCTTACTGTATCACGTTTTATTCCCTCCCGGGATTCGAGACACGATTCTAAGCTCTTACTATTAGACAATATCACATATAAGTTTTAAAATACAATGCATAAAAAGATACGTATAGCACGTGCCATTAATATCCCCCGTGAGACTGCAAACAAATAATTGCAAAAGGGGATGTTCAGGGGAGTTGAAATTATTCTGCGACCCTTCCATTCCAACACTTTGAAACATTAATTGATTCCCTGTTGTAACATAAGCAAAATTTAATTTAGAGGAAAATTCGTCATTATTTCCATAAGTTAGTACATTTAGTACATGATTACTACAGGGGATTTTTGCAAAAATATAAAATACCTATACCTACCTACCTATCAATATCCTATGATATCTTTATTTATGTTTTACCTATTATTTTCCTCATTAAAATCAATTATATATTGTTTAATTTTAAAACAGTCATTCGCTAA
Source organism: Idaea aversata (assembly GCA_907269075.1). NCBI lineage: Eukaryota > Metazoa > Arthropoda > Insecta > Lepidoptera > Geometridae > Idaea > Idaea aversata. Next base: position 11,904,442 of record OU026091.1, read on the forward strand.
CGTCGAAAAACAATAACAAGAGTCATTTATTTGTACTATTTCGTACTTAGTCATTACAACTGGATTCTTACAAACAAATTTTTAATTTACGATCGAATTACAAATTGCATATCATTAATCCTATCTCGACGTCTAAGAACCACAAACCAATAACTGCAAAATTCCAACTAGGCAATCTTTATTCTTCATCATCATTTGTCATTATGAGGATAAATGATACTTATTTATTCGGAGTAGTTACTTAATCTAAATTGTTTCAAAACGGATCTAGTTAATACAAGGTGACGGTTACATGATATGACAAGTAAGTTGAACTAGCAATGCGCGGGAGCAGCTATGGCCTATTTTACGCGGACTATTTTTCATCCGGTAGAACAAGCGTGCACTAAATTTAACTTCGCATTGTTTATGGATGGGGCGGACGATTGACTTATTCCAGATTGGTGGGACCGTTCATTTCCTGTATTAATTCGATGCATGAAAATGAAGAATGAGACGATCAAATAATGAGCATCATGCAGGAGTCATCGAGATAGGCTTGCTTTACTTTACCATCATTCTTTACAATACCTAATGTTAATTGATCTGATTCTACGAATGTAGAACAAATCATCGTAACAAATTGATAGTAGGTACGTGGCTAGGTGGTCTTGTTCTGTTTACCTAGTATGCTAAATAACTATCACATTTTGATAAGTTTACATTAGATAAATATTATTATTTGTAAACAATTAATTTAGCTAATAAGTTCACTACCTGGCGAATTTTGTTATCTTAAGTTTTTGGATCTTACTTTGCGAAAAAATTCAAGCGAAACGATGACTAACAAAATTATTGGAAAAGAATTACAAAGTTTCGCCGAATTTTCCTGTAGTAAAAAATAACCTGACGTTTATTAAAGTAAGTATATTTTCAGAGTAGGTAGGTATATTAAACTGTCTTTCATAAATCACCAAAGCAAACATCAAATAACTAATTTTAAATTGTACTCGGGTGAATTAAAGAAATGGAAAAACGTTTTCTAAAAGGTAAAGTTTGGATGTAGATATCTTTAATCGGCTACTTTATTACAAAAAGGATTGACGCTGATGCTAGAAAGCGCGGTACACAGCTAACTAGTATTTAAATATTCTCTAATAGTTTAGGTGTGTATTTTTTGTTCAAAGTCCAAAATAAGTACTTAGATTAGGTATTTACCTACAGTAGTACAGGTACGCATAATTCAAATTAAAAATCGATTCGTTTAACCTCAAATGAAAACGACAATTCATTTGTGACTTGGTTTACAGGTCAGGACAGCTGTCCAACCGCAAATAGCTCAGAATAAAATACTACAGTGACTATTTTAAAACCAAATAACTAGAGCTCGACCATTTGGAACGAAGCCAAACCGTTCATATAACAATATAATTTAGTTCTAAAACGTCCATTTGTGTAAGTAGGTGGTTATGCATGCCTTATTAACTAAATAGGAACGATTTAACTTAGAAATTGAAATAAGAAAACACAGAACCGAACCTAACGGCTGTTTACTTAACCTAACTTGTTATTTGAACAAGCGTAAGGTTTACTTCACTTAATATTAAATGAGGTATTTTGTGGCCTCCTACTCCTATAACCCAATTTTGTTTGTTATCTATTTCATTAAAATAGAATTTGATAAAGTGAGATGTTTATAGGTGGCAATGAAACGAACGCATAGAATGACGAGTCGTTTATTACTGGGTTGAAGTCGGTACGCGTAGGTACCTCTATGATATAGGTACCTACGCGTATATATATACCATTTCTCCCTCCATATATACCATTTCTCCCTCTTTAATTTGTAAACCTAAAACAAATAATCAAACTATATTACCTACTCTTTATAATTCGTTAACTTATTTCTAGGTCTTAATCTAGTCTTATGATAGCCTAGTGGTGGATTTTCGATGTCCACCAGTGGGTCGTTGCCCTGATTGCCCATTGGTGGGTCGACGTTATCTAGGCCATCATTTAAAGCCTCCGACCACTCCTCGTCCTCCCCCTCGACGGTACCCGTCGACGAGTGTGACTGTTCGTGAGACATTGCCTCTGTTTCTCCATGAGATACGCTACAACTTGTTTCCTGCGACTCGAGTCGAGCAGGCGTCTCGGCCTGAGGAGGAGGTGTGGATGGTGACGGCGGTGCCTGCGCACTCTCACCCGAATGGGTCTGTTGAGGAAAATTATTTTCGAAAACTGTATCGTCGCTGGCACCCTCGTTTACAAGTACATTTTCGTTAATTACATTGATGTCTCCGTTAAACCTAAATATTTGATCTACATGACGTCTACAGGAAGTCTGATACTCATCTACAGATATTTCGTACATCCTACGTCCAATAATCTTTAAAATAGTTCCCTGAACCCATGTTTCTTTCTTACTACTATACCATTTTAACCATACGCGATCCCCTACCTTAAAAATTCGGCTTTTAAATTTAGTACAATAATCAGAAACATTTCTTGTTTCTTTTTTTGTTGGCAAAATTAAATCTAATCTTGACCTTAAATCACGGCCCAACATCAATTTGGCCGGTGTATAGCCTGTAGCGCAATGTACTGAGTTACGATATTCAAATAAAAAACCCATTAATTTCTCAGCAAGATCCTCCGCATTGTTTACATTGCATTGTATAAATATACACTTCAGCATTTTTTTACATGTCTTAACCGAGTTTTCAGCCTGACCATTGCTACAAGGATGGTAAATAGGAGATGTGACGTAATTAATGCCGTTAGTTTTGCAAAAATTGTTAAATTCAGTAGAATTTATTTTGACATGAAGTCTCTGCCTAATAACGGTGGCCCTCCGTTTTGTACAACATAAATTTTTATTAATTCGGTTCTGTTATTGTAAAATATCTTTTGTATTATGTACCCCAGAGGTGAAATCTTTTGACCATTGTACATACACATTTTTAAATTAGTTTTAGTTAAACATATGTTTGAAAAATACTGTTGATATATTTTATCCGAAATAATACTGGTGCTTGAACCGGAATCTAGCTCCATACATAAATCAACACTGCCAATTTTTACACATAAAGATATTGGGCTACTATGAACGTACCTTAGGTTAAATAAATCGCACTCACTGCAATCCTTACACCCAGTTTCCGTCTCCTTTAATTGATCGACACTTTGTATACAATGCACATTCGATTTAGCACTTTTACAGACCTTTTTCAAATGACCTTTTGTACCACACGATTGACACTTGAAATTTTTGTAGCGACACCTCTCTGCGTCATGATTTTTCATGCCACATACCGTGCACCTCTTCTCGTCAGCTCGATCGATTCGAACACTTCGTTCTCCCATACGGAAAACCGGCTCCTGTTTAAACGACTGACCAGCCGCCGCCGCTCCAACTTCGATCTTAGCTTGGCGGGCACATGCAACCAGCTGTGCCACCTCGACCGCCTTGGCGAAAGAAAGCGCTCCTGCATCGTGTTCGAATAACCGGTCACGTTCTGCTCCCGGTCGCAATCCCAACACGAACTTGTCGCGAAGCATCATGTCCAGGGAAGTTCCAAAATCACAATAAACTGCCAGACCCCGGACACGCGCCGCCCAATCCTCGACGCTTTCTCCAGCACCTCTTACGGCCTCGTAGAATTTCGCCCTATCGGCGAACGTGCACCTTTTAGGCTTGAAATGCGTATTCAATATTGCCACCAAATCCTCATACGCAACAATATCAATTTTATTCGGATGTACGAGATTCTGTGCTAAGCGGTACGTACTATCCGATAGGTAAGACAACAACACCGCACCCTTTTTGTCTGGAGTAATACTGTTTATTTTATGGAATTGTTCAAGTTTCCCATAAAATATCTCCCATTCTTGGATGTTATGGTCGAAAACACTAAGACAACCGATATATTGCGTCATTTTGTTGTAATTTTATCACAATTTTCACTTTTTATTTTTTTTTTATTTTGCGGGTAGAAGCTCCTCGTCGCCAATGAGATGTTTATAGGTGGCAATGAAACGAACGCATAGAATGACGAGTCGTTTATTACTGGGTTGAAGTCGGTACGCGTAGGTACCTCTATGATATAGGCCATATATACCATAAAGCCACAATTATCAAAACTAACTAGGCCAAGTAACGCATAAAACAAATTGTAGGAGACCTTGCTCTAAAACTAGTAAGTAAATGAGAAAATAAACACTTTCATTAACACCAGCTGACTTAAAATGGTGTTAAAATCACGATAGACGAAAGTAACGTTCGATGTACCGCAACTCGACTGATTGTGACACGCAACGAGTTGTTTTCCTTCAAGATTGTGTGTCAGTAGGTCAATAGCTGTTCGCAAACAACTCACGAACCTGCTCACTTCAAACTATGCTTTTCATTGTTATTAGAAAACTTGCGAACGTCTTCTATGAGAATATTGAGAAGTCTTGAGAATATTTTTTACAGAGACAAGTTAATAAAGTGAAAATTGTAGCATCCGCATCCAATGTAATTTTTTTTTGGCAGAACTTTATTATTTATAGATGCAAGTTCTGTAGGATATTGACAAATAGTAACAGATGTTATATGAGGCTTTTTAGAATGGAATCACTGAGGAATATTTTTCAAATAAGTTAAACGACTCATTATTATGTAAGGTGATTCAATTAAAATCACTACCTACAAGTTACGGAAAGTTGCATCATACATTATGATGTGGCGGTGCAAATGCTGCAATCTACATTGTGCAAACGAGTGGCAACCGACATCGAGAGACAGAATTTGCCGGTCACTAGGTCAATGTCACATCACCGGCCTGCGCGTGCTCTCGTATTTACTTGCAGCTAACAACATGGACTGTATTCCTCTTCTTACATCTGGATAACCTGCTGTCAACACTTACCAACCAATCAGCGCGGCGTCTGATAGCTGATTCGCTGAGATTGTCTAATTTTACAAGCTGATCAACAAAACACATTGAGTCAATCTTCTTCGTAGAAGATTGACTCAATTGGCTGAATTTTCATTTTTTAACTATCGTTAGTTAAAAAATGAAAATTCAGCAGTGCAGCAAATTTTAGTAAAAGATCAATAGATTTAGATTTTGTTTTTAAGTAGGTACTCATAAAACCTACAGCAAGACTTGAAAAGAACGCGTGTCGGCAATTTAAAGTTTGTATTCCAAGTTCACTTGGCAATGAGTCAACTTAGCTTAAGTTGTGAAACTTTCCAAGTTGCAAGGTAAGATTCATATTCAATCACTTTGTTATTTTACCATAACGTAAGTACCTAAGTAAACTACTTTATTTTTACTTTTTTAACCATTGTTCAACAGTGTTTCTCAGGAGGGATATTTATAAAACATTTTTATTTGTAGGTATTCGTCCGTGTAATCTTTTATTACACCTGGCTTATAGGAAACTTAAAGTGTACGTGACTATTTTGATAAACAACCTCGTGGCAGTGGACCAGATAAACCATAAGAATGAGGTTGATTTTATCGAATGACCGAGTCACTGTATTTCTCGTTATGGGAGGGTAAAATATGATTCATTCGTACGGAGCCCCACTGGCATTCCACGAAGTCCGCTCGTTTGTAAAGCTCGTATCCATCTAATGGCCGATCTTATAAATGGTATAAAATTAATATGTCGCGGTGAATTATCTCTATCTACTCCGGGTTTTTTGCTCAACGAAGTTCTTACTTACAGTAGTTTCTTTTGCAAGTCGTACCAATTAAATGATAGTCTTTGCTAGAAACTAAATCACTCGACGAAATCAAATGACTCGTTAACTAATTAATTACTGACTTAGTAATTAATTTAGCAGATTACGATTATTATGACTAAAAATTAAATAGAAAAATAATATAATCAATTAATTTAATTATTTTACTCGAATTATTAAATAAAATAATGATTTTACAGGATGGTAGATATTCGCATTATTACGTAGACAAAGTCGTACCTAATCGGAAGCGCGTTATCATGCGTCCGAAGATAACATTGTGACTTTAAATCTACAGTTATGTCATAGTCAATAACATGCAAAGAAACAATGTTGACGACATAAAATTACGAGAATGATAAATTAGTAATTTATATATTAGTTTTGTATCCGACTGCAGAAACTGCAGAAAGTAGGTAAGTCAATTTAGAAGTTAAAGTGCTAATAAATCTCGTAAATAGCTGCGATCTGTAGGCATGAGGCATCGAGCAACGCGGAAATACTGCCGTGCGGTGAAAGTGGGGTGAAAGCCGCGCACGCAACGTTTACCTAATAGCTACGGGCGAGACCTGCGGCTGCGCTGCTGCGTCGTCGCTGGTTGGCGGACAGCGAGCGTTACATCAGTCAGCCACGTTGCATTTATATTATATTAAATTGTGTCAAAATTTATAAATTTAATTAATTAACCAGGAGTATATCACTACATAGTATAAAATAAAGTAACTTTTCCGTCCCTATTTCCCTATGTATGCTTAAATCTTTAAAACTACGCAACGGATTTTGATGTGGTTTTTTTATTAGATAGAGTGATTCAAGAGGAAGGTTTATATGTATAATACATGCATAATATAGCCGTGCGAAGCCGGGTCGGGTCGCTAGTTTAACTATAAATTTCATAACCTACGTCTACTGATAATTAATAGGTAATTTAATTTATTTAGAACACGCCACTTATTTATTACTGATGAATTTGCATTATTATCATTATTTAAATACATATATTCAACACCCTGACTGACTGATGATAATATCAACGCACAGTTTAAACCGCTCGCTGGTGCTTGATACATAATATTTGGAGTATGTGTTCTTTGTAAAGCGGTAGGTCAATTTTAGAATGCCACCCCTAAAAAGGGTAAAATAGCGGGCAAAGCCGCAGGCAGAAGCCAGTAAACTATACATTTTATAACCTACATAAACTCGTAATTAGGTAGGTAATTTATAAATAAGATTTGATCCATTTACGCCTTTAGCGGACGATTTAACATGATTCTATAATAATATAAATAATTTCATCACCATAATATTATACATTATGTTCAACAATGATCAATCTACGAAAGCTAACGAATGAATGAAAGAGATCAGTTTAAGTATGCACCAGTAAAATATTCCGGTAAGCATTCAAGCAAGCAAAATGGAGCGTGTAGAGAAAGTGGGTGTTATCTTCAGCAAACGTTATACTTAGCCGGTATCTATGTGGGTCGGTGTACAGTAACTAGTACGAGCCGCTCTTAACTAACTCACGAAATATGGGTGAGCTAGCGACCCGCCCCGGCTTCGCACGGCTGTATTATGTATATCTAAAAACCTTCCTCTTTAATCACTCTATCTATTAAAAAACCGCATTAAATCCGTTGCGTAGTTTTAAAGATTTAAGCATACATAGGGATATAGGGACAGAGAAAGCGACTTTGTTTTATACTATGTAGTGATTTATAGCACATTTATTTGTTTACTTACTTTTGTACACTATCTTTCACAATAGGTCAAATATGAAACACTAAAAATGTATCTAACGAAGGCATTCACTTCACTGCGTATTAAAAGGATTCGATCTACGGATATTTATTCGATCTAGGGCGCCAATAATCTTTTTTCTCACGATCGAGCTTAGCACCTACATGCTTCGAAACTGCGACCACTATCAATTACCTATAGCGCATAGCCCAGGTAATTTTCTAGGAGGTAATTGGCTCTACTACGTAGTTCAAAAACATAGAATGAGTTACCCACCTCTCAATCTAATTTGATTAGAACACTCGTATTTTGGTGTTTTATCAGTCCTTGGCACAAATTGAATACCTACAGATAGCACGAAATGATCTACTTTTAAGAAATTCATAACGACAATTGAATTACTATCACAATACATACTATTTTTAGTCTAATTGCAGTAGAAACTGTTTATAATTTAAACTGCCACGTTATAACTGTTTATTTTAAGCCGATTTCAATCTAGAAAAGACTACCAAACTGCTATAAGCCATTTATATTCATAGAAATTGATCCAGAGTGTGAATAATGATTATAATGGGGGACTTCCTTAAAGTGTCTGTCGGTATGAGTAGGAATCTAACCGGCTCACCACCGCCCGCGAGCGCGCCTTGACCCAGATAAAATGCCGACGGATCTGAGTACCTACAAACGCTAACTCGACTCAATAATTATACCTAACAGACAGGTACCTAATATACCTACCTACGAAAATACTACGAGACATTATTAAACGTTTTCAAATGCGATAAGTTTACGGAAATCATTGTCAATATGATACACGCAACAAATTATTAAGCTACGTGAAGTTTCTATTTATAAAACTAATCTAGTGCCAAGAATTTTACTCGGAGATGTACGTAGGTACTTACAGCTCTAGCGCAGCCGCAGTTTATAGACCTGTTCTAGTGTTCCTAGAACATTTTCTAGCTTCAAAACACCTACTATTTTATAAACTCCGTACTGTATACGAGTAAGTAAAGTCTTATTTAACAACAAATAAAAAGATAATCCTAATAAAAATAGGTGTAGAAACTGGCACCTAAAATTAATTTGAATTCCGAACTTATGCCGAAATTAATTGTTTTTCAAACAAATTAGGGGAAACCCCAATTCCGATGAATTCTAAGAAGTTTATTCACATTCGTAGTGAGGTACTTAGTTAACGATCTTTATTTGGTACGGTTAGCAAAAACGATAATTAATTTACCTATAAAAACAAGTTTAGTAATTTTTTTTATTTAAAAAGTCTAACTGTATTATCGAGTTGTCTATTTTAAATAAATAAATGCGTAGTATACAGAAGTTCCTTGCTGTATGCACTACAACAACATTCAATTTAGAAGTTTCTACAATAATATAATGAACGGGTAATCATTTTATTAGTCAATTCAGTTTAGATTTAACTTTATTAAATATTTCACTTCGTCCTACCTAGTATAAAATAAATAATTAGGTATTTGCAGTAAACAAAGTAACCTACGTTATCATTTTGCGCTTCAAATAGCTTCAATCAATCGTGAAAAGATGGCGCCCGTATACTTGCCATCTTGTCGAGGTACCTACCTCTCTCATTAACTAGCCTCGTTCAACAATTCACAGTAAAGTGCCTCGCAGCTATACGTTTATTCGTGAGAAATACCTACTTTAGAAAACAGTAGACTTGGCAGTCAGCAAAAACTTAAAATACGATTCCATCGAATCTTTGTTCGCAATTACTTAGAGAGGTTATTTCCACGAAATTGTTTGTTTTTATAGCTTGTCATTTTAATTCGACGAGTGGCAGCTTATCTTGTTGAATCAGTCGGACGAATTCACATACGTAGCAAAATTTCACTTATTGTTTGTCTTATTTCGTAATCACAATTACTGGAATTTCCAATTTTCAATTTTTTTAATCAATTATTTTTTTTATACAATGATAAAACTATCTTTTTATCTACTGACTACAGACTGATACGACTACAGTAAAAATACAAAGTTAAGTGTACTTACGATTGCCATTTAGCAGAGAGTAGTAAAATCCAAATATACAATCCAATAAAGTCACAACACAATACAATGCACTATCAGTATATGTCTTTGAAGTGATCACTTCACTTCTTTATGTATCGGTAAACTGGTTCCCGAAAAATAATTGCACTGACACTTACAACACAACATCCGTCACTGTTGTTAAAACACTGTATGTTATTTCAATAACAACATTAATAAGATTACATAAAACCACACACACCGTATCTGGGTTCACACCCAGTTCCAAGTAGGCAGATACCTGTAACAAGACAAAGCGGTAGTAAGTTACGGAAATTATGATCAGTGTCAAGAAAAATCAGAAAACCATAAAAATAACTACGGGGAAGAATGAATCTGTGAACCGTTTACTTACAGAAGCCGTATATTTTACAAGAACACTAAATTAACTATGACGTAAAGAAGTAAATGGTACTAACGTGGAAACGTGCTACCAAATCGAGGACTGAACGCTGACTGACTGGCGCATTTGGGTAGAGGGGGGGAAGCGGAGGCGAGAGAGAGGCAGACGGACCGGAGGATAGAGTGAGGGAGGGAGTACGTCTGGTCGACTGGTTGGTCGACCTATTGGCTTGGCACGCACACATACAGCCACAATGTCACACAGATCGTCGTCGTAAGCAGGGTATTTTTTTGTTAAACATGATACGATTACAAAGAAAAAGTCTACGATCAACGCATGTTTAGAGAGTTGAGGAGATACCGAGTGCAAAGATGATAGATTAATTTGATTGGCCATCCCAGAAGAATGCAATCCAACCTTCAGAGATTCTCATGGCCACGCGCTCGAGCGTAGAGGTCACAATAGCCGTACGCTTCGTTGTTAGCAAATATAAAATAACTATTCATGTGATTAACATGAAGAAATAATTTACAGTCAATCCGACACACGATTTCCCATACCAACTTGTCATCATAATGATAACAGCTGTCAGTGATTATGATTATGATAAGCTATCGCATCGTCATGCGCACATATCTTATTACATTAATGTCATAGGAAACAAAACTAGATAAGCAAATACCTACGCGTATTTAATTTATATCTTAACTGCTTTTAGTCAGGATTTATTCCGAATTATGCATAGAAAAATAATGATACGGAATAGGATTTTGAATATCTTTTTTATATTACTGAATCGTCAACTGAAATGAATTTTAAGCACTTAGTACTAAAATTAGACTATTCGTTAAGAATTGAGAAGTCATTGATACGATCTATAAACAGACATTTAGAAATGGAGACGTCAAGACAATGAAACCAGTTACGTGCGATAGATAACTAACAATGAGCAAGCTAACAAAATAGATTTAAAAACAAAATTAGATAGAAAAATAGATGCAAAATTGCAAACTCTAGAGGACTTAAATTATAACTTTTGAACTACAAACTACATAAAACTTTTGTGGCTGAAATGGAAAGATTTAAAAGACTATAAACTTTTTGTAATACCTACACAACTATTATAAAAAAAATATGATTTTCCCAAAGAACTGACATTTACTTTAAAGTTTAGGAACATTATTCTTTAAAACAGCAATGTTTCTTACAGGTCTTACACCTCTGCAAGTATATACTTCAAAACGCTACTGCATCACTGTATAAAAATAAAATACAAATAAAATATGGATAACCGCCGCGGGGGTAACGCACTTGTTGGGATCTACTGAGCCCTCTCGCTAGTCAAGTTTTTTTATTCCTACCTACGCTAAGTTCAAGACATTGCCTGCATCACCAGTTTTATTTTTCATTTCAAAATAACTCGTGGCAATGACAGACCTTTCACTAGCTCGGATATTATGGAATTTGCAAGAATAAAACACGACGCAAACGATGCGATGATTAATAAAAATATTCGGTCGAGCTATATCATTATTTCACTAGCTTTCTTAGGTGTCAAATATTGAAACGATGACGTCATTCTTCACTCAATGTGTATATGAGTAATGCAAACATAAATGTCAAATATAAGATAAAGGTCAAAACTGTTATTATGGTAGAGCAATAAATGTGAAATTTCACATAAGGTTAATATCCTTGAAACCCGTGTCAGTATTTACTTAGGTATGGAAAAGATATGGCAGTTGTTTTATGAATCAACATAACTAAATTAAGATCTTAACTCATTATTCGATTCACAGGAACTAATTAATTTTCAAGATAACATTTGAAGTCTAAGTCAAATCTCCCTTCCTCAAACAGCTTACGAAAACAAGTTTATCAGGAAACAAGGAAGTTCCAACTACATAAATATTTAAGCTTGCAATTCGCGATCTAGCAAGCACAGCGATTATAGTCATCATCGCAAATTCAAGGTAAACTGAAGGAAGGTTAAATTAAGAAATATTATTTACCTGGGTGTCGTCAACTGGCGTGTATTGTAACTTAGTAACAGTTCGATCCGAGTAGCTCACGTTTTTTGTTGAAACCTAGTTATGAGCACGTCCGTACGTTTGCCGCGGCACAGTCGACTGCTCGGCAACTACGAGGCAACCAGTTTAGAGAAAGTGACCACTAGCTTCAATACTTTCCAAGTGATCGTCAGGTTTCGGCGACTTGCCTTAGACTCCGGCCCCCCGAACGGTAACGTTACCCCCTTTTTGCGCAACGAGGTCGCGTTTTTAAAGTTCATCATATTATCGTCGAATTTCACTTACGCAATCGTTGCGCAAGTTCACGTAACTAACTTGATTCTCACAATGTCACACATCGTCGTTATTCTGGTTTGTAAGGTTAAAAAAATATAACTACAAATTATAATTGTAGAAACAGAGATTAATCAAATCAAACACATAATATAGGAAACAGCCCCATGTAATTATTTAAAAATGAGAACAACTCAAAGATGGCGTTGCAATTTGCAAAGTCAGATTGGAACTTGATTCCGCAGTTTCACTAAAACAATTAAACGATTATGTAATTGCAATGTTGCATAATAGTCACAATAATTAGGGCAGTATGTTTTGCTGACTTTAATAATTACTTACATTTAAATAATATGACTAACCTAAATACCTACCTTCTTTGTAATTTAATTACAAATTGTATTAAGTTTCAATGATCACGTATTTTAATTTATTAGAACCAATGTAGGCTACTTAATACCTACTTAACCTCTCGTACTTAACAACTCGTAGTTTAAAAGAAAACAAATAATAGAAATACTACTATATACTTATCAAACAAAGATAAAATAAATTTATTTTAATAGATAGACCATTCGTGAATTTCTCCGATTTGAAAGAAAGAAAACTCTACCTGCTGTGGCTTTTTGATCTATATTACTAAAATAGAGATCTTCTACGTAATATGATAATCTTAACAGTAAAATAAAGCAATTTGAAGTGGTCCTGTGGCATTCGTTGCCGTTATACAAAACGGTGAGGTACGTACTCTACGGCTGCGTTGGCGCAGCCCATTCGCACGCATACAAATTACACACTCAGGCAACTGGAACATGTAAGCATATCAGCGAATAACCATTTTTTTAATATTATTTTTACGTTTAATACTGTTAAATCGGACTGGATTCGTAATAGCATAACGGGCAAACAATCGATGTTTTAGTGTAACAATGTTTTTGCTAACCGTACATTTGTAGCCGCGCAGTAATTATTTTCAGTAAAAATGCAGTAATTATTATCTCTCACTGTTATTCTATCGTATTTCTTGCAAGGTACCTAATTAAGTGTTAGTTGAATTCAATCTATTCTATCTATACTTACTAATATTATTAAAGCTGAAGAGTTTGTTTGTTTGTTTGTTTGAACGCAGGAACGTTTGATCTCAGGAACTACTGGTTCGAATTGAAAAAATATTTTTGTGTTGGATAGTCCATTTATAGAGGCAGGCTATAGGCCACTTTTCATTTTGATATCCCCACGGGATCGGGAGTTACGCGGGTGAAACCACGGAGCGCAGCTAGTAGAATATATATACATACCTGGTACAAGGTGTTACTTGAATTAAATGTATACAAAACCACATTAAATTAGGTAGGTAAGTAATTATTTACTTTTAAGTATACCTAAATTAAATACTAATGAGTCAGCGGGTTTTTATTACTCGACTGCAAGGAATAGGTTATGTTTTCCGAGCGTATCTTTGTCATAGTACTTATTCTTAATTTAGGAATAAGTAATATTTTTCATCACGATGTTGTTTTCCTTCACCGTTATTTCCTCCTGACATGGTCTACTAAGCTAAAAGGGTACCTATACTTAGGTGTAGGGCAACAATCTTTTACAATTTTACAATACTAACGACCCGCCCCGGCTTCGCACGGCTGTATTTTGCATGCAATTATACATATAAACCATCAAAATCCGTTGCGTAGTTTTAAAGATTTAAGCATACATAGGGAATAGGGACATAGAAAGCGACTTTGTTGTAGACTACCTATGTAGTGAAGTTACATAATATTATTATATTAAGTAAGTACTTATACTTATTTACTCTCAATTTTTAGTATCGGAAAATTAATGTCAAAGTGCGTCAATGTAATCTGTAATATAATGTTAGATTGTAAATATGTAAGATTGTTTTATCATGAAGTAAATACCAACCGTTCAATGACACTTTGTCTTCCTATCGAGTGTTCTTATACTCGTAGCATCTTTGTTGCTTAATGATTTTAAAAATTACATTTCAATTAACGATACTCAATTACATATTATATGTTTTTTCTTCTTCACATGATAGTTGGAAAAATCACACTCTTATTAATTTGTTTGTTTGTATGTTTCTTACTTCATTACGCCGAAAATGTAGAGACAGCTTATTATTTTTTGATATAACCAGTAAATTATAAAATGTCAGTTTTTTTAGACAAGAAAACCTATGCGAAAAACGTGTTTGTAATTTTGGCCTGTTTTGCAAGAATACAAGTAAATTTAAATGTCTCCGCCTATAATTTGACCGTTTTAACATCAGCCCGATGTCACTTGCGTTAGTCACGACTCTCGATCCCTTGGAAATATCGGGATAAGAAGTCTATGCAACCATTTATTATTCTACTAGCTGCTAGCTGTGCCCCGCGGTTTCACCCGCGTAAGTCTCGATCCCGTGGAAATATCTAAATAAAAAGTTTTTTTTTTTTATATATGATAGGTCAGCGTTTGACCACTATCACACCTGCCTGATGGTAGGTGACGATGCGGCCTAAGATGTAACACGCCTTCCTAGAAGATACCTATTCACTCGCGACTTGAAGACCCCCAAATTGTACACGTCAGGAAAGACAGACGCAGGCAACCGATTCCATTCCCTTGCAGTACGAATAAGGAATGACGAAGCAAAGCGCTTAGTGCGAACGTGTGGTATGTCCACCATAAATCGGTGCCGCACACCAGTCTGCCTGGTTGTATGACGAAAGAATGGAGATGACAAGATTAGGTCGTGGAGTTCTGTTGCACACTCCCCGAAATGTATCCGATAAAAGGCCGACAAGCTCGCCACCTTGCGACGATGTTCCAGGCTCTGGAGCCTTTTGTTGGCCAGCTTATCGTCACCGATGAGTCTCCTGGCTCTCCTCTCAATTGACTCCAACGCCTCCAGCTGGTATTTTGCCGAACCGTCCCAGAGGTGAGAACAGTACTCCATGCACGAGCGGACTTGTGCTTGGTACAAGTTGAGCAACTGTCCCGACGTGAAGTACCGTCTCACCTTCGCCAGAACACCAAGCTTTTTTGAAGCTAGCTGGGCTTTGGACTCAATGTAGGTGCCAAAGTTGAGAGTTGGTGTTAAAGAGACGCCAAGAAGCTCAAGATGGCCAGCTATCGTCACGGACACATTTCGGAAAGTGGGAGTCAGGTGGAATGGACTCCTCTTAGCGGAGAATAGACACGCCTGGGTCTTAGACGCGTTGAACTTGACCAGATTGGCGTCACCCCAATCAGAGACTGCCTTCAAGGCCAAGTTCGTGCGCTCGACCATCGCCTCCCTATGACACCGGATCTCCGCCATACTAGTCCGTGCACTGGCTGTGTACCTCTCTACAACTGTGCTGTCATCTGCGTACCCATATATACCAGGCTTCAACAGATCGTTGATATGCAGCAAAAATAAGGTTGCAGAGAGCACGGATGCCTGAGGAACCCCGGCATTAATAGCCATTTGGTCAGACGCGCAGCCATCAATGACTACTCGCAGTGACCGGTCCCTCAGGAAATCCGAAATCCAGGCACATAGACCAGTTGGCAGACCGTATGATGGAAGCTTGCCTATAAGGCTATCGTGCCAAACGCTATCAAAGGCCTTCGAGATGTCTAGAGAAACGGCAAGGGCTTCTCCGTATCTCTCGATGGCCTCAACCCAGATGTATGTGGCATACGCTAGGAGGTCCCCATCAGTGGACCGATTTCGGCGAAACCCGTATTGTCGGTCACTGAAGAGGTCGTTCTCTTCTAGGTATGCCAAGAGCCTATTGTTCAGAACACGTTCCATAGTCTTACAGAGTATGAAAGTGACTGAAATCGGCCTGTAATTGGTTGGGTCGGCACGACTGCCTTTTTTGGGCACTGGCTGCACATTGGCATGCTTCCACGATTTCGAGACCAGACCAGCCGCCATTGAGAGGCGAAAGAGGCGTGTCAGAACAGGAGCGAGCTCAGGCGCGCAGGTCTTAAGCACTATCGCTGGAATCCCATCAGGACCACTGGCTTTGTTCACGTCCAGCTTCCGCAGCGTTTTAAGGACCTCCGTCTGACGGATGCGTATTTCCAGCATATATATCCCGCATCCCGGTAGACTAGGAGGTGACTCGCCAGCAGAGTCTAGACGCGAAGAATTCGCTTTCTCCGCAGCAGTGTGGGCCAGTGATCCGTCGGTCTTCAGCATAGGAGGAAGTGAGGAGCGGCAGAAGTTCCTAGCCTAGCCTATTTAGTAGCCTAACCTTCCTCGAAAAATGGACAATCCAACACAAAAATTAATTTTTAATTCGAACCAGTAGTTTAGCAATCAGAACCTGAGATAGCGCGTTCAAACAAACAAACTCTTCAGCTTTATAATATTAGTATAAATTATCTGAGCTAACTTATGTATTTCAAGTATACTTCAAATTTCATTAAAATCGTTAACTACAGTAATTTCAAAAGACTTTTGTTTACCACCAAAACTCCGAAGAATTATGTAAGTAGATAAGTCAAAAATCAAGCATATTGACCTAAAAGTCTTTGGCCCAATAATATACAGCAACATACTTACATAATATTGTGAATTATTTGTTTCCTTATCTATTAGGGTTTCATACCTTAACAGGTAAAAAGGAACCCTTATAAGATCACTTTCTTGTCCGTCTGTCTTTCCGTGTGTCACCACCGATTTTCTCAGGAACGGAAGGACCTAACAAGTTGAAATTCATACCAGATAATGAGGTCTATAGTCCCCATAACGTGTATAAAAATCAAGGTCCTGATTCAACACGATGAAAGGATATGGGCAAATTTATATTTTCGCGGAAACTTGTTTTTACTACAATTAATAAGTGGCTTTCTATTACAAAGCTTTTTAAAAGTATGCTTAAAGAGATCAAGTATCTTATAGAGTAATTGCACTAAATCACCAACAGTTCCAACTGTTTCAACATTACTAACCTTGCCCTCTTGGACATCAAAATGAGGGCACTGGGTCAGTAATTGTCCACTTTCAGACCACTTCGGCTCAACTTCGAAAAGATACAGTTAATAACTAGGTCAGCCTTTGATTTCCGCGACGTTTTCTCTCAACTCCCCTCGACTTTCGAAAGAAAATAAACAAAAAACAAAATAATTGTAACAAACTTGTTAAGAATTGTTTGAATTAAAAATAACTTTTATAGCGAAGTTTGTAAACTGCTTTATTATATTTTTCCTTGTTATCAACCAATTAGTTTCTTATTTGAAAGAGTCAATTCATCTTAGTAAATGGTGTTAGAAAATTGCTTAGGTAATACAGAATAATTATATAATACGTGGGTAAGGTATATAAAAATAACCCACATAATGACACAGAATATATTATATGTATAATAATGATACGAGGCACATAATAATATATTAGTTAGGTATTATTTATTGAAGTGAAAACTTCTTATGGCGCGTTGGGCACTTTTGTGGGTGAGCATTTTCAGCCGTTCTCGCGACAGATTTTGACGCGACAGATGAGATTTGACGCGACAGATGAGATTTTATTTGTGTTATTTTTAAACTACTAGCAGCGCTCTGCGGTTTCACCCGCGTAACTACCGATCCCGTGGGAATATCGGGATACAAAGTAAAAGCCTATGTTATTACTAATGAATCAATGTATCCTCATACCAAGTTTCATCAAAATCAGTCCAGTAGTTTCGGAGCCTATTCGTTACAAACAAAAGAAACAAAAAGTCTAGTTTAGTCTTTCCTCTTTATAATATTACTAGCGACCCGCCCAGGCTTCGCACGGCTATAGTATGCATGTATTGTACACATAAACCTTCCTCTTGAATCACTCTATCTATTATAAATGGACTATCCAACCCAAAAAGATTTTTTCAATTCGAACCAGCAGCAGTTCCTGAGATTAGCGCGTTCAAACAAACAAACAAACAAACTCTTCAGCTTTATAATATAAGTATAGATAAAAACCGCATCCAAATCCGTAGCGTAGGTTTAAAGATTTAAGCATACATAGGGACAGACAGCGAAAAGTGACTTTATTTTATACTATGTAAAGAAGAAGTATATATATACTTGATAAATGGGTATGTTATTCCAACGAAACTTTTGTAGTAGGTACCTATAGGATTTCTAAAATACCTATTTAACATACGTCTAGAAGAATTGCGAAACCTAACCATCCCATGGACCGGTTCTACAACAGTTCTTAAATACTAAAGGTAGGTAGCTAGCTAGAGCTAAATAACTAGTTTATTTAAAGAAATAAGTAAGTAAGTTAGTATAATATGGGCACTTATAATATCATCTATGAGCCAGTCAATGTTCTTACAGGTTAAAAATCTACATATAGTTAGAATAATAAGAATTTAGTTATGTCTACGAAAGTTTTTTAAAGAACGTGGTAACGTGGTTTAGTACCTCCTCCTTTTTTAAAGTCGGTTAAAATGTTTAAATACATACTTATAAGAAATTGACCAGATTTTCCCAGAACCCGTTTTTTATTAATTTAGTAAGTAGGCATAGGTAGTACATTCAAAAACGCACACTCTTCTTTATGACAATCTCTTATCTTATTAAATTTGTTATTCGATAGAAATTCTATAAAAATCACCAGTTATTAAACACAAAAATCCACCTACAAAACGTGGATCCTCCACGTTTTGTAGGTGGATTTTTGTATTTATTAACTTTTTTTACATCTAAAAGCTCAGATTGTATTGTATAAAAACCTTTGACACAAGCTAACATTTTTTCAAAGGACACAACTTGATCCGTCCCCTAAGTTGAATAGCTACCTACAGCAGGTAGTTGACCTTCGTTCTATGGGGTACGATTCTATGGCACGAGGGTGTGTATTCACAATTCACATGTTATATATTTTTTGTAGAGCCGTCTTGGAAATCTATTCAAGTTATTTCATCCTTTGGATAACAAAGAAAAATGTGCTTATTAGATCGCCCTATGAATCGAAAAAAGTAGTAATCATCGATTACGTGATTTTTAGTTACCTCTTTATTAGCAATAGCGCTCTGCGGTTTCACCCGCGTAACTCCCGACCCCGTGGGAATATCGGGATAAAAAGTGGCTTAAGTTATTCCAAATGAATCAATGTATCCTCATATCAAGTTTCATCAAAATCGGTCCAGTAGTTTAAAAAATCTCTTCTCTAGTACTTTAGTAGTTATACAAATATATTATCGTAGTTGAGAATGATGATTTTTTAATGATCTAGAATAATATCTGCCAAGACAAAGAATAAAAACAAAAAGAAAATTTAGTTTCTAAACAGGAAAAGCTCTAATTAATTAAAATTAAGTCTTTAATAGTTAAGGAGAACACGGCTCGAACAATGGTTAACAGATGACGTGGTGCAGTGTTTTTGTGAGAGTAAAGTTTATTGCTTGCAGCCCACTACATGCTCTTTCACAGATGGTCCCAAGCTAAACCCACACTGTGAAGTGTTTTTTAAATCTGATATAGATAGGTACAGTTAGCAGCAAAATATGAAAAAGGGCTATTACCAATGAATCTCTACAAATCATTTCTTTTTTTTATGTGAAATTTATGAGTAGAGTTAGTAAGTAAGGTCCACTTGCAAATATCAAATGTAATGGATGTTACGTTATAAAGTGTAACGGATGTAAAGAAAGAGGATGAAGTGGTGTAGCTACCTTCTACAAAGAATTTAGTTTAACTACGTCCGTCAGAATTGTTTTTACGTATTCCGTGTTTTTATTTATTTATGTGGTTGATGAAAATAAAATAACATAACGTATTCTTTGTTCGTAAGTGTGTGCGTATAAAGTATGCCATTTCAAAATCATCAACTTAATTGTCACGCTATTATAAAAATAATAATTGCCAGTAAACACGTATGTCGGTGGAATGTAAGTTAAGTACTTAGATATACCTAATTAACATAGGTCTATAGTCTATGCTTACTGCATGAAAACTCTAGATAAGTTATACCTATGGGTAGTTTCAAACAAAACGTAAGACTAAAAATAATTCTCTTTAAACCTTTTTACAAAAAGTCCGCGAGGAACATAATTTTGATCTATAATTGGGTACTTTGCAATTGCAACGATCTAGCTTTGATTTCGGTAGCGTCAAATTATGTTCTCCGTAGTTATAATTCTATTAATTTTGATCAATAGACATGCTAAAGAGGGCATCGATTCGATGATGATGAGTCGTAGTCGTACCTACGAACAACGTCGTCGTCCTGGGTGTGCTAACAAAATAATAATAACTCGGACCGATTACCCGCGAGTCATCGACCTTCGAAAAATCTGACCTGCGCCGCGCGCCGCAAGGTTGTCAGTGCCAGGCAAGTGTTGTTCGCTTCGACCGACACTACTTTACCCACGCCACGTCCTATTAATGCTAGTAAATCGATATTGATTTAAAAAGTCTATTCACATGTAAAATTGACTTATTTGTAATGTCTTTACTTTTCGACATGATAAAAACATCATCGCAACTATGAAATCATCATATTAAATATTGATATTGGTAAAATACGACAGAAATGTTGTTATTGTAATCATATCGTTGCGAAAAACTTATCAGGCATTCACCTTCGTGTTTGTTGATATAATCTGATCCCGATTAAGGGTCGTTAGACACGGTAATGCCCTCGTTCAATTACCTAAAGCAAGTTATTTTGGATTTTTATAGAGAACGTATTTCAACCTCAAACAGTGACCTCTGTTCGCGGAATCGGTAAACTCAAGGTACTCAACGTCGTTCGCAAAAGGTGAAATAAAAACTCGTCTTTCTTGTATATGCCAATTAAAATCGATTTACGAAATGTCAACAAACTTGTATTCGTTCTCAAATTACTTATTATTGGAGTTTTAAATAATTAAGTATGTTTCTTGTTTTATTTCGGCTAAGGTAGCGTAACGTGAATTGTTTGGTATGATTATTTTGTTATAAGTATCAATGGTGTGTCCGAACGAAACCGAGCTAGCGTAACAAAAAATGTACTAATTTTCTTGTGTAAATACATGAAAGGAAACTATTTCGTCCGTGAAATACCCACAAGAAATAGGCGAAATAAAACTCGCTTGTAACTACACCGCGTCTAAAGATCTAACATGTGGTAAAAAGGTATTCAATTACCTCTTAACAAGTCAACACTCTCGTCACAGATGAAAAACCTAATTATGTTTAATAAGTTAACTACCAAGGTCACAAGTATATTAATGGACAAATACAAGCTAAACACTACATTGACAGGGAACGATTTCAACTGCAACGAGCCGCTATATGGCGACACGAACCAGCTTGATGTTTCCATCGTAAAATAAGTATTTGATGTTTTTCTGCACGTTTCATAGGTTTAAGTTGACAACTCATGTATTACCTAAGCACGATTAGTTAATATTAAGTACATAGATCATAAGAATTAAAGGAATGTGTCTCTACATCATCGTCAAAAAACCAAATCATTGACAAAAAGAGGTTTAGTGACTCACCAAGATGCTATGGCCAGAGATAAAACGACTATGAAGTTAGATAAGTTGACGAATTCTTAGTTTTATCATCTTCTATTATCAATACCACCATCAGTTACGTAAACCAAAAATCATGCGGTTTTTACCCTTTACAAAAGTTTATAAATAACTAAAAGAGTCTTAACTTCCTTTTTCAACGTTCATAATTAATTGTTGTCCTTAGGACCGAACAAATAAGTTATCTTAATCGTATCGGTATATCGAGGTCGAAGAGGTGAATAGTCCATCAAGGAAAACCGTTGACCTGGGTCGAAACTACATCCGCATTTCTACTTCACATATAATACCTAGGTACCTAAGATTTCACTTGTTGAATACTTTATCTCGTAAGACGAGAAATCTTTCGTTGGGAAATAGCAAAAAAATATTTATAAACAAATACCAGAAATGATTTTTTGTAGCACCATTTATATTCAAAAGAATATGAAATATTAATTTATCAACTCTATTATTAAAAACAAGTTTAGATAAAGTGTCTATCATTCATCGATGACAATTAGTTAAGTACCTAATTACCATATTTTCATCATGAATCAACAGAACAACAGTACCTTGAACTTTAAACAATATCTCAGTCTCGAAATAATTAACACATTTCCGAGTTCAATAACTTGGAACATGAACGAATTACATACTTCCTGCCCTTCAATAAGTATATATAATATTTTTAGAAATTTGGGAACATTAATCAGGCACCAAGAGGAATGGCTCCTATTTGAAGACCACAATTTTTAATTGATTTTTTGCATATACAAACAAATACATATTATATAACTTTTCGACAATTACCACTGGCACCAAACCTTTATTCTTTAAAACACTCTTTGCATTACAATTTATACGGGAATCTCTGATTGTAATACAATTAAATTGATTTAGGTCGCGGTCATGCATTGAAATTATACATCAACAGTATGAAATGTAATTTAAAAAGCGTAAAATAACATAGTGAGTAGAGGTTCGTGCGTGTGGACAGAAACGTGAAGTAACTTTCGACTATTTTCGGCAGTTACTGTTACGACACAGTTTGCGAAAGCGATTGTTGCGCCACGCCACGCCGAGCCACCGACCAGACTGAGTTTTTGACAGTTGTATTTTACCTTTATCATTGTTATTTATTTGCTGTGGGAAAGAGACTTGGGAGTTCCGAAAACTAAGTGAGCATCTTTCCCAGTTAAATTAATTGAAATAGGAGGGTAACAAATGTTAACAATACGCATGACAACTGCAACATATAACCGTTGTAAGTAACTTGTAATAATTTAATCTTAAAACTTTCGCGTTTCTTTGTGTGCGAGTTTGGCAGGTAACCGGTAAGCAAGTGTTCAACGTAAACTAGATAGCTAGAGATGAGCCGGTAAGCTACACGAGTTGGGCTCGGGATGGCTCGGACTGGTTTGTGAGGGGCGAGCGGGGCCCAGACGAGGCACGTCATTGACCTGCACCCTCCGCGCCAAACCCCGCGCCCGCCCCCGCCGCGACATTCGCACAAACCGTAACTTCATTTTGTGTTATTGTGGCAACAATACGAATCAAATTAGCCGTATCGAAGACAGTTTCAGGTCAAACGTTGGCGTTGACATCTAATAATCCCCTCAAAGGAAGGCAAATGATACTGAGACATCCAATTATGGTAAAAAATATGTTTACCTAATTTGATGGATGAATTAATGTTGTCACATGAAGACCTATCAAAGCCATCTTTCACGTGGCGGAATGTGTGTGTGGGTATGCAATTGATTTGTTATTTGTAAAGGCCTCTACAAACAATGACTTGTATTCGCGGCATTCAAAACGTGCGTGACTTCACGTTATGAGGTTTCGTTCAATCAACTTTTATTTGTGTTTTTATGAATCAAATTCCATTATTAAATCTGTAAAACGGAAGGTAGAAAGTTAACAAGACTAAAAATACTTATTTTAAACAACAAAACACCAAGTTATTGGAAAGCCAAACGACATTAAATTAGCAAAGTAATCGCTCCGCATTTTTTCGCATAAATTAAACCCAACCCGAAATAACTAGGTATTTCATATTAATAGATAAAAAAAACTCGTTCGACCAAATTTCTATGGTTTATCAAAAGTTGAAACGAACTAAAACCATGTATAGTAAGGGTGAAAGTTTACGAAGGCCGAACTAAGAGAATAAGTGAACATTTCGAGTTCACTGATCACTCTGCGACCTACTGGGTCAAGTTCATTATTTAACACTGAAAAGGTTAGGGATGAAGTAGACTTTTTGTCGTTGAACATTATTTGGGGGTCGACAGAACAAGTTTTTTTTTAGACTAATAAAAACGTTATTTGTCTAGCTCAAGGGCATAGGGGCCGGAGTATAGATATTTTAATGTGTGTAAATTAAGATAGTGAGCTACATATGTAAATATAAATACTATATGTAGCTAATCGACAAATTTATGACAGATAGGCAATCCGTCGCACAAGATCGCGATCAGTGGAAGGGGAGTAGAGAGGCCTTTGCCCTGCAGTGGGACACTACAGGCTCTTAATAATAATAATAATAAGCCCGCAAGGCACCTTGAGGCGAGGTGACGGGGAGTAGCGACCCCGCGGTCCCAAGTGCTCCTGGGGGAAGCAACCGTTCCTCATCTCCGGCTGGCCTTAGTTGGCTGATCGGAGTGAACAATGACGAGGAAGCGGTCCCCCGCCTCTGGCTTGCCTTCACCGGCCGTCCAGAGTGGAGTCGCAAGAGTATATTCGAAGGATATATGCCATACGTAAGTGGTGAGTGGGCCAGGGAGGCTGGACCCTCAGGGAGCCCGTGACCTGAGTTTAAAACCCAGTGTGGCGTCACTATCCTTAAGCCACTCTCGTCCCTGTTGCCCCCTTGCTGTAATTTACTCAGCTGATTAGGGTGGCCCAGTTTGAGAGTTGGCGAGTCTCCGCCTGCCACTTTTACATGTTTGTTGAACATTGTTACGGCAGGCGCCATAGTACCCATAGTTCCCCAGTATCCAGTCCACTACCATCCCATCACAATAGCCCAAGTAGTAGTTTTCTCCTGTAGTTTATCAATAGTTCTATTCAAACCGGAGGTTGTCCTTGGCTGCATTTTATAGTGCAGACAGGGATAATCGCCGGTTTGATGTCCACATCATACTTTGCCATTAAACTTGTTATTGTAAAGGGCCTCTACGTGTTGGCTTCGGCCCCACGCATGCCTTCCAAAGGTCCGGGACTCCATAGTCCCGTGATATAGGACATATAACAAACAAATAATAATAATAAGCCCGCAGGGCACCTTGAGGCGAGGTGACGGGGAGTAGCGACCCCGCGGTCCCAAGTGCTCCTGGGGGAAGCAACCGTTCCTCATCTCCGGCTGGCCTTAGTTGGCTGATCGGAGTGAACAATGACGAGGAAGCGGTCCCCCGCCTCTGGCTTGCCTTAACCGGCCGTCCAGAGTGGAGTCGCAAGAGTATATTCGAAGGATATATGCCATACGTAAGTGGTGAGTGGGCCAGGTAGGCTGGACCCACAGGGAGCCCGTGACCTGAGTTTAAAACCCAGTGCGGCGTCACTATCCTTTAGCCACTCTCGTCCCTGTTGCCCCCTTGCTGTAATTTACTCAGCCGATTAGGGTGGCCCAGTTTGAGAGTTGGCGAGTCTCCGCCTGCCACTTTTACATGTTTGTTGAACATTGTTACGGCAGGCGCCATAGTACCCATAGTTCCCCAGTATCCAGTCCACTATCATCCCATCACAATAGCCCAAGTAGTAGTTTTCTCCTGTAGTTTATCAATAGTTCTATTCAAACCGGAGGTTGTCCTTGGCTGCATTTTATAGTGCAGACAGGGATAATCGCCGGTTTGATGTCCACATCATACTTTGCCATTAAACTTGTTATTGTAAAGGGCCTCTACGTGTTGGCTTCGGCCCCACGCATGCCTTCCAAAGGTCCGGGACTCCATAGTCCCGTGATATAGGACATATAACAAACAAATAATAATAATATGTAGCTATAATGTACCTATGTATCAACTCAGATTATCTGCTTTCCTGTGATGGTATTTAAACGACACGACAGATTAGATTTTTAGATACCTACTACAGACTTTAAAATTCGTAGTCTTTTTTTGTAAATAAACGTAAAAGGAATAGTAAACCTGACTTGCAATATGAACTACGGAAAACAATGGAAAGTAAAATAAACATAGGTAGAGCAAAAAGACACGGCACTAGCCTTAACTGCGTGCTAATGCACCTTGACAGCTAAGCGAGCAGGTGTTTAGTACAGGCTTACACTGACTTAGAATTGCAATCTTCTGTGAAACTTAGTTTTCTAATAATATTGTTGGGCCGTTATAAAGTGACTGTAAAATTGCATATCTATGAGTTATTTCAAAAAATATTTTCTCTGTCTAAACGGTTAGACCCTGAAAAATGTATATTTATGAGTTGCGTCAATCTTGCACTGAAGTTGCGAATTGACGTCCGGCGGTCAATTGTATTATGTCCACGCGGAACTAGCCAATTTAATAGTTTTATTTACTTATTACTTAAAAAAAAACGAATTTAAACTTGATATGCCATTGAAAGGTGAAAAGATAGATGAATAAGAAACAAACAAAGATTCATTTAAAACAAACTCAAACGCAGATATTAGTAAAACAAAAATAGATCAAGGTGACAAGATGTCACTGGCTTCTTATCTGTGGGCGTAATATTATGTATGTAGGTGTCAGTTAAAAAAAATTCTCTTGTTAATAAATCCTTTCGTCATTTCTTAAAATAAACCACCTAATAGTTAGAAGTTAGGTGCCACAAGACGTCTCACCTCGACAATCTCGTGATAGAAATCTGACTTTGGTGCGCTAAGGCGGAATGACCATGAATTTTATCGATGATTGCAAAAAATAGCATGATCTGCGACCTGTTTTAAACACTACGCATACTTAAGTAAATTAATAAAACACAATGTTAGCTGAGCGTAAAAAATCTTTCATGTTTTGTTCAAATACAAATACTGCTTCCGTATCTTTAAAATTTGAAATAATTTTCAAAATAATATATATAAAAATTGTCCGAAAACCAAATAAACCGTAAATTCAATTCAAATCGGTGTCCGCCAACCTAGTTGTACAATAAAAAAACGAAATGGACATTTTTTTTCGACTAAAAGCAATAACTTTGTAAACTTTATTGTTCGGCATCGTCCGAAAATGCTATCTCATCGCTTGACACTTTTGTGAATACCCATCTTTGAAAGTAGACAAAGAATCTATTGTACCCTTTGTAGTGATGTTGCAACAGCTGACTGTAATGCAAGTGGAATTTTAAAAGGTTAAAAAGAGTCCCGGTAAAACCGATAAGTATTATTAAATGAAGGGCTTAGGGGAACACACCAGATATCATTAAAAATTTAGAAATGAGAAAGGATATTTTGTGGTACGTTGGTTATCTCTTTCGTGAATTTTATGTGAGTTTAGTTTGACTTTTTTGGCCCTTAAAAGGTAGGTAAGTGAACTCTAGCAACCTTTACGAAGGATACATACTTTAGACGGCTGTAACCGTAGACCTAACTATACGTTAGGTATTTTGGCTGTAACGTGACCTACCTACATTATCTCGATGTTGAATACATTTTTAAATATCTCGGACTGTTTATTTGTTTCGTACACACCGTATTCATATAAAGTTAATAGTAGAGAGGTTACTTACGTTTATGAAATCGTTGCTCTTTCAAATGTCCGATACCCACTATCAATCTGAAACAGAAAATGAAATATATGTTTTTTTTTTTCACGTTTTTATTATTTTATGTGGTAATCTTAGGGAACCGTACCCAAAGAGTAAAAACCCGACCCTATTATAAAAACTCCACTGTCCGTTCGTCCGTTTATCTGTCTGTCTGTCACTAGACTGTACTTATCTCTTGAACCGCTAGACAAATAAAATTTTCACAGATGATGAATTTCTGTTGCCGCTATAACAACAAATACCAAAAACAGAATATAATGTTACGGAACCCTTCGTGCGCGAATCCCACTCCCACTTGGCCGGTTTTTAGGATTCCGTAGCCAAATGGCAAAAAACGGAACCCTTATAGATTCGTCATGTCTGTCTGTGTGCCGTATGTCACAGCCACTTTTTGATTAAAATAGTAGGTAACTACAAAAATTATAAACTATGTAAGTATTTTATTTTTTTGGTGTTTCTTAAGTTACAGCTATTATGATTGGTCAAAAATAGCATGCTTGAAAATAATCTATTTCACGAGGATCTTTAGTTCAATCAACACATTTTTAAAATGAATGTCTGTTTGTTCGGGTCAAATTTAAAATCTTGCAACTTAAGGTGAAAGGGTACCTGCGCTCTCTCCATACAAACGTAGTCGACTGTTTCCTCCCTGGATAACGATACTAGCACAAATATTTTTGTGTCATAAAATCTATGACAATGAACTGCCAAGACTATGTCTCTATGTTTTGGTTTTTTTCATTTTCTAATTATCATAGAAATTAGGATTAAAAAAAAATGAAAAAAAAATAGGGGCATGGTCACGGCAGTTATAAGTTTTATGCACCAAAAATATTTGCTCTAGTCTCATTATCCAGGAAGAAAACAGTCGACTATGTTTGTATGGAAGGAGCCCTCGGTACCCTTTCCCCTTAATTTTGACCCACTTCCCGGTTATTATGTTTATTTATTTCAGTGGCAATAGCAATAATAAACAAGTCGATGACCGCTTAAGCACATTGGTCGTTTGGAAATCGGATACGTTACATCGTACATCCTCTTTTCGCACTTTCGTTTGTAGCTATAAAGAGAAAATAATGGCATATTTATGACAATGTGAACTCGAAGAAGATCAGGCTAAACAATATATACGGGATTTAGGAACAAGTAGGTATCATATTTATGAATAGAGTAAGCAAAGCTTGGTAAAGGTCTTCGCCGACTTTATCAAATAGGATTTACCCTATGTATTCTTTTAAACAGATTAAAAAATGATTAAAGTATAATTATGTAACTAAGTATAACATTTTTTTCTTTTTATATACATTTAATTCATTTTAAAAAAATTATTACATTGTTAAAATTTCAATTTCAAAAGGTTTATAGCTTTTGCTTCTTTGGACTAATCAAATTGAGCACATTAATTAAATTGAAATTACTTACAACTTACAAGTTAATTTAAGTCAGTAAATTTATTTTAATTATTGCTTTAATTAATAAAAAAATCGACCCGAAATATGCAGAGGTATAGTGTTTTTAGAATATGTAACAATAACATAGAAAAAAGTCAGTTTTTTTGGCTCGTATTTAACTAGTTCAGCTCATTGATTGACCTATTAAATCAATGGATCAGCCAATAAAAATAGTTTTTAACTGAAACGGCACACGAATTTGTTAAAACGTCACGACTTTAGGACAAAATACGGGGGAAAATGCCGATCCGGCTAGTCCCTAGAATCGTCCTAGAAACGGCCCACCACGTTGGGACGAAATTTAAATATTTACCAATAAATAGGTTACATAATACAATTTGTAACCTTGAACTCGTCCTATACTTATTTTGTATGGTGTTCAAACGACAAGTAGGTTAGGTACAAGTAGGTTACAATCATCAAATTTTTTTAAAAATTAATCTTACCTACATATTATGTACTTGAACGTTGTACCTACTTAAATATTTACATAAAGGGACCTTATGATATGTGATTAAGTTCAAGCAAGCCATGGATTCGTCCAAGATACTGCGTCTACGTTGGGACAAATTTTGTGATAGGTACTTGCTTATCAATAAATAATATTGTTTTAAACCTTGAACTCGTGCCGTTCTTATTGTCTACACGAAGTTTGAATGACAAATACAATTATCAAACAATTTTTTTAAATAAGTAGGTAATCAATGTTTAGAGGAACTTTATCATTCTGATTATCCAGCCAACCTTATTATCTTTGTCTAAGTCAGCAACGTACCTAGTAACTAAGCTATCTTTATAATTAAGTAGACTTGAAGGTAAATCCAAAGATCCCCAAATAATTACACAATGTAGACGGCTCTCGACTCTCACCCTTTTCATCCGTTTACAGTTCTGTCGGAGCCCTAGAGATGTCTGGAATAAGTAGGTAAGTAGGTATCACTACCTTTATCTTTAGCTAGATTGCTGGAAACGAAATCCTTTAAGGTTGATAGGTTCTACTACAATTATAATACTTATAACTCTCCGGAGACGTTACCTTGTTGTTGCTTTAATAAATATTTTATTGTAAACTTTAGTCTTGTTATAAGGTACGTACGGATTTAGGTTTAAATTAGGATTAAATTAATTATCAAAAAACGTAACGATTCCATATGATAAAATGTTCCATAAACACACTTTCGGGTTAAGGAAAATATTTTAAAAACTCCTATCTGACTAAATATCAATAGAGCCCTAAATGCGTGAGTTGCCATCATTATAAAGGAACTAATTTGAACCGTAAACGGAGCGCGTGTATAGATTTTTCGGGACTAACAAGGAAAATGCGTAGGTGGAGTACGTACGTACGTACCGTAACCAACAAATACTTATATCAATCATCCGTTATAGCTATTCAATCAAATTGAAAAAAAACTACCTGTAATAGAAAATTAAATGTAAACTGCGCAATAAATAACCAAGAGTGTTGTTTAGTTTCGCATGCCCATGCTCGCGAGTGACTCGCGCAACTCCAACACAAGATGGCTGCGGGTGAAAGTGCTGCCGCGTCGATGGTCACAGAACATTTTAACCTGTATATCTTGTTCACTTTACTAGGTTAATCGCATGTGATAATGATAATAACAGTTACTGCGTTATTACTTATTTATTATAAAATTATGTCTTTTTCAATGTACCTACTTAGGTGGATACTGAGGGTGGATATTATAACTATAGGTAGGTCTAGGTACAGATAATCTTATCATAATTAATATGCAAGAGACAGTCTAGTAAGGTTATCATATTACCTTCTATTTGAATATTATGAAGGTGAAATTCAAAATGTAATTTCATCAAAATGTAGTTTCAAAGTTGTTTGACAATGTAGCTATCGTTTTTCCTACTCAATTTTTCCTCTAAATATTTGGTGTTAAAATCCATAATTTAGGTACACTAAAATAACATCACTTTTCCGACTTAGTCTCTGCTTAGATTCTAATAAGCATGGTCTCTCTAAATAGTTCGCAGATATAAAACCAAACTTACCTAATACCTATCTGGCTTCGTTTCATAATACTCTATCCGGAAGTTAGCGTTGAGTTTAGAGAAGATTGCATGCAGAGCCGCACGCAAATTACTATGAACCGGGATCTCTTCCGCGATATTGAATAATTTATTTGTTGTTCAAAAGATCGAGGTTATCACGAATTATCCCAGTTTATCACGAATTATGCATGTAGGGTAGGGGTACTTTTCCACATTTCATTACACAGTTACGAGTAGATTGTACCTATGTCCAAAAGTTATCGTTCAAAATTATATTTCAGGACCATCATTCTCTTTTCAAAGGAAGGGTGCCGAAGGAGGTACAAAATCAAATTATTCCACCACTTTATTTCCATCAAAGTTCCACGTAAAGTTGATTTAAAATCAAATTATGCTCCAGTCGGGAAATGCCGAACAAAACTTCGCTAATTCGCAGACGACAAAGCACTCAAAGGCTTTTAACATGTTTGTTGTTAATACAATATGCGAGCATTGAATAGCAACAGCTCATAGGTTGTATTTTACTCGATTATCAGACACCTGCCGTAAATATTAGCGTCTTAGGATAAAGCCAAAGTTAAGAAAATCCTAGACTTGCGAATTTATGGACATAAATCAAGCAACAGTCAGTTCTCGCGATGAGTTATTGTATAGGCGTAGCGTAGACAATCTTCGCCAATTACTGGCCGGCTAACCTTGTAGGTTCGTTTGAGGATATGACGTCACATAATACCAATAGTCACGCTTCCTTTTATAATAGGTGGGTACATTGTGATTGCAATAGGCATGTGCGATTTTTTATGATTTGCGGTTGTGCCTGTGGCTAATTTACGATGTTCCTTTTTAGATTTACGTTTGTAATATATCAGAGACTTATAGAATGGTCTGCCAGGTAACAAGTTTGTACGATTTTAGTTAATCACGTTACATGACCGCAAGACATCCAAATATGATTCCAATAAATCGAATATATCGAAACAAAAACGAAGCTATAAAACTATTGAATATTTCGATAACCCATCGGCGTGACACCGTTGGGGTAAGTACGGTGCGGGCACTGAGACGGCAAAGGGCGTTCACCCCGGACTATCAGCTGACGACGGCTCAAACTCGGGGAAATTATCTACCACGCCACATTCGGTCGTTCACTCACTACAATGCTCGTAATATTTACCCAGATCGATCGTCACGAAATGTGCTAAATGAGACCAACATTTACAATATTTCTCAGAAATTAGAGTGCATGTTCTGTCATATATCAGTTCACACACTGATAGTAGTATCTTATCAACAGTGTCTCCCGTTGACATGTATTAGCCAGTGACTACTCAAAGCGAGATAGATCCTAATGGGTAGACAATTATTGAATTGCATTACTAAGAACGAAAAACTATTTAAAAATTGGATATTATGAATATCATAAGCGTCAAAATAGCGGGACCACTCTTTGAAGTTTCATCTATATTGACGATATTGTAAGATTCTTACATTTGTTATAAGTAGAGTTCGTATCAAATAATTAAAATTAACTTTGCTTGCACCAATAAGACACTGAAATGCACGAGTGAATCAGAAAAACTTCCGGCTACTCATGTTATTTCGGGTGTCTGACCTGCTTCTTCCAAATTCTTCGAATATTCATCGGTTGTACGATTAATCAAACGGTGAATGATCCCTTTTCTAAAATACAAACTTCCACATGATGAATAGTAACTGACATCGATATAAATCATGTCACTAACTCAATTTATCGTATTCGATGTTTGTTTACTCATAATAATAACGAGGTGGCCCATTTCTTCAAATCAAATTTTGCGTCCTTCATTCGGTGTCATTGACGATACGTCTTCTGCGCATGTTAGTATAGCGCGCAAAATATCGCGACCTACTTTGTTGGCATCAACGCCCGCGCCGCGAGTTTCATGCATGGCATCTTGCTAAAAATAGTTTAAATGTTAAGAAAGCAGATGATACGACGACGTTGATAGTCTTTTAATCAATATATTAAGTCGTTCCATAAATCAACGAAGCAAGTAGTGACTATTTCTCATTTTCTGATTGGATTTTATTATTCTATCTTCGTTAGCCGTATTCTTATTTTATTTTCTCTTTTCGTGAGGATGTCAGAGCGTCCTTTGTATGACTTCTCGTTTATTTTATGTGTCTGTATCAAGAAAATGTCAATTCATAAGTTTTTATGAAATCTAAAAACGGACAGGTAAGTAGGTAACAGACAGACGAAATCGTGAATCGTCTGGTGACCAAACGATCGAGGATGATGTTGAAATATCTGAAGTGGGCATTCGTAGTGCACGATTTAAAAACCTGTCTCCGTAAGCCTTGGAACACTTGGACACTTGCCACGCCCATTAGAAGCAGCTGGAGCATATTTTTGTCTATTTCTTGGTTTAAATGAACATCCTTTTTAGTTTGAACCTATTTTATATCTACGAAGGCGTAGTAAGTACCTTTGTAAAGCCTTTGTAAGTTTAAACAAATACTGTGTGAAGCCGCATGTCCATAAGTTAAACAAAAGCCAGATGTGATTGAAGAATATAACAACTTTGCCTTGTTGGTTGTCACTTCCGCATACGTAACAATCTTTATCAAGTTAATGGCATTGAAACATGTTAACATAGTAAAGATTTCCTTATTACAGAGTCTAGCGGTCATTCCGTACGATATTAAAATCCTCTTTAGTTTTGGCAAATATTAGCATTTTTATGTGGCTTTTTTTTCTAACAAGGAATAAAACGAGCAGCCATCGACCGCGACGAGACGTCTTGACTAACGGTAAAACTCTTTCAAGCCACGTTCTCGTCTCGGAGGCCACTGCTTAATCAAACAATATTCTAGCTCTTGTTTCTTGACAGATTGTAAATACAATAATGATAGTTGCAATTTTGTTTTCGATACACGTATGCGATCGTTCTTGTCACAGAAGTATCGGTATTTACCTCGCGAGAGTCGGAGAGACGACGCCAACTGAGGCACGACGACGACGACGTAGCGCGACCAGCCCACTTCACTGTCACTAATGCAACACTTTTTCAAAGTCACTTTAACGTCAATCCACAGTGAGTATCAATCGGTTAGTTTTATGTACAGATTTTTAACAGTTTATAAGCTTATTCGTGAAGAGCACACGAATTAAAAGACGGTTAAAATACGTAAACGGCGTCAACACGGAGTCTCACGGGTAGAGCTCGACGTAGACTGAGCGGAGTTGGGAGGTACGTGTCGTCCCCGGGCGGGTGGCGGGGGAACGAGGTCTCGTTCGCTCTCGCGGTTATCGCAATCACGTCCGAATGGGGGCACGAACAGCTTCGTGGCGGTGCGGAATCTGCCGAAGAGCACGGCCGCTGGTGGTGGCAGCGCCGCCAGCTATCACCGACAACACTCGCTCGCACTGCTAGGCTAGGGTTACTATGACAGCCGACCGATCACCACTGACTGCTCGTGAGTTCGCGTTTGCTCGCACGTGTTGTACAGGGTTTATCTACTTACCTACTATGGCCACAAAATAGGCCTTTGCCATGCCTGGCTATTATCTATTAAGTACATTACTTATACCCTGCTTCTGAAATCATTTATCTTTTTTAACGATTACTTCTTCAGCCAGAGATGTAATATCAAATAGCAATACCTAATCACAATACTTAATAGTTTTAGTTTACGTTTTTTTTATACGAAATAAAATCCTAAACCTTGAGATAGGCCATTTCAGTTCTTAGTTGATAATCTTCGATTGATACTTAATCTTTATTGTTGTAGGTAGGTTGTTAGCGGTTTGCAAGCTACTTATTTCAGGTACCTAACCCTGCAATTAGTAGGTAGATAGGTTTGTAAACTTTGTAAAATGATTGAGAACCTGCCGTTAATTTACTTCCATACTTTAAAACAGCAATATGTATTAATAAATAAGTTATTCACGATTATTGCAATAAAAATATCAAGAATTCATATAAAAAGCTAACCGCTATCTCTGAGTAATTTACACACAATAAAAAGTTAAAACGCGGAGGTTTCTCCTCCGAGGTGAGTTTTTGCGTTCATGGTTGAATCGCGCGCCGCACCACGGTTTCCGTGATATTATACCAATAGGTACCTAGAGTACCTACTTATACTTAGGTACATTGTATATATTTACCAGTGGCGTAATTACAGGGTGGCAAGTCGGCAAAATGCTACGGGTCCCAGCCGAAAGGGGCCCCCGGTCAGAGGAGGCCCAATTCCCAACATTTGTTATTACACATTTAGTAAAGAAAATAGTTTTGTATTTATTTATTTTGTAATCATTTTTTGAGCCAACATTTTTGGTCAAAGATATTTTTTTAGACTTTTAGTGTGTATAGATAAGTATTTAAAAAAATTAAAAATACTATTTTTGTTGGTTCAGCTTTTTTAAATATGGGGTTTTTTATATATTATATTAATTTGCCACGGGTCTCGAACAGTACCTATAGTTACGCCACTAATATTACAGTAGGTGAATGGTAACATACTTGCCTATTACTTTTTCTATGACTATTTTATCATAATCACTACATAGTATAAAACAAACTCGCTTTCTCTGTCCCTATTTCCCTTTGACCGCTTAAATCTTTAAAACTACGCAACGGATTTTGATGTGGTTTTTTTAATAGATAGAGTGATTCAAGAGGAAGGTTTATATGTATAATACATGCATAATATAGCCGTGCGAAGCCGGGGCAGGTCGCTAGTAAGTATATAATATTATACCTAGGTATATAAAAAATATTCGTAAATGTTACTTTATTTGAAACTTAGGATTTTCCATCGCGGTTTTCACTGGCACGTGCATTCTTATAAAACGTGTGTCTTTGTTTACTCTATCAAATCATAATAAAATTTATTTTTATTGGTTTGACGTACCTACATAACAGACTGATTTTAAAATAATATTAAGTAAATTGAAACCTCAAACTCGTCCCAATGTGGGATGTATGTATTTGGGACGAATCCAATGTGGACCCTTCATCCCGCGTCTTTGTTTTTCTGCACGCGCTCAGTTGCAATGCGGTTCTAGAACGGTATATGGGCGTTGAGGCTAAAGGTCGTTGCATACGTAACGGACGTATGCAACGACGGACGTGACGTGCATTGTTCATAAAGTGTTCGTGGCTTTTAGACATTATGTAACGTGATCTTTTCCGTGCTGGACGGAACGTGACAATTTCTTGACAGCGTTTCATATAAAAATATCACGTTCCGTCCGGCACGGGAAAAATCCCGTCACGTATGCAGCGACCTTTAGATAAATAAATATTTTTTTGTACAAAACACAGCAACACACAAGAATAGGTACTTACCTACTTAAACAGTATGTTAAAAACCCCCGTTATAAGTAATTATAGGTAAAAATGCATGGAAATTACCTAAAGGGTTTTAAACTACCACGGTTGTTTCCACTTAAAACATACTGCGCCGACCCCAAATAAATTGGGATAAGGGCAGGAAGATGAGATGATGATGACGGTTGTTTTCACTTCACGCTGCGCTTTTTAATTTTGATGTTGTGCGCCATATCACGAGGCTATGAATGAAGCCACGGACCTTTGGAAGGCGTGTTTGGAGCCGAAGCAAACATGTAGAGGCCCTTTACAATAACCTGGGAAATTATGGATATTATGGCGCCTGCCGCAACAATGTCCAACAAACATGTATATAATTTTGGTTTATGACGTGATAACGACACGAATTGATGAACACCTGCATTCACAAAAAAGTGTGACGTCATGTGTCATGTTATTGACAAGTAACAATAGCAACGTTATATTGACAACCATAGCAACGTATTATCGTTGCTATGGTTACCATCAATGTATTCTTATGACGTTATCATGTAAAATTATGGTCCGTAAACCGACTTTACAGACAACCATTTTTTTTCTATGATATCCATTAAATAATTTTAGTACTTACTTACCTATAATTCTCTCAGTGTCATCGTCATATGATGACTTTCCTCAGTGTCCAATGTGACGAGTTGCCGGTTCCCGTGCGCTCGCGCAGCTTTCCGCTGTCAATTGTTCACCGTGAGAACATTATCGACTTTTTGTTGCTTTCGCGACTTGATGGTTCCATGGGATTCTGGTGTAATGTAATGTAGAATTATTTTAAACTTTCCTAACATTATTGATTCACTACCTACATCAATCAATGATTCATATTACCTATTGCTGATAACTGCTAAGGATCTTTGGGCATCATGGTTGGTTAGTCAAAATCCTGAATATTTTTGTAAT
Source organism: Idaea aversata (assembly GCA_907269075.1). NCBI lineage: Eukaryota > Metazoa > Arthropoda > Insecta > Lepidoptera > Geometridae > Idaea > Idaea aversata. The sequence goes on from OU026091.1 coordinate 11,941,589, forward strand.
TTTTACAATTTTTCTTTACTTTTCTATACCTAAGCCCGCTTATATTTTTTTTGTAAAATATGACCTCTCTATTTTACCCAGAGTTTAGGCAATTTTCAAAATGTGCTGTAGAGGTACAAGTTGTGTCAAAAAAAACTGGTTGCCTGTAAAGTCGGTATACGGGCGAAAGTTTTACGTGACAACAACTGTGCTCGAGTGGAAGGGACGCGTGCCTTTCACTTTTTATGTCTGTCTCTCTCGCTCTTAGGCGGGCTAACCATGCCCGCGTGCCTCTCACTCGCTCTCATTGTGAGCGCATAACGTCAGCGGAGCGTAACGCAGTTTCTTGAAGTGTCACCCGGCAAACCAATTTATAAAACGTTGTCACGTCAAAAATTTGGAAAATATGTTTGTATTTTACCCAGAGTTTGGAGAATATTCAAAATGTGACATCATTATAATTACCTAACTTAGAATTTTCTTTACACTCAGGTAAAGATTTCATTTCTGTAAGACGACCTTTCCTAAATTAGATCTCACCAAATGAGCTACCTCCAAAGACAAAGGTACCTAGTCTTCATCTCTTTTCTCCAAAGAGGATTTGAAGGTAAGGTCATCATAATCATGAAATCCCTCTAGAATAGGTACCCTTTTCGGCTTCCAGTAAATAGGTATAAGACTAAAGTGTATTATACTAGCAGTGACCTACGGTTTCACTCGCGCAAGACCCGATGCCTTAGGAAGTTGACTATGTGTTATCCCCGGACTCCAACTATGTAAAATAATTCTAAATTCTCATAGCAATTTTTGCGTGAAGACATTAACGAACATACCAAGAAAAAAACTTTTACATTGCATCACTTTGATTCTGATTCTGAAGGTCGTGGGTTCGAATTTCACCCGCGTAAGTCCCGATCCCGTGGAAATATCGGGATAAAAAGTAGCCTATATTATTCAATTCGATCTAGCAGTTCCTGAGATCAGCGCGTTCAAACAAAAAACGAAAGCCCTCAAAGATGAATAATTTTCCCCGTTTTTTCCACATTTCCTACTGATTATTTGCTCCTATTGGTCGCAGCGTGATGTAATATAGCATAAAGCCTTCCTCGATTCATTAACTTTCCAACACAAAAATATTTTTTCAATCCGAACCAGTAGTTCCTGAGATTAGCGCGTTCAAACAAACAAACAAACTCTTCAGCTTTATAATATTAGTATAGATGTTTCTACTATCCATTGTCTAACCACCATAACACAAGCGTAGTTGCTTAGCTTGGGGCTAGATGGCGCTGTGTGAAATTTCCTGCAATATTTATTATGTATTGTATACTTACTTTATAATACTATATAATATGTTACAAAAAGATAGGTATAATAATTTCTAGACACCACTTACGTGAATCCGTATAGATACCTACCTTATTAACTAGCTATCCGAGAGGGTTATGTAACCGCATTACATAAGAAGATAACAATCTACTCATTGCTAGCAACATTGTCGCATGTTTCCATCTAGTAGTCTACTAGAATAAGTATGTAACTGTTTCCGATTATTTTATTAGGTACTAGCGACCCGCACCGGCTTCGCACGGCTATATTATGCATGTATTATACTTAAAAACCTTCCTCTTGAATCACTCTATCTATTGAAAAAACCGCATGCAACATCCGTTGCGTAGTTTTAAAGATCTAAGCATACATAAGGACAGACAGCGGAAAGTAACTTTGTATTATACTATGTAAATAAATTCTTTTACCCATAAATATTTAATTTATATGAGGTACCTGCGGGTAATAAGGGCCACCTACCACATTAATTGCAAACTAAATATTTCGTAAAGCTTAAAGTTTATGCTTAGATATTTGTCTGGGGTCTGGTTGTTTCTATATATAGTATATATTTACAAAAGAAAAAGTATGTAAGTAGTAAGTAAGTATATCCGTTGTCTAGCACCCATAACACAAGTCTATTTACTTATCTTGGGGCTAGATGGCGAGGTGTGGAATGTCCTGTAATTTATTTATTTATTAATATTTATATTTATTTTTTATTATTTTATAATTATAGATTAGTTTATTATTATAAAATTGTTCTTCAACTTTTTATATTTTTTTATTTTTAAATCTTAATTTCTATGATAATTAGAAAATGAAAAAACCAAACCATAGTCATAGTCATAGTCATGGCAGATAGGTATAGGTTTTATGGCACAAAAATATTTGTACTAGTGTCATTATCCAGGGAGGAAACAGTCGACTATGCGTTTGTTTGGAGAGAGCGCAGGTACCCTTTCACCTTAAGTAATCTTACGAAAAAATGTTCCTTGTTACTTGTATCATATAAAACAAGTCGGTAAATACCTAGAAGAAGTAGGTAAATAGCCTCAAACCAGCAAGCGGCGGCCTTCGTGTGCTACCTCGTAAAAGGTCAAGGCTCCTGCATCAAAAATATCAATAATTCCTTTACGAATTTACTTACAAAGTTTTAAAAGTTTTATGAAAAAAAAAGTATTGTATTTTCTTTCTGCAAATAAGCTCCAACGAGGGAAAAATCATAGTTTATATTTTGTTCCTTGTTGAAGTAAAGAGCTAAGCTCTTCTAGCTTAAAATTTATATTTTTTGGACATCACAGGGAGCTGTTAGGTAGCTGTACTTTTTAATCCTACAAAAACATATTTCAAGGTTGGAATTGAACCTGCTCTCTCCTTTCGTGTAGGAGGCTAGGAGGTATACCTCGCCTCCTACACGAAAGGAGAGAGTAGGTAGGTATTTTCCAATCCTATAGCAAGAAGTCGTTATTATGGAGTTAAACGCATCTCCACCATTCCTGCACACCTATTCTATTTCCACTTTTTTATTTCATTATCTAAATACTTACCTATTTAAATATTTGACATGCACTTCACAATAAAAAAGCAAAAACCATTCAAAAACTTTTTTACAAGCTCATTTTATTTGAAATTATAATTTAGAAAAATGATAAACGAAGAAACACGATAAAATTTGACCTCGCGCGTAAGAGCTACAGGTTTTATCCGTCCGCCTCCTTATGATAGCTCAAACTGTAGCTTAATAATCCCAAGATCATTTTTTTAATACGTTACTTGAATAGCGAGTTCATTATAAGGTTATTGAAAAGTTCTCGATCCAAGTCAATAATTTTGACAAATTTCAAAAAGTTACCGATAGATTTTGGGAATTGCACTTTAAAGCCCTCTAGCAGACGCACATTTTGATATAAATAAAAATAAATTAATAAATATTGCAAGACATTCCACACATCGCCATCTAGCCCCAAGCTAAGTACTTGTGACTTGACTTGTGTTATGGGTGCTAGACAACGGAAACAACCAGACCACAGACAAATATCTAAGCATAAATACTTGTCTGAGGCGGGAATCGAACCCGCAACCCTGTGTTTGGCAGTCCAGCATGGTGACCATTGTGCCAACTGGGTCGTCAAATATATGGTTCAACAGCGTAAGTATACCTCTCATATCTGCGAAACTACAGGCAAATGTAACAATTTCATAAATCGAGGCACTATACTCGATCACGAAAACATTCACAATGTTAAAAATTAAAAGTTTAAAACCTTTGCCTCAACTAAACGCCCAAAAGCCACGTTCGCGTGAATCTTTGTATACAATATTATTTGTATACGTGCTCATGTTTGCTCGTGGTGGTGCCGATGATGCAACTCGTTGTGAAAGCTGATATACAGCCATACCTACCTACCGCTGGAATTGGGTTAGCTGCGCGTGAGTGGAGTCGCTGTAGCTCGCTTCGCGGACTCACGACAATTGGGTGACGTCACATCACACTGCCATGGCCAGCACCTTAATATCGACCTTGGTTTGTTCACGATTTATTCAAGAGCAAAGAAAACGTTTACGTTTTAGACATAATCGATCTGTTAAAGTTATATGGAGGTTATATATTATATGGTTCTTTAAATATTTAGATGATAAACTGAGGTTATGGTTTAGTTCTGGGCAAGTCTACTTCTTCTTATACATGTCCTAGGCACTACAGCGTCCTGAATCTAGATTATAGATGTAAATTGCAAATATTATTATTAGAAAGAAAACAAAGAAAGAAAACATTTATTTAGACAAGCACACGACCTAAGACAATCAGAAAAGTAGTAACAAACATAAAAGCACTAACCTAAAACAAAAGTTTAAAAAATAATAAAAAATATAATAATAAAAACAAAAAATTAACAGGAAAAAATACAAAAGAAGAAATAAGATCTAAGGAGCCGTGTGCCTCCAAAAAGGTTCTGCCTCAGCAATGATAGCTGCACCAACATTTAGCTGACACAGCCGCTGGTGGTGGTGGTGGTAGTTATTAGACTAGATTTTTGCCCGCAACTTCGTTTGCGTAGAATTTGTAGACTGGATCACGTTGTCCCATACAAACTTTGCCTCCCTTTTTCACCCCCTAAGGGATAGAATTTCGGAAAATCATTTCTTATCGGATGCCTATACAAAGAACACACCCTCCAAGTTTCAGGTCTCTACGATCAGCGGTTTAGGTTGTGCTTTGATCCGTCAGTCAATCAGTCAGTCGTTCAAGACAAAGCATTCAATATTCATAGACGTCTCCAAGATTTGAGATGCTATTTGAACATTAGACCCAGTTGCAAGGCTTATCATAAAAGGAAAGTTACGCAAATGAGAAAAAGTTTCGAAAAGGAAGAAAAAACCCACGATTCTCCCAAACTTTAAAATTAATAAAATACATTTTCTTAAGGGAAATAACGATTACAGAGTTTATAGAACACACTGCAAATTACGACTAACTTGATAAAACGTTGCGAAAAAGAAGAAACCCACGATTTTCCTAAACTTTAAAAATAAAATACTTATTCCTTTTTTGGAGGGTTAGGTTAGGGGGTTAGCCTACATTTTCCTAAGAAGAATAACGATATTAGAGTTTATAGAACACACTGCACATCATAACGATATTTATATATGTAAGAAGGGCTAGGCTATTTAAAATCAGCATCACAATGCATTGTTATTCCTGACGGTGTTGTCTTGTCGAGCCTGCGATGCGACATGGCTTTGACCTGCTCGTATATGGGTCAAGAGGAATCGATATATAACCTCCACTGTCTGACGACCAGACGCTATGAATTATGGAATAGAAGCTACCTATAGTATACGGAACCACTAACCTTACCGCCTTACCAAGACCAAAGTCAAAGGTTGAGCTGGGAAAGAGATTTTTAAGCTATTGCATAGCTTTTATCACGGGCTTTGTGTGCGGCCACCGAATCAAGAAATTCCGTAACGAAAATAAACCTAACACTCCCCACTCCGCCTACCATGTAGCTCGGCCGAGCGTTCGCTTAACGTGTATGTATATGGTACGACTGTACGAAGCTCGCACGATGCAATAGCTTTACCGCGGCAGTCCCTGAGTGCCACACGTTTTTTTTTCTATGTCAAACCGTTAAGTACTTGTACTTCTATAAATGAGACGGGATCAAAGTGGGTAACTAAAATTAGGCTTACGCATTGTACTCGTATCTGAAGTTCTACGCTCTTTTATTGGTCTTTACATCTAATGTAGATTATTAATTACAACGCGTAGCTCAAATCAAATCAAATAAAATATCTTTATTTACCACAAAAAAACTATGAAATAACAATTAGGCGACTCTACCTCTTGCGTTAGTTTAAAAACTGTGTTGCAAAAGGTAGGTTCTTCCACAAAAAAAAAAACAAATTCATAAAATTGCCACTTAAAACTATTATAAATTAGATATAAAATAGAGTGTAAAATAAATATATTTAGTGGGTGCATGTATGTGTAGGGTAGGTGTACTTGTATGTTTTGTTATCATGAACCAGGAGCCGCCCACGTCACCCCAGTGTCTTAAGACTCTGGGTACACGGACCAGCTCCCGTCCATGGCAAGTATTGTGTTGTCTAGTGTCACGTACTCAATGTTTCAGTTCACAGACCACCACACAAGTTATCAACAAGTTGTTCAGTTTGTTCATATTCAAATTTATTTAGCCACAGATGTATTGTAGACTTAGCTTTGTGCCTCACTAGTTTTTTGATGTTGTTCTCTTTATTTATAGAGTTGTATAGCATTGGAGCTAGGTTATTATAATGTCTCCGAGCAACAGAACTAGAGCATCTTGGTACTGGACAATAATCAAGTCTCTGGTTTCTAACTGGTAGATTGGGAACAGTTTCTACGTGATACCGCAGAATACATTGTCTAATAAACAGTTTTCTAACCGACAGAACTTCACACAACTTATATAAATCCGTCGTGCTATGCCTGTACTTTAGCCGCATCGCAACTTTTAATAGTGCTCTTTGTGCTCGTTCCGCAACTATCATGTGCGTCTTTGCCGCGCCACCCCATGAACTTATGCAATAGGATAAAGTACACTGCGCTAGAGCTTTATAGGTTTGAATAAAAAAGCTGGAACATTTATTTAATGGAATAGGCCTGCCCAGAACCTATATCAACCTCTAAGTTTAGTCCTAGACGAAAAATCTCGTCATTACGTCTTGAGACATCCAAGACGCGGGTTTCATCACAAATGTTTTGTTCGCCGTAAGAGCAAGTTTAATACACAAAAATATTTCGGAAGAAAAATCTATTGGTGAGCGGTATTAGCCTAGTGGTAGATACCTTGACTTTCATTCCGAAGATTCGAATCCCTAATATGCGCGAAATTCCAAAATCTGCAATGCAATCGAATAAACACGCGTCTATATACTTAGATTAAAGGCTTATTAATTTAAGTCTAAACTAATGTTCTAAAAATTATGTTCTTTCTTTTGTTCCTTTGCTGAAACGTCTACGCCTGCATGTGCATGCATCACTACCGTTAAATGATTTGGCATATTAAGAGGAAAGGGTACCGGCTCTCTTTCCATACAAACGTAGTCGACTGTTGCCTTCGTGGATAATGACACTAGAGCAAATATTTTTGTAGCATTAAACTTATAATTGCCATGACCATGCCCATATGTTTTATTTTTTATATATATTTTATATTTTAACTCTTACTTTCTATGATAATTAGAATATGAAAAAAACCTGGACATAGGGGCATAGTCATGGCAGTGATAGGCAACAAAAATATTTGTGCTCGTGTCATTATCCACGAAGGCAACAGTCGACTACGTTTGTATGGAAAGAGAGCCGGTACCCTTTCCTCTTAAGACCTGCTCGAGCAAAAGGAGTCACTTCACTAAGGAGCCACGGGTCGATTTGCCTGATAATTTTTTTTTTCTTCCGGGGATTAGAGCCACTCTATTTTTTTTTACAAATAAATTGTTTCAATGGCAGGTATCATATCATACGACCATTTACGGCGAACGTTAATGTCCTTTTCCGCCTAAAATTTTGTCAAAACCTTGCGAAATTTTCCTTCACTGCATACTCGTAGCAAGAAGAGGAAGCAATAAAACAAATAAACCACATTTAGAAGGTCGCCAACTAATTGCGGCAAGGTCAGTGGACTGTTCATGCCAAGGTCAAACGTTAGTCTAGCACTGAAGATAGCAACTACTGACGTATGTGTACGATTACAACTGAAAATGAATTTTGACATTGAAAAAGGCCGTAAATTCGTGAAAGTGAGCGACATGGCCGTAGGTTGTTCGAATATGCGTCGATTGTGATTGAAGACGTGGTAAAAGAAGCAGGAGGCCAAGACCTACAAGATGGTGTCGGAATTTTGAGAATAGTAGATTTTAATTTCAAAATTGAGAAAAAAAAATCTCCGACTTGGTAGACGAAATTCGTAAAACCTTTTTTTTGGATCCAATCCAAAATCGGAAAAAAGAGGTGTTAACCGCCGTAGCTAGGTACAATTTAAGCCGAAAGAGCGATTTAGGAACAAAATACCAATTCTTCCTTTGTTTTTATATCAGTCAGTCAGTCAGAACATAAAATTTTATATACTTAGTAGTGTACTATGGAAACATTTTAGATAAGTGCCAACTAGTGCCAAGTACATTTTTTTATCGCGTTAAATGTTTTAAACAGTAAAATTCTACAGTTTTTATTATGAAACTTCATTTTGTGTAGACAAATTCCGACATAAAATTATTGCTTTTGAAGTTACAGGATTTCGTAGCACTTGCTACAGACTACGACGATGGGATACAAATGTACAATTAACAAGTTAACATCTTTTAAAAAAAAACTAAAAAAAGGATGTCAAGTAATAAATACGTCATAATTTGTAACGGATGTTCCTAATCCAGCCTCTTTAGGTTATCAAGTTAATTGTTTTCAAACTCACTGGTTGCAAAACAACACGTTTACACTTAGTCTATGGTTTACACATCTCTAGGGCTGCGTCCCGATCCATTTTTTTATTATTGTTAGATACGATTGTTCTTTTGCTGTTTAACGTAGCTATATTTATTTATTTTATTTATCTTAGACACAGTAATAAAAAGTTAAAAGTTATTAAAATCGCCTAGTTATTAAAATCGTACTTAGGTTTCATAAGAATTACGTACGATGTGGTTATTTAATTTTAATTTGCAATAATACTTGTTTATTATAAAGTTCTTGTATAACTATATTTTTAAATGAATAAAATGTATTTTTCATTACTCATACTCCGAAAGTAGGTCTAAAGATGCGTGAAGAGCGTGTAGAAAATAAAATTTCCAGCCCTAGGGAAAATCGCTTTCACTGACAGCTGTCATGTCAAATTATGGCTTCGCACGACTCGTGCAATGTGCATATAGCCAGTATCAGTATCATTATACATTAGGAACTTCATAACCTAACCTCCTTGCTTTAAGTAACACCAAAGAATAACACTACATGTATATAACCTCTTTGATCCCAACCTTGGAAGAGGATCAGGTAGTATGAAGTCTCTCATTCACTCTCGTTGTTAGGAAGAATTTTATGTATTATTCGTAATGAAAAGCACAGTGTTTACCTCGGGTGAAAGACTCATTAAGTCCCGTCCCGAACTATTAGCGCCCTCGCTACGCTCGAGCGCCAAACTCCGTCTCGGGACTTGTAATGAGTGACTTTCACACCTAGGATAACAATGTACTATTTATTGTAATCCTCACTCGGAAATGGAGGCTTTAGATAATCTCTACGTAAAGTTTCCACCCACACGGCTACAAAACGGGCCAAAAGAGTAACTCTGTAAAACTCACTGAAGAACGCAATATTTGCATGTCTTTTGAAGCACGTATTTGATTGGCTAACGAAAAACAATCAGGCAAAATAACCACTAATTAATGAATCTTTCATTTAAATAAAATAACTAAACACGTTTACATTAAATGCTCACGCGGAAATGATATACTTTACCCCCTAGTGACACAATGTACCTATTAACTATTTAAGAACTTTGTTATAATTTTAGAATAGTAGGCAAGTTTAGTAAATTTACATACACAAAGACAAGGTTTATTATTGACATTGAATTTGTATTTTAATTTAGTAGATACGAGGTAGGTTTTTAAACATATACCTACTCTACCTACACTAATATTATAAGAGAAAACATTTTTAACCAACTTCAAAAAAAGAGGAGGTTCTCAATTTATGGCGATTTTTTGTTTGTAACGAATAGGTTCCGAAACTACTGGACCGATTATGAAACTTGGTATGAAGATAGTTATTCATTGGGGTAACATACGCTACTTTTTATCCCGTCATTCCCACGGTATCGGGATTCTTCTTCTTCTTTTCGTGTCAGTGACGTTCGACCAGTCAAATTCTTCCAGCCCAGTGGCTAGCCACTGCAACTGCAGCGGCGTTGGCCTCTACCAGGTCCTCCAATGTGCAGGTATTACGGCACAATGGGCATTGGAGTAGGTGCACCCTGAACTGCAACGGGGCTCCACACTCGCATTGCTCCTCAGTCGGTGCAATATACCCCCATTTGCTCAAATTTTGTCTGCAACGGCCTACTTGAGTCCGGAGTCGATTAAGTGACTGCCACGTAGGCCATTGCAGATCGGAACCCGGAGGGAGCCTCACTCGCGGGTATCAGGATTTACGCGGGTGAAGCCGAGGGGCTCTGCTAGTATATACTAATATTATAAAGAGGAAGAGAGGTTTTTTTGTTTGTGTGTTTGTAATTGGCAGGCTCTGAAACTACTGGACCGATTTAGATGAAACTTGGTATGTAGATACCTGCAGACCTGGATTAACGCATTGTTACTTTTATCCCGATATTCCCACGGGATCGGGATTAACGCGGGTGAAACCGCGGAGTGCGGCTAATAGCTAATAAAGTTGTTTTATCCATCACGGAAAAACCTGCTTTTGGTCAAACTTCACCTAAATTAAGAACTTAGTTAAGCCTAATTTAGTAAATAAATTACAACCCAAATTACACTTGCAAAATCTTAATTGTTTTACAAACATCAAAGTTCATACATAATTACAATGTGTAATAAAAACACGATTCGTTTGGCTCGGCGAGCCTGCCCACATGATTGGTGAACAGAGATTGTGCCTGACAAGTTCGTGCACAAAAACTGCCTAAAACCGGTCCATCTGCCTCCACACTCCCGCATTTTATTAGCTTATTGAGCATTTTACACAAGCCCCGTTCAGTACCCTTACCACGAGTTGATTATGTACGCACTCGATCAAATATCAGATGTTCAGATGACACGCGTCGACTACGCGCCCGCCACGCTCATCACACGCGTTGAACACGCTTTGAAATTTGTTCTATATACAGGAAAAGTATTTTTGTTTAAGTCTTATGACACATCAATCAAATTGCATTTCTGCAAGCGGGCGCGTAGCGTGCGCGGGGCGGGCGCGGGGCGTGTGCTTCTACGAGCGGCGGGCGCGTGGCGTGCGCGGGGCGGGCGCGGGGCGTGTGCTTAGCGGACGAGCGGCGGGCGCGTGGCGTAAGCGAGTGGATTTGCATAAATGCAATTTGAGATCTATTGATGTGTCATCATAAGACTCAAAACATATATAGAACAAATTTCAAAGCGTGTTCAACGCGTGTGATGAGCGTGGCGGGCGCGTAGTCGACGCGTGTCATCTGAACACGTCCTTACCTTACTAGCAGCGCCTTACGGTTTCATCCGCGTAAATCCCGATGCCTTGGGAATATCGGGATAAAAAGCAGTAGCAAAAGCATGTATTCATTCAGGTCTCCAGCTGTCTACATACCGAGTTTATTCGCAATCGGTCCAGTAGTTTTTGCGTGAAGGAGTAACGAACATACACACAAACTTTCAAATTTACAATATTAGTAGGATTAGTAGGATAATAGGATGAGTACTTATCAGGAAACGAACTAAATAAATAAATAAAATAAATATTTATATTTGCCAACTAACACATACAATTATAAGATATACTTTTGGTCCTCGCACCAGGACGAGACTGAATCGCGGAAGGCCTAGATTCATATAATACAAAATAGGTCGTAACAAAAAGAAAACAAAATAATTTAGAAAACAGACTATGAGAGTATGAAAGTGCGTTTAGTGCAGAGTAGTGCAATGTAGTGAGTGTAGTGTAGTGCAATACAGTGTAATGCTATGCAGTGTAGTGTAGTGCAATGCAGTGCCGTGTAGCGTAGTGATATGCTACACTGCAATAAATCGGAGTGATAGATAAACAGTAATTATCTCTGCCAGAGAGATTACATACATCTACATAAAATAATATTAGGTCATCCTAAACAGAAATCCTATTTAAAAGTTCGTGTATTGCCCGATTCCAGTTTTAAAGTTTCGTAAGATATACTCAATATGATACGTTTGATCGAGTATGTTTACAACTGGTGGTAAGTCTGGTAAGGCCTCAGGAAGCTAGTCTAATAATATTAATACTTAACAACTTTCACTACAAATATTTATTATAATCAATCTATAGCTACAGCCGTAAAATCAAACAATAACTAAGCGTGAATAATTCCTAACAAATGTTCCATTCAATCTGATCTTTAGACGTAGCTTTAACCATTGTTTCCACTTCCGAAAGTATCAGATTAAAATCTTTAATCAAAACAATTCAATAAATGAAACTTAGGCAGGGCATAATATGTACCACCTACCCATTTGGTTAAATTTATTGTTCCGCTGTCCCCATTTCTCTGTATGAGGTAGGTAGGTAGGTATATGTGTGAAAGGGACGGTTAACATTTTAGTTTAGACAACTTATACAACAGCTAACGCCATCTATTTAGCACATTAGAAATTATAATTTTTTTACCGACTTATAAGGAGGAAGATCTCAATTCGTCGCATACATCTTTTTTACTTTTATGTATTTACACCGATTATTTTAAATTGAATCCGAATGAAAACTGATCAATGTGCTGCACATTCGAGGTGCAATTCTGTTCATCACTCCAAAAATCCGCATCAGGATCCTTACCAAACTTTTATAGGACCAATCCTGAGGTATCCGCTCTCTAACACAAAATCATCTCAATCGGTTGAGCAGTCTTCGAATAATCGGTATACGTAGCGCAGCGAATGTTGACCTCTGATGGAAAGTAGAAGGGGTATGCGCAGAACTCAATTTTAATATAAATATCGAGTTCTGCGCATACCCCTTCCACTTACTGCAGAGGTCACCATTCGCTGCGCGAGGTATACACAACATTTAAAAAACCTTCATTAGGTTAAGGACAAATTGTTATGGCAGATCTTTTGGCAGATTCGTGGATATAGGTACCTACGCGACGAATTAAGAACCTCCTCCATTTTTTTAAGTCGGTTAAAAACAGCTCGATATAGGCGATTTTAGGCTCCCTGCATTGTGCTAAATCGATCTATTGCACACAGAAAAGCGCATTTTCTTCGGAGCTGTCAAGGTGTTTCAAATGCCAAATCAATAAGCAATGATGATGCAGGTTCGAAATCCGTCGACGAACAACACTTGGTAACAAATAGGCTCTAAAAATACTGTATCATTTTTGATGAAATCTGGTATGGTGTGAGTAACGTAGGCTAGTTTTTAAAAGCTTTTATTTAACTTGCAATGTATGTATGTATGTTTTTATTCCGATATTCTCACGTGATCGAAACTTACGCCTGTGAAACCGCATGGCGCAGTTAATTTATTTATTTAAGAGCAATAAAATACGTTCTCTAGATTTCTTAATATTGTAAATCTAAGTATTGCGAACATAATTGTCGACCTCTCTATCGAACGTTATTCGCATGGCAAATCCGCAGAGAGGCGCGCAACGAGCGGCGCGCGGGCGCAGTGAGGTTGCGCAAGAGTGCGCGGTTGACTGCGAGGCCAACATTCGGCCTCATTTTCGTTAGACCCGTGCAAATGTCAGGATCAAGGACGGTTTGTTAAGTTTTAACGTCTTTAGGCAAAAAAACTAATATTTTTTTTATTATAGATTTCTGTTTGTAATGAAAAGGCTCTGAAACTACTGGACAAAATGCTAAGTACTAAAATACATTGAATCTTAGTAATTTTATTATAGGCTAATTAGGATAAGTATAAGTATTCTGGTGAAATCGCGGACCGCAGGTAGTCTCTTTAATAAAACAAATATAAATAATCAAAAACAATTTAGTTTTATTTAGTTAACTCACTTTACAACAATCTGCCAATTTCGATCAGAAAACAAAATTAAATAAATAACAAACTCATTCAAAAACAAAATAAAATATTCATCCTTGATAATCATTCGAATAATAAAGGAAAAATAGCTGATAGTGTAAGAATAGAAGAAAGATACAACACACAGAACCAACAAAACGAAAAGCTTATTTTCTAAAAAAATTGTACAAATAGGCGAACTTATCGCTTAAAGCGATTAACCTAAGGATGGAGATGATCTGATCTTAGTTAAGAGGAGAGGGTACCGGGGGCTCTCTCCATACAAACTATTACAAACGTAGTCGACTGTTTTCTCCCTGGATAATGACACTAGAGCAAATATTTTTGGTGCATAAAACGTATAACTGCCATGACCAATAATGACCATGCCCCTATTTTTTTAATTTTATTTTTTAATCTTAATTTCTTTGATAATTAGAAAGTGAAAAAAAAAACAAAAACTAGGGGCGTAGTCATGGCAGTTATAGGTTTTATGGCACAAAAATATTTGTGCTAGAGTCATTATCCAGGGAGGAAACAGTCCACTGCGTTTGTATGGAGAGAGCGCAGGTACCCTTTCACCTTAATAGATCGTGTGGTGTAACATACTTAGATAATATTAACTTGTTCTGCAAACAGAGTGTCAAAAAAATATGAAGCACGTTTTCCATCAATCTGTTAATGATGCAAAATTGGAAGTTGATTGAACCAAGGAATCACGTTGTCCCATACAAACTTTGCCCCCCTTTTTCACCCACTAAGGGGTCGAATATCAGAAAGTTCTTTCTTATCAGATGCCTACATCATACAAAGAACACACCCTCCAAATTTCAAGTCTCTACGATCAGCGGTTTAGGCCCTGCGTTGATCCGTCAGTCAGTGAGTCATTCAGGACAAAGCATTTTATATGTATAGATAGATAGGTATACCTATAGAAGAAGATAGATTATAGGTACCTACACATAGGGACCTATACCTACTCATAATATTCGTAATATCAATAAGTATATAATATCATAAATTAGATAGTGAAAGGTAAATACCATGAGCTTATTAAGAAGAGGAAATTAGGATTTCCGGTCGACATCTTTTTCGCTAATTAATCCAAGTAATAAATAAATACAACAAAAACACGTCCCAATTATGAAATAACAAAGTACCTACCTAAGCCAGTAGCGAGGGTTCCATCCAACACGATTCCTGTCGACTTTACTGATTTAGCCATAAGTAGTCTCATACAAACTTTGCCCCCCTTTTTCACCCCCCTAAGGGGTCGAATTTCAGAAAGTTCTTTCTTATCAGATGCCATAGTTTGTATGAGACTACTTATGGCTAAATCATAATACATTTACTGATAAATGTAATATGATTTAGCCGATAAGTAGGTAGAGGTACCATAAGTACCAAAAAAATGTCAAATAATAAAAATCGCCTACAAAATTAAAATACCGTATCCTCACACACGATGGTAAGTGAGGATACGGTCTAAGATGTAGCACGCTTTCCTAGAATACCCAAAAAGCCCGTGTCTCTAAATAATTCCCTTAAACCCTCAGATCTCCTATAAACCTTCTAGGGACGAGAGTGAATGTTGGAAGACGCCAGTCGAACAAAAACAACTTTTTTGACCCGTTCTCCTTTTGTTTCTACACCGGTCTACGTATCGGAACACGGACAAGTCCGCTTGACGATACGACTTCGGCCGGTGGGTGGTAACAAGCCAGGAAAAAACCTTACCTTTACATTTAAATAAATATCATCCCTCGCCACTGATACCTCCCACGGGTAGAGACAGGGTTCTTGGAAATTAATTGGCTCGCTTGAGCGCCTTGATGTACTTATCTACCTACACCCTACACGTGTTTGTAAACAACCTTTGTTCGATTTAATAGATACTTAAGGTGAAAGGGTACCTGCGCTCTCTCCATACAAACGTTTCCTCCCTGGATAATGACACTAGCACAAATATGTTTGTGCCATAAAACCTATAACTGCCATGACTATGCCCCTATGTTTTGGTTTTTTTCATTTTCTAATTATCATAGAAATAAAGATTAAAAAAGTAAAAAATAAAAAACAAAAAATAGGGACATGGTCATGGCAGTTATAAGTTTTATGCACCAAAAATATTTACTCTAGTGTCATTATCCAGGGAGAAAACAGTCGACTACGTTTGTAATAGCTTGTATGGAAAGAGCCCCCGGTACCCTTTCCTCTTAAGGAAATTCTTTACAAAAACTCTCTCAACATCGATGTCAAAATAATAATACATTTCCCCTTATAACCATTGAAATTACCATTATTATTATTTTTCAAGCTTTTCTCAAAAAGTTCTAATAGTCCTGTATCGAAATACAAATCAAATGAAAAAAAAAATGGTTGTCTGTAAAGTCTGTTTCCGGACGATAATTTTACGTGATAACGTCATAAGAAAACATTGATGGTAACCATGGCAACGATAAAACGTTGCTATAGTTACCTTGTCAATAACATGAGGCGTTCCAGTAACGACGCGTGACGTCACACTTTTTTGAGATTGCAGGTGTTCACCAATTTATAAAACGTTATCACGTCAAAAAATCACACCTTACGGCCATTAGACCTAATAAACTTTTTAACCTAACGATTGGCGCGAAAGCGCGATTAAGACCGGGAAAATAATTACTATGGCCATTATACCTGATGCGAAAATCAATAACTAATTATATAACAACTGATTTTATCATTTTTATCTATTCTCGCGGATTTTGTAACACAATTATTTGCACACTCGTCGCTAAAGAACGAGTTATTGGTGCTAAGTTCATGGTATTGAATGTCCTAGTTCTGTGGTCTGTGGTTAAATACGATACCTACAATAGTGTTTATAAAATATTTGACAATAAATACAATTATTCTTAAATAAAATAGTGTAGAATAGTGAAGTGTAAAACAGTGTTTAAATAACAAATTTACTTAGTTACAAAAAAAGTTACATTCATCGCACCGCGACCATATTATAACAATTACAATTTTATAAAGAAATCACTAAAATTGTGTAGAATAGTGTATTCTAAAATACTGCAAAGTTTAACAAATATTTAGTTATTATAAAAAGTTACCTACCACAAAACTGGCGTAGAATAGTGTAGTGAAAATTAGTCTAAAGTTAAACTAAATATTATTTCGTTACAAAAAGCAACTAGTTACAAATTTTCATAAAAAAAATAAAACTGGCGTATAATAGCGTAGTGTTTAATAGTGTAAAGTTAAATTAAATATATCGTTACAAAAAGCTACCTCAACCGCCGTGTAATATCATTTTCATATAGAAAAACAAAACTGGCGTAGAGTAGTGTAGTGTAAAACAGTGTAAAGTTAAACTAAATATTTCGTTACAAAAAGTAAAATGGTAAAAATTTTCATAAAAAAAACAAAACCGGCGAAGAATAGTGTAGTGAAAAATAGTGTAAAGTTAAATTAAATATTTCGTTACAAAAAGTTAACTCAATCTCGCCGTATAACAACGATTTCATTCGAAATAGTAGCAACGGTAGATGAGCTAACAGAATAACTAGGTCATTGTTTGAAAGTATAAATATTTAGGCATTATATGAATGAATTAAGAGCCTGTTTTACGTTACTTTTTGCATAAGTCGAGATGCTAAAAGAAACGGAACAGCTTTTTTGTAAATTTTTCGAAAATGTTGATAAAAAGTACCTAAGCGAGGAATTAGTAAGGTGATTTAATATTACAGGAACAAAATACATTACATTTTCAAGTCTCAAAAAGTTTCTCAAAGTGCCCACTGTTAAACCAATAAAAATAAAGCAAGAAATACAAAATTAGAATGCTACAATGTTGTACCATGTTTAATTATTTATGGGCTTGATGTTCAATGGAATATCACCCATTCAAGCTGAATCCATGAAGATCTAATCTGAAGGCCAATTCTCGTAAATAACATTGTTTAAATTACATTTCAATATCATCCCGATTGCATTTCCTTCAAAGATACCTTCAAAGTCAGTTTTTTTTATACAAAAAGCTAACTTTGAGGGTATTATTTGTGATCGAAATGCAATCGAAATGATATTGAAATGTAATTTAAACAATGTTATTTACGAGAATTGGCCTTCTGATTACTGAGACGACTGCAAAGGAGAAAAAAACCCTCAGAAAGGCGGGCGCCAATGCGAAAAGAAACTAGCTTAACATAATTCAATGTTTCATCATAATAGGTTCAGTAGTTTCGGAGATTTCCCATTACAACTACATCCATTCAACCTTACCTCTTTATATTTTTAGTATAAATAAATGATAACATAAAGGAAGTTCGTTCTAACAGTTTAAATATGAAAAATGATACTTAATGGGCTTTAGTTAGGTTCGTTTTTTTAACTATTTACTTCCGAATTACCGCGATAGACCACACTGCCTGGGATCTAATCCTATTTTGTATTTAAAATTTACCCTGTCAGGGAAGGCAAAGGGTGCTGAGCTCATGCAGCCTCGTCTTATTAATGGCATCGATTTTTAATAACCATAGATATTTTAGTTTTTTTTTTTTTGCCGAGATGGTGCCGCCATCTATTTGGAACTAGTCTTATTTTTTAGTAAGCCATATTGAATTCATGGAAATATAACAGATAGATAAAAGAACATATCTCAAAATGAAAAAGTCAAAAGTCTATTCTATTTGAGCGGTTAATAGATAAAAATAAATGCACGATTACAACCATAAAATAAAAATATGATGATCGCACACTGCCCCCTTAATAACTGTTCATAAAGTAATTTATAAAAACTAACCATTGATTAGCTACAATTACCACTGTTTTATGCATTTTATATGAATACTTAGAATCATCTAAGTTCTGACGAAACATTAAATCTAGATTAATGATCAAAATACACACAAACTACCGGGTATTGGGTACAAACGACGTTATAAAATTATACCTACTAATATTAACTTTTAATTGTACCTACTCTTAATAATAGCTATTTAGAAATATTTACCAAATATGGCAGTTAATAAAAAAACACTTAAATTTATTCGTTTTAGCACCAAAACCAAATTACCTTAAAATGTCGTCAATTTTTCACCATTATCGCTTTAAATACTTTGAAATTTAAATTCTTTAGATTAATCATGACTAATTCTCATACAAAAGTGACCGATATAACTTTGAAATAGCGTCAAACACATTATATTAAAAATTCCGAGCGCCGTAACTTTGTAAAGAGGTCGTATTAATAAACAATCTATTTCTTTTAGACAAATAATTTGCAAGACGTGATGCGGAAGTATGAACCTTAAATTAAAACTGTATGCGATAATGATGTGTCCGTTTGTTATCCTTCGCGGACTCAGCAGACCGACGTCTGGCGGCTGCGTAGACGGCCAACTTCGAGGGTGAAGGTAGACTCGAGTCCCGCGGCCGGACGAGAGACTCGCGGGACTCTGCCGCTGGGAGGGACGCGGAGGTCGGGACGGAAGGCAGTTTACGGACGGTGTCATACGGCAAGGGTGAGCTGCGAGACGCTGTCGACGCTATTGAGCCGGATCCGTCTGAATCCTAAGGAAATATACATAGATTAAATAAATAAATATTGCAGGACATTCCACACATCGACATCTAGCCCCAAGCTAAGTAACTGGACTTGTGTTGTGGGTGCTAGACAACGGATATACTATATAGGTACTTTTGTTAATATATACGCACAGTCGGCTGCATAATTGCAGCTTCCGGTAGAGTTCAAAAATTACTAATATTGCTATGTTTTCATTCTAATATTTTTGTTATATAAATTCATGACTAAGAAGACTTTAAACTTCAACTAAAGCCTAGAATCTTGCTTGTGTTGAAAACATTCGTATAACAGCCGTTTTGGAGCTCTACGGTGGGTCTGCAATTATGCAGCCGACGCGTACTTATAATACATAGAAACAACCAGACCACAGACAAATATAAGCATAAATACATATCTGAGGCGGGAATCGAACCCAGCATGGTGACCATTGTGCCTACTGGGACAATAGGACTGATTATTGTATCAATTTACTTATTATTTGTCTCATATTTATCAATATAAGTGCAGCACAGACAAAGACGGACTTAAGTCTGCCCACAGGATTCTGCGAAGGCACCAAAAAGATACGACAAGTAGGTACGAAGTCTCACGATTTCAACATAAGTTTAATTAAAACCTGAATTAAAAACTGAAAAAATTGAATTCGTTTGTTTATTTTATCACTTATATCAAGGTTTTTAAAAACCTTTTATTAGACCTTAGTTAGTACCTTTACTTAGTATTTAGTACTTAGTATTTATTGGGTTAACATTATTATGTAGGTAAAATATAATTTAAATAAGTAATTCGAATAGGTAAGTATAAAACTTCTGTGGTAAAAGTATATAAATAAGTTATTTGGAACGTGAACCCAATTAAACGAGGTAACAGTTTCAACTGTAAAATATGAATAGGTACAGTTGAATATAAATGAATCTGTAAAGTATTGACCCGCAGAACGTGGCAGAACCCGTCTGTTAAGATCGACCTTGACCTCGATTAGGTAGGTACCTATACACGTGCCAGACTTCAGTCTTTTCGTATTTCTCTTTTGTACTTATTCTAACGAATATGAGAAAGTTTGTTTATGTATTTATTTCGTTGTTCCCTCTTTACGGCCCAAATGACTAGACCGTTTTAGATGAACATCGGCATAGTGGTAGTTTAGTGGATGGAGAAGAACATAGGATACTTTTGATCCCAAACTTTTCGCAGGACTTAGACGACTTTACGACCTAAAAACTGGACCGATTTAGTTGAACATCGGTAGAATGGTAGTTTAGGGGATGGAGAAGAACATAGGATACTTTTGTTCCCAAAATTCTCGCAGGACTTAGACGACTTTACGGCCAAAAAACTGGACCGATTTAGTTGAACATCGGTAGAATGGTAGTTTAGGGGATGGAGAAGAACATAGGATACTTTTGTTCCCAAAATTCTCGCAGGACTTAGACGACTTTACGGCCAAAAAACTGGACCGATTTAGTTGAACATCGGTAGAGTGGTAGTTTAGTGGATGGAAAAGAGCATAGGATACCTACTTTTGATCCCAAAATTTTCGCAGGACTTAGGCGACTTGACGGCCAAATGACTGGACCGATTTGGTTGAACATCGGCAGAATGGTAGTTTAGGGGATGGAGAAGGACATGGGATACTTTTGATCCCAAAATTCTCGCAGGACTTAGGCGACTTTACGGCCAAATGGCTGGACCGATTTGAATGAAAATCGTCATAGTGGCAGTTTAGTTGATGGAGAAAAGCATAGGATACTTTTGATTCCAAAATTCTCGCAGGACTTAGGCGACTTTACGACCTAAAAACTGGACCGATTTGGAAGAACATCGGCAGAGTGGTAGTTTAGGGGATGGAGAAGAGCATAGGATACTTTTGATCCCAAAAATTCTCGCAGGACTTAGGCGACTTTACGACCTAAAGACAGGACCGATTTGGATGAACATCGGCATAGTGGCAGTTTAGGGGATGGAGAAGAACATAGGATACTTTTGATCCCAAAATTCTCGCAGGACTTAGGCGACTTTACGGCCAAATGACTGGACCGATTTGGATGAACATCGGCAGAGTGGTAGTTTAGTGGATGAAGAAGAACATAGGATACTTTTGATCCTAAAATTCCCGCAGGACTTACTCGACTTTACGACCTAAAGACAGGACCGATTTGGATGAATATCGGCAGAGTGGTAGTTTAGTGGATGGAGAAGAACATAGGATACTTTTGATCCTAAAATTCTCGCAGGACTTAGGCGACTTTACGGCCAAATGACTAGACCGATTTAGATGAACATCGTCATAGTGGCAGTTTAGTGGATGCAGAAGAGCATAGGATACTTTTAATCCTAAAATTCCCGCAGGAATAACGCAACTTTACGGCCGAACGACTGGACCGATTTGGATGAAAATCGGCAGAATGGTAGTTTAGGGGATGGAGACGAGCATAGGATACTTTTAATCCTAAAATTCTCGCAGGACTTAGGCGACTTTACGACCTAAAGACAGGACCGATTTGAATGAACATCGGCATAGTGGTAGTTTAGTGGATGGAGAAGAACATAGAATACTTTTGATCCAAAAATTCCCACAGGGCTTACGCGACTTTACGGCCAAACGACTGGACCGATTTGGTTGAACATCGGCAGAATGGTAGTTTAGTGGATGGAGAAGAGCATAGGATACTTTTGATCCCAAAATTCTCGCAGGACTTAGGCGACTTTACGACCTAAAGACAGGACCGGACTGAATGAAAATCGTCATAGTGGCAGTTTAGTGGATGGAGAAGAACAGGATACTTTTGATCCCAAAATTCTCGCAGGACTTAGGCGACTTTACGACCTAAAGACAGGACCGATTTGAATGAAAATCGTCATAGTGGCAGTTTAGTGGATGGAGACGAGCATAGGATACTTTTGATCCTAAAATTCATCAATCACTTACGCGCGTCAAACCGAGGAGCGCAGCTAGTTTTAGATATTTCCTTTTCCATGAGTGAATATGAATCGTCTATTATATTGATGCGTAGGAGGTAATTCCAAGAAATATTATGAAAAATCTCTCTAATTGGATGTTTTTCTGTTAGTTCCAGGTGAGGGTGGGACAAGACGGCAGGGCGGGGGAGGCCAACTACAGGATGTCGTCTGTTGCTAGGCGACGCTCAACACTTGTGTTTCTAGGTAGCCTGAAAGCCAATTCTCGTAAATATTGTTTTGCAATATCAGTCCAATAGCATTTCGATTACAAAAAATATCCTCAAAGTAGCTCAAAATACCCTCAGCTTTTGATATTCACAAGAATATTTTTTGTAATCAAAATGCAATCGGAATGATATTGCAATGTAATTTAAACAATGTTAATTTTGAGAATTGTCCTTCGGATTAACGCGGGATGCCCGATTTTCAGGGGTCTAAAGTGACGCGTCCTTAATCGGAACGCCAAATGTCCTGCTTTTTACTAAACTGCTTAATTTGTACAAACTCATGAAATAACTTGGTACTAAGATGCCTGCAGGTAATAACGCAGGTAGTAAGGCCCACCTGCCACTTTAATATAAAATTAAATAATTCGTAAAAATAGGGAAACTAAGTACTTAAAAACAGATCAATATTTGTAGATTGTTTTACTGTCACTCTAAAAATTTTATTTCAGTTTATTTTCTTGTTATTTGGACACTAATATCAAGGTTTTAAAAAAACCTTTTAGTGGTCCTTATTACCTGCAGGTACAGTCGGCTGCATAATTGCAGCCCTCGGTAGAGTTCGAAAATTACTATTATTGGAATGTTTGCATGCTAATAATGTTTGTTTGATTAATTGGTGAGTTAGAAGCACGTTAAACTTCACCTAAAGCAGGTGTCTAGACTCTTGGTCGTATTGAAAACATTCTTATGCCAGCCGTTTTGGAGCTCTACGATGGGTCTGCAATTATGCAGCCGACCGTACCTACACAAATACAAATAATATACAATATAACACTAAACTGCAATATTGTATTTCAACTTTGGTCCTAAGTTCGTGAAAAAATTCCCTTTGGTTCTAAATAATAATAAAATAAAGTACTAGGTCATAACAGCCAAAACCTTGAGTAGGGTTTTTGGAAAGAGGGGTTCCTTCCACACCTTGAAAAGTTGAAACGCTGCGTTGCTTTAAATGGGTTGAAGTGTTTGGGGCACCAATGTTCAACGCAACGTCCCGTATGGGTTCCAAATAGTTATACCAACTTTAACAATAGCAGTTAAAAACCCCCACAAAAAAGTGTAATTTGGTGGCTTTTTTAGCCTGTTATTAAGTGTCCTGCTTAAAATACAAGGTCCCGTTTATTTTAATCACTTGTCCCGATTTGTTTGGCAACACTTTATTATTTTTTTCTTTTTGTTAAGTACTTACCTTTAATTAATTAGTATAATCCGCGTGCAATGAGAATGGGATGGAACCTTGTCAAATAAATCGAAAATGACAGTTTTCAAGTAGAGTTAGCATAAAAGTTCTGAATAATAGGTAATTAGTTTTTATTTTTTTTTATTTATTCAGCTTTAATGTAGGTATATAGTATAGGTATTTCTACTGTATCTGAAGACTTCACTGACAAACATACATACTGACACATATACGGTCCTTATGTGCTCGTTTTATTTATAATTTTAGAGAAACAATATTTTTTTAAATGAAATCGCCATTGCTCCATTGACAATCTACCACAGACAATAATAATTTTTCTTTAAATCAATGGGTCCGTTTCAAATCCGCGACACTATGACCATGCAAATAACTAATTTATACTTAATTTTTATTCAGAGCTTTTTTGCTAACGCTACTTTTCTGTCATTTTCGATTTACTTTGACAAGGTTCCATCCCATTCTCATTGCGCGCGGATTATAACATAGGTTACGACTGTTCTAATTAAATAAACACGAACCTTTCTAGCGTCTCTATGTTCCAGACGGTCGTATCTAGTCGTCCGAGCGGATGGCTTCCTGGGCGGGCGGGGCAGGGCAGAGGGCGGGGGCGGCAGGCTTGAGGACCTCGTCTGTTGCGAGGCTCGCCCTTGCCGCTCTAATAGGAGGGCTTCTTCCCCGCGACCGTTGCCGCCTCGGCCGCCTACTGTGCCCAGGCCGGGGAAACAGCACAGGCCACGCTGGGAACACGACAAAAAAACTACATAGTACTAGCTGCGCTCCGTGGTTTCACCCGCGTAACTCCCGATGTAAGCTATCCTATCTTTCAAGTGGGATCAAACTGCTCACGGTGTGCTTTGATTAAAATAAGTTAAGTAGTTTAGGAGTCCATCGCGCACAAACAACGTGACACGTAATTTATATATTATAAATTATTAGATAAAACAAAGTCGCTTCCCGCTGCCCCCATGTATGCTTAGATCTTTAAAACTACGCAACGGATTTTGATGCGGTTTTTAATAAATAGATTCAAGATGAGGGTTTTAGTATATAAAACAACGACGCGTTCGAAGTCGCGGGCAACAGCTAGTAAGGTACTTATAAGAAAACATATTGAAAGAATTGAGAACCTTCGTTGAAAATAGTTATAGTCTTATTGCTTGTTTCCTATGCCAGACTAAACTAAGACCGACCAAAGTAACACATTATGGCACGACAGATTTAGGTGAAAATTTCCCTTTTTTACATAAAATAGGCTTGCATTTGACTTCATTTCACCTGATGGGAAGCGACGCTGAGGTCGAGGATATAGCACGATCAGCTAGATAAATTATCTAATATTGTGAATAAGGCATGGTTATATATACTATTGAAGGGGAACGGTATTGAATCGATATTCGGGAAATACACGGGCAAAGAAGCCGCTAAAAGCACGTTTATATTAATAGGGATATAAATTCACTCAAACTTAAAACTTTAAGTTACTTAAGATAAAAAATCAAACGATGTTAGTAGGCAAAAACATCTTACCTGACAGTCAGCACCGCGGGATAACCAATAGTTATTACACTGAACACCACACTTAGTTAAAAACACTTTTTAATAAAAAAAAACAATGTAAGTATATTACAAAAATCAAAAGCTAAATCATAAGCTCAGTTAAAGTTATGCTAATTATTGCAACACTTCAAACTATATAAGTTACGCATTAATTATATATTAATTATGGTTCAAATTCTTTCAGTTCATAATCGTTATCTACACCTCCAATTATGCGAACGTTTCAATAACCAATAAGCACCGATTATTCCAATACACTGATTGACATAAAAATACTATTCACCAATCAGCATCCAGTATTCCAGAATTCGAATTATTAACTTCATTCTGATTGGCTACTAAAAGTTCTAGGTGTAATATTGAATTCAAACACAATATTCAGCTAAAAGTTAATATTAATATTAAAAGAGGCAGCCATTGAAACACAAACAAACAAAACACGATATTTATTCTAAACATGCTCTAAAAATAGGACGATACATTTCCTTATAAAATATTCTGTATATTCTTACTTACTACTTAAACAAAGCCTCGGAATGACAAAAGGTATCATAAATTAAGGCACTTAATTAAGGCTATGACCGTTTCCACCAATCATTATGGTTTATGATGACCTGTTCACATATCAATCATGATAGCTCTTACAAGGTAGACGACATAGCTTAGAATAAAACGTAATATTTATTACAACTTTACAAAGTCACGTCAGCGAGATGTTCCGGCTGACTAAACTTAAACAAAGTTATGAAACGTCAAAACTTTGTAAACTTTAATTGAAACCTGGCGGACGGATAACACACAAACTCGACGAAGTTTCAACTCATTTGGGCTAAACTGGACCTAAATTACCAAGAAATATTATTAGTTGACACTGGATATATGCACTAGTCGTGCGGAGCCAATATTAAGAATATAGAAGAGGGTTCACTGGACGACTAGTTTCATTAGGCCCCGATAAATGACAGCACCATCGTGGGTTCCGGATAAAAAACTGAATGACCAGTAAAAGTCGAAGTTTGTAAGTCAAGGCTGTATGGGTTTATCACTTTCTGCCTTTCCGGACAGGGTTGAAAAATTACCAGAGATATCCTGGTATTAGATCCCAGCGCTTTCTATAGAGCGATCTGGAACTAGTTTAGGAAAAGGCTGATCTGAGTAAAGCTTATTCTCTACACCGAGATAGTATATGTCTTCCACTTCGTAAAAGCTTTAAACCTTTTGGACAAATCATTGCTCAAGTTATACAGTGATGACAAACATTTCTTCCAATAATTTGGTGAAAACGGCCGTTTATTTTCGAGTTAGATAATATAATCCAATACATATTAAACTTAAAGCTAACTTTAGTAAAATTGAAGTTGAGTATATTTTACAATATAAACAAATTAGCTGCACCATCATTTAACCATTTTTTAAAACAGAATTGGTTTCACTTCGATTTAGAAAAAAAAAAACAAATTTACAATGCATTTGTACGCGTCAAATAAATAAAAATATCCTAAATCAATAAATAAATAGGTATATTAGAAGATTCAATTTGTATTTTTAACTTCGAAAACTTACAAAAAAGGCCGCATTTAATTCTAACTTTGGTTTAATTTGTGACCATCACCTTAAAATAATAACCACAAAACCAGATTAAAAAATAAGTATGAATACTATATTTTAATAAGACTAGGTTTTAACTAGTGGAGATTAAAAAAAAATGGGAGATTCAGTGATGATAAGTAACACTTATTCCATATTTATCTTTGTTTACAATACACAACGGGGAATGCAATTTTGATCTCGCGCGATCGTTATTTAGTAGCATTAGTATTAGTAGATACTAGTATTTTTGTCTTTTTTAAGGTTAAAGGCGATTCAGGAATATTTGAATCTAGATTTAGTAGAATTGATACTTGATTTAGCAAAATTTTAGTAAAAAAAATCAAGTAAATCAAACATGGTTATTTTCATTACTAAAGTTATTTCAAACGGGATATTTACCATGATTTCTGTTTTTACTTAGTAGAGTAAACAAAGTGTTGCGTGTTGTTTCTTGTTTTACTTTGTTGAGTTCGATATTTTGATGCTATTACAAGCATCATTTACACGAGACACATAAATAATCACATAATCACAATAATAATCAATATCGAGTTTTAAATAACTTTAACAATTAAATCCAGATTCAAATACAGCACTTTCGGTATTAAAATCGTATTGATCGGATTAATATCTTTTAATCTAAAATCGAACACTAATAAAGTCTGATAATATTAATATCAATAAGTTTAATTCGTTCAATTCAATTCGTACGATTACGATCGTTCAAAAAAAATCGTTTTGGAGCTCTTTATTTGGTACTTAAAAGTAGTTGGTTCTCTAAAGAGTCTTCACTTTTACATTTAAAAGCTAATCTTTTTCCCGCGTAGGAGTTAAATATGAACAGCTGTGTATAGCGTAAGCTAGTTAGCGCTGTTTCATATGTATAGAGCATATGAAACAGCGCTAACTAGCTTACGCTTATGGCGCGGCAATGTGTCCGTTTCGGACCGTATCTACGACTAACTGGAGAAATAGTTAGGTTATCGAGTACCGGCATAAGACGGGTATCCTAGCAGCACTTTCTCCAAACTTCCTGAATAATGTCTTTAGAACAATCATTTTTCTTTCATAAAACCAAAGTTTGCTTTGCTTACCACATGCCTCTGGGATTTATACTTTATTTTAGTTGGTTATATTTCCTTTAGTAATTAGTTAGAAATAATAAAAATATTTGCATATCAAATTGAGAACTTGCTTTTTTTAAAGGCTGTTAAAAAAGTAAAACAGCGAACTCAGGTTTTATAATAAAAGAAGGTTGTCTTATAAAGGTTCTATTTTTACCTTTTGAGGTACGAAACTCAAAAAATGAATGCCCTAAAAACGAGGGATGTGGGAATGGGGTAAACTCTGTATAAACTCTCAGTGATCAGTAATAGTTAGCATGCGGCCGATGCGCCTGGTCTCGTTCGGTCTGCGTGTGCGTGTGAGTGTGAGATGAGAGGTAACTCACGGCTGGAACCGGAGGACGTTCGAGCCGAGACTCCAGCGCCGCGAGCTGCTCGTCCAGGCGGAGAGAGGTGCTGTCGAAGCCGCAACCTACAACACCATACATATATACCTTTGCACGATTAATGTCCAAAATACAGAATATCCAACATGAATTTTGCCTAATCCGAATTTTGTCCAAATGCATTTTGAAATCGTCCAAAGCTATGATTGTAATTTTTATCTACAACTTTTAAAAATTCAAACATTTTATTTGAAAATTTTAAGGTTATGTTAACTGGAAAATCCGTCTACGGAAAATTCGTCTAAAACAATTCGACTAAAACAATTTTTACCTGTCCCAATACCGCGGGAATTTCTGGATCACAAGTATCCTACGGGGCGGTCTCTCTATCCCCTAAACTACCACTTTGCCGATTATCATCCGAACAAACAAACACATAGATAACAACTTTAAAATCATGATATTTTTTTGGATTAGGATATTACTTAATCAACTGTGATAGGAAGTATGATAGGACGGTTACCGCTAGAGTTATCGTTATGCGGTGAGTAGTTCCTCCTCGCTAGATGCCTATACCGTCCGGAGACGCTACCGGCGCCGCCCACGCCCTCTGCACTCGAAAACGATGCTCCGGACGACAGACCCACTGGAAAAACAACACAACATTATTTAATTATACAAACTACTTTGATGTTAGTGAATTGCTAAAATAAACTAGTAGTTACAAGACTACCTGTGTTAAACAGTCCATTTGAATAGAATAGTTTCTCAAAATAAAAGGTCACCAATAAAATCTGGTTTCTCAAATCCACTGGTAATTCCAAACGTCTGGTTACTCAAGACGACTAGTAACTCAAAACGTCTGGTTATTCAAAACGTCTTGGCTACTCAAAATAACCGGCCACTCAAAATGACCGGCCACTCAAAACGTCTGGTTGTTCAAATCAAAACGATCGGTCGATCGGTCTGAAAAGGTCTTGCTATTTAAAATAACTCAAAAAGTTTAGTCACTCCAAATAGCCAATCATTTAAAATTATCTATCGCTCTAAACTTTTCTTCATTTTCTTACCTAATTCCTCCCTGCTAGAGTTGTTCCTAAGCGAAGCCCCACTATCGTAAGCCGCGCTCGTATGTTTCTGAAGCACCTTGATCATCGCGTCGCGCTCGGCCACTTTCGATTCAAATTCCTTTACCCTAAGTAACAAACAAAAATAACAATTAAAATTATTTTAAAATTCACAACACTGGATAACAGGGCAGGGAGTGCCAAAGATGATCCAAACTTTCCTAACTTAATTTTTAAGACGCTTCAAAGTGATGTAATACTCCTATTGCTAGAATTTTAACTTTGACATGGTCCCTTTTGTAATAACTTTAGATCCCCAAACTGGAGCTGCTGTCATTTTGTAGTTTAATTGTACTTACAGTATTATCTTGATAAGATATTTTTTTAAGTTAAGCTGTTGATTGGTTGCTATCCCTGGTAGCAGTCGTTAAGTAAAGTCAAGATAGAGGCTTAAGGTGACCTGGAATCTTTAAATATAGGTGAGCCAGACTTGACAATAATATACCTGCTCTCTAAATCAGCGACTTTCTTCTGTGCGATATGTAACTCGTCCATGTGTCGTATTTTCTCGCTGCGAGCTTCGGCCATCAAGCGCTCGGATTCCGCTGATGTCTTCTCTAGGGCAGCTATTTTTGCGTCTCTGTACAAAAATAAGGAATATAGACGAAAATAATAGATTAAAACAATCGTTAAATAAAAAATATCCTCAATATCTAATCCATAACTTTAAGATGGGCTGTTTCAAGAGTACATTCATGAGTATTTTGCTAGGCTTTGTGATCGGTACGTACTTGGGTATGCTAGCAGCGGAGACGGCAGCCTGCCTCAACGCCGCCTCCTCAAGATACCGTTGCTCCCACTTGGCGCACTCCCCCTCTAACGCCAGTAGTCGCTCGTCTCTCTCGCGCACCGCACGTCTCAACTCAGCCTCGCTACCGCCCGGACCGGTGTCACAACCACCGCCGCCGCTACCGCATTTGCACTCTCGTTTCCTGGGAAACACATCAACATACTTATTGGACTTGAAGACTGATGTTCTATGTGTTTCCAAAGTTTGTTCAAGAGGACTTTTAACGTAGATATTTGCAATTCTAAGTAGATTTCAGGATAAATAACATGGCAGCTCTGAATTTAGGACAAGACTGTACTATAGCTAGTATACCTTAACGCCTGCAACTCTGCTTCCAGCTGCGCTCTCAGCTTCCGCTCCGAATGTTCTCGGCGATCAGCTGCCATCTGCAGCGAGCCGAGCGCGCGTTGAAGTCCAAGCACACGCTCCACGTAACCGCTCGCGTGACGACACTGTAATAATGATTGAGTTGAAACTACAGTTTCTTATAAAGTAATTTCGAGTAAAATGAGAGGTATATCTCATGAAAGGCTTAGGGGATTTACAAGACATTTTAAAACATGTTGGCGTGTGGTTTTATTAGTGTGTGATACGTTAACTATGCAACATTGATTTGTATAGTTGTGATGCGGTAGCTGTAGTTCGCAGCACAAATCAAAGCTGCACGGCACACATAGAGTGTGCACCAACGTGATGCATCATCATTATTACCTCCTCCTCAAGCCTGACAACGTTAGACTGTGCGTTAGTCAGCGCCGTATCCAATATGTCGATATGTGTCCTCTGTTCCTGTAACGTCGCGCGCTGCGCAGCCATCTCTATCTCTTGACGCTCCTTCGCGCATGCCAACTCTTTATCTGGAAAACAATTCACATATTATACACTAGCTGTGTGTAGACTAAGTATCAGAACTTATAGGACCATTCCTATTATAGGCTAGGTATATTAGAGGGTTAAGCTATTAAGCCGCTAGCTGTAAAAATATCTGGTACTGACATTTTTTTTAGTGGCACCCTACAAAAAAAAGGGTAGTAGGCATATCGGCCAGCCCTCAGCTGATAGTCGAACGAACGAACGTTTAAAGTGTAAATTAGCATTTACACTTTAAAAATAGTATAATATAAAATGTAAACTCACTCTGAGTAATGAGTTGAGCGATAAGCATCTCCCTGTTTTGCAATTCTTTCCGTAAAGCCTCCGCGCTATTTTCTCCGTCTGTCCGTACTCCTTGCGACAATAACTCCACCTTTAAGAACAAATAAGCTTATTAAAAAATACAGCGGAAAATTGCCTATGTTACTCCGAAGGATATGCTGATGTATTTTTTTTATCAAAATCAGTCCAATGGTTTCGAAGCCATTTCGTTACAAACAAATCAATAAAAAAAATGGTTGCATGTACTTATGTATGCGCGTGAGAAGTTATATATACTCCGTCTGTCCGTCTGAAATTTATTTTGCGGGCAGCTTCAACCTGTTTTACTTTTGGGTTACGCAGCTTGCCCGCGCTTTTTATATTTTTACTCTCATCATTTTTTCATAATGTATTATACATATAAACCTTCCTCTTAAATCACTATCTATTAAAAAAACCGCATCAAAATCCGTTACATAGTTTTAAAGATCTAAGGGACAGACAGCGGGAAGTGACTTTGTTTTTATACTATGTAGTGATAGTGCTACATACTTGTTGTTTAAGGGCCCTGTTAAGTTCCTGTAACCGTCGACAGTCCGCCTGTAACCGAACGCGCGCTGTACGCTCGAGTCGCTCACGACGCTCGCACGAACTGACCAGCTCCTCGTGGGCCGTTCGAACCTTCTCTACTTCTTCTTCCAGCTGCAAATGTAAAAAGTAGGTTAGGATTATGATCAAATCGTTATTTTACTTTTTTTTTTTGGCATTTATTACCATTTAAAAGATACTTAAAAACATTCAGTACTTACTTAACCAAGCACATCAAAACCACTAAGGTTTATAATTATGCTAAGTAGATTTAAATTTAAACATGCCTTTACATCTATTCTAGAGATTAATGTGGCGTCGGCAAGTATGCGTCTCAAAGGCACATTGAGTCTACCTTACTTCAGGTTCATTCACAAACCATCGGAAGGATACCGAAACGAATAAAACTGAAATGACAAGTATGCGACACGTCAAAAGTCGCGGGAGTGAAAGAGCAGCAATATTTTTATCGTTTCGGTAACTTTGCCGATGGTTTGTGAATAACCCAGCTGGTCTTAGCAACATGTTCACAAGCGTGAGCAAGCTACCTATTTAGCTGATGGTCCTCTGATGTGGGGAAGATCTAACTAGTGATATGCTGACCGTACTTTGGAAGTCTTAGCGACTCGTTCACAAGCATCAGCGAGCTGCCTATTCAGCTTATGGTCCTCTGACGTGAGGAAGATCTAACTAGTGGTATGTTAACCGTACCTTGGAAGTCTTAGCGACTCGTTCACAAGCATCAGCGAGCTGCCTCTTGAGCTGATGGTTCTCAGCGGCAAGGGCGTCAAGCACGGCAGTGAAGGCGTCGTCTGGTGTGGGCGTGATGTCGTCGTCGCCTCCGAGCGAGCCCTCGCCGCCGCTACACCAGCCACTTGACTCCGAACCACCAGGTACCGCGCGGACACCCACACTAACATTACAATGATAAAACGCATGTTCACTATTTATGGGGAACTGATTAAAATTATGCAAGTACCTTATATATACAGTCCAAAATATATTTTTTTACCATTGCCAGTCGAAAAGGGGCATTTTATTCATCGATAACAGTGAATAAAACGCTCTTTTACTCACTGAGTGAATAAAATCATTTTGAATTTGGAACATGCACGGATATACAAAATAATATGGACTTATAAAAAAACGTACTGAAATTAGTGCTGAAAGAACGTACTGGCTGGATGGAATATTAAATTTAAAAAAGTATACTGCAAATTTACATTTTTTTCTATCTGATAAAGTGGTTGTTTAATGTCATTGAAAAATCGAATAACATAAATAATATTATAAAATGAGTTGTTCCAGTGACGAAAATGAGACACTGACTCCGGAATAATTTCGAAATAAAGCAGCAATTAGTAGATAATTTGTTGCCGCCAAAATCTCGGGAGTAGGAACGACAATGCAAGTATGACATGGAATAAAATAAAATTAAATAGAATAAAACTTAAAAATATTATATACAATTAAAATTTTTCTTTTCTATCTGTTATCGTGGTTGTTTTAAGTTATTGAAACATTAACATAAATATTTTAAAATGAGTTCTTCCAGTAACGAAAATGAGACACAATCTCTTGAACCATTTCTAAATTTATTTTCTCGCAGTCAATGGTAAAAAGTAGAGTACACAACTCGTGAAAAAAATAATTTATCTCGGTCCTTGTATACCTCGCTCCGCTCAGGATTCTAATCTAGAATCCCTCGCTACGCTCGGGATTCAACTATAGGATCCTTCGCTGCTCTCGGGATCCAACTTAGTCCCTAGAATTAAATTACCTTTTTTTTCACTTGTATAATCTACTATACTAGCTTTTACCCGCGGCTTCGTCCGCCTAGGAGTTGATTTTTCCAAATCCTTTCTTATTGAATACTAGCGACCCGCCCCGGCTTCGCACGGCTATATTATGCATGTATTATACATATAAACCTTCCTCTTGAATCACTCTATCTATTAAAAAAAACCGCATCAAAATCCGTTGCGTAGTTTTAAAGATTTAAGCATACAAAGGGAAAAAGGGACAGAGAAAGCGACTTTGTTTTATACTATGTAGTGATACGTCATATGCTTACCTAAGTTTTAGATCTCTACGATCAGCGGTTTAGGCTGTGCGTTGATCCGTCAGTCAGTCATTCAGGACAAAGCATTTTATATGGATAGAATACTAGCTGCGCTCTGCGATTTAATCGCGTAACTCCCGATCCCATGGAAATATCGGGATAAAAACTAGCTTATGTAATTTCCTATGAATCAATGTATCCTCATACCAAATTTCATCAAAATCAATCCAGTAGTTTCGGAGGCTATTCGTTACAGACAAAATTATTTTTCCTCTTTATAATATTAAGTTTAATAATAGACTAGCTTAGCTAGGTTTGGAGATCGGTATAGAACAGAATATTAATTAGCTACTTCTGAAATGCTTTACTTACCTAGTCAAATCAGGTTGCGATCTGGACAAGTTAAGCTTCTCTTTACTCAGCTTGTTCTTCGATCCTTTGCCTTTGGTACGTCGTTCGTCGCGAGGTGGCTGCGGCGCCCGGGGCGAAGCGGGCGGCGTGGGCCCACGTGGGGTCGGTGACTGGGCTACTTCTTTAGCCAGGTGTTTTAGAACAGAGGATTGGTTGAGGAAGTCATCGGGGATTTCAGTTATTTCCTGTTCATAGAAGAATTAAATAACTCTCAGAAAGTCGAATTACTTAATTATCAAACAAGAGCCCTCTTTAAAAACTAAATTAGGATGTGTGCCTTCAGAACGCGTCAACCAATGAGAAGAAGGCACAAGAAACTCATGGATTTTTTTAGTGATCATGCTAACAATGATCCAGATTATAAATATTTGAAAGTATAAATAAAGTATTATTGGACCATCCAGTTGGCACAATAGTCACCATGCCGGACTGCCAAACACAGGGTTGCAATTTCGATTCCCGCCTCAGACAAGTATTTATGCTTAGATATTTGTCTGTGGTCTGGGTGTTCCTATGTATTATAAGTATATATTTACAAAAGAAAAGTATATAAGTAGTATATCTGTTGTCTAGCACCCATAACACAAGTCTAGTTACTTAGCTTGGGGCTAGATGGAGATGTGTGAAATGTCCTGCAATATTTATTTATTTGAAATGAAGCAATTTTAATATCAATATTGATTGTACAAACCTGAACACCATGATCAGGTGGGCTAGTATAGATCCTCTGTCCCCCAATATCAATATAATTGGCTGTTGTTGTTACATTCTGTTCCTTATGTGCCTTCGGTAAAGGTATGCCACTCGGTTTCTTGCCAACTTCACTCTTCTTCAGTGTATGGTACGGAGAAGATTGAGTTGTTGTGTGTTTCACTTCACTGCTTGTTCGTTCGTGTTCTCTGGAAATTTCAATGTACATAATGACCTTAAAAAAAATGAAAGAACGGCGTTGTCTGGTAGATACCTCGACTTTCATTCTGAAGGTGGTGGGTTCGAATCCCGGCCGGCCGTGCACCGATGAATTTTTCTTAAGAAAAATATATGTGCACTATTTGCTCTTACGATGAAGGAAAACATCGTGTTGAAACCTGCGGCTTAGTTGGCTCCAGAAGTATTGACAAAATTAAATTAAAATAAATTATATAATAATAATAAAGCCTTTATTACTGAACTAAATAAATACATAGTTTCTTTTAGTAGGTATAAGTTTAAATAATAATGTCTCTAAGTTCACTGTGCCTATTGGCAAAGGCCTCCTCCAGCTCCCTCCATTGCTGCCTGTCCCAGGCTACTCTCCTCCAAAAATAAATTATATATTTATAAAAAAAATTAATTTATTATTGATTAGTATTGATTAAAGGTTTTTGAAAAATTTAACCCCTACACGGACGTAGTGGCTAGTAAAAGCTAGTGTTAATATAAGATTTCCACTAACCGTATGGGCGTAGGCCTCTGGGGCCAGGAGTCATCCTGGTTGTGTATGATAAGAGTATTGTATGATGAGGAAGAGACATCCAATGAGCTGCGATTGCTGTTTCCACCACCTACTGAGTCTTTCAATGAGTTTCTATTGCTGCCTGGTACATTATCCTGCAAGTGGAAGATATTGGTTAGCGGTATAATACAAAGCATTTTACCAGTGACAACTTTATTGCTAAAATGCTTTATTTTACAGTAATCGCTTTGTAATTACAAATAAATAAATATAACGCCCGCAGCTATTGCATGGACCTAGGGAATATCCTATCCTACTAATATTCTAAATGTGAAAGTTTGTGTGTATGTTTGTTTCTCCTTCACGCAAAAACTACTAAACTGATTGCAATGAAACTCGGTATGTAGATAGCTAGAGACCTGGATTAATATAATAGGCTACTTTTTATCCCGTTTTTCCTACGGGATCGGGACTTACGCGGGTGAAACCCCGGGGCACAGTATTACTATAAATACAATAAAATAATAATTAAAGTGAATAATAATAAGTCTTAAGTGTAATAGTGTGTGTGTGTGTTAATGGAGCTTCACCCTTTGACCCTATTAGAATTTTTAAACAAACAGTCATGCAGGGACTATAATTTTGTTATTTAACAGCTGAAAATAAAACCTCTAGTATTCCTTACCTTAAGTGAGTTCCTGTTATTGTTCTGGCTCTGGTTCTCCTGTCCCTGCGGTTCGACCCGTGCCGTGTGTCGCACGACGTATCGCTCCTCCCTGGACAAGTTCTCGTTAGATGTCGACACATCTGTCTCGCTTCCCGACAGACTTTGTGGGAAACCACTGGATACTGTTGGAAAATTAAATACTCTTAAACTAATGTATAATCAACAGTCAAAAGTCTCTGCCCACCGTAACTTTTACAATCCTGTGCAGCACTATTTGAACATTATAACAACGTAACCTGTGGATCGAACTCAAATCGGTTGGTGTAGCGGGTGGTGGCTTATACCAACGGCCAACTAAATACATAGCTAACATGTTGAAAATAATAATCACACTGAGTACTTTTGATTCAAGTATTTATGTTTGTGTGTAACGTCTATTAGAAGAAGATCCTAGGTCCAATACTTGTTTATAGTATTATTGAAGCAAACTTATAGTAGACATATGACCCATATAAATAGAAGATTTTTTGTTTATAAGGAATAGTCATAATATAGGCTACTTTTATCCTGATACTCCCACATGATGGGAGTATCAGGAGTATCAGGACTCGGGTGAAACTAGTACTGCAAGTAGTTTATAAAGGTATGAATTGCTTTAACATTTTCATTTTTATTAAAAAGCCTTTTCGATATGGCCTTGGTGTTATGCAGCCTCTGTGGCTCGGCTGGTGATTACCCGCCTTTGAAACTAAAGGTTCTATTCCTATCTCAAACAAGTATTTATGTATAGATAATATTTGTTTCTGTCTTGGGTGTTTTGTATGTATACTATGTATGTATTTTCAAAAGTAAAGTAATTTAAGTATTATATTTGTTACCTGGTATATATGGTATAAAAAATCCTGCAGTATTATTACTTCTGAAGTATTTAGATGAGATTAATAAATATTTTTGAAAGTTTTAATCGATCACCTATTGAAGTATTGGCTGCATAATGTTGTTCTTGTTCAATTATTGGCAATCACACAGCACTGCCGGCTTGTTGGGCCACCGAACTATTATACTGTTTGGAAATTAGCAACACTACAATGGTACCATAATATTGTTGTAACTTGCATGAATGAATAGCCACACACAAGTAAACAAATAGAACTCTAATGTCAAAGATAGTGGTGATTCATTGCATTGGAATGTGGGTATATCACGATAAAACTTTACTGTATTCACTCACCTCCTTGTTTCTGGCCACGCTGTATATTGTTGGCAAAAGACAGGAAACGTCCAGTAGGCCGCATTGGCAGCATTTCGATGGAAAATTAACTTTTTTCTTCTATCAACTCATAATCACACGAATTTCTTCTCACAACCAAAACACTCTTACAACTTGTGTATTAATCATCTGAAAGTTATATGCTGTTGTTAGATGAATGTAACGTTGAATGATCGCATGAAATGTATCACAAATTCACAACAAAAACCATATGGTTCATCTACATTTTACTTTGAAATTCAACAATGCAACAAGTTTGCTCACTTCACAATACACAAACCTTGAAGAATTACGCAAGAACGATGGAATTTATACATTAACCGGACCCATTATAAACCAATAAAGACACTGATCATTACCAAATATACTAATTCATGAAATTATGCTAGATTTTTCGTAAAAAAAAATAGAATTTCAATGTAAAATTAGTTCGCTGAAACATCGTCCATTGGTCATAGACTAAAAAAACAACAAATCATTCGTTCTTTCTTTGGTCTTGAATTAAACAGATGAAAAAGCTTTTGTGAATTCAATTCGAATAAAAATCGATTATAACCAAAAACGAATCAATCAGAAAGCGGAAACGAACATCCCTATTGGTATTTTCTATGTTTTTTGGCGGCAATAATTATTTCTATGAATGATATTCAGAACATTTCTCACATTTTCATTGCCTCATTGCCACTGACTTCTATTCATTATTAGAATGGATTAAACTAGTACTATTGCATAAAATAGCGATAGCGAAAAGAGAAAAAGAAAGTGTAAAATAAGATGTTTGAAGGAATAAAACATGTGAAGGCTCTATGGGTCTAGAAACCATTTGCCCGCCTTTTCGGGCATAAACAAAAAAAATCAATGTCATATTTCTTTTTCTGTCAAAAATCAGCTGGCCGGTAGCGCGTTTATTTTCATTTTTTGAAATTCTGATTTATTTTTTATTGAAATTCGTCAAAAATGTTTTCCCGCACATTACAACGTCGTCTGATATCGTCATTTTATAAAATTCCAAAAATATCAAGTGTTGAATACTGCAAAAATGTAGTTCGTACGCCGATAAACAGTAACCATGGTTGGTTATCTACCAAATACTTTCAATATTTATTTTGCTGATTATTTTGTTGCTTTGAAAAATATGT
Organism: Idaea aversata; assembly: GCA_907269075.1. NCBI lineage: Eukaryota > Metazoa > Arthropoda > Insecta > Lepidoptera > Geometridae > Idaea > Idaea aversata. The sequence continues at coordinate 11,980,322 of OU026091.1, forward strand.
ATTATCTCAACAGCCCCCTTGAGTTCAAGTATGAATCAAGATTTCTTTATCTGTAATCCGACGATATCTATCTTGTATATTTGCAGTAAAAATACCGCTATTTTCTTCAAACTCCCTCCAACAACGGTGGTACTGCCAAACCAATATGGATAACGTAAACTTCGAATACGTAAAGAAGGTCTCAAGCAAAGGTGATGTGCTAATAGTTGATGTCAGAGAACCTGATGAGGTGAAGGAACATGGGAAAATACCTAACAGTTTGAACATCCCACGTAAGATAAATCAGAATATCAGAACAAAAATAGCGTATTTAGTATTCTATTCCAAATTTCATTTAATAAATCAGTCCAGCCACTTCAGCACGAAGGACCAAACTAATATCGATTTACATTTAAAAAAATACGCAAATTAAGGTTGCATCAACATTATTATCATCTCACCTGACTGATGGAAACCGAAGACGATTGAGTTCGAGGAATCATCTCACTGATACATTGTAAATAATTAAGTAAGTACATAAAGAAATTATAAGCCAACAATTATATTTCTTTTTTTTTTCTTTCTAGTGGGTAATGTGAAATCAGCTTTAAGTGCGTCAGAGAAAGAGTTTAGTCAACTTTTCAAAAGACCAAAACCTAAAGAGAATTCAGAAATAATATTCTACTGCATGATTGGAAAACGATCAGCCACTGCTCAAAAAAGTGCTCAAAACTTGGGATATAAAAAGTAAGTAATAAAACGGTTGCAATTTTATGTATCTTGAGGCGTAGAGAAGAGGAGAGCTATGTCAATAAGTGTACATACATGTTTCCTAAGTTTTAATGTTTCTGAGGACCGCTGTACATAAAGATAAAAATCAGGACTTGTATAAAATTTTTTTCAGCACTAAAAATTACCTCGGTAGTTGGACAGACTGGGCTGCTAAAACTAAATAAATATGGATAACTCAAACACATGGAATAACAGTAAAAGTGCAATAGTTTTATCATTTACCTACTTGTATGTACTCAGTTATGTTTTGATTTAAGTATACCTATTTTATTTTAATATTAGAAACTGGAAACTAACACTCATCATACTTTAAAAAGTAATTAAATTATATTTTATTCTTATTTTCTAGAGTCTTAGGGTAGGTTGCGTCAAATTGTGCATAAACATGTTTAGCTAAATGCATTATAAACATTAAATTATTTCAATAACCAGCACAAGATTGATTATGACACTGATTGGAAGGTTTTCAACCCTTCCCTTTGTGACATGCCTTTGTATTACATTAAATTAAGACCAAAGTAAATATTACTAGGTACTTACCTAAACATATGTTTGTTAATGATTACTTTTATCATGGTTTATCAATAAAACTCAAAAAGAAAATACTTTTATTTAATTTTCTAAACAATAATAGATTAACAGTAAGTACCTACAATATACAAATGTATAGATACTCTTCAAATAAAATAGGTACCTACATAGACATAATATCACAGTACCCTAGTTTAATAGGAAATTATAAGGTTTTTTAGTCATTTATTTTTGTTTGCTCGACCATTCATTCCAACTTCCCAAATAAGTTTTTGACCTGAAAAAAAAATAATACTTTAACGGAAAGCTCCATAGTCCCTTTCAAATATAGGTACCTTCAAAAATATTTGTAATATTGACCTTTCTGAGCATGATCACAAAAAATATACACCGAGTTTCTAGTGCCTTCTCATTGGTGGCTACTAAAAATTAATTTGTACTTAGAATGCTGTGTGAAGCTATGAAAATTGAGAAACATTTAAATAATTTCAATAGAGAATGTGACTGGAGACTAAAACTATGAGAATAGAGGCAGGCGGTAAAGTTGAAGTCGGCCCTGGGCTGCTATTGGCCACGGTACGCCACTGAGTTTAGTCATTAGCCATCAAAGCTTATTTGTATAATTAACTTTGTTTGTATACTTTGAAACTTACTGAGAATAACCAAGAGTCAATGCTTTATTTAGGGCTTCAGCAGATCGTCTCCCCGACTGACAGTAAAATATGAGCTCATCAGATGATGATGGTTTTGTCCTTTTATACTGCCTTTTAAACTCTTCATTCGACATCGTACTAAGTACATCTTGAACATTGTTCACTGGAATAAGATTTAAATAAATTGAGCAGTTTTTAGTTAATTCAATTAGACATATTGTCTGGTGGCTTGAAAACATCGTCATTAATTAGTAATTTTTAATTTAAAACTTTTATTTTAGAATTATTGTTACCCAAGTCATAGGCAATCATGTTTTAGGCTACCTGTTCACAGGAGCAGAGCAGAGAGGTTTTTCATCAATAGAATTGCATAAAAACTCCACATGCTGAGTTTTTGCGGAGCGCAAATGGTGCAAACTCCACTCTTCTTCTGGGGACAAACCCTAGAGGGATATAAAAAGTAAAACAGTTTTTAAAAGCTGTTGAGTATTTACTTACATGGTATATTAATACTGGAAGGTATCTTCCCAGTTGAGACAACCTCATCAGGGTTACGGACATCAATAATCACTTTCTCAGGTCTATGGATAACTTTCAATACATCTTCGTAGCTGACCACGTGTTTTGGATCCACCATTTTACGGATATCTTCGTTCTTACTCGCAAAACTTCTTTGAAATTCTGTAAGTATAATATTACTAGCTATGCCTTGCGGTTAAGATGCCTGTTTCTTCTTCACACTATGGACCATACTTGTGATATATTATTATTATAAATTGGTCAAGTCTTACTGTGAAGAAGCAACAAACTTTTTCATTTTTAATATTATTAGGAATGTTATGTACGAGAAACTCGTATATCTATTTAATACCAAACGCTTATTTTTAATGGTAAAGCACATTTAAGAAAATATTAGTTGTATCCACATTTTCTTCTTAACTACTGAAGGAAGAAATTGCTTAATATAGAATGAGAACAACAATAGTTGATTGTTAAGCTAGACACAATAGACAAACAGAAAACATAAACAAAAATGATAAATCCTAGTAAATAGCAAGACATAGGACAAAATATGTTAACACAGTTTATAATTTTCTATTCCCTTTAGCCAACACTGGTGTGGACATTTATGTTTTTTTTAACCCGATAGCCACCAGTCTACAGCGGGTGTATTTAGACACACAAAAGAGCCCAAATTAACAAAAATAAGTACTGTTTTGCTCGAGCCATAATGGAGTTAACCGTATCTCTTTCCTGTTACAAATACATCTCATGTTTAAAACTCTCGCAGCAGTTTTCAAAGATGTTGCGATCATCTCGGTGCTACTTTAAGGACACTAAAATTAGAAGAGAATAAATACATGTTTGTTGTCTTTTGGCATATGCATACAATGCTAAAGTTAATTTAAAATATCTCGTGTCGACGCAAGTGCAATGCTAAAGCTTCTTAGAATAATAACAATAATATATTATTTTATAAGGTAGGTTCAGTTTGACTGTGGTTTTTGGTAAATAAAATACATACCATCAACATAACCAAGGAACTTTGTAAGGTAGGTACCTAGTTAGCTACTTATTGTATGCTTGAAATTATCCAAGCTATTCAAATGCGTGTATCTATTCGTAATGAGTTTTTAGGGCATAACGCTGATCGCTGGGACTTTAAAAATATTGTAAAGCTTAGCAATAAAAGAAAACAGTTTTTACCCAATATTTCTTGGTTGGAATTAATCGAAAACTATTTATTTTATTTATACCTGTTTATTATTTGTGCTAAAAACGTTCTATTTATACCTTTTATTGAAAGAGAATTTTACCTTTTATTTTAATTTGTGACACGTATTTTTTTCAAGGAAAATAGTTTTTTTTTTCCTTTTCATTACTATTAATGTTGCCAGGGTATTGAATTTCGACCAATAACTATTGAAAGCTTTGAAAGCATAGACTAACTTTCTAGGTCCATGTTTGAAAGATACAAACAACATAGAATAATAGCTTATACACACGTCCCAATTTGGTCGGGTCCGACATACAATTTGGTCGGGTGTACAACCAAATTGGGACGTGTGTATCGTGGTCGGGCAGACTTAATTATTACTAATTGATCAAATTGGATACGCCCACCCAATTTGGTTGTATCCGACCAAATCGGGACGTGTTTACGCATCGGACCCAACTTCGTGTTCGAAACAAACAAGTGTGAGTCGGACTCCCGCACGAAGGGTTCCGTATCATGTTGTATTTGAGCTCCAATTCATTTTTTTTCTTTTTTTAGTTGTTGTTGGTAAAGCGAACCTAATGAAATACATAATCTGTGAAAATTTTAACTCTCTATCCATCACGATTCATGAGATACAACCGGATGACAGACGGACAGAAAGGCAGACAGACAGACGGACGGACGGATGGAACTGATTTTAGTAATAGGGTCCCGTTTTACCCCTGAGGAATGGAACCCCAGAAACTACTTAATGACCACGATGTGTATCAATGTACTCTCTGAATAGTATCCGACCAAATCGTAGCGTGTGTATCGATACCCAATTTGGTTGTGTCAATTTGGTCGGGACGACCAAATCGTAACGTGTGTAAAAGTCTTTACACGAAACTTTGTTGTAAACCGAGTTGAATTGTTAATTCTGATGGAATGTTATTATAGTTACAAACGTGAAAGTGCACAAGTTAAAAGTAAAAATCAGTGTCAAACTTGTGTCAAACATGGACTTTTCTCGTTGCCACTTTAATTAAAAAAAAATCCCCAGTTTTGACATAAAATCAACACGACATTGACAATTTCATAAAATGAAAAACAATCCCAGAAAAGGGATGGGAAAAGGATGGTTACTAAAAAAAAAAACTGCCAACAATCGAGCGATTTAAAAAAATCGTTTTTTTTCTAATATTCAATGGTTTTAGATTTTCGTGTAATACGAAGAAAAACGTTTGTTTGGTTTTACTCAATCACAAAGAAAATTAAGAAGTTTATTAAAAAACCTATTGAAATAAAATTCGTAGATAGTTACAAAAATAAATTATTTATTAATTTCCCCACTTACAAATAAAAAATAAAAAAGTAATTAAAAAATATAAACTTAAATATTAATCGAAAAACCACTGATTTGTTACATATTCCAATTTCCTATATAATTCAAAGTAGGAATGTTAAGCAATCCATAATTTTCAGGGCTAGAATGTTACTGTTAACAACTAAGTAAATAGGTATACTTACTTATAATTTAAAAAATATTTAAGTAGATATTATGTGAAACCAGTTACTCTCTACTACTTTAAGTTATTGGCGTAAAAAGAAGCATAACACTTTTCTGACTTCTCTGTACATTACAAAATATCATCTAATTATACAAACAAACAAAGTTTCGCATAAATATAATATTATGATAATATTATACAGAAAGCTAGAATTCATTACGCTCAAATGATTTCAGTCTTCATAGAAATTGTAATTTATCGAAAAATGTCACTGGAAATATTTGTAACGATAACCCGAAAACTTATTTGAGTTCTTGTTTCAAAAAAGTTACTGCTCAGTTATTCAAAATATAGGACTTACTCTTCAAGCTATTGCATAGCTTTTATCGCGGGCTTATTAGTTAATAATGACATCATAGGTGATCATAGTAGTTGATTTTATCTTATGTTTAAACATATTATTAATGTTCTATCTAAGTTTTAGGTATTTTGAGTAGGTAGGTATAGCTGGTAATAGTAATATTTTTAAGAATCTTAGAACATTTTTTTTTAAATCGAACCTTATCCATTTAACAGTTAAGATTCTATTTCAATAGAAATAAAAGTAATTTACAAAAACTGTCATATAATAAATCTTATCTGACTTAAGTTTAGATAGGTACACTTATACTGATCACTGGAATAAAAACTAATCTCATAATGTATCTCAATGCACTGACAAAATTGAGTATTAAAAATATTTGAGTGTCTATTTGGAGCTTGCTATATAACTGATAGGTACTAAATAATATTGTGAGCTAGGTTTATTGTGATACAATGGTATTTTCTTTTAAAAACCTACCTAATTGCTTGCCATTTTTTCGAAATATTTCTTCTTTGCGTCTGGATTAGGTATGATCTGTAAAAATACATAGGTAAGATGAACTAAAAATGAAAATACATATAATAATGTTTTGCAGTTTTGCGGTTACAAATAAGCAGGTGTCTAATCACTACATAGTATAAAACAAAGTCGCTTTCTCTGTCCCTTTATCCCTTTGTATGCTTAAATCTTTCTACGCAACGGATTTTGATGCTGTTTTTTTTAATAGATAGAGTGATTCCAGAGGAAGGTTTATATGTATAATACATGCATAATATAGCCGTGCGAAGCCGGGGCGGGTCGCTAGTATCTAATAAATATTACTTATATACTTACTGTATCTTGTCCAGGTTTCCACCCAGCAGGACACACCTCTCCATGTGAATCTGTATATTGGAATGCTTGAACAAGTCTTAATGTTTCATCTACAGAGCGACCCACTGGTAAATCATTCATTGTAATCTGTCTTAGGACTCCTTTATCATCGATAATGAAAAGGCCGCGAAGTGTGTGGCCTAAATCTTCTAAGTACACTCCATAATCTTTAGCAATAGAATGTGTTAAGTCACTTAGTAGTGGAATTTTTATTTTACCAAGACCGCCTTCTTTTCGCGGTGTATTTATCCAAGCTAAATGAGTAAAATGTGAATCAACAGAGCAAGCGACCACTTCCGTGTTAATTTTTCTGAATTCTTCTACTCTTTCGGAAAATGCCAATATTTCAGTTGGACACACAAATGTGCTGAAATAAAAAGGAACATTGCTTTGATTTTTTTATAGATATCTAGCGTAAAATGAGTATAAAATTAATTATCAGTTAGTTAATTATAATCTCAGGTAGATAGTACTTACAAGTCCAAAGGGTAAAAGAAGAACACTAAGTATTTGCCTTTAAAACTAGATAAAGACAACTGGGTGAATTCACCATCGATAACTGCGGTTGCCTCCCACTCAGGAGCTGGCTTTGAAACTGTAAGGTTATAAAACAAAATATTTATATTGAAGAGTTTATTGACCGTGAAAATTCAATCTGCTGTAATTATTTTAGTAGCAAACAGTACTTACTCATGGCTTTTGTAAATTGCAGCTTATGCTCAATTTTCTTTGCTCCTCCTGGGAAAACATTGCCGCTTCCAAAAGAATAACAAGAGTCGGTCTCGAACAAAGATGATTTACAGTAATTTGTACTTAATATTAAAAATAGCGACACAATTAAATAAGTCATTGTTCTGTAATTGTAACTAACTACTGATAAGTATTTTTGGTTGAATTCGCTTGGATACGTACACGAAGCTGCTTACGACTACAAAAACAAATCAAAAGCAAATCAACAGTACAGTAATTATCTACCTACTTCATGTTTTTAGTGACGTAGGCTAGCAAGCGTCTATCGTAGACATCGGGTTTATAATTGTGTGTAAAGGTGATATAAAATAAAATCATTATTTTAAATAAAAAATTGTAAAAGTTTATTAAAATTTAAGTAATTTTCTCGTTTGGAAGATATTCGTAAAAAAAATTATTGCAATTAGATTATGTTGAAAAGTTGAATCGATAGCTTGGCGAGGCGAATTAATCGATTACCTACCGTCAATTCGTTCCTCGTTTTTGTTTGATCAATGTCACATCACTTTAATTTATTGTGCGTGCGCTTCGGTTCGATCGCATTTAGCGATTATTTTTCGTGTTTTTATGTTTTCAATGTAAATTTTAATAGAAAAATGAATTTAATTTTTACTATTAACTTTGCATTGTAACAATTTAAGTCAAAAGTCCATCGCAAGTTCTTGCGGTAAGTCTGAAATTAGAATTTACAATCGTTCATTATGGCGGTCTCAAGTTAGTGTTGGAAGTTGTAGTAAATAATTTGTGCGTGCGAAAACTGTGTTTTAATGTGATTCTATGTGTTTGGGGTTAATTTTAGATGGACATACCGGATGAGAACGTTTTAGATGTCGACCTTTTACCCGAAGACGGTTCAGAGGAAGAGGGCGAAGCCCCGCCGTCGTCAGGTTAGTAATTTACTGTACAAACAGTTGCTAAACTCATTGAAATAACCCAACATTTATCAAGCTAATAGTTTGACGATATTTTAGTACCTAAGCTTTAGTTAATTATCTAGAGTTCTACCCTGGCGGTCCCGGGTCAACGCCAACATCATGCGCTTCGTCGCCCCGCGGCGAAGAGCCAGCGTCTCCTCACGGCATGGTCTCCCAGCCCTCGTTCTTCCATCATCAGGGTTACACCAGGCCATTCTTTACAGCTGGCCGTAGAGGACCGGGAAGACCTAGGAAGGAAGGTCCTAAGTTAACTAGAGAGGGCAAAATTGTGAGAAGGTAAGTCAATCAATATTATAGGTAACAAGTGCTGTCTAGTTTGTTGTGTCTTGTTATAGATATTTCATTGTATTGCTTTTTGTGCTTCTCAAAGTTTTGTTCTATTTACTATAATTAAATTCACAAGGTATAATAATCATAAAGAAGTTTGTTCTAATAACCTTAAGGGAATCTAGATGGGGTATAATTTCATCATCATCATCTTCAGCTGGTGTCAGTCCACTGCTGGACGTAGGTATAATTTAGTCAGGCACAATTAAAAATCTAAAAAAAGATTTTGCTTATTAAATTCTGACATTTCAACCCTTTCAATGGAAGGTCATTCTAATATGTCATGTCTTTATTACCTAATGTTTAGCTCAAGGGTCATCCTAGTTTTTTTCATCAAATGGTCATCTTACTTGTTTTAATTTAGATACAGAGGAGGAGGTCCCGGGTCTCTGAGAGGGGCTAAAAGACATCGTGGCAGTCGGGACGATGCTTTAGAAGAGATGATGGAGGAAGATGACTTTCAAATGCCTGCAGTGCCTGAAGAACCACCATATATGCCAGAGAAATGGTAAATCAAATGTTTTTAAATTATCATTATTTTGTAATTCCTCTAAAAACAAATCTAAATATTATGTCTAGAAAATCAGTTAAAAACGAAACACAAAAGTAGAGTAAATATTTTGTGTGAGCTTTACCTTAAGGACACATTTTGGAAAGTGTCAAAATGTTAGCAAAAGTATAGCTGGTTCAAGCACATGAGTAAAGAATACAACCAGAGACTAATGTGTCATACAAAGCTCTCTGACAAGTTCACTACTACAAGCTTGACGCGCGTGTGTGCGTGAGCACTGGCGGCACGTCACGTACGGAGAGAACCCGGTCTATACTGGCTCGGCCAGTGCCCAAGTTCAGGGCTGTCACACTCGCATGCGAGCGGTAAACATCACGCGTCGCATGTTTGTTTCATATCTTAATATATATAAATCTCGTGTCACAATGTTTGTCCTCAATGGACTCCTAAACCACTTAACCGATTTTAACCAAATTTGCACACCATGTGCAGTTTGATCTAACTTAAAAGATAGGATATCTTACATCTTAATTTACCCCGATATTCCCACGGGATCGGGACTTACGCGGGTGAAACCGCGGGACGCAGCTAGTTGTTTAATAAAATATAGTGTTATTAATTTGATCTTAAGTAGGGAGGGAGTGAGTGTGGACCATTCTTGTGTTATGGTGACGAGTGACGAAATAGAAGACTTCAATAATTTTCTTTCTTTCGAAGGAAGGGTGGGAACGATTGACTGAGTGAGTGAGCGTGTGCTCCAGTCTAAGCAACTAGGCTTGTGTTATAGTGACTAGACGCGACGGATATAAGATGCGACGGATATAATAGTTATAAATATGTACCTTTACTGGGTGGGAATTGAGTGCGTGAGTGCCCCAACCTAAGCAGCTAGGCTTGTGCTATCGTTACCAGACCACGGATAGAAGATTTTCTTTTATAGAGAGAGAGGGAGGAAGGATGAAAACGATTTAGTGAGTGAGTGCTCCAGTCTAAGCAACTAGGCTTGTGTTATAGTGACTAGACACGACGGAAAGCATAGTTATATGTATGTATAACAAACTACTTGTGAATTCTAGTATGTCAACGTTTATCTATTTAACGTTCGATTCTGTGTCATCAAAGTTTCCCGGAAAGCCATAAAAATTTCTGATTTAGGTATTAAGTTCATCATTCATTTATTTACCTACTAGCTGCACCCCGCGGTTTTACTCGCGTAAGTCTCGATCCCGTGGAAATATCAAAATAAAAAGTAGCCTTCTAGAAAAATGGACTGACCAACACAAAAATATTTTTTTTAATTCGAACCAGTAGTTCCTGAGTTCAAACAAACAAACAAACTCTTCAGCTTTATAATATTAGTATAGATTAATCATCAAAATTCAGATTACATTGTTACCGCGTTAAAATAAACGCCCATAATAAAAGACACTGAAACACATTTTTTTTGGAACGAAGTTCCTTACCGCTCGTTGCGAAAAAAGAGACGGAGAAAATTAAGACCAAAAGATGTAACGACACTTTTTGCATAGAAAGCAAGCCAGTTATTTTCGTTTCGTCTTTCTATTTCGCATTGAACAGTGTGGTGTCGCGACGATTATTTACAAAAAGAAAGTAGATATAAAAAAAAATTAAAAAACAATAAACTTTATTTTATTACAACTCCTTAACTAATTAATCGAAAAGAACCTCGTTCTATCCGGGTGTCCCTTGACACCTCTCAAGTTTTTTTTATTTAATATAATCCACCTGTGCCAACCCTACATGATTATGTCACAATTACGTATTCATTTTGACAGCTCCGAACAACCTTAGCCTCTGGTCATCTCTACTCATGTGGTTCAAGTTCATTTTCCGGATTATCTGTCAAATTTTGACATATTTTAAAGATACCAAATGAATTAGACAACACTTATCTGTAGAATGTACAAAAATAATTTCAAAATAATATATGTTTAATACAACAAATAATAGTTTTCTGTAGCCTCTTCCCGCAAAAACTATGTAAATAGGGCGACTTTTGGTATAAAGATCTCAAGAATTAAAAGATTTCAAATAATAAAAAATATACTATGATAAAATAGAAATATTGAACATTAATTTTTTATAAAAAAGATGACAAAAATATTCACAATTACTCCTTAAACCACAAAAAAGATCATCAATCTTCCACCATGTTTTGCTAATTCACTTAAAGCTTATTTTCATAGGAATAACGTGACTTTATTTGTCTTTGTCTCAGTTCAATGTATAAAGTAACAACCATTTTAAATGAAAAGTCAGTCTAGATACCAGTTAAATCGTAAATGCCTCCTTAACAGTTCAATGAATTCCTCAGGCCAGGCAAAGTATGCGCACTATGCAATCTGAGTGAGCGCAGTCAACTAGGACAGGGTGAGATGCGACAGTTTCCATGCAGCGTTGAGGGCGATGGAAGCACTACACCTGGCATATCCAATTCCGGTGGCGCCACCCCAACCAGCACGGCAACACCAACCAGTACACCTACTACACCTGTGCCACCGGGTCTCGTGTCTCCGCCTCCGGAGCTGATCGACCCTAATCAGCATCCCTTGGCTTTGCCGCTGAGTAGAAGGCAGAAGGCTTTTAATAAGTGCAAGTAAGTGATAATGATCGATTGTCAGATTAATGTTGTTAACATAAAATTATTGTGCATATTGACTTATATTAACAAAAAATGTTGTTCAACAGAACACCACTATACAATATGGAGCACACCGATGAGCTCTCCATAATCGGCTTCCAAGACACAATAGAGCTACCATCCATTGTATCATCGGGAATGTTATACATACATCGCTGCTGTCTTGAATTCACGCCGCCGTATCAAGACCAAGTTGCGTCTGCATGTAGTAGTGATGAAGAGAAGGAGCAGTTAGAAGAAGCTAGGGTCAGAGGGATCATTACTGCAGCCTTAGCTAGGAAATGTGCCTTTTGTACCCGTTATGGTGCTAGCATTCCTTGTAAGATGAGCTGTAGCAAGTACTTCCATTTACCATGCGTCCTTGCGTCCGGTGGTTTCATTGATTTTCAGACTAAATCATCATTTTGTAAAGATCATCTCTATCAAATACCACTCGTGTGTTCAGCAGATATCGATTGCAGGACTTGTAGAACCATTGGAGATATTGCTAATTTGATGACATGTGTGACATGTGGTGCTCATCACCACGGTACCTGCGTCGGTCTCTCTCAACTGCCCGGGGTACGAGCTGGCTGGGCGTGCCGAGCTTGTCGGGTGTGTCAGGTGTGTCGCGGCGAGGCGGGCAGTGCTGGCGTGTCGCCGGGTGAGGCGCGCGCCGTCTCCTGCGAACATTGCGACAAGTTGTACCATGCTGCCTGCCTGCGGCCCGTTATGGCTACCGTGCCTAAATACGGTTGGAAATGCAAGTGTTGCCGCGTGTGTTCAGACTGTGGCGCACGGTCACCGGGCGCGGGTCCGTCGTCTCGGTGGCACGCCCACTACACGGTGTGCGACTCATGCTACCAGCAGCGCAACAAGGGTTCGTGCTGCCCGCTATGCCGCCGCGCATACCGCGCCGCTGCCTACAGGGATATGATTCGTTGCACTCTCTGCAAGAGGTACGTGCACGGCATGTGCGACCCTGACGCGGAGCCACAACAATATAGACAAAAGAAGGAGCAGAATCCATCATATGAATACTGCTGTCCCATTTGCAAGACACAGATGCCGCTAATGGGTTCTAAAAGTGGATCATTTGAAGAGGAAAATGCTGCAACGACATCTCAAGATTCATCATATGGTGATGAAAGCTCTCAGAATTCTGAGCAAGATCCCTTAGCTATTGAACCAAAGACTGCAGACATAGGACTCGGTAAAGGCAAGCCGTTCACAGTTTCGTCGAAAGTTGCTAAGAAGAAAATGGGTGGATACAAACTCAAGGGTGGATTCCCGGGACCTGCTGGTAAACTGGGTTTCCAGAAACGACAGAGAACTGCTCTAGAGTTTGGTAGGAAGAGAGGATCTAAGCCGAAAATGAGAGGGGTTTTCGGAGTGCCAGGTTTGGGACTGCAGAGACCTCAAGCTCCTGATAATAAGACATCTGATGAAGATCCTGGTAAGTTTTTTGTTATTTTACGCTATTTTTTCAGAAGGAAAAAATTCCCGAATATTATTTAATTCTCTTACACAGGTGTTGAAAACAAGTTAGTCCTGTGTTCAAGTAAAGACAAGTTTGTGCTGACTCAAGATTTGTGCGTGGCATGTGGAGCCATCGGCACCGACGCAGAGGGCTGTCTGATCGGGTGCGCACAGTGCGGGCAGACTTACCATCCTTATTGTGTCAATATTAAGGTTAGTTTTACTGGATAGATAATACAGTCAATTGTATTTTGTTTTTTAAGGCTTTCTACCTCAAAAGGTAAAAAAGGAACCCTTATATTAAGATCATTCACTTGTCCGTCTCTTTTATATTTGAGTGTATAACAGCTTATTTATTACACTTTAAAATTATATATTAATTTTTTACTATAAACTTTATAGTAATAAGCATTAGCAGATCCAACTCTAAAGGGAACACAACACTAATTTCTTAAAAACATTAATTTCACTATTTATTCACATAATAATAAATATCACATAACACCTATGATCATGAATGCAGCCAAAAATATATTTTGTGGCTGCACACATCACAAATAAGCGTGCAGTCTGTTGGCACAGTTTACCCACTATATGTATGGTGTGTTGTGTAGTTGTCAGCGGCTATCGTGACGCTCGGATGGCGGTGCCTCGAGTGTACCGTGTGCGAGGGTTGCGGGCTGCGCGGCGAAGACAATCTCCTCCTGCTGTGCGAGGACTGCGACACGGCGTGGCACACGTACTGCGCACGGCCACCGTTACAAGAAGTGCCGCGAGGCGCGTGGCGCTGCGAACGGTGTCGCCGGTGTCGCACCTGCGGGACGAGGAACACGAGCTCCTGGTGCGAGAACTATCAAGGTACCGATATACTTCTACTGTACTATTGTATACCTACTTGAGGATTTTACATACCAAATATCGCCATGTTTTCTTTCAGAATGTGCCCCATGCGCGTCGTTAGTAATGTGCTGCGTGTGCTCTGAGCCTTACTCGGACGGCGAGCTGATCATTCAGTGTGAGACCTGCAACCGCTGGCTTCACGCGTCCTGTGACTCCATACGGAGTGAAAACGACGCTGAAGTCTGTTGTAGAGCTGGGTAAGTTACACTTTAGGGATTATCTAATTGACGTTTTAATATTGAAGATGGTACATTTTACGAGCACAATTTTCAAAATATAATGAAATCGTGGAATGAGCAGATGAAAATATCCCCGTGAACCTAACCTTAATAAAAAAAACTTCTGTTTGGGTATACAGAAGTTTTCTTATTGTCCCAAGGGTCCTCAACCTAGCTTTAGTAATTTTACTTAAACTCTTAGTAATATTATCACCTACTTGTAATATTTTGAAGCCGACTTGACCAGGCAAAAGCCATTGAACAACCATAATTTAAATAAAATAAAACACATAGGCAATGTGACAGCTATGTAAAATTCCCCCCTCGTTTCCAGCTACAAATGCAACCTTTGCCGCGGCCGCGACATCCCTCCCCCACACATATCGCGCGGCATCTCCCCCCGGCCCACGCCGCGTCCCACGCCCCTGTCCCTCGGGCTAGCTGGCGAGTACTACGTAGACGATGTCTGTCTATCACAACGGGGCGCACATCATATGAAGCAGTTGGAGGCCGAGATGGGCATCACTCATACTAGAAGGAAGAGGAGGTTTAAGAATGAAACCTCGGATAAGGAAGCTGGTGAGTCTGTTACCATGTTTCTGCTCCGTCCCCTTCAACTGTAAATAAACGGAACGCGCCTATTCACACCACAAAATTCGGTAGAAAATAATCAGTGTGAAGATATGCGGATATGTTCTTTAGATGTAGCGATTGTGACAGAAAAACATGTTTGGAGCGCTTCTTAGGAATATTTATGTAGGTATTAGTACCATTAATTAGGGATGCGAAGATTTTACTTTTCCTCCGAACTCCGAACGAAGATATGATTCGTATTTCTTTCTGCAAAATAATGATTTTTGATTTGGTGGAGGTGCTTGTCGCTATGTCTTGTTGTTTTGCATGGATTCAAATGCATTGGGAGATTATTAAAAAAAGTTAAAAGTTAACAACTAAAATTGAGTGAAGTTAGTAAAATAATTGCAAACCTAATACGAGTTTTGTGTGTGGTGGACGCTGGCATTGTTGGATAGAAATAATGGCATCTATTGAAACAGTGGTTCAGAACGCAGACGTCGAGATGAGCGAGGACACTAAGCCTGACACCACAGCTGAGGTTAAGGAAGAGCCAGGTGAGTGTTTACTTTTATTTGTATACAGGGTTTTGGTAACTATACTAGCAAGCTGTTAAGGGCTACTTCTGCGCACCTTAACGATCAACTTTTGTTCTACGATTTTTGGAAATTCATTATAAAGAAATTCCTTACAAAAATATAAATTAAATCCAACATTCAATCATCAATCCACCATCATTCAAATAATACTCAACTCGACATAGGCCACAGAATCAATTATAGTACGTATGGTAAAGCGCGGGCGATATGTCGCGCCCGCGCCACGAGCGCTCTGTGCCGCATTGACATAGAAAATGGCCGGATAACACTAGAAACACTTAAATTTTTTTTTTGGGATATGTATTAGGTTCCGACGAAAGTCGTAGAACAAAAGTTGATTGTTAAGGTGCACAGAAGTAGCCATCAAGAACTTGTTAGTATAGTTACCTTGTTACCCTGTATTATACCCGTGCCCTGACCTAAGTTATCCTCAAAGCAAATATCTATCCTATCCGTTTTTGTTGAGTTGACTAAATAACCCTTAATGTTGGCTAATTAAGCTTATAAAGTTTTCAAAAAGCCGAAAATATGATTTTGTTTTTGAAAATATAATTACTAACTTGTTGAAATGTGTTCTGTATGCAATGAATGGGGCAAAGAACATTAAAAACCATCTAACTGGATATAAATTAGCGCAAAGAATGATAGCATGGCAATAAATAAGCATATACACCAATTGAAAAAAATAGGATAAGACTCCACTTTTCTAGATTACAATGAAATTGATAGTATTTTCGTGGTCTAGATGTGAAGAAAAAGATATAAGCATTTATTAAAGTCATGTGTTTTTCATTTTCTTCATCAGCATCTGACGCTATTACACATATAGGAACTTCAAGTACATAACCTCCTTGCAAACAAGTAATTTTCGTTCGAAGTTTTGCCATTATTTTTTTTTTTTGTTTTTTGGTTCACACAAGCATTTCTTCCCAGGCATCGGAGGGCCGAGCACGAACTACAAAGAAGGCATCCTCTGGAGCGCAGCCAACGACGGCCCCCCACCCGAGGGCTTCACTCTCTACACAACTGAGACGGGACTGACAGTACTACGTCGCAAGAGACAGAGGAACCTCAACAAGCTGGGTATCGGAGGGTTCGTGGTTAGACAGAGGCAGGCTACGCTCAAGGCACATGCTGATGATGACGATAATCTTGCAGCGGGAGGTGAGCTCACATTTGTACATAATAAAGCCAAAATATATAGAAGACTACAATAATTAGCTATTTCCTTTGATTTGCCATACTATGTTTGTTTCTGAGAATTGATTTCTATCAGCAACACTATCGGATAATATAAAATATAGGTTGTTTTTTTTTTTTTTCAAAATCACCGCCACGCCGAACGTGGCACGACGACTTGGACAAATTTCTGGCAGATTGGCAATCCGTCGCACAAGATCGCCATCAGTGGAAGGGGAGTAGAGAGGCCTTTGCCCTGCAGTGGGACACTACAGGCTCTTAATAATAATATATAATAATAAAATCAACAGGTTCGATTCCTGGTTCGGGTAATGCCTTTTTCAAAAATCTAATGATGCAGCTTTAGCTTTTGTCAAAATCGGGCACGCAACTCCTAACGGCATTGTTCGCTATCTCCTATAGTTTAGTATATAGCCCTGAAGGCACATGTAAAAAATTCACCTTGTATTCCTTTTTGATACAGAATCTCCAAGCAACAAACGTAAGCCGCGCAGAAAGCCGCGTTCGAAGCTAATGGAACAGTTCCCTCCGTACATGCAGGAAGCTTTCTTTGGCAAAGAGTTGTTGGAACCTGCCAAACCAGCTGTTAGCTCTACTGGTAATGTATTTTGCGTTTTTATAAAACGACAGCTTCCTTAAGGTTCCGCTGGTCGATCGTGTTATACAGATGAATTTAGAGTGCTATCCATTTATTCTTTATGGAATTTAAAAAAAACAAAAGTTAAATCTACATAACAAGTCTATATCTAGCCCATGTAGGCGACGAAATAGACAAATTATATTTATTTATATTAAATTATATTAAACTAAATATAATTTGTCTATTTCGTCGCCTACATGGGCTAGATATAGACTTGTTATGTAGATTTAACTTTTGTTTTTTCAAATTCCATAAAGAATAAATGGATAACACTCTAAATTCATTTGTATGGAAAACACGATTGACCAGCGGAACCTTAAGACCATTTCGTTGTTGACATCTTGAACTGAAGTAGATACTGGTACCAACTACCAACTTACTGTCTGTCTGGCTATACTTGTTCTGAAAATGTTGCTAGTCGCATAATCCGAGATCTACCACCATAAATATTTTAGAAGACCTATCTTAACATAATAGTATTGACTATAGTTTATACGTTTGCACTGAAATTGCAGCGGTTGGCGTTAAAATAGTACTAAAAAATAAAGATGTTCAACTTCATGTTCTACTTCACTGTGCGCATTAACGCCCGTATTCACAAAAAGTACTTAATTTGCTCTTGTTTAAGTGAAGGCACAGCGCTAAATGCGGCCCTCTGATTGGTCAACTTTGTTCTGCTCTCTTCACAACATAGGGTTGATTGTGAGGGTGTTAGACTCGCTGCAACTTCGGGCCGGCAAAACTTAAAACACATATACTTCTTAGTTACTTTCTGCTAAACAATATAATATGTAATCCTATATTTACATCTGTAGGTAATCCATCAGAGAGTCCAGGCAGTTCGCTACGTCCATCAACACCGGAGGGGTACCGTGAACTGCGCGACTTTAAGGTCGACCTCGATAACTCAGACAGCGACGGAGAAGACGTCCTTATTGCTCTCACTACGTTCAATGATTATGATAACTCATTTGTTATATCGCTTAACCAGGTAACTAATTTTATTTAACAGTTATAAAAGGTGAATTCTTTATAAATCTAAGGAGTCACGAGGGCCATTTTGACGAAAATTATTCAATGCAATTGACTGTGTCGCTAATTGATTGTAAAATGATAGTGTTTTTTCCGCAACTAGGCTTCTTAAGTTGGGTTCCTTTTGCATGACGATGGAGTAAGCTTGCCCAGCACTAATCTCTTCTCAGCTTAGTTGATCGTGTCCACAAAAATAACTTGTCAATACTTTGAAGCCAACTAAGACGCAGGTTTCATCACGATGTTTTCCTCCACCGTATATAAGAGCAATGTCAATTAGCGCAGGTAAATTTCGTGGGTATATTAAGATTTTTTTTTTTTCGAAATCAATATTAATTAAGTTGATAATAGAACTAATCTTACAGGTTAGCTATCAAAAATAAGCGTATATGAAAAAAAAATGTCTGTCATTCTCACACAAAATATTTCCCCATAACAGGAAGAAGTAGAAATCCTCTCATCGCTAAAACCCAAAGAAGAGAAAGAGGAACCCGATATCAAGATCAAGACAGAAGCGGAGGAATGCCAACTGAAGCACACAGAAGACTCCACAGCTTTAAAGAATGCTATACTAGGTCCACAGGCTGATGAGATGGCTACACCTGGCTCCGGAGCAGCGCAAGAGTCATCAGCTACAGTACATAGTACGAAAACTGAGACTATTAGTGGTGAGATATTAACATGTTTGTCGCGTGTGTGGTGTTGCCTACTAACTTTATGTTGCTTCTTTGATGTATAAGCTTGCTGAATATCTTGCCAATACAGTCGTCTCATTTTCCACTTGAAAAAGCAGTTCAAATGCTTTCGTAGCTAGTTTTTTGATAAAGCTATCATGATTTTCCGAATGGTTGTTACGATCGTATTGAACCCATTATTTAAATAAAAACTCGAAGCTAGTTATTTCTTAAGGTTCCATACCCAAAGGGTAAAAACGGGTATTACTAAAATTCTACTGTATGTCTGTCTGTCTGTCTGTCCGTCTGGCACCGGGCTGTATCTCATAAACCACGATAGCTAGAGAGTCAAAATTGTCACAGAATATGTATTTCTGTTGCCGCTATAAAAACAAATACTTAAAGCTGAAACATAAAACTTAAGTGGGGCTCCAATACAACATGGCACGGAAGCCTTAGTGCGCGAGTCCGACTCGCACTTGGCAGGTTTCTAAATGTTGCGAGTAAGCGAGTGAGCGAATCTCGTTTACCTGTCAACGAAAGGTTTGCTATCTTGAGTCTTCACACCACATTGGCAGCTGAGAGGTGTAGTGGTGGAAAGAACATGCTTATTAATTTATCCCTGTCTTTACATTAACAAATTGTTCGCATTAAACAGAAACAGGCGGATCATCTCAAGCGTCAACAATATCGCCGAAAGACGACCTGTCTTTGTTGGGTGTGAACCTAGACGCTATGGTACGCGACTCGTTGCCAGACATGGATAGTAATGATGTTGATGAAATATTTAAAGGCGTGCTCACTGATGATTCACAGGTAAGATTCCAAGATGACTTGGATGTTAGAATATGAACTTCGTTTCTTGTGTTTTCTTCTCATTGGTAAGACACACACTTCACTGCATAGTATAAAACAAAGTAGCTTCCCGCTGTATGTCTGTCCATATGCTTAGATCTTTAAAACTACGCAACGGATTTTGATTCGGTTTTTTTAAATAGAGTGATTCAAGAGGAAGGTTTATATGTATAATACATGCTTAATATAGTAGAGAAACACTGATAATTTTAAAGGTTTCTAATGTGATGTCGTAAATATCGGCGCGTGTCTATAAAAAGCGCATCGAAGGAAAGGTGTCACAATTGCTTTTTTCAATTTTCATTAACTTCATTATTTTAACTATTTAAATTCATTTTCAAACTTAAATTCTATTAATATTATTCAATAACTTTTTATTAAGCAATTGTGACAAAGGCTGCGCTTAGCCCTATAGCACTTTATGATTAGCAGCGATCGCACGCGTTTATCGCGAAGCTGTGAACGTCGTATATAAGTTTATTTATTATACTCAAAAAGGATACAATACCATTTATATTCATTAACGTAGAAAAAAAAATTACACAATAAAGACATTCTGAAGTATATTTAGTATTACCCGTGCGAAGCCGGGCGGGTCGCTAGTACTTTATAAGACGATTCAATCGGAAGGTTAAAGAACCCAGTGGTGTCCCTTCTGCAGGAATCCCAGGAATCTTCCGTATCGTACGTGAATTCAATGTACTCGCAACAACGGCAACAACTGCAGAGCCCTATGGAGTACGCATCGCCGTATCATACTGATTTTGGTGGAAGCAGGTCAGTTTCTTTCTACCAACAATATGACAACTAATCTATACTAATATTACTAGCTGCGCCCCGCAGTTTAACCCACGTAAGGCCCGATCCCGTGGGAATATCGGAATAAAAAGTAGCCTATTTGTTAATCCAGGGGCCTTATTCTGCTATTTGGCCAACCATTGTCATTATATCGAGACTCTATTGATATTATATCGAGATTGTGACTTTATTTGGTATTCTGCTAAAGTTTTAATAACATCGCAATATAATCACTATGGAGTCTCAATGGTATGGTAATATTTACCTTGCAGGTGTTGCCTAGCAACATGGTATATGTTGCTAAGCAATATACCGTTTTGACAACTATAGAGATTCCATTAAGCCACGATTGTAAAACAGAATACAAAAGTGAGTCAGTGGTGTGTCAGTGGTGTTTCGATAGAATAGTCAACGTTAGGAGAATACCGATTTGACATGTAATGTCATATTTTTGACATTAAATTTCTATTACGATTATATCGACACACTATTGAAACACAATTGTGTTAGCAGACTTAGGCCTCTGGTCTCCAGCTATTTTACATACCGAGTTTCATCGCAATCGATCCAGTAGTTTTTGCGTAAACGATTAACAAACATACATACACACACACACAAGCTTTCAACACACAAGCTTTTTATAATATTAGTAGGATAACGAGGTAAAGTTTGTGAGGTTGTAGGGGGTAATCTTCGAAACCAGTAGTGGGACCGATTTAGATGAAATTTTGCATAGAGATAGTTTGAGGGTAGCTGAGTATTTTACCCCGGAATTCCCACGAGCTCGGGACGTCGCGTGCTGACCCATACGGGTCGGCCTCAGGTAAAAACTGCAGCCAAGCATGTTCGGCTGCAGCGCTGGTCTACCGGCCAGACCTATCTAGCTAGAGCTACTCATAATACACTAAACACAGAGTTGTTAATATTGTAATTTTTACAGTAGTAATAGCGCTCTGAGCCCCCTGTTCTCTGAAGGCGGTGGCGGTGCTGGCGGGGGAGTGTGGTCCGACCAGCCGTCGGCTCCACCAGCCTCGTACAACCAACGCAGTGCGGACAAGATGAGAGCTGATGAAAGTTAGTAATACTATACTTATCACTACATAGTATAAAATAAAGTCACTTTTCGCCGTCCCTATGTCCCTATGTATGCTCTTTAAAACTATGATGCGGTTTTTTTTTAATAGATAGAGTGATTAAAGAGGAAGGTTTTAGATATAATACATGCATAATACAGCTGTGCGAAGCCGGGGCGGGTCGCTAGTACATTTATAATTGAGGACCCACGTCCCAAGTGGTACAGATACTTGTTTCTGTTAACAAATATTTGTTCTGAAAGCCAAAAATAACATTGGTCAAATTACAGCATTTAGATTTTAAAAAGTACCTTAAAATACCCTCAAAGTCAGTTTTTGGTATTCTGAAGATTACTTTGAGGGTAATACTTGGAATCGTAATGATATTGCAATAAAATTGTAATTTGAACAATTTTATTTAAATAAATATTCTACGTATAACGGTTTCATTGTTTTCCTCTAATCCTCATAGGCTTAGGTTCAGCAGCGACAATATCGGCCGTACTATACGCTAACACCAATCATCCCGAATGGAAGACTGAGTTCCCGAACTGGGTGGACCGCTGCAAGCAAATACTAAAGAAATGGCGTGCCTTGCCTTCCGAACAGAAGGCACCTTATTTACAGCGAGCCAGGGACAACAGGAGCGCTATTAGAATGAAGAAAGCACAACAGGTATGTACGCTTGTCTGTGTGTCACTTGGTGTGTGCTAACTCACTTACCACTGTTTTTATGTGTGTATTTCACACTGTCTCAGTTAGTTTCATATTTGACTACCATAATTTTGTTACCCTTTGATTATAAAAGTTTGACATTTACCGTCAAATATTAAACTAACATTCTTTTTGCCAAACACACGGCTATTTTAGGTGGAAATTAGATTCCATTGACTATAAGCTATAATCTGTGTTATAGTTAAGTATTTATTGCTATAAAATGAGTGCTTTAGAACATCAGGGAGCGACCACGTAGCCCTAGTCATCTGAAACCTGGATAGATTTTAACTGGGATTAAATTAATACACATCATTATTGGGGCCAATCTGTCATCAGAATTAAAAATTGCCTTCTCGTACGAGGGTTTGACACGCTAAGGCTGTAGATTCTATCGCTTGCGTCAGTACTAGCACATGTAAATAACATCAGTTCACGGCGACCCTCCGTAAAACTACTCCCGAAGTCGACCGTAGTTGAGTAGGAGCCGAGACGGCTTCGCGAGTAGAAAAGGGAGGATTTAGTACGTCCCAGTCCGATCGTGTTCGGTCTCGGAGTGGCAGATAGACGGGCGGAGCGACAGGATCTACAGCGTTAGTACCGGCTACGATACTCGACACTCGTCGGTCGATCGTTCGGTCGGATACTAAGCGGTAGAGTCGCGACAGAGCTCGAGCGTGGAGGGCGAGAGTGCGACGCCTACACCGACGGCGAGTCCGGCGGCGACGGTGACCGGTGTCGCGAGTGCAGCGACACCTACGGCGGTCGCGACGGCGGTCATCTCTACAGGCGTCAGCAGCGTGTCGGCGGCGCCGGCGGTGCGCGCGCCCAACGTGACGGTCACGGCGGCCGGGCTCCTGGAGGCAGACGCGCACATCCGCGTGCTCACCCCCTCCGAGATCATGCGCACGCTGCCGCGCCTCCCGCACCCCCCCGCACCCGCACCCGCGCCCGTGCCCGCGCCACCGACCGCGCCACAACCCGCCGACACGGTACCCACCCTCCCCCACCGCGCGATCGACCTCGCATATACAACACATACACACACATACATACATATACAACAACAACACTGCTCTCACACGGTTGTTTTATTGAGCCTGAAACTGAGTTTTCTAGCTGATTTATCCGATTCGACGAACCAAAACCTCTATTTTTGACTGTTAATAAATTCACAACTAATTGTCAACATTTCAAATTAAAGTACATACTTCATTACATACCTTTTTGTATTATCTACAAATATAAAAGCGAACAATAAAAACTTCTGAATGAGTGTGTATGCGAGTCGATCGATATATCAAATTGTTGGGTGATCGCGTTCCGAAACTCTCCAGCTCTGTTCAAATTAAACTCTTCACCCAACAAATCTTCTGTTTGGATGTTCGATGTCGTACGCTGTTTTTTGTTTCATTAATTTGTTTTAGAGCTTTTTATTTTGAATTAAAACACCGAGACGCCTCCGGGACTCGTGCCCCGTTTCCGTAATGTTGTTTTTTTATTTTTATACGCTTTAGTAGTTAGCTTTAACATTGCATCGGTGGCTGGTTGTTGCTAACATTTCTAACTCGTAGTTGACGGTTGATTTGCGACTTTATGCTCTCGTAATAAGCTTGGTTTTTAGTATAAGTTATGTTGTGATGAGGTATGATTTACTAAACGTTCGAAAAGTAAGAGTAGGTAGTTAAGAATTTAATGGTTATGTTTATTTTGTAAAACCTGTCATTAACAATATTTATCTAGAGAGAACATACTTTAATTTTCATTAAGTTTTCGGTTTTGTACTTTTTATGTTTTACAGGTATTAAATCGCCTTAATGTACTTTGATTTATGTATCTCAGTGGAATGAAATATAAGTTTTAACAGATTAAAAACTATAACAATGACTAAAACGACGTTTATAACAATGAACTGTACATATTTATTAAAAGGATAAGGTTTACACTATATTTTGTACATATTTAAGTTTAAATATTGTGTAGTAATAAAAGAAATGTAACGCAAAACAAAATTATTGCACGCAATAATGCTTGCGTGTTTTCGATTGTCTAGAATTATGGTATTTGGTTTTTTTTCTTTTTGTATTGTATGAACTTAGGTTTAGCGTATAATTGTATAAAATATGCCTGCGTAGGTAGCTAAAGCATGTACAATAATTTTTGTGGAACGTTTTGTCAAAATAAATATTCAGTGTTAAACTGTCAAGCAAGTCTTGTATTGCTAGGCATTATCTTTTGACAAAACGGTCCGTCTTTAATAGTTCAATGTAGTGACGTAGCCCCGGGTGTATACAGGAACAAGAGCGAGCGTGCGGACAGCAGCGCAGCGCGCGCGAGGCCGAGCAGGAACGGCAGTGGAAGCACTTGCAACAGCAGCGGCAGCAACAGACGCAGCAGCAACAGCAGATCATTCACGATCAGAGGATGCAGGGTAATACTGCTAATAATTTGATTGGTTAGCAAAAATCTAGTAGGTTTTCAGCAATTTTACAAGTAAAATTACCTAAATTAAAATGGCTACCAATTGATCTATTATAAAATGGAGTAGGCCAAAGCTTTATATTATTTCACGGCGTGGTTTGTTAGCCAGATTTCTTAAATACCTCCTTTTTAGGGTTCAGTACCCAAAGGGTAAAAAACGGGACTCTTATTACTAAGACTTACTGTCCGTCTGTCTGTCACCAGGCTGTATCTTATGAACCATGATAGCTAGACAGGTGAAATTTTCACAGATTATGTATTTTTGTTGCCGCTAGCAACAACAAATACTAAAAACAGAAAAAAACAGAACCTTTCGTGCGCGAGTCAAACTCGCACTTGTTTTTTTATTATTTCTTCGTAAGTATGTCAAAAAGTACTATGTATTACTCGGGTGAAAAACATGTGATTACCTTACTTATTTCTACTTCTAACCTTTTTACTATACTGGAGATTTTCCCCTTTATTCCAAAACAAGATTTAAGGATAGTCCGAGATGTGGATTTAAACCTTAGATTTAGATACAGATTTACTCGTGAACTATAGTCTAAACACTATCCTTATAATAATCTTTATGAATAGTGTTTAGTCTATCATTCCCTTTAAAATTTATAGGGATAGTGTTAAGACTATAGTTCACGAGTAAATCTGTGTCTAAATCTAAGGTTTAAATCCACATCTCGGACTATCCTTAAACCTCGTTTTGGAATAAGGGGGCATATGTTTAACTACCCCGCAGTGACACAATGTACTATTTAACAATCGAAGGGTTATCTTATTAAAGGAATATCAACAGATGTACGTCGTATTCCAGCTGCAATGCAACGTCTCCGAACACCAGATGGAAGCACCTCCCCAGCAGGTCCCGGTACACCGACTGGCGAGGCGCCTCGCTCAACGTTCCCCGCGACGCGCTTCCCCATACACTGTGGGGATGATATTAACAGGCAACTGAGGGATTTGTTGCAACGGCATCCGGATAAAATGTGGCCGCATCGTACGTAATATCATAACTATAGATAAATACTTTATTGTAAACACCATTTTCAAATATGTACTTAACATCACTTCACTACATAGTATAAAACAAAGTCGCTTTCTCTGTCCCTATATCCCTATGTATGCTTAAATCTTTAAAACTACGCAACGGATTTTGATGCGGTTTTTTTAAATAGATAGAGTGATTCAAGAGGAATGTATAATACATGCATAATATAGCCGTGCGAAGCCGGAGCGGGTCGCTAGTTAAATAAAAAAAAAACAAGGATTAAGTTTACAAAGGGCGGCCTTATCGCTCAAAGCGATCTCTTCCAGGCAACCTTTTCTATATAGTTTGTACGCAGCAGAAATTTACTGTTTCTATTTATTCTTCAGAATTTGCTGACTTAATGTATAGACCAGTGTCAATAATTTTTAAAACCAAAAAAAATAATAGTGGGATGAAACCCATTAGAAAAGGAGGGGAATATTATAAAAATGATAGGAAAAATAATTTACGGGCGATCTGAGGTAAGGTTTAAATCCACATCTCGGACTATCCTTAAACCTCGTTTTGGAATAAGGGGGTAAAACTTTAAAATATGCACCTGTTACCCTCAGTCCTTTGCTGACTGTACTAATAGATGTACTTGTACTAAGAGTGGAATGCAGCAAACTTGATTGTTTTATCTTTAGGTGAGGGTATGGAGGGCGGTGCAGTGGAAGGGCAACAGTTCCGCCCGCCTCTGCCGGTGGGCATGCGTCCGCGACACCCTCTCATTGCTACTCAACAAACTCAACACTGTAAGTACATTTGCAATAGCTCTATTTCTTAGCAAGTACTAGATTATCGCCACAATTCGTTATCGCTGGACCCTAACATTTATGGTAGAATTCAGCGCTCAATATCCATGTCAGTAAGCCTTTAGCCCTTTAGCTAGTGATTTATTGAAAGATGTAGCATACTTACCTAGAAATACCTGTTTTCTCGAGACTTGAAGACCCCCAAATTATAAACGTTAGGAAAGGCAGACACACCCTCCCCCGGGGTGGCGGGATAGTGCATAAGGCTGCAATTCTCCCATTTAAAAAAAAAAAAAGTTGACTGGTTGAACACCTTCGAATGACGCAGCGAAGGCCTTAGTACGGGTCTCATAAAGTTCCCTCTGAGAGCCGGTGACATTATTTTCTTTTTTTTTAATATTAAATGATACTAACATATTGATATTGTTTTACATAGTGATAATGCAACAGCGCATAGTGAGCGCCGACAGTCAAATACAACAGAACATAACAACACAAGTGACGCAGCAAGTTGTTGAAGCTCAGAAGACGAACGTTATTGTTCAATCGACATGTAAGTACCTATTTGACACAGATCACTACTTAATCGACATGTAAGTAGTGGTGTGCGCGGCGCTACCCTCTGTATTTTGCTGACTGTACTATTTAAATACTCCAGAGCATTTCTGATCTTCAAGCTGGATTTAAACCAGCGACCTATGGATACCAGTCGACCATATTATACAGAATCTAGTACACACTGTACATAGATTGCTCCATTATCGTTCTGCAAGTTGGTTAAAAACATAATCATCTTGTTTTTGAAATGGAGAATATTGAATGGCCATTGCCAATTTTATTGAATTAGTGCCTCACTTTCTTGTGGTTTCTGCATCTAATTCGCATGGTGATTGCCTACAGTTGATTTCTTAAATGCCATATTCAATACCCATATGTTGCATACGTTAAGATGTATAATTGTTTGCAGCTGTTAATGAAACGAAGCAAGAGCCTAGCCACGATCAGGGCACAGACGAAATGGATATGGGTGATATGGATAAACTTGAACAAGATACAGGGAATATTGGAGAGGTAAGTGTTGACTTGTTCCATCCATAAGGCCCTAATGGATGGAACAATAGGGGAATGTGTATTTTGTAAGTTTGGTCGATAAATCAATGAATGATCACCGTCCAATACTGCCTTTACGATTAAGAGAGTTATTGAATCTCGCAGTATCTGTCAGCGAACGAAATGTTACGATTTTCACAAGACAATCCTGTAACTAAATGACGTTATGATGTGAACATAGATTCAATTCTATGGCAAAAGAACGCGTGTTTGGTCAGCGGGTTTATTCCATTTCAATTCGCGTTAAATCTAAGTGAAACTAAGATTTCCGATGCTTAGTTTCATTTTGCTTTACAGTTTTTGCAGCATATTCATTATCCTTGCATAGTATAAAACAAAGTCACTTTCCACTGTCTGTCCCTATCTATGCTTAGATCTTTAAACTACGCAACGGATTTTGATGCGGTTTTTTTTAATAGATAGAGTGATTTAAGAGGACGGTTTATAACTACGCAACGGATTTTGCGGTTTTTTTTAATAGATAGAGTGATTCAAGGGGAAGGTTTATACGAGGGCGGGTCAATAATTCCGTGACTTTTGGAATAAAACACAGATTTTTTGATAAAAAAATCATGTTATTTTTCAACGTAGTCTCCATTGAGCTCTATACACTTTGTCCAACGCTTCTCCAATTTTTTTATCCCTTCCAAAAAATAAGATTTGTCGAGGTCCTCAAAATAAGTCTTTGTTTGTGAGATGATTTCATCATTAGAGTCAAATCTTTTACCACCAAGCCATTTCTTCAGGTTTGGGAACAAGAAGTAGTCACTCGGAGCCAAATCTGGAGAATAGGGCGGATGAGGGAGCAATTCATAGCCCAATTCATGGATTTTTGCCATGGCAACTGCACATGTGTGCACCCTTGCATTGTCTTGGTGGAAAAGAACTTTTTTCTTGGCCAAATGAGGTCGGTTTTTTTTCAAATCGTCATTAAATCGGCCTAATAAGTTGGCATAATATTCCCCATTGATTGTTCTTCCCTTTTGAAGATAGTCAATGTGGATAATCCCGCGTGCATCCCAAAAAACAGTCGCCATGACTTTATTGGCTGACAAACCCACCTTGGCCTTCTTTGGCGCCGATTCACCCTTAGAAACCCACTGTTTTGACTGTTGTTTGGTCTCTGGTGTGTTGTGGTGGATCCATGTTTCGTCCACGGTTACAAAACGGCGAAAAAACTCCTCTATATTGCGGTTAAACAACACCAAACCCTCCTGTGAAGTTGTTACACGATTGCGTTTGTGGTCGACTGTGAGCAAACGCGGCACCCATCTTGCGGAAAGCTTTCTCATGCCCAAGTGATCATTCAAAATTGAAACCACTGAGCCATGCGAGATCCCTACGGCTTCCACAATCTCTCGCACTTTCAATCTTCGGTCGGCCAAAACCATATCGTGAATTTTTTCGATTGTTTCGGGTGTAGAGACTTCAATTGGGCGTCCAGGACGTTCGGCATCTTCAGTGCTTGTACGGCCACAACGAAATTCAGTAAACCACTTTTTTACCATTGAAATCGATGGTGCAGAGTCCCCATAGTATTTATCAAGCTTAGCCTTGGTCTCGGTAATGGTTTTTTTTCGCAAAAAATAATGCTTAATAAGCACACGAAATTCACTTTTTTCCATTTTCTTCTCAGATCACTGGGTAGTCTGATAAAAATAGCTGCCAAATACAAAATAACTGACGCAGCAAGTTCAAATTTTGGCAGGAGTCAACTGACAGATGCCTGTTGACAGGAGCAGTGTTGCTTTTTCAATAAAGAGGTCAGAAGTTCAAAAAGTCACGGACTTGTTGACCCGCCCTCGTATGTATAATACATGAGCAAAATAGCCGTGCGAAGCCGGGGCGGGTCGCTAGTTACCAATAAACGTTACATGTTACATCTTAGGCCGCATCGTCACCTACCATCAGGCAGTTGTGATAGTGGTCAAACGCTGACCTATCATATGTAAAAAAACACTTATTTTTTTCGTACAGGTTGGAGATATTCTTACCGGTTTAGGAGGCGAAGACGATGAAGAACTTTTAGAGTCGCTAACAGCTGAGATAGGCGAACAGTTCAACATTCTGGAGTACGCTGACCCTGAGCTCGCTGCGCTCAACGACGCTGAGCATATTCTAGATGGCTTGGAGCTGGCTGATGATGTGCCCGAAAGACATGCCAAGAGAGAACCACAGTAAGTACCTTCTTTACATAGTATAAAACAAAGTTGCTTTTTCTGTCTGTCCCTATGTATGCTTAGATCTTTAAAACTACAGATTTTGATGCAGTTTTTTTAATTAATAGAGAGAGTGATTCAAGATGAAGGTTTATATGTACCTATAATGCATGCATTATTTATACAGTCGTGTGAAGCCGGGGTGGGTCGCTACTATATAACTAGCAGCACCTCACGGATTAACCAGCGTAATTTCCGATCCCGTGGGAATATCGGGATAATAAATAGCTTATGTCATTCCAAATGAATCATTGTATCCTTATACCAAGTTTCATCAAAATCGGTCCAGTGGTTTCGGAGCCTATACAATTGAAACAAACAAATAATCAAATCTTTCTTCATCTATACTTAATATTATAAACCTGAAGAGTTTGTTTATTTGTTTGAACGCGCTAATCTCAGGAACTACTGGTTCGAATTGAAAATTGTGTCCATTTATCGAGGAAGGCTACAGGAAGGCTACTTTTTATCCCGATATTCCTACGGGATCGGGAGTTACGCGGGTGAAACCGCGGGGCGCAGCTAGTTAAAATATAAGTATAGATACCAAGTTAAGCGATGCGCTGAGGGCTTCATCAGGTTGACGTAAAGATTTCTAAAATGTAGGTTTGGTCTGGTCACCTGGTTTCCCCATCATTCGGAGCAGACATGTAACTGTTAAAAATTGAGTGTTTGTTTTTACCAGAGAGGAATCCGAACAATCTCAAGACAACAAGATGTACAGTGACATCCAAAAGGCAGTGAAGAACATTGAGAACAGTAAAATGGAGGTGAAATGCGACAGTGAGGCGAAGCAAGAAGCCGAGGTGAAGACTGAATCCACTACCCACGGCCAGGACTACCATGACGGAGCAGTCCAGAGAGCTATTAACTCTCATCACTTATTTATGCAGGTCAGTCCAAAGGAATAAATTAAATTCACATTGGAATTGCACAAAACGGAATTTTTCTCTCCACTTCATAATTTTTTAATATTTCTTTTTTATAGTTCCGTACCGAAAGGGAAAAAATGGAATCCTATTACTAAGACTTTACTGTCCGTCTGTCTGTCACCAGACTGTATCACATGAGCCCTAATAGCTAGACAGTTAAAATTTTCACAGATGGTGTATTTCTGTCGCCGCTATAACAACAAATGCTAAAAACCATAACCCCTTTCCTTGCAGTTGAGTAAAAACCAAAAAGTAAATATTTTTTGAGTATGTTTTTAAGAATTTTAGGTTATTTTTATGTTTACTATTTTTAAGAGGAAAGGGTACCGGGGGCTCTCTCCATACAAACTATTACTAACGTAGTCGACTGTTTTCTCCCTGGATAATGACACTAGAGCAAGTATTTTTGGTGCATAAAACATAACTGATAAATAGAAAATGAAAAAAAAAGTAGAGGCATAGTTATGGCAGTTAAGTATAGGTTTTATGGCACAAAAATATTTGTGCTAGTGTCATTATCCAGGGAGGAAACAGTCGACTACGTTTGTATAGAGCGAGCGCAGGTACCCTTTCATCTGAAAGCAATATTTTTTTGTTAATCATATTTTTTTTCTTTTTTTTTGTATTAAGGTTTAATGTGGTACATAAAGAGTTTATCTATCTATCTATCCATTTTAGAATACAATCCAAGCTGTGAAATCTGGAATGAAGTTAGACGGAGATGATAAACCAAGACCAGTTTTCTCAACGATGTTTACGAATACACAACAGAGATTGCAAATACATCATCAGGTAACGCACACCCACACCATACTTTAAAAAGGTGGTTTTGCTGCCGTAGGTATATAATAACCCAGACGACGCAGTTGGCACAGTGGTCACGGGTTCGGTTGCGGGTTCAATTCCCGCCTTAGACAAGTATTTATGCTTAGATATTTGTCTGTGGTCTGGTTGATGTATTATAATAAGTATATAGAGTGCTCTGTGCGCCGTGCTGGAGAGTGGTTGTGTGTTGCTGCCGTGCGCGTGATCTTTTTGTGATTTCTGGTGGATTTTTGTGATTGGCTCGTGCATCTGATTTTCGATTCTCTGTTACTCTTGCGGGAAGTGAATGATAAGACTCCTCCCTTGGGCGTAACTAGAGTGAGACGGACACAAGGAGAAATATTTCGTCGAAAAAACGGAACTTTGGATTGCGACACTTGGGATTCGAACTCAAGGCTGCGGGATTGAAAGGCGAGCGTTCTACGGCTGCACCAAACTCACATACCTAAAGGCGACGAAATTGGCGACTACTATCTGCTACGAAGGTCTACGACAGTTACTACGGTTTAGTAGGTGTGCTACGACAGAAAGGTGTGCTACGAGATTCATCTCTACTTCGACTGTATTAAATAGATAAAGAGTCTCCAATTTAATTATGAAGCGTACTTCGCCGATGTTCAAACTGAGACCCAAGATAGCGCAAGGCCAATCCCTGTCTGACCAAGACATACCGGCAACTACGGAGGAAGTTAAACGGAGTTTAACGAGGTCCAAACGTGTCCGTAGAAGTGCATCGAGTGACAAGGACTCACCTCAAGCATCCCTCGATGACTTCAAGCAAGATCTTATGGACATGCTTGAAAGCTGGAAAGCTGAACAGACTCAGACTCTGTCCAAATTGGTGACTGACATGACTCAGCTCAAGGCTCAATGTTCCAGTATACAGAAGACCAACTTGGACATCGAGAACGCTGTGGCCTCACTAAATAAGGATTGTGAAGACATGATGCTTAAAGTGACACAACTAGAACAAGAGCGTAAAGAAAATCATCAGCGAATTGAAAGGCTCGAGAGGCGGGTTCAGGAAATTGAATTAAAGTCTCGTTCCTCTGCGATTGAGATCAGGAATGTTCCGGCTAAGCCGAAGGAGTGTACTGATGATCTTCTTAACATAGTGTGCCGGATTGGCAATGCTCTCAAGATTGACACACCTGACAAACCAGCCGACAATATACGTGACATTCGCCGCCTACCTAGCAAACCAGGCTCAAGCAAACCGATTTTTGTGGAGTTCCTGACTGTGCCCTCGAGGGATGACTTCATGGCTTCCGTCCGCGCCTTCAACAGGGAACGCCGGCTAGAAGATAAGCTCAACACTGAAACCATTGGCCTGCCTGGGGCTCGACAGGCAATATATGTGGATGAATACATGCCACCATCAACTAAGCGGTTATATCACCAAGCCCGACTATTTGCTAAAGAAAACCACTTCAAATTTTGCTGGTATTCAAATAATAAAATTCTGCTACGCAAAAACTCAGAGACCAGGGAGATTCATGCAATTAAATCAGAGGAGTGTCTTGCAAATCTTAAAAAAGATAAATGACTAGCTGCGTTAATTGTCCATGGGTCTCTCTCAGTTTCTGGAAACCTATGTGTAAATGTTACCTTAAATTTTACCAGAATCATATATTTTCTTTCTTGTTTAACTACTAGTACTCTTAGCTTACTACACTCTTTATTTTTTATTGTGTTTACTGATACAATCCGCTTAAATAATGCAGACCGATACTACTGCTTAGATTATCTGACTCACTGTGACCAATTACGTAAACAGTTTAGGGCCCCTTTTCTTTATTCAATATTATACACTACCTGCTACTTCTTAACTACACCTTTTGAATATTATAATACAGCCCATAAGGATGAAGATAGTTGTACTATCACATATAAAATGTCATGTTCTGTGCTTCTTTTCTCTGTTAACAATGATTAATAATAACATAAATTCTATTAGTAATGATGTTGATGACATTGAAGTAGCCACCTTTCGTTCTTATTTGCCTGAGCAATTGGTACCAACGTGTACTATCAATCCAAACAATAAATTAAAAATTGTGCATATCAATATTAGGAGCATTAATAAGAATTTCGACAAGTTTATTGCTGTTTTGGGCACGACCAAAATTGGATTTGATGTGATCATAATGACTGAATGCTGGATTAAGTCGAATTGCTCTTTGAAGCTCTTGGACGGTTATACTTCTTTTGCATCTACAAATAATAAAATACAGAATGATGGCGTCGTATTTTTTGTTAAAACAAGTCTAAAATACACTGTTTCTGAACCCTCATTCCAGGATGCAAACTGCTTAGTATGTAAAATAGGCGATACCGCCGTCGTCGGAATTTATCGATCTCCATCATATAAAAACCTTACTAACTTCTATCAAAGTCTGGAGGTCTTGGTAGATGGGTTAAAGTCATTTAGCACTTTAGCGCTCATTGGTGACATGAATGTGGACATAAAGGAAGTTGGCAATATTGATTCAAATTACTCCAATTACATAGATAACATTTCTTTTCTAGGCCTTCTTCCCGCCTATCAATACCCAACTCGGAAAAATAGCTGCTTAGACCATACTCTACTGAGAACAAAAGTGAGGGCGCATACTGGGGTTTTGGAAACTCAAGTCACTGATCATTTGCCGACTGTACTATTCTTAGAACGTAATAAAAATATTTACAAACCTAAATCTAAAACAACTCGCTTAGATTTTGCTGCTATTAAAAACGAAATTGACTTGATTGATTTTACCCCAATTATGTTAACAACTGATGCTGACCATGCAGCAGATAACCTAATCTCTATCATGC
The DNA here is from genome assembly GCA_907269075.1 of Idaea aversata. Taxonomy (NCBI): domain Eukaryota; kingdom Metazoa; phylum Arthropoda; class Insecta; order Lepidoptera; family Geometridae; genus Idaea; species Idaea aversata. Next base: position 12,014,806 of record OU026091.1, read on the forward strand.
AAAATGTGATTGCTAAGCATACTACCCACACGATGGTAAGCAGAAAATTCCGTATATTAAAACCCTGGTTAACCCCTGGACTCCTGCGCTGTATTCAAAATCGAGATAAAATGCACTATAAACTGAAAAAGCAACCCCATAACACAATATTAGAGATAACATACAAAAGGTACAGGAATTTCTGTAATGAACTTTTGAAGAAATTGAAGCGAGAATACGATAGCGAATTATTGCAAAGCTCAAAAAACAATCCAAAGGCTATGTGGGACGCAATAAATAGGATATCTGGACGAAAAGGTCAGCATCAAATTCCTTTTGAACTTCTTAATCTTTCTGTTAATGCTAAAGAGTCAGCAAATAAAGTAAACAAATATTTCGTAAATATAGGAAAAAAATTGGCTGCTAAAGTTGATCCTCCTCCTGAGAGGCATAACATTGCCTTGAGTAGTGGTTCTAGTGGTTATAACTCCCTTGGAATAGTGCCAGTTGGTGAAGATAGAGTGAACTCCATTATTTCCATGCTACGTAGTAATACAGCTGCTGGATGGGATAATATACCTGTGAGAGTAATCAAGTCCTCTCAAAAAGCCTTGATTGCTCCTATTACTCATATTTGTAATCTATCTATTTGTAATGGAGTTTTTCCTAGGAGCTTCAAAAGAGCACTAGTGACTCCAGTCTTCAAGAGTGGGAATAGAGACCTTATCACCAACTACAGACCAATATCAGTCCTAACCAGTTTCTCGAAGATACTGGAAAGAATATTGAATGATTACTTGATCCAGTATCTCTCTAAGTATTGCTTGCTATCGAAAAATCAATATGGTTTTAGATCTGGAGTGTCAGCCGAAGATGCGGTTGCCAAGCTCACTGAATCCTTAGTCAGTAAACTGGACAAGAAAAATAAATGCTTTGGTATTTTTTTGGATTTGGCTAAAGCCTTCGATACGGTCTCTGTTCCCATCCTTATAAAGAAATTAGAGCGGATTGGTATTCGTGGCATTGCCTTAGACATCTTTAAAGACTACTTGTCTGATCGTTATCAGGCTGTAAAGATAGATTCTGTGACTAGTGAGCAGGAGGAAATTAAATATGGCGTCCCACAGGGCAGTATCCTGGGTCCGACTCTTTTTATCGTTTATATAAATGATTTATGTGAACTATCTCTCAAGAACTGTGAAATATTTACCTACGCTGACGATACTGCCCTGGTGGCTTATGGTAACGACTGGATAAGTGCTAAAGTAAACGCGGAAAACGCGCTTCGGACTGTCCAGAGCTGGTTGAGATATAATTTACTAACACTAAACGTAGATAAGACCAAGTACGTGTGCTTCCATTTACCTCATACAGGCCGCCCTCAAGATATTGTCACTTTGACAGCACACTGCTGCAATGACACCGTGCCAAATTGCTCCTGTTCACTACTCACCAGAGTTAATGACCTTAAATATCTAGGTGTGGTTATTGATGAGACTCTTGATTGGCGACCTCATATAGAGGCTCTATCAATGCGTATCAGAAGACTGTTATATGTTTTTAAGGGCTTGCGTATTTCTGCTGATAATTCTATCCTGAGTTTGGTCTATACATCTTTGTGTCAATCAGTTTTAGGATACTGTATTCCGATTTGGGGAGGTGCCCAAAAAACGATTATCAAACAACTAGAGATAGCACAAAGGGCAGTTCTTAAAGTTATGCTTTCAAAACCACGGCTATACCCAACTGAAAAATTATACGGTGACACCAAGTTTTTGACGGTAAGGCAGCTCTATGTTCTGCGCGCCATTCTGCGTCGTCACTCACAAATTCCTTATGAAGCTATTACGAACTACAAAACAAAAAGACGTGGCACTCTGATTTGTAGAGTACAGAGTAATCGAACTGCTTTTGCTTCTAGACAATATAATTCTTTAAGTTGTAGATTGTATAATGAGATTAATATAAAATTCAATATCTATCAATTAAATAAGTTTGATCTAAAACTTAGGTTAAATAGTTGGTTGCAGTCTCTTTCGTACGACAGTACTGAGAGTCTTATTGAGAAAACTGTTTAATTCCTTATTTTATTTTTGGATCTGTTTTACTTTTTAGATAAGCACTAAGAGATTTTTGTTTTTTGTTTTTGGTTAAACAGTATGTACACACATTTTTAACTACCTTAGCTGCACACGACTCAATCTCTTGTCCTAAACTATAATATTATAGGTATCTCAAAATGGAGTATCTCACACCCCACTATTCCTAAAATACGAGCATTGCACTAACGATTATTAGATCAATAAAATCGGACATAAGTAAAAATGTGCAACTTAGTCAAAAGTGTCATGTAAGCTATTGTTCCTATAGCCAGGTAACCGACCTTTTAGACGGCGGCCATTAAAAATCCCCCCGCTCTAGACCTGTTTTAACAAATCAGTCGAAACTCAGCCGTTCGTGGAGTCGCATGTCTTTGTTTTCGGCACTTTTGTTCGCACTATAACTTCGCTTCACAGTTGTGTGTTTGTGTGGTTCAATTTAGAAAAAACTTTTATTGGATATGGCAGAAGAAGGTATGTACTACATTTTAAAATATTACATGATTACTTTGTCGTATAAAATTTATATTTTTATGTGATATGAAAACAGTTACAATTTAGGTACATTTTTTTTGCTTTACTTTTTCAAACAATCGTGTTTTTATGTATATGTCGTGTCTTGTCGGGCTACAACTTTTATAACAATATAATAATTGATTTGTTGGCTATTGTAAATCATAATAAAACCATCCGCCTACGTCCGCCATTTTGTTTTATATGACTTTTAAATCGTACGTAAAAATTACACAATTATTTTAAGTTAATATATTTATTTATTTGTCGTACAGATAATTCGAGAACTATCAAGATATTTACTAGAAGAGCATTGTGGGAGATCTTGAATGAATTCAAGGGCCACAAAATAGAAGAAAAGTTTTCATTGTTTGAAGATAGACTTGTCCAATTGACAAATTGTCCGGAACATGAGAAACATAAAATGGTAAATGGTTTGAAGCACTTTAAAAGTGAATTCAAAAAGAAGTGGAGAGGAGCTTCATACAAAGAAGAACGGTTTTTAAAAAGTAATGAAGTGTGGCTTACTTCTTCGATGGAATTACCTAACTGGCCTGAAATGACCTTACCAAAACCTGGACGTCCAAAAAAATCATTTGAAGATGTGTGTGACCGTAGCAAACGGAGAAAAACAAAAGATCTGCGTGAACAAGTATCTGTCGAGGAGTTGACTTATGCTGCTGGCGTGAGTCAGGGCACTTCAGGAAATAAAGATGCATCAAAAATAATTAAAGAATTAATGGCTTCACCCACCAGAGCTACTAAACTTAGAAAAGTTATTTCTAGTACCAAGAAGCAAACAACTGTAAAAAAATATACGCCAGCAGAAGCACTGGCTATCTTTGTTGAAGGTGATTTCACTAGAAGACAATGGGAAATAATCCACAGATCTGGTAAAGCTATTTACCCATGCTATTCTGTCATACAAATGGCTAAGATTGAATGTTATCCCGAGGAAGAATCAATACATGTCACTGAGACAAGCGCAGAAGTTAAACTTCAAGCATTACTAAATCACACTGCATTGCGCTTGTACAAATATATAGCGGAGGTTGTCAATACGTCATGCACTGAAGAAGAAAAACAAAATATGGTGTTAATTTCGAAATGGGGATGTGACGGATCTCAGCAGACACAATACAAGCAAAAATTCGAAAATCACGGAGATAGTGATGCAAATATTTTTCAAAGCTCACTAGTGCCTCTAAGACTATCTGTTATCATTGAAGAAGAGGAGAAAAAAATCATTTGGCAAAATCCGGTTCCGTCTTCAGTCAGATTCTGCAGACCCATACGTATAAGATTTATAAATGAAACAAAAGATATCACAAAACAAGAAATACAATACATTGAAAACCAAGCCGAACAGCTTCAGGAGACAGAAATTGATGGCAGCAAAATAAAACATAAACTGTTACTTACCATGATTGATGGCAAGGTATGTAATGCTGCTACAGACACCTCATCTACAATGAGATGCTACATTTGCGGACAGACTTCGAAGGATTTTAATAAATTAATTAAAAAAGAAAGTAAAGTAGAAACGTTGAAGTTTGGATTATCAATTCTTCACGCAAGAATTCGATTTTTCGAATCTATTTTACATTTAGCCTATAAATTGCCTTTACAAAAATGGCAAGCACGGTCTACAGAAGAAAAAATAATTGTAAAAGAGACTAAAGAAAAACTACAAAAAGCCTTTAAAGAGGAAATGGGATTACTCGTAGATGTTCCCAAAGCAGGGTTTGGGAACACTAATGACGGGAACACGTCAAGGAGATTTTTTGCAGATCCGGAATGCTCCTCAAGAATAACTGGCATCAATGTCGATTTAATAAAAAGGTTTAAAATTATATTAGAAGTAATATCAAGTGGCAATAACATTGATGTAGAAAAATTTGAAGCATACGCAAATGAAACTGCAAAAATATATGTCGATCTGTATGGTTGGCATCCCATGTCACCAACCATACACAAAATTTTGATACATGGAGGTGAAGTAATAGCTCATGCACTCCTACCTATTGGTCAGTTATCGGAAGAGGCAGCTGAAGCCCGAAACAAACATTTTAGGCAATACAGATTACATTTTTCCCGCAAATTTTCGCGCAGAGACTGCAACATAGATATAATAAACAGACTTCTTTTAAGTTCAGATCCATTTATCAGCTGCAGCAGAAAGACGCAAAATAAAAAAAGACAGCCTTTCTCAAAGGAGGCAATAGAAATGATGTCTGCCAGCACGGTATTTAAAAATAGACAAAGCGAAGACGAAAGTTCCGACGAAGAAGAAGTTGAAGAATCCTAAAAATGTAAAAAGATGTAAAATTTTAAATATATAATTATTATATTGGTCAAACTTTGTGTTTTATTTAATTTAATTGCACATAAAATTATATAAATAAATTAAATATTTTTGTCCGATTTTTTCACTCAAATACTCGTTAGTGCATTGCTCAGTTTAGGAATATAATGTGACATAAAAGATATACCTCCTTAATTAGCAAACAACCTTTATTATTTAGCAATAAGTGCCTTAAATATTGTACTTGTATATTGTTGTGTACTTGCTGAATAAAAATTATTATTATTATTATTATTATATAATTACAAAAGAAAAGTATTTCTACCTAAAACACAAGTCTAGTTACATAGCTTAGGGCTAGATGACGATGTGTGGAATGTCCTGCAATATATAAATATTAGCTGCGGATTTTATCCGCGTAGATACCGATCCCGCGGTAATTTTATATGTTTGTTTGTTAGTTCCCTCTTCACGGTCAAAACACAAAACCGATTAGATGAATCGGTATAGTGGTAGTTAAGGTGAAAGGGTACCGGCGCTCTCTCCATACAAACATAATCGACTGTTTCCTCCCTGGATAATGACACTAGAGCAAATGTTTTTGTTGCATAAAACCCTTAACTGCCATGACTATGCCCCTATGTCTTGGTTTTTTCATTTTTTAATTATCATAGAAATTAAGATTTAAAAAATAAAAAAACATAGTGGCATGTTCATAGCAGTTATAAGTTTTATGCAACAAAAATATTTGCCATAGTGTCATTATACAGGGAGGAAACAGTCGACTACGTTTGTATGGAGAGAGCGTCCGCTACCCTATCCTCTTAAGGGAATGGAGAAGGACATAGATTACTTTTTATCCCGGTTTTCCCCACGGGATTGGGACTTAGTGAAACCGCTGGGTGCAGTTAGTTTAACAAAAATCAGTTCCCCAACGTGAAAGGTGCCATCAAATTCTTTACAAAGTTTAGTAAAGTTTTAATTGTATATGAAATCGTTGCAGCAACAACAGCAGCAACAGACGAGCGTCGTGCATCGCGCGCCGCAGCTCGCTGGTGCACGTCCACATCTGCATTTCCAACAACAACACATGCACTTTACTCAGGTTTATACCACTACTAGTTATTTTATTACGAAATATTTTTCAATTGATAATGTTGCTACATCACCGGAACGCCTTAGAAAGAAATTAAGGTACCGGCGTTCTCTCCATACAAACGTAGTCGACTGTTTCCTCCCTGGATAATAACACTAGCACAAATATTTTTGTGCCATAAAATCTATAACTGTCATGACTATGGGTTTTTTTCATTTTTTAATTATCATAGAAATTAAGAATTAAAAAAAACTTATGGTTATGGTAGTTATAAGTTTTATGCAACAAAAATATTTGCCCTAGTGCCATTATCCAGGGAGAAAACAGTCGACTACGTTTGTATGGAGAGAGCCTCCGGTACCCTTTCCTCTTAAGATATTAACACTGTTTATTTAAAAAATACTTACTAGAAACCATTTGTATAACAATTCCAATGTTTTTTATTAGCAAATAGTAGACCAAGGCGGTAATTCTGGTGGCACAGTCGCGGCGGGCGCTCCGACCGCCGGCGTCACTTCCAGTGGAGTCAACACGCAAAGCATCGTCAATGCTATGACGGCACAGGTGCGTGGAAAATTACTTAATGACGTTTAAGGTGGGCGCACATTGATCCGGGCCGAACGAATCGAAAGAATTTTATGTATCTATATTAAATTGTTGTAGCAGTGTGCGTGAGGCAGGTGTATGTGTGTGCGCGGGCCATCTGAGTCGAACGAATCGATCAATTCGTAAGAATCGACCGCATCGAAAGAATCGACTTCGCCTAAAAAATCGTTTCGTAATCTCTTCGTAACTACGAACGAATTCAATTAAATTAGAATCACTCATTTTTTTTATTAAGTAAGTACGTAGTATGGATACTCGCACATACTCTGCTTTCTCACGCAACTGTCAGAACGCGAGCGAATCGTGAGGCGGCCGACTCTGATGACGTCATCGGAAATATAGATATGCCAATCCATGGGTAAATGTACCTTATCTTTATTAATATAAGGTACCTTTTCTCGTGGACAGCAAAAATTCGATTCTTTCAGCTCTGATCAACCTGCGTCCAACTTCGGAGTTTTTATTGATTTCCCTGATAAATAATTTATTCGTATAGGTAAATGCAGCGCTAGCAGCCGGTCGTTGCATCGCTCCGGGAACGAGACTGGTCGGCGCAGACGGTGCTGTCGGCATTGTACGGGCAGACAGAACTGTCACTCTGTCACATTTACCCTATGCAGGTCACTATTTTTTTACCCTTTTCTAATATCAATGCGGAAGTTTGTGAGTGTGTTTGTTATTTCTTCATGCAAAAACTACTGAATCAATGTTCGATAGATAGATAGAACGCTTTATTGCACACACATGTTACAGAAAAAGTACAATCAATTTAAATTATATAGGCGACCTAACCGCTGAAAGCGGTCTCTTCCAGGCAACCTTAGGATGGAGAGGATTGGTTTGGTATGTTATTAGAGAGGCAAAGTTTCAAAATTGAAATTTTCGTAGGACTGGAAAGGTTTATAGCGACAACTGCTATTTATTTATTTTCATAATTTTGAACACCATACCCTTCAACTTCTTTTCCATCCATAGGTTGCCTGGAAGAGATCGATTTGAGCGATAAGGCCGCCCTCTGTTATACTTAGACTTAAGCCTTGTTTTTTTTATAAGTTATGTAATATAAAAATGGTGTTTGCAATAAAGAATTTATCTATCTATCTATCTGGTATCGATGGAATCAGCATGGCTTACTGATTATCAAAATGCATGTTGTCGCTTCCTAAAGTGGTGTGGATGATATCTGTGGCGGACACACATTCCTGTGTGTCAGCACATTCCGTCATACTCTATAGCAACCGCTGAAATACGTGTCTTTATTATATCTTATGAATATGACATGTATACGTTATAGTTTGTATATCAGATGCGCTACCTACTGTTACCCTTTCCTATCTAGATATCTGTGTAGTATAGTATATAAGCTATGATCTGTTATACGGAGTCAGGTTATTACTAGGAGAATTAATCCTACCGTCACAATGGACGACTAGTTTCATTACTCCATCTGGGCACCCCACAATATCTATGACGTTTTGTTAATTGTCCTCTCTACTTTAACATATAGAATAGAATAGAAAAACATTTATTTGGACAAGAACACGACATAAATAAATATTTAGAACAATTTAAGAGATGTTGACAAGCAACCAAGTCGGCCATTGCCGCTAACACGTAAACATCGACTCCGTAAATATTATTACTAAAAAAATACCAGTGACTATATTGTATAAGTGCAGTTATAATCCTACAAGGAACAATGTGATAAGTGATCTATAGTGTTATCTTGACTTAAATTAAACAACTACTGATACAAAACGGCAATCTAATTTTGGGAATTAATAACTTACATAGATACATTAACCAGTTTAAAATAAACAAAAACACAATAAAATCATAAAACTCACGGACTATAAGTAAAAACGTAAAATGATTAGTGCATAAAAAACAGTTAAATAACATAACAGTGCTAAAAGAAAAAACAATAATCCGTTGACTGTTCATCATTTAAACATTTGGACTTTGAACTACTCGCTCGCATACACTTTGCACACGGCACTTTACTTACCTACTTTGATGCAACATACGAAAGTGCAACGCTATTTCACTGTATGACGTAGTAATCGTGTGGATTGGCGGTGGAAGCGCTCTAGTCAAGCAATGAGTTGCGAGTACCCCTGGTTCGAATGTCAGGTCAACTGATCAAAAATTCTGCATTATTGATGAAATAATTTTCAACCTTTACTAATAATAAATAATATTATTGTTACATTACAATGTCAACCAGAGTAAATAGTACAAATAAAGACCACAAGATGTCGCTAGCTTACCCATGTTACAAATGCAAGAAAATAACTAGTGCTGGATGCTCAGTTGTGTGCTCGAGTTGTAAAAATTACTATGATTTTGACTGTATGGGCATATCAGAAAAATTGTACCGACTAAAAAATGTAGAAACAAAAAAAAATGGAAATGTAGGAACTGCTTACAAAAATCGCAAAAAGGACAATCAACATCTAACACTGACACTGATTTTGTTACTATAAGTAAGAAACACTCGTCGCCTAAATTGAGTAGTACACAGAACGCAAATTTGCAAGCAACAACAAAGGTAGCAAAAGATGGTCAAGAAAAAGAAGTTTTTTCAACTCCTCCAGCATCAATGTCTGCGCTCAATACACCACAAAGTAATTCTACATCAAAGCCCGATTGCGACCTTTTTGAAGAAAATCTGGCTATTAATATTCCGACTAACAACACTTTTAGCATGCTACTATCCGAAGATGACGAATCTGATAACCAGATACTGAATGTGAACAGCACACTGCGAAGAAGCTGCCCTGACCTGCATGCGTCTACCGCAGACAATTCGGAGGAACTCAAACATACCATAAGCAAGCTACAAACAGATTTAGCGTCTGCGCATAATGAAGTCGAGACGTTACTTACTGAAATATTTGCGCTGCAAAAACAAATAACTGCATACCAGGCCAAAGTTAAACAGCTGACTATATTGTGTAAAACATCAACGTCACCGATCGGAAAGAAAAGAACAGATGAAGATATCGAAATTGATATCTGGAGAAAACGTCAAAAGCACAAGACCCAATTCGTAAATCGACTTTTCATCAATTGCACCTAAACCATAATTGCACAATGCAGAGTAACCCCCAAAATGAACAGAATCCTGAAACAAAGACTAATGCAGACCTGGGACAAAAACAAGTATTAGAAAAATCAACAACAGAGGACGCTACTAGTACTGAAGAAAAGATAGATTACACAAAAACACAAGAAAAACACAAAGTGATTATACTAGCGGACCAACAAGGGAGAAACGTACAACAAACTTTACAAGACCTTCTTGGAACAAAATACAACGTGTTCTGTCTTTGGAAGCCTGAAGCGAGTCTTTCTGATATACTGTCTGCATGTAAATCTGAGTTAAACAGTTTAAGTTTCGACGATTATGTTATAATAATAGGTTTTAGGAATGACACTAGTATCTTTACTGTACGTTATATGCTTGCGTCTTGGATGTCAACAGTTCATAACACTAATATAATTGTTTGTGAGTCGTCTTACAACAAGCATCTTAACGAAAATAAGCTGAATAATGAAATAAAATACATATGTAAACAATTTAGAAATACTGTGTTCTTAGATATGAATTTCGCTCGATGGATACCTATAAAGAAACTAGCTGCCCTCCGCGGTTTCACCCGCGTAACTCCCGATCCCGTGGGAATATCGGGATGTAAGCTATCCTATCTCTCAAGTTGGATCGAACTGCACATGGTGTGCGAATTTTATTATAATCGGTTAAGTTGTTTAGGAGTCCATTGAGGACAAACATTGTGACACGAGATTTATATATATTAAGAATTATGCCATAAATTTATGTCGTAACATCTTGCAAGAAATTCTAAGATTGTATTATAGTAGAAATTATAAGATGTATAAACAGAGAGAGAAAATCATAAATACTAACACCATAGGGACACAGACAGAATCTACTTCATTCACAAATAACAGTACACAAACAGAGAAGGACAACACTTCACATAACAATAGTACTCACTCAATGACTTCTATAGATGACCAAACTAGTGACACAAACGTAGAGTTTTTTCGTGAATAACTACCTACACATACTGCACCAGAACATAGCTGGACTTATAAACAAATCCGGTGAACTTTCGGTATGTTTGGATGATATGTTAGATATGGGTAAAGAAATTGATATACTGTGTTGCACTGAGCATAATATGATGTCAACTGATGTAGAGCTCTTGAATATCCCTAATTTCTCGATAGGTGCCTGTTATACGAGGGATAATAGAAAAGGAGGAGCCTGTATTTTGGTGCGCAATGGGATGATGTTTAAAGTTATAGACGAACTATCAAAGTTTAATATATCTAATATTTTGGAAACATGTGCCATAGTGTTGACTGAACTTAAATTAATAATTGTTTGTATGTATAGAATCCCCAAAAACGAAAATAAAAAACATTACTTTAAAATATTTTTTCAAAACCTAAAAGGGATATTATGCATACTGACTAGAAATAATAATTTTAAAGTAATTATATGCGGTGATTTTAATATTAATATTTTGAAAAAGACTCAAGAATCAATTGAGTTTCAGGATATAATCTCATACTTCGACTTTAGATTCTCAGTTAAACGGGCTACCCGTCCAGTTAGTGGAACATGTTTGGACAATATTATCCACAACATACGTAAAGCTAAAACAGAACTACTCGAACTCGCAGTCTCTGATCATAAAGCCCAGTTAATGCGATGTCCAGTAAATAAAACTTTTCCTTTTGACTATTGGTTCTGTATAAAACGAGACTACCGCTTAGAAAATCTAAATAAATTTAAAAATTGCATATCACAACTTTCTTTTAGCGATATTTATGACATAAAAAATGGTGACATGGCTTATTCAGAATTTTTGGACATCTTTAAATTACTATTTGACTTATGTTTTCCTATTAAGCGAAGAAAAAATTGGACAAAACAAAAACCAAAGTGGATATCAAAAGGTGTTAAAAACTGTAGTAAACGTAAACGGACTCTCCTATGGCAATATAGACTATCGAAAAATCCCAACGATAAGCTGGTTTTTAAAAATTATACAGCCAAATTTCATGAAATCATAAAATTAACACAAAAAGCACAAAACGATCACTATATATACAATTCTGAGAACAAAGGTAAAGCCAAATGGAATATAATAAAACAAAATAAGCTGAATTTGCCGAGGGAGAGTATAGGCCAATTGGTTATCAATAATAAGAATATTAAGGACCCAATACTAATAGCACAAGCATTTAATGACTATTACGTTGATCTTCCTAATGCATCTATTGTAGGTAATAACAGTCAAAGGCAAAATTGTGCTCATAACTCGTATAACTCAATTTTTATTGAACCAACTGACCCTGAGGAGGTGTGCAATATTATAAAAAAACTAAAGAACACCAATAGCACTGGCATTGATGACATCTCAACAAAAGTTATAAAACTTGTATGTCATTATATCTCTCCTGTTTTGAGTCACATTATTAATGTTTGTTTAGAGGAAGGTGTGTTCCCTACAAAATTGAATACCACACTAGTGAAACCCATCCACAAAAAAGATAGCAAACATGACATAAAAAATTACCGACCAGTAGCTTTAGTACCAGTATTCTCAAAAAATTTTGAAAACGTAATTCATAAAAGACTGTATGACTATTTTGAAAAAGAAAACATATTAACCAATGCACAAAAGGGTTTTCGAAAAAATAAAAGTATTGTTTCTGCAATATATGAATTCTTAGATTTAATCTACTCTAAACTGGACAAAAGACAACCTGCGTATGCTATTTATCTTGATATGACTAAAGCATTTGACTATGTAAAACACGACATACTACTGAATAAACTAGAGGCATATGGTGTACGGGGAGTTGCATTAAGGTTATTATGCTCTTATTTACAAGTATACAAATAACTTTTACAAGTAAAATACATTATAAAACAAAACTGGTTGCCTGTAAAGTCGGTATACGGGCGAAAGTTTTACGTGACAACAACTGTGCTCGAGTGGAAGGGACGCGTGCCTTTCACTTTTTATGTCTGTCTCTCTCGCTCTTAGGCGGGCTAACCATGCCCGCGTGCCTCTCACTCGCTCTCATTGTGAGCGCATAACGTCAGCGGAGCGTAACGCAGTTTCTTGAAGTGTCACCCGGCAAACCAATTTATAAAACGTTGTCACGTCAAAAACCGAAAAGACTTATCGATCCTCTGAGAGAAAGGTCAAACAGGGAGTTCCGCAAGGTTCTGTCCTTGGACCTCTTTTATTTCTGATTTACATAAATGACCTGCCAAGTGTAACTTCTAACCAAATGATACTCTATGCAGATGACTGTACTATTGTATGCAACAGTGAAGACGAAATAATGGCAAACCTTGAGTCTGTAACATATTGGTTAAAACAACACAACTTACAAATCAATTTACAAAAAACAAACTTAATGAAATTTAGACAAGAGACAATTACAAGAAACCACAAAATTGACATTTCAAGGAATTGAAATAGGTGACACAAAAACGGCGAAATTTTTAGGACTTTACATTGATAATGATATGAAATGGCAATCTCATCTTGATTTTATACATACTAAATTGCTACAATTTTCTTACGCACTACGACAACTTAGCAAGATAGTAAACCAAAATGCAGTCATTGAGGCCTACCATGGTTATGTTGGTTCTAGATTAAGATATGGAATTATTTTCTGGGGAAATGCAACAAACATTGGCCGCCTGTTGATAGCTCAAAAGAGGTGCATTAGGGCTATATGTAAACTTAAAAGAAGGATTAGTTGTAGATCGTTTTTTAGGAAACTTAAATTGTTAACTTTGCCCTCACTATATATCTTTGAAGTCGCCATACATATAAGACGTAATCCTGACCTTTTTCCACGGGTCTTAAGCGTTCGCCGAGGTGATTATCTATCAGCTAATCAAAAAACTATAAATAAAACTAAACTTCTCAGCAACAGTGTCTTTGGAATGTCGATTAAAATTTATAACTCATTGCCAAGAGAGATTAGGAAGGTTGATGAATTTTTGACATTCAAACAAATACTATTTCAATATCTTGCGGACAAGGCTTTTTTATACAATTGAGGAGTTTTTTGACATCAACAAAAATGAATTGACATCATACTAAACAATACACGATCACTGACATTATTTTAGCTTATACACTTTCTATACCTACAATGACATAATTATTTATATGCATGATCTAATTTAATCAACTACTATTGCATAATTCATAAACTTAATATTAAGATTTTGTACGCCAAATAGCAGATCACAGAGCGCAATAATATTTGTATTCGTATCATCTAAATTTACCTGTGAATCACAAATAAATGATTTTGATTTTGACCATAAGAACATTAAAAATACAGAAAAGGACATATATACCACTCACTTGCGGGGTTCAGCAAGTGTCTTATAACTTCACATCAAACAATGTTATAGCGAGCAGTAGGTTTAATAGGATTTGTAGGGGGATTGATGGTGTCGATCTTTTTAATACAGACTTCAGAAGTCTCAGGCGCGTGCTCAGTCAGCTCTTCTTCGAATCTGACTTATCTGTCGCTGATTACTAGTCTTGTTTATGTGTTATATGTATTTATATTATTTCTGCGAATCCTTCTTGTCGTTGTGTGCGTTCTGAATTTATTTTGTTATATATCTAACTATCTATTTTTCGATACGCTGTTTTTTGTATTTTTAGTTTATTTCTATTTGTGATTGTCTGTAATTGGCTTTCTGTTTCTATTTTTTCTGTTTTATTATGTTAAACTTAGCTGTAGACTTTCCTTTAAAATAAATAAATAAATAATGTCGTTATAGCAACGGGAGCCGTATCCCGTCCGCCACCGCCGCCCCCGTACCCCGGTACACTGCGACAACCGCAGCCACCGCCTCCGCCCTACCCACAGGTAAGGATCAATGCCGACCTCTAACATCTTACTATATCTATCGCTAAACTATATCGTACAACAAATATGTATTGTTGGGGCAATTCAGTCAGATTATTGATTGTGAGAAACATTTCAAATATTATAGTGATTTATGGTATGTATTTTAGCATAAATACTCTTTTGTAATTTTTGTTAATATTTTCAGAATAAATAGCCATAGAATTGTCCCAACGACGTGATCTCGATTTGAAATACAATTAAAAAAACTAAATCGAATGAAACATGAATGATTACTAATTATAATGCCATAGTAATACATTTTAACGTTAATATAATACTCTTGGAGAATATTTCAATACATTGTCTGCATGCTGTGATATTTTTCTTTAATCAATGTTTTTTTTTTAAATCCATTTTGATACAAGTAATCAGAAAGGATTCCGCAGCTTTAAGTGTATGGCGTTCAGCTTTGGTTCACATTTTTTGTGTTTCGAAGCTCAGTGTTGATCACGCAATTACGACCCTTAAATGTGAACCTTTAAAGATGATTTTTCAATCGCTTAATTTTTGACAAGTCCGCAGACGTTCGTAAAATTTGTAATCACAATATCCAAGGCAATATTAATCTGGTTTGATAATTGGTTGGTTGGTGGCGGTCGTTTTGGTATGTAAATAACGCGGATAAATCAGAATTTAAAGATAATATTGCATGGGTATATTGAACAATCGCTTTCATTTGATCACGTGAATATAATACGTTATGTGAGTGAATGAGGGCGATGAAGTAGGGCCGCGTCGTCGTTGTTGTGAACGAGACGAGAACGCGGACGCGTGCAAGTACAGTACAGGCGTGTTGTTTGCATGTCGGTGGTTGATGGTTGTTGGCGCGGGCAGGCGCCCTACGAGCCGGAGTGGCCGGACTGGCTGCAGCGCCGGCCCCTGCTGTTGCAGGTCAGACCCGCACTAGCACTCACCCCCTAAATACCTACCTACCAATACACCCGTCCGTCACACTCTATAGCCGACATCACCTATAATATTCCTCTACCTCTCTGTAAACTAGTCTAAACTCGAGTCTCGTACCCCACAATCTTAAACTTACACGAAGTTCAAAAACCACAAAAACCTATTTGAATCAAACACTCGAAATTTTACGATTGTGTTTTATGTAAGAGTTTCGAGTTGTTAGACTGATTTTCAAAATGTTTTTCAGACCTTTACAAAATGTTTCCGGTTTCAATATTCGATCATTTAAATACCTTTTACTCTTTGATATTTATAAACAAAGATCTTTTTTGAAGGTTTTGAAGTGTGCCTTTCCCTAAATCTGTCCTATTTGACCTCCTATCCCTAGCGATATTACTCGTATTTACTAGAGGGCCTTGTCACCGCTAACCACCTTTTATGTGTCTGTTTGCTTTTTACTTTGCTCGCTCGCCGCACGCATGCGTACGACTAACCTTTGTACATTTCAGCATCCTTCCTAACACGAAACACTAACTTTTGTAATACAAATTAACAATTAATTTATTAATAAATAAAACAAAATAGCGAAAATTGCCTGTCTCATCTTGTCTGCCTGTCGATAAAGTGGTGGTGGATAAACTGGTTATGGGTGTCTTAAACCATGTTCACTTTATAGTTAAGAATATCACTCACACTAATTTGTGTTCAAACAATAGGTACGTACAATTAGTAAGTTTATTAAGTTCCGTACCTTACTTAACCCTTATAGGATCACTTAGGCGGCCGTCTTGTCTGTCTATTTGTCAAGTTTTTTTTATAATTTACAAACCAAGCTCGCCAGTTGACCGGTTTTTATATGGATTCTATTAGATATAATGCTTTGTACATTTTAACATATAGGGTTAATGGTACTTAGGTGCAATAGAGAGAAATGAAACCATCACGAGTGCTGAGTAAATACTGGCTTTAATTATTAAGATGCATCATTAATATATTTATGTTAAGAGTACATGAATTACACACTACACCTCCCACCGGGGGAAAATAAAAAAAAAGATTATACATATTTTTTTTTTTTTTGTTTTTTTTTATAACTAAGTACCTATGAGTAGAGTTAATTACTATTTCATTATTAATTCAAAAACAATGTAGGTATACATTTTGTTATGTATGTATTATTAGCTTCTGAAGAATTATTCTTACAATATTACTATCTTTTTTTTTTTTTTTCAGTAAGTTATCAAATCCTTAAAATTAATTACACTTAATGCTTAGTTTCTAAATGCTATATTATAATAATTTCTTTTTGTATATAGTTTATGTAAAATGTAAAATTAGTCATTGAAATAAATTGATACCCACTATAATATAAACAATAGGTACCTGCATAAATGTATGCAGTACGTCGCAGTATCGAGTATGTTTTAATGATTCATCGCTCCAATGTTATAGGAACTTACATAGATATATTTACAGTTAGTTATTCGTAATATGGCTTAGTCCTATTCTTGTGGACAATGTCTTTTTTTCCATTTATTTCAACCTCTACATTTGGCGATAGATCTCTTATAACAGTGTATGGCCCAGAATAAAGATTTGTTAATTTATTACCAGTTTCATTTTTAATTAGAATTTTGTCATTTGGTTTATATATTATTGCGTTTGTGTAAGTGTCAAATTTAGCTTTCGTTTTAATTTTACTGTTAATTAAATTGTTTCGCGCTTCGGTTTGAGATACCTGTAATCTATACTTAAGTTCAAGAGGATAGCTGTCGTGATTATATAATGGTTCTATAGATTTAATAAGGTTACTGGGTAAACTACATTTCTTACCAAAAACAAGCTCATAAGGTGTAAACTGCGTTGATGTATGTACTGTCGTATTATATGCGAAGCACCAAAACGGTAACCAGATACTCCAAGTTTCTGGTCTTCCTTCTACATGGATTCTCAAAAATGAATTGAGACTTTTGTGTGAGTTTTCTAATGCACCGATACTTTGGTGGTGGTATGCTGTTGAATTTAATTTGGAAATATTTAAAAGTTTACATACCTCTTTGAATGTGTCAGCCATGAATTCTGTGCCTCTGTCTGTTGCTATCTCGGTGGGAACTCCATATCGTAGTATAAATCCAGTAACAAATGCTCGCGCTACCTCGGATGATGATTTTGTTATAAGTGGCATCGCGCATACATATTTTGACAATTCGCATTGTAACGTGAGAATGTAGTTATAATTACTGTTATCCCTATCCAGTGGTCCGACTATATCTAGGAAAATCTTCTCAAATGCAGAGTTTGCAGTTGATGTAATTATCATTGGTTCTTTTATTGTTAATGTATATTTTTGTTTTTGACATTTTGGACATTTATTTACAAAATTTGTGACATCTTTTATAAGTCCTGACCAAAAATAATATTTTTTGATATTATTAAACATTCTTCTAATGCCCGCGTGGCCACTCGTGGGCAACAGATGAAAGTCGTTTAATATTACTTTTCTGTCATCTATATTTTCTATACGTTCAACATCTTTTAAAATACATAAGGAAGGGCCCCCCCAATCTTTAGTTTTCTTTATTTCGCTCACTAATTTTTCAACAAATATTTTCGTATTTTTATTTTTAAGTAAGTATATTTCTTCGATCGATATATCTTTACAAAACTTAGCCAGCTCTCTCGCAAATTCGGCTCGCGACATTTGTGATTGAGAAGCCGGATTAATATACAATGAATAGTGAGCTTTGTCGTAAGAAAAAATATTATTTTCATAATCGATGTTGTGTTTGCAACGTAATTGGTTTAATTTTTGTTTATCTATAAATCTTAGTTCTACTGATTTTTTAGGTTTTATATAGGTTTCGACTAAACGTGGTTGATCAGGCCAGGTGTCGTCGTTATTAGTCACGTCAGATTGAGAAGAAGTACTACTTGTACATTGCATTCTTCGGTTTTGAGCACGCGTCATCACAAATAAACAATCATTCATCTCTTTCAAATCTTTCGAAGTCACAATCACACGAGATAATGCATCTGCAGCTGCATTCTCTTTACCTTTCACATACTCTATTTCATAATCATATTCTTCTAGGAGAAGTCTAAATTTAAGTAATCGACTCGAAGGGTCTTTCATGTTAAATAGGTATACTAAGGGTTTGTGGTCTGTTAGTATCTTAAAACTTTTTCCATATAAATATGGGCGGAAGTGTTTCACAGCCCAAACCACAGCTAACAGTTCCTTCTCTATAGTAGGGTAGTTTCGTTCCGCTTTGTTGAGGTTCCTACTTGCAAAAGCAATGGGACGACCGTCTAAATTTGATAAAATAGCTCCTAATGCGTAGCCAGACGCATCAGTTTGTACTATGAATTTATTGTTTTCTGACAAATCGGGATATTGCAGTACTGGTGGATTCATAATACATTGTTTTAAAGTTTCGAATGACTGTTGACAAAGGTTATCCCAGTTAAACTTTACATTTTTACGACACAATGAATTTAAATAGTACGCTTTTTCCGCAAAATTAGGTATAAATTTCCTGTAGTAATTTGCTAACGCTACAAATCTCCTGACGTCATCTATATTTTGTGGGACGGGGTAATTGTGAATTATTTTAATTTTCTCAGGATCTGGTAAAACACCTTCACTAGTTACTATGTGACCTAAATAAAGTAGCTGTTTTTTGAGGAAATCGCATTTAGATGGATTTAATTTTAAGTTAGTGTTACGTATTCGTTCAAAAACTTCAATTAAATTTTTGTTGTGGTCGTGTAAATTCCTACCCAGGATAATCAGGTCATCTAGATAACATAGGCATTTTTCGTAGCTTAATCCCGCCATTGCCATTGTCATCATGCGAGAAAAGGAACTCGGACTCGTTTTGAGTCCCATGGGCATTCTGGTCATTTGATACTGGCCAGAAGAGAATGCTGTGAACTTTCTACTTGACTCTTCTAGCTCTACATTATAAAATCCTTGGTTAAGGTCTAAATGCGTGAAATATATGCAACCAGATAAGGAGTCTATAATTTCGTTAATATTGGGTAATGGAAATTTATCATCTACGATGCAATTATTCAGTTTTCGGTAGTCTATTACCAATCGCCATTTTTTCTCTCCTTCTGATCGTTTTGGGACTAAAAGGACCGGACTACTCCATTCACTATTGCACGGCTCTATAATACCTTGTTCAAGCATGTTATCAATTTGTTTTTTAATTTCACTTTTCTGCGAATGCGGAAGTCGATAAGGTTTGGAGTACACCGGGGCTACATTGGGTTTTAAAATAATCGAATGTTTATATAGTTTAGTGGTTGTTAATCGGTCTCCTTGTATGTGAAAAATGTCGTTATATTTAGCACATATTGATAATATGCTTTGTTTTTCTTCTTTACTTAAATGATCTAAGTCTAATGTTGATAGCAAATTTTTAACTCTTTCTGAATTTTTTATTGTTTTTTCAAAGGAACATATGTCAAAATCACTTGCTAAATAAATTTCTGGTTTAAAATCATTCAGTTGTAAATCATGTTCTGTTGTATTTAGGATACGTACAGGTATTTGTCCGTCAGTTGGTTTAACTAAAACGCTCGCAACATAAATTCCGTTTTGTATTTCACACGCATTGATAACACAATCTTCTGTCATAGCTGTTTGAATGTAATGAATGGATTCAGATCGTGCTGGTATTTGTAGTGTATTGTTTCCGGTCTTTAAAGGTAAATTTAACTTTACACCTTCATTCCACAAAGTTATTGAATAGTTTTCAAAGTTTAAAATCGCTCCATATTTACTAAGAAAATCATGCCCAAGTATGCCACTAGCTTTACATGGCAATGAATCAAATACATAAAATTGATGATTCAGTGTTTGATTCTCAATTATAATATCTAGGTATACATATCCGATTGCGTTGATCTTACCTCCTAGCCCGTTGACAACAAGGTTTCCTTTATGGATTGGAATGTTGTGATCAATCACGTGTTTATGTTTTATGGCAGATATTGATGCACCAGTATCGATTAATAAATTGTATGTTATTTGACTGTATGTTTTTAAAGTTATGTGACAAGTATTATTACATGACAAAATTGCATTTTTAGTCACGAAAAAACTCGTTAGGGTTTTCAGATCGTGTAGTTTCCTCTCGTTGACTGTCCGAATTTGTCAAAATATGCATGGTTTGTGGTTCGTTTGACCTTTGACCCGAATAATTATAGTTATTATAATTTGACGTACCTCTGTAACCACGTGGTCTTGATGTCCCTTGGTAATTGCCATATCTCGAGCCTCTTCCGGTTCCACGTCCTCGGCCGAACTGGTTGTTATTCTGGAACCGTGGATTGTGTCCTTGCCAGCCTCTAAAGTGTCCTGGATTCCTGTTCCAACGGCCTCTGTAATTACTATGCTGACCTTTATAATTGTTATACTGACCTCTGGTATTTTTATTAAAATAATTATTATGGCGCATTGTTAAGATGTCTCCGGACTGCGGCAGAAATGAAGATTCCTCGTCTAGGGCCGCCTGCACCGCGTCATTCAAGGACGAGTAGTTTCTAGCTGTAACTATAGTACTGATACGACGATTTCTCAGCCCGTCGGCAAATACTTTAATTGCATGTTTTTCGTTACGGGGTTTTAGCACTTTATAATCGGCGTCATTCCCTTCGGATTGAGAAATTGTCAAGTCAACAAACATGTTAGTTAGTTGCCTACCGTATTCCTCTGTCGTTAGGTTATTTTGCTTAAAGTTAGTGAGCTTAACCTGAATAGCAGGGGCAGACTTTTTTGGTAATAAATGTAGTTTCATAGACTTTATTAATTGATCGACACTGTCATAGCTGCTCTCCAGTTTTAATTTTGCATTTTGTGACAATCTATTTTTTAATACAAAATTAATTAACTTTTTCTGTGAGTCTTCATTTAATTCTAATCGATAGTAATCTATGGCATCAATTAGCTGTTTAACACTTACTTCATCATCAGATAAAACTGGTAGTAAAGTCATAGCAATTTTTAAATCGAACTTAGCCATTTCGTCGTCTGATTTTTCTAATTTTTCCGAAGACGAACTACATAAATCTAAAATAATGTCATATAATTGGAAAAAATCGGTACTTATTTTTTCTATTCTTTCACATTCATCAACCTCTAATTTGTCTGACAATGCATTTAAACTTTCTGTTATTGAATTAAATCTACTTACTAACACATCAGCTTCCTTAATCTTTTTTAATACTATGTCACCATTTCTTCTAGCGGGGCCGATTTTTATTAAATATACTCTTATTTGCAATAGTTCCTTATACAATTCGCACAAACTCTCCACAGACATGTCATATCGTTACATATTTTTATTTTATGTTACCTATAATTATAGCAATCCATTAATTTATACGCACTTAAGCCGCTTTAGTCAATTGTATTTTAGTCCGCAATAGTTTATTTAGAATATGAGGCACGCTTATTTTTTTTTTTTTTTTATTAACACATCACAACACAATCACTTTTCACTTACGCCCGGTTAACATGTTAAACTGAAGAAACCATCACTTCGCATTGTTGGTATCATCACCGCCGTTGCCGTTAGCTCGATAACTGTACTCGTACAAATCACCACCTCGGTTTCTGTTTCGGTTTACAGATCGTCGCATAATATTACTGGAAATCTGTTCTCTGATCCACGAGTGGTGGCATTTCTTGTACTGCTTGTATAAGAAGTAACATACACCAAGAAACAAAATTGTGCACATTATAATGAGAATGACACTTATTGTAGATAAATGAATTTTAAGTTCTTCATTTGTCGCCGTATTTTGACCTCCATTTTGGGTGATGAAGACATCATCTTTTTCTATTTTTGAGTTACACATTTTTGGCCGGTGGTTGGTTGTCCAAAGTCCAATCTATATGATACGCGATGACGACGCGGAGCGAGACAAACCCTTAAAAGGCAGGGTCGCCATATAGGGTTAATGGTACTTAGGTGCAATAGAGAGAAATGAAACCATCACGAGTGCTGAGTAAATACTGGCTTTAATTATTAAGATGCATCATTAATATATTTATGTTAAGAGTACATGAATTACACACTACAATTAGTACCTACCTCCATTCTAGTTAATTACCCAAGCACTTGTGTTATAGCCACTATAACTTAGTAATTTGCACCTCACTTATCTGTTAGCTTTCTGATTCTCTTCTATGAAGCGTAGTCTTTGTAAATCTGTAGGTAAACAATAGTTCAGTACTACAGAATCCCATTCCGTAATATCTAAAATCCTCAACAGCTAAATATGCGTTAGATACTTATTTCATTTCATTGTCGCATACTAGCTTTTTAAATAAATCTTCTCCAAGAACATTTATGTGGTTTTCGTATTTCTGACGATCTTAATTCAAGATGAGATGGGTTAATTGAATAAAAGTCAAAAGTAATATTTCTTAAAAAATACTCATTTAAATATAAGAAATTATTACATTTTAATTAGCACTTACCTCCTTATGAATTGAACGTACGAACGCCACCTACCGATCGTATCGAGGTGAGCGAGATGACGTCGCACACGGGGCGACGTCGAATACCAAAAATTTAACCATCAGAACGTAAACCAGGAGCAACCGTTGCTTCTCGAGGAGCTCCTGGAGCAGGAGAAGCGCGAGCAGGAGCGCGAGGGCGGCGAGTGGGGTGGGGGCGGCGGTAGCGTGGCTGTGGGAGCCGGGCCGGTAGTACCCGCGCCGCCGGCGCCGCCTGCCGTGCCGCTGTACGCCAGGGCGCCGCCTGCCGCGCCGCCCGTGCCACCCGACCGCCCCGCCACTGAAGCCGAGCATCACGCGCGCCTGCTCTACGAACAATGGCTCAAGCAGTACAACGCGTTCGCCGTCGACCAACAGCGCTACTACGAGGTCGAGGTGCAGAAGCTGCGCAAGATCCGTAAGGTGAGCAGTAGTGCGCTTCCGTGTTCGTGAGCTTGTAGTGTAGCGCCCGCCCGCAGCGACCGCGTGCCTCCTCGCGGCTCGCCATTGTCTCTACACGCATTTTTCCTTATCGTGTTGCAGTCGCTGAACAGCAAGCAACGCCAACTCCGCAAATCCGGCAACGAACTGATGCCGAATGACGCCGCCGAACTGCAACGCGTCTCCACTGAGCAGCAAGCATTGCAGAAGCACCTCGAGGCTGCGCGGAAGCAGGCTCGCCAGCATACCATGCTCATTCAGGTATATGGGACTATATCGGAATATAAATTATAACATAATTCAAATTTAAACGTTCATGATTAATTCTCAAATCGTCTTCCAGGAATACGAAACGAAACAGCGGCAACAGAACCCGCAGCTCGCGCAGCAAACCGTCATTAGCCAACAGCAGATCGGCGGTGGCCAACCTGTATTCGCCAGTGGCCAGACAATCCAGCAGACCTGTCAGCAGGTCCAGCAGGCAGGGGGCATCGTGCGCCCGATGCAGCTCGGTGGACAGCAGCAACAAACGCTTATTCGGCCGACGGCTGCAACAGGCGAGGGCGGTGCACGGCTCGGGCTCGTCACCTCGCCGCTAGGTGGTGGTCGACTCGTGGGCGCTCGCACGCTCGTTATCGAACAGACGACTCCGGGAGGCGCCGGTGGCGGCGGGCAGCTGGTTCGCGCCGTCGGACCACGCGGCCCGGCACCGCAGGGCGCTCGCCCACCACCGCGCCCGCAACAGTCGCCGCTCCACGCGCATTCCTCGCAGTCGCCGTTACATTCGCTGGCGCCACACTCGCCACTGCATCATCTTACCTCGCCGCTGCAGTCACCGTTGCATTCGCAGCAGTCGCCGCTGCATCACACGGCTCAATCGCCGCTGCATCCCTCTACTCAGTCGCCACTCCACTCTCAACAATCTCCGATGCACTCGCAACAGTCACCGATGCACGTGCAGCAGACGAATCTACCGCAGCAATCCCCGATGCACCCGCAGCAGTCGCCGCACCATCCGCAACAGTCTCCGCATCATCCTCAGCAATCACCGATGCACCCTCAACAGTCTCCTATGCACCCTCAGCAGTCTCCGCTGCATCCGCAACAGTCTCCAATGCATCCGCAACAGTCGCCGATGCAGTCTCCGATGCACCAGCAGCAGCAGATGCAATCTCCTATGCACCAACAGCAGCAAATGCACACACAACAGGGCCAAATGTCACAGCACTCGCCGATGCATCAGCAATCGCCGATGCATTCGCAGCAGTCGCCCATGCACGTGCAACAGTCACCAATGCACACGCAGCAGTCGCCCATGCATACGCAGCAGTCGCCCATGCAGTCTGCGATGTCACCCCAACATTTCTTGCAACAGCTACAAGCTCAAAGGACGAGTCCGCAGCTCCCTACGCCGAGCAGAAGCCCTCAGGTAACTTTTAATTCAAACGAATTGAAATGTATCTCATTCATAACTTTTCATAACACTTTATGACTAATTATTTTTTATATAGATTTACCAGCAATCTCAAATACAAAGTCCTGTTGCGTCACATTCGCCACAACTACAAAACGTGAGTTCCCAGATCTAACACCAAGAAACCGTTTTTGATCTTTTATTTATTTTTGTTGAAGATTGAATAAATAAAATAATGATTTTGTTCTCAGACGGATTATAACACAGGTAGATTCTCTCGACCCGCGCCGGGCTGTTCCCCTTTACCGACGCGATTCGCAAGACCGCCACATCATCAGCAACTTCAGCAAGGTATGTTATTATATCTTTGTTAGTATGGACTGAGTTTTATTGACTTGTGTGGTGTGTGTAAAACATTTTCATATTGTCTAGGTATGCGAGGCGGCGCTTTTGGAGGCCGCCAACAGACGTCGCCACTAGGAAGTCCTCAGCCGATGCCCTCGCCGGGAAACCCCAGCAACGAGATGGTGGTAAATTTCTGGCAAATCTACTTTTTAATAGATAGATAGATAAACCCTTTATTGTACCATATTAAACCTTAATTTCTGCTAAAAAATCAATATAAACCAAACAACATGGCACAATTGGCGGTCTTATCGCTAAAAGCGATCTCTTCCAGGCAACCTTTGTATGGACAAGAATTAAGAAATATAATAATATAGATAATATATTTTATACTTATAACATGAATTATGTTTTGTCCGCAAGCGCCAGCAGTTAGTGGCGCGGCAGCAGTACAGCCCGATGGGCGGTGGGCCGGGCTCGCCGAGCGTGGCACGGTCGCCACACGTGGCGCGCACGCCCACTCCAGGCGCCTCGCCCGCCGCATCGCCCGCGCCCGACCACGGCGGCGGCGGTACGCTAGGACACCATACCGTGCCCTTCCCACCCGGCTACCGTTACACGCGCGCAGGCCTGCGTGGCGGCGCGCCACCGCCCGTCTGGCCGTCCGCCAACCCCGACCGAAGACACATCCCGATCCTGAAGCGGCGCCGATTCCCCGGCAAGACGCCAGCGACACCCGGCGACCGCACTGATCTTGACGATACCGACGGGTATCAGCCTTACCAGGATCTCGATTACGCCCCGCCCGGCGACGACGCGGGCCGTGCACCGCCCCCGTCTCACTCACAAGATTCGCAAGAGCGCATCGCCACAGAAGAGGATTTTGAAGAGCTAATCGATGGCGGCGGTGCCGATGAGATTGGCGAGATGTCGCCCGAGCCACCGCCCGCCCCGCCCGCACCACGCACCGAGACCGCTACCAAGACGGTCGCCGTGATCAGCTTGTCAACTGGCAAACCGCCGGCGGCGACGCTGCAGCAGTACAAACTCGTCGGGCCGGCGCGGCTACCCGCTACCGCTGTACTCGGGCCTTCCGTGCACTCCTCCGCTAAGATACTCGACGAAGTCTCGCAGGTAAATCACATGTCCCAACAAATGGGAAAAGAATGTTTATTTTGTGCAGTCTACACAGTGCTTAGCAATTCATCTTTTTATTGTTATTCAGGCGACGGTCGCGTCCGTTTCGATCGCGAACCAGACAATCTCGGTGCCGGTGTTGAAGACGATGCCTTTGGGAGCCGGCGCTGGTGGTATGCCGGGCGGCGCGAGGTTGCCGACCAAGAAGTCGACCGGTGCGCTCGGCTCCGTCATCGGCGTGATCGCGTCCAGCAGCGGTAAGGTCGGCGTCAGCGTCAGCCCGGTGATCACGTTGGCGACCTCGAGTGCAACGCAGGGTCGTGTGCCGGTCTCGCTGCTTGCGCACCATCAGGTTAAACAGAAGATAGTGAAGACAATCGAAAAACCGATGGCACTTTCGCTCGGTGGCTCGAAGCTCTCGAGTCTTACGGTGTCAGCGGACGCGACACTGCCCGCTAAGATCTTCCAGGACGAGGCGGCCTCGCCGGACAGCACGGTCGTTGGCGGCGGCGCTCCCGCTCCGCTCGACATCGAGACCGAGATCAGCCGGCACACAGAACTACCGTCGACGCTATGCCTGACGGAACGCGCGATGGCTCGCCCGGATATCAAGAGTCCGGATCCCGTGCCAGAAAAGATTCCCGACAACATCATGGAAGGTGACGACGACGACAGACCGGACGAGCAGCCGACTCTCGCTCCGCCGCCGCCGCTACCCTCCGTTCCCGCCTCCGCTCCCACCGACACCGTCCTTAAGACGATCAAGGCGATAGCGAACCAGACAAAGGAAATATCGTACGCGAACGACATGCTAGACTCTAACATGGCGATCACGTCTGAGATGGCGCAAGACTCGGTGCAAATATCGATTCCCTCGCCGACACCCTCGCAGGAGCGGTACCTGAACGACATGACGATGCGTGAGCACACTGACGCCGGCGACGCTGACCGCAAGCACGTCGAGACGTTCGAGGACATGCTTTGCATGCTCGAGAACATAGAGCACCGCGCGCGGCCGACACAGGCGCGCGGTGCCGACGTGCCCGCGCCCGCGCCACCCAGTGACACTGCGGTCACCGTGCCGCAGCTGTCGCCACTCTCGCAGCCCGCCGAGCTCACCTCGAACATGGCCAGCGTCTCACAGCAGCTGCGCACCATCATGTCTTCACTCAACCAGAAGCTCGAGCCAGCGCGCAAAACGGACGGAACTACGCCGACGCAGGTATTTTAGATTTTCTAACTTTCTTACAAACTAGTTTTTGGTAATGAGAACTTCTGTTACCCGCGACTTCGTACGCGTGGGATTTTTGGTTTATATACTAAAACCTTCCTCTTGAATCACAATCTATTAAAAATATCGCATCAAAATCCGTTGCGTAGTTTTAAAGATCGATCGGTCGCATACATAGTGACAGACAGCGGAAAGCAACTTTGTCTTAAACTATTTAGTGATTTAGTGACTCTTACTTTAACCACATGAGTAAAGGTCTTTAACCTCTAGAGTCGACATCAAAACGTTCCGACTACTTAATTTTTTCTTTAATTTCTTCAGTGGGTAAACCTTTTGCGTCAACTACCTACAGATGAAACGATAGCGCGATCTAGGAATACTGAGATATCGTAAGGCGAAAACTAGCGGCGCGGGCGGCGAAACTTACATATTGTAGTCTCATGTGTTTATTTATAGAATAGCATCACTTTGCGGTTTCACCCGCGTAATTCCCGATCCGACGGAAATATATTATAAGTGTAGATGTAGACATAAATTACTTCATTTTATATAATAAATAATTTTAGGTAAACTTCGAGACGTTGCTGCCCTCGTCGAAGGTGGAGGCGCGCGCACCGCCCACGTCACGGCCCCCACCACCGGTCGCGCCTGATTCGCTACCAATGAACGCTGCCAATGCGGTGGGATCGCGTGTCAACACGCTCTCGCACGGCGGCGGCGGCGCAGGTGCACGCAAGTCACCGACGGTATCGCCCGTACCCTCGCCCGTGCTGCACCAACCGAGCCAGCTTATGAAATCGCCGGCGCGGTCACCGCTCGTCGCCCCGCCGCAGTTCGCACCGATGGAGGAAGTCGTCGTCTCGACCAACTCGCAGATCGTGCAGATGCCTGCGCTGTCGCGTATCCAATCTGGGTCGACTCCATCTTCGGGTGCTATCACGAGCGGTATTGTGACATACCAGCGCAGTCCGGCGTTGCCGACGAGTATCTTGAGTCACACGCTGCTGCAGCCGACGCGGCAGATGACCGCGCCACCAGTCTCCTTCAACCAGCAGAGCATCAGCTCCAGCCAGCCGCCAGCGCTAGTGATGACGTCTCGGCCGCCACTCGCCGCTCCGCCAAACGTCACCGTCCGCACGCACACTATAGTCAGTCCGTCGATGAGCCCGATGCAGCATAAGCCACAGCCACCCGGCTCGATCAATTTCATAAACGCCTCAAAGCTGTTGCACACGCAGTTGACGTCGCCGCTGAAGCGATCGAAGTCGACTGACGACCCGAAGAGCGAGGTAATCGTAGGGCACATTCAGCCGACGAAGCGGCACAGCGTCGAGGCAGTCGTCGTCAAGTCGGAACCGATGGAGACTGATGGAGAGAGCGGTGCGGGCGTGGGCGGTGACAAGCCCGGCCAGCGCAACGACGACTCCCAGAACGTGTTACTCAAGCAGCTGTTGCAGACGACGACGGGCGCAGGTGGTGGTGGGCCAGTCCGGCCCCCGCCACCACAGCGAGCCGCGCCCGCGTTAGGTTCTATACCTTCACTCGAGGCGCAGCTCGCGCGCCCGTCCATTCCACCGCCGACGATGCCCGACGTCGACCTCGCCAAGCCTCCGCCGCGCCACGCCCCTCCTCCCGCACCGACAGGTCCACCACCGCAGGTACCGACCACGCACACCGTGCCTGCCTCAGCGCCCTCGCCGTTGCTGCACACATCGACGCACTCTCTGATGGAAGTGCGTCGTCCAGCAACGCGCCCGCTTGCCCGGGACGAGCCTGCTCCGCCGGTGCCGCCAGACTTGATGCCGTCGATCCGATCCGCGATGGCGGCTTACGCGCCGTCATCAGACCACCAGCCGCAGCCGCAGCATCAGGCTATCAAAAAGGAGGTAATAGGACTAGTAACATTATAAGTCGACGATAGATGCCTATTCTCATTTCGCTTTTTAGTGAAGACATATTTTGTTTTTTTAGGTATTGCCGGCGCAACGCAGCCCAGTACCGCGGCCGTTCACCCCACTCGACGTGAAAAAGGAGCTGATCGACGACAGTTCGCAGCAATCGGCCGCGTCTGGCGTTTCCGGCGCATCTGATCAGGGCAAGCTCGACCTTCCGCTCAAGGAGGAGTTCCCGGAGAGCGGCCTCCTTGGCGACACGCCCGATCATGCTACGCCCGAGACACCTTCAGAGGCTAAGAAAAGAAAACGCCGCGAATACCAGCAGAAGAAGAGAAAACAGATGCAAATGAACATGAAGGCGGCCGCCGAGACCGGCCTCGCCGCCGCCAACGCGAAAAAGAGACCGCGCAAGGGATCACGCTATGAAGAAGACTACGACACCTTCATCGACAACCTTATGGCGCAGCTGCGGCTGCTGCCGACGATGCAGATCCAGGAGCCGGCGCTCACGACTAACTTCGCCGTCTGTCCGCTGTTCGGGTCCGGCGACCTCTCTAAGCTGAAAAACAAGGATTACGACATCCTGAAGGGCGATCTGGTCGGTTCGTTTGGCAACGCACGCGTTCCTAACCTCGGCGACTACTACGGTACGCGGCCCTTCGGCGAAGAAGAACCACCCGCGCCTGCCGAACGCGCGCCTCCTGCCTCCACACAGCGAGGATTCTATGATTCGGAGTTCCAGCCGATCGCGTTCGACGACGATCAGGACGACAAGAAGCTTGATTTCGTATGCAAGGAGCGAGACACTGACACCCCCGACACTATCGTCAGCTGTTCGAGTCCCGAGGGCTACGACCTGGACTTGTTCGCTCCTTCACGCTGCCCTGCGCTACGGCTTATCGACGACGAGGACGACGATGAGGGCGAGGATGCCGGGCAGGGGCGGCTCTCGCCCGTCATCCCGCTCATAGCACCCGTCCCAATTAGACTAAAGCCTGTAGCGCCCGCCATATCCGACCTGCCCGGTAACGATGACGAGGATACGCAAAAGGCGCTCCGCACTCTAGATGCGGACTCGCCAAAGAAGATCAAGATGGAGGACTCGCCTGGCGGAGGTGGCTCCGATCCGAACGAGAACGTGACCGTGACGCTGACACTGACGTCTGGCGCTGCGGAGGACATCCTCGGCGTACTCAAGGAGCTCGCCGGCATCCTGCACATACCGCCGCCGACAGCTTACCAGATCGTCGAGCGCACTGCAACACCGCCGAGCCACAAACTCGGACTGTATCGCTCGAAGGTAACTTTAATTTTTAATCAAATTAAATTCATTTATGTATTTTATTTAGATAAAATCACATACATAATTAAATTAAAATGTCTTTGATTAAGTAAAATTTTTAGACATTATACTTGTACTTATACGTAATATTTCTTTTTGTTATTATTAAGGGCAAAGACGGCAAGGAAGGAACGCCGATCGACATCCAGAGCATCCTGAACGGTGCGGCTAAGTTCTGTCGCCACTGCGACGTCGTCATTCTAGAGTCGGTCGTGCGTGCCAAGGCGTCCGAGTTCCCGCTACTCGCCGCCAACCGTGGCACCGCCGGCGCCGGCGAGATACTCTGCGACCAGGACTCGGACCTCTACTTCTGTAGCACGCAGTGCTACGAGCGGTTCGCTTGGCGACCCACCAATATCATCCTAGACGGGCGTTCGCGCCCCGCCCGCGGCGTCGGCAAGGAGGAGGGCAGTGAAAGTGAGAGGAGAGCGAGCACCCGTGCCGGCGCCGGCAAGGACCGCGATGATTTCGACACTGGCTCCAACGAGAGTATGGAAACAGACGAGCTCGACACGAAGCCCGACATCAAGGATGAGAAGATGGACCTCTCGTTCATGGACTCGCTCGACAACGACGAATTGATGAAGGAGGTCGGCGACGACGTGTCCGCGCTCGACGAGGAGCTGACGCGTGGCTCGCCACCGCCGGCCGGGCCGGGAGCGATAGCGACTGCCCAACCCGTCCAGGGCAAAGAGAAGTACCGCGGCGTGCGGTATAAGGCGTGGGCGCCGGGCTGCATCGGCCCGGCGGCCCGGTACAAGCGGCCGACGGACCGCGAGCTCGCCGAACTCGTGTTTCGCACGGGTGTGGCGCGCGCGCCCGTGTGCCGCGAAGACGTCCGCCGCTGCCAGTTGTGTGGGCTGCAGGGCGACGGGGTGGCGGACGGTGTGGCGCGGCTGCTGAACGCGGACGTCGACCGGTGGGTGCACCTTAACTGCGCGCTCTGGTCGGAAGGGGTGTACGAGACGGTATCAGGCGCTCTAGTTCACGTAGACGAGGCGCTGGCGGCTGGCGCGAGCGCTACCTGCGCCGCCTGCCGTCGGCTCGGCGCCACCCTGCGTTGCTTCAAGCTGCGCTGCGGCGCCGTCTACCACCTCGGCTGCGCGCTCAAGGACGGCGCCGTCTTCTATAAGAATAAAACCGCCTTCTGCGCATCACACGCACCCAAGGTCACTATACAATTTATAATACAAAATGTATATTATGTAATAAACAATTGCACAAATTAATATGAAGGTACACTATTATAGAACGAGAAAGACAACGAGCTGACGACACTAAGCGTACAACGTCGCGTGTACATCCAGCGCGATGAGCAGCGTCAGATAGCGTCGGTAATGCTTCACTCTGACACGAACCATCTCATCCGTGTCGGTGGTCTCATCTTCCTTAGCCCAGGACATCTGCTGCCGCATCAGCTCGCTGCGTTCCATACACCCAATTACATATATCCTATTGGATACAAAATTGTAAGTACCTATCTCATTTGCATGTTGGAATGTAAGAAAAAACTTTGGTAAAATTACCTTAATCTTATTCACTGAATCTTATTGATTTTATTGACAAATTATTTATTTGAAAAAAAAAATCGTAATTAATTTTTCCTACGACTATCAATAAAACATCGGCCTTTTGAGCCAGTTCAAATTTAAAAAAAAAAATCATAGTACATACATTAAAAAATAATTTCATGTTGCGATTGTGATTGTTATTTATCCTCTAAGGTCCGTTTCTACTGGTCGACTGTCCGCGCCAACTCGCGTTGCCGGTACTTGTGCTGGATATCGGAAGAGGAAGGTCGGCCACGGTTCCACGTACGCGGACAGGACGAGCAGCTCGAGGCGGCCGCGCCCACACCGCGCGCTGCCTGGGGACAGGTAATATACATACAAAAGGCATAACTAATATTATTGTATGATCTAGCCTAGAGATCTATCCATACGTATACTCCATTGTTTGCTTAAGTTTTGGGCTAGACCAGTCTTTCCCAACGTGGGCAATAACGCCCCCTTGTGGGCGCTGCAGGCCTAAAGGGGGGCGGTAAGAGACCCAGAAAAAAAAGGGGGCGTTGTGTAAGGCTTTGGGGTCGATTTATAATTTCATCTACCTAGCTAGGAAGACTCTTAGACACCGACTGAGCTCTCGACTCTCGACTACATCTTGTGAACATCAACTAATATTAATTAAGATATAGCTCAAACTCGGTTCGATATTTGTTTGTTTTTTTTATTTTCAATAAAAGATACTCTTTCCGAATACTATAAAGTTGCGTTTCAATAATCAGTTATAAGTACTTAGCGGTTTTTAAGTATGTTTAAAAAGGGGGGGCGTTAAAAAATAATTTATTCTTAAAGTGGGCAGTAGACAAAAAAAGGTTGGGAACCCCTGGGCTAGACAGTCATTGTTCAATGGGATTAAGAGTTTAGGATTAGGGATAAAGGGAAGAGTACAAGTAATTGTTCTAGTTTTAATTGTTACTAAAAAACGCAAATTCATCTTAAACTATAGATACATAGGTAAAAATAAGACGTAGCAATCGCCATCAGATTTTTAAGGGGCGAGTCCCTAAAAACGTCATTTACTATTTTAAAAATATTGAAGAACTCCCTGCATTGTAAGACACAAAAAAGAATTCTCGATAGCTTATTAGATGAGTCTACAGTTTCACTATCAGATATTTTGAAAATAATCCATAGTTTTTGAAAAAACAATTATTAACTTTGATGAAAAACATCGAAATCGACCTTTTCTATTTTAAGTATCTGTGCTACTTCGTTGTTATATTTGAAAATATTTTTGGTTAAATTGTGAGACAAAAGTATAGAGAATGCATTCATCATTGCAGTTTTTTACTTATTGAAACCAAATAATAATAATCAATGCCGAAACATAGATATTTTTTTTGGTTAAAATCATTCCTCGCTGCCCATACATTTTAGTATGAAGCAGTAGCTCGCGACATTTCGCTTTATATTAGATGTCACGGCGCGCAAAATTGACAGTGTCATCTCAGTATTCAAGGTGAGAGCACGTCCATTTGTTTCCCGACATTTATTGTTTGACCTGGCATAAGGGTGGGGTGCGAGTGTTGCACACGACAACTAATTTGTAATTGTACCTATTCTTCGAGCAAGGAGTCGAAACTAGGTATAATCCGCGCACAATGAGAATAGGATGGAACCTTGTCAAAGTAAATCGAAAATGACAGTTTATAAATACATATATAAATAAATATTGCAGGACATTCCACACATCGCCATCTAGCCCCAAGCTAAGTAACTAGACTTGTGTTATGCGTGCTAGCCAACGGATATACTACATATACTGGGTTATTGGAAATTATACTAGCAAGCCGTTGAGGGCTACTTCTGTGCACCCAAACCAACAACTTTTGTTCTACGACTTTTAGAAATTCGAACTTTTTTTCGAAAATTTTGAGGTTAGGTTTACCTGAAAATCAGCTGTTCCTTACACGGAGAGGTCAGTAACCTTAAAATTTGACTTATTTTTTAAGTTTCATGTACTGTTTTTGGTCTGAATGACCTTTGTTTTAAAAAATCAGCAAATACCTACCTACTTATAAAAAATTGTAAATATATACTTATTATACATAGAAATAGCCAGACCACAGACAAATATTTAAGCATAAATACTTGTCTGAGGCGGGAATCGTACCTGTGTGGCAGTCCGGCATGGTGACCATTGTGCCAACTGGGTCGTCTTCAAGTAGCGTTAGCATAAAAGTTCTGAATAATGGGTAATTCGTTTTGTTGTAATTAGTTATTTTTTATTTATTCATATTTAGTGTAGCTACATATATAGTATAGGCATTTCTACTGTATGTAAAGACTTCACGGACAAACATACATACTGACACATATACGGGTCAAACTGAGAACCGCCTTTTTTTGAAGTCTGTTAAAAATACACAAAAATGTTTCATGGTTGTAATCCTTTCAATAATAATGTTTAGGGATATTTTTTTAGTTATTCCAATTATTATTCCCCAATGCCACTCATATGTGCTTCATGGGAATCATCATCAGAGCTTTGACTTTCTTCAGAAGTATCGCTTTCTGAAAAAAATGAAGTTGATGCAGCCAAAGTTCCCTCACCTCGGATGCGTGACACCGTGTTTTAGATATGCTTGTTGCTCGTTCGGTTATTTTTTTTTGTATTTTTGAACAAACCCATAGGTTTGTCAAAAAGATCTCTTGTCAATGTAATTCCCGAATTACTAGATTCGTGATCCACAGCCAACTATGTCATCATTTTCAATGCGTTAGAAAAACCGACTTCGTTCCTGATCGAAATATCTATCGACTGCCAGAACTATTTGAGGTGGTTGACCTTTCGATATAGGGCATTACAACAAACAAATAATGCCTTCACACCAAACCTCTAAAGCGTCTCGGAAATGGGATATTTGAAGAAACGTTTATCCTACGATTTTATAAAAGTTCGCGGTGCACTTTGAGACCCATACCCTTCGATAGAGGGCATTACAGCGAAAAAAAAAAATGGGTGCGTGTACTTATGTACGCGCGTGAGAAGTTATACTTCTTTGGCACTCGTCCGACAAAAAACTCGTCCGGCAAAAAACTCGTCCGACAAAAAACTCGTCCGACGAAAAGTTCGTCCGACAAAATACTCGTCCGACAAAAAACTCGTCCGACAAAATACTCGTCCGACAAAAAACTCGTCCGACAAAAAACTCGTCCGACAAAAAACTCGTCCGGCAAAAAACTCGTCCGACAAAAAACTCGTCCGACAAAAAACTCGTCCGACAAAAAACTCGTCCGACAAAAAACTCGTCCGGCAAAAAACTCGTCCGACAAAAAACTCGTCCGACGAAAAACTCGTCCGACAAAAAAACTCGTCCGACAAAATACTCGTCCGACAAAAAACTCGTCCGACAAAAAACTCTGGACTGGAAAAGGATTGTCAACACAATCAATAAAGTTCAATTTAGATTTAAACAACTTCTCCCGTGAGAATTTTGTGTGACGCTTTTCTAAAATTTCACTCTCATCATTTTTTCATAACGCGCCTAAAGAAGTATAACTTCAAAAATTATGCCTACACAACAAACCTCAAAAGTGTCACGGAAAAGGACGCGGTGATACGTCTTGTAGAAATACTTGGTCACAATGCTTTTATTTGAATATCCCGTTTCTGAGCTGTTTTAGAGGTTTGGTGTAAAGACATTATTTTTTTATTGTAATGCCTTTTATCAATAGGTATGGGTGTCAAACTGCACAGCGGCATTTTAAATTACTATGCCGGTTGTGTCCAAAGATCTTTACATTTCGATCTCTAATTGGATATGTTTTACAAACAATTTGCGGGAAAGAAAAACTCAACTAGTATTTGACGTTCCTGCCTTTTGCAGGACATATATATATATATTTTTTGTTTTCTCTAAAGAAATTAAAATAGGAATTTATTGAGCTGTCAAAAATTAAATAAAAATATGGAAAAGGTATGATTTAGGTAGGTAGGATGTATTAAAATTGTAGCTTATTTTTATATTTTAATCCTATATATTGTAACTTATTTTTATTCAAGGTGAATAATAAAGGGAAAAGTAAAAGGAAATTACTATAAATCCCAAAAAAATAAAGGAAGATTTAAGACAAACCAGTAACTATAATGTACTCATCTTTTTACCCAACTATATCGAATATTATAAAGATTGGTAGGTGTTTTGCCTGAATATTTATATAATAATACTAGCTGCACTCCGCGGTTTCACCCGCGTAACTCCCGATCCCGTGGGAATATCGGGATGTAAGCTATCCTATCTCTCAAGTTGGATCGAACTGCACATGGTGTGCGAATTTTATTATAATCGGTTAAGTGGTTTAGGAGTCCATTGAGGACAAACATTGTGACACGAGATTTATATATATTAAGATATGATGCCGATTTTTACACGTTTTAACCTGTTTCTTAGTAGGGCACATAGGTACATACGAACGTTTATGTGTGAATTTTCAATATATAGAGACGGAAGTAATAATTATTTCGCATAATTATTATTATAAAAATATATAAATATAAAAATTATTATAGTACAGAACATTTACTTATTGACAATTTCGTTATCAAACAAAATACCCAAAAAACGTACACTCTGACCCCACCCTTTCCCGCCAGCTACTTACTACCGGACTGCAGTTTTGCGATGTGACAAGTTAAATACTTCATACATTGCGTGTTTTCTATTATATTCATAAACATCCTACGAAGACGAACGCTTGATGAATATGTAACTTGTACAAAATGTACGATGCATCGAAAGTAGATTTATTTGTTTCCAGGGTGCATAATTTTAATACTGCGTTGCACCTGTGTGGCTAGAAAATATCAATGTGTGTGTTCTATCAGAAGTTCCCACGGTCAAGGATTACAGGCTTAAGATACACATTTTTCTAACAGTATAGTGTAATGATCTATTTTTAAATAGTTACAAGTTACCTCTATTTTAAAAACTTTGTACTTTTACTTTTTATTCAATTCCCATGAATTTTAGCATGGGAATTAGATAAAAAGAATAATAGCAAAACTTCGAATTTCTTTTTATTCAATTCCCATGAACTTTAGCATGGGAATTAGATAAAAAGAATAATAGCAAAACTTCGAACAAAAATTACTTGTTTGCAATGAGGTTAAGTTCTTGAAGTTTCTATATGTGTAATGGCGTCAGATGCTGATGAAGAAAATGAAAAACATGTAACTTTAAATGCTCATATCTTTTTTCCACGTCTAGTTCAAGAAATACTCTCAATTTAATTGTAATCTAGGAAAACGGATTTTGTCATATTTTTTTCTATTTGTGTATATGCTCAAGTATAATTGCCATCCCATCATTATTTGTGACAATAAATGAATTGTCTATGTCTTGTGATAGATCTTAGACGCAGTAGCGGCGCTCCGTGAAGCTCGCACCGAGGAGGGTGTGCTCAAACTGTGGCCAAACTACGTCACTGGAGAGGACTTGTTCGGGTTGACGGAGCCCGCTGTCGTTAGAGTATTGGAGAGTTTACCTGGTGAGATTACTTATATTTAACTATGTTGTATACTATGTTAGTTGTACTTCCTTTAATACTATACTTATTGATATACGTGCGTTCTGTTAGCCTAACATATTCCCCCTTATTCCAAAACGAGGTTTAAGGATAGTCCGAGATGTGGATTTAAACCATAGATTTAGATACAGATTTACTCGTGAACTATAGTCTAAACACTATCCCTATAGATTATATAGGGAACTATAGTCTAAACACTCCCTATAGATTATGTAGGCATGGTGTTTAAACTATAGTTCGCGATTAAATCTGTATCTAAATCTAAGGTTTAAATCCACATCTCGGACTATCCTTAAACCTCATTTTGGAATAAGGGGGAGGGAGTTTTTCCTTTGACTTTCAGAAATATATTTCATTGGAGAAGTCATTGGATATATTTCAATGTAGTAGTCCAACTCCATCTTTTAAACAACCAATGAATTCAACCAGTCCTCTGCTTCTTATGACAGAAATGGATGGACATAATAAAATTCATTATTATTTTTTCCAATAATCGATTCCAATATTGATGATAGCAAGTTTTACTTTAAAATGTGACTTAATTAACAGGTATAGAGACACTAACCGACTACCGTTTCAAGTACGGTCGGTCAGCCCTCCTCGAGGGCGGGCTAGCTGTGAACCCGAGCGGGTGCGCACGCTGCGAGCCCCGCGGCCGCACGGCATGGCGCCGCGCCCCACGAGCCCACCCCGCGCCGCCGCACCTCCCCGCGCCCACCCCGGGAGCCACCGGTGGGACGCCCGGGTCCGACCTGCCTGTCTGTCCGTACACGAAGCAGTTCATTCATACAAAGAGCAGCCAGTATAAGAAGATGAAGCTGGAGTGGCGGAACAACGTCTACCTTGCCAGGTTATTACTGCACTATAAATAAATAAATAATAATAAATATTACAGGACATTCCACACATCGCCATCTAGCCCCAAGCCAACTAGACTTGTGTTATGGGTGCTAGACTACGGATATCATCATCATCATGTCAGCCCATACACGTCCACTGCTGGACATAGGCCTCCCCCATACGACGCCACAAACAGCGGTCCTGGGCCGCCTCCATCCACCGACTACCCGCGACCGCCACAATGTCGTCGGTCCACCGGGCAGCTGGTCTCCCAACACTCCGTTTCGCGTTGCATCGTGGCCGCCACTCGAGAACCTTTACTCCCCAGCGGTTGTCAGTTCTGCGAGCTATATGACCTGCCCATTGCCACTTCAGCTTACCAATCCTGCTAGCCTAGCATGACGACCAAAACACGATACGATAAAGCTATATCACGCGATATAACTACATTAACTCTCAAAATATGATAGATAAAGCCGCCATGTTGAATTTTTATCATAATTTTTGTCGCAATTTATAATAAAAATTCAACATGGCGGCTTTATGTATCATATTTTGAGAGTTGATGTAGTTATATCGCGTGATATAGCTTTATCGTATCGTGTTTTGGTCGTCATGCTAGGCAGGCTGAGAGCTATGTCGGTGACTTTGGTTCTTCTACGGATTTCCGTATTTCGGATTCTATCACGTAGAGAAACTCCGAGCATAGCTCTCGTAGTCCGCTGAGCGACTCTGAGCTTATGAACGAGGCCTATAGTCAGCGACCACGTCTCGGATCCGTATGTCATCACTGGTAACACACATTGGTTCTTTCAAAACTTTCGTCTTGAGGCTCTGTGGTATTTGTGACGAGAAGATATTGCGAAGCTTCCCGAACGCTGCCCAACCGAGTTGGATTCGTCGGCTGACCTCTTTATCGAAGTTGGATTTACCTAGTTGGACCATTTGGCCTAGGTAGACATAGTGATCAACAACTTCGATAACATCGTCTCCAATTTGAACAGGTATGGGTACGACATGGGCGTTCGACATGATCTTTGTCTTACCCATGTTCATTTTAAGACCCACCTGTCCGGAGACGGTGTTGAGGTCTCTCAGCATCCTGCTGAGGTCCTTCAGCGATTCTGCCATGATGACTATATCGTCGGCAAACCGAAGGTGAGTGATGTAATCGCCATTGATATTGATGCCATATCCGTCCCAGTCCAAGAGCTTAAATATATCCTCCAATGCAGAGGTGAACAGTTTCGGAGAGATAACATCTCCCTGTCTCACCCCTTTTTGCAATGGGATCGGATTTGTGCTCTGGTTCTGAAGCCGGATAGACATAGTGGCGTTGCTATACAAACACTTCAGCACTTGGATATACCGATAGTCAATTTGGCACCGCTGGAGGGACTGCAGCACTGCCCAGGTTTCGACTGAATCAAAGGCTTTCTCGTAGTCCACAAACGCAAGACATAACGGCCGATTATACTCCTCTGTCTTCTGTATAATCTGCCGGAGCGTATGAATGTGGTCTACGGTACTAAAGCCTTTTCGGAACCCGGCTTGTTCGGGAGGCTGGAAGTCGTCAAACCTTCGAGAAAGACGGTTGGTGATAACTCTCGAAAACAGCTTATAGACGTGGCTCAACAGTGAGATGGGCCTATAGTTCTCTAGAAGGGCTTTGTCACCCTTCTTATGGAACAGCACCACCACGCTCCTGTTCCACGCCTCTGGCGTTTGTCCCTCGAGGATGACGGAGTTGAACAGCCTCTGAAGGACTTTCAGTACCGGTGATCCACCTGCCTTCAGAAGTTCTGTCGTTATTCCGTCATCACCCGGTGCCTTATTGTTTCTGAGCTGTTTGAGAGCCGACCTTATCTCGTACAGGCTGACGTCCGGGATATCTTCGGTATAGTATCGGGTTAAACGGGCTCTTGCATCGCCCGCCGTGTTGTTTGCAGGGCATTGCGATGAGGTGTACAGCTGTCCATAAAACTTTTCAAGCTCTCGCTCGCTGTCCAAATCCAAACTGGCCCACTCTCAGTTCGTCACCGCTCTTCTTGCCAAGCCGCGCATTGAAGTCTCCCATCACAACCGTGTAGTGTGTTTTCGAGGCATGCATGACACGTGCAATATCGTCGTACATGACCTCCACTTCATCGTCGGGGCGTTTCGAGTGTGGCGCGTATACCTGTATGACCTTCAGCGAATACCGGTTGGTTATTCTGAGTATAAGGTATGCCACCCTGCTCGAAACGCTCTCGATCTTAACAATGTTGTTGACGAGGGACCTGTGGACGAGAAACCCGATGTTGGGACAGCTGGTCGCCCTTCCGGTGGTAGAACAAGTTGCCGGAATTAAGAGTGATCGTGTCCTCTCCCTCTCTTCGGACTTCTGATAGCCCTATGATATCCCACTGCAACTTGTCCACCGCTTCTTCCAGCTCTATCATCATCGCGTCAGTCCTCAAAGTTCGCGCGTTGTATGTTACCAGGTGCAAGGGTCGTCGGTATTTGGTTTGGTAGCTCGATCTCTTCCGGAGTTTCTTAGCACCCCCTGCCCCGCCGTTACCGTGGCCGCTACCGTGACCAGGAATAGCGGAGCTGCCGGGGACTGGGGGCCGTTCTCTATTTGCATCCGTCATGTAGGGGGGGTTTTGCCATAATCACCACGCTTGGCAGGCGGATTGATGATCGCAGTTAGGTAGTAAATACTCAGAAGGAAGCTGCTGCCCTTCCTCTGGTAGAATCCCTTAGTCGGCTCTTACGACATCCACGGGCTGAGTTGGAGGGGTCGATATTCTTACGCCGCCGCCCCACGGCACACGGTTTTTTTTTACATATGATAGGTCAGCGGTTAATCACCATCACACCTGCCTGATGGTAGGTGACGATGCGGCCTAAGATGTAACACGCCTTCCTAGAAGATACCTATTCACTCGCGACTTGAAGACCCCCCAAATTAATTAATACATGGAAACAACCAGACCACTGACAAATATCTAAGCATAAATACTTGTCTGAGGCGGGAAACCCGCAACCCTGTCATGCAATAGCATTGACGCTGTATAAATTATCTGTAAAGCCCAATATTAGAATTACTACACACGCATTCTACTAATTCTAGCATATTAATTTATGCCTACCTGCGTGTTTCCGCCTAAAACTTGCCAACTGTCACATAAGCCATTAGTTAAGCGTATCCCATTTTGG
Organism: Idaea aversata; assembly: GCA_907269075.1. Taxonomy (NCBI): domain Eukaryota; kingdom Metazoa; phylum Arthropoda; class Insecta; order Lepidoptera; family Geometridae; genus Idaea; species Idaea aversata. The sequence goes on from OU026091.1 coordinate 12,056,758, forward strand.
ACAGTCAGTTAAAACGCTTGTAAATAATAAGTTACGTTGAAGTTATGTGTTGATAGACGTTGATCTCACATACTTGATTCGTAAACGCAAGAACCTATAATTGCCTTACCGTTTTTATAAGTTTACTGTTTTTAAATAAATAGATTATTTACAAAAGTGCCTAATAACATAACGCAAGCCAACGGCTGTATATTAAATGATTAAATTATTTGACAGATCAAAAATCCAAGGTCTCGGTTTGTACGCGGCCCGCGACATCGAGAAACACACAATGGTTATAGAGTACATCGGCGAGATTATACGCTCTGAACTATCTGAAATACGTGAGAAACAATATGAAGCTAAGGTAAGTGCGACAATCGCCTTTTCTTTACATTTCGTTCGTTTTTGTTTATATTTAGGGGTTCCGTACCCTCAAAAGATAAAAAAGAAAGATCACTTTCTTGTCCGTCTGTCTGTTTTCAATCGTCTTTGGTTTCCATTTCGATCGTCAGATTTTAAGCCATTTCCGGAATAAGTCCATTAGAGGAAAGGGTACCGAGGGCTGTCTCCATACAAACTATTACAAACGTAGTCGACTGTTTTCTCCCTGGATAATGACACTAGAGCAAATATTTTTAACTGCCATGACCATGCCTTTAATCTTTTTTTTTTTTAATATATTTATTTTAATTTCTATGATAATTAGTAAAAAACAAAAAATAGGCATAGTCATGGCAGTTATAGGTTTTATGGCACAAAAATATTTGTGCTAGTGTCATTATCCAGGGAGGAAACAGTCGACTACGTTTGTATGGGGAGAGCGCAGGTACCCTTCACCTTAAAGAATAAGTCGTTTTCGGAATAGGTCAATTTCAGAACAAGGCTGAGTCTGAACTTAATGAAAATGTATGAATCAACCTTATCAAGGTCGCGCTGCCAGTTGAGAGGACTTTGTGTTCATTTCCGGAATAAGACATTATCGTACTAATCGAATCTGAAATAGCCTTAATAATGCTGTCGATTCTACTAGCACAGTCCTATCCTAATTTTAGCAAAGTTTTAAATCATGTTGCAGTCAAATATTGTTTTTAGTTGAGGACGACCAATGATAACTACGGTTCCTCTGAATTATATTTTTGTTATCATTGTTTCTATGTTCCTTGTGTGCTTGTGTCCAATTAATATTTCGTGTGCCAGAACCGCGGTATCTACATGTTCCGGCTGGACGAGCGCCGCGTGGTAGACGCCACGCTGAGCGGCGGCCTGGCGAGGTACATCAACCACTCCTGCCAACCCAACTGTGTGGCCGAGACTGTTGAGGTCGATAGACAGCTCAGGATCATTATCTTCGCCAAACGACGTATCTCAAGGGGCGAGGAGGTCAGTACAATCTTACTCATATTATAAATGTGAAAGTTTTTGTACTAGTTTATAGCTGTAATCCTTGCACATAAGCTACTTTTTATCTCGACATTTTTTAGCTATTCATTGGTTTGTTTGCCAAACGCTTCAGTTAACTACTACGAACCAATGGCACACATCTGACGCTCTCATCTTACGACTTGATAAAAAAATAACGCCCTCAAATAGTATCTGCTTAATTACAATCAATGAAAATAGGATTGAACTTTGTCTAAATCTCAATTACTTCTAGTAGGTATTTTCTGTAATTTCAATGTCTCTTTTCAATTATTACAGTTGGCATACGATTACAAATTTGACATAGAAGACGACGCGCACAAGATAATGTGTATGTGTGGCGCACCAAACTGCCGCAAATGGATGAATTAAATGTAGGTGAAAATTATAGAATATTTTTCTATTAGATGTAAGGCAAATCTGATTGTAAATCTATAACTTGAGAAAATCATTTTTATAATATTTATTGGAAATACAGTGAGCAACAGAAGTTGACTAAAGGTGCATCTCACATAATTTACTATTTGATGAGCAACATTACTGAGTAATATTTCATAACAAATTGGTAATTGTTTATAAATGTTGCCTAATATTGTTGAAAAGTTGGTAATATTTGATATTTTGTAGCATTTGTTATTGAATTTAGGCACGGCGTGTTGGTTTGTTTGATCACTGGTTAGTTTTATGCTATGTTACTCAACAAAAAATAACTGCTATGTGGATGCACCATAACAATATTATTGTTTTTTTTTAATAATTTTTACGTGATAACGTCTAATAAATTGATAAACACCTGTTTTCAAAAAAAAATATGACGTCATGCGTCATGTCCCGGGAACGCGTCATGTTATTGACAAGGTAACCATAGCAACGTATAATCGTTGCTATGGTTACCATCAATGTTTTCTTATGACGTTATCTCGTAAAATTATCGTCCGTGAACCAACTTTACAGACAAACATTTGTTTTTTATTAGATTTTGAAAGATTTTATTCATAAATTTTGATTATTGAATTTTGTAACTGTGTTGCTGACTGTAGTTCGATGACTCCGTGATAAGAATTTAGCACGAAGGCTATGATACATGGTGATTACCAAAGTGATTGTGACTGTAGATAGGTAAGCGGTAGGTATTTAGATAATAGATATAATGGATTTTATTCAAAGAGATTTGACACAGAATAGAAATAGCATCTGCACATTTTCAAAAAGTGCATCGACACACCGAAGTTAATGACGTATAACACTATCTTTTACACGAATAGAACATAATACACAACAATATAATAATAGTAATCATTAAAACAAATAAAATAAAATGTCAAAATTAAAAAAAAACACCAATGTCCCCAAAAAAACACCAACACACCAAAAATTATTATTATAACACTTAATAACAAATTTTACCAACTGCTAATGGTTGTTACTAGATGTTATTTAAACTTTGTTATACGTTTAAACAAAAAAAAAACTAAATTGATTGAATCATACTGCTCAATAACATTTAGTAAAAATTAATTTAAGTAATAAAAATCGAAGTCCCTTTAGCTTTTTTTATGTATATTGGAGATAAGTTATCGGCATCCTTCATTCTCTCTCACGGTTTTTAGTAACGCGTTACATTTTTTCTCGGCTAGGTCGCCAACCCGCGAAATGGGTAGTAATGTTACGACGATCTCTTTGGCTCTTTGGCTCGGACAAATGCTTGCAAAGGTTGTGGGTTCAATTCCCGCCTCAAACAAAAAAATAATTGCACAGATATTTGTTTCCGGTCTGGGTGTTTCTAAATTTACAAAAGTATATAAGTATTCTATCCGTTAGCTGACACCCATAACACATGCCTAGTTGCTTAAGCTTGGGGTTAGATGGCGCTGTGGGAAGTATCTTTAATCTACTTAACCTTGGTCAACAAAAAATTACTGAGAGTTGTGGTCGCATTTGATCAATAAAAAATAACTGAGAGTTATAAGAAGACTAGCGACCCGCCCCGGCTTCGCACGGCTATATTATACATATAAAGCTTCCTCTTGAATCACTCTATCTATTTAAAAAAACCCCATTAAAATCCGTTGCGTAGTTTTAAAGATTTAAGCAGTCAAAGGGAAATAGGGACAGAAAAAGCGACTTTGTTTTATACTATGTAGTGAAGAGAACACAATTTTTATCCTGAATTAACACGATTAATCTTTTTGAAAAAGTATGGATGCTCGTTTCTTCACTGTCTCGTTAGATCTCTTTGATTTCACATCCATGAGTTGTGTGATTTATCGTAAGACAATATCGACAGAGTTTTGCTAATCTTTCAACTTTTATAACTTTTAATAATGTACTTTTTAAACTTGATCGTAATCATTTGAAATAACTATGTTTTTTTGTATATTTTAGAATTGAATACACTTATTATATAAAAATATAGATCATTGTTGTTAAATTCAAATATTTTAGATGTGAGACTTTTTGGTAATGATGAAATATTTTAAGTTTTTTTTTTCTTTTTTACACTTTTGGTATATCGATTTGGACGCTTTTTAGACCACGTTATTACTTAATGTATACGTTAAGTATACTTGAATAATCTCAAACGTTTAGTAGGTTAAGTTACCAAGTAGAATAATTGCATTTAGAAGCCTTAGCACGAAGAGTTTGTTTTCTATTTTTATTGCAATGAATTAAAAAAATATATAGAGTTACTACTAGAGTGTGCTAATACGAGAATAATTCGTGTTTAGTGAAAATAGAGTAAGAGCCCGTCCTCCGCTACACTTTCTTGATTTATAATAGCCGAGAATTTCTCAGCGCATCCCCCAACACAGTTATGATGTTGTGCAATTATGAAGTTCAGACCATAGTGGCTTGGAGAGTTATCAAGCCCCTTAAACAAGATGCTTTCTATTAGCGATATCGTCAATCGATAGATGTAATTGTATAAAATTGATAAAGCATTGTAGAAAATTGGCATAAGATGATACTTATCAATAATATTTTATTTCTAACGGAAGCCTACGTGACTTTTTGTTGGCTTAAGTAAATTTCATACAAAAATATAATAAAAAAAAGTCTGTCGATTGGCGATATCGCTAATAGAAAGCAATCTTGTCTAAGGGGGCAGGACATTTTATAAAAGCTGTATTTTAAATATAAATAGCTGCTGCTGCCCGCGACGTACGCTTGGTAGTTTTGTTTTTCTTCCTCTTGAATAACTCTTATCTATTAAAAAAAATCCCTTGCGTTGTTTTAAAGATCTAAGCATACATAGGGACAGACAGACAACGGAAAGCGACTTTGTTTTATACTAAGTAGTGATTATCTTTTACAAAATCACGAAAGTGAGGCGTAGGGCGGGATCTCGGTCTAAAAGGGTAGTGACGCCACGACGTGCCTCACATTGTGTCGGTGTAGTGTAGGTAACCATAGCATAGTTTAGAGTAGTCTTTAATTGTAGCGTCAAGTGAACGGAAACACCATAACGCCTTCTCGACTTAGCAACGCCCTGCTGTTTCTACCGTGTAAGTTCCGATCCTATATAGCTCACGATGTATTATCATTCAGTTTTTTCATCAAAGCAGACAGACAAACAGACCTTGTGTTATGTAATTAAATATTTATAGACTAATTATACTGTCTAGATGTCTCAATCCTATTAGTTAGGCAGTTCTCTATATTTATACGGACTATTTTCCGCAACTAAATCTCTTTAATTGGATCCGTGATCGTGATGAGGGAGTAGGCTTGCCATGCACCTTTATTGTCCTAAGGAAAATTGTAAAAAAATTTTGGAGTCTAATGGTTACAGACAGAATCTTTCCTCTTTATAATATTAGTATAGATTAACGTGTGAGTGCAGGATCGACAACTAGTCACGCGATCACACTAAGCAACATTAGATAGTATGAATTCGATTAGTTAATTTAGCAATGTGATATATATTACGTCACATGTATTCTAAAAATATAATGCGAAGTTTGTGTGTATGTTTTATCTTTACGCAAAAACTACTGCTGATAATTGATATCTAGAGATCCTAAAATGACGAATAAGCATATTATCGTAGGATCGGGTATTACGCAGGTAACACCTAGTTTATTATAAAATACCAAGTTAAAACTAGAAATCATGGTTAAATGAAATTCCGCTTGATATAACAATGTGATATGCAAAGGAATTTGTTACATCTGCCAATAGAATGTTATGAAATTCGTAAATGTTTTAATTTTAAGTGTTAAATGTGCAATAATCAGAGTTAAATGTAAATAACCGAGAAAGAATTGCCATAGCAGTAATCATGCTTAGATTTTCTAGAATTATTATTAGTTATTCTTTCATTACTTTTTCCATCAAATTATTTATTAAAAAGCATTCCCATACCTGTTGTTGCACCGTGAAGTAACTCGGATTATTTTCACAAAGAATATAAGTAAAATGTTATTTGTAAAATTATTATTACATATTACTAGAAGATATACATTAGTATTTTTATTGCATTATTTTCCTATCATTAAAAGATTAATTAGTATATTTTGGGTGTTTTATTAACTTGTCGATCCTCAAATGCCACTTGAAAAGCTGCTCATTTATATACAGTTACATTACCAATTAGCTGAACCCCACGTGACCCAGAGCTCTTTCGCATATCTGTAAAAAGTACGGTATTTACCTATTTTGTAATTTTTTATATTGTAATATTGTATTGTATATTGTTTAAGAAAAACAGAATCAGGTAACATTACTTTACAACCTTACAGATTTGCGAGTGAGCTCTCAGTCACGTGGGGTTCAGCTAATTGGTAATGTGACTGTACTTCGACAACGAATCAAGGTAAACCAGTTAGGTAATGCATTTCGCTGTATACTGAATACAGCTCGAACCAAGAACGAAATACAAATCTAAATAATAACTTATATTCCACGTTCCCTGTGGATAAAAATATATAAAATTAATGCCTGTTGTGATGGGGACACCGGAACTCAATAAAATGATTCAAATTTATTTCTGTTGTCCACATTGACGCTTTCCTGTTATAAGGAATAACGTGAATTTATAAAATGTCCTTCCCATTGGAAAATGAAACGAGTGCGGGGGAGTGGTCCAACTATGGAACGTGGAATATATTGTTTACAACGCCAGGCGCCAATTATGTTTACATCCTACGTAGTGTTTGTAAGTATTAAATTAACGGATTATTCCCTACGCCACATAACGAGATGTAGCTTGTTGCAACGCACCACTAAAAGTGTTCCCCACATCTCATTTGAGATGTTGTAAATAAAAATAAAACATTATTTGAGTTGCAACCGACCACGAATTCAACACCACTTTTTCTTCTGTATAAAGTAGTCACTAGTCTGTAAAAAGTACTAGGCAATCAGAAGGTAGTAGAAGATATCTCTTATTACATTATCTGTCTCTTCAGTTTTTCTCCTGACAAAGTAGATAAAATATGTGATGGCAATGAAGGTAGCTGGAAAAATAAATCAAATATTTTAAGCATGATTTAACATTAAATATTTAACGTTACTGTTTAAATTGTATGATAGTAATTGGTCTGAAGTACTAGGCTATCAGAACTCAGTAGAAGGTATTCCACAAAAAACTATCTGCCCCCTGATTAACAAACCATCGGAAGGCTACCGAAACGAATAAAACTGAAAAGACAAGGATGGCAACACGTCAAAAGTCGCGTGAGTGAAAGAGCAGCATACTTTGTCAGGAGAAAAATTTTCAAATGTTATCCCAGTCATTCCTAGATGGAATCGTGCTCTATATCAGGATTTCGAGTGAATATCTTTCCTTACTTCTAACCGTAAAGATATAGGGGTTAAGAAAAAACGAAACCGAAACGAGTAATTTTTATATAGGTACTCGAGTACATTCGTCCATTTCTATCCCTGCAAATAATTGGAAATCTCAGTTTCTGTGATACTTTTAAGAACACAAAGGTGGGCTGAGTTGTGCTGAAAAAAACTGTCTAATCTTTGAGAAACTTCAGACCCAGACTGGAAAGATTCTTTCTCAAAATAAGAGCTTTTTCAACATTGTCTTAAAATGAAAAATCCATTCAATAGTTTGCGTGAACATCATCAACGTACAAACGTTAACCACCACACTAGTGTGACAGGGCGGTGTGATGGTCAGTCTGGCCCCGTTTATAACAACAGTTCTTTTAAGTCGTTTAAAAACTAGGAAATAAAAGTTTTACAAACAAACAAAATAAAACACTCATTTTGATAGAAATTTTATTACAAACTGTTTCCGACTTAATCTGCAAATTATATACCAAAGAACGTGTCTAAGTAAAAGCTGGGAAGCCAGCAGATGTTGATCGCAACACTTTGGAAACGGTTCGTCTAGTCGGCCGATTAGTCGGGACACTTTAGTTGCACAACTATGGAAGATTAGTCTAATACACGAAACTTTTTTAAAAATCCTATCGACTAATCAACCCAAATATAGACCAACCGTTTCAAATACAAATTAACAGTCCGAGAGAAAAAAAATAATTGAAATAATTTACAAAAATATAACATCATCATTTTATATAAACAGAAATTGAAAGTCAAAACTATCACTCAATGGAATGAGAAAAGATAATAAATATTGAATTTTTTATACTATAAATTGTAATTCATACTTCTATGGAGAATAAAAAATAGAATAGGCAAAGCTTATAAACAAGTGAGGCTTTGTCTTAAAAAGTTCTTAAACGTTAGATTTGCCTATGACGATACGATAGAGAAACGGTAATTTTTTGCACCATTACCTTAACTAAATAGACACAAATTTAAACGGTTTCATAAACCTAAACCGGTATTATAACACTATGCATAATCGAGTGAGCTTACGTAAATATAACATAATATTTAATCGATTGATTCAGTGTTTTTACAGCCAAATAAAATGATCACTGAATCTAGCTATCTGTAGCCGATATGAAAGCTCATCCAATATTCATCAGTCTGGTCGATCATTGTGACACAAACTATTGTTTGTTTAAGCAATGATTGACCATAAGTAGATGCATTATGGAGTGAGCGCTTAATTGATAGTGCGATGCGAACTCGCTGAATAGTGACAACTCAATTACAACAGAGTTTTGAATACATTTGTACTATACACTAGCATCTGAAGGAATTAATACTGTACACCAATAAACAAGATTTTTTTTTCTAATATCTTAGAACTTCAGAATGTACAAAAAATAGATTTAAAAAATATTTAGAATTATTACTAATCAGCGAGTTCTTACAAAAAATAATTAGATACATTCATAATTTATTATAAACGTGGCCTTACCGCCTGGACTCGCATTCTCATATTCACTAAATATTGCGCTGGATTTTTAAACAAAAAAACACGAGCATTATATACAAGATTGGTGGTTCATCATAAGGTAGACTAGCTTTAAAAACAAGTTCATAGGAAGAGAAAAGAAAGAGAATGAAAATGAAAATTCAAACCTACATAATTTATTATACAGGATACGTTTTAAGCAAGTAAAAATCACTTGAACACCTAATACATACAGAAAGCCAACGTCAGACATTACGAGGCACATCCCAGTCATTTGAACTGTGCCAGTGTTTGGACTTATCGCTTTCCTTCACCATTTATCTAAAACGCAAAAAATATGTGTCACTGTAGAACCTGAGGGTCAGTATTACCATACCAAAAGCCTAGTTGCTTCTGGGCTAGATAACGCCGTGTGCAATGTTCTGTTATTATATTTATTTATTAGTCAGAGCTATATGAGTAGAGGCGAGCGGTGAGGCGCGGAGATGGCGGAGTCCCAGCGAGGTGCTCAGTCGATGTACTGCGCGAGCCAGCGGAACCCTTCGCCGTAACCTTGACGTTTCAACACCGAGCACATGAACAACTCGAGGGGTCGACCGGGCAACTCTGATCGAGACACTTTACCCTGGAAATAATAAAGCATAATCTTAAAATATGAAAACTTAACTGCAGTAGTCTGTATTTAAATAAACGAGGTTCAAACTGGAGATAATTGAGCGCTGTGAAATGCAATGATACCGACTTGCAGCAGTATGATCACATCACTACATAGTATAAAATAAAGTCACTTTTCGCCGTCCCTATCTCCCTTTGTATGCTTAGATCTTTAAAACTACGCAACGGATTTTGATGCGGTTTTTTTAATAGATAGTGATTCAAGAGGAAGGTTTATATGTATAATACATGCATAATATAGCCGTGCGAAGCCGGAGCGGGACGCTAGTATATAATAGCGCAATTGGCTAAACTACTAAATTAAAGCTTCATCTAATACTAAGCTGCAGCCCACGGTTTCACCCACGTAAGGCCCGATCGCGTGGGAATATCGGGATAAAAAGTAGCCTATGTGTTAATCCAAGTCTCTAGCTATCTACATACCGAGTTTCATCGCAATCGGTCCAGTGGTTTTTGCGTGAAGGAGTAACAAACATACACACACACAAACTTTCACATTTATAATATTAGTAGGATAGGAAGTAGGATTCAATAGTTATTTGTGTGGTAACTAAAAGCCGATTTCTGCAGTACAAATACATAAAATTTAAACTAATATAATAAAATAAAAAGGAAAGATTTATTTGTTTGTTTTAATTGAATAGGCTCCGAAACTACTGGACCAATTTTGATGAAACTTGGTATGAGACATTGAATAATTGGGAGTGTAGTATTATATTAATTTAGAAATATATAGAAATTACCATGGGATTACGGAGTTACGCGGGTGAAAAGAAATAAAAACTAATTAATCAGTTGGACCTCCGCATACAAGCTGTTAGATCGTTGGGCATATAGTGGTCTCACCCACGCCCAGAACCCTCTCTAGTATTCTGTATTGTGAGAGTACGACGCATTTGTCGCATCTCAGGGGTCAAAGATTTCAATAATAATTGTTCTAAATATATTTCCATTTACTTGAAAATTGTGCGTAAATAGTTAGGTATGATAAAAAGAAACGAACTGTAAATAGAACCCATCAATAATACTCGTAAATATACGTAGTTCAAGTCCAAAGTGAAACAGATTTAGATTCTTATCAGAATGGTCGTATTATTCCGTTCAATGCCGCGTACTCAGATATAACAATATTTTTCGATATTATTCTTTCAACTGCTATCTTGACAAAGATTTGTGACAATTATATTTATCATTAAAATATCCACAACTATCTAAAGATAGGTCAACGTTTGACCACTATCACACCTGCCTGATGGTAAGTGACGATGTGGCCTATGATATAGCACGCTTTCCTAGAAAAAACCCAGTCACTCGCTACATGAAGATCCCCAAATTGTATCCGTGATCGAACTACGCCTGTCTACAATTCTTTAACTCACAGAAATATATTAGAGCTTCAACAACTGTTTGTAATGGCGGCCGCTATTTTCATACTCCCTCATAAATACCCGTTTCTAATCCTATTCCTGCTTGTTATACTGCACATCCGTCTTTATCCATTCGTCCTTTATATTTAAGAAAGATTTTCACGCCTTCGACATCTATCGCGTATTTCGATAGCGTCATCGAGCAGCGCGCTTATTGGATGCTGATGACGTGATCACCTACGATGCAGAAGGCGAGAGGTCGAGCACTCGTAAGAACTACGCACACACGTTAACATATCAGTCAAAAGACCCTACTTACTCTTACACGGTTACTCTACCACAAATCAAATTCTGCGACAAGAAATATCTATTTTATATAATAAGAACCTTACCTTTCCAGTAGTCTGTTGGTACAAGTTGAAGAACTGCCTGAGTTCGTCCTCGCTGGCCGCTCCAGGCTTGTCTATCTTGTTGCCGAGGATCAGCACGGGGCAGTTGCTGAGTGTCTCGTCCGTCAGGAGGGAGTCTAACTCCGCCTAGATACGTAACATACATATTAGATTAGACCAAAAAAAGCCTCATTATTACTCAATGTTACGTTTTAAAACGATTGTCCTAACCTAAGTATACTATAAGTCTTGAGTATTTAAGATTGTTGATTATTACTAGCGCTTTAAAACAGTAACGAAATATTACCATTGATAATATATTACTTTGTAAGGATCTGATAAATTTGTACTTGGGTCTTAATAGAATCTCAGTATGTTGCTTACAACAAACGTCACAAGTTGACCTGAATCTTGACAGCATTCTTTCCTCAGATAGGCATATCTTGATTAAAATCAATGCATGTTACCCATGTTTTTCACTGATAATATGTCTGACTGCCGTACTCAGAGACTTGCCTAATGGAAATCATTGCCACATTTAGGGTCGTAGTACACATATCAACTCGGAAACAGATCGTCACCGTATGGCCTCGCCATCAACCTAACGTAATCACGATGCCAAGCGATCAGCAGCTCCGAATCAACTCGGCTACGGCTAGGGCGGGGTGCCGCCGCGCGGTGAGTTAGTATCTGAACGTGAAGTGTAGACGAAGAAAGGCGCAAGCTAGGGTACGGAGAGTCGTAAGATAGCTTACGGTGAGACGTAAGCGCGGGAACGGCAAGTCGACCGTACCGCAGTTCGTGAGCTTGTCCCGAGGCGAGGCAATTACGTTACGATTCCGATTAGTGTGCGTTACAGTAGGGAGTTTCATACAAAGAATACTGAACTGCTCGAATTGATACGTTTACATTCAGTTTACGAGTTGATATGTGTGCTACGACCTTTACGCTGACGTTGAATATCACTCGCAAAGGCGAGACAAGGTATTCCTTAGCTTAAGTTTGCACATGTCTGAGTACGGCAGTTAGTGAGTATATTTTGAGTAGTTTCTGATATGTTGTACCTTAGACTCGGGCAAACGTGCGCGGTCGCAGGCGTCGACAAGGAAGACGATCGCGTCGACTGCGGGGAAGTAGTCGCGCCACACGCGCCGCGCCTGCTGATGCCCGCCGAGGTCGAACGTCGTGAAACGCATACTGCCTATCGACAGCTCCTCCGATGCTGAAGACAACAAACATAAATCAATATAACTAAATTACTTAGATTACTATTAAACTATTTAGTAATTAAGATCAGTTTTTTTTCATAGTAATACAATTTAAAAAAAAATACAGCGTTTATCTCAAAACTCCTTTTTCGAAGATACTGTGTTCATAATTTACATACCTAGATTTTGTGTTAGTTTTTATTTTTTCTAATTTTTTTTGTTTGTTTTCATAATTCAGAACTATCGGTTTTGACAGTTTTGTACCTCAACGAGACCCTTTTGGGGTCACTTGGTCATCTGTATGTCTGTTTTTTAGTAATCTGACTTATTAGAATAGCTTTTATTAGACAAGCACAAGCCGAAGATCGTGCGAAGTGGAGGCTTAAAAGCAGGAAAGCGGACCCCGGGCTCCCGAGAGAGATGCAACTGGGAACATCGCTCGGATGATGATGAGACAAGCACAAGACGCTTGTATAATACACGCTTAAAAATATAAGTTGTAGACATTGTAATATACATACTTGGATGTAACGTAGGCACATGCTGCGCCAGTCTGTCATCCTTGAGCATGTGCAATAGTGTCGTCTTCCCCGCATTATCCAGCCCAAGGAACAGAAGCTTGCCTGATTTCTTCCATAAACCTAAACAAAAATCACTTACATTTATAATTTGTGATAACCTTACATAAGCAAATAAGCATTACTAATTGTCCTCATAATTAGCAATGCTTATGTACTGTGAAGGTATAAATATTATCAGACATACAACGCCATCTAGCCCCAAACTAATCAACTAGGCTGGCAACTGGATACCAGAAAACGGACAAAATAATTTTAATACTTTTCTTTAATACATACATATTACTAGGCTGCGCTCTGCGGTTTCACCCGCGTTACTCCCGATCCAGTGGGAATATCGGGATAAATTAAGATGTAAGCTATCCTATCTTTCAAGTTGGATCAAACTGCACACGGTGTGAAAATAGGTTATTAAGTAGTTTAGGAGTCCATCGCGCACAAACAACATGACACGTAATCATAGTCACTATCATCACTACAAATACATAGTATAAAACAAAGTCGCTTTCTCTGTCCCTATATCCCTTTGTATGCTTAAATCTTTAAAACTACGCAACGGATTTTGATGCGGTTTTTTTTAATAGATAGAGTGATTCAAGAGGAAGGTTTATATGTATAATACATGCATAATATAGCCGTGCCAAGCCGGAGCGGGTCGTTAGTTTATATATATTAGATAAATAGAAAAACTAGTAGATGAGAGATGTGACCTTCTTAGTTTCGATATCTCACAAAAGAGCCATTTGAAAGAGGCTTTACCCGATCTTGCTTTTCAAAAATCAATAGAAAAGCTTTCTAAGTAAGACATTTTTGGTTTGAGCAGTGCGTTGATATATTAGTTAGGACTTTGAATTTTATGTTTATTAAGATAAAATGTAGCACATCATTGAATATGTCTCAAATAAAATGAGACATCAACTTCAATTTAATGCATTGATTTACCCCATTTCTGGCACCTGTTAACTACATGTTTGATAGTAACAAGTGTGGCATATAAATGGGGGGCACAATAAGTCTTGAGACTGAGCGGTATTGGCGTAGTGCTAGATACCTAGATAGGTCGTGAGTTCAAATCTCGCACGTACACCAATGAATCTTTTCTTAAGAAAAAATTATGTGCGCTTATTGACATAGCTCTACGGTGAAGGAAAACATCGTGATGAAACCCGCGGCTTAGTTGGCTCCAGAAGTATTGACAAGTTCTCTCCTCTGGACATGGTCGACTAAGCTGAGAGGGTAGTAAGTCTACTCCATCCTCACGCAAAAAGGACCCAATTAAAAAGGGTCTAATTGCGGAAAACAAGCTATATACAAGTACAAGTCTTTAGACTCATATAATTGACTTCTATAGAACTAAGGATGTCAGTCTTATAAATTAAATTTCAATCTAGATTAAATTAATGTAAGTATGTAGGTGATTTCATTAATTTAGGTTTTTATTATTTAATTATTGTTAATAAGAATATTTTGTTCCGCTGTCAATGTAAAATAAATTAAACCTCAATGAAAAACAAAACCAACCAGATTTATTATAAACTGTCAAATATATTTTGGACTAAATTGCTGTAAATCTCCATTTTACTAAACTTTGATTTCCTCCATACATTTTAAATCGAGAACAGTTAAAATCGAATTTCAAATTGCGTAAAAATATAATGTAGGTATAAAATATCAAGTCTATAAAAATCGGGTATTGATATGCCGGACTGCCGAACACAGGGTTGTGGGTTCGATTCCCGCCTCAGACAAGTATTTATGCTTAAATATTTGTCTGTGGTCTGGTTGTTTCTATGTTTTATAAGTATATATTTACAAAAAAAAGGACTAGATGGCGATGTGTGGAATGTCCTGCAATATTTATTTATTATTGGCAGTTATGTATGGTGAGCCCACCAATGAGAAGGCACAAGAAACTCATGGGGTTTTTTTTTCATGTGATCACGCTCACAATGGTCATTATTACAAATACTTATTTGAAAGTATTATTTGAAATGGAGCAACTAAAGTCACGTCCATGGGTTCTTATCATTAAGGTAAGACGAAGTATCATAGTACGCCTTACTGCACAATCTATGCTTTATAAAAGTTTTGAACCTGTTAATGGACATGTCATATACATCTTTATGTAATTTATTATAATAGAGCACACATGTACTATTAAACGACCGGATTTCCGGAGCCTACTACCGGGCACGGTCAGTTCATCCTTATTTCTTAAGTTGAAATTATGAATATCGCTGTTTTTACGGAAAATATCAGGATTTTTGTGAACGTAGAGCAAGTTTTCATAGATATATTGTGAATAGAGCGTTAATATATTTATCTCTTTAAATTTTTCTCTATTTATTAACTTTGTTAATATCCCTTTTTAATTATAAAAAACATAGTTTCAGGTCTTAAACAGTTTTTAAATCTTAACTTACTGGAAGTGAATTAATAATACTAATTAATATAATTTGTACTTCAATCTATTTTCAACTAAGCATGATGTGCATTATTTGTGTGTTAAAACGTATGAACACAGTAGCATCTTATAAAAAAAATTGTACCTATATTTTTTATTTAATCTAGCAATGTATAAAAACAAAGTTACTAATTTTATTGTTGAAACATAAGGCAGTGAACCTGTTTAGATAAACATAGATAAATATGTCAATGAATGAAATATACCTATTTTTTTTATTGGGTGAGATAAAGTACGTAAGTAGTCTATCGAAAGAAATAACTCTTTGTATTTTAGAACTATAACAAAATATATTTTTTTTGCAAAATAAATGACTCATGATTTTATTAAGAATTCGTCAAATTATTGAGAACCAGCGACCCGCCCTGGCTTCGCGCGGCTATATTATGCATGTATTATACATATAAATCTTCCACTTGAATCACTCTATCTATTAAAAAAACCGCATCAAAATTCGTTGCGTAGTTTAAAAGATCTAAGCATACATAGGGACAGACAGCGGAAAGTAATTTTGTTTTATACTATGTAATGATCTATCATTACATAGTATACATAATTTATGAGATAGTTTAAATTTGTGAACATAAGTAAATAATATACCTAACTACTTCATTAATAATATGCGGAAATATACAGACAAGGTCAGACTCTTTATTTACCTACAATTTAAGCTTTACCTCAGAGTTAGCGCAACTTGGGAGATGGGTACTGTTTTTTTTTCTATTGTCATAACAAAATGATGTCCACCAACAACTTACCAAGGAAACCAAGGACTCCAGTGAACCAATCCAAGATAAACATATTGAATCTGGAAAACAAGTAGGTTCAACTTATTACACCTCAGAGCATCTTTTTCTTGCCTCACAAAGACAGGATGAGTAATGACTTGCAAATAGAATGTTATCTATTACGTCGTATCTTTCGTACAAATCGTTAGCGAAATATCTCTGACACACTACTTAGTCTAATGCACACGCAATATGAGAACTTCATAAAAACGTAGTAAAAGATGTTGAGTTGAGTAACATCAATGACAGAACCTGGGTGACTTGGAGTTGAAACTTTGAACTTAAATTGCGATATTTAGCAGACATAATACTCACTTTATTAAATTGAACTAGATTAACTAATGCTAAAGGTAGGTTTATCACAATATTTCACACTTATTTCACTATGTTACGTCGCTAAAACCGACGATTTTTCTCAGCAAAAATGGAATAATGAAGTTGGCAATGACGTGACGTACGCTATTTCCGGATGCTGTCATTCAGTGAAAAAAAAAAACAATCAGTAGCGTTCACAGTTCACGGGTGCTATGTTCAAAAAAGGGTAAAACACAGAACAGAAAAAATATTCAAAGCAGAGCTCAAAGATGACGAAGAAAGACGGTGACGATGACGTATAGTTCAAAGCCAGTTCAACCGCAGCGTAGGCAATTTTATCCACAAAAAAAACCGCAGATTTGTTAGAACATTTTACGATTGTCTCTTATTTTTTTTATGAACGCATCCATTAATAATCAGCATTGCCAGGAGTTTTGATTTTTTATTTTCTACCAAAATGGTAGCGTAGACCGAAATCCCAATTCATGGTTGAAGGTTCTCTACAACTTTACATGCAGATTGCTGCAATAACTAACCTCTAGCACAAAACTCTTCAAACCAAGGAACTGGGTTTTTATGGTGGCAAAATAACGGATAGAATACTACCACTACCTACTGTATGTCATTTTTAATTTTGTAAATTGGTACTTTAATATATATTTTATTTGGTAGAATTTAATTCCCAGATCTTGGCAACATCTTCAACCAAATATCTTTCTTGTTTTTGACAGCTTTTAGCCCAAGGTATATTTCCAAAAAATGTGTAAAAAGTGGCGAATAATGTAATCTAACGCATAAAATACTATATCCTTTACATGCAACAACAATTTCTTGAAATATCTGTCCACTTTCGGTGAAAAGACTGGGTGGATTAAAGTGATTTTTTAAGGTTACAAGTTGAAGTGTCTGAAGAAGTGTTGTTATTTGCAGGCTAAACCATGGCCCCGAGGAAAAACAAAGTTCAAAAAGAGGAGGTGCAAGTGACCCTCGGTCCGCAGCACTTGGTGGGCGAGACGGTGTTCGGTGTTGCTCACATTTTCGCCTCCTTCAATGACACATTCGTACACGTTACTGACTTATCCGGGAGGGAAACTATTGCCCGGGTCACCGGAGGGATGAAAGTAAAGGCCGATCGTGATGAGGCTTCTCCCTATGCCGCTATGTTGGCCGCTCAGGTATGTTTACATTTCGTCGCTTCTTGTTTGCAAAAATCTCAATTGTAGACTGTAAAGAGATTTGAGGTTATGTTGTTGATTTTATACACTTAGTATCTATTGCTAATTTTTTTTTTGTTGTAATTCTTATAGTTCTCGTTCCAAAATAAACCGTAGAAAATAGACGTTATTTACTGCATTCTTTTTATAGGATGTCCACCTGTCTAAATTTTATTAGAAATATCAATACATAGCTAGGGAGAGGGTTAGATTGTCTCTAAAATACCTATCTTATTTTTATAGTGCACTGCAATTTATACATTTAAATTGTGTTTAAAAATGGTGTTATAATTTCAGGATGTTGCTGAAAAGTGCAAGAACCTGGGTATCACAGCCCTGCACATCAAGCTTCGTGCGACGGGTGGTAACAAAACCAAGACCCCTGGTCCCGGTGCCCAGTCTGCGCTTCGAGCCCTCGCTCGCTCCAGTATGAAGATTGGTCGCATCGAGGATGTGACTCCTGTGCCCTCTGACTCCACCCGCAGGAAGGGAGGTCGACGAGGTCGCCGTCTGTAATCTGTTAGTTTAAGGACACTGTGGACTTTGAATAAAGGAGTTTACGGTAGTTTTGTCTATTATTTACTTACATAAATTAGAAGGCACTGAAATCTGACAGCCTATGCAATGTCCACTTTGATGCATTGATTACCCACCGCACTAAAGCCTAGTTCGCATTAGGCTAGTAATTTAGTCGAGTAGTGAGTAATTTAGTGGCTAAACGTGTCCGAACACCAAAAATTTAGTTGAGTTGGTTAGTAAGTAATTTAGTCTAGTCGATCCATTTTCTATTTTATTAGGCGAGTGGAGAGTAGCACGCCTCCCTGCTCACTGGCTCACCGGCTAAACAAGTTCGAACCTCGAATTCATCACATCGTTGCATATCTAATTATATAGGCCAATAAATATATTGCAAATGGGTTGCCTAAAAAATTTTAGTCCAGAATGTATTTTTATTTTTTGTTTTTAGACTTCACTGGTTTGGTCAATAGACAAATTCCGTACCAATGAAATACTTAATCTTTATTTAAACTTTACTTTAATTCATTAACCAGACCAGTGCAAATAACTAGTATCGATTTACCTGCCTACCCACGAGTTGTGACAAGAGAAAATAGGCAACCTTATGTTTGCATATTCTATAGAGCTTCATATTTCTATTGTTATGGAATTTGTCTCTTAAACAAGCCAGTAAAACGGTTAAAAAACAAAACAAACAATTAAATTGTTATTTAATCATATTCTGGACTGAAATTTTTTAGGCAACCCATTTGCAATATATTTATTGACCTATTTAATTTGATAAAATACTTTTCATCCATTATACAGCTCGATGAAGGTCGTCCTTAAAGGGATCTCCGACTATGTAAAAAGTACTAGGCAATCAGAAGTTAGTAGAAGGTACAAATCACACTAATCTTCGACCATTTGACGACCCAGTTGGCACAATGGTCACCATGCCGGACTGCCAAACACAGGGTTGCGGGTTCGATTCCCGCCTCAGACATGTATTTATGCTTAAATATTTGTCTGTGGTCTGGTTGTTTCTATGTATATATTTACAAAAGAAAAGTATATAAGTAGTATATCCGTTGTCTAGCACCCATAACACAAGTCTAGTTACTTAGCTTGGGGCTAGATGGCGATGTGTGGAATGTCCTACAATATTTATTTTATTTTATATTTCTACCTCCATGCACCTAATACGTCATCTCTTCTCCTTAAAAGTATGTGATGGCCATGAAGGAATTGAAAATAAAAGCCTAAAAATAATAATAAATAAACATAAAAATAATCTTAAATTCTTAAAAACCTGCTCAAAAAATATTAGTTTTTTTTTTGCTGTTTTTAGTATTTGTTGTTATAGCGGCAAAATAAATACATCATCTGTGAAAATGTCAACTTTCTAGCTATCATGGTTAATGAGATACAGCCTGGTGACAGACGGACTGCGAAGTCTTATTAATAGGGTCCCGTTTTTACCCTTTAGGAACGGAACCCTAATAAAACTAGAAAAATAATTAGATATCTGACAGTTTTTTTATAGGATACCCTTTACTGAGTTCTGATTGCCTGGTACTTAAAGACCAAATTACTATCAAACAATTTACACGGTAACGGAAAGAGAGCAGTTGAATAGAGAGAGATAGCGTTATAAATGTAATTGTATACCTTTTACTGACTTCTGATTGCCTAGTACTTACAGACCAAATTACTATCAAACAATTAACACAGTATTTTAACGGAAAGAGAGCAATTGAAGAAAGAGAGAGATAGCGTTATGAATGTGATTGTATACCTTCTACTGACTTCTGATTGCCTAGTACTTACAGACCAATTTACTATTCAATAATTTACACGATAAAGGAAAGAGAAAAATTGAAGAAAGAGAGAGAAAGCGTTATAAATTTGATTTTATATCTTCTACTGATTTCTGATTGCCTAGTACTTTTTACAGACCAACGACTATTTTATAGAGGAAATGGTTGACTAAGCTGGTATTATATGCACGGAGATGTTGATACTACTGGCGAGTAGTTTAGAAGGAAAAAAAATCCCTACGACACTACCGGTAGTGTCGACTGGTAGTGCGGTGGGTAGGTAGTTTATAAATAAAACTTGCTTTTGGGGAGAACATTGTATGTTGATATTTATTGATATATTAATTTCAGTTAAAATAAATATTCACTTTGAAATATAGCTACCATATAATTATGTCTAATTAAATTAATTAATAAACACTTGATAATTTACAGACATTAAAAACATGAAATACCTACAAGATTTGCTATACGTGACAATAAGTATAAAACCACATTGAAATATTTCTATAAAATTATTGCACATTTAATTAGCTTGGTTCACACCGGCCGATCCACATTTCAACTTATAGAACAAACGAATACTTATCTTCATTCGTAAAATCGCGCTCTTCTGCCTTCCAGGCCTCGCGCTTCACTGACTTAAAGGGCCTTTGAGCATAGACAAAAAGGATCAGCATCAAAGACCGTCTTTAAGAGGAAAGGGTACCGGGGGCTTTTTCCATACAACTATTACAAACATAGTCGACTATTTTCTCCCTGGATAATGACACTACAGCAAATATTTTTGGTGCATTAAACTTATGACTGCCATGACCATTGACCATGCCCCTATTTTTGTTTTTATTATTATTTTTATTTCTATGTTATTTAGAAAATGAAAAAAACCAAAACATAGGGGCATAGTCATGGCAGTTATTGGTTTTATTGCACAAAAATATTTGTGCTAGTGTAATTATCCAGGGAGGAAACAGTCGACTACGTTTGTATGGAGAGAGCGCAGGTACCCTTTCACCTTAATGCAGCAGGATCAATCATTTATAACACGAAAGACACGTCATAATTACATTGAGATGGGTTACGATTCTGCCTCGAGCAATTGGAGTGATGAGAATCTTCCGGTGTGAACCCAGATTGTGTTTTATGTGATTAGTAAACAATGTGAGACGTCGTAATACATTATTTATTAAATATTTTGTGAAGATTATAAAATTTACAAAATCAGTTTAAAATTGCCCTATTATTATCACAACAATGCTTTGTTTCTGTTCATATTTCAGTTACTATTTTCCAATATTTTTCTATTTTTAAAGCTATAAATTCAAAATAATAGTTTCAGTAATAGAATACCGAAATATTTGTGATTAATTCCATAATAGAGCACTTTTTAAAATTAGCTCTGTTATATTTTGTAATAATGAGATCATTAAAATACGAATATAATAATAAGCACACATCAGAAAGTTTGCTCCTTGAGCCCCCTATGCACCTAACATGTAGAATACACTTTACAATTTACCACACACATCAATATTATTTTATAAATATAAACTTGTCTTTATATTAAAGTCCTTTTTACATAGGTACCTAGTTATATAAGAAGAAATACATAAACACTATACAGACGAAAATTATGCAAGAACACAGCAATTTAGGTAAAATCAGTCAACAAAATTGTTTACAAAAAATATGAATGATAAAAATTTAAAATTTCAACAACAATAGTCTAAACTTTGTGCCATTAAATATATTAAACGATATTTTAACTAGAAATTATAATATAGTATTTCGATATTATTTTCTACGAATATAACGTAACGTAATCGAGACGGGAGTGCTAGCGCTCGCCATCCGTGATAACTAAATAAACTAAATGGACGAGATTATCTTTAATGGCACAAGCGACTCGGGGAAAGTTGGTTTCCGGGCCGTCTCTACAGGGTGATGGTTCTAATAACTATATCGACACGAGTCTGTTTGTATGCGAGTATATCGGACTGAGAGAGGTGAGGCGGAAGATGGATTAAGGTGGCGCGCTAGAGGCGGGCAGTGGGGCGCGCGCGCGGCTTGCGCTAGAGCGCTGTCTTGAGCCGTAGTTTCTTGAGGCGGCCGTCGCGATCCGGCGGCGGCGGCGGGGCGGGGCGGCGCCTGGTCGTGCTGAGCGCTGCCAGCGTGCCGCCAGCCACCTCCTCCCACGTCGTGCCCTCCGACGACGAGGAGGAGGCGGGCTGCGTGCGACGCGGTCGCCACGTGCGAGCGTACGACCGCGTCCCCACCTTGCCCGCTGACGCTGAGGAAGCGTCCGCTTCGTCGGCGGATCGGCGCGAGGCGCGAGTGCGAGATCCCACCTGCGTCTTGCTCCCGTTCGGCTTGCGAATCGCGAGCACGTTGCGCCGCTTCGAGGCGAGAGTCTTCGGCTTCGGCTCGGGGTCGGCGAGGTACCGTGCACGCTGCCGGCCCGCACCCGCTGGCGCCGCCTCATTCCGCTTGGCGAGCTTGAGCGCCATGTCGATGAGGTCGCGCGAGTGCGCCGCGGCCGGCGCGGCGTCGCTCTTGGCACCGACGTAAGTGTTCTCCTTGCGCTCGTCGGTCACCTTGCCCTTGGAGCGAGCGTAGAGCGGCGCACGTACCGGCGACGACGTCTTCGGCCGCAGCCGCGACATTGTCAGCTGCAACATGAGGAACACGAGTCACTCTACCGTTCGACGGTCTCCAACCTCACTACGATCATACCAAACGAATAAACCTTATACCCGGTTAGTTAATTAAAGTTCGAATGATTGTTATTAATTCGATTCGGACAACACGATTCACTCGTTCTTACCCCGGAGACAAATAAGTAACTGTCGTTTGAGTTTATTTAGTAGGTTTACACTGAAAATTAAAACAATATTTTATTATCGATGATATTATGAGGCACGTTATCACGAGTATGTGCGCTGATGATTTGTGCTATTTGCCACCACATTTTAGTCATTTAATTGTTACTTTTAGCAATAGTAGTGAATGAAATAGAAGGAAAGAAAAATTGAACAAAAATATACAAAGCATGAAAACAATAACATGTCACTAAGTCCAAGAGGAAACAAATAATTCAATGTAAGTAACTTTCTATTTTCTTTATAACACTGAAAAATAAAAACATTTGCACAAAACACAAAATATGGTGCCTTCCAATCCTAGATATATCTAACAAAAATTTCATCTGAGTAACAAGTTGAAGGGCGTAATACGATATAGACCTAATTGTGGTAATTACGTTTCACCTTCCTCTGTCTACAATAATAGCAGAATAGTTAGTTAGAGGATATACCTCAAGGGGGCCGTCTGCTGGCAGTGAACTTATCCGTCTAACTTTTTTTTCCATCTTCCTATCTGCGATCGGTCGAGAGACCATAATCTGATGTTGTGAGAGTCGATGTTTTATTAAAGGTCAACATTTTACCTGTGGGCGCATGGTCCTGGTGTGAGCTCGGAGCCAGTCCCTGACAGCGGTGAGGTTGCGGTGCTCAGAGCAAGGTATGCGCGAGTTGGGGTGTTGCCCGGTAAGGTCCAGGATCGAAGCACCGAGAGAGCGACCAACCTACACACATTTCATATTATTTAATTTACAAAAATACATAGGAGAGACAGGTCTAAGTATTGTTAAGGTGTTTCTGTGCTTAGGAGACATATAAGGGTAGAAATATCTCTAGTAAAACATGCGTTGTGCCGCTAAGTGCGTCCGTAAGTCGCGATAGTACTAGAGCTTGCAATATTGTCGACTGCTCCCACTGATATTCGACTTTACAAACAATCGTAGCTAATTAAGCACCTACCATAGCTTAGTATTAACTTTAAATACTGTGTTTTGTACAATTAGAGCCTTAATTCTGTAAGCTCACTTAACGTGTATCATGTGTAACACGGTAAAATATTTTAACGAATATTTACTTAAAAAAATGACACAAAATAGTCCATACAGCGCTGTACACTATACACTCTCTCTGTGTACCGCACAGCGCTTTAGTAGCATTTGTATTCCATTTATATTTTCTTGGAAAAAAAACGAGATTGCTGAAGTAGTATTTCACTCACGATATCAAATAGTCATACGGAATAGTAGCCCTGGTGGACTTGTTCTATAGAAAAATAAATACTATATACAAAAAAAGTGATATTTCTACGTGTGTGTAGTGCTTATAAAGCAGTGGTTCTTACAAATAATCTGGATATTTTTGAAGAGATAATTTAATAAGAAGCTCTACATCGAACTACTAGTTATATGATAACCAGCTCCTTATTTCGAAGTAATAAGAATAATTTCGGTGACAATTTCAATAATATTTTGGCACTGAAAGAAAGAGAGCGTGCAGTGACCTCACATAAAAACTGTACATTAAATATACCTTAACATATGGGTAAATTAATAATACATTTCAAACTATGCGACAAACCTGTCCAGGGTTAATCTCTTCGAAAAAATCCAGATTCTTTGCGCGACTCTGTTTAACCTGAAATAGTTTTACTTCTTCAAATTCTAAAGGCACATTCAATAGAACATTTCCGATCGATCAATTTCCATAAACTAAATACCCATAGGTACAACTAAAATATTTCATATACTCACGCGTCTACGCAATTTATTACTTACTGAATTAAAACAGCAGCATTTTGAACTGGAACATAGTTTAACAAAACCCGAGCGGCGTCTATGACGAGTTTAAATGATTTTCTAACAAAAACACTAACCCCCTTATTCCAAAACGAGGTTTAAGGATAGTCCGAGATGTGGATTTAAACTTAGATTTAGACACAGATTTACTCGTGAACTATATTCTAAACACTATCCCTATAGATTATATAGGGAACTATAGTCTAAACACTATCCTCAGAGATTATATAGGGATAGTGTTTAGACTATAGTTCACGAGTAAATCTGTGTCTAAATCTAAGTTTAAATCCACATCTCGCACTGTCCTTAAACCTCGTTTTGGAATAAGGGGGTAACTATCTATATATGTCATCAACTGAACCTACCGAACTATACCACACTATATACGGCCACAGGTGCACAAAACAAACCTGGAAGGGGTTTACCTCTTCGAATATGTGAGGGGTGTATTTAGGTGGGGGCGGGGGGGTGCCCACAGTGACAGTGGCGCCCTCTCGGGCTGTCGGCGGGAGTACGTTGACGAGGCGGCCCGTGTTGTAGTTGCACTCGAGCGTGTAGGAGCGGACGAGGCCGGTCGCCTTCAGCACCGCCACCCGCCCCGAGCCCTCGCGCGACATGCCATCGCGGCGGTCCCTGTGGAATGACAACATAATTCATAATTATTTATTGATATGGAATCATACAATTTGCATGAAATCTACGTTTGGAACACGCCAATGAGAAGAAAGCACAAGAAACTCATGGGGTTTCTTTTGTGATCATGCTTACAAACGTCAAGATTTCAAATATTTGAAGTTATTATTTGAAATGGAGCAATTAAAGTCACATCCATGGGTTCCCATCTTTAGGTATGACGAAGTATTATACGCCATACCATACCGCACAATTTATGCTTTTGATCCTGTTAATGGACAGTATGGACATGTCATATTATTATGACATGATGATGATGTCTCCTTGACCGATTTCGGCCACAGTGACTATTTCTGGCTACTTATACAGAAGAAGATGACAAGCTTTAATGGTCAGCAGCTCGTCTAATAGTGTGCTCTATGGTGACTGGCGTACCCGATTGCTGCAGAAAAAGTTCTATCGCATATTGGGCACGTAAGCACACCATTTACAGAATTATACGAAATGGCCGAGAGTGGTCTGGCCTTTATCGCGTCTCGTTTGAAGTCTAAATCAGCACATCTGATTCAAAATCAGCGACGTACTGATTAACGAGGTGCCTCCACTCTGGACGTTGGGCTGCCTTCTGCTCCCAGCAAGCTGGCTCAATAAAATAAATAAATATTGCAGGACATTCCACACATCGCCATCTAGCCCCAAGCTAAGTAACTAGACTTGTGTTATGGGTGCTAGACAACGGATATAGTACTTATATTCTTTTCTTTTGTAAATATATACTTATAATACATAGAAACAACCAGACCACATACAAATATCTAAGCATAAATACTTGCCTGAGGCGGGAATCGAACCCGCAACCCTGTGTTTGGCAGTCGTCAATTTTACATAAAAAAAAAACAAAAAAATCTTTTCTCTTTTTAAGGGTAAGTACTTACATAGAATTGGTGTTACAAAAATAATAACTAAAAGATCGCTTTACTTAGTCAATAGGTTATCATTTCATTTTATAGTTCATGTAAGTTGGATAAAATCATGTAAGTTGGATGTCATAAAATATTTAATCAATTGTTCTCGTTATGTATGTTATGTGTTGTGTATACTAACTTGAGATACATGTTCCGTTCAGTAAAGTTGCACGATGAGAAGTGAAAGTGAAGGTTGTTTAGGGACATGATGCGAGGCAGCAGCATGCACTCCACGCAGCTCTCTAGGTCCTCGAAGTGGTTGCCGTACATGAATATACCTTAACACAAACATACTCTATGTATTTTATTTATTTATTAGGTACTAGCGACCCACTCCGGCTTCGCACGGCTATATTATGCATATATTATACATAAAAACCTTCCTCTAGAATCACTCTATCTATTAAAAAAACCGCATCAAAATCCGTTGCGTAGTTTTAAAGATTTAAGCATACATAGGGATATAGGGACAGAGAAAGCGACTTTGTTTTATACTATGTAGTGATGTAGTGATACCTCCTCCTTCGACATGGTGGACCAGTATGACAAAACTCCTTGAGAAGGAGCAATTACCCGGCCCGACAACCCTTGACAGAATGTCTTGGCGCCGTGAGATAAGGAGAGCCGACCCTACTTATAGCCCAAGAGCCCACGACGGCCAGACCTTCGTTATTTTATAAAAGCTGAAAGTTTTTCTATGCATGTCTCCTACACAGGTAAGAACGACCAGCGACTATAGAATTTGGGTTGTGGTTACTTCGGCAGGTAACAGGTAGTAAAGGTGTATAAAATAGTAGCTTAAATTCGTTAAAGTATAAAGCTCAATTTTTTTATATTTTCTTCGGGATAACTTTAGAAATCTCGGTATCCATTGCCGGACACTTATGACAGTTGCTACCCCTGCCAGACACCCCTAAACTTTACTAATAAATTATAATTATACTTTCGTTATAGTATAAAAGCTGAATTTTATATATGTTACTTGGGGACCTATATAAAAATGTTACCCCAATAGCCGGACAGTTTTAATGGTTTTTACATCTTGCCAGACACATTGAAAGTCCGCTGTAGGTGCGAGCGCGAGTGCTTAGTCGAAGGTGATGCATGTTACCAAGCATTATAACCGCAATATCGGTATCAGCACTTCTTATTACTATTTCTGCTGATAGTTGATGCTACATGCATGGTATACAATCTTCGTATCTGCTTCCTCGTGTGCTGAGCATGACACCTCTTCATGAATCCTTGAGACAACCTTGTTGGAATTATCAACAGTGAATGAATGACATTTTCTGAAGTTGATGTATATTCTTTTGTTGCCAATAAATGGCACCACTTCATCAGTAGCCCAATGTGAAATAAAAAAATTATCCAGAGCTTCTTTAAAATTTAAAGTCGACTAAGCACCCTATCTCACTCACACCCGCTTGAACAGTTGTTACGTCGCGCTCGCACCTACAGCGGACTTTCAATGTGTCTGGCAAGATGTAAAAACCATTAAAACTGTCCGGCTATTGGGGTAACATTTTTATATAGGTCCCCAAGTAACATATATAAAATTCAGCTTTTATACTATAACGAAAGTATAATTATAATTTATTAGTAAAGTTTAGGGGTGTCTGGCAGGGGGTAGCAACTGTCATAAGTGTCCGGCAATGGATAGCGAGATTTCTAAAGTTATCCCGAAGAACATATAAAAAAATTGAGTTTTATACTTTAACGAATTTAAGCTATGGGAAGTGATGTAGTGATACCAACAGTAACACACTAATACTAAGAATAAAGAAAAACATAACTGAAATCATATTTAGGTGTGTTTACAAATAATAGGTACTTTGCAGTACTCTTTCAGGTTAACGTTCCAAGCTAATAATACTATTCCTATTGTACTAACGTGAAAGTTTGTGTGTATGTTTGTTACTTTTTCACGCAAAAAGTACTGAACCGATTGCGATTTTATTTTTGTTTTTATTTTATACTTTTGTGTTTTTATGTTACTTTTCTGACTGTCTTGTGTCGATTTATTCCCAGTAGTTCTTTTTGACAGTTCCTTCAAAGGAACTAATGGGACTTTTTCTTCCCATTAGTTCCTTCATGTGTTCGTCCAATGTTTTCTATCTTTCTTTCTTTTCTTTTAATGAAACCTGGATTAACACATGGGCTACTTTTTATCCCGATATTCCCACGGGATCGGCACTTACGCGGGTGAAACCGCGGGGCGCAGCTAGAGCAACGGGTAATGATGATGATGAGCAATGAGTAAAGTAAAATGAGTAACATAATGAATAAACGAGGTACCTTTCTTAGAGGCATGTCCGTGCAAGTCGATGTACAGATACAGTCCGGATTCAGGTTCCTTGACCGTGGTCCCGCTCGGTTTGGCCGCCGGTTTCTGCTTGCGACTGCCCGGTGCTGGAGACTTGGGCTTGTCTCGAGGAGGTGGTGGGGACGGCGGCTACAATAATATAAGAATAATCAATCAAATTATTAAGGTTTTGAGGAAGGGTTCCTATATGAAGAACATTTAAACAAAACGTCCTATCAGCAAAACGGCATTTAAGCAAAACATCCTATTATCAATCTCCATACTCCATGGTCCTAAATTATCTCAAAAAATAACAAATAACAAAATTGGTATTGTTAAGTTAAAAAGCCCGCAAAGACATGGATTGGTATTTACTAGCTAGATTAATGTATTCTAGACGATTCCAGAATATCGATGTTTTTTCTACTTCTAAAATGTCTGAAAAGCCAGATAAATAAAAATAGAACTAAATGCTTACCTAAAATTGCATATCATTACAAAAATCTTTCAGTTATTTTCATCTAGTAGCTAGTGATGTTAAAGTGGAGCTGTTGCTTATCGAGGGATAACTAGTTTTTTATTTTGAGTAAGCCTTTATACAGTTTGTTTTCTTAACTATTTTATTTTTATATTTGGGAGCATTTAAAATCAGCCCTAGGACTATGTACGGATGTGTTCTGAGCGTTGATCTGTTATGAGAGCTCCATCGAGGTTCTCTGCTCACAAGGCATCTTTGCGCGTCGCTGGTTGTAGGTTATGTTTATCTGCAGCTGGGTTAGACTATACGGATAGTTAGATAGCCAGCTTTGGTATCTCTTATTTCCTCCATCACCGCGTTTATGGCCATGTATTAAATAAATAAATAGTATAAAACTGACTGTAGCTTGTGCGTCTCCCGTCCCGTAGGCAGCGTTGGCAGCGGACGTCGGCGACGCGGGCGCAGATATGGTCGACTCACACGGCACACCCACCGACGCGTAGGATGCACTCTCGCATAACTTCTATAACATAACACATAAGATAATTTTAAGCTAGTAATATTATATTATTATACATGGTCATAGAAATTAATTTGGTATAACATGCTGGCCTGCTGCCATACCACATATTATACCATTTCAAAATCTCAATGAAACATGCAACATTTTTCTGAACTATCACAGTATCCTCTATCCGTAGGTACCCGTTTATCGATTCATTACGGGACATCCTGTATATGTGTTAGGGTGTATGTTTGTTACACCTTCACGCAAAAACTACTAAACCGATTGCGATGAAACTCGGTATGTAGATAGTTGGAAACCTGGATGAATACATAGGATACTTTCTATTCCGATATCCCTACGGGATCGGAATAAACGCGGGAACAGCTAGTCTACTGTAATATAATAACGAGGAAAGATTCTTTTGTTTTTTGTTTGTAACGAACTAGCTGTTGCCCGCGACTTCGTACGCGTGGTAGTTTTGTTTAAATAAACACTAAAACCTTCCTTTTGTATCACTCTATCTATTAAAAAAACCGCATCAAAATCCGTTGCGTAGTTTTAAAGATCTAAGCATACATAGGGACAGACAGACAGCAGGAAGCGACTTTGTTTTATACTATGTAGTGATAGGCTTCGAAACTACTGGACCGATTTTGATGAAACTTGGTATGATAATAGATAAAATGATAGGAAAGAGAATGGAAGGAACTTACGATTTCTTCTTGATCGACTTCACTGATAAGGTATCTCTTGAAGCAATTTGTGCAGAAAAATATGTTGTCAGTTTTTTCTGCAGCTTCGGCGTCCTAGAAACGTTGTTCTTAGATTAACAAAGCTATTTTTTTATATCTATACAATGTGTTTCGACAGGGATTACGTAACACGAAAAACGTCCAGACAAACATGCTTTGTTCTAAGACGTTAGGATAAAAAAAATAAATTGGAGTTAAATTCAGATATTTGGAAAATCAGCTGTTTTTGGTAAAAAGTAGTTCAAACTCAACAAAAAACCCCTTAAGGTCAATGACCTCTAAGTCTAAGAAACAGCTGACTATCGACGGCACATGAAATTAAATAAAAAATCTGCTGTCACAACTTCGAGGTTTTTCGAAAAAAGTCCAAATTTTCAAGCTTCAAATTAATACTGTTCGTCAGCAACAGAGAAGCGCTCAAGACAGATTTGGCTGTTGATCTGTTTTAAAGTGTTACTAATTACCCTGCGTGAATTTTCAGTCAACAATTAACAAGAAATAGCGCAGGAAAGGGAGAGATAGAAAACACTCGTTTCAGAGGCCAAGATCCACTTTGGGTCGCTAAGCCAGCGGAGTAAGTAATCGTTAAAAAAATGAATCTTGTAAAATAACTGTAGTTTTACCTTCCGCTCTTGTTCGTCGAGTTTCAGTCGTTGATGTTCTCTATATTCGTCTATTGAAGTAGGCGGGTTCTCAAAGTGACCCTGTATACAATATTGAAAAATATTATGTAAGTATGAATCACTCAATCTATTAAAAAAAACCGCATCAAAATCCGTTGCGTAGTTTTAAAGATCTAAGCATACAAAGGGACATAGGGATATAGGAACGGCGAAAAGTGACTTTATTTTATGTAAGTGCGCGCAAGATAGCGTCTACAATAATACATCTACTATCTTAGATAACCCAGTTGGCACAATGGTCACCATGCCGGACTGCCAAACACAGGGTTGGGGGTTCGATTCCCGCCTCATACATGTATTTATGCTTAGATAGTTGTCTGTGGTCTGGTTGTTTCTATGTATTATCTTCTATACATATAAAGTGCCTTGTCCTGAATGACTGACTGAATGACAACGCGCAGCCTAAACCGCTGATCGTAAAGACCTGAAACTTGGAGGGTGTGTTCTTTAGCGTAGACATCCGATAAGAAAGGATTTTGAAAATTTCAAACTCTAAACAGGCGAAGTAGCGGGCGAAAGCTAATAAGTATATATTTATTACAAATTACAAAATAAAAGTATATAAGCACTTCCAACAGACAGTATATATCTGATAGCGATGTGTGGAATATCCTGGAATATCTATATATTTTATAGCTGCGCTCCGCGGTTTAACCCGTGTAACTCCCGATCCCGTGGGAATATCGGGATAAATTAAGATGTAAGCTATCCTATCTTTCAAGTTGGATTTGATTAAATCGGTTAAGTAGTTTAGGAGTCCATCGCGCACAAACAACGTGACACGTAATTTGTAATATTAGATTATTTATTTACTAGTATTTGCATCAAGTTGTAGACTTAATTGTGTTAAAAAATGTATATAATAGTGCATCACTGACCATGCTAGCGTTGTAGCCGGGCACCATGTTAGCGATCCCTGGCATCGTGTCTTCAAGCTTGCTGATGGCCAGTCTACACGAGCGGCACCAACCCATCTTCACGTTGGTCACGCGCGACTCCTTACCGCACACGGAATTGTCACTGAAAGCAAATATAAACTATTCAGTCAGTCAACACAAACATAACAGAAATACATAATCTGTGAAAATTTCAACTCTCTAGCTATCACGGTTCATGAGATACAGCCTGGTGACAGACAGCGGAGTCTTAGGTTTAAAGATATTTCTCATAAGACAATAGTCACTTAAAATGAGATACAAACATAAAAATAGGTAGTTAAATATTCACCTCTGACGTGTTTAAGTAGGTAGTTTTAATAACAAGTTAATTGAGAAGACAGAAAAATAAAAAGAAGTTACTATTCTAGCTTGGCAATATGCAATTTAAGTTTTCTTTTAAAATATTTACACTATCCGATTCTTTAATATCATCAGGCAGATTGTTGTACACAGAACCGAAATACATAATCTGTGATAATTTCAACGGTCTAGCTATGACGGTTCATGAGATACAGCCTGGTGATAGACAGCGGAGTCTTAGTTATAGGGTCCCGTTATTTTGGGTACGGAAATCCTGATCTCTGATCCTGAATAAAAATCCTTTCTTAGTGATCGATCACTTAGAAAAATAAATGCAGTGCCTTCCGAAGCACAGAGGAGCTTGAGAAAACATTTTTTTTGCCATTTATAGGGTTCCTTAGGGTTTTTAACGGGACCCTATTACTAAGACTCCGCTGTCTGTCACCAGGCTGTATATCATGGACCGTGATAGCTAGACAGTTGAAATTATCACAGATTATGTATATCTGTTGCAATAAATACTAAAAACAGAACTATGAGGGCACAGACAAACATACATCGCGGTCAAAAACATAACCCTCCTTTTGCAGTAGTTGGGTCTGATTCACACTTGGCAGGTTTTATTTAATTAGTTGATCATCCAATTTGAGTAAGACATTTAACCTAGCTCCAATAACGAAGGCGAAAGATGGCTAAAACTACTAAATCTTAATCAACACCACTATTTGTAACCATGTTATATGAAATAAATGAACTTGGTAATCTTACCCGGTGACCGAGGAATTAGACTCCATCAACAGACTGATACTGTTCTTCAGCGTATCCCTGAGCGGTCTGAGCGGGTTGTTCCCAGCCATGTTCAACTCCTCGCTTGTAGATACGTGGACGTTGGACCCGAGACATGTACGTAGCACGGAGTCGGTGAGAAGCGATGTGTCTTCGATGTTAGACTGAGACTTTGATGTCACTTCGCTCGTTTGTGACGGCATTTCTTGTAGTTTCATGTCGTACACCTGGTGGGTGAATATATAGGATTCTTAGAAAGACATCGAGAGTATCATGTTTGGGTTAGTCTCCGAGCGACCCGTCTCCGAGGTCCACACTCTCTAAATTCTCGACCAATGACAACTAAGAATAAATTTTGAATAAAAATACCGTCAGCAAGAAAGTGCTTTACCAATTTTATATCTCTATATATAAAAATCAATTGCTGTTCGTTAGTCTCGCTAAAACTCGAGAATGGCTGAACCGATTTATATGATTTTGGTTTTGACATGTTTGTCGTAGTCCAGGGAAGGTTTAAAAGGTGAGAATTTAAAGATCGGACTTACGCGGGTGAAACCGCGGGGCGCAGCTAGTTTATTATTAAAATTCAAGCATCTTGTTAATAATTATATCTACTAGTTATTTAGCTATCACATCACACACAAAAAAGAGCTTAAATGTTATTATTTTGGCTCTCGTTCGAGTCGTCAGCAAATTACTTGTGACGTTACTGGTGAATAGACTAATGGTCTTCAAATTGAGGTTTTTATAATAATTTACTGTTTTATATACAAAATAAATTATTTTTAAGACTTGTAAATTTTATTTAGGTAGTAATGTAAAGTGCTTAGATAGAATATTATGTAAGTATATATTTTGTTTTCAGTTTGTTTTTGTAAAATCTAAACTTAAGATAAATAAATGAATGAGTTTATTAATGTGAAAGTTTGTGTGTTTGTTACTTCTCTACGTTAAAAATTGAACCGATTTCGACAAAACTTAGTAGATAGGTATGTAGAAGACGCATAAGCCATTCTTCATCCCGATTTACCCCTAGGATTAGGTCTTACTCGAGTGTATCCTAGTAGTTTAAAAAAAATGGTAAAAAAATTAAAAACAAAACTAATTATAAAAATATTATAATAAAAAAACCATTAAAATAAAAATTAAACCAATATCTTACTACTCCATCCATACAAGTAAATCCCTAAAAATATATAAAATTCTCGTGTCGCGGTGTTAGTAGCCAAACTCCACCTAAACGGCTAAACCGACTTGTATGAAATTTTTGGAGTATATTGAGAATCGAACAACATCAATTTTTTTCTTTCTTTTTTCGTTTATGTGGTAAAACAACGTTAGCCGGGACAGCTAGTTATTTTAAAGCTTTATCGTGCAGATAAATTTGCCATAAATAAACGTCCATTTAAAACGTTTTTAACAACCGCAACGGGTAGAGCGATGTAGGTCAGTGAATGTAGGTCGCGGATCAAACGTTAAGTCGGTTTTTACTTCCATTCCGTTTCTATTTTATTTGTTAAACGAAGAAGAAAATTCTGTTATTTTAATTTACTTTATCTGATATTCATTGCATGATAAATATACCTTAATATACCATTTGTTATGGACATAAACCCGTCTTCACAGTCAACCCTATGAGATTGCATAGTGCACGCGAACGTATAGAGCCGTAAATAATTAAGTAGAGTGAAGAAAGCAGTACAAAATTGACCAATCATAGGGCCGCATTTAGGGCAGTACGTTAACTTATCCAAGAGCAACCTAAGTACCTACTGTTTGTGAATTCGGGCGTTAGCATTTTAAACTGACATGGTTAGTTTCAGTACTAATATTGGACTTTTCTTCTGAGTAATGCCAGATGACTAGCTTTTCACCGACGACTACGTTCGCGTAGGGGTTGAATTTTTCGAAATCCTTTCTCAGCGGATGCATAAATAGCGTGTCAAAGAATATCTAATGGCAAAAATTACTTGTTTGCAAGGTTAGGTTCTTGAAGTTCCTATATGGCATCAGATGCTGATGAAGAAAATGAAAAACGCGTGACTTTAAATGCTTATAAATCTTTTTTCCACATTTAGTTCACGAAGTAGATAAATTTCATTGTAATCTAAAAAAAACATTTTATTTTTTATTTGTTTATATGCTCGAGTATTGCCTTGCCATCATTATTTTTAGCCCGATCCGCTTGAGCTATGCGTCGATACATCAGTCAGTCAGTCAAGAGTTTGAATTTTACTCGTATATTTATAGCCGCCGCGAGTCCATTCTAATCAGGTTGTAATGTTTGGGACACGTTTTATAGATGAAGTAGGCTTGTCCAACACGTATACCACCCTCCTATCTATGCCTAATACCTATTTTTTAAGACGCTTCAAAGTGATGTAATGCATTGCATGATTCCTATTGAATAAATAATTTTGACTTTGACTCTCAATTTAGTCGACCGTGTCCACATGAAAGAACTAGGCAATACGTTTGGAGTCAACTAAACCGCAGGTTTCAATTCCAGTCGGTCAATGGATTTTTAGGTACTAAAGTTCTTCAAAAACATAACTTTAGTATTTGAAATGGAATTTGCAATTCTCCTTTCCAATTAAGATATCAGACTTTATGGTTGATTAGTTCTAATACATTAACTAATATATGGAACTATCGTACTTGAGATAAATGAAATGGTATCAGTTAGGGATTTTCCGCTATGGTTTTTGTTGATATCGTACCATTGGCTAGTGATATAACGTCATACATTATGTATGACTAGTGGTGCCTTGCAGCTACACTCGCGTAAGTCGCGATCCTGAAGAACACTGGGATGAAGAATAGTTCTGGCCGGCCGGGATTCGAATCCACGACCTTCAGAATGAAAGTCGAAGTATCTATCACATGGCCAACGCCGCTCTTCGATGATAATTAAAGCCCCGAAATGAATCTTATGGGTAGTTTTTTTCACATATCATTTTTTTACTTACAGGTCAGCGTTTGACCACTATCACTTTATATTGAACAACGGAAGAAGCAAAGCTTAAGCTGTGGTTGATGCCTTGACAAGGCATTACGGAACCAATGACGAGTTTTAAAAATGAAGATAACTGCAAATAATGACTACAGAGCCTGCAGTGATGTCAGGGAAACTATGGAGCACATCTTGTGTGAATGCGACGTCTTAGCAGCAACGCGTATGAGGCACTTTGGGAATGCGTATCCTAAACCGGAGGAATATAGGTTTCTTCCTGTTAGTGGATTCACCGCGTTAATCGACCGCTTTTTCAAAGAGTAAAAAACATTAAGGTAGAGGTTAACACAAAAGATCCCACTGGGTTGAAGTGTTGCTGGCTATGTCAGCCCCCAATGTAACATAAAACATTAAGGTAGAGGTTAACACAAAAGATCCCACTGGGTTGAAGTGTTGCTGGCTATGTCAGCCCCCGATGTAACATAAAACATTAAGGTAGAGGTTAACACAAAAGATCCCACTGGGTTGAAGTGTTGCTGGCTATGTCAGCCCCCGATGTAACATAAAACATTAAGGTAAGGGTAAACACAAAAGATCCCACTGGGTTGGAGTGTTGCTGGCTATGTCAGCCCCCGATGTAACATAAAACATTAAGGTAAGGGTAAACACAAAAGATCCCACTGGGTTGAAGTGTTGCTGGCTATGTCAGCCCCCGATGTAACATAAAACCACCATCACACCTACCTAATGGTAGGTGACGATACGGCCTAAGATCTAGAACGCTTTCCTAGAAGATACCTATTCACTGATCAGTAGTAAAATTGAACGTTAACAAAAAGCGTTATTATTGTTTTGTTACCTTGTTACTTTGACGACCCAGTTGGCATAATGTTCTCCATGCCAGTCTGTCAAACACAGGGTTGCGGGTTCGATTTCCGCCTTAGACGAGTATTTACGATATTTGTCTGTGGTCTGGTTGTTTCTATGTATTATAAGTATGTATTTACAAAAAAAGTATATAAGTTGTATATCCGTTGTCTAGCAGCCATAACACAAGTCTAGTTACTCAGCTTGGGGCTAGATGGCGATGTGTGGGATGTTTTGCAATATTTATTTATTTACCTGTTCAGCCAAAAAGGAAGCTTCACCGCTAAGTGATCCAGATTTCTCTCTCTTATCAGGGTGTTTAATGGTTGTCGATGACTTGTTAGCACCGATACCTTTCCCAGTTTTCTCCCGTTTTGTCTCGCGAGTGTAAGCTGAACCGGTCGATCCTTTCTTCTTCTTCGATTCAATTAGCTGTTGGAAACGTTCAACGATGATATAAATTGTGTAATGTAGCATAAACTGGTAAAATATAAATATAAAAGAAGAACCAATACATAGTAGAACTAATTATTTCATTTATTTTTATTTTATTTTATATTTTTTTTATTTGACCTTAGTGACCTTGATCACAAAAAAAAAACCGCGTAAGTTTCTTGTGCTTTTTCTAATTGATTGGCACGTTACGAAGGCAAACATCCTAACTAAGTTGTAAGACGTTTTGATGTGATTCCTAATTAATAAGTTTTGACTTTGACAATTTTCAAACATCTGCTATATGCATTTACTGCTACCTTGGTTGGAATATCTACATTTGTCGGAGTTGTATGAACTTGATGTTACATGAGACATTTCACGATTTACTGCAGCTGTGCCTGATACGGTGTACCAAATTTCTTTTCCTGTGATCACATTCAAAAAGACCAGGAAATAGCTAAATAGTAGGAACTTACCTCAGCACTCTCGCTAATGTTCTGAATACTCCGTGATGTGAAACTTTTGCTGTCCTCACAGAGATCTTCCCTTTCACATCCATAATGATAATACCTATACAACAAAATAAAATCAAATTATATTAGAGCCTGTTAACAACATAAATGGCCTACTACTTGACTCTGTGGCGCAGTAGGTTGCGTGTTCGATTCTCGCCAGGGAACATTATGATTTACAGATACGTATATGTATGTATTTACAAAGGCCAACTCTCAGAAAGTCACACTAATTAGCTCAGCCAATCACAGCAAGGAGGCAACTAAAACGTGAGCGGCTAAAAGATGTAGAGGCCTCACTGGACTTTAAACCATCGCCAGCTTTTAACTAACGTTTGGCATACATCCTTCGAAAATGTATGCTCTCGCGACTCCACGCTGGATAGTCGGTGAAGGCAAGCCAAAGGTGGGCACCGCTTCCGAGGAACGGTGGCTTCCCCCTGGAGCATTTGGAACAGCGGGGTCGCCTCACTTCGCCTTAAGACGAGGTCATTATACTATTTCGGGATTTACGTGGGTGACACTGCTGGGCGCAATAATTACCTTATCAAAGACCTCGAAGCATAAACCGTAGGATGATGAACCAAGGAAGGGCTCAAATACACCCGGTTTAAATTGACCCCCCTTGTATCAGTTCTGTAATGTCCCCTCGCAACGCCATCGGGGTTCAAAAAGGGGATCATTTTGAACACGTATATTTTCCGTAGTTGCATCGCTATGGAGTCGTTCCTTGTCAGTAAGAGGTTGAGAAACCCGTTGAATACGAAGCTCGATGGTGTCTCGCCGGGATGGACACGGGCTGATATGAATATCACCTGAGGAACATAGTTATTTAAATAAGAAAAACAGAAAGCGGGAATCCATTGGACGCAGAGGGTATGCAATGGCTCGCTTTGAAAGTCTTAAGGCTGCCTGTCCAAAGAAGCGGAGCGACTTTTCCACACACAGTTATTAAGGCTACCTGTGCAGTGTCCACAGAAGTGGAGCGGCGTTTCTACATACAGTTATATGTAGAAACGCTGCTCCGCTATCTCGCTCCGCTTCTGTGAACAAGCAGCCTTAGAGGAGGCCTATGTCCAGCAGTGTGCATTCTGTACTTGATATGATGAAGATCAGCCACTGTCGCGAGAACGCCTGTTCGCGCAGTTTTCCATTGATTACAAGGTTCTACTAGTTGGATTTTGATGTAAATTATACCAAGATCTTCAGTTATATGGCCGCAAGCTTAGTTGCTTAGCTTTTAGCTAGATGGCGCTGTGTGTAATTAAATTATACTCTTGTCTGCTAAAATGTCGCTAATGTTTTAAAAGATGTTACCTTCTTGTTCTGGAACTTAAAAGGTCTCTCTTGGTTTTCAGGGAACAAATTCTTGAGCCTTTCCTCCCTTTCGTTCGTGATGCCGTGATGGGATGTTATAGTTAACAAGTCCACTCGCCTCCCTGTGTACAACAATATAACTATTTTATCCGATACTAGCAGCGCTTCGTGGTTTCACCCGCGTAACTCTCGATCCCATTGGGAATTATATGGCGATGGCGATATTATGTTACTTACAATGAATCAATGTGTCCTCATATCAAGTTTAATCATAATCGGTCTGGTAGTTTCGGAGCCTATTCGTTGCAAACAAAAAAACAAAAAATCTTTTCTCTTTATTATATTAGTGTAGATAACGTAGACTAGCAGCGTCCTGTGGAAGCATCTGCTTAAGTCCCGTTCTCGTTTTGAAATATGGGGTAAATAAGCATATAATAATGTCACTCCCAAGAACTTCATGTATCTTCATATCATACCAAGTTTTATCAAAATAGGACCAGTAGTTTCATAGTCTATTCGTTACAAAAAATATTTCCTGAGTATTTCAGTCATGACCGCCGAAACACTACAGCGGCCATGACTGTGATGTGACCATACAATCTGCCTGAAATAATACAAAACCTTGCATGGAGTGAGCTCTCAAAGCATGAACTAAGACGTCACCAATAGTTTTCATGAGACAATAATTCAAATTAATAAAAACCTAATTTCTTTGTTCAATTAATCAAGGAAAAAAAGATAAGTACCTACTTAATTGTAAGAGATACAAAACTCTAAAAATATTTCTGGGAAAACTTGAAACAAACAAATTAAAGTACTATCAATTGATAGAGCAGTAGGAAAGTTCAGTAAAGTTGAACAAACAATTATGTTAGCGATAGACACGCAACGTTAACTTGGTAGTAGGTCGCACGAGGCACGAACGAACGTTTTATACCATGTTCATGGTAACAACAACTTCTCTATAAAATTACGTTAAATATTTTACAAAGGGATTCCATAAAAATAGATTCTGGATTATAAGCTGAATAAAAAAGCATTTTTTAATTTTTTTATCGATTTTTGCGAAAACTACTATAGATTTCCATATTAGTTTAACTGTTTTAATAAAAAAATAGAAATATGACTATCTGAACTTTGTAAGTAGCATGGCTCAGCTGCAAAACGTCCCTTTTACAAAATGTCCCTATTTTAGAATGGCCCTTTAGCAAAATTATTACTTTGTATTAAACTAGCAACCCTCCCCGGCTTCGCACGGCTATATTATGCATGTATTATACATATAAACCTTCCTCTTGAATCACTATATCTATTAAAAAAAACCGCATCAAAATCAGTTGCGTAGTTTTAAAGATCTAAGCATACATAGGGACGGCGAAAAGTGACTTTATTTTATACTATGTAGTGATAGTGAAGTAATTAATAATAATTCTTCTCAGTTTATATTATATTGAGGAAAGATTTTTGGTTTGTAACGAATAGGCTGCTCGCAAGAACGAACACACCCTTTTTTACCCTTTTAGAAGTAGAATTTACTTACGTCCTTAAAGTGACACCTGTGCGAAGATTCAGATTCGTAGCTCTTGTAGTTTAAAATATATCGTGAGGCATATTTTTCTCTTTTTTATGTATAGACTAGCTTTCGCCCGCGTCTTCGTCCGCGTAGGATAGGAATCCTTATCGGATGCCTACGTCATACAAAACACGCCTTCCAAGTGTCAGCTCTCTACGATCAGCGGTTTAGGCTGTGCGTTTATCCGTCAGTCAGTCATTCTTCAATCACAAAGCATTTTATATGTATAGACTAGGTTTTGCTCGCGACATCGTTCGCATAGAAGTCGAAAATTTAAAGTAGATTGGACCTAGGAATCACGATGTCCCATACAAACTTTGCCCGTCTTTCTCACTCCCTAAGGGGTAGAATTTAAATACAAAGATCACACTCTCCAAGTTGCAGCTCTCTACGCTCAGCAGTTAAGGTCGTGCGTTGATCCGTCAGTAAGTCAGTCACTCAGGACAAAGCATTTTATATGATTAGATTTCAGAGATTTCTGGATTAGTCTTTTTATGTCTAGATTTGAACATACCTTCAAGTGAATAAATCAAACACTCCCTATAGTAGTAGATATCGTCTGGCGAATGAGCCGGCGGGAGAGGCAACATCTTTAAGTCGATCGAGTTGAGAGCAATCTGTAGTTCCGCGAACGAGAACGGGTAGGTGAATGCGAAGAAAGTTGTCGCTTTCAGGTTTTCAGCGGTGCGGTACTTGAAGCTTAGAGTAAACGTGTTGTCGTCCGTCTGTTGACAATAAACAGTTTAATAAAGCGGTGTTGGCTTTTTTTTAAGGTTGAGAAATGAGCCTTATCCGTCATCCCGGATAATTTCAGTAGCGAGGATATGTATGTAACTATCCTTGCTGGCATGAAGGTGGTGGGCGGCCAAAGGTTTACCCAATGAAATTCCACCAGTTTCTCTCTCGCCATGATGCCGGAGCTGCGGGAACGTGGTAAATACCTCGACTTTCATTCCGAAGCTCGTTATTTTGAATCGCGGCCAGTCGTGCACAAATGGATTTTTCTTAGGAATTTATGGTGATGTTTTTTTTTAATTTAAAAAATGAGGGTTTCTGCATTTATTTGTAGTAGGTACAGCACACTTATTGCATAGATTTTGGATGAATGGTACAAATGAGAATGAAACTTCCCGTTAATACGACTGGTTGGTGGTATTTTCAAATTTCCAAGTTGCATTTCAGTATTAGTTGTTCGATTGCTTATTATAAGATAGATAGATAACTTTATTTGTACAACACAGGAAGAAACAGATCACGATATACACAAAGTAAAGTAATAGCTAGAAAGTATAAGTTAAACAAATGGGCGGCCTTATCGCTGAAAGCGATTTCTTACAGGCAACCTTTAGATGGAAAAGAACTGAATCAGTTTTTACAGTAGGTTGTGAATAACTTAACATAACTTATAAATAGGTGATGATATAAAATGTTTACATAATTATGGTGATGACTTACTATTTAAAATAGAAAATTTAACTCAATAGAAAGTTATAATCTTAAGAAATAGCATATTTTACATGTTATTTGCTCTGTTTTAAACAACTTTAGTAGGTTTTCAAATATATCTTCAAAAATATTTGGTTTTGTGAGCATGATCACAAAAAAGAAAAAAAACCCTATGAGTTTCTTGTGCATTCTTCTCATTGGTGGGTGCGTTCCTTAAGCACACATCCTTACTTAATTTTTAAGACGCTTCAAAGCCTTTATACTAACCGAATGTACAGGGCGATCCCTGATTCTCTCCCACTGTGGTTTGCCAGGCAGCGTGCGTGTGACCGGCGCCATGCCCTGGTTGTACATCTTGCCTTGCTTGTTCAAGTTTATAATATTAAGCCGCACCTTTGGGAATAAACAAGAGTGTTAATTGAAGCTTAGTTGGTAAATTACAGTACTATAATTTAATACTAGCTGCGCCCCGCGGTTTGAGCCGCGTAAGTCAGAGTCCCGTAGGAATATCGGGATAAAAGTAGCTTATATGCTATTTCCGGATTCCAGCTATCTACATACCGAGTTTCATCGCAATTGGTCCAGTAGTTTTTCCGTAAAGGAGTAACAAACATACAAACACACACAAACTTTCATATTTTTATTATTAGTAAGAAGTAGGGTAGGATTTTTTTTTACATACTATGATAGGTCAGTGTTGGATCACTATCACACCCTGACAGTAGGTGACGATGCGGCCTAAGATGTAGCTTTCCTAGAAGAAACTTATTCACTTGAAGACCCGCAGTTTGTACATGTCAGGAAAGACAGATGCATGGAACTGATTCCTTTCTTTTTTGTTTCTCTGTTCAAATTGCTCATCACATTGATTATTGGGAACATATAGACTTGGTTAAACTTTAGTAGACTTTACTACAGTTACTGCTTTTCAGTTTTAGTTTTTTTCTCTTACTAAACCTCCTTCTGTCTTTAAGTGTATTCTGACTTAACCCGAAACTGTTGTAAGCTAATAAAACCTATAAGATTGTTAATGTAATTAAAAGACTGTCTCACCATAACTCCCGCCTCGCTAGCTTGTATTCCGAAATAGAACCAAGTCCGGTTCCCATTTTCAAACTCTGTGCCCGCGCAGTCCGGCCTCGTCCACAGATTGAACTCATAGTCTGGAGTTTCAGTCACATTGGTCTTGGTGTTTATACTTGGAGCTAGAAGAAAAATATGGAAATAAGAATCTAGTAGGAATTTATTAGTAGTTTGGTATTTTGCAAGATCAACTTACAGTGCTAGCGGCAGGCAGTACATCA
Source organism: Idaea aversata (assembly GCA_907269075.1). Lineage (NCBI taxonomy): Eukaryota > Metazoa > Arthropoda > Insecta > Lepidoptera > Geometridae > Idaea > Idaea aversata. The sequence continues at coordinate 12,100,172 of OU026091.1, forward strand.
AAATAATTCGGGGTGTAAGTTGAGGAGGTCAAAATTTAATAACGATACGTAAAAATCAGTTTACAAGCCATAAAAGGCGAGCTAAATGAAGACATTGCAACATTGGCACAAACAACAAAGTAGTGTTACATACACCTTCAGAATGACTTACCTATGAGCTCCGTGGGTACCCTCTCTACATGGCCGAGGTTCCCAGAATCGAAATTGTGAATAAAATAAAATCCACCACTTTCTATAATATTGTTATGATCCATTACAGTTACTGGCTAATGTTTCTTTCGACTACATCATACAGAAAAAGACAAAGTCGACGACAATGTTGTGAGACGTTTGGCACACATTTAATTTCACAATTTGACCTATAAATCAAAGAATTTTTTTAGCATGTTTGGTAATGAAATTGACACATTTAAAACGGAGGCTGCACTGTTTTTCCTAAACAAAATTATGTAATTTTGTTGACATCGATTGACGGCTAACAGCTGATTTGTTTTATTGGTGATCTTTTTAATTTATAAAATGTCTTTTTAATCGATTTTAACAAATGAAAAGTGTTTAAATATTTGTAGTTGTAATTTTGACGTACAAATAAGACTCGCACGGTTGGTTCAATTTAATTTAATTTTATTTGGAAAGACACAGTGCCATCACGAAATTTTAATTCAAGATGGCCGACTTATTGACTATTTCCTTTTCTTTCTCGCTCTCATTACACCTCATTGGCTCATTACAAAGGAAGCGGACATGCCAGTAGTAAAAAGAGTTTTCATGATCTTCATCAGTTATTTTACGTGTCGACGTTATAAAAGGGTAAATTTTATGAAAAAGCATATCCTATTAATTAATTCCAGTTATTTTTACGTGCTTTTATTTATTTTGGTCATCATTCCGTCATCATCCCTTTTTATCTATTTTAAAGGTGTGCAACATTTCGATGGGCAGCAAATGGGCGGCAAACGGGCAAACATTTAAAAAGTTTTTTACCCTGCTAAAAATTAAGGAGGATTTCATTTCATTATTTGATTCGTATCACATCAGAAAATACGAACAAGGTACCCCTCAGCATACGGTGATGTCCTTTTTGTTCCTATTAATTTACATTTATATGTTGTTGAGTCCGATTGATTCGTAGTGCTTCGCCCTATTGCAGTATCAATAGCTGTAGCTTAGGTCTTGCTTTGTGAGGGTAGCTGGAAGAAGGGTGCGAGAGGTTCAGGGAGTAGGTAGAGTTCTAAAATTGCCATAATTTTAGTTAAAGTAAGTTTATTTTAGTTACGTATTATTTCAGCTAAGTATATTTAATAATAAAACATTATAATAATAGCAATCTTAGAACTTTACGGTGGTAAGTAGGTACCTACTCTACTTTTCTGTTAGTATGATAGTAGTATTAGGTATTAGTACCTACCTACCTACTGTTAGTATTAGTTACTGTTAGGTATGATGCATACTTTTTTCTGATTCTTCTATGGTAGGTAAGTACTTACCTACTTAACATACTAAAAGCTATTTAGGAAAAATATACTTATAAAGGTCTGATAAATAATGGATAAATAAAATAAAAATTCAATTTGAACTCAGATTTGTATTTCCATTTCATTCAATCTTATTTTAACAGTATTAAATATGCCTTAGAACTAATGTAATAATAACTATTATTTAGGCGTGGCACTTATCTAAACAATTTGTATAAACATTACACACTCTCAATAATTTTGAATAACTCCAAGACTAAAATAAAATATGCCATCACTTCACATACACACACTCGAATAAAGTACCACCTATATGTACCTATACCTATCATACTTAACACTATTCTATATTCACGTTTTTTTTACTAAATTGTCTTTTCTGAGCATATTTTATTGAATGCAATATAATTAATAACAGACTCATGGACGCGGCGAACGATTTTTGGCAACAATTTTTTTTGGCTCTGTCACCAAAATTATACGACTTAGAAATTAATATGAATATTTAATGGACGAAGGTTGAAGTGCCAGTACATTATTATGACTCTTTGCCATGATTAAAGTAAATTTAATGAATTACAAAGTGATTGATCCTAGTGGCTATTTCGAGCCCAAAGTTATTATGTACGTACCAAAAATAATTAGTTAGGCTATTTCCAATCTCTTTATTTATTCTTCTAAAAATAGTTTTATTAGATGACGTACTTATCAATTCTCATACCTACATGCTTAGGGGTCATAACTCGATTACCCTCTATCGGGGTTTACACTTTGAGTCCCCGGAGCTAGAGAATTGCACTGGCCACTCGGGATCGAACTATAGACAATTGGACCTTATTTTGGCATTCTTTCACCTGAATATGAGAAGGGTGCGCTCAATCCTTAGAGGCAGAGTTAGGTCAGCGTCTTTTATTATCTTTACTTTGTAGAAACGGACTTACCAATCTAAGTAAAAGGTTGTCTCTTGTCTAGGGCCGCGGAGACCAAAGAAAGACCAGAGATAAACTTACACATAGAGCTGCGCATCTATCAATTTCTTTTTGAAACAAAAGAGATTAGTAAAATCCTAATTATTTATATTTAGGTACTTAGCTACCTACTTAGTACCTAGTTACTAGTTATGGTGTTATAAAACGTCTTTAATCTTTATGATTAATTAAAACGACGACACAGTGCTTAAAGAAAATAATATCACATTTTAAAAACTATCTAGGTACAGTATAATGAAATTACATAAAAGCATTATGATTTTGAATATAATGTCAAAGCAAACTCTTAAAACATCAATTAGGAATTTAAATATATAAAAAAGTTATAAGTTATAACTATTATTATTCTAATGAGCCAAGAATACTACGTCCTTATTGAATAATTTAATTATTACGTTTAGTTTACATTGTGTATGGGATTGAATATTACCTACCTACGTATGTACTTTAACTTAGTCCTCTGTAGCATGGTGGACGCCCTGCGACATTACGTGTATCGGGTTCGTTTCCCGCCGTGGAACAAGTAGGTATTTTCAAGATTATTAAATATTGTTTGTTTCTAATAAATTTGTTAATAATTGGATTGTAATTAAAATGCTGCCTGGCACCCATCTGCAAGTTTAGTTACTTAGTTTTGGGGCTAAATGGCGCTCTGCGCAATATTTATTTATTTTCCCATACAAGAGTGAACCAAACATTGACATAAAAGTGTTTCTAAGACTAGAATGTCAACACTGAACCTAACAACGTAGCCTATGTGATGTGAGATGTGGAAGAGAAAATAATAAAATGCTTTATGAAACAGCAGCGACCTATTGCGGGCAAACCGTAGAATCCAACCGTATTGATAACTGCCTGTTTTAGGCGTTTTGTTTAATAAACAGTGGTTTCTAACATTTGCCTGCGATATTTCTGACATGAAATGAATAACACTACGTTACAATATTTGGCGCATTTTATTATCATAGTCGGAGATCAAAGTTGTGATAAGTTGGCAGGTTGGATACAAAATCTACAGCAACAAGAATCTTTTGAGGAATCACTCGACCGATAGCGGTCAAGAGATGTTAATTAATTATGAAATCGGACAAACTGCAAGTCCAAAAATGTTCCATTTATAGGTCCAAAATTATGTAAAGTTAAAAATGAAATTTAGTTATGTTTTGGCTTAGATTTAGGTAATCAGAAGGCAGATTGTCTCTTTTATTCAAAAATTCAAGAACTTTCCTTAAAACTGATAAGTGTAATTTTGATTACTTACCTACAATTTAATAAGTAATTAAATATCATTATCTTTTAGTATTTCTTTATTCGTCTCTCTTTTGAGCAGCACCATCTGTCGAGGCATATGGAACTAGTTTTCTGAACCTGCATTAGGGCAACTCATTCGTGTTTTATTTTTTAGGTGTTTTATGCCATATTCTTGTCAATCTGGTAGTAGTACTAATAAGATGACTTACTGCTGACTTACGTAAGGTACCTAAAGTTAGACCTAATGTTGTCTGCTATCTATCCGAAAAATTTATTTTATGATTTTAGTAGGAAAGACGATCTTGGTCCTTTTACTTTAATTTGATTAATATATTTTTGTCATTAAAATTAGCCAACTTTCATTTAACTTACGTACAACAAAGAGATGGGAAGTTAATTTTAATATTTATATTAGTTTATTATAGTTACGTAACAACATTCTTATTTATAATGTATTCGCGGTTAATATTCTAATAATTAAATATAAAAAAATGAACCGAAGACAATAATTTTACATTGAGTTGTACTAATTTTCAAAAATCTAGTTTTTATGGATGGATGAATAAAACTTATAGGCACCGTGTAATTTTAAGGTAGCAATTTCCTGCTTTATTTTCTATTATTTTTATATATCTACTGACAGGTAGAAATGAAATAGTTCGTCGCGAATCATGTTTAAGAAACTGTTGACTCTACCATTCATTCTGAAATGTAGGTAGAATTAACCCCAGTATGAAACCTTAGTATAATAAACCATGAACGTAGAAAAAAAGGGTGTAAACTGACATGAAGAAGAGTTTTAAATGCGTTTTTTTAACAATGATTTTCTCAATGAAAAAATCCTTCAAATAATATTGCACTAGAAAAAAATCTACGCCAAATAATGTCTAGTGTACATTTGAACATGATTTAGATTTACTTATGTAAAACTATGAGGGGTTGAGTGTTAACCTTTGCCCTCATCAGGCATTGGTATTGAGACTGTGGTGGGTCTAGTTTGATCTGTCTTGATAGTGGGTGCCTTGCGATGGATCTCGTCCATCGTGGTCAGTTTGCACTCGACCACTCTGTAGTTGCAGGTCGGCGAACCACAGTCGAAGTCTGGACGCATTACCACGTTCGGGATGCTGTCCTCGAGGCCCTTCGATTCGTCTTTGAATGGTGGACAACTGGAACAAAACATACACTGTTAAAAAAGACCTTAGGGTATAAAATTACAATTCAAGAAAACAACTTATCAAGGCATGATGCGGTAATGGACTAACTGGGCTTAATGGGAAGAAAGAATACTAACCTCAAAGGTGGCGGTGTCGGTGATCGTGATAAAGGAAAACTGGCTACTTCTCGCGATATAGCCAGCGACTTTATTGAGCCAAACGTTTGTTCTGGACTCAATGGAGCTCCAAGAACTGAAGCCATGCCGCTGAAATTAAAAAGAAAAAAAAGGTAAGTTAAATTTCAGAATATGTAGTTCCACATGAATTGTTTCTAATAGTTCCTATGCATCCTTCATAAAACTTCGTAGTCTGCAGTCAGTCGTATATTTGTATTGTCATTCATCCATCAGAAGTTAAAAAAAAAATATCCCTAATGAATCCTACTAGGTATGTTAAATATAAGTAATGATAAAATAAAAGCTCTTTATACTCACACAACGGAATCCGATGGCACTAAGAAAGGTAATGGAGGTGGACAGGGAGCATCAGCTCGGGCTGGTGAGGCGGGCTCTGTGGAGCGCGGGCAACGAGGAGTCTCGCCATCATCTACCATGCCTAGCCAGCTGCGCAGCCAGCGCCACACTCCTGACGGGCTGCCTGGAATATAGAAACAAATTATTGATTAAACAGTCTGAAATTCTAGATACAGAAGGAGTTTGCTCTACAAAGTAGATAGATAAACACTTACGAGAATATTTTCTAGTGTTCTGTGGGCTGAGAGGGTAGAAGTCACCATGGATGGGGCAATGGAAAGCCAACCTCCTTTGGCGACGTTGCGCGGCTCGCATCAGTATGCATAATATGATTCCTGAAACATCAACCATAACAATATTTCCGACTGGAACATTTTAAAACCCTATGCACTGCTTCAGCATAGCTTAGTGAGAGTAGACTAACGTACCGGCAATAGTCATAAGTCCTCCAGCAACAATGCACACGGGTCCCAACACCCTGGAGTTGCCAGTGAAAGCGATCCTCGCAGCATAGTGATCTGGCTCCTCATTCTCGCCGCAACCACGGTATGACGCCGCTGTAAACAATAACAATTTTGATTAAGTTCTGTTTGTGAGGTGGTGTATATGAAGAGATGTAGGTTCTTTAATCATGCATCGATAAATAACGAATTATGTATATCTGTTTGGATTTCCAAACAAACGCCAAGAGTCTGAATTTATTAATAGGTAAAGCTTTCTCTTAATAATTTACAGTAAACGGTGTAGGTGCTGGAAGTTTCATTATACCTAGGTATCTAAAAAGATTTTCTCACGAATCATTTCATAACACCGAATCATTAACCTATGTATCTAATTTACTTTTACATAATTATGGAGGGAAAAACATTCGTTAAAAGTTTCAGCTTACCTGTAAGAACACAGCCAACCAGCATGAACAGAAACCCAAATATAGGGAGCACTATCTGGCAATTAGCTGCTACCACCACCCCTGCGACTGCAAGACCTCCTTCCACCTTCTCAACCCGAAGCCTCGAGATGGCCGGGGGGCATCGTGGCTTGCCCACCGGCGCCCGAACCAGCGGCTCGCCAGGCGGTGACGTCGTCCTGTTAACAAGAGAAACTTAAACGTTAATTCATTGTGAAACAAAAAACAACAATGCTGAAAACAAAAACCCTTGAATTATTAAGAGGATGAAAATAGGCACATTTTACCTGCCTTTATACGTATTTTATAAGTTACGTAGATATAGCTAAACCTATTTATTGTACCTACTTAATTTACAAGGGTTTGTGCAAAGTAGGTAGGTAAGTAGGTCTAAAATCCGTTTTAGGGGCTAAGAGAAACAAAAGCCGGTGTCAAGGATGACTATTTCTAATTGAAAATACTTACCGACAAGATTTATCTAGTCAAATACGTTTTATTTATGTAACAAAGTAAAATTCGCAACTAATGACAAATCGTACTGTCTTAGCATTTTGGCTTACACAACTGAGTTCATCCAGGGTCAGCTATTTTAAGAGCTGGTCATCTGATTGTTTAATATTGTAGATTACAGCTTATTAAGCAGTTTATTTCAGAAGTGGGATACACCTATGTATAATTTATACCTTCGTATTTAGTATTAAAAGTCTTCTGACTACGAGTAGTTACTTCTTTACGGTGAAATAATGCAAAAGAGCAAGTTAATGTAAATATTTTGGTAGGCACCTACGTTGGTCACAACGATAATAAACAGACGCTAAAATATATAGTTAGAAAAGCAACGGAAATCAGTGGCGCCAGTGCAGTGTTGATAGGTGCTAAAATGATATCTGATATAGGTACTTAATATTATATATTATTCTAAATACTAGCCGCGATATCACCTACATCTCCGAAACCCAAGCGATTTTACTACACACTATTTTTCATCACAAGCGGATACTGAAGACAGATTTATATCTTTAAAGATTTTAACGAATATAATATGGAATATTATGAAATATTGCATTTTCAGAACAGAAATAAAACCACCTCACACAGCTTTTAGTCAAACAAAAACACAGCTGCTATCAATCTCATAACTGGTATTTTATTTATTACATTCGTTTCTATAAACGCGTTACTTTTTGCCTATCGACAATTTCTCCTGAATCTTGTACATTATATATTCTGTGCCGGAATCTAATTTTGTCGGAAATAATAAGGTACCTACGTAATTTTGGGTTCAATAATATAAAGATTGAATGTAAGTATAGGCATTGAAATTTCTCATTTGCACATGAAAGAAGCCGAACTTTCAGTCCACTGCAAAGATGTAACGTTCTTGTAGGAAATAGGCTGCCAATAGTAAAGTGTATCGTTATAAAAGCCGAGTTACTCTACAGCACGTGGGTTTTAAACGTGTCGTGCCATTTCACTAACGTAGTTGGCAAGCGTTCTGTCCCAAACGTGTGTCATTCGCGTTTCTTTACCATGCGAATTTTTTCCAGTAACCGACCTACCAACCTACTCAATATTATATCGGGGTTTAGATCTCATCACGGTTAGTCATTCTATTTATTGACTCATTCAGGGACCAAAATAATATTCGAAATCAGTTTATAGTAAGCTACCTTCCTTAGCTTCTTACTTACTAAAGTAGTTTTAAGCGCTATGTACTAAAATATTATTGTAATCTCTGTTTTCATCTAGATACGGTTACGTTATCTTGTGTTTGTATTGTATATCAGACTATCACTTTACAGTTTTCGGAAGTGTAAACTTTAGTTTTTTTTTGTATAGAAATATCTTTTCTTTCGTTTTAAAAAAGTACTTTCATACATATCTATCAATTATGCCTACATTACAACAAAAAAAAAATATACCTACAAAATACAAAGTGTTTAAAAAAAGTTCGGAAATTTCTACGTTTTGATGCAAATACTTATACTAAAGTCTTTGTTCGTAACAAGAATTTTCCGTATTCGATAAATATTGGTTCAGGTACGATTCAATAAGTAAAATACCCTTACGGCTTGGTAAATATGACGAATTTGATTTTGTTTCGGCAAATATTTGTCTTTTAATACCCCTCGTGGCCAATTTCATCCAAACACATTCCTAAGCTCAATCAATTAAATAATACAACAGGTCAAAAAATTATGCTTAGATAGGCATACGAACAGGTCATAATAAAATAAGAACACCTTCCCGTACATATACTTTGTTGTATGTATATTTATTAGAAGTTGAAAAATTGATGAACAAGAAAGGAGAAAAGTGGAACATAAATTTTATCAGCTCAACCTTAATCCTTTTTATGATTTATCCTTTTTTTCATTAAGTATGAAGGCTAAAGTAGGCTTTGTTCGCGTTCTTTACTTAGCAAACTTTGCCTACCTACGTGTTCTTAGGGTATCTCAAGATTTTCCTCCCTTGCGATTACTGGATTCCCTGATAAGAAAAATTTGTGGCAAAACAAATTGTGATACTTTGGTTGTAATTTATTCGGTTGTGCTTTCGCTTTATCCTTGTTTGTTTCTACATTTTGTTGTTGAGTGGATTCTGCAACTAAAGGGGAAAATATTTGAGGCATGTTTTTGTTATGAAGTAAGTATCTAATTGTTGGTTTTTACTTTTACGTCGTTTCAGAACTATTTAAAAGGTAATTAAAGTGGCTAAGTTTTTGAGTCGGCGAGTCGCTGTGTGCCACTTTTACCATGGTTTTAACATTGTTATCCGTAGGGTCCATATAGTCCCCATAGATCCCCAAGTATTCGGTCTACATCTATTACTATCTTACCATCACATCTCCGTAGCAGACCTACGTTGATTGTCCCTTCACATGATTTCATATCTGAAGATAAAAACCGATATAAAAGTTAACGTTTCGTCGGCAATCGAGACTGATTGTTGCTCGATAAACAACAGGATAGGTACGGAAAACATTTGGAAAACATCTCGATTGTGTGGTAGGTAATCGATTTATCAACAATACTGGACAATCAGTTTTTGCTCCGATCTGTGTTCACAAAAATTGTGTTATGCAAAGTGACTAGCAAATAATATAAAATCAAGGATTAGGTAATATTACAGAGTTCAAGTTTGCACATTACGTTCTACCTATCAAAGAAGCGGTTTTTGCCTGAGTATTATATGGTGTCTTTTAAACAAGAGTTATGGTATCTACTTTTAAATAAATACCTACCCAGTTCTCACGTTTTTACCACAAAACTCTACCTACCTAGAATTTAAAACTCTTAAAAGCGACGTCGCGCCGCCACCCGCGCCGGATGCCACTAAATAGGTTCAAGGTAGATTATTTTAGATTTTCCAGTTACAAAACTAAAATTCTTAGGTGTTTATTTGTTTGTGACTTTGAGATGATACCGAATTTTACCTGGATAAGTTGGTAGGTTATTTATTTGCAAACGATATACAGGCATTTAAGTATAGGTACCCAGTTAATGTTAAGTTGAAGTAAGTAAGTAATTTTGAAATCCATAAGTACTCAATATTTAACGATTTATTGATGTTTTAATGATTGACGTGGTCAGTAGGTAGGTAATTAATTAAAATTGCTAAACAATAGATGAAATAAGAGAAATCCAGAGAAGTGAAATGAGTAAATAAAAAAAACAGCGCACTCCGGGAGTGCAGGTAGAAGTGAAAACTGTATATCTGTGTAAAATCTCATCTGTCGAAATCTCATCTGTCGCGAGAACGGCTGAAAATGCTCACTCGTGTATCAGTGATGGCGCTAGCGTGCGACGCGAACTGCGTACGGCAGCTCGCTGCGAACCTGCACCATCCACCGAGAGATGTCGCTGTTAACACTGTTGTACAGAAGTGAGTATCGTAGTTCGGCCGTTTGCACAGAGATGGCGCTGTTTTCAATATTGCATAGTAGTAGAAGCACAATAACTGTTAAAATCTCATCTGTCAAAATCTCATCTGTCGCGAGAACGGCTGAAAATGCTCACCCACAAAAGTGCCCAACGCGCCATAAGAAGTTTTCACTTCAAAAAACTAGTTGCAGATGAACAAAATTCACAAAAGCCACGGAAGAAATATTTTTGGAGATGTACCAAGAAGAAGATAATTGTGTTAATGCTAAACCCTATGAGCAAGAACTGTTATAAAAAACCTAATGCTCAACAGTTTTTTTGCTATGTTCAACTTTTTTTATCTTAACTAATAATAGATCATACAGATGAAAAGGTCGTTTTAAGAATCATTTTTTGTACCATACGACGAATTAAAACCAGCCTTTGTAATTGTTTTTGATACCATACCAAAACTACTTTCATTTATTGTAGTCTCTAAGTGCTTTTCTAGTACACCTGCTTTCGTAGTATAGTTACTAACAAAACACAATCCATGGGAGTTTTTTCACTGAATAAAAGGCGGGAAGTAACGTCAGTTCCGGATCGGTGACGACAATTAACAATTCTTTCCGATCCGATGGCCGCGGACAAATCCAATGCGTATCTATACCCATTGTGTTACCTAAGTTTACCGGTTTATAACAGTTTACAACCATGATTTACTGCGAAAAAACAACGATAAACTTTCTAATTTCGCAGCGAAGTTCGCTAATGAAAGACTGCTTTCAAAACTAAAACAAATTAATATGGTTGTTTTGACAGTAGAGTTGGTCATAGAGTCAATAGATGAGGTAGATAGCGAGTCGATAGGTAGTATTGACTTTGCAATAGATACCGCAGAAGTGTAAATGTTAGTAAGATTTTTTGGTACTAACATAATTTTCTTTATTAATAATTTATCTTTTTAATTTCTACGCTTAATCTCAAAATACTTATGTTTTTTTCCATGGACATACAAATAGGTAAGTATATTTTCTACTTCGGTTCAATATCGTCTTCTCTCACATTAAACGTAGTTTTTTCTTTCTTTAATCCAACTATTTTTAGTTTTGGTAAAGGTTTGATTACCTACCTATGTTTTATTTCTTTTGAACTTTTTGCACGAAAGCTTGATCTATTATAAAAAGCTTGTAAGTCTAGGGTGTCTAGGCATATAATCTAATGAATGTTTTCTACCATTTCTATTTCGAACACGTTAATTGTTAGTTTTAAATAATATTTTATTTATTTGATGACATTTAATTGTTATTTCTTTTTGTTATTCCGAATCAATTTTCTGATGTTTTTTTATTGTTTTCCTAATAATAACTTTCAAAATTGTTATAATTGAGCAGTTAACACACGCAACGTTTATTTTTGTAGTCAGAGGAGGCAATTTACAATCATTAAGGCGACCAGTGTAGACTGTGGACAAAAATAGTTGTCCCTCACACGAAATTGGACAAGAGGTTGCATCCTGTTTTTTATAATGCTTAAATTAATGTTTAGTGAGACTATTTTCGCCGTAAGGGTCAAAGTCCATAGCATTCTCTGGCAATGCACCGTGCGTGGATAATGCGGACTTTTGTATGAAAACACGCTAGACGAAGATAAGGTACATTTACAAAAACACTCAGACCAGAAACAAATACCTATCTGTAAAAAGATAAATCATACATTTAATGAAAGTTCACGGTGCAAAATTCTGATGCTATATCTACTGCTGCCAGTCTGTCCTTAATTTCACTAATTATGATTTATAGGATAAGTGATCTAAGTCGGGGTTTGATCAAAATTCTTTGACAGAGTTCGTCCTTCAATAAGTACGCCTGTAGGTACCAAGTACCTACCTACCCAAATAAGTATCTACATAGGTACGGTACTTGTCTTGCGAACAGATAAAATAAATCGCTTGTAATATTTTACAGCTGTAATTCAGAGTCGAATAGTTATTGCAGAATCATTTTAAAAGTTCCAAATGGGTTGTCATTTTAATTTAATGCCCCCATTACGGCGTTTACAAACGACTTTAAATATTTATAAAAACATATTAATGGTTAGGTACCATTAAAATTGCCTGTCTAAAGTCATTTGAGCTCGTCGGTAGTGCCAAAAGCCCCTCACCTAAGCCCTATAACCCCTAAAATAATTATGAATGGTAAGCAAGCATGTATTAGATACTTAAGGATTTATACATAAGCATTTTTAATTCGACTACAACTCATATTTTTAAAGTTTTGTGGGTATTGTTTGTTACTTCTTCACGCACAAACTTTTGAACCGAAAGTCATTTGAGCTCGTTTTAAAGTGCCAAAAACCCTCTCTCCTAGCGCTATAACACATCATCTACTTATTATCCCGAAAGCTAGGATATTGGTAGGTATATCTAGGGTAGTGAATATACCTACACACAAGAGTTAGTAGTTTCCCCATTATTTCCTGATTACTGCTCTCCCGCCGACACCAAGCCATCAAATAGAGTTACTGCCACTAATACACGTACGCTGAGGGGAGATGAATACTAAACGACCACCGCGTGCACCGCACAGTGAGGGCACAAGTAAGTGAGGGCATAATAATAGACAACGGACTGACATACTTACAGGTTGAAAAGAATACAAGAATAGCACTTTATCAATATATACTTACAACAAAGTTTATTTTCTAAGAATCCCCTTAGTATTTTTAGGTACCTAGGTTCTTTGTTGGAGGTAGGTACCTACCGAAACTTAGCAAAATTGATACGAAGTGAGATTTTAGTATCAGCACAGTTTAAGTGTATTGACGAAAATATGAGTTTAAAGAAATATATTTTTTTAAATATTCATAATCATGAAAATAGTTTTTTGGATAGGTTGTAGACGTTTACAACCGTTAAAAACCGCCGATTTTCGAGTAGACATAATATATTATTATTATATTGAGATGAAAACCTGTCGAATACATGTTATTAGTTCAAGAACGTTCATTAAACCTACCGTAAAGGTCATCTAAATAAAAGCTACTGAGTTATTTAATACTAAAGCCACAAAACAATATTGTAACCATACCTAAAGTATATATGTAGAAGATATTTTCGTGCGTCTATATCTGGATGTTGCTACTAAAATAGCTTTGAACAGATTTCTCGACAATATTGTCTTTGAAACAACAGGCCAACATAAAAATAAGAATTTAAGAGGAAATAAAAATAAAGTGATTTCAAAATAAAAGTGTTAAATTTTGTAGGTATTAAAGATCTTGAAAGTTGTAAAGGAAAAGTTTTAAAACCATTTAAATGAATGGGGAAAATTCCGTTCAGCAAAAAAATGTGGTTCCGAAAGCTTTCTTAGGCACCTATTCAGCGGGGCTGAGGACTTTCGTCTTTTTTAAAGATCTTTAGATCTTATTAGATACGTAACTATGAGCACCATCTTGAGAATGATGGTAGAGGCGCTTTAAAATTAATTCAATATTTTGTGGTCCCTAAGGAAGTGGTTGATAATTAAGGATATTCACTTGAACAGCATACATTATATTATACAGATTTCCTTTCCTGAGCGGAACTCGGAACGTTTTCTGAATATAAATGTGAATGCGGCAATCGATGCCATCTGCCATGCTGTGCCTAATGGCGTCTTTTTGGGACCTTAGAAGAATTCGAAATTGCGTATTTAAATATCTGCTGTTATTTGTAAAGGCGAATGTAGACTAGGTAAGTATTAAGATTCACAGAGATATTTGAAATAAGTTGATAGTAAATATATGAAACATTATTGTGCACTAGGTTTGCCTTTAAATGAGACGGTGGGTACTCTGGACACGCTATCGGCAGAGGGTTTTGTCTGTAGTCCGCGTTTCCCTTGAGAGACCTTAAGGTGGGTTAAACCATCTTCAAATATTTTCTCAATAGGTAAACAAGTCTTATGTTCATCCAACCTGCCCCAGTTCTTTAAGCTTAATCTAAATCCTTTATCATGCCTTAAATGCCCTCCACCTCATTTGCATGACTAAGATAAAAAGCTAAACATTTTATGTAAAACATACCTAGGTGTACCCACATTAAAAAGAGATTATAAATTGAGCAAGAGAGACAGATAATGGGTGCACGGAAGCGGCAAGTGGAATGGAAGCCAGACAGGTCAACGCACTAGGTCCCGTTCAACACCACGCTGCTCATCGAAGTACCTACCTTCCTTCCTATTTAGGAAACGTGGTTAATCGAAATATTAATTGCCGTTAGCTTTAATGATTTATAAGAGAAAGAAGTTGAGCTCAAACCTATGAAACTGCCCATTTCAAAATACTAGAAAGAAATTAGTATAAACTACCTATCTATAGATGGATCATGGAACTAGGCACCTAAATAAAGTTTTAAATAGGTAGCTTTCTTTTCAGTGTCAAAGGCAAATATATTAGAAAAATCCATGTGAAGGGAGTGAACTTTGAGAAACATTTGAGAACTCCTCGCTTTCAGTTCAACAATGGTGATTTATAAATCAATAATCGCGGCAAAGTTCTTAACAAACAATGCTTGAAAGAAACCAGTAAAAGGACAAACAATCGGTCAACCACTTTATCTCGATCCTATTGTTAGATGTGAATAATACAGTATTTTAGGTGTTTGTGCATAAGCTATTTATAGAAAAGAAGATGTCTCAGAAAACATCGAAAGAGGCTTTGTGAAAAATAAGTTTTGCTTTGGAGTTTTGTTGGTTAGAAACTTCTTCCCACCACAACAGCGAAAACTCGCGTGTGTGTGTATCTAGTACATCATGAAATCCTGAAGGAAGTTTGATTTTGGTCATTGCCAAAAAATATCATCGCAAAATTATGCAGGTCATCATTCAAACTCCCATATAAACAGCATCATTTGATATATTATAGTGAATGTTATATCCATAATAAGATCTTGGTGTCACGCATCTGTGATATGATATGAATAACATGATCCGTGACGCAAATGTAAAGGAGAGCCTTGAAGATACAATAAGATTTATGAATTTTCTCTTTATTTATCGATTTTCACGTTTTTTGGTGCTAATCTTCTATTAGATTGATGTGATATATTGTGATAATTATGACGTAGGATTGTAATAATTTGATAAACAGTTACGTATTTAGTGTACTTACTATTATAGTTATTTGAACAAATTGTTAGAATATAGGTAAGTACCTACTTAGTTAAATTTAATATTTATTGACAAAAATCATTATGATCTATCTAACTAAACTAAGCAACTATAGGTAAGTAGAATGTAATTTAATAAAAAAAGATCCAAAACTAAAATATAAATGTATGTATGATCGATCATTGATCATGCAAACACTAAATAGACTAGTAGTTCGCCCCGAACTGAGACCTCACGAGTTTTTTCAGCGTTTATTATATTTCAGCGTAAAGTACTAAAATGTATAATATAACGACGAAAGACTCCAAATACGACAGGTCTATCTTATTTGAATGATAGGTGCCTAGTATCGCTATTATCTGACATTGGATGATTTAGAGAATCCAAACACGATAGGCATAACTTGTTGTTGTTGTAAAGTTCTAAAAGCATAGGCCAGCTCAATCATCACACCCTGGACATCCGTTGACTCTTTATTTTTACTCAAGACATTTTGAATGTGTCCAACATAATATCCAGAAGATAGTAATTCCTTTCCTTCCTTCCTTATGTATCTACTTATCATAATGTTACGTAAGAGGAAACGAGAAGACAAGCTCGAGAACGAGAATATATTAGAGAAGTTTGAGACCAATATGTCCTGTAATAAGTCCCTAAACTAAAATATAACAAGTCAATAAAAATTATAAAAAAATTAGTCACAAATTTTATAATTATCAGAGTCTCTAGATCGGCTAGAACCGAACATTCCTACTATTTAATACTATCCACCACTATTATTGTAAAACAGCCCATGATTATGAAATAAATAATTATAGGAAATGAAGCAAAGAGAGTTCGGACGATTTGGGGCAAAGTAATAAATTTCTATAAATTTTAAATTTAAATAAATTTGGATTAAGAATATTGTAAATAGTAAGCGTGTTACATTGTGAATTTGTGATGCTACACCTTCGTTATTTTTCTTTTGCAATCACAATGTAACACGCTTACTATTTAAGTACAATATTCTTAATCCAAATTTATTAGATTTTATTTTCTATTTTTTAGTTGGACTTTTTTTTATTAAAGCGTGTTTTTTTAGTTTTTTATTCTATTAATTTATTTTATACTTTTTGGTCTTTGATAATTCAAAATGTTAGATCGGACCCTGGTTACTATTGAAAGACAAACTACTCGTCAAGACGATTCTAACGAGCCTAAACTCGATGAGGTTGTGTCGTTTCATTGCGAAGTTCCTATGACCACCTTCCAGTTCCATCATCAGACCCTGGTTACCATTGAAAGACAAACTACTCGTCAAGGCGATTCTAACGAGCCCAAACTCGATGGGGTTGTGTCGTTTCATTGCGAAGTTCCTATGACAACCTTCCAGTTCCATCATCAGACCCTAGTCACCATTGAAAGACAAACTACTCGTCAAGAGGATTCTAACGAGCCCAAACTCGATGAGGTTGTGTCGTTTCATTGCGAAGTTCCTATGACCACCTTCCAGTTCCATCATCAGACCCTGGTTACCATTGAAAGACAAACTACCCGTCAAGGCGATTCTAACGAGCCCAAACTCGATGGGGTTCTGTCGTTTCATTGCGAAGTTCCTATGACCACCTTCCAGTTCCATCATCAGACCCTGGTCACCATTGAAAGACAAACTACTCGTCAAGACGATTCTAACGAGCCCAAACTCGATGAGGTTGTGTCGTTTCATTGCGAAGTTCCTATGACAACCTTCCAGTTCCATCATCAGACCCTGGTCACCATTGAAAGACAAACTACTTGTCAAGACGATTCTAACGAGCCCAAACTCGATGGGGTTGTGTCGTTTCCTGCGAAGTTCCTATGACCACCTTCCAGTTCCATCATCAGACCCTGGTTACCATTGAAAGACAAACTACTCGTCAAGGCGATTCTTGACGAGTAGTTTGAATGAATGAACTATGAAGTATGGATAATGAGATAATTCCTGCAGATTCCCTCCAGCTTTATCATCAGATCAGTTCCATGGTACCATATTATTGTCACCGAAGTTACGCCCTTTCATTTGATACCCCACTCGGGTATATTTGCAGTATAGTTTGTGTGCCATATAGGTAGATCCCCTTTTGGACCCCTATCTCCGTAACCCCCTGACCGATCCTGCTCATGTTCGAACTTAAAAATTCTATGAACCTCAACTACTTGTATACCAAAAATCATGAAGATCAGAGCAACGGTACTCAAGTTATCGTCGAACAAACATACAAACATACGAGCGACCGACCCTTCTCAACACTAGACCTCTCTCGCTTCGCTCGTTCGGTCAATCATCTAGGTATTTAAACATTCAAGCCAATTCAAAAGTTTTAACACTTGTTTTTAAGTAATTTATTTCGAAAGAACTTTATAAGTTCATCCATTGATTTCTTTTTCCAATGGTACATTGGTTACTGAATTCTATTTCCATCGAATTGAACTTGATGAAAAGCTATTTATTGATCAATCATAACTCAATTATAATTGTAAGTTTAATATACACGTGCCGTACCTATGAAGGTAGCTTTAATTTTCAACATGCTATTGTTTTCCCTAACTTTCCATTGTTTTTTAACTTTTCACTGTTTTTACGATATTTAACTTTGTTCTGTGTGCAAAGGAGAGTATCGATATTTTATCACAATACGCACATCCTATCAAAATGCTTGTGTATGAGCAGATCAGTCTCAAAGCAGTTAACGTTGGTAAATCGTATCTATAAATAAGCTTAAGCTGAGCTTAATAAGCTTAAGCTGAGCTTAATAAGCTTAAGTTAGAAAGATATTTGAACTTGTAACAAGAACTGAACAAGATTTGAACTATGATTGGATTCCATTCAATTGTGTAAATCCAATAAGAGTTATTTGTAAGATTCTATTGACAATACTCAATACCGTTGCTATCTGAGACGTTTATTTGATTTGGTTTTAGATGTTTGGTATATTAAGCTGTGTTTGGGAATTTAAGTATATTATAGCTAATAGCTGCACCCCGCGGTTTCACACGCGTAACTCCCGATCCCGTGGGAATATCGGGATAGCAGCCTATAGCCTTCCTCGATAAATGGACTATCCAACACAAAAATAATTTTTCAATTCGAACCAGTAGTTCCTGAGATTAGCGCGTTCAAACAAACAAACAAACAAACTCTTCAGCTTTATAATATTATAGCTGCGCCCCGCGGTTTCACCCGCGTAAGGGTCGATCCCGTGGAAATATCAAAATAAAAAGTAGCGTTCCCCGATAAATGGACTATCCAACACAAAAATATTTTTTTAATTCGAATCAGAAGTTCCTGAGATTTAGGTTGAAACAAACAAACTCTTCAGCTTTATAATATTAGTATAGATAAGTATATACTTCGTATAGATTGTATTTTCATTTCTTACTCCTACCTAGGTATATCTATTTTTTATGCTCATGGTTTTACTCAATATGTTATTCAGTTTGTATCTCTAGATTTATTTTACTTTACGCCTTTAGCAGATGCGTTCTGTTATACCCCTCACATGTAGCTACTTAAGCTGACTACTGCTGCCTCAGCAACACTGCTGCCTCCGCAACAGCCATTGATTAGTTAAACACGTCATTAGCTCATCAGTCTTAATCCAGCCGCGACTGCCGAAAGACGGCTTTTCATAATTATCATAATTTCTATTTCTATTAAGTTCCCAGTACTAAATGGCAAGACACCTTTTTTTCAGTTCAAAATTCGAAGTTTTTAACCTCTTTGGTTTTACGTTAACATCAGCTGCTGTCAGCTTGAGGAGACGTCTTACCAATCTAATCAAAAGCACTAAAGAGTATTGATAACAACTTCGAAGCAAATCAAGCCCAAAATAACTTTCTACCCCTTTTTAACCCCGGTAGGGGATGAATTTCAATAAAATACGAAACATGTGTTCCATTAATTCTGTTTATAGAATTTTTATGCAAAATTTGAAGTAGATTGGACCAAGGAATCACGTTGTCCCATACAAACTTTGCCCCCTTTTTCACCCCCTTAAGGGTAGAATTTCGCAAAATCCCGTCTTAGTGAGCACCTATGTCATAAAAGGAACCCCCATGCAAAATTTGAGACTCCTAGCACTTGTAGTTTCTGAGATATCGTGATGAGTGAGTGAGTCAGTGATTTTCTCTTTTATATATATAGATAGCACTATACTGGGATCGTAACTATAGTCGTTTTTTGTTAAGTTTGTGGCGACTTCATAATTTGACACTAACAGTATGGACAAGTCTTGTGATACTATTAATTACAGTATGTATTCTATCAATACTTTATCAAAAATTCATATACTTAATTTTAATCCTCGATGGTTAAAAACATAAAATCTGAAAGTGGACTCCTATTGTTTTACAGCTGAGTAAGGGCCAACTCGAGAGCTTTCCATTTTTATAGGCTCATAATTTGCTTTACTTTTGACGCAGGCTGTGCGTAAATTATTGGGTTATATGTAATTTAATACCTACTGGTCATGTATGAAAAATATTAGACCTACTTTTAAAAAAGAAATAAGAGAATTTTAAAAATTCTGTCACGGTTTTTTAAATTTTCCATATTGTTTTTTTAAATATATAAACAGGAAATAACACTATTGATTAATAGATTGTTTTTCAAAAAAGAACAGATTTGATGACTGATTAAAATTTTCAAAAATTAATCCTGTGTTTAAACATTGTTTAGAGTCATTTTTAACCGAGCTCAGAACATACATTTTGTAAAACCACCACCCGTGACAGTTAGTTTAAATCACCAACACAAACAAACCTATTACCCTCGTTGTTACTAAACACGATATTCTCTCCAAGATGCAACAATGCTTCTATAAATAGTTCAAGAGATGTTTATTCTCAACCAAGAATGCTACTATCGTTGAGACGTAGAGCCTCTATTGTTGGCGCCACTTGACACTTATATGACATTGACAGCTTGGACGTGTTCTGATAGCGCGAAAGTGATCGGAAATTTCGAATAGCCACTAGCAGCTTTCTGCGGTTTCATTGCACTTGAGTAGTCACAATTATTTTCAATCCCCAAAAAGAGGGGTAATCGAATGTTCGGATTAGTTTATATAGTCAGTAAATCATTATCATGGTGGTGAAATCTTGTTGTCTGGATCAACTGACCACCAAATCTCACCACCAGTGGTCAGTTGACACTTCAATTTCTGATGATTTCTGAGATGAGAAATGATCTGTCTCAAGGTGATAAAATAAACTAGAAAAAGTAGATTCAAATAGAGTGGAGTGTAGAAGTCTAAACTCATTCTACTTACTAGGCAACGTAAGCTCAACTCTTGCGTAAAGCTTGATTAAAAATTAGATAACACTCTAAATAAATATTTATGTTATTGAAGTCTACTTATAAATTGTTACACAAGCTATTCAGTCTGTATCTACTCATTAAAGTTAATTTAGGTAACAATAGAATCGAAAGTTTTAGTCAGACATAAAAAAACATCCTCTATTATTTGTGCTATAGAAATGAGAGCAATAATACTAACATAACGCAATTCAAATTTGTAGGTAAGTATGCAAACAGTAGGTAATCGTGTATGTTTGCAAATATAATCCACCGTAACAAAACACTGCCTGGACAAATGGTTATGTAAAGCTTGTGGCACACTGATACGATATAGATGTATTCGTTTTTCGCAGTGAAGTAGGTTTCTCATATTATAAAACTTGTAAGAAGTTTTTTCCGCGAAATCACTTTTGCTAAAAAACAAAGATTTTATGGCGTTACCAGATAGAGCTAGTAAAACTTTAATTTTAAGTACTTGCCTACTTAAAAGAGAGACCGAAATAGTTTTGTTATGCATCGTTTTAAACAAAACATTCTTGCAATACTAACCCGGGATAAAATATATTTATAAATCTCAAAAACACAATAAAATTAGCTCAAATTGTTCCTCTTACGTTGTATTTATCGATGTTTACATTTATTTGGCGGTGATTCAGGAAAGTTTTCCAAGTACCTTGCTATTGGTACGGATTATGTCGGAAGGTCACGTGATACTGGGACAGACTGCGGTGTAAAATAGAAAAATAAATAAATATTGCAGGATATTCTACACATCACCATCTAGTTCCTAGCTTAGTAACTAGACTTGTGTTATGATTGCAACTACGCAACGGATTTTGATGCAGTTTTTTTTTAATAGATAGAGTGATTCAATATGTTTAATACATGCATAATATAGCCGTTCGAAGCCGGGACGGGTCGCTAGTATAATTATATAGAAACAAAAAGATCACAGACAAATATCTAAGCATAAATACTTGTCTGAGGCGGGAATCGAACCCTGTGTTTGGCAGTCCGGCATGGTGACCATTGTGCCATCGTCAAAGAGAGATAAAAAACAATACTATCACTGTAGATATTGTGCGCGATAAATCAATCGCAGCAGAGCAGAGGAATATAGCTCTCATCTCGCTTTATAACGTTTTCCGGTTTATTAAAATGGACAACGTTACATAGATGATTGCCATTACATACAGCACAATCATCAATCAAACTTCAACTGTCGTATGAACTCTATCACTATAGGTTAGGGTATAATTTCCTACGTCATTTGATAATGTTGTACGGACTATACAACATTATCAAATGGCTAGAGATGATGTCTAACTTTTTTATGCGCAGTTACTTATGTAATTAAACATACATAGTTCCAAAGTCAATAGGTGAAGTGAAGGTATAATGATAGATTCTACTTTTTTACGGATTTAATAATAAGTACTTCAATATCTGATAATGGATGGACTGCACCTGCCTAACAAGTGCTAAAACATTGTTAGAAAAAGTCAAAGAATTTCAAAATGATCGATTACGTACGGGACATGAAATTCAGCATACCGGCTTAAGTATGATCCAATGCAGTGGGTGCAGACCTTATGAGATCAATAATAAAAAGGACTCATTTCTGATGCTTCGATAGATCTATGGTAGACCCAGTTTGCTACAGGATTTAAAAATTAAAGATAAAGTCAGTAAAAATTGCCTAGCGAAGGTTATAACCAGGCCTTCTCTGAAAAGGGAAGAAAGAAGAAAAATAAATTATTTTTTGACCCTGGAATTAGATTTCGGAGGTAGTTTAGAGAAGAAAAGCGAATCGGAGTAAAGGCGATTCTATTAAAAATTATGTAAGAATCAACGAATTGCAATTTTAAAACCACGATACGCTTACGTTGCTGATTCAATCTTCACGTGATTTTCGAATACGAAAAACGTGAGTTTTAACGAGGAAAATAAATGAAATAATGAATCCTCGTATAGGTACATAAGCTACTAAATACTTGTTCGAATTGAATTAGCTCATTATAGGATTATGGAAGCCATCTTCATGCGTGCTCTTGGTAGACTTCGAGGTCTTTAGGAACATACTAAATAATACCTAGGTAATATGAACAGCTACTTTTCACCAAATATCTACCTGCCTACCTATTTCCTCTGTGGCGCGTCGGGCGAACACCCGACTGCGACGCAGAAGGTTGCAGGTTCGATTCCCGCCGGGAACAAGTATTTATGCTGACCATAAATTCTTGTTTCTGGTTCTGGGTGTTTCCTATATGTATAATATGTATATATTTACAAAAAAAAAAGTATATAAGTAGTTTATCCGTTATCTGGCACCCATAACACAAGCATTAAGTTGCTTAGCTTGGGGCTGGATGGCGATGTGTAATATATCCTGAAATATTTATTTATTATATTTATTTATTTATTATTATTATTTCAACCAATTAGCCGAGGGTTTCAGTTACAGCCTTACAGTTATTCTATCAGCCGTGAAAATAAGTTTTATTTTTCTTAATTAAACTGCGAAGCTTACTTCATACGAATAAATTTAATTAATTTATCAAAATACTGATTTAAACCATAGCACACCCTAAGGGTCTCTCAGTAACTTCAAAACAATGAAAATGTAATAAAACCGTCTAATGAATTTCCCAGAAAAGGTTAGGTAATTTGTGTGACACTGAATTCGGGACAAGGGGACTATTTTTAATTAAAGTGGGACAGTGGTGAAACTGGCCAATTTATTTTAGAAATTCAGATGCATTTACCACGATAATTTTGACGGTGAAATAATAGCGGTCAATAAAATATAACTGATAAATATACTATCATACTGTATTAAATATCTTTGATGATTTTAAAAAATCCAAGTAAGGAGATAGAGTTATTGTTTTTAGATTACAACCAGACATCGCCTCGCAAAACAAAATATTGCAATTCCTAATAAACAGAATAAGAAAGCCGAGTTTAGGTAAGTCCTCGATAGTTTCGTGGCCAGGGTCAGATTAAATCTAAGGGTTCGTGACTTGTAGATTACATAACAATTTGATTAACTGAGAAACAAGGTTGGAAAGGTTTTGTCGGTGGAATATCAATGGTTTTCCCTTTCTACGTTTAACTAAATGTTATTTATCAGGTTTCCAATAGTGTTCTGCCAAATTGGAATTATGTAAAAGCTATAAGGTACCTACTGGATGGATGTGACCGATTGGATCGAAGTAACTGTGTAATTCAAATGGTAAATTGTAAAGAGTTTTATACAATTCAAGTCAATCTATCTTAACAAGATCCCTATCAAGTTCCGTTCGTTTGTTATGTAATTATTACTGATGTTTAGTGTGAAGCTAACGAATAGGTAGGAAGGAGTAAGATTTGTATTTTTACCGAATTTACAAACTGACCTTTATTTTGCCCTTGTGTAGGTACATTTATTACGTTTAAAAACGACCTATAAACGATAGAGTATCTTGTAAATTAACCGTCGATTACATTAACCACATTAACGCTATTAAACTGAACCAAGGAGGTCAAAACCACGAGATGCAATTGACCTATTTTAAGTTTTTTAAAATACGAACTAGGTTTATCGGCAGTTAATGGCTGTTACTGAAGTTTTATCACAGTTTTATTCCGTGTGAGCCACATGTGGCTAAGGAATGCGTAAACATAATATCAATTCTTCAAAAGACACGCCAGTTTTTGCTATCAATAGCAATACTATGGGAACTTTTTCAGATAATAACAAATTCTTAGTGATTTATCGGCAGATATGAGTAAATATCTACCTATTTGGAGAAAATAGAAGATGAAATCAATGCTGGTTTTGCTTATATGAACTGGAAACTGAACATAATGAACTCGCAACGATCAATCGAACAAGTCTCAAGCATAGAAAAGCTGGTTTTATCTCGTATATGAAACGTTAAGGGCCAAATAGCTTGGGTGCCTGTCTCATCGCAATCTTTATTGCAAGAGTCAACATAATGCGGTAAGAGGACAGCTCACAACAGTTCGTGCTAAAGCAAACTGTACTGAACGGTGCACCTCCGAATTAACCGATTTGCGTGTAGACCATGACCCTTGCATGCTGAAGGTCTCCGTGGCAGCCAGAGACGGAGCCAATGCCAAGGATTTAGTGCTACAATTGGCAAAATAGAGTTTAGTTTTAATAGGCTGGTTTTAACTAAGAGTTTAATGGAGGGATTGCAGTTTCTATATGATCATGATATGGAAAGTAGTCGGCTATGTTCAGAGGAAAGGACTCGTCAAAAGTCGCGGATTTTGTGATAATAGTTTCTTTTATCGTAAGTACCTAAGCGTAATGATAGAAATATAGTGTATAAAAGTACATTTAGTTAAGAAAAATTCAAACAGGCATGAACCACGACCTTCAAAATGAAAGAGGTTGTTCTACCCACTAGGCCAATTACTAGACAGTAGGTAAATCATTATCTGTGGGTTTTTGGACTTTAGAGCCTTTGCACATTATAGTTTGCGACTGATTCGTCGACAGTTTAGATTTGGCAATCTTTCGCTTGGCACGAAGCCGCTTTATACGATACCACCGAACCGAACTATTGGCCGAAATTCAATCTTAAGATTACTTAAGACTTAATGACGAAGTGATTAAAAAACTATATTTTTAGGCAATGCAACTAAAATAAGTTATCTAATTAAACTTCCATATTTGGGTTTTACTAGTAACGTCATTCTACAATCTGTTCTAAATTGATATGTCCTCAATGGTCGGCTGCATAATTGCTGACCCACCGTAGAGCTCCTAAACGGCTGATATAAGAATGTTTTCAACACGAGCAAGATTCTAGACACCTGCTTTAAGTGAAGTTTAAAGTTTTAGAACTCATCAATTAATCAAACAAAAATTATTAGAATGCAAACATTCCAATAATAGTCATTTTAGAACTCTACCGAGGGCTGCAATTATGCAGCCGACGTACGTACATAGGTCTTCTGTGGTCTGGATCTAGGGCAGCCTCATAACACGGATGACGTACGATATAGATGCACAAATTACAATATCTGGGTTGTTCAGTTAGAAAGTACGATTTGATGCTAAAGACTTGAATCTAGTTCTAACGAGTATAATATTGTGTGCAATTATTTCGTTAGGTACATTAAATTTGGGTATATTTGTATAAATATAGCCAAGTATAGACATCTAACCAGTTTCATTGCTTTAATATTCCCACGGAATTTTCTCAATGGTTTTGAAATATGAAAACGAATGCTCTTCGGTTAGGTATTTTACCTTGTTTTTCTTACAAAAAACAAATATTAGGTATACTGATTTCCCCCCTTTAAACTACTGGACAACTTCTTATTTTATCAACCTAATTTTTTTATACCTTTGGTTCAAATGTTTTTTGACACTGTCGCTTATCTGTAAAAGTGTGAAATTAACAAAACACATTTGAACTAAAGACCATAGCTAAAGACTGCTTTAAATTTTTATGCGTATGAGTATTAATAGCTCTAATCTCCCTAAAAACTTAATACCTATATAGGTTCTTACGATGAGTGTGAATTAAAAACATTATTTATTTTATAGTTAACTATGCCTACTAAATTAAGTAAAGTTATTGTAGGTATAGTACACCCTAGTTATGTATGGTTTCAGACTATTTATTAGCAATTATGTAGGTGCTTAGACCTACCTGAGTTATAATTCACGTCATGAACGGCAAAGGGCAAGTTTCACTAGCACGCGATATAGGTACGCTGTAATACCTATTTAAGTAGGTACCTTATAACAAGTATCTTATTAACGTACTAAGATACAGGATGGAAGTTTCACTTCCAAGATTCATGTTCGTGTTCTAGATGGAATTAAGACTGTTATTAAGTTATTGCTGGTACCCTTCGAGTACATAACCACATAGAAGAGAGGAAATGTCATTTATTTAGCTTAGCAAAAAATCCGCTAAATTAATGAAATCGCTTCGTTCCGAATAGTTCCGATTGACCGACCAACGCTTCCGATTACGACTGCCAACGTAACATAGAGTTGCGACTAGCAAATAATTATTATCAATATGTTTGGTGGCATAACATGTTATTTTATTGAAATAAGATGTTATGTTTTTTATTTTAAATCAAGCAATTAAAAGAGCATACGAGAAAAATTGACATAAAATAACTCGTTTAATTAATGGATAAACCTAATTATTGTATACCATAGGTATTGGTTGTTTAATTAAATAATGTAAACAACTTTATTTGATTTGAGAAGTGCAACATAAGCACATCAGTTCCAAAATTTAATGGCACGCAATACGGCTCTACTGGATAATATGTGTTCGATGATAAAACCCCATGAAGCCGAAGGCAATATTAATAAATTCTAGGAAACTAGAAATTTTCAAGCCACTGAAAGTTAAAATTACACAAAAAAGAACGAGTTAAAGAAATATTATTACTATTTTTCAATGAAATAGCATGTAACAAAGTCAATATCCAATTTCAAAGTTCATAAAGTTTTATTTCGTTGGATAAATCAGATAAAAAAACAAACGACAGACACAAATGACAGACATAAATAACGTTAATAAGCGATGGTATATAGATGGCGAATGCGATAATTTAATGGCAAAAACCTGTTATCTGAATTATAGTTAAATGGGCATCGCGTGACAAAGCGTACCTACCTATTAGTTCCTGCTTATTTCTCACTATAATCAATGGAGGCTCTATCTACAGAGATATAGTCATTCTTATATAACCTTCTAATCATTCAAAGACACTTTGTGAGTCTTAAAAACAGCATTGAACCTACATTTTCACCAGAGTGATTTCACCAACTCGTTTGTACTGAGCCAAGGTTGTAGACCTACACCTCGCTAGGATGATATAATTATACGCACCAAGACAAGTATTGAATTCGCGACCATCTGTAGTAGATGCCTTAAATTCACATGTGAAGTAATTTGCCGCGTAGCGCAGTTCGGAGAGCTTTTGCGTATTAAGCAGAAAGTCGAAAGCTCAATAGCAGTGTATTTTTGAAAATTGATTTTGGAAACTTTAAAATGTATCCAGAAACTAGAATTTTTCAGCAGCGCAGAAGCTGCAGTGTTGAATTTTCCAAAAACTTTCGTAGCGGATAGCTACGTTCTAACAGCCGCATCAGTCTCTCTGTCTGTATGCTTTTTAGCCTGATCCGTCCATTGAACTGTGTTGATATACAATTCAGTCCGGAGTTTTAATATTAATTAAAAATATCAGCATTCAGTTACATAAATAGTATTAGAAGTTACTCAATAAACCCCGTGTCCAGACGAAGACGTATAGGTTTACTCATGTGGTATAGGTAGGTTAATCATAGCTCAGACTGATCTGACACCCTGATAGAACAACTTTCTCTTGTCGCTAGATGGTCTTAAATTCTTTTGTTGGACATTTTTCTGAAGGACATTTTTATGTCAGTCGCTCAATATTTATAGCGTTAGGTATACAAAAAAACATTTCGTTTTATCTTTTGCTTTTTCCTACGAAGTATGCTCTAGGCGTGAGTTTATTACATTGTTGTTATATTTACATGTTAATCCGGCTTGTATTTTAGAGCGTATTAATGTTTAAGAGGGTAGGGACGATTTCTAGCTAAAGAGCTTTCGATCTAATGGCATTCGAAATATTCGATAGCGTGTTCCTAGAAAACGCGAGCTTCTCACAATAGCGTGTTTCTATCTTAAATGGTAGACCACCTACAGCGTAAAACGTAAAACCCATTATTGAAAATCCATCATTTTATTACTATTTATAACTACTTAACCTCGCAATGATTCATTACAGCAATAAAAAGTTCAATATATACTTTGGAATTAAAACGACGAACGTGTTAGTCATTAAAGTGTCTGCTGGGTCGGTCCCAAAGCGTCGCAAAGTTTAACGAACTTTGCCTTATTAAGATCACCTGCTTTATATACAAAACCGACATAATGAGGTTACTAAAAATTCTATCATTCATTACAGTAACGACGGAATTAAAACGGAACGCTTTCAACCACGGAGAATTATAAACAAAGCGTTTTTTGAGGTTTTCATTAATTTTGGAGCCCGAAGGTTTTAGGTTATTCAATTAGGTAAAATGAGACGTGATTCAAATATTATTATGTAGGCAACGTAGATAACAAAAAATCAAGTGTAGATATTTTATGAGTATAAAATAACTGATGGGCCATTGACTATCTAGGCTTACTAGGTATATGTCATTATAAATAGATCTAAAAATAACAAAGCTCAAGAGTCCCTTTTAAACCAAGGTAAGAAGCGATAATTGCTAGGAAACCAACGTTTACCTCCATATACTTAGACAAAATGATTTATTTTTGAGTTGTACTACATCCCACTCGAAAATGTGTTCCAGATTTCCAATATTTACTGTGTAAATTGGCAGAATATAATTATCATAATTCTGTGAATTGCAATTTACGCGATACGGTTGTTTAACCGAATTTTCATCGTAACGGGAAAACCTATTCGGAAAGAAGCTTTACTTTTCGCAGTTTAGGTACAAAAATTCATGATCGTTTCTTGAAATCTTGTGTGTATTAAGATTTATATTTAAAATGGGAATATCTGATGATATGTAGGTCTTTTGTAAAAATAGTAAGGTCTTTTTTATGTACCTAGCAACTTATGTATGGCGTTACGTATACACAATATAATATAGGTTAGTTAGTCAAGCTAATTATAAAACCTCAGGCTATGGACAATAATGGACATGTTTTAGACATTTGATAAACTTGATAAACCGCGTTCGTGACTTGGTTATCTTTAGACAAAAAATTGTTATATTTTTAAGCTTAAACGGGGACGTTGAACTTCATACAAACAAGATTTGCATGCCACTTTTTACAAATTGGTTTGGAACCCACCAAACCAAACCATAATAGTTTAAAAAGATCTATCAAGTAAGTCGAATACCTACATCGCTTGGTACTTTATAATTTAAAACTGTGATTGATATATATTTATTATTATATAAAAACTTTCAGAGCAAATAAACATTGTTATCTGTTTAATTAATTTATTATAAGTTGGTCTTGATAATCTTAAAAAAATAAAACAAACCCTTCTCCAAGGTAAAACTTCTTATATATCAACCTTATGTAAAGCCAAATAACACCTAAATTACTAAACAAAATTAAGCCGATTGTGATTGTTAAAATTTTCCAAAAAAAAAGGTATTTATTTGGACTAACATTGTGTAGTATGTCCGTCCATTCCTCCTGTCTAAATGACAAACCAATTTTCTGTCTCCGGAAAAGGTCTTTTCATCTTGTTTACAAAAAGGTTAGGTACTTTCTGAGCAGCAGGCAGGTGACATGCCTAAATTGAACCTGTATACCTTCTTGTGTAGGTAGGTGGCAGGTGCACAAAAGGTTCACCTTTCTACCGTGTATTGGTAACTTTGATCGAAATTGTTTAAGAGTTTTGCGTCCAAGAGTTTGCAGAATCGACAAGAGTCATGGCCCAAAAGTACGGAGGTTATAAAAGTACCGTAACGTGTCGATTTTTATAGATTTTGGAGAGAGGTTTGTGACCTCTTGTTTTTTTTCCTTTATTCGTTCACGGACCGAAGTTATGGCGTAATATGTGGGGCCTCTTGTTTAGAACTCACTTTAAGGAAAAAACTGGTTGCCTGTAAAGTCGGTATACGGGCGAAAGTTTTACGTGACAACAACTGTGCTCGAGTGGAAGGGACGCGTGCCTTTCACTTTTTATGTCTGTCTCTCTCGCTCTTAGGCGGGCTAACCATGCCCGCGTGCCTCTCACTCGCTCTCATTGTGAGCGCATAACGTCAGCGGAGCGTAACGCAGTTTCTTGAAGTGTCACCCGGCAAACCAATTTATAAAACGTTGTCACGTCAAAAAGAGAGATGTCTCAATTTGACCCATTTCATTAATATGTATGTACAGTCACATTACCAATTAGCTGACCCCACGCGACCTAGAGCTCACTCGCAAATCTGTAAGGTTGTTACGTAGGTAATGTTACCTGATTCTGTTTTTTTTTTAAATAATATGCTATACAATACAATATACAATATAAAAAATAACAAAATAGGTAAGTAAATACTATTTTTTTTAGAGATATACGAATGAGCTCTGGGTCACGTGGGGTTCAGCTAATTGGTAATGTGACTGTACCTACTTAATTATTAGCTGGGTGATAAGTTAGTTTAATTTTAATTATGAAACTCTTTGATATTACGTACGTACCTTTTAGTTAAGGATACTGTGAAACTGTTAACTGATTTATTTCATTCAATACGCCTTAAATGTTATTCCAATGAATCATTTCCTTAGTTTAGTACAATCTGCCCACGTATTTGAACCTAGATCAATCTATTAGAGTACTCTCTTGCTCAATTAAACTTTGAAGACCGCCTACTCGTAGGTACGCCATTAAAGTTTAATTGCGTTTACTCTTATCGGAATTGCATCGACTAAAATAAGATCGATCAATATCTAAGATTGTCCCAGTTACCTGAGTCTGAGTGTTTAGTTTTCTAGGTTAGGTATATATACCTAACGTTTTTACTGAAACGGTATTTTCAAAAGAAGTAGTTTGCTGTTATGAGTTGACCGCTATTTCGCAAATTTATTCGGCGTATTGTGTACATAATATAATAGTAGTTTAGTTACTGAGTTTTTAAATGTGAACTCTTTTATATCGTCTGTGTTAGAAATTGTGAAAATGAATTATAGAATCACGTTGTCCTATTAAAACTTTGCCTCACTTTTTCACCCCCTAAGGGGTAAAATTTCGGAAAATTCTTGCCTGATTGTAGGACGCCTACGTCATACAAAGAACACACCCTCCAAGTTTCAGGTCTCTACGATCAGCGGTTTAGGCCAGGTTTAGGCTGTGCGCGTTGATTCGTCAGTCAGTCATTCAGGACAAAGCATTTTATATGTATAGAGAAGATTTAATAAAATGTACCTACTTACACATTTTTAATTTACGTATGAAAGGAATTTGTTGAAATGGTGGTCGACATAATGCGTGGTAATCTTTAGAAGTTAAACTGACTTACCTACCTGTTTAGTCGTAAGAGGAAGTGTTCAATTTACGAGAGTTAACAACAAAACGTCCTTGTCTCTTTAAACATTATTTACTAGAGGTACTTGCTTGCATACCTAATCGTAGTTTTTCAGACTTTTCAACTAATGGTAGCCAAAAATTATTTTTTGAAACATCAATAAATGTGGCTACATTTTGTCATGACGATATTAAAAAAATTGGCTGAAATAACGATGCGTTTTTTTATTCGACTTTGAGCAACAGATTTAGAGTTTTTGAGAAAAATTGGCTTATCAATCAGGAGTCGCATCTCAACCAAAGAAGAAAGAAGAAGGTCCTCCTTAAACTACCTGTTAAATTGACCAATCATATACACAACCATTTATGTCAAGTAATGAAAACAGTTACTTAATTAGTACGGTATCCCATGTCAAGGCCAAGACAAGGCATTATACCTACAATACAACTGAAAACCTAGGCCCTTGCCCTTCAGCTAGATACCTATATTTATGGACTTACTTTACTTTTACTTTTTATTACAGCGCTCCGCGATTGCACCCGCGTAACTCCCGATCCCGCTAAAATATCGAGATAAAAAGTAGCCTATGTCACTTTCAATGAATCAATGTATTCTCATACCAAGTTTCATCAAAATCGGTCCAGTAGTTTCGGAGCCTATTCAATTCAAACAATCAAATCTTTTCTCTTTATAATATTAGTTTAAACATATTACGATCAAAGGCTAGTTACATATAAGGCTAAAATATCACTTCCTTTTATACTATACAATGAAAATAGTGAAGTAATTTATAGATAAAAAACGTAAAGCCATAAAAATATGTCTTTGTTTGTCGTGATTATGACTAATATCTATTCTTTTATTACTCTTTATAGTGCAAATTAACAACGATGTATTAATTACTTTGAACCAATTTCATTGTAAGTTTATTTATCAAGTGAAATTGAGAGCGTGCTTAATTTTTTTGTTAATTTGAATAAGTGGGTAGGTTAAGTACGGATTGTTAGAGCTTACTTATGTAAATTAGTTGCTGGTCTTTGTATCTGCTAGGTAAAACTGGATTTTTAGGGTTCCGTACCTCGAAAGAAAAAAACGGAACCCTTACAGGATCACTTTGTTTCCTATTCCTTCCCAGTGGCACTGAATATTATAAAAGTACAAATGTTAGGAACGTGCTTGAAGGAACGACTAAGAAGAAGTGGTGTGGCTTACGTATTTTTAGGGCATTTGGTTGACATAATATGAAAACTTAACCTAACGACTGCTAGCAGAGATCAATCGGGATTGCTTCCGTAGTACACCTCTATTCCTGTAACATGTTTCGCAGTTACCTATCTTAAAAGGTCACGCCAAGGGTTGCTTAACCCGCACGACCGTAAACAATCTGCAAGGTCGGCTAGAAAATGACCAGTAAGTTTTTTGAATAAAAGTTTTCAGAACTTTTTTTTTCATTCATTCGTAGCAAACCTACGAAGAAAAGAAATACTCATTTATACAAGGCGTAAAGTAAACCTTATTATAATGTACAAATACATACTCCAGTTTATGTCTCCCGGTAGCGATAAAAAAGTTAACCCAATTTACAAACCGAGCAACGAACTCAAAACTATTGCGTGCTCTACACTCTACATGTCTTTAGAATCGGGTCACAACTGTGGATAATGCATTCATAAAATATAAATGAAGTGTGAATAATTTATATGAAATTTTAACATGTTAATATTTAGTAAAAAGAAGATTTTGTATTTTGACTAAGAAGGTTTTTTTTTTATTTTGTAGCGATGTGAAGAACCTTAAAATGTTTATAAAATACTTTTACCCATTCCGTTCCATCCGAAAGTTATTAATTTTCAAAGTATCTTTGAAGAGCTGAGTACACGATGCTAACCGGCAAATGTCGAGGTGACATGGACCATGGTGCATAATAAACGTTACGGTTGCCTGAAAGAAATCGTCCTTAGTCAATTAGGTCGCCCTTTGTGCCACTCCAAGGATGTTTTTCTATATTAAAATTTCTTGTTTTAGTCAGAGATATGTCAAGTTACATTCTCTCTGGTTTTAGTATTTTATGTCTACCTACTTAATTATTTTTTTGTTTGTCTTTGTTTTAAAAGTGTAATAGTGTTTATCTATCTATCAATCTCAATGTGCTCTAAGCTCAACACTAAATCCTAGACACGAGGAGATAAACATGATTTCAAACGTATTCAGGAAAAGCTGAACATTTCCGGTCTCGAAACCGGATTTTCAGGTCAAAAAAATTACGATTTGTTTAGCGATGACATGGTAATTGATCGTGGTTTCGTTGAAATATGAAAAGAGTACACATAATGTATATTTTTTTAGTTAGAATTGAGAAAAGTTGTGTTATTATAAAAGTTTTCTTTTCGATATCAGAACGGCTTATTTTAGTTGAGAAAAAAAAATCTTTTGCCGAATCAAAATGCAATTAACTCAAGCAAGTAGAAAACTTCGCCGTGTACCGTATGCACCATTGTATTGTTCAATCAATGGTGCAGATGACACCAATTAGTTTTGTCTGCACCATTAATACAACAAATTCACCACTGGATAAAGGTTCCTTTATTCGTTCGGAATACCTGACTAATAAAGACATTCCATCTCTTCAGATATCTAGATCTCAAGAAATAGAACCGGTATTTTAACAAAAAAGAAACACGATTAATTTTGAATCTTTGACTGGGAGTCGTTGAACTCTTTTTTATTGCGAAATTCATTTTAGAATTCAATATATACATTTTTATTGTATTTTTTTAACACGTCCGATGAGTTTTTGATTAGAAAAAACGTAACACGACAAAATGTAGTTTAACTCTACACGTGTCGATCATTAGCTTCGATCATTGGTTGGATTAGCTTGTACGTACAACCACGTGTTAAGGGTGAAAGCAGACTATAGACTTTTCGATTGCTCGCAGAAAAACACTCTCCCTGCCCATGGTCCATCTACAAAACCACCGTAATCCACCTGAGTGTACCAGGGTTATTTTTCTTCCCGTGAGTGGTGTACCTCAAAAGGGTTTGGGGCATTTGGTCAAGGGTGTGTTTGGTCAAAGTGCACGTTTGGCCAAAGGAGTATTTCTTTAAAATATATTACGTTTCGTCAAAACGTCGTTCTGTCATGGGTGTATTAGTCAAAATACACGTTTAGCCAAAGGAGTGTTTCATCAAACTGTATAAAAATCGTGAAAGAAGAAACGAATAACTGGGAAGGCCTTCTGTTTTTGACATGAACTCAGTGAAGTTCGTGCTCCATGCTTTGTGCTCAGGCATCACTTTCGTGCTGTAACTTTTTGGGTGTTAAACGCCATTAGTTCAGTTTTTTATATTTTAAATTTTGTTACTATCAGCACCGACCCATTTCACCCGCTTAAGTCCCGATCTCGTGGGAATATCGAAATAATAAAAAGGATTCAATTTATTCTCCTACCAAGTTTCATCAATATCAATCCAGTAGTTTCGGAGCACACGATACAAACAAAAATCTTCCTCTTTATGATATTAGTCTTATGTTATTTTGTTAAAGTAGTTTTCTTATTTTTAGTAATGTTTATTTATGCCCAAAAATATACTTTATTCTTTACTAGCGACCCGCTCCGGCTTCGCACGGCTATATTATGCATATAAACGTTCCTCTTGAATCACTCTATCTATTAAAAAAACCGCATCAAAATCCATTGCGTAGTTTTAAAGATTTAAGCATACAAAGGGAAATAGGAACATAGGGACGGCGAAAAGTGACTTTATTAACACGCTTTTATTAGTTTCACCTTTATGTTTGCTTGCTTGTTTTATACTATGTAGTGATTTCTTTTTCCTTTTCTTGTTTTCATAATAAACTATTCAACTTACGATCCGTTTTGTCCGTTACAGTCTGCGGTTTACCCTTATTGTTTGTTTTATACAACCTTACACGTAGGTAAGTATTCAGATTCGATCCACACTGTTAATAATGACTTTAACATCATAGTTTGACTTAAATCGGTCAGCACAATGACCCGGTCCTGTCCTTTCTATTTCCGTTTCAAACTTTGATCAATTACCACACTATACTGTGGTTATTTGACCTATTTTCTTATGTAAACAAAGTTCTTGTTAAATTACTTGACAAGAACTTAATAATATATTATTGTCGTTGTTGTATATTCATATTATGATAAATAATAAATATTGCAGGACAATCCACACAGCGCCATCTAGCCGTAAGCTAAGTAACTAGGCTTGTGTTATGGTAGCCAGACAATGAATAGAATACATGAATACTTTTTTTTCATAAATACATAATATTACATACTCAGACCAGAAATAAATACTGGTACCTAATGCCACGAGATTGAAACTTACCTATACCCCAGGTATTCAAATCCCAGCCGACTGTGCAAGTGTGCATCAATGCTTTCTTCTTACGAAAAATGTATGTGCGCTAATTGACATTGCTCTTACAGTGAAGGAAAACATGCATCGTGATGAAATCCGCGGCTTAGTTAGCTTCACACGTATTGTCGTGTTCTTTATTCTGAGTATGATGCTGGGCAAGCATCTTCGCGCAAAAAGGATCCAACTACAGAGGTTTAGTTGCGGAAAACAGACTGTATACAATGTGTTTCAGCGAACGGGTTTTAATACGAAAGGGGGTTGTTCTAGACGCCTAGGCGAACAAATTTTATTCTACGACTTTCGGAAATTTCGGAAATTTAAGTAGTTTTTTTTTGACAATTTAAATTAAACTGTCTACCTGATAATAAAATGGAGTATTTTTCTGGGTAACATTGCAAGACATGATGAGTATTATTGTATTGATGTGTAGGTAGATAGATTGTAACATTCGGATAATTTTAAAGTTGGTACACAATGACCGTTTCATTCTACGGAAGTAAGTAGTTTAGAATTTGAAATTGTTCGCCAGTGAAAGATAATTGTTGGTTTTATTGTGGTATTGTTGTTAGCCGACTGTGGAGAGGAGAAGTCCTGATAAATATTATGTGTTTAGTATTTTCTAAGGTTTTCGCGACTTGAACTAATGTGTTTTTTGTAAGACGAATTTGTCATCTCAGTCTGCCTGTGACCATGGGATCTGCAAAGGTCCCGAAACGTCAGGTTTATAACAAATTAAAACGCGAATATATCCGCTAAAATAAATATGATTATTATACGTTTGTGTTTTATTTTCACTGCTTATTGCCTAGCAACGATCTCACTGTGAATGGTAACAAAACCCAATTCCTATAGTATACAAATGGCATTAAAGAATTCCCAATAGTCGCTTATTCCCAGTCGTTTCTACTAGCAACGTTATTACTTCTTTACAAGTTGAGATGGATGATATAATAATATTTAAGTTCACTTTGTGTAAAAGCCCTTTTCTTATCTCCCTGAATATTTGTAAGTAAGTTACTTATAAAAATCAAAGTCCTTACTGACAACGCACAGCTCGAGCCAATAGACAGATCGGGCAAAAAATTGGCACACAAATAGCTATTATGACGTAGTTTGTAGGCATCCGCTAAGAAAACATTTTGGAAAATTCAACTCCTACGCGTATGAAGTTACGGGTGAAAGCTAGTCTTTTATATTTAGAGACGTGTTATCAATACTCTACAGCTCTTAGCA
The DNA here is from genome assembly GCA_907269075.1 of Idaea aversata. Taxonomy (NCBI): domain Eukaryota; kingdom Metazoa; phylum Arthropoda; class Insecta; order Lepidoptera; family Geometridae; genus Idaea; species Idaea aversata. The sequence goes on from OU026091.1 coordinate 12,137,507, forward strand.
AAATGAATGCACTTTTATCGGTGACCTCACGAACTCTTTAGTATTATGGTCTTGTCTATTCGCGGTTAGAAAATATGTAGGTGTATTATAAATAAAGTAAATAATAATAAATATTGCAGGACATTCCACACATCGCCACCTAGCCCCAAGCTAAGTACCTAGACTTGTGTTATGGGTGCTAGACAATGGATATACTTTTCTTTTGTAAATATCTTAATATATATAAATCTCGTGTCACAATGTTTGTCCTCAATGGACTCCTAAACCACTTAACCGATTATAATAAAATTCGCACACCATGTGCAGTTCGATCCAACTTGAGAGATAGGATAGCTTACATCCCGATATTCCCACGGGATCGGGAGTTACGCGGGTGAAACCGCGTAGGGCAGCTAGTATACTTATAATACTTACATGGAAACAACCAGACCAGACAAATATCTAAGCATAAATACTTGTCTGAGGCGGGAATCGAACCGAGTTTGGCAGTCCGGCATGGTGACCATTGTGCCAACTGGGTCATCTTGTAAGCATCGTATTGTAAGCAGTAAGTACGTAGGCAAGGCACCTAAGTATAGTACATAATATCAGTGGGTAAATATGTGTGTGGTAGAGGCAACACGAGAACAAAACGTTTTGGAATCTATTTGGCGCAAAGAAATGATGCTATTTAAGGTGGCAATACTGCCAGCGAGTGTTTTAGGCTCGCTTCCCTTTTGCAGCGATGGAGATTATTATTAATTAGGTACATTAATATGTGTATTCCAATCTCTTCGTTTAGACGAAAAAGGGGAGGAAATCTCCAGACGCGTAGTATTATTTTTTATTTTTTTAAATCTGTCCTTGTGTCCATCTTTATTTAGGTTCGGTTCTCCTCATCGTGTTCCTCCAGAGTTGTCAGTTCTGGATCGTTATTGTTGACATTAATTTGAGTCGGGGTCTCCCACGCTTTCTCTGTTATTTCGTGATGTTCAAAACCTTGCGCGTCACGTAGTCTTCCGGTCTCCTCAAAACATGACCGTGTCATCGCAGTAGCATTTTCTGCTCATTTTTCAATTCATATATAAGTAGGTAAGTATCCAAATATGTACTTATATTTGTATACTACCTACTTATATCATAAAAACGAATTTAAAATGGCAAAGTAAATAGGCACCACTTCAGTAAACAATGGTAGGTATTTTGTATTAATATTCATCTTGCATACAAAAAGGAATCCAGTCTCTTAATTTGATTTCCATTCACACATTGTTATACCTTATACGGTTTGAATTTGATCCCGTATTATATCATTGGAGGCACATAGCAACACCATTTTACTTTGCGGTACAAAACTCTCATTTTAAGTACTTACCTACAAAATAATATCAATAAATATTCGCTAAGTAATTATAAATAACTTATTTAATTAATGAATGTGTTTTGGCATTGAATTAAAACACTGTGTAACTTATATATTACACAGTGGTTTTCAATTCTATTAATAGTGTGAAAAATATAGTTTTTTTTTTCGAATAATGAAAAGCCCTTCCTTTTTTTTATTGTTCGATGATAGTTAAGGCCGATGTGCAATGCATCTTGGCAAGTTTTATCTAACTCAAAGAAAACACTTCTTTGACTCTTGTTACCACAAGAAGCTAGAACAAACGAACTGGATCTCTTCCAAGGACTTAAAATTTAAACTGACAATTTATTTGATGTGATAAGTAAACATCGGAGTGTATAACAAGCTATGACATTTATCCATACGACGTTGAAGTGTTGACTCTCCATCAAATGAAAATAAAGTGATGCCCAAAGTAAATTCATTTGTCAACTGTCTAGCGACTTATTTTAGAAGCGTAGAATAGGGATACCTACGTCACTGCAAAAAAACTTTTCATCGAATTTTGTTTCTTCGAATACTTTTCATCGATATCTCTATACTGCGACGCCTTAATAAATAAATAAATAAATAGTACAGGACATTCCACACATCGCCATCTAGCCCCAAGCTAAGTAACTAGACTTGTGTTATGGGTGCTAGACAACGGATATACTACTTATATACTTTTCTTTTGTAAATATATACTTATAATACATAGAAACAACCAGACCACAGACAAATATCTAAGCATAAATACTTGTCTGTGGCGGGAATAGAACCCGCAACCCTGTGTTTGGCAGTCCGGCATGGTGACCATTGTGCCAACTGGGTCGTCTAAAAATCGATAATAAATCGATGTATTGTTACTGCGATGTAACGTTACATCGAAAAACTATTCTGCGAAGGATTTTACTGCGAAAATACCATACTGCGAAGATTTGTTTAATCGACATCTTGTTGCTGCGACCTTTATAAAAATTAATTAAATTAAAAATTTGTCATGAAAAATACAGGGTGGTAGAAGAAGTGACGTAAAAATTAGGTACCTCATACCGAGGGGTATCTTATTCACCCCCAAACGTTTCGTGTTTAAAAAAATATTTTTGCTAAGAAGATTTTTATTGTTTATAAATTAAAAATAATTAGGCACGTATTGATCATCCTCGTCATGCTGTAGGATGATTGAATTTTTGTTATTATACAAGTCGGAGAAGTGACGTCCTAGTTTTTTAAATAAATGTACAATTAATAAAGGTTTAGAAACAAAAAAACTTTAAAAAAATGTCTACTGTGCAAAAATAAATATTTTAAAGATCCTAAAAAAAATAACACGAAATTCGCACGTTGCGGTATAGAGATATCGATGAAAAGTATTCGAAGAAACAAAATTCGATGAAAAATTTTTTCGCAGTGACGTAGGTATCCCGTAGAATATAAGTGTGGAGGACTAAATTTGTAAGAAAATAATAGTAGCTACCTAGGTATTATACTTTCTAGAGTGTAAAAGTTATGAACTGTTGCAACATAATATCATGACCTGTTCATTTTTCACACGTGTTGATATTATACCTACTAATTCCGTAAAAAATATTAATTTCGCTTCAAAAATGGTGAAATATAATGTAGTTTCAAATTGCAAAAGATAATGCTAGGTATTACATTTCAAGTGAAAGCACTATTTTTAATCGACTTAAAAATAGGAGATCTTAGTTCGGTTTTATGTTATCTTGAAAACTTTTAATATTTGTAATTAGTTCCATAGAAATTCCATCAAATTGATTAATAGTTTATTACATTTTTTTGTTCTAAAATTCCACCAAATTTAAATAATAATAAAGCAATTTCAAAAATAAGGAAAGTCTTTAAAAACATTTTTTCGTAAGTTTATTCTTAGTACTTAGTTCAGTTGATCAGTTCAGTTGACTGCATTAGTTGTATTATTTTTCTTGTTGGTTCAGTTAACCGAACAGTGAGTTTTCTTTTCTCGCTTGTTCAGTTAACTAAATTAGTAAGATTTCTTATTAAATCGTTGACTGAACTGGCTAACTGTTTAGTTTCAGTAGTTTAGTTGGCAGTCCGGTTTAGCTACAGAGCGGCAGCGGCTCAAGGACCTGCCTTTATTGTTTCACTCAAATTAACTATCCTTTATAACTTTACTACTTCACTATCCATCCATCAAAGCTAAATCAGTTCTTTTCCATCCAAAGGTTGCCTGGAAGAAATCGCTTTCAGCGATAAGGCCGCCCATTTGTGCAACTTATACTTTCTAGCTATTACTTTACTTTGTGTATATCGTGTTCTGTTTACTCTTGTGTTGTACAAATAAAGTTATCTATCTATCACTATCATCACTACATAGTATAAAACAAAGTCGCTTTCTCTGTCCCTATGTCCCTATATCCCTATGTATGCTTAAATCTTTAAAACTACGCAATGGATTTTGATGCGGTTTTTTTTATAGATAGAGTGATTCAAGAGGAAGGTTTATATGTATAATACATGCATAATATAGCCGTGCGAAGCTGGGGCGGGTCGCTAGTAATACATATTTAACAGTTCAGTATGACCATATAAAAGTTAATGGATGACAATGGAGCACTTTACACTGCAGACCGCAGAAAATTAATGCATTGCGTCAAGGGTGCCATTAAAGCTATTTTTAAAATTAACTCCGTAAATATTAATTAGAATGGGTAACCTAAAGCTTTTGTTTCTGGTCTGGGTGTTTCTGTAGGTAGGTAATATAAAAGTATATAGTATGTTATTAAGTTTGCTTAGCTTGGGCTGGATTGGGCTGTTTGAAAAGTCCTGCTATATTTATTATTGTGTTATGTATCCCATATTACGGAGCAATGGCGCCCCGGAACTTTGGAAGGCGTGCGTGGAGTCGAAGCTAACACGTAGAGGCCCTTTACAAAATATGATGTGGACACCAAACCGGCAGTTATCCCTGTCTGCACTACAAAATGCAGGCAAGGACCACCTCCGATTTGGAAAGAACTATTTATAAACTACAGAAGAAAACTACTTGAGCTACTGTGATGGATAGTGGACTGGCTACTGGGAAACTATGGATACTAGCGCCTGCCGTAACAATGTAGAGGCAAATATCTATTGTTTCAAAGTTTCAAGCTATAGCTCGCGTGTTGGCTGATCCTAGTCTTCAAGTTTCAAGAGTAATACTGTACCTACATGATATTTGATCGAGTGCGTAAATAACTCGTGGTAACTAATGGTAATTTAAGTCTTATGGTTTCAGGTTTACCTATACTTACTACCGTCCGCTACGTTGTTGACTTTGTTGTCTACGTGCCTACGTTTTTTTTTACGATTGTCCTTTGCTTTTTTTCCGATCGTCTTTTGTTTATTAAGTTTCGATCGTCTTTTGTTTCCATTGCGACCGTTTACTTTTTTATTTATTTTTTCGTTTATTTCTTTTCATTTTTTTTTTCGTTTATTTCTTTTCATTTTTTTTTTCGATCATTTTTTGTTTACTTATAAGTTTCGATCGTCTTTTGTTTCCATTTCGATCGTTTATTTTTCAATCAATTTTAAATCGAGGACAGACAGGAATGACCCGTTATCTCAATTTCGTTTTCTCCTCGTAATCAGAAGTTACAAATTGTGCTTTAGGTTTTTTTACTTGATGTTTCGTTTTGTTTTCCTTAATAAAGACTTAAACCTATAATTCCTAAGTTTATCTATACCTACTATAATATTATAAAGCTGAAGAGTTTGTTTGTTTGTTTGAACGCGCTAATCTCAAGAACTACTGGTTCGAATGGAAAAAATATTTTTGTGTTGGATAGTACATTTATCGAGGAAGGCTTTAGGCTACTTTTCATTATGATATTTCCACGGGATGGGACTTACGCAGGTGAAACCGCATGGCGCAGCTAGATTTTAAAATAATTCACAATTGGACTTTGTCCAGTTGCAACTCTGTCCAGTTGTTACTGAGCCGATGACGCGATATAAGAATATTTGAAGTATCGCTATTATCATTTTGTAATACCTAAACTAACTGTGTGTTGGAAAATGTTTGAGTTTCGATTAAAAAAATTTGCGCATATTTATCATTAACCAATTAATGACTGAAAATATTTGCCTAACTACGTACGTGCCTACGTTTTTCTGTACTGCCTTTATGTTGAAAGAGAAATAAGCCGAAATGATACCTAGATGGCGCTGTGTGAAATGTCCCAAATTTTTTATTTGTTTGTTCCTTTTTCTTCACGGTGATTGATTGGATGAAAATCGGCATAGCGATAATTTAGGGGATGAAGAAGGACATAAGATAATTTTGGATCCCGAAATTCCCGCGGGATCGGGACTAATGCGGGTGAAACCGCGGATCGCGGGCTGTTCAATTATAAACATTGGTTCGCTATGAGAATCGATCCTGATTATTGAAATAGAGGTCATTAAATTGTTTGTATATGTTTGCTTAAAGTAAACTAATTAATTTACGGATATATTTTACCAAAGATCAAAGATGTACCTGTAATTTGCTGATTTCCTGGGCTAAGCATAATATTGTTTTACATTTCCGCGTAAAAGATGAATGAATAACAGTATTTATGTGGGTTAGCCTTGTTGTAAACAGTTCTAGGATTAATATTAATTTAATATTGAAAAATAATTATATGTAGAACTATTTGAGATTGACTCATTCACGTATTTATGTTGAATTTAATGAAATATGAGATTATATGAGTGAATCATTTTTGAAAAGAGATTATTATGTGTTCTAGGTATTTAAGGTAAAGTTGAATTGAATTATTGTTGATTGTTATTTAATTACGAGTTTCAAAACATTACGTACAAAGTTACAATTTAATTAATAATAAAAAAAAATCTAAATAACCCCTCAAAAAGCTCGCTGCATTGCCTCTTTGGATAGCAAATTCCGATACGTTGCGTTAGCCAAAAGAGCAACGTTGAATTAACCTTTGATTATTGTTAATTAGATACTTATACTATTCGATATTTAATTATAAGATTTTTTTTTAATAATTTGGGCTATTAGACCTACCTATCTTACCGTAGCTATCTTTAGAATCTATAAATAAGTTTCTAGTTAGGTATGTTAGTTGCTAGTGACGGTAGCGCCCAGTAGTCCGAAATATTATTTTAAAGTCAAAACCAATAAAATAATGTTATTCAAATTGTTAATCAAGAAAAGTGCTTCCACGAGTAGACAGTTATTACAAAAGTCGCCATAACTTAGATATATTGCGTTGATATGATAAAATAGACCTATATCTAAATTATAAAAATGTATATACTTAATATACCTAAACACTTTTATTTTTAATTACAATAACAATGATTTAAGTAGGTACCTACAATAATAAAATTAATCTGCAAAATTATATTCTTCATATTCTAATAACATACCTACCTACTTGAAGAATTTTTATTGCAGTATCATGTGCTTTGAATACTAAAATTGCACTTATTCTTTTTTTACTTATTTAAGACTTTGCCCTAATAAATAACTATCATTCTTTCATTAAACCAAGTACTTAAAGAAAACTTTGAAAGCTTGAATCTCAAATTCTCCACTAATAGATTTTGGTGCATATCTACGCGTATTTCATTAAGTGATAATATCTAAGTAGATACAAAAAAAAACAGTGCAAATAAAAATATCTTAAAAAATATTCATGATAATATCAGTGCTGTTTATCAAATCAAATGTTGTCAAAACATATGCAAATGAGGTAAAAGACGAAATGCAAGGCAGTGCTCTAATAGGGGAGCTTTCTAATACGACAATAGTGGATCGGTGGGGATCTCACCAAACCGGTTGTCCCTTCATGCCGGCAGCGCCAGCAGCCCGTTCCAGAGAGAGTAGAGCACGCAAGTGCATTGCCTTTTCATCAACGCGCATCCATAAATGCATACCGTTTGTCGATGACGCTAATTTCACCGGTCATCTTCGATTCAAGTACAACACATGTTCCAAAATATTGTGATGTCACAGTGTATTCACAGCACACGCGAGCGCGACTCGGCCGTACCGCGGCCTGCGACTGACTAACTATACCCAAGGAAAATAAACGGGATTGTGCGCACTGTGTGTATTACGACTAAACAAGAGCAGCGCAGTAAAAAGTCGGCTCTAAAGCGAGGGCAGCACAGTTGAGGTCAGGACGACAACTAAATGGCTGATACATAGCTGCTAGCAGTGAGTGTAACCCGCTAGATGCAGAGGAAAGAAAGTAGGCGCATTTCCCCTCTCGGTTGGACGCTGCAGCTTGCGAATGGACCAAAATGCGGTCAGTGTCGGCGTTTCGTGATTTAATAATGTGACACTACATTATAATTAGGTGATCATTTAATATAAGATCAAATTTAATTTCATATTATATAGTTTGACTAAGCTTGGTGATTTTGGGTTTAGTTATTGAATAAGGAAACATTTTAGATAAATCTAAGTTAGTACACACTGTTGGTAGATTCGTGGTTACGAATTCGACATAGAACTTACTAATTCCCTAAAATTCGTTACAAACTTTATTAACCAACAAAAAAAATCTATATTCATTTAGCCGTATTCAAGCTTTATAAGTTTTAATTAAGTTTTATAGGCAGTATAGGTAAATTAATGGCTATATTTTTATACTTATAAACTAGCGGTGAACGAATAAAAATATTGTAACTTACTGACGACTCACACTCTGTTTTTTTTTAATCCAAATCCAGTAGGTACTTTAGTAGCAAAAACATAATACCTATTGACGTCGTCGATGCGATGTCAAAATGTGATGAAACTTACCTGAAAAGAGAATAAAAACATGTTAAGGATACACAAAACAAAGTAGACACGATTAGATTTTTTGTTACTTTTGTGAAGGAATTACCATAGAAATCGAACGTTATGACTCCTACTTCGATGTGTGAACTCCACTGTGATATAAAAATGAATTGTCAAAAAAACAAGAAAGTGATGGGGTTTCTTTTTTTACCTTTTGAGGTACGGAATACTAAAAACGAATTTGCCCAAGATATGTGACAACTAATTTTAGAGTGTTTGGTTTACGTAGGTACGTTCATTTGAGCTTCCTATTGAAAAACTAGAAAGCTGTAAAATCTACATATAAATAGCCACTTCATCATTCTTTATTTAGTTATCAGGGACAGAATTGATGATTTAATTTTATAATTTGGCTTTATGAAAGCATTGTCTAGTGTGAAACAAATAACAGAGCCAGAACAATTAAATTTATGTGTCATTTAATCACTTATTATATGCCATCGTTAAAGTTAAGTGGTGTGTATTATATGTATTTGTTTTTTTTTTTTGCTTTTAAAAATACCTACCTTTTTTTATCACTATTTCATAACTTTGCGAAAACTTAGATGAGCTACCTAATATTTCTTGTAAAACTAACATACCTACCAATCTTGTTTGTGGTAGGTACCTAAAATAATTGTGCCCCAAGTATTGAGTCGTTGAAAACAAGTTACCTACTGAAGTGAAGGACCAATAAATCTCAGTCCAATAAAAGATATAAAAAATATAGGCCTGTAGCAAGCTGTGGAAAACGCGGCATGTTTTCCATATAAATATTATTATGTAAAAGAGTCCCTCTATCGTTTTATCTGTATTTCTGATTTATGCGATATCTGCAGTAGGTAACCCTGGGTACAAGGGTTGTTAGTAGACCTTGAGACGGTCAGCGAGGCCGTGAGATGATCATGACAATTTAATAAAGGTGCAGAGATTCCAATGTATTGTAAATTATTTTGTGATCTAAATAGTAAGACTTATCACCTATTAATTGCCTTCGGCGAAGCGGTCTAGATCTTCTTGACATGCGAAGCGGTCACGCATGTCAAGAAGATCTTTTTACAAAAATAGACACTTGTAAGTACCTACAAAAGACGTAGGTAGGTACCCTTTTAAAATACGGTTTTGTATTTGTTAAATAATATTTAAGTAATATCAAATGTAATAATTACCAATAAATCATACCTTCAGGCATTTATTTTTGTAACCATAGGTGAGTTCTAAGTTTTTAGTGAACCCTGCAAAGCCTCACTTATACTTTACGCGTGTGTTCGTACGAGTCATACTTTTTCATCAAACTCAAACTTAAACTCATTTTTTTTTAATCACTTAGTATCAGGTACCATGTGTTCACTTTGAATAGTCTTAAAAATACGTTAGACTGTGTGTCTTCGGAACGCGTCCACCAATGAAAAGCAGGCACAAGAAACATAAATAAGGGGTTTTTTTGTGAACATGCTTACAGAACAATTTATTATATCAGAGTATGACCGCGTACGAGTGTTCGTATCTCTATGGTGTATACCCTACTTGGGTAGGTATGATGTAAAGCTGATAATAATGAATGACTTTAACCTCCAAAACAACAGAAATGATTGAAGAAAATGATAACACTACCATAATATTTTCTTTGGCCTTGAATATTTCTGGTAAGTTCACATTTAGACTAACAAAATACATTATCTCCTTTAATTTTAGTTAGGTTGATTGATCACATTCAAAACGAGTTGACGTTTACATGCTCTTCGAACATTGTAATAAAACATTTTAAACTTGAAGTTGGCAAGATGCACAAGCCACGCAAAGCCACGAGCAACTGTACCTATACTTATTTATAACAATTGGTTTAGCGGTTTTTAATTGTATAAGATATTCTGTGGGTTAAGTAACATAGAAACAAACAGACCGCCAGACATGAATTTTAAAAACTATACATTTTGTAATTTTTGTACTACTACTATTTACTAATCCACTAAGTGCTGGAATGATCTACTCGTACTTCCGCCAATCAGAATAATATCCTCTAAAGTCTAAATCTACCTTTAAGTCTAAGGTGAAAGCGTTGCTTTTACTCCAGCAAAAGGATTTGTAGCGGTTGTTGCTTCAATTTTTATTATTTATTTCATTAATATACTTATTACTATAACATCTAGGTATCTTGTAAATTATAATGTATTAGTGTCAAGATTGTAATCGTGTAAAATAATTGTTATATTTATGTCAAAATTTAAATTTGTCGATGAAAGTTATTAGGTATGTTTCTAATTCATTCATTTATGTTTATGTTGTGTGCTAGCTGAGTTGTATTCCTTTTTGTAACCACAATATGCCTTATGTATTTTTATTTATTTTAGGTTAAAGTTACTTTTGGTTACAAATAAACTTTCTTTCTTTCTTTTGCAAAACTCATTTATTTTTTTATTTGCACAGTTCAGTTTATCAGTTTGTCCTCTCTACCTAAATTATAAGTATATAGATCTATTTATAATCATCTACAAGCAAGTTTATTTTCAGTTTGAAAATCCAATTAACTTACACTACTCCATAATCAAAGCAAAACACATTTCCATGCATTCAGTATTTCAATGAAGCAATAATAAATTGTGATGTTTACTTTTAATTAAGTTAACGTGACAGTTTGTTAATTATATAAACACGCGTACCTACTTAGTTACTAATTGGGACTTGAAAATGTAACACCGACTTTATGTAAGGCATTTATATGAATTCTTCTTCGTAACATTACACAGAAAAAAAAAATGTTGAATTGAGAAATTATTCTCTCCATTTAGACACTAGAGAATGATTCCTTGGTTTTAGTATGTAAATAATCTTATAATGATAAGCAGTATTGTAATTTAAAAGCAATGTTCTTAAATTAAGAATACTGCTTATTATTTTCAAGAATATTTATTATAATAAAAAAAGTATTCTCTAGCGTTTATAGGATTATTTCTCATACTTCAAGAAATCTATTTTTCTGTGTACAACGCTAAGCACACCAAGGCGGTAAGGCGGTACAGGGGACAGGTTTTTTTTGTAATTTTCGAGTTTCTATGCACTATAAGTTACACAGAGACTTGCCAGTGAATATGTGGCATATGGTGCCTTGGATCTCAAATAATTCAAAAACTTCCGCAGTTCTGTATTGACTCAGTATGCTTATCTACTGTTCAGCTCTTCAAGCATTCCTCTATGAACCAGGAGGGACAAAAGTCATCCCCCGGTTTCTTGGCCAATGAAATTTAGCTTGTATCCTTCTGGGGCATTGAGGTCATAGTGTAAGGTTTTTTTTAGGCAAAAAATATAATTTTATGCTTTTCCAAATAAAACTAAGGATTTGAAAATCTATAATAAATGTGTTTCTTCTTCTGAAGCTATTACATTTGCTAATCCCACCTTCGTTTGTTTTTATGAGATCGTTGCCACAGATGTAGTCAGCAGTGTTACTTACTTACACAAAATGATGACTCAACGGGTACAAAGGAATCAATACTGAATTGAGAGAGCGACCTTCAGGATAACACAACGCAATTAATCAACACGCGTACAAACAATAATTCAGGGTAACTACTGAAGGCCGGCTATCAGATTCAGTGTCTGCTTTGTGCTAGTGTTCGATTTCCAAGATTATAAACGTTTATTTGATAGCAATTTAAGTGGAATCAGTGTTCGTCTGTTCAAAGAATTTAATTCTAACTGAATAAATAATTGCTGAAGCAGATAATCGCAATTTTGGTTAGTTTCTGTTTAGCAAACTACATACCTACTTATCGGTCATCTGAAAATTTGTCAGCTGTCTTTGTTGGCGAAAAAACTGAACAAACATTTGTCTGTCCAACTATAAACTTAAATCACATTTAACCAAGTGGGTATTATTTGTAAGGCAAAGTTGTGTATAACATAATTTTAGCAATTTATTTTTCTATTCTTAATATTAGTGTGTATTACGGATGCCCCTTAAACTGAAGGGTAAAATCTATAAAACCGTGATAAGACCTGTCGACATGTATGGATCGGAATGCTGGGCCGTGAAGATTCTTCTTCACGGCCCAGCATCATCAGCAGCAGCAATCTTCTCTCATCCTTCTGGATGAGAGAAGATTGCATGCAGCGGAGATGAGAATGTTGAGATGGATGTGTGGAGTAACGAGGATGGATAAAATAAGCAATTAGTATATTAGAGGAAGCCTGAAAGTAGCACCGATTACTGAAAAAGTAAAAGGGAACCGTTTAAGTTGGTATGGACATGTGATGAGAAGAGAAGACACGCATATGACTAGAAGAGTGATGAGTATGAATGTAGAGGGATGGAGAGGAAGAGGACGACCGAGGAAAAAATGGATGGACTGCGTGAGACAAGACATGAGTGGAGTGAATGGAAGAAAAAGACATACTGCGCCGACCCCAAATAAATTGGGATAAGGGCAAGAAGATGATGACTGTTGATGTAACTAATAACGAAAATAAATTGGAGTCGCAATCAAACAAAAGACGATCGAAACAGAAACAAAAGACGATCGCAACAGAAATAAAAGACGATCATCCGATTTCAGAGTGGTAGGTAGGTACCTGTAGGTAATTTAATTATACTTAACGGATGTACGGATTTATAGTTCATTGGTTGTAATTAAATCAAACATGTAATGTTTGTTATGTTCTCGCACGAGAAAATACGTTTTTGTTCAAATACACCTACGTTACCTCTGCGTAATCTGCGTTACCTTCCAAAATATCCTACCTGCCCTTTTTGAGCATGATTTCGAAAAATATGAACTAAATACCTAACAATTTTTTCACTTTTTACCCGACTACGGCGAAGCCAAAAGGGAGGGTTATGTTTTTAATATTTACAAATAACAAACATTTAGTTTCATTCAAAAGTTTCAAAATATGTTTGAATTGATATAGGATATTGTTGTTTTTAATTAACTTGTAATTTTGCTCATCTATTGTTGACCATTGTTGGTTTAAATAAATATGAAATGGTTTTTAAGATTAATAGTTATGACGTCATTTGGCAGCAAAATGATTTTCTACCAAAGAGATTACTGGTTATATTTGTGCGCCTATGTTTTTGTCACGTTTCATGTTTTTATTTATTTTACCTCTTAAAAATGGGAACGACAAATTAGATTTCCTGGAATAAAAATCAGGATGAATGAAGACAGTCAAGTCAACTGAGGTTAATTATAAGTAACTCTCGGCTACACAAAACGGAAATTGCGAACTGTGACACACTTGAGCACAAAACACCAAGAAATCCTAATAAAACGCGCTAGTGTCTGTATTTGTAAGCGCTCGACGGTTTCACCTACGTAACTCCCGATCTCGTAGGAATATCAGGATAAAAAGTAGCCTATGTTATTTCCAATGAATCAATGTATCCTCCTTCATGAAAATCAGTCCAGTAGTTTCGGAGACCTATTCGTTACAAACAAAAAAAATCTTTCCTCTTCATTATATTAGTGTAGATAATAATATACATATATGTATGTATTTATTGCAAACATAAATAAAAAGCAAAAAGAAAAACAGAAAAAGCTCTTATAAGACAAGCACACGCCATCACGGAAAAGAAACAAAGAAGAACCTACTAGCACAAAGTCTATACATGTTGCGAAGTTCGACATGATCTGAGCATGAAGACCAAAACACGATACGATAAAGCGATATAACTACATCAACTCTCAAAATATGATAGATATAGCCGCCATTTTGAATTTTTATCATAAATTTTATCGCAATTTTCGATAAAAATTCGACATGGAGGCTTTATCAACCATATTTTAAGAGTTGATGTAGTTATATCGCTTTATCGTATCGTGTTTTGGTCTTCATGCTAGGCAGGCTGAACTCTTTGAATACAGCTATAGATCTACCTAAAGCAAGTAGGTTACTTTTATCCAGATATTCCCACGGCATCTGGACTTATAAGGTTAAATTAAAACCGCAGGGTCCAGATAATATTTTGTTTTAAAATAACATTTCAAACTGCAATTTTCAGGGAACGAAGCTCTCTAAGCCCCTTAGGGTAGAGACGGTAATGGAAACTATCTCTACGATCAAACGAAAATCCTTTGAAAATCTATAAAATCCGACTCTTTCGGATAAAATGTTTGGACGACACGCTTCGGGCTACGTTCACATATTCCGATCACTTGTCGAAGATATTCCAAATTGGGGTCGGTACGAGTAGAATCTTGCATTCCGAACTAAAGTTAGTCTGGGCCGCCCGTCTCACACATATCGACAAGAGATAAGTACGTAAAAATTTTAAACCATAAAGTATGCGGTACGACTTACTATGATACGTCATCTTACCTTAATGTTAAGAACTTAGGACATGACTTTAATTGCTTTATTTCAACTCAATCTTCATAAATATTTGTAGGTAATCTTAACCTTTGCAAAAAAAAGCTTATGAGTTTCTTATGGGCGTGTTCCGCAGACACACATTCCAACTTTTTAAGACGATTCAATGTGATCGAAAAGATTCCGATTGAATAAAGAAATTCTGACACTTGACTTTAAAGACTTCTTTTAGTTTAAAAATTCTACCACTAAAACAAACTAGTAGGGGTAAAAAAATTGTGTGAGGAGTGAATTTTACGACTGAAATATCTCTACTAAAACACTCTCTTAAATAAACATAAATCATTCGATGGTTTCTTTCAGGTCCAAAATGCTACTACTAAAATCACACATGTAAGGTAAAAAAAAATGATGAGGAGTGAATTTTTATACTGAAAGATCTCTACTTAAATGCGCTTTGTTAAACACCAATTATCTGATGGTTTAGGTTTAGATCACTCAACCCTTTTAAATGTCAAGAACTGGGTAGGTACGATGATACTCTGTAATCGTAAAATGGCTTTAAACGTTTATTATGTTTGAATGTCTGATGCCATGAAAACATTTTAACTTCTTAAGTCATTTTCAGCCCCCATTTGCTCTGAGGTCAACAACTCGATGAATACAAGTTTAACCAACTCTAATCTTTCCCTAATGTTTAATGATTCAGTAAAATCTGATAACAAAAACTTCGGAGTTACTTAAATTATCTTTTCGAAAGAAAAATCTTGATAGAGATTCGGACAACAACCTCAAAATAAGGTAGATATTATTTACAAGAATGATATAAGTAGGTATCTCTGTTTGTTTTCTTAGCTTATCATGGCTTGAATGAACTCTGAACTGGTCGTGTAAAGGACGAGACGGAGGTTATCGTTAGAGATGCATAGATTTCGATTTAACTTTACGGATAATGAATTTTCAAATAAAAATACTAGGCATAATTAGAAAAAGTTTGCCTACCCGAACTCAGTGATAAATGGTGTCGTTGACTCTTTTCCCTTCATTATAGGTGTAACGCCAATAATTACATTTTACAGAAAATTTTCATCTCGTTTTATGATCATTAACGTTGCGACTTGATATCTATAATTCGAAAATAGATAGGTACTTATTTACAATTTGAATTTGTTTGCCAAGTTCTTCGAGTTCATGGCTTGGTAATTTTTTTTTCTGTTTATTGTAAAATAAGTCGTAACCTTCTTTTCTCTCCATACTATTTTATTTTTTGCTATTAACAAGCTAAAACAGCCATTCTCCATAGAAAGATTGTCGGGATTAAGAAATTGCTTTTAGCGATAAGACATTTGTGTAGGTAAATTTTAAAAGCTTTTAAATCTAAATAGCTTTTTGAGTTTTCTATTCCTATTTCTGTCTATCTATCTATCTATTGTGTTTTTTCGTTTTTGTTTAACCTAAGAAAGTATCTTGGGTTAAATTGAGTACTTTCGATGACATATTATTGTATTAAATTCAAACTGGTAGAAGAAAGAAATGTTTCGTAAGGTTCAAGGCTTCATAATATTATTATGTAGGTTCGACTTATACTTGAATCTTCTATCGGGTTTCAATTCATATAATTTTATGACTCATGATAAAGTTTCTTCGGATATCTTCGTAAATCTTGAAGCCCTAAATCCTGAGATCGATTCAAGAATCGTTTAGGACAGCAAATCCTCAAGGCCTGAAGCCTCTGTGTTCGCTGATCAAGGCTATAAAAAACAAAGATATGGCTACGTAGTTACATAAAAAAGCTAATGTAAGTAGATATTTCTAAGTAGGTGTTCCCAACATAGGCGAAAATAATTCTAAAGAGCTTTGTACACTCATGATGAGGAAACATTTGTTTGTAACGAATTTACCCCGAAACTACCAAACCGATTTTGATGAAATTTGGTATGAGGATACATTGATTTATTAGGAGTAAAATATTTATCACGATATTCTCACAAAATCGGGGCTTACGCGGGAGGAATCGCGGGGCACTGCTGGGTTTCAATGAAATTTTTGACAGTTACTTAGTGTTGATGTATAATATACCTATGCAAATGATTAAAAATAATTATTTACTCATGTGGCGACAGTAATATACAGTAGAAAATACCTTTAACACAATTCAACATGAACTTTTCCAGGTTACATTGGTACAACAAAATTTTACCCACTGGTTGAAATAACCATTTCAAATTTAAAAGAAGTTCATATTTCATATTCATTTATTCGTCCATAAACACAGGTATTTACAATAATGGTCTTACCAAATAAAATATGGTACAGCTATGTTTCGCCTATTGACATGTGAACGTTAGCTATAAAATTAATTTCAAATTAAAAGTGAATAGTTAATTAAAATGTCAAAATATAAAGTCAAAAATAAAATAGTATAAAAACAAAAAACACAATAATAAAAATAATGTCAAAAATTAACAATTAATTAATTAATTGATTAATTATTATTAAATTAGTTAACTCACCCATGGATGAGATCCCGTGGGAACATCGAGATAAAAGCCTATATTAATGATTCAAGTATCCTCAGACCAAATTTCATCAAAATCGTTCCAGAAGCTTCTAAGCCTATTCATTACAAACAAAAACAGACGGACAAGAGACCGATCCTATTTATTTATTTAGTTCCTTTTTTACCTGGTGAGGTACGAAACCCTAAAAAGAACCTTTTATCTTAATTATATTAAAAACCTAGATAAAAGTTAATCCTTTCTATTGCTAACAATGTAATAAAATACCCCATCCTTGGCACAAGCGCCTTCAAGTATGGCCTGATTAGTTTAGGTATGCTCATTGCTCAGCCATTTAACCTAATATTTTATTGACCCCATGAGTTTCTTGTGCCTTCTTCTCATTGGTGGGCGCGTTCCGAAGGCACACATCCTAACTTAGTTTTTAAGACTATTTCAAGTGATCATGTGTATACCTATACATAAGCATCGAAAGAAATAAAGAAATTTGAAATTTATTATGTTCTGTTTTGTGCAAGACCTATACATTTGGTTCATTAACTAATATTAAAATGCGATAGTGTGTTCATTTGTTTGTTTGTTCCCTTTTTATCAAACGACTGGACCGATTTCGATGAAAATCGGCATAATGGTAGTTAAGGGGATGGAGAAGGACATAGGATACTTTTGTTACCGAAATTCTCGTGGAATCTGGACTTAAGTAGGTGGAATCGCGGGGCGCAACTTGGAGAAATATAAGACATGTACTCATATTCAAAAATAGCTTTTTATTTGAACAAAATTATCAACATTTACATAAACCAATAACAGTGTTATTTACAGCGGTAGGTATAACAATAAAAGCTCGTTTACCCGAACCGGCAACAAAAGAACCACTGATTTATATTATTATGGACTGTTAATGGAAACCCTTTTCCGGTTTTCAGAGCGAAAATTCCGCAAAATACCTCCAAGGAGGCAGGAATGTGCAAACACATTTTCAGTTATTAGTAAAGGTGGGTACCTATTAGGGCTTCTGTAGACTTATATACTGTTTGTTGGTCGATAGTTCATTTTTGAAAACAAATAGTAGATATTAAATATTAAATGTAAGAAAAAAGAAATTAAAACATAGGTACTCAAAAGTTTTATGGTAGGGTCCCACGTCCCCCGTTTAACCGTAGCGGTGCTCTGACCAACTGAGATACGTGAACTGTACCTACACCAAGATTAGAGATAACTAGTCTTTTTTTATTGACGACTAAAGCTCGTAGACTTCAAATTACAGTAGACGTTTCCTATAGTAGATTGTATTATATGGGGTTTATGACTCATAATCGTAACTCATTGAGGAGTTTTGTGATGAGAAGGTGGTCTCAGATGTTCCATCAATCTGTACCTCTTAGTGAGGACTGACTCTACTGGTAGATCTTGAAAACTGAGCAATTTTCTGCACACTTTTCCCTTTTCAACATAAAAATAATATTTTTTTGCGTCAAGTTTCTATTTTGTATCCGGAAGCGGATACGGAGCGGAGCGGATTCCGGAGCGGAATGAATAGAGTAGAATTCTAAGCGTAGCGAGAGATCCTGCATGAATCTTGAAGATATAGAATCCTCAACACAGCGCAGAAAATAAATATGCAACCTTCAAATAGAACTATATCAGTTAGAAATCTTCCGATAGTCTTCGTTGAGTAAGTAGTTGATCCGTTTCAGTTAGTCGGAGTGGAAGCGGACAGAGTATTTAGTCTGCGAGGGTGCTGAACGTTTACTTTCCTTTAATCGCGTCTTGAGGGTGGAAAAGTGGTGTAAAGTGGTGTGGTCATAAACTAAAGCAATCATGCTTCTTTTATTCTTTTCTGATTCAATTAAAGTGCCACTTTGCTCTTTTAAAGAATGAATTTTGAAAAATATTAAGATTATAACATTGTTGTGGGAGCTTTCAAACGATAAATTGAGCTTTTATCAACATAATACGTTTACGCTGAAGAAAGTGGCTGCTGCCCACGCGAACGACAAAAATTAAAGTTAGATTAGATTTTATTTTATTAAGGTGCCCTTACTGCCCTTACAAAAATGCCTAAGTGATTTGCGCATAGTCAAAATCGGAACTCAATCATTTTCTTCGTTTTATGGGTATTGAACTATTGCAAGAAAGAGCGCAGAACAGAGAGCGAAAGATGACTTTCATTTCAGAATTTTCAGAGGTTTGGGTCGCTGAGCCAGCAAGCAAGTATGGGTATTGAATGGTGTGTTAGGAATTCTGTGTTTTTCATTGTATTCTGTGTAATTATTTGCCATTTATCAAAGTAAATGGAACAGGCAGAAAAGAAAACCAAACGCGACGAAAGCAACAACAACCGCATGCAAATTAAAAACCAATATGATACTCACTCTGCTGTAAGTTACAGCATAGTTGAGTTGTATATGTTTTTTTTACCTTACACATAATAGTTACAGGCTGTAACTATTCATACAGAAAAAAAACATATTTTTAGATAAATATACGCTAAAAGCAAGCCGTACTTACGAGTCGTGCCAATTTGCCAAATTGTTATGGTTAGCTACTTACTATTACCTAGTTCTTTATTTTAAACGAAATCAAACTAAAAGTAAGATTTTTCAGAAAGCTGAATCACTTACCAGACGACTTTTCTAAAAACTCTGATTAAAAATGATGATTCAAACTGTATTTATGAACTAAATTAAACAAAATTATTTATTGCTGTTTCGCTCATGGAATCTATTTTCAGATGAACGAACTTCTCAAAAAGTAGTTAAGTATAAGTATAAAGTATTTCGTTTCTTTCGGGGCTTTTTTACCTTAATCTATCTGTTTCAGAATTTAAACAAATATTACCTTTCATTTTCTCCTGCGTTTAGCGATTAAACTGGTTAAATAGTTTCTTATGTAAGCGTGCAAAAGCAAACAGACAGAAATAAAAGCTTCTATTTACACAGGGTTATTGGTAAAATAAATATAAGAAAGCTGTTAAGAACTGCTTCTGTGCACCTTGACAATCAACTATTGTAAAATTCCAACAATTTTTGTAAATTATGTTTGTAAAATCGAAAAGCTGATTCAGAAGACTTAGAACAGTCGATAAAACAAAAGTAATCTTCAGATTTATGACGTCTACGTGCAAGTAATTTAAAAGAATTTTCAAAGTTTCAGATTCCGAAGTCCGTAGAAGTTTGAAGAAGAAGAAGTAGCAAAGTTGATTGTTAAGTTGTAGGTACAGAAGTAGAGCTATCAACTACTTCTTATCTTCTTCTTCCTGCCCATAACCCAGTTTATTTCTGGTCTGAGCAGTGGGTCTCCTTCTTCAATTCCCGTCTATTATCTGTCATCTGATCATCCACATCCATCTCTCGCTTATCTTGTCTCACACGTCACACTGTCCATCCATCTTTTCTTAGGTCATCCTCCTCCTCTCTATCCCTCTACCTACGTTCATACTCATCATTCTTCCATAGTTTTCTAACTTATATATGAATAACCCTGTAAATAGGCACACATTGATCGGGGAGAGAGTATCGCTTGAATTTTCCATTAAAGTCTGAATATTGTTGTTTCGAAGAGAAATTAGTTTCAGAAGCTCAAGTTAAACCTACAATACGTATACGCTATTTAAATGCAAATTTTTCAATATACGACACTGATTGGTTTGTGTATAACGTAACGCAATAAATCTGTCAGATTTGTAGATTATTAGAATTTAGATTGGTAGCACCTACCTAGAAGGCAACTTTGTAACCGCTAACAGCCGACGAGTGGGCAATTAGAAATGTCCCTTTACTACGAGTTCTGACACATAAAAAAGCGTGTTAAAAAGGTTACCTACTTACTTGAAGCAAAAGACAATACTTATTCTTTTTTTTTTTAAATTTGGAATTTCTAATTTTTAAAGATAAGAATTCCTAATTTTTAAAATTAAGAATACCTACTTCTTATTATAATAGGAAGTATTTATTAGTTCATTACTAAGTTTTTAGTAAATGTTCTAAGTAAGAAATTATTCTGTAGCGTCTATGGTGAGGATTAATTCTTGCTTCAAGATAACTTTTTTCTGTTTCCTTGTTTTATTAGAAAACCAACTGCTTTAAACATAAACTAGAAAATGAAATAAAACAGAGAGCCAATTTTATCACAAATATCCAGAGCTTTGATTACATCCGAGAACTAATCTAGAACTAATTCCCTGACCTATTTTATCGCACTGAAACCTCGGGTCCCGTTGAGTGTAGACTCACACATTGTTAGAAAATTGAAGCACTAAGATGTAGGTACTAGGTAGATACCTATTCTTTTTTAAACAGCTATATTTGGTGTGAACGTGTATAGTACAATCCACAGTCAAAAGTCTCTGCCCACTGCACCGTAACGTTTAGAATCCTGTGCAGCACTTTTTCAACAATATACCCGTGACCGTGTTTAACCTGTGGATCGAACCCACGTCGGTTGGTGTAGCGGGTGGCGGCTTATACCGCTCACACAACTAAAGACATAGCTAACATGTTGAAAATAATAATCACACTGAGTACTTTTACTATTATCTATCATAATAATATGTTGTTTATTGTATCTATCTACTAAATACTTTTAATATCTATTTACTTCTTATTACATAATTATAATATAGTTACTACCATAAAATATACTAATATAATATAATGTCTACACACACGCACTACATCCACACCCATGGGTGGGAGTAAGCCCGCGTACCCAGAGCCTCAGGACACTGGGGTGACGTGGGAAACTCGAAGCCCATGCGCACACATCCATCAACTCACAAATCGCCTTGGATAGTTCATATTCTTTTTAATATAACTACAAACCTAACTTGTGTCTACTTTTCATTCTGAATAGGATAATTTTCTTTAAAAAGTCTAAATAGGAAAACCTGTAATTGGCTGTTTTATTACAATATTTAAGTTAAGCTTAGTTTAAGTGAATTGCTGTTGGTTTTCTCAATAAATAAAATAAAATAAAAATAAAAAATAATAATCACACTGAGTACTTTTAATTCAAGTTTTTAAGTTTGTGTGTAACGTCTATTAGAAGAAGGCCGTAAATCCAATACTTGTTGATAGTATTATTGTAGCAAACTGATCATTTACTTATGACCCATACTGTACCTACAATGATTTCTTTTGGTCTCATAAAATCCACTATATCAAAATGTCGACTGTATCAAAACGTCCACAGTCCGCCGTATCATTTTGTCTATCCTACTAATATTATAAATGTGAAAGTTTGTGTGTGTATGTGTGTGTATGTATGTTTGTTACTCCTTCACGCAAAAACTACTGGACCGATTGCGTTGAAACTCGGTATCTAGATAGCTGAAGATCTGGATTAACACATAGGCTACTTTTTATCCCGATATTCCCACGGGACCGGGACTTACGCGAGTGAAACCGCGGGGCGCAGCTAGTCATACATAAATTAAAAAATCAGATATGAAGCACTACGGCGCGAGTCAGATGAACGTAGTCTTGAATCGATCAATTACGAGCCAGAGTGCATTGATGAAAGCCGCAGTTGGCGATGTATAAAAATTATTTTTCATCCATTAATCGATGTGAACAATTGCACATCCAAGCTTGTATCGATCATTCGTATGCATACGCTTCTATTTTCATACATAATTAATAATTATCCTATTATGATATTTGTACTTGTGCGATAGTTGACGTGTTGATAATGTTTATATTGTGTTTTTACACGTTGCAACCTTTAATTTGATCTCTGTTTCTACCATTACTTTTTAATATATAGCTGTTGATTCTCTTTAAAATTAATAAACAGCCAAATCAAAAGAAACGTTAATAACCAACGCTGTGTTCTAAGAATCTCTATTTTCGAGTTTGGGAGAAATGTGTTTGACTGGGATGACGCAAATCTAAAGAGTAGATATAGAATCTGTAATATAGGTAGAACGTCACATTGTTTTGTGTGACGTTATTCTAACAGATAATAGTAGGTAAATAGAATATTGCGAGAATGGATCCCTAATAATTATAAGATGAACTCTTATTGAAGTCATTGACTTCAACAAAGTCAATTTTAATGGTTCTTAGGTTACTATCAGTGTATATTTCACAAAAGTCTCGCTGTTTGCTAAAACCCTAAAATGTCTTACTGGTACAATCTAGTAGATAGATACCTAGATAGAATGCTTTATTGCACACACAAAGATAATAAAAAAACATGATAATTTTTCAACTCAAACCGTAGATAGGCACAAGAGTGCAGTTGAGAGTGGTGCTTAGAAGGTGCCTTTGAAAAGATTTAATACCTACCTAAATGATTTATTTATTTCTTATCTTGCTGTTATAAAATTACCTAACCTGGTGATAAAAATATAGGAGCAATACATGCGCAACACTAATAAAGAACGCCATTAAAAACACAGTTAAAAAAATAGATTTTTAGGTCCTCTTTCTATTCCCCCCCATCTGTAAACATTATTTCTGCATATCAGTGAGGTCTGACACAGCCATTAAGAGAAGAAAACGATCGATATGGTGTTTAGATGGGCTATAGTGTTCTAGTTCCTACCAACGTACCCGTCTGGTGGGGGAAAATGGATTTTTCCACCTATTTTAATTGGGAGAGATACTTGGAAATTGACACTTCGGTAGCTAAATTCTAGATTAATACTAAATTAAAGCTAGAAATGTTAAACAACTTCTAGTTATATGGAGAAGTTCAGAAGAAATAACTTATGAATACGTCTGGAGCCAACTAAGCTGCAGGTTTCATCATGATGTTTTCCTTCACCGCAAGAGCAATGGCAATTAGTACACATACATTTTCCTCAAGCTAAATAATTAAAGCTAGAATAGATAAGTAACACAATATGGTTAAAATAGCTGTTGCCCGCGACTTCGTACGCGTGGTATAGTTTTGTTTTATAATACTAAAACCTTTCTCTTGAATCACTCTATTTTCTAATATAATATAAAAATTAATCGCTGAATACGTTGCTAAACGCTAATCTCGAGAACAGCTGAACCATAGCTGAACCGATTTCGGTATTTTTTTTTGTTATGTTTGTTATTGTCAGGAGAAGGTTCTTAAGAAAGAAAAAAATAAGAAAATTGCATAAATAATTATTACGCGGGTAGAACCGCGGGGCGCAGCTAGTTTATTATAAAACCCGCATCAAAGTCCGTAGTTTTAAAGATCTAAGAATATACATATAGCATAGGGACAGACAGCAGGAAGCGACTTTGTTTTAGACTATGTAGTGACGATTACATTAAACCATGATTTTAATAAATTGGTGACTTTTCAACAATGGAATCGTAACAAATAACATAACAAATGACTGTTTTCATCGCCTATGATTTGGTAAAGAGCCAACTATCAAAACAATGATAATGCGAAACACAGATCCAGTCTGTTGCCTTTGTTTTGTTTGTTATACGTTTTTATGACAATTCAGGGCCCCGTTGAGACTTGTAAATATTTTTTCCACTAACACGGTTGGATTTCGTTATTAAAACTAAAATTTTAATTAGAAAAAAAAAAATTAGACTTATTTTCATATTATTTTGTTTGTGATTGTGTATTAATGATTTCATAGTGGAGATCAATAACCTATTTAATCTACTATCAACGACTAAGGGGGCATATAGAGTCATGTAATTTGCTCAGGTAATTTGAACTCTTGGTCGTTGATATACAGGGTGGTCGAAGAAGGGACGTCCAAAAGTAAAAATTGAGTACCTCACACGGGGTGTCCGAAAATACCCCATGTAAGTTCCGCGATTTTTTGTAGTTTTCGAGTTATGTATTTTTTATAGGTTTATAGATTTCGCCCATTAGTTGGTAGGTATAGCCAAGTCCAAATGAAACTCAAATGCAACCTTTTTTAACATTTTCCGACACAGTTATTTAATAGTACATTGTTATCCTAGGTGTGAAAGTCACTCATTACAAGCCCCGAGACGGAGTATGGCGCCCGAGCGTAGCGAGGGCGCTAATAGTTCGAGGGACTTAATGAGTCTTTCACCCGAGGTAAACACTGTGCTTTTCATTACGAATAATACATAAAATTCTTCCTAACAACGAGAGTGAATGAAAGACTTCATGCTACCTGATCCTCTTACAAGGTTGGGACCAAAGAGGTTGTATACATTTAGTGTTATTCTTTGGTGTTACTTAAAGCAAGGAGGTTAGGTTATGAAGTTCCTAATGTAAAATGATACTGATACTGGCTATATGCACATTGCACGAGTCGTGCGAAGCCATAATTTGACATGACAGCTGTCAGTGAAAGCGATTTTCCCTAGGGCTGGAAATTTTATTTTCTACACGCTCTTCACGCATCTTTAGACCTACTTTCGGAGTATGAGTAATGAAAAATCTTTAACGTACTTAAAACATTTCGACCAACCTGTATGTTTCATAGACTATGCAACCTCTTTTTAGGTACTACTGGCCATTACCATATTCATCCTCTTTGAAATAAAAAGGTTATTATACTCATAGATAAGTCCGTAGCGGTTTGATCACGTTTGGCTCATGTTTGGCTCCGATGCGGTGTGTTGTGGTCAACTGCTGGCGTGAAACCAAATACGCTGCAAGTACCTAGTAGTTACGTAACAAGCTTGTCGTAATACAAAGTCCATGTACATTTAAAGGTGTTGACAATTTAGTTATGAATAATTCGGTTTGGAATAAATAGGTAACCAGCTGGTATTTTTACACTAAAAATATTAAAAAATTAAAAACATCAATAAAACACACACAAGAAAATAAAATATTACACGACGACCTCTGTGGTGCGTCGGGCAAACACCCGCCTTCGAGGCAGAAGGTTGCGGGTTCGATTCCAGCCTCATACAAGTATTTATAAAAAATATTAGTAATTTCTAAATTAAGTATATATTTACGAAAGAAAAGTATTTATGTATTCTATCTGTTGTCTATAGCTAGTTGCCTAGGCCCGTATTAATAAATCGTTCTCAATATCGATCTTGAGTGCGTATCAATCGAGTGAGTCTTGAGATGTGGTCACTATCTTAAGTTAGGCGTTAATTAATAGATAAAACTCAAGTTCGTTCGCATATCGCTCTTGAGATTTGAGACTGATCTTGAATGACACTAACGCTTTGTTCTTACCTTAAATTATATGTTCTTACCCTATGGTAGGTAGTGTCGTCATATTTTGCTGTCAACTTGTTTTTAATGTGAAAATATTTTAAAAAATGTAAGATTTGTATGACCCGCACAATCAGACTTGAGTTCACGAAACTACATCTTGAGACATATCTTGAGAGCTGAGTTTGATTTATTAATACGGTATTACTCAAGTGATACGTCGCTCTTTAATCGCGTCTTAAGATAGGTTTATTAATCAGCGCAACAACTCAAGAGCAAACTCAAGATTGAAATCGATATTGAGTTCGGTTTATTAATACGGACCCTAGTTGCTTTTGCTTGGGGTTAGATGGCGCTGTGTGGATGTCATGCAATATTTATTTATTAAATAAAAAAACATCCTCAGGCTCGTCTCTCCGAGGCATCGTTCCCATAAGGCTGGCAACATTACCTCACTTGATTAAATGTATTTCACAGCGCATTCTAGCTCTTAGCTAAGTAAATCATTGCATGCATATTGTTATATATTCAAGACTTTCACAGCTGCTACGGTCTCATCGAATTACCTAGATCGAGTCACGTTTCATATTCAATTTTCTTCAGTAAACATCGTATTATCTAGGATAATAGGTTTCCAAGGCTACAGTAAAGGTGGGCAACTCCCCAGCCCGCCCCATGGAGTTTGATCCGGCACGCGAAGCTGTTTAAAATTGCATAGAAAAATAATAAACTTTGTCGTAAGTAGCTTTTTAACACGCTTTTATTAGATTCACCTGTATGTTTGCTTGTTTTTTATTTAAAGAGTTGATGTTGTGAAAATATATTAAAAATCTGTCGCTCACTCCTGCTCACTTCACCCGCTGCCATTCTTAAATTAAATAAGGATCGTTCCAAAAACGTTTGAGTTTAGTTCTGTGAAAATAAGCTGATTTCTTCCACTTGAAGGTTTAGGAAAATTTGACGCAAAAAAAAAATTTACTCCAATCCTTGAGTATGAATGACCCCATACTTAAAAGACTGCAAAAGTCTCCCTGATCTACTCCTACTGAGGGTTTCATCACTATGTTTTCCTTTACCGTAAGAGTAATTAGCGCTCATTACATTTTACACAAGAAAAACCCTTAGGTGCATGAACCCACGATCTTCGGAATAAAATTCGAGGTATCTACCACTAGGCCAACACCGCTCCTGAGTACACAACTTATATTCTGTGGTAGAACCGAGTCAAACACGTAATGCAACATTAATGCAATTAAAATTTATCCTTTTGAGACATTATAATTAAAAGTTTGTGACGATTCAACACTTGGCACTTGGCAGTAATGAGAACGTTACTTACTTTGAACACTTTAGCAGTTCGGTTTTAAAATTGTTTTATGAAATTATTATAGCGCAGTTTTTAATTAAATTTTACCCTGTGGACGTTTTTGTGGAAACGCAAGAGCGAAAATGGAGAGAGTGGTGCAGATTTAAGGCTACGAAAAAACGAAAGCATTTTGTATTGCTACAACAAATTATGCAGGCAGTAAATAAATAAATATAGCAGGACAATCCACACAGCACCATATAGCTCCAATCCAAACTAAACAACTAAGCTTGTGTATGGTAGCTAGATGACTAATACCTATAATACTTAATTTTTTTTTAAATAGGTACATATGTATTACAGACCAGAAACAAATCTTTACAAAAATACAGGTTTAAGGCATGTTTAAGGCGGGAATCGAAGTCGCAACCTTCTACGTGGCAGGTTAGCCCGACGCGCCACAGAAGGTTGTCAAACGTCTGAAATAGAAGATACTAGTAATTTTGCGTATTGAGAGTTGTGATATTCGTGAAGTTTTCCCTCTCACAGGTCTGATTTAGACCCCGAGTTTACCTAAAGAAATCCGACCTACATTCTTTCAGTTGCCGTCGTGTTGACACAACCTAGATTGACCTTTTGTTCAACTTTCTTCCCTGAAATATTTACATCAAAGCACGGAACTTTTCTACCTTGAAACAAGAAATTATGCAAATTGTTCGCCCGCAATTTACATACTCAGTATAATATTAAAAATGCAAAAACTGTTGTTGTTGGTTACATGTTGTTTACGATAAATAAATAAATAAATATTTCAGGACATATTACACATCGCCATCCAGCCCCAAGCTAAGCAACTTAATGCTTGTGTTATGGGTGCCAGATAACGGATAAACTACTTATATACTTTTTTTTTTTTTTGTAAATATATACATATATTATACATATAGGAAACACCCAGAACCAGAAACAAGAATTTATGGTCAGCATAAATACTTGTTCCCGGCGGGAATCGAACCCGCAACCTTCTGCGTCGCAGTCGGGTGTTCGCCCGACGCGCCACAGAGGTCGTCAAATAATTTATATAATTTTGCTCAAAGCCTTAGGTCTCATAAAGTCCACTAAAATGGTAATTTTAAAATTATCAAAATGACCGCTGCACCAAAAAGTTCACTGTATGTAATTAAAAGACAACGACATGACAACGCGCATTGCAGACAGGACAATCAATACCCCTAAATCTCAAAACAAATACTAAACGTGTAAATTATAGGCTTAAAGTAGGTTAATAATAATTTATTGAATACTTTAATAATAATAATTTATAAAAAAACATTTATCACATCTCTTCAGTCCGTCTAAGTTTTACAAGCGACTGGCATACTCATCACTATCACTAGCTAGAGATAGTATAAAACAAAGTCGCTTTCTCTGTCCTTATATCCCTATGTATGCTTAAATCTTTAAAACTACGCAACGGATTTTGATGCGGTTTTTTTTAATAGATAGAGTGATTCAAGAGGAAGGTTTATAATATAATACATGCATAATATAGCAGTGCGAAGCCGGGGCGGGTCGCTAGTTTGAAATAAAAAAGAAATTAGTGGCATACAATTTTGGTAGGTAGGTACCTACAGTTTGGTTTCAGAATTTCAGACTTATAAGTTCTAATAAACAGGGCAATACGACAATGTCTTAGACAATATTCCTGCACAGTTACTTTTTACTGTTCTTCAGAGTTTCAGACACAGTAAATCGTGATAGGACAATGAACTTTATAAAGTACCTTTTTTACTACGTGGGAAGATAATATCATGCGTGTGCCTAAATTACTTCATACCAGGATAACAGAATTTTACATACAAATATGACGTGACTCTATCGTACATTCTCCAACAAACAACGAAGAAAATTATTAAGTTTCATTCAAGTAACTTTTCCAATGTATATTTTCTTCAGTTTACTTAAGCTTCAGTAGTGTTGAAGTGTTCAAACTTTCAGGAATAGAAAGGAAATAATACTATTATTGTAAAGGGAGGTATGTTTGTTTGTTTTTGTGGATAAGGGTGACCGCAAACTATAGATTTGAATTCGGGCTAAAGTTGATATTGTGGTAAAGTAGCATAGTCGATAGTGAAAAACTATTTACCGCAAATGGGACGGAAGGCCGGAAGTTCTTATCGGATGTTTGATGGTTTAGTTTGGTAGGTATACTTACTTAAGTAAGTATAAAACAGTTAAACAATTGGTCATTGGTTTTTTGGTTATTTTTAACTGAGGCGATCGGCCGACAAACGTTTACCCCTTATTAAACTTTTATTTCCTTCGATTGGTAAAATATGTTAATAATATAGATATAAGTACGGACAATCCAGGACAGAACTGCCTGGCGCAAAATAATTAGGTGAGCCGACCCCACCTAAAGTGGGAAAAGGAAAAGAGAAAGAAGTTGTTTTGTCACTTTCTCACTTTTGCAAATGACAGATGTGTGACTAATGCAAAGCATATTTTAACTCTTGAACGTTTACGATTATGATTAGGGGGTGAGGTAGGGCGGCTTGCGTGACATTGTGCTTAAACATATTTAGCAAAAAACTAAATAAATTAAATTCTATTTCAATAACCACAAGATAGATATTATTTATTCAGTTTGACACTTTGACAGTTGGTTAATCATAGTTTTGGTCATAATTTGATTTACTTTATGCTGTGCGTGTCAACCTTAGTCTTTATCTGATTTTGCTTCTAAGTTCCTTATACAACAAAATTGCAAAATCTAGATTTTTAAATATTCTTTTAAATTAAAGCATTTTCAGTTAGGGCAACATCGCTCTTATATCCTAAGTATTTGTGTACAAAGTTATAATGCATCGATCTAAGTTACAATTCTATTAGGTACCAGTTTCTAAGTACACTATCTAAGTAGTTTGTCGTTCTAAGTTAGCCAACTCGAGCTTACTTTCTCCTAGATTGAGACTGGAGTTCGTGTATACTAAGAATAATATAAAACCTACCGAGCTAGTGACGTCGGAGTCGTTTCAACGAGGCCTTGGGCGGTAGGCCAAATGTATATCTTAGATGATTATCTAGACTTATGAAACAGACAATGTATTTTGTAAATAAAATAAGGAAATATACATTTTGTTTGTAACTTGTTTTTCCTAACAGCTGACTTTTCAAAACGAAATAAAGAGTTTCAATGTTCCAAAATTGTTCGCTTTGACGTCTACGAGAAAAACGACCTATTCTTATTAAAAAATATATATTTTCACTAGCTGCGCTCCGCGGTTTCACCCACGTAACTCCCGATCCCGTGGGAATATCGGGATAAATTAAGATGTAAGCTATCTTATCTCAAGTTGGATCAAACTGCACACGGTGTGCAAATTTGATTAAAATCGGTTAAGTAGTATAGGAGACCATCGCGCACAAGCAACGTGACACGTAATTTATATATATGAAGAAAAATCATTCTAATAGGTACCTACCTATTACTAGGTATAAATGTAAATTAACTTTTCTACGATTCTTTTAACTTCTTACTGCTCAATTCGTAGCGAATAAGTTAATCACCGTAGCTTTTTAGAGCTTATTTGCTACGATTTACGGAATAACGTACGAAGGTAGGTAGGCCTATTGCTTTTTTGTTCCAACAACAATCTACGAGTTATACCCCCGAATACTGAAAAACTACTTAATATTAAGTGGCGTTTAAATTGACGTTAAGTGTATGCTTTCTATTGAAGCCTACACTTAAATTTCAATTTAAGCGCAACTTAAGATTAAGTAGCCTTTCAGTATTTGGGGGCTAGACGCTTAAAAAATATTCGCTCGTACAAAATTTCTCACAGACTTAAACTTATCTATATCAGTATCCTTAGCACGAGTGGTTTACGATCAAACGTACCGTATTTAGTGAATATTTGCCATGAAACTTCAAGACTCTATCTATAAATAGATTCTATCTATAAATATAAAATTCAAAGTACTGGCTGACTGATTGAATAATTCAGTACCAGCAACTTGAGGTTAAATAACATAAAATTTATCGGTTACTTTCAGAAAAAGGACATTTTATACTTGTGACTAATCTCTACTGCGTGTAGTAACAGGTACCTACTGTTATCAATCGAAAAACATTCAAAACTATAAAAATTTTTTGGAACATTTTCCTCATCTATCTACCTATCTACTGAAGATAACTCACACAATTTTGATAAGCGAAAGCGAACTAATCAAATAAAGCTACAACCTCAAATTCTGCCTCACACAAACACAAACAAAGTCAACAATATGCATATGGAGCTGGCACAACGCCAGAACGCGGTGGCATTAACAGCCTTTGGCCTAATACTGGCAACCTGGAATAATGGCACGTCAGCCTGATACCTAGGTTGCATTCAAAGGTCTTTGTGTATCGAGCGTGTAATGTAGGGCTTCCAATCCCGTATGATATTGCGGGATCTCGGTATCGGCGAGATCAAGAATTTTCTACGGTACGGGATCCCGGTATAACGAGATCTCACGTTTGTCGATAAGAAAGGTTAAAAGTCATCCAAACTACTTCGTAAAGTAATGGCGGAGTTTAAACTTTCCTCTAATTCCTTTTGGAATGTCGGAGCTTGAGTAGACGTGTTCTTTTCCGTGTTCAATACATCTGCAGTTTGAATATGGACAATGTGCGAGCGACAGCGCTCACGAAAGCACGTGGGTACGTAATATTTTTTAATCCCGCAAATCCCTCATCTCGAATCCCGCAGTGAACGGGATTAAAAAATCAAGCGGGATGTCGGCATACCGAGATAGCCCTAGTGTGATGTATTGAAGTCAACACTGGTTGAACCATACGTTGAAATGAGTCTGTAAAATGACATTTCCTTTGTTTTCTTTTATAGCTTCCACTGACTTCCATGGGCTGATAGTTTGGGAGTTTGATCAATAGTGAGAGATAGGTACATATCTACACGCAAAAGAAAAAAAAATTACAAAAAGTTTACAATTGAATTTTGAAAAAGAACAAAAAAGCCAATCATTCTAATTCTCCCGATCACCAGACTCTAAAGAGCCTGGGCGAGAGGAAAAGGGGTGTGGGTGTGTACCGTGTGGGAGAACAAAGGGAGGGAGGGATTGTGTCATAGTGAAAGTCAAAATACTTTAAGAATGATACAGTTTGTACGAGATCTCTTATTAGAAAAGTCTTAAAAACTAAGTGAGGATGTGTGGGTATTGGAGAGGTACCCAACCCACACCAACCAAAAGAATAAATAATTGTCTTGTAACTATGGGGCCATAAAACATCAGAGCCGGGCTGTTAGATAGGCAGTAGGTCAAAGTTGTCACCGCTGCCGCTGTAGACGTCGCGCGTCGCCAGCAGCGATGATATCTGGGACATAGTGGAAATAGGTATTTAACCTGAAAGATTTATTTTCAAATTAGCTGCGCTCCGCAGTTTCACTCGCGTAAATCCCTACCCTGTAGGAATATCGGTATAAAAAGTAGCCTTTAATGTTAATCTAGGTAGGTATTTAACTATCTACATACCGAGTTTCATTGCAATCAGTTCAGTAGTTTTTCCGCGACACAAAAATACTAACACACAAACTTTCACATTTATAATATTAGTAGGATAGAAGTTATTCCTAGGTTTTGATTAAACTCTTGTCTTAGGTCACGCGAGTTAGCGAGTCTTGGAACAGCTGTCAAAGAACGGTAGGTATATACGACTATATTCACGCAATATAATCCTGACAAGTACCTACCTATACCTAGATACAATGTACAGTATGCGTCATAAGTACACTATCAGTTTGCTACAATAATAACTATAAACACGTAGTGGACTTAAGACCTTTTAATAGATGGTACACACAAACATAAAATACTTGAATTAAAAGTACTCAGTGTGTTTATTATTTTCAACATGTTAGCTATGTATTTAGTTGGCCGACGTGGGTTCGATCCACATAGTGCTGCACACTGCACAGGATTGTAAACGTTTTTGAGTGTCGATTGTACGATCGGCTGCATAATTGAGCCCACCGTAGAGCTCCAAAACGGCTGATATAAGAATGTTTTCAACACAAACAAGATTCTAGGCACCTGCTTTTGTTGAAGTTAATAGTCTTCTCACTCATCAATTTATCAAACAAAAATTATTAGAATGAAAACATTCCAATAATAGTAATTTTAGAACTCTACCGGGGGCTGCAATTATGCAGCCGACTGGTACCTACTATACCAAAGATGTTATTTGGTACAAAAACCTACGTACCATTAAGTTAAGTAGGTATATAAGAAATTTTTAACAGCATTATTTTATTAAATCAACGTATAAATGCACAGTGAAATATTGAACTATGAAGAACTATATACCAAACACTTACTTTAGAAATTACGTGAAAAATTCTAGAAACCAGTAGTTTTCCTTTGTTATATTTATACAATAAGAATATGTGGCAAAATATTGATATTTGTAATAGGATAACGCGCGTGTTGATAACGGCATTAACCTACTATGTTATAAATAAACCACTTACATTTGCATTGAAGAGTGAGATAACACAACTGCTTTGTTACTGTTATATCTGAGAACGTGTTTATTGCGAGAATAACATAATTACTTAGGTATTATACCTACTTCTAAGTACTTCATCATAATATCAGCCACCGGACATTTACAGCAAAACAATACTGAACATAGGCTTCCTCCAAAGTCTTCCAGCGATCTTAGTTAAGTCGTCCGTCCATCTAGTCGGAGGCCGTCCCGCCTAAGGACTTAAAATGACTAATCTTTATAGCCCTTCCGAGTCTCAAGCCTTGTGGTTTTGACCTAGGCCTACATCATCCAGAAACATCAAGAAACTTTTATAGAATACTAGCTGCGCCCCACAGTTCCACCCGCGTATGTCCCGATCCCATTTTTTTTATATTTTCTCAACATTTAAACTTTCTCTGGACTTCCACAAATATTGCAAATTAGCCAAATCGGTTCTGTTGTTCTCGAGCTTTAGCGAGTTTCAGCGAGCCTAATGAATAGCTTTTGATTTCTATTTGGTAACTAGCAATGCCACCTGTGTTTTTCCCTCATAAGTCCTTATGTCAAGGGATTATTGGAGTAAAAATGATGGCTATGTTACTCTCAAATGTTCGATGTACCCTCCAAAAAATACCAAGTTTCATCAAAATGGGTCCAGTAGCATTCGAGGCTAAAACATTCAAAAATAAAAAAAAAACAACATTTTAACATCTACTTCGTATCGATAACACAAAGTCAGATCTGCCTTCTCCAGTGTGCTGCCAGGTCCATGGCGTTGTTATTAAGCTGACACTACAGTACAGCTATTAAGGCTGAAGGGAAAGGATAAGAGGTGCAGAATAGTTTGCTCGGGAGCCCTGCAGCCGCACTGAATTTGACATGGATCGATCATGCCCCATCTTCGCAGGTTTACCCTGCAGTGATCAATCGAAGTCCGTAGTCTGGTTTGTTAAAAAAGTACAGTCGGCTGCATAATTGCAGCCCCCGGTAGAGGTCGAAAATTACTATTACTGGAATGTTTTCATTCTAATAATTTTTGTTTAATAAATTGATGAGTTAGAAGACTTTAAACTTCAAATAAAGCAGGTAGCTAGAATCTTGCTTGTGTTGAAAACATTCTTATAACAGCCGTTTTGGAGCTCTACGGTGGGTCTACAATTATGCAGCCGACCGCACATAACCTATACTTACACTTTTAACATAAAAAGGTAGGTACTAACATTCCTACCTACCTACCTACAAATAATGAGTCTAATCTCTACCATCTTTGTCCCAGAAATAAATAAATAATCCAAGTGAAACAAGTTCACAAAATTAGTTTTCTTTTGACCTGCCTTTATGATTGTAGGCAGATAGGTATCTGCTGTCATTTGTATTGCATTAAGGTCAGCGGTCACTGAATGAACTAGAATTTCGTATTTATTGTTTGTTTTCGTGAAGTATGCTAAAGTTATTAAACATTTGTTTGGTTGGCTTTTATCTGATAATGCTAAGAGATGTTTGTTATTGATAAAAATTGATATAAGTAATACCAGTATCTTGTAAGGGGTAGGTAAGGTAAGTAATTAAATATACACTTAATTTTCTAAAAAACAATTACAAAAATTTTAGTTTCGGAGTCGTAGCTGTGATGAGTACAGGGGCTCTATTTTTGAATCGCTCGTGCGACATAGCTTCGTCGTATACGCCTACAAGTCATGCTCGACTTTCAAGTCGCATTAAACCAATTTTCTGTATTTTTGAATCGTTCGTCGTCGAAAAATGTCAATTTTTTATTCATTTTATGCAGAAAATTGAAAACCTGTAATTATCGACGACCATCCGAAATAATCCCAAAAGACATATAAATATTATTCAAAGATCGTTTGAGAATGTTTGACTATTGCTGCTGCCACACATTGGATTCAACTTTGCGTCCAAGCTGGACTCAAATTTCAAATTACCAGTATTGAATCCAACTACTGCACCACACATTGGCTTCAATATGTACTTTGTAGCCAAGTATTGGAAATAGACCAAACATTGGACAGTTGTAGTTAGTCGCAGAGCGATAAGACGATGGACGAAAACTTATTTGCACTAGCAGCACATGAGTGTGACCGGTGACGCAATGTTCACATTGTATCCAAGACTGATCCACACATTGGTGTGTTGGACCCAATACGTAACATTGGTGCAAATATACCCAATGTGTGGCCGCAGCATAAGATTGTTTGACGTGGCATTTGACGTTTATTCAACTACTCGCCTGTCGGCGACGAGTGGTAGAGATTACTAGTTACGATCGAACGAAAAAAAAATTGCGAATTTCCGATGTCGAACGAATATCAGTAGAAATCGAGCTCTCGACGCGGGACGAACGATTCAAAAATAGAGCCCCTTGTTTCTTTTATAGTATAGACCTAAAGATAATCTATTCATCATCATCATCATCCGAGCGATGTTCCCGGTTGCATCCCTCTCGGGAGCCCAGGGTCCGCTTTCCTACTTTTACGCCTCCACTTCGCACGATCTTCGGCATCCTGGGTTGTAAGGCCATTTGCACGCATATCACCCTTTACGACGTCAAGCCAGCACTTCTTGGGTCTACCCAGTCTGCCACGACCCGGCGGAGGCGCCATGGCAAGACATTTGTTCCCCACGTAACTAGCCGGTTTTCGCAAGACGTGGCCGTACCAGCGTAAGCGACACTCTTGCAATTTATCTGCAATGTCTCGGACATGAAGGCTGCCCCGGATGCGGGAGTTTCTGACGCGATCCTTTCGCGTCACTCCACACATCCAGCGCAACATCTTCATCTCCGTGACACGCAGCTCCTGCTTATGTCGCTCAAGCACCGGCCACGCCTCACTACCATACAAAAGGACAGGTCTAATGATGGTTTTATAGACCTGTCCCTTTAGTTTAATCGGCATTTTGGGGTCGCAAATGACACCAGTCACCTCACGCCACTTGGCCCAAGCCGCTGAAATGCGTGACTTGACGTCGCAATCGATGTCGCCGGACGCGTGAAGCACAGACCCCAAGTACTTAAACTGGTCTGTCCGCTCGACCATATGACCGTCTACGCAGACAGGTGTGGGATCTGTGGTATTGCAAGCCAAGTACTCTGTACACGAATATCAGTAGAAATCGAGCTCTCGACGCGGGACGAACGATTCAAAAATAGAGCCCCTTGTTTCTTTTATAGTATAGACCTAAAGATAAATCTATTGTTAATTTAAATACGCGTCAGTAGTTAGCACGTTAAACCAATATCATTGTCGGTATTCGCATATTAATTAGAGGTTCCATAGTTGAATGACAGCTACCTATTCAAAGTTAATAAGATAACAAACATGTTATGAATATTTATATGTTAACATGAGGTTAAGTTTCATCTTCATACATAATCATAATAAGTACTTATTAGTTAGTAAAATACCACGTGACTAGAAGAGTAATGAGTATGAATGTAGAAGGATGGACAGGAAGAGGACGACATAAGAAAATATGGATTGAAATCCGAGATATTTTCGATTCCGTGGAAATATCGAGATAAACACATACATACATCCGAATTGAGAACCTCCTCCTTTTTTGAAGTCGGTTAAAAAGTAACCTAATTAATTAATGTTTCCTCATACCAAGTTTCATAAAAATCGGTCTGGCAGTTTGGGAGCCTAATTACTACGAACAAAAATCTTTCTTCTTAATATTAAGTAGGTACAGATTCTACAGATTTAATTAGGTATAGAGATGGGTACGACGAACCTTCCTAAGTACATCATAATATGTAGGTACCTACATAGAATTCCTATGCCTAACATAAATATGTCAATTTAATTGTCGATGCAGGTGACAGCTCGTGAAATGGACGTGCTATTTGCTATTTATATACGGGTATCAAAACACGTGGCAATTAGAGACATATCTCTATGTGATAAGGATTGATATGATAAGCCATAGTTTGGTTGTTTTGTATACTTCATACAGATAAGTGAAGTGCACAACGTTATTTTTTGCGTTAAAACGTGACTAGGTTTATGTAGGGCCACCTTAAAAGCAAAAAAAAAATTTAAAATTTTGAGAGGTGTCAAGGGACACCTAGATGGAACGAAGTTCCTTTCGATTTTTTTTTTGTAAATAATCGTTGCGACACCACACTGTTCAATGCGAAATAGAAAGATGAAACGAAAGTAACTGGCTTGCTTTCTATGAGAGAGAGAGAGAGACAGACAGAGAAACACGCGCACTCCGCACGGCTTACAACTATATAGCAAAAAGTGTCGTTACAACTTTTGGTATTAATTTTTTAGCCCCCTTTCGCAACGCGCGATAAGGAACTATCGTTCCGAAAACAAATAAATGCACTTATACAGTTATATAAGTACTTAAAGGTAATATTCAAAATAGGTAATGACAAATATAATAAACTATCAGTACCTAAGTACTTAAGGTTTCATCCCGTGGAAATTTGAGAATTATAAAATAGTCACGTTGCTATCAAAGATTCATTGTAGGTATCTTTGTAACAAGTTTCATCAAAATCGGTCCAGTAGTTTCCGACCCTATTCGTTATAAACAAACAAACAATCTTTATAACATA
This sequence comes from Idaea aversata, assembly GCA_907269075.1. Lineage (NCBI taxonomy): Eukaryota > Metazoa > Arthropoda > Insecta > Lepidoptera > Geometridae > Idaea > Idaea aversata. The sequence goes on from OU026091.1 coordinate 12,176,031, forward strand.
GGTAAGTGTATAGATGAGTATTTTCGGAGCTATTCTCAGTATTTAATTAGAAGGTTAAACTAAGTCATGTGTGATGTCTATAAATAGAAAAGCTTCAGGCAGGAGATTGTTCCCACAATGCAAAGCCTATGGTTAGGTTTTTGTATAAGGAAACAAACGTAACTAGATACGTAAATAGGCAACCATCTTGGCTACTGTTGTCCTTTGGGCTTCTTTCTCCGAAAAACGAATTTTAATTCGAATTCTTATGTACCTAGTGGTCACTTTATTGATGTTTAACTATACCTACTTACTTATAGTAAAGGAGGAGAGAATGAAAAGTTTATACTTGAAAGCAAATGAAATAAAAATAAGTCAGAAAAAGAATCCCATAATAATATGAAGGTCAGTCAGGTTTCTTGCTTTGGTTTCTGGTGTCTTCTTTTTGGAAGGCGCGTTCCGAAGCCACACATCCTAACTTTGTTGTAAGACAATTACAAATGGTCAACTGTTTGTGAGATAGTGACAATGCGCTTTTGTGCAATATTTTATAGGCGCAAGCATATAAATAAGTAATCCTTAAATGTGTGCATAAAGTTTTAAATGTATCATTAAAACTGAACGGTATAAAAGGCAACTGAGCGACCCTCATTGATTAGATTTCACTCCAGAGGGGGTCTTGGCGTGTGCGCAATAACCACGCTTCCCGGAGACTCATTCAGGTCATCCATTTGGTTCCGCTCAGTAGGGAGCGTTCATGATTCTTCCGGTGTCGAGCTCCTGACTAGAATAGGTATGTTTATCACTTGGTTCGATTATGGGGCTATTTTAGGAGCCTAATACAGTAGATAGAGTATGTTAGATACGATGAAGCTGCAATCTAATGCGCTGAGTCTAAAATGTTGTTTTTTGCACTCTCTGGTTGACTCCAGGGTGGTGTAGATTCTAGACAAGCCTACTTTATCTGATAGGAAAACTCACATGTTCTAGGCACTACAACTTGAACGACATGCTGGATTGAAGTTACTGACGCTGTATAAATCATTGAGATTATAGGCCAATACTATGTGTCTCATATCACGGCACTATGGAGCCTCCGAACTTTGGAAGACGTGGGTGGAACCGAACCCAATACGTAGAGGGCCTTAACAATAACAAGTATATTAGGAAAGTATGACGTGGACACTAAACCGGCGAATTTACCTACTATAAAATACAGCCAAGGAGCCAAGATTCGCTTTGGATAGAAAACTACTAGGGCTATTGTGATGGGATGGTATTGGACTGGATACTTAGGAACTATGGGTACTATGGCGCCTGTGCTATCTTTCTTTCTTATCTTAATATATATAAATCTCGTGTCACAATGTTTGTCCTCAATGGACTCCTAAACCACTGAACCGATTATAATAAAATTCGCACACCATGTGCAGTTCGATCCAACTTGAGAGATAGGATAGCTTACATCCCGATATTCCCACGGGATCGGGAGTTACGCGGGTGAAACCGCGTAGGGCAGCTAGTAATATATATAAATCTCGTGTCACAATGTTTGTCCTCAATGGACTCCTAAACCACTTAACCGATTATAATAAAATTCGCACACCATGTGCAGTTCGATCCAACTTGAGAGATAGGATAGCTTACATCCCGATATTCCCACGGGATCGGGAGTTACGCGGGTGAAACCGCGGAGGGCAGCTAGTAACTATATATATTACTAGACGTTCCCAAAAGGTTCGGGGATTAATCATCTACATACTTATGTGTGAGAATTATTTTAGGCAACGAACCGAATCTTTCAAACACAGAAGGCGGGCGTAGACCTAAGTATCTATCTACCTCTATAATCATGACGCACGGATGACAAAACAAGAGTTCATTATTCCGTCATCCGTGTTTATTATCATCATCACAAAGCGTAATCAACGTATGAAATAAAGAAAGAACTCTACACCCGGTTGAATGTCCTGTAATTAATGCAATTAAGGAACTGTCTGTCTGGTTTGCACTAATGGTGCACCCTTTGTGCGTTAATGGAACGGAATGAGCTTGGATTTTAGCGCTATGGGGATAAATAATTTAAGCCTGTGTTGGTATATGACTAATAATGTCCTAGCATATAATTTTCCTAACAAAGCAAAACCTAGGTAGGTCATCTATCTTCAGTCGTGATTTAGGTATCATATAATAATTGAAAGGTAGGTAATTCTAAGAAATGAGAATGATTCACCTGTTTAGACGGACTGCATCGCCATATACTTACTTAATCGTCGGGTAAAAGAGATAGATAGATAGATAGATAAACACTTTATTGTACCATAAAAACAAAACACAAAATTAATTCTAACAAAGTACTTACATGATATTAAAATAAAAAAAATTTAGTTAAATAAAAATTAGAAAATTATAAGACACAAAAAAAACTAAAAACCAAAAATGAAAAAATATGGCACAATGGGCGGCCTTATCGCTAAAAGCGATCTCTTCCAGGCAACCTTTGAGTTGAGTTTGAGAAGAGTAGAAATTACCGGTGAGTTTATTATCTTAAGTACCTACTATAAAATGTTACTTTACTAAAAACCGTTTCCAGTCGTTTTGAAGATAAATGGGAAAAACTTGAGTGCATAAACAAACACCCAAACACCGTCGTCGCGGGTACAAAGAGGTAAAAAGAGTTATCTCCAATACTACTTTAAACTGATTTAGATGAAGTATGATATAATTCTAAGATAATATAGCCTATATAACGACGGCCTCTGTGGCGCGTCGGGCGAACACCCGACTGCGACGCAGAAGGTTGCGGGTTCGATTCCCGCCGGGAACAAGTATTTATGCTGACCATAAATTCTTGTTTCTGGTTCTGGGTGTTTCCTATATGTATAATATGTATATATTTACAAAAAAAAAAAAGTATATAAGTAGTTTATCCGTTATCTGGCACCCATAACACAAGCATTAAGTTGCTTAGCTTGGGGCTGGATGGCGATGTGTAATATGTCCTGAAATATAAAAAAAAAAAAAAAAAATTAAAAATTAATCCTTCAGAGTAACATGGGCCACCTTTTATCCCGGTAATCCCATTGGATCGGTTTAAACCCTATAAGAAAGCTAAGAAGTCAGCAGACAAAGTCGGTTTTGTATAATTTGACGACCCAATTGGCACAATGGTCATTATGCCGGACTGCTAAACACAGGGTTGCGGGTTCGATTCCCGCCTCAGACAAGTATTTATGCTTAGATATTTGTCTGTGATCTGGTTGTTTCTATATTTATAAGTATATATTTACAAAAGAAAAAGTTTAAATGTAGTATATTCGTTGTCTAGCACCCAAAACACAAGTCTAGTTACTTAGCTTGGGGCTAGATGGCGATGTGTAGAATGTCCTGCAATATTTATTTATTTATAGGTACAATCATCGGTCAAAAGTCTCTGCCTACTGTGACGTGTACAATCCTGTGCAGCAATATTTGAACATTATAACAACGTAACCTGTGGTTCAAACCTACGTCGGTTGTAGCACTCGGCCAACTAAAGACATAGCTAACATGTTGAAAATAATAATCACCCTGGGTACAAAGGTAAGCTGTATCTTCCATTCAAGAAACCTGATTCAGGTAGTCTAGTGGCGCGGGTTTTACATATGTATGGGTATGCAGGCAGGACCTTGACCATTGGACAATTTGGACGTTCACCTCTCCAAGGTCTCAGGTCCATAACTGATGGAAGATACATGTTATACTAGATTTAGATATGACTAACGGTTTCACCCGAGAAAGTCCTAATGCCGCAGGAATTTTATCCCCTAAACTATCACTATGACTTTTTTCATTCAAATCAGTCCAGTCTTTTGACCGTGAAGACAAACAAACAAATAAATAAACAAACTTTCGGATTTATAATATTAGTTAGTATTAGGATTCTACCAGTGCGCGGTTTAACTCACGTAAGCCTGGACTCTGTTATAAACTTTCACCCCCTATTTTTTGACTAATAGATATAGATTAGACTTACGAGTGACTTCAAGTGATTCATATTTATCGTCTTTACTTTTTACTTTTAATAATTAAGGGTTAAATAGGAGATTTTAGGTTAAAGAAAGTGCGAGCAGAGAGGGCGTCTTTCATAAAGAATTGTTTGTAAAATTTTAAATATGAAAATGGGAGAAAGAAAATAAAAATAAACAATTAATTTACGTAGGTAGGTATGGTAGTTATTTACATACCTATTGGTAAATTATTAGTTTGTAAAGTGTGTAATACTATTTTATCGATAACATTTCGTGTCACTTTAAATAGAAAAATGTGATGCAAGGATTTTCGCAAAAGAATCATGACTAAGTGTTAAAATTTATCACTGCATTTAACAAATATAACGATAGGAAAAACGCTATTTTTAAACCGACTATTAAAAAAGAAGATTCTGAATGTAGCTATTTAAATTTTCTATTCGTCGCGTAGGTGTAGGTAGGTATTTTGCTCTACTGACGAATCAAAATAATACAAAGTAGGATATTGCACTTTCACCATATTTAAAAAACGACTCTATTTTTTACATTTACAAGTGAATGTTTCGATTTAATAACCGCTTTCGCTTTGACCTCAATTTAGCTTAGCAATATCCTACATCGAGGATAGTTGGATGGGTCTTCATAACAATTTAAACTACCAAAATGCCTTTCGACTATTAAAAGTTGTTAATTACTACATTGTGTTCCTACTGTTTGTAGGTTAAAAGCGAAATATGATGGATATGTCCTAAATCGAATACAATAATAATAATTTCCTGGGTTTTTGTGGGTATAATTTAAAGACAGATAATAGGTACTTACCTTTTTTTTCTAAGCTTATCTAAACTTAAGTCGAAAAACGACGACATTTGTGTTTTACTATAAATGACAAGGTTTTTCATGTTTTAATTAAGCTAAAATGTAGGAAAAGAACTCACCTACAAACGATAAACACAACAATTCTTTTCCATGCAATAATTTACAATATTTATCTGCGATGAGCATTTCACCACTTTGACCCCTTATATCCTTATAACCATTTATAACAAAATGAGCTAGCCAACTAGCCACGATAAATATTAATATCTTTATTGTTCTCAAAGATGATAGATAACCAACTACCGAAATCGATTGTCAATAAGCTCAAGTGAACAATAAGGCTATATACGTCTCCGTTGAGGTAGGTAAGTAAGTACCTACCTAGAAATCGATAGGAACCGGATGTGATGAAAAATATACACAAGTTTAAACTAAGTTAAGAATAAGGAAGGATAGTGGTGTTATTAAAGTAAATAACTCCTTTTGGGATATTTAATGTGTTAGATAAACATTAAACATGGTATAAATATGCTTTTTTAAATAACTTTAATAGTGAAAGTAACCTTCCATGGTTTTCTTTTTCTTTCGGTCGCAGACCGAAGTTAATGGCTGTGCAGATTTTCAGTTTAAACTCATAGATGTGCTGATGTTATTGCAAAGACAAATATTTTTTATTCAGAACTAGCGACCCGCTCCGGCTTCGCACGGCTATATTATGCATGTATTATACATATAAACCTTCCTCTTGAATCACTCTATCTATTAAAAAAAACCGCATCAAAATCCGTTGCGTAGTTTTAAAGATCTAAGCGTTCAAAGGGAAATAGGGACAGAGAAAGCGACTTTGTTTTATACTATGTAGTGATAAATCATTTTCATTAGGATTAATAAGACTCAAGAAACTCTTTTTTTTTAAAGACCATTTTCCTAAAGGTCAAATTTAAAATATTTTTAAGGAATTTTTGAAATGGAGTAATTAAAGACTATTGATTGATTAGTGAGAAGAAAGCATTAAACACACATTTCTACTTACCCACTATCCCTCGTTTCAAGCGAATGTATTGAAGACCTCGGCACCAAAGGCCTGTAACTCGACCGAGTCATCTCCACCTCTAAATATCACAATAACGACACGCTACCAACAACACGAACTTGCAACTGATTACTGAATATATTTGACTAAACAACCACTGATAACGTTTGACAGTCTCTCTATCATATCAAGTCTAACTATTAGTTCATTTAAATAAACAATATGAGTAATTAGAACAGTTTGTTAGCGATATTGTGCCGAAAACGGCTACACTGTTTACTGTAGAGTAGGTACCATCAGATCGATAATTAAGTTGGGGTTGCTTGTGATTCAACCACGCCTCGGGCCGGTTTCTTAAAACTTTATAACAACGCCATCTAGTTAATTTATTTAGAACTAGTAAGTGAAACTCCTTGGTATTGATTTATATAAGTAGGAAGTTGTTTTTGTTTACAAATGTGAACGTGAATAAGTTAGAGGTCAGGCAAACAAATATATTGAGTTTTTATAGTTTTTATTATTATTTTATGAGATTCTATATTGCATTGACACGAAACTAGATATAAATGAAAATGTGATACATAGTAATATGTAGGTAAGTAAACATACATCGTCATAATATTAAAGGCCTTTAGACACAACAGACTAGTTACTCAAAATACTGCACTTTGAGACCTATTCCTATCGATAGATAACCATTACGGGATTACGTGCATGGGTCTCAAAGTGCACCGCGCAAAAACACTATGCCAGGTTCCCATATTAAATGTGGAGTCCTGACATTTAATATGGGAACCTGGCATAGTGTTTGTTTCGTTGTTATCAGACAGTGCAGTGTGCGATGTGACGCGGAATTTCAGTTATTATCACGGACTTGTTTTAATTGTATTTAGCACTTTACAACCTGTAATGCGTTTGCAACTGTATTGATTGACTAGCTTTTGCCCGCGTCCGCGTAAGAGTCAAAAATTTGAAGAAGATTGGACCAAGGAATCACTTTGTCTATACAAACTTTGCTCCCCTTTTTCACCCCCTAAGGGGTACAATTTCGGAAAATCCTTTCTTATCGGATGTCTACGTCAAACAAAGAACACACCCTCCAAGTTTCAGGTCTCTACGCTCTGCGGTTTAGGCTGTACGTTGATCCGTCAGTCAGTCAGTCATTCAGGACAAAGCATTTTATATGTATAGATATTGTTATAAATATTTAAATTAGTTTTGGATCAACACTTTTCTACTGAATTCCTTTATTTATTTGTAAAATATTAGCGGTAATGCTGTATTCACCAATTGTAACAATAAAAATGTATTACTTATATCTATATTTTTTCAGGACGATAAACCGCTAAGAGATTTATAATTTAGACAGTGTACCTCAAAAAGTTGGCCACTTTTAAAGAATACCCATAATCTGGTGTTTACCTTAGTATTAAAAACATTTAGCTTACTGAGACTTGTATCCAATCTTAGGCTAAATAGTTTTCTTGCTTTCTTCTTCTGAAGGAGAGTTCTCTATAGCCTTGTTCTCTTTCTTCTCTTCAGAATCATTGGTCTCTTGTTTTTTGTCTTCTTCTTCTTTCAAGAACTCTTCCAATTCCTTCTCAGCGTTTTTAAGATCTTCCTCTGTTATATTCATGTCTGGGAAACGTTTCTGAAAGATGGGAAAGTTAAAAATTTATAATAATAAAGCATTTCCATACAAACTAGCCTCCGACCTTGGATCAGATTGTTGTCCGTCGTATTTCTTTTGGTAAGAAATGTAAGTATATACGCACACAAAACGATAAGAAAGAAATCGCAAACAAAACAATAAATAAGGGAATCGCACAGAAAATAATCTATAAGTACCTACCTACTGTTATTATAAAGCTGAATAGTTTGTTTGTTTGTTTGAACTCGCTAATCTCAGGAACTACTGGTTCGAATTGGAAAACTCTTTTTGAGTTGGATAGTCCATTTGTCGAGGAAGGCCGGGAGTTACGCGGGTGAAACCGCGGAGCGCTGCTAGTATTTAATAATGAAATAAAATAAACGTAACTATTCAGCGACAGAGAGAGATCGGAAACAAAGACAAAGGGCTACTGAATAAAAACTCCTTTTAAAGTCTATTGTTCCTTATGGTTTCTCACCTGAAGTTCCTGCAAAGTCTGTTGCATATTATCTTGCTGTGCTCTCAATCTTCTGGGCAACGTGAACACAGCACTGAAAAGCTTTAGCATAACCCACCCTAGTATTGTCAGAGCTCCGTACGTAAACATCGCCTTCCCCATTGCCCAGTAATCTACGTTTACCTAAAAGAAAAAACGATGGAACAAAACAACGAAATTATGTACAAATGAAAAGAACCAACTCTTTTTTTAAGTCGGTTAAAAGAGAAAGAAAATAATACTCAAAAGACAAGTAAACAACAGGAATGTTAGGTAGGAATTAACTTGAGATAGGTATAGAAAGTTACTTATTTATTTACAAGATGTTTAATAAGTTCAATGACTAAGGTCCAAAATGTTGCCTGTATTATAAAAAAATAAATTATTATAGGCATAAACTAGCTTTAATGCGGTGCAGAAAGGCCCCAGAAAGTTCGAATGAGACCCCGAGCATTTAGTCGCGGACGGTCATCAGAGTTTATAGTCGCTTGATTCCGACATAACCCATAGTCAATCGGCATGGAGATAATGTAAAAAAAAGGCAGAAAATTACTGAATTTTTGGGACATCCTGGATATTATTAAACAACACTTTCTATTATGGAAACAAATGGGGTCAAAAAATTACACCAAAGTGATCTTACCTGCTGGTGTTTCATCCCTGATTCTTTTTTGTAATATTTTGGTAAATATAATATTTTTTATGATATCTGTCAAATATGTGTTAAAGAACAGTCGGTATCGAAGTAAGTGACCCATTTCTCATGGATTTGTGACGTGGGGGTATTAATTTTTAATGGAGTCATGTGTGGTCAACATTTTTTCGTTTGTTTTTAATTATTTTAAATTTTGTTTTAGTCAGCGTGCCTGGAGATGATTGAAGCTGATTAATTAGGTAGTAATAATATTTCTAGTAGAACAAAAAAGATAAAAAATAAATAAAAATGGTATCTAAATTAGTGTGTTTGAATACAGAGTAAATTCGGAAAACAAATAATTATTATGATACACATAACGAGTATATTAATTTATTTTCCGTGACAAACCATATAAATGTTTAAAAAAATATTCATATTTTTTTTTGTTTTTTTTATCTAGATCCTATCTACTTATAAATATAAAATTTAAGTATGACTGACTGAAAATCAACGCACGCATACGCTAAGAATTTTGGAAAATTCAAACCCTACGCAGACGAAGTCATGAGCCAAAGCCAGTCTATAAATATAAAATTTTAAGTCCTGACTATAAATTCGGATTAAAAATTGGCATAAAGATAGCTGTTATAACGTAGGCTTTTTCTTCTTATCGCATCAATGGCCGTTTTTCCTTTATAAATCTAAATTTTCCTAGCCCAGTAACTATAGCTCTCATCCTTCGTCAAAGCCCTACGCGGACGAAGTCGCTGAGAAGATAATATTTTAATAGAAAAACATATTTTTTAAGTAGGTAAAGTATAGAATACGATAGTCATACATACGGGTTGTACCTACATAAAAAATGTTCATAACCCCGGCGATCAATAAATCGATACATCGGTAGTGTTGCAGCAATTACTCATGTGAAACTGACAACCTGGCTACGACTTCTCTATGATACAGTGGTTATTATTTTAAAGAAATACTTTCAAGGCGATACGTAAGGTTCGGTTTTAGAAGCTTTGTTAGCAATGGCAGTTTGAAAGAAATCGATAGTATTGGCACGAAAGGTAGGTTGTAGGTAGCTAAATGTTCTCGTGACACAAACACAAAAGTGTATCTATTCTGAGTTTAATAGACTGTAATAGTTAGGGGTCTGGTTGTTTCTATGTATTATAAGTATATATTTACAAAAGAAAAGTATATAAGTAATATATCCGTTGTCTAGCACCCATAACACAAGTGTAGTTACTGCAATATTTATGTATTATTTATTATTAAAAATAAATAAATAATAATATTTAGTATAATATTTATGTATTATTTATTATTAAAAATAAATAAATATAAATATTGCAGGATATTCCACACATCGCCATCTAGCCCCAAGCCAAATAACTAGACTTGTGTTATGGCTGCTAGACAACGGATATACTACATAAATACTTTTCTCCTGTAAATATATACATAAAATACACAGAAACAACCAGACCGCAGACAAATATCTTAGTATAAATACATGTTTGAGGCGGTTTTGGCTGAGCTGTGTAAGCAAGTTCGTCCACAGATCAATAGTAAACTCATACGTAGATGCTATACCCAATATTCTAGTCATGTTGCCGAGCGGTTTCTAGTGTATGTTAGTAACTATGCAGTTTTACTGGATTTTATTCAGGGAAAAATGCGTCAAAGCATAATAATTTTATTTCTAACGACCTTCCTCGAATATTGAACTGTCCAATAGTGAAAACCAGATTTCAAATGGTTTAAGTAAGACAGACAGACATGAATTTTAAAAACTATACATTTTTATTCCACCTAGGCTAGCTAAATTAAAATTTTTGGACATGTATTTTTAATATGATAAGTTGGTGACATGTTAAATAAAATTATGAAATAAAAGAAACAAGTTTATTTACATAAATTACAGTATTTAGTAATGTAAGTTGGTCTCAAGATCACAGTAGTATTTATACACGAGGACTACAAAATAATATCAATATATTAGGTGCCATGGAAAGTTATTCAAGGTGAATGTTTACCGGACGCCCGCGGAAATTATTTTTATAAAGGTTTAAAAACCTAGTATTTTCTAAGCTTCTCGCGGCTCAAACTCATAATGAAACTACTTAAACGGATGATATATCTAATCGCTTTTATCGCTTTTTGGTTTTGTTAAAACCTGACGTTTTAAGAACTTTGCAGGTCACATGCAGACCGAGGTGACATTATTCTAACAACATTACATTATGTAATGTTGTTAAACTTTAAAACGTCCAATTTAAATTAATTAAAACGTTTCCTTTATATGCAAAAAAATCTAGTCATTAATCGAATGAAGTTAGGAAATTGTGTAGAAAATAATAATATGACAATCGAATTGAGAACCTTCATCTTTTTCGAAGTCGGTAAAAAAATAGTTTTCTTTTAAATTTGGCGGACGTCCGGTCCAACAAAGACCCTTAACTATAATCTACTTAGATATGCTTAATTTTTATTCCCGTGTAAAATTCAAATGATAAAATTAAGGCCACTAATTAACTATTTAATTTAAAAAGCAAAATATACAAATCTAGCAATCTAATTCTAGCTAGAAAATAAACATTTGGTCTTCTTTAATATTAAAAAAAGGGCGAAAATATCAGAAAAAAATACTATAAAAAAAGAGAAAATATGTTTTTTTTGTTTGTTTCTTCGCTATGTATTGGCTCTGAAATTACAGGACCGATTTTGATGAAACTTGGTATGCGGATACATTGATTCTTTGGGAGTAACATGGACTACCTTTTATCCCGATATTCCCAGGGGATCAAGACTTACGCGGTTGAAATCGCAAGGTGGTTATCTGAAAAATTAATCAGTTTACTTGACCGTAAAATCTGCCAATCAAAGTGAACTCTGCATTCCAATTGGTGTATTACGTAGTCATCTTATATTAGGTGATGTCAAAGTAATGGTTCACCAAATTTATTTATTTTAAGTATTTCTTAAATATCGCCACGTAGAAATAGAAATTTAACATTTAGATTGTGACATGCACAACAAAAAATAAATGATTTAAGACTTGAAACATAATTAACCAACTGTCAAACTGATTACATAATATCAACCCTGTAGTTATGAAATAGAATTTAATTTTAAATTATCAAAAAATATTTTAAATTATTAGACAATCTCACGATAGCGGCCGGGCGGCCCTTAGAAAACCTTTATTAAACTTTGAAATGTTCTCTTATAAATTAATAGTCAATTAATAGCACTGCTATTATTATAGGCTAGTTTAAAAACATAATTTTTGTATAAAATTTTAGTAGTCTGGAAAATATGTTCTAGAGGAGGAGTTTATGAAATAATGTTAAATTTCGATTTCTAATTGGATTATTTATTTACAAACAAAAACTACATTTTGTTTGAATTCGGCGGAAATCCGGTACGAAATACCTTTAAAAGATTATATTTATTTTTAAGATAACATATTTTAAACAATTTGAATTAAACATAAAATAAATATAGGTAGGTAAGTTACCTAAGTATAATTGATCTTTTTACATTTTATTGCATATAACTGATATGTCTTTTAAAAAAATATTAATAATATTCCCATTTATCATATAGAACGAAAAAATAAAACTTGATACTTTACCATTACAAAGGTATTTTTCAAACTAACAATAAATAAATAATTAACTAAGCAATCTATCTATACCATCCCCAAAATACTTGAACTGTAAGACTAAACATGTTTAATGTATTGCATAAATATATTTCAATCATACATTCTTGATACTTTAGCATTTTACGTATAAAATCTACATTCAAAGCACTTATGAGGCATACGGGCACAATTGTGTGCGTTTTATTTTAGGCCCTTCTTCCAATAAGATGTTCATCTTTATATTACATATATAAAAATGAATCCCTATTTTCCTTGGTCACGGCATTACGCGTGAACGGCTGGACCGATTTCGCTAATGAAGAATGGTAACATATTTTGAATATTAACTCTCCAGGTGAAAAAATTACTTCGATACGTCAATTTCCGATTTATAGAAGTTAACGTACGACCGATTTGGCATACCTATTAACATCCTTCATTATTTTCTAGTTGTGTTATTGTCAGAAGGTGCATATGAAAGAAAAAAATAAGAAAGTTGTGCAGAAAATTATTACGCGGGTGAAACCACGGGGCGTAGCTAGTAACATATGAATAAATATTGCAAAACATCACCATCTAGAAACAAGGGCTGTTTTAGCCGGACGTTTTTGTAACAATGTACGATTTAGCCGCTTGTGTGTTACTGTTTTTTGATCTACTTTTAATGTTTTTTTGTAAGTCTTTGGACGTAGCATACATTTTTATTCAGTAGTTTAACTTCAAAAACATGTTTCTTGAACCCAATGACTTTTTAATACCCGCCAAATAAAAATAAACCTAGTAAAACTGGAGAACGGAAGAAGGCCCTTACAATTTTCACTACGCTCTGTATTCTACAATATATTAATATAATCATGTAATGTTACTTACAAATTGATATAAAATCTACATCTTAAGAGTAATATTAGGTACGTTTTGGTGTGATCACGGGCGGCGCGGGCGGCGCGGCGCGTCTCACTCAAGGCATGTTTTGTATGCACTCTTTTATTTGTGTCCATGCTTGTAGATTCTGAAAAACAAAATAATACTTGAAGAAAAAGGCATACGACGAGACTTAGCACAATCACGTTGCGTCATGCCATGGCTTATTATGTACAAGCTGCACTCCGCGGTTTTACCCGCGTAAGTCCCGTGGGAATATCGAAATATAAAATAGCTCGTAGCCTTCCTTGACAAATGGACTATCCAACACAAAAATATTTTTCTAATTCGAACCAGTAGTTCCTGAGATAAGCGCGTTCAAACAAACAAACTCATTAGCTTTATAATATTACTAGCGACCCGCTCCGGCTTCGCACGGCTATATTATGCATGTATTATACATATAAACCTTCCTCTTGAATCACTCTATCTATTAAAGAAACCGCATCAAAATCCGTTGCGTAGTTTTAAAGATCTAAGCATACATAGGGATAGACAGCGGAAAGTGACTTTGTTTTATACTATGTAATGATTAGTAGGACACAGTTAATTTTTGTTCAACGACGAGAACCACAGCCACAACCTTCTACATAGTACAGAGGCCCCATAGAAGGACATCAGTTCAAGTCAAGAACAAAATCTCACCTTTTTAGCCGCTTTAACTTGTAACGTTATGAAGTTAGCCAACGACTCGTGTAAATCTTTGTCTTTTTGTTTTTGGAAATATTCTATTTCGACCAATGCTTTCTTCGTGAATTCACTGTAACAAAATAAATTAGTTAGATATTACTAGCTTCCCTGCGACTTTGTTCGAAGTTTTTAAAAAGAAAAGAAAATATAAGTAACTTTTTCTTCTTTTCATTGCGCTTACGGTAAAGGAAAACATCTTGATGAAACAAGCGGCTTAGTTGGCTTAGTACAACGAGCGCCCAGAAAAAAGGTTTGTCCTCAGCACGATGCTAGAGGCCCTTGCGCTGATTTTCAGGACGAACCATACTGAGACGCGCAAGTTACACCTTGCGCGTCTCAGTAAGGTTCGTCCTGAAAAAACTTGTAAAAACTTAAGATGAAAGGGTACCTGCGCTCTCTCCATACAAAAGTATTCGACTGTTTCCTCCCTGGATAATGAAACTAGCACAAATATTATTGTGCCATAAAACCTATAACTGCCATGACTATGCCCCTATTTTTTTATTTTCTAGTTATCATAGAAATTAAGATTACCTAAAAAAAAAACTAAAAATAGGGGCATGGTTATGGCAGTTAAGTATAAGTTTTATGCATCAAAAATATTTGCTCTAGTGTCATTATCCAGGGAGAAAACAGTCGACTACGTTTGTAATAGTTTGTATGGAGGTATCCTTTCCTCTTAATATTACCTACCAACGAATACATCAAAGCAACTAACCCAACCAAAGAAGAAAAAAACTAATGATAAGAGAACAAAAATAATAATAATATGGTAACACTTAGCAGGATACCTGATTATCAGATAAAGAAGAATCTATCTACTTGTACTTGTAATTGGACTGCTTTTTAATTGGCTCCTTTTTGGAGTAGGCTTGCCCAGCACCTACTACCCTCCCAGCTTAGTCGACCATGTCCAGAGGAGAGAACTTGTCAATACTTCTGGAGCTAACTAATCCGCGGGTTTCATCACGATGTTTTCACGAGCAATGTCAATTAGCGCACATAATTTTTTTCTTAAGAAAAATTCATCGGTGCACGGCCGGCCGGGATTAGAACCCACGACCTTCAGAATGAAAGCCTAAGCCACTAAGCCAAAACCGCTCTTTTCTAGAATCTATCTATCTTGGCGCTTGGTATAAACTTACTCTAAATCCTTGTCAGCTTTATCGATAGCTTCCTTGTCCGTCTGTATCTTGGTGTCGAGTAGTCTCGTGGTCTGATCGCGGACTATGTCAGGGTCTGTGGTGCCGAATATCCGGGACATTATACCTGACTTGCCGGCTGCAGCGCGATTCCTTTCCGTTAACCTGGTGTTAGGAAAATTATCAATTACTAGCTGCGCCCCGCGGTTTCACCCGCGTAAGTTCCCGTGTAAACGGCATAAAAAAAGTAGCATATGTGTTAATCCAGGTCTCCACGTATCTATATACCAAGTTTCATAGCAATCGGTCCAGAAGTTTTAGTTAGAAGTATAGGATTATCAGGATTATAGGATTATCTTTGTGTTTATCGTGTTCTGTTTCTTTCTGTGTTGTACAAATAAAGTTATCTATCTATCTATCAGGTGTGGACCTCTGTGGCCCGTTGGACAAACACCCGTCTGCGACGCAAAAGGTTCTAGGTTCAATTCCCATTATCTATAATATAAAAATCAATTGCTGTTCGTTAGTCTGGCTAAAACTCGAGAACGGCTGGACCGATTTGGCCAATTCTTTTTTTGTTGTGTTTGTTGTAGTCCAGGGAAGGTTTAAACGGTGAGTACTTACGCGGGTGAAACCGCGGGGCGCAGCTAGTCTATAATATAAAAATCAATTGCTGTTCGTTAGTCTGGCTAAAACTCGAGAACGGCTGGACCGATTTGGCCAATTCTTTTTTTGTTGTGTTTGTTGTAGTCCAGGGAAGGTTTAAACGGTGAGTACTTACGCGGGTGAAACCGCGGGGCGCAGCTAGTAACAAATATTTATGTCTACTAATGAAGGAATCTGTCATTTAATATAAAGGTAAAAATTTAGGTGTTTTGACAAAATAAACGGTTAGCTAATAATATTCACTACTAGCTGCGCCCCGCGATTTCACCCGCGTAAGTCCCGATCCCGTGGGAATATTTAAATAAAAGTAGCCTTTATAGCCTTCCTCGATAAATGGACTATCCAACACAAAAATAATTGTTCAATTCAAACCAGCAGTTCCTGACATTAGTGCGTTCAAACAAACAAACTCTTCAGCTTTATAATATTAGTATGAATTATATTTAAACCTAACTGTTAATTTTGTAAAAATATATAAATTAAATTGTCCTTATCTAAAGTCTAAACTAACAATATATACATTTTCAATAAGAACATTTATTTCCTCATAAAATGACACACACATAGACGCCCACTTGGGAATCATAATGTTTTACCTCCTAGTGACATAGTCAATGTATTATTATCATACACACAAGGATAACAATGCAGGGACCATTCCGTATGTGTTACCTATTATTAAACGTATCCTATGCGTTACCTATTTTCAATTTCAAAAGTCTTTATTGAATATAATATGCTTAAAGTAATAAGTTACAATTCCAGTGTACGTTAGAAAATTCCTAGATGTAACAATCCTAAAATTAAATACACTTAAAAAGCTAGTTCGTTTTTTTTTAAACATATATAATACGTATATTTATATTATAACTTAATAACTTAATAAATACCTACTATTTTTACGATTTTCATGCAAGCTTTAGTTTAGCATTGCATTTATTGACATACAAATTAAAACAAAATCAATTTAGAAGAAATCGACTTTATTTATATAGTCATAATACCCTATTATGACTTATGAGGTAGGTACTTTACTTTTAAAAACCTTACCTATTACTAAGCGTATCCTGTGCGTTCTCCTTGGCCTGTTGCAGCGCCTCGTGATTGGCACAGAGCTGCTGTAACGCGCCCGCGTAGAACAGGTACTCCTTCAGCTGGTCCGCGAGCTGCTCCTCATCTTCAGCCACGGAGTCTATACTGTCCGCTATTGAATCTGTAATATAAACAGTTTATATTATCGTACCTATATATGCCACTTTAAATAGATGGCGATCCCTCAGGTCACCAGTTTCCACTGATTGGATCCATAAGTGGATTGAATTGCACTCTAGAGTCTACGGTGACAATAGAGTATCTAGATAGAAATAGAAGCCTAACGTTGGAGGAGGCTCACAGCTAAGCGACGCTCGCTGATCGTTTACGGCCGTGAGGGTTAAGCGACGCCTGGCGCGTTCATTACTTCGATGGGTGGCAATTAGTAGTCTGGCAAAAATGTGTTTTCGTGAGTCCCTCCATGCTTCGGAAGGCACGTTAAGTCGTTGGTCCCGGTTGCTACCTCTAGTAGCAGTCGTTAGGTCAAGTTAGAGGCCTTAAGGCGATCTAAAACTCTAACAATGGGTGAGCCACACCACTGTGAGAGAAGAAGATAGTGAACTCCTAGAGTGCTATTTATTTAATCCATTGGTGGTACTTATTGTACTGACAGATCTTGTCTTGTCTAAAGACGACCACTTGTCTAAAAGATAACTTTCAATACACAAGTAAAAGTCTAAAAAAAAAGTAAAACTCTTGAAATATATGAAAAGGAAGCATATATAATTATTTGAATGTAAAGGAAATATAGGAGTTTCAATGCAAATATCTATTTTACGAATTTTCTTGCATTTATATCACGATTTATTTCTTCAACAGCCTTCAAGAAAGATAAAAGTAATTATTATAAACTAAAAAAATAACATTTGAGTAGTAGGTAAGTATTTATAGTTTACCGAAATAATGTCCAGCTTTCTGCAATCCATCTCCCATTTCCTTCTCTATGACGCTCCATTCGCTGAACAACTTGCCGTAGTTCGCGTGTAGTTTACACAACGCATAGTTCTTTTCTATAATTTTTGACCTGAAACACATACGAACACTGTTTGAACATTTTTTTTACCTAATACTCAGCTGTTTTACAGCTATAGAATAAAATTCAGGGCTTCCTTTGTGTAACTGCGCCTCTTAAGTCGTTCGAAATGAAACATCCAACTGTTAGAAACATTATTTTCTCTAAAAGACTTTATTGGGCGAGAAATTATTTTTGTCACTTACCTAGTATAAAGAAAGTTTCCTATATTCGTTTCTAATTGCTTTCCATAGTTTTTAACACTCTCAATTTCTGGATCAGGTTTCTTCAATCTAATTGATACAGAGAGTGATTTTATTTTATTTTCAGCTTGTAATAGATAACCTGAAATTCATACGAAACTAATAATAGAATGGCTTGAGCAGTTTAGTTTACAATGCCATTGGAATGCTCGTGCCAGAGTTGAAAGTATGACACTCAAATCTGCAAATTATTTCAACACGCATGATTGACTCTATATGCATCTGATTTACGCCATGCTTGCACTATTTACGTCATGCGTATCTGAATTACGCCACGCACTAATTTAGGACATGCGTGTTTGAAACACGCAACGCGAATCTGATTTACGCCATGCTTGCACTATTTACGATATGCGTGTCTGAAATCTGATTTACGCCATACTTGCACTATTTGCGTCACCCGTGTTTGAATCACTTACGCCATACATAAGACTGATTAAGGCTATGCCTATAAGATTTACGCCTTGCTTGTCTGGCCAAAGTCATGCGTAAAGTATACAATCTTACCGCTATCTGTAATAGTTTCTCGCCAGCCGTGATCCTGTTGCAAGAAATTGATAAACTGGTCGTCGAAACATAGTCTCGGATGAGACGCGACACGTAGCAAGAAGTTCTCTAGACCCGCGCGACGACGTTCCACGAACTCGGGGTCCGTTGTGTCTGATTTACGCCATGCGTATAACACCTGTTGATATTCAAATAAAAGGAGATCATTCATGTTCCTAACAAAAAGTACCCACAAAAAAATGCCGGCCAGTAAAAAACATGTTTCTATCTTGTAGAGAATAACATTTTAAACAGTGTTTACTAAGGCAAAGAGCTACGTTCAACCATCGTTGAGTTATTTTCAGTGAAAAATCAAAAAAATGCATTTTATAAAGATCAGTTTGATCACTTTTAAGATAATACTACAGAAAAATATAAAAATAAGTAGTAAATGGATAAGCTTTGTCTGTTTTTATTATATGTATATACCTACTTAAGTAAGTATATCCAATAATCCTTTTAGAAGTTTTAGTGGGATTAGCAGTATACATATAATAAAAGTACCTACCTAGTTACTATGAATTTGGATAATTGGGTTACATATTAAAAAAACTCAATTACATATACAAATATACAAGTAAGTATAATTGGGTTACTATAGTAATCCAATCATAAAAAGTTTGTAGGTGAAACATAGGCTACTTTTTTATTCTGGTACAAGTGAGTTTTTTGTGGTTTCTTGTCATTGGTGGGCATTTTAAAACGATTCTAGCTAGTTTTTAAACACATGCCCTTGCATGTGACGACAAAATCAAGAATTTTATGTTTGAAAACTAACAGCACACTTGGTACTACCTGTACTTGTATACGGGCTGTTTTCTGCAATAAGAACCCTTTTCAATTGGGTCCTTTTTGCGTGAGGATGGGGCAGGCTTGCCCAGCACCTGCTGCCCTGGAGCTAACTAAGCCACAGGTTTCATCGCGATGTTTTCCTTCACCGTAAGAGCAATGTCAATTAGCGCACATAAATTTTTCTTAAGAAAAATCCATTGGAGCACGGCCGGCAAGGATTCGAACCCACAACCTTCAGAATGAAAGTCGAGGTAGCTACCACTAAGCCAACACTGGTCTTGGTAATTTTAAATAAATCTTACCCTTTTTTCAGGTAAAGGTGGAATTACGACATGTGGATAGGAAACTTGAAGATAATCATGTATTTGTTCAAACTCCGTGTATCTTCTCCAAATTGTGCTGATCTTTGACTGTACTAGTTTGTAGTATGGATCTGTTACCCTGTAGAAAAACAATGAAAACATAAACAATTGAATTTAGTTATATACTTAGTGAAGGTTATTCAATACAACATTTCAGTAATAAATTATGTTTACAAACTGGTTTGGATCGTTCTTCACTAATGAGTCAAACTTTCAAAGACAATAATTATATTATACTAGCAACCCGTCCTGGCTTTGCACGGGTATGTTATGCATGTTTTATACATACAAACCCTCCTCTTGAATCACTCTATCTATTACAAAAAACCGCATCAAAATCCGTTGCGAAGTTTTAAAGATTTAAGCATACAAAGGGATATAGGGACAGAGAAACCGACTTTGTTTTATACTATGTAGTGATTATGCTGTTTTTATCAATGGATAAAAACAGCATATTTAATTGTCTTTGAAAGGACTTTTGTTTTTTAGGTACCAACCTATCTTACTAATAATTTTTATTTTAAACTGACTTCAAGAAAACGAGGAGGTTCTCAAGTCTTGACGCATATTTGTTATGTACTTATGTTCACCGATTATTTGAAGATGGCTTAACCGGCTCAATTCCTTTTTTGTTGAAAAGAGGATAACCCCGGGGTGGTCAAATAAAATGTTGTTAGTATAAATATTTATTTTGTTTTATTGTTTCTTCCATAACTTTAAAACTAGTATAGCTAGCTAACTATTGAGACCTTAATGTTAAATGTCAATGATTAAGCTACATAGGTAAGATCCCTTCTCATAGAAAACACTTTGTTCACCTGATAATTCAATCAAAACTGTGTGAAATGAGAAAGTTATTGTTTGTTCTCTTTAAATGTGCAAGCGATTTTAGATGAAAACTTGTACAGGATGATACACTATGGGCCACCATAGTGTAGAGAAGGGCTTAGGCCACTATAATTGCTGATGAAACGGCAGGGTGTACTTAGTATTTAATAACTTCAGGCCAGAGTATCTAATATAAAGTAAAATGTAATCTTTGTGCATTCTACATACGGTACATACTTAATTAACCTCAATAACTCAACTTTTGCCACAGGAATGTGAAAATAAATAACATTTTAGAGCGTAATAAAATGAATCACCGTGATTTCGTTTACAATGAAGCTGTAATTTGATTGCAAACAATAGAATCAGATGACTTACTTCAAATCAATTAGATACACCGTGTAATGATCTCGGACATGAAGTGTTCCATTAGCACGTTTCTCCGACTCCACAATTGTTATATCAACGTGTTTTGTCAACGTATCCTAGAAGAAAACACAGTTAAATACATTAAATTACTATCTAATCCGAGGATCCATCGTAGGTAGGCGTAACAACACTTCTCACCTGGTTTTCAAAGTCTTCTACGGATTCTATAGGGTCTTCTGGTTTTGCTGCTTTGATAGGAGAACTTTCCGCCGACATTTTCAATGAATATATACCTACGTAGTTTTCAATTTTACAAGGAGAAATTTAGAAAATGTTTGAAATCATCAGCGAAATTGTGTGACTTGTTCGCGAATGATTGACAGTAAAACGACATGACACAGATGACACTTGCGATTCGATGACACTGACAGACTATTTTTTGACATCTTCCTACTTTTTTTTCTAAACAATGGTTTTGCACGCTTTGTGCACATAGCCAGTGTCAAGTAAACGAGCTTCTCATTAATTACCTACATAGGCAAAAACCAAATAGACGAATGCAACTACATAGCTTTTTATGTGAACGTTGCTAATCCGTTCTAATTTCTAATTACAATAATGACCTTTGACGTTTATTTGTACCTAAGTACCTATGTGCCTAAGTCTAGGAATACTAAATAATCAATTGAATTTGGCTGTAAGGGCTAAAAGCTTTTTGCATGCCCTTTCCTAGATAATAAAAAAACAGCGCACTCCGGGAGTGCAGGCAGAAGTAAAAACTGTATATCTGTGTAAAATCTCATCTGTCGCGAGAACATACGCAAAAAGAGTTTTATATGAAAAAAAGATAGTCATAAACACACACATAGACATATAGAAGATAGACATTTGTCGTCCGTCAATAGTCGTCCGTTAAAAAATACCATATGTACGTCTTAATACACTCACAGCCAAATTAAAAAACTGTATATCTGTGTAAAATCTCATCTGTCGCGAGAAAATCTGTCGTCTGTCGCGAGAACGGCTGAAAATGCTCACCCACAAAAGTGCCCAACGCGCCATAAGAAGTTTTCACTACAAAAATGCAACATTGCCATTATGGCGGGAAAAGAAAAAATTATATGGGTCAGGGTCTCCTAGACCACAGTCAGACTAACTCACTGGATATTCCACCCAAAGTCCATGTGCCCCAACTACACAACTAGCGAGCTATGTTATTATTCTAGATAAGTAAAGGTACCTATGAAGTATTCCGTGTACCATTATTTGTCTAACACAGTTAAGGAACGCGCAGACCCCTTGCTGTGCACGTGCTGTTTACCTACCTACCTATAGGTAGGTAATTTACATAGGTACCTTAAGTAGGTACCTATGTAAATTACCTACTTTTAATATATCAATGGAAGCGCACAGGTACCTACTCTATTAAGTAAGTAAATACTTACATAATGCTAGTTTTATGCAGAAACTCTCGGTGAAGTTAAACTAGAACCTAACTTTCTAGATAAGAGCTTTCAAAGTTGGGATAGGTAATGTTAGATGGTACCTACTTACCTAGGTACCTTGACAAGTTTTCAGTTTGGAATTCGATTGAAAAACTAAAGGATTGTTGGGGTACCTATAGGTACCTACTAGTTACCTTGTGATGAGCATAGAAGTTGTTAGAAAGGACCATAGTTATAATAGAATTGACGACCCAGTTGGCACAATATGGTCACCAAGCCGGACTGACAAACACTTGTCTTCGAGTTCGATGGGTTCGATTCCCGCCTCAAGACGAATTTAGATATTTGTCTGTGGTCTGGTTGTTTCTACGTATTTTAGGTAAGTATACCTAATAACAAAAGAAAAGTATATAAATAAGTAGTGTATCCGTTGTCTAGTCTAGCACCCATAACACAAGTCTGGTTACTTAGCTTGGGGCTAGAGGGCGATGTGTGGTATGTCCTGCAATATTTATTTTATTTAATAGATAGACCATACCTAAAGCACATGAGTAGGCCTAAAGGTACTAGGTAGGTAGGAGTAGCGAGGGGTCCATACAACCCACCATCGGCTTAGGTAACTTTATTGATACCATGTGGGTTATTCAAACGCACTACAAAACATTTTTGGGTTGATTGGTGTTTTATCGGCTTACCAGTAAAGTAATTTCACTCTTCACCACTGGTAGGTAGGTAGCTGACGGGTTTCTCGAAAGACTCCCATAACTCCATAACGCCCCCGTAGTCTCTCGACTAGATACTAATACGAGTGATGAACCGCGGTGGAGTTTTTAGTGGAAGACTTACTTTTCGGCCTTACGGGAGCGGGGCGGGAAGGAGTTTCAGAGGAAAGGGTACCGGGGGCTCATTCCATACAAACTATTACAAACGTAGTCGACTGTTTTCTCCCTGGATAATGACACTAGAGCAAATATTTTTGGTGCCTAAAACTTATAGCTGCCATGACAATGCCCTTCCACCTCCCACACCCTTTCACCTTAAGATTGCAGTTACGATAAAAAAGATTCAATAGCCTTATAGATAGCCCACTCGTGACACGGGAAATTTGCTCTCCCGTGAAATTACTGGCAACAGTGTAGTGTCGTAGGTACGTTTACCCTTAACATTGCCAGTAGTGACATGGGGAAAGTAAAGTTTCCCTTCGCTCTACTAGTAGTGCCAAGTGGTAGTGCCTATGAAAAGAAACGGGATTAAAGGTAGGTAGGTGACTCTGACTACATTTAGCATTAGCATTACATATGCTAGAAATATTAAAAACATACTTAATCTGTGTTTATCGTTGGTAAAATCTTCATAAAACATGATAAAAGCTTTGACAACTGTGTTTAGAAAGATTAACTTAATAAAATCTTTATGACTTGTTGTTACCTAGCCTGTAGATAAATATACTACGACGGATGAGATATTTGTAAAGTGATGTTTAGATAGACAGTGAAATGTTTTTTTTGTACTTAGAATATGAAAATGCTAACATATAATAAGTAAAGTTGGCAACAAAAACATACCCCACAGAGTTCTAAAATGAGGTAGGTACCTACTATTATTCCAATGTTTTCATAATAATGTTTGTGTTATAAATTCATGAGTTGAAAGACCTTATAGGTACCTTTTTTTATCGAGGAGAAATGCGCCTTATGCACCTTCCCACCGCTCCGGGGGGAGCGGCAGGGATGTGTGGGGCTCCCTGCTGGCCTGAGATGGTAGGCGGCCAGAGGTTTTCCCACTAAAACTCCTCGGTGTCTTTCTCTTCACCGTAATCCAGGAGGAAGTAGGAACTGTTTGCACATACAACTACTTCCCCCTGGGGTGACTGGTCTAAAGACCCTTCCGCGAAAAAACCCTTTACAGGGAAAAAACCGCCTCGAGAGGCGGCGCAGGACACACCGCCGCCATCTCGGGCCTATGTTCTGGCGACGAACTCCCCCGAGTCCGCCACCATGGGCCGCTACTTTAACTCACGCAGAGCCATAGAATCTTGCTTGAGTTGAAAACATTCTAATGATACCAATTTTTCAGCTTTATAGCTGTTTTTCGAAAATTTGTTGGCATCAGATTATTTTACTTTTGTTGCCATCCGATTATTTTACTTTTGTTGCCCGATTGTGCGGTCGGCTGCATAATTGCAGACTTACCGTAGAGCTCCATAATGGCTGTTATAGGAATGTCTTCAACACAAGCAAGATTCTAGGCACCTGCTCTAGGAATAAATGAATTTGATTTGATTTAGTTGAAGTTAAAAGTCTTTTAACTCGTGAATTTATCAAACAAAAATTATTAGAATGAAAACATTCCAATAAAAGTAATTTTAGAACTCTAGGGTGGGTCTCCAATTATGCTGCCAAGCGTACATGAGAAAGAATAAGTACTAACCCCTTACTGCATGAATTATGAAGGAGGTACAATAAAAATTATTTCTATGTAAAATAGTGTTTCTTAGGGTCTGTTTAAGTAATTTAAATTAAGAAAAAAAATTATTAGTTATTATTTAAGAATTTATACCGTGAAGCCAAATATGGATTCGTATGCTTTATAGTAATATGACGTGAGTCAGATATGGCTTCGTATGCATTTTGTGAAAACCTTTGAAACAATATCGCTTGTCTTTATAACATAGAAAGACATTACTTTTTTCACATTTACTGTAGAAACATAGCATTGAGCAGCACTGGCATAATTAACGTTTGTTTTTGACCCAAATCGGAAAGTAATATAAATGTTGTCAGTACGTACTGAAGCTAATGGCAAATGTTGATGCCTAGCTGGAGCTGATCAAGGTTTTTTTGAAGATGCAAGATATTTGAAGTGTCAACTTGACTAGAGATGTAAGATACTCCATAGAAGAATATTGATTCCAAAAGATTCTCTGGAAGATAACTTTTTCTTGTCGTATAGTGAGTTTTTACGGTGTGACGTATATGTTCCGGAACTGCAATCTTGAAATCGTTTTTTTATTGAAAGGTTTCATTTTACAATTTTCTATGTAATGAAATTATATTTTGGATAAAATTAACCTTTTCGTATTACTATCGGAGCTGACGGAGTCAGACTCTGCTATGATAACATGTTTTTTCAGGTAAACAAAATGGGGTTGATCCGTATTCCGAGTTTGTATCGGAAACGAGCTCATGATTTCGCTGCAAACCATCGCCAGAGACCTATTTACGATATTGTGGAATTTTCAAGCATGTTAACCTTTGTTAATATGCTTGTAAATTCTATAATATCGTGAAGGGTTCATATCTAAAAAATCTGAATGGAAAATCTTAGTGCATACGAAGCCATATAGGTACGGAGTTTAAACAAAATGAGCCAAAAATTAAACGAAAACAAAAGAAAACACAAATACTACTAATACGCGTTATAGTGGATGGTATAAGGAGTTTATAAATATTTTAATTGAAGGTTGCACTCATCGTTTTAGTTATTGTTTTCACAAGTAAAAGTCTCATTGCAATAGTTGCAATTCATGCGCCGATAGCCCTCCAAACAACCTCAAATTGTGGTTTTACCATACATTTACCACAGACAACAAAATTACTCTCCGTTTTATGAAGACATGATTAATATAATACAATTCTTACATTTCAATTTTCATGTTAGTATGAACTGTAAAAAAATAAAAATTTCGAGAAGCCATGAAAGGCTTCGTATGCGGTAAGGGGTTAACTTAATGAACTTAATGGATTTTAGAACTCTACGGTTGGTCTCCAATAATTATGCTGCCGAGCGTACATGAGAAAGAATAAGACGTACCTATTAACTCAATGGTTAGAATAGAAAAATTACAGTATGGCACAACGTGCAGCCTTACAACTAAACGTGCGATCTCTTCCAGGCAACTTAAGGACATGAATAAGATTAATGACCAGATCTAGGCTTAATGTATCCATACATAATATCCTGGGTGGTGCTAAACGAGCTCAAAATTGACCGATAGAAATATCGTACGATAAAATAAATACTCTACCAACGTACTCGGTAGTTCGGTAGGTTATTTCATCTTATATTCTGAAAAAAAAAAAAATGTAGCAAGTAGCAAGACCTTGCTGCTGTAATATATGCAAAGAAAGTAGGATTTCACATCGGTGAAAGTAGTACCTAATTTTGTTGTTTTAAAAAAAAAGTAATAGATTTACTTCCTACATTTGCTTCCTACACTCCTACGAAAGTTTTAAAAGCCCTCCATGAAGTTTGTTCGAAGAAAAACTTTTCATAACATCCTCCGTATTAGTTGCACATGCGCAAAGGATAAAATGGGCGTGGAAAATTGTCTTTATACGGCCTCTCCTTCGCTCTTATGAAAATATCGTAACAAACTGTAAGATTAATTATTTTACTTTTATTTCAACACTGTGAAAGTAAAACAGGAAAGAAAATATTCCAAACAATCTTTGAGATAAACTGAATTGGGAGTTTTTCTCTTTAAGCAATAGGGTAATTTTTCGCCTGAAAAACTCGTCGTGGAAAACTGAATCCTGAATCGCGCAAGCAACTTTTTTTTTCAGTTTTCAGCTGGTGAATTTGTGTTTGTAATACAATTGGAAGGTACGTAGCTACTACGGAGTCCGGTTGTGGTTGGGGAGCCGGCCTAAGTCCCCACCGCCCAATGTTGCGTTGAAGCCTTAGCGATTCATATAACGGGAAAACGGTTATTATAAGTAATTATGATTATGATGCAAATAAGACAGATAACGAAAATGATAAAGAGAGATTTCGGTCTCAACTCCACGTCAGTAGCTAGTTTGACCTTCCTTTTGATCTTTCTTTTGTTAGTACCTACATTTTACCAAAAGCGTTTTATATCTAATAGGAGCGCGATAGTGATCCCGTCAAGACGACTCAATGACTTCTTTTTTAAATTGCTTTGCTTATAACTTACTTCCTAGTTCCGTGCTTATAACACTCAGCTAACCAAACTATCTATGAAATTTCATACAAATCGGTTAACTGGTTTCGGTGATTACTCCTTACAATCTCACAAACTGACAAAGGGATCCTGACATTTAGTATGGGAGCTTGGCATAGTGATTTTTGTGCATTTTGAGACCTATGCCAATCGAAAGAAGGCATTACGGCGAATAAATATTGCGTTCACATCAAACCTCTAACTAAAGCGTCTCGGAAACGCGATATTTAACCAAACGTGTTAAGGGAATAACCATGAAAAGAGGTAAGTAGAGTTGAGAAGGATGCCATGTGCTGACCCCCCATAGGTAGTCGGAAAAGGGCAAGAAGAAGAAGTAAGTGCTAACTTATCCATAAACCCACAACTTTATGTGACGAGATTTCTCCCTGTCTACAAACGTGGACGTTAATGGATAATCATAGAGGAATAAACGGCCCATTTATAGCTAACATAACTTTCCAACTCCTTTTAGGTAAGTCAATGAACTCAGTTGTCAAACAGGTGTCAAGGGATATTGGTTTTCATTGCTTTTAATAGAGACCTTAGCTAAAACTATAGTTTATTATCGTGTTTTAGCGGTCGTACGTGACCTTTATGATTGTTGGTCACCTTTTGATGCATCATTGTTCTGTTTACGAGCGATACAATATGGGTAGAAAATGTCAGTTAGTTATTATCCCCGCTATTTTACTCGCAAAAGTTTCGATCCCGTGAAAATATAGGGATATGAAGTTGCCTATTATTATTCGAGAAGTTTAATTAGCTACATTTCAAGTTTCATAGCAATTATTTCAGTAGTTTTAGCGTGAAGAGGTATACCTACTTAAAAATATACATTTTGATATTTTTAGTTTTATTAGCTTTTATGTTTATTTTTGTGAACTTTAGTTTTAATCAATCAATAAATTACTGTAAGTGAACAAATGTCTTTCATTTATTTATTAGACTATTATCTATTTTGTGCTATTACGAATGTGGTGAGGGTGTCCCTTACATACTTAGACGACCCAGTTGGCACAATGGTCACGATGCCGGACTGCCAAACACAGGGGTTCGATTCCCGCCTCAGACAAGTACCTATTTATGCTTAGATATTTGGCTGTGGTCGGGTCGTTTCTATGTATTATAACTATATATTCACAAAAGAAAAGAATAAAAGTAGTACTTATATATACGTTGTCTAGTACCCATAACTTTACTTTGTGTATATCGTGTTCTGTTTACTCTTGTGTTGTACAAATAAAGTTATCTATCTATCTATCTATCTATCATAACATAAGTCTAATTACTTAGCTTGGGGGGTATATAAATACTTGCATCGCATTGTCCTGATTGAAAAGAGTTTATAAGGTTGTAGGTTTCGAATAACATTATTGATTTTTATGCCTGTTTATCATTAAAGACGAGAATTTGAGTAGACCCTTGACGTTGTCTTGGAGACGGGAGAGTTTTACCGGAGAAGAAAATGGTTTTTAAATAAATAAATAAATATTGCAGGACATTCCACACATCGCCATCTAGCCCCAAGCTAAGTAACTAGACTTGTGTTATGGGTGCTAGACAACGGATATACTACTTATATACTTTTCTTTTGTAAATATATACATATAATACATAGAAACAACCAGACCACAGACAAATATTTAAGCATAAATACATGTCTGAGGCGGGAATCGAACCCGCAACCCTATGTTTGGCAGTCCGGCATGGTGACCATTGTGCCAACTGGGTCGTCAATCGTCGTTTGTTTCAAATGAGGCTCCTTTTCAGCCAAAACCGTAGGTGGGTAGATTTTTTGGACTTAGTGTTATTAAGATGGGTGTGTAATAGGTATATGGCATAATAGAGCGGTGTTGGCTTAGTAGTAGATACCTCGACTTTCATTCTGGAGGTCGTGGGTTCAAATCCCGGCCGGACGTGCACCTATGATTTTTCTAAGAAAAATGTATGTGCGGTAATTAACATTGCTTTGCTTTGTGTTTATCGTGTTCTGTTTCTTTCTGTGTTGTACAAATAAAGTTATCTATCTATCTATTGCTCTTACGGTGAAGGAAAAAATCGTGATGAAATCCGCGGCTCAGTTGGTTCCAGAAGTATTGACAAGTTCTTTCCTCTGGACATGGTCGACGAAGCTGAGAGGGTAGTAGGTGCTGGGCAAGCCTACGCGAAAAGGACCCAATTAAAAAGGGTCTAATTGTGGAAAACAGCCCGTATACAAGTACAAGTACATATAGCATAATAACGCATATCAGCTGATATAACAATCACATAAACTTACTTATTACTTACACTTCTTTACCCTTTCTCCGATGCTAGCAAAGGTTTTCAACAATAAGAGAATCATGAGTTTTCGATACGCGGCGCGAGTAGATATTTTCAAATATGACCCGTATCGTGCGATAGAGAGAGTTTCAGTTCGGACGTAATTGCCTTCATTTTGCTTTCAAAAAATGTTGCGGGCCGTAACGTTTTTACCCCCTTTATCCTTCACAAAATGAAATAAATTTGGTTACTCATTTAATATACTGCATCTTATTCTAGGTTTATACGTTTTTCTTTTTTGGTAATTTAGTTTAGTCTATTAAAAAACAATTGAAACGCTCTCGATGTTGTTTTTAAGTCAAAAATATAGATATTCAGATACTAATAACTTTTATCTTAAGCAATATTTCTTTAAAATAATAACGGTTACACCTAGTTTTCCATTAGATCTAGAACATTTTCAAAAATTATCAAAATCGGACTTCGTTTATGGGGGGGAAACGTTACCGCTTTTTGTATGGAAATTTACAGCCTCACACTGGTCTTAACTCTTGAAAAATGTCAGTCTGTAATTCAGGTAATTACCATAACAATCGGTTGATATCGAACTGTATTGCGATAATTCGATCGATATTACGACAGTAATTGAAGTGGTCGTCTGTCACAATGCGAGAATTGAGACCGGAATTGACCGGATTAATTTCAATATCAGGAATTAATTTTCAGAAAGCATTTCGAAGTTTATTAATTTCGGTGTTGCTGTTAAAGAGATTTATAAATCTCTTTAACAGCAACACCGAAACCTAAACGACAATTATTTCTTATTAATTAATAAGAAATAATTGTCGTTTAGCTTTTGATAAATGTAAGATAAGTCATTGTTATGATTTTCAATTTCTTAATTACTTTATCGACCGGCGAGAAATAAGATTTAAACACAGTTTACGTCCATTAGTCGTATTTCTCAAATATCTTGCGAAATATAAGCGATCTTTTTTACAATTTGCACCACGACTATAAATAAATAGATAAATTCTTTATTGCAGACACCATTTTTAATTACATAAATATAATAAAAAACTATAAACAAATTAATCAAAAACAAAGCTGAACGTTCAAAGTTGTAAAATGTGCAGAAGACCAATTCTTGTAATTAAGTACGTTATGTAAATTACATTGTTCATAGGTACATTTCAATATTATTAGAATTGCATTTCGATTACAATAACCGATTGAAGAGTTTTCTGATGAGAAGGTGGTTTCAGATATTCCATTTATCGGTAACTATTAGTTTATGGCCCAATTCTACTGGTGGAAAACGAAAACTGAGCAATTTGCTGCACTCTCGAGGTGCAATTCTGTTCATCACTCCGAAGATCCTCATCAGATCTTCATTCAATTTTTATGGGACCACCTCTGAGTTATCCCCTTTCATACAAAAAAAGATTTTTCCAAATCGGTCCAGGCGTTTTCGAGTAATCGGCGAACATACATAAAAAAAAAAAAAAAAAAAAAATATATACGCGACGAATTGAGAACCTCCTCCTTTTTTGAAGTCGGTTAAAAATACTCAAAATAGCTCAAAATCCCCTTAATTCAGTTTTTGGTTTAGGTGCTCAAGAATAATTTTTGTAATCAAAATGCAATCGAAGTGATATTGCAATGTATTTAAACAATTTTTGACTTTCTGGATGTTGTTCCTATATAAAGTTTTACATAATTTTGCTTTGATTTAGAAGCAACTAGAGACCCGCCCCGGCTTCGCACGGCTATATTATGCATGTATTATACATATAAACCTTCCTCTTGAATCACTCTGTCTATTAAAAAAACCCCATCAAAATCCGTTGCGTAGTTTTAAAGATTTAAGCAGTTAAAAGGAAATAGGGACAGAAAAAGCGATTTTGTTTTATACTATGTAGTGATGATGTCCATAAACGTTCGCTATAAGTTATAAAGATTTACTGGATAAACAAAAATGTTTTATGATTTCTCTACATTATGTTGTTAAGTAACTATTTTACTTTTCTCATAAATATTACTAAAGTATTTGTTTATGAGTTTCATGCTATTCATGTAGTCATATTGTTTTTGTTCCCCAGAAACCAATATGTAAGGAAAGTTCTATGCAACATCTGTCACGTCTCTCGAATATAAAACAAGTGCGAATCGAACCCACGCGCACGAACGGTTCCGTACCATTATATTCTGTTTTTACAAGCTTTTATTTCGTTTCACCTGTCCCGATGTTTGTCATCAAATCACATGATCAAATTTTGCAAGCTTTGCGTCGGGATTTTTCCCGTGACGGACGGAACGTGATATTTTTATATGAAACGCTGTCAAGAAATTTTCACGTCCCGTCCGGCACGGGAAAGAATCACGTTACGTATGTTTAAAGTCCACGAACACTTTCATAAACATGTCATGCATGTCCCGTCCGCGGTTTTAGCCCGTTACGTATGCAGCAACCTTTAATTAGAACCATACTCCCCCTTATTAGTATTTGTTGTTACAGCGGCAACATAAATACATCATTTGTGAAAATTTCAACTGTCTAATTATCACGGTTCAAAGCCTGGTGACAGACAAATAGTAGTCTCAGTAATGAGGTCCTGTTTTTACCCTTTGGGTACGGAACCCTAAAACGTAACCAAGCATAGATCCAACATTCCTACATGAGTTATGGCTGTGTTCTGTGTTGGGTTACGATATTATTTGACACTTCCGTCTGTTAACACGCTGGAAGCCTACGGGACGACCTAAAAACTCTCTAACAATAGATTGCAAAAGAAATTTATTCATTTTGCCCGCGTTGCTTTGTGGATTTTGATGTAAAGTATAAAAATATTACCACTACATGCTCAGAAGGCCAAATCTCGTAAATAACATTGTTAAAATTACATTTCAATATCATTTCGATTGCATTTCGATCTAAAATAATACCCTCAAAGTAGCTCAAAATACCCTCAAAGTTAGCTTTTTGTAAAAAAAAGCTGACTTTGAAGGTATCTTTTGCAATCGAAATGCAATCGGGATGATATTGAAATGTAATTTGAACAATATTATTTACGAGAATTGGCCTTCTGATAATAATTATATTGGCCTTTTATATCTAACTAGCGTGCGAAGCCGGGGCGGGTGCCCCGGCTTCGCACGGCTGTATTATGAATTTATTATATCTAAAAACCTTCCTGTTTAATCACTCTATCTATTAAAAAAACCGCATCAAAATCCGTTGCGTAGTTTTAAAGATTTAAGCATACAAAGGGACATAGGGACGGCGAAAAGTGACTTTATTTTATACTATGTAGTGATAGTGATATAAGTAAACTTTTTCGTTGTTCATATCGATCAATATGAATTATACGAATGATTGTTGTTAATTACTTGACGCTTGTTTTAATATTGAGATGACGCTAAATAGAGGAGAATGAGAAACAACAAGACACACTGCACCTAACCCAAATAAATTAGAATAAAAAATAAGGCCAGAAAGAAGAAGGAGACTTGCCGTTTGTTTTTTATGTAAATAACGAACATAGATTAGAATGTTTGTAAAATTTTCAGTTTTAATACCTTAATGGAAATAATTTTGTTAATATTATGTGTTTGCTTATTCTAATTCTATTAGTATATTCAAGTCTTGATAGATTAATAATACTATGGTATATTCCATAAAGGTACCTAGACTTCAATCCATTATAATAATGAACAGTTGCAGGTGACTCCATCTCATAATATTTAGATTTAAGCACTTGATATTAAAGTGTATACGAAGGTTACCAACGGTGAAACTAAAATGGCTGGTGATAGTCAAGATTAAATCTTACTCGATGTTTAAAAATGGATTTTAAAATCAGTAGGGTACCTACTACCTACCTACAGTTTAACAATTTTAAGATATAAGGTACTGGCTAGTAATAAGGGTCAAGTGCCACTTTAATTAAAATTATCCGATTATCCCTGTCTACACTATAAAGTGCAACCAAGGACAACCTCCGGTTTGAATAGAACTATTGATAAACTACAGGAGAAAACTACTACAGCTATAATTATTGTGATGGGATGGTAGTTAACTGGATACTGAAGAACTATGGGTACTATGGCACCTGCCGTAACAATGTTCAACAAACATGTTTATTATATTATTATTATATTCTCTCCAATTCATTTATTTTTCTTAAATTTAAATTTTTATAAAAACAAACTGATTACAAAATATATACATCACTATAAAACTTATAAAATAATTCTATCTAAGCTTGAAAACCTAACATAAATAAAATTTAATTTACAAGTCTTAAAAATAATGTATAAATTTTGCATATAAAACAGTAAATCATTATAAAAACCTAAACCTAGAAGACCGTCGGCAGCGAGGCAGGCCCAGGCTACCGATGGTTAGAGCCGCAGAGAGAGGAATCTTCTAACAATACGTGCCGTATCCAAGATGACTGCCTTCTGGATCTGACCCTTGACCCAACCATCCAGCGAGAGCCTCTTGAGGTGTTGATCAAGGCTCTTCGCTATTAGTCCATTTGCTGATACAACTATCGGAACAACACTCGTCGAATCAACGTCCCACATGGCGGTAATCTCGTGGGCCAAGTCCAAGTACTTAGTTTCTTTGTCCTTTTCGGCCTTTACGAGATTAACGTCATGTGGAACGGTTATGTCGACGAGTATTGCCCGTCGCTCCGACCGGTCTACTATCACGATATCAGGCTTATTGGCGACAATAGTCCTGTCCGTGATGATAGACCGGTCCCAGTAGAGCATGGCACGGCCGTTTTCTAGAACTGGCGCGGGTGCATATTGATAGTATGGCACCTCTTGGTCCACGAGTCCATATTTAAGAGCAAGTTGCTGGTGGATAATCCTAGCTACTAGGTTATGTCTGTGCAAATACTCACCATTGGCAAGATGAGAACAACCGGAAATAATATGCCTGAGTGACTCCCCGGGACGGTGGCATGCCCGACAAATATCGACCGTACCGTCCTTCAGGATATATTTCCGATAGTTGTTCGTCATCATTACCTCGTCGGCAATTGCACAAACAAAACCTTCGGTTTCCCCAAAGAGGTCACCAAAACGTAGCCAGTTTTTATTATTTATTATATTTATTATTTTTTACTTTTATTATTATTATTACCCGCAGTTACGGTATTTTTTTATGTCTACCTAGGTCTGCTGTGTAGGCCCGTCTCCGTTTTCCTCTGTTTTCCATTATTCTAACAACTTATTACTAAAGGAAATATAGAAACTTACCCTAAAATTCCATTTTCCATAAAAAAACAACATCATCATATCAGCCACAGGTCGTCCACTGCTGAACATACCTGCCCCAAAAACTTCTAGAGCGATCGATCCCATGCCAAAGTCGTCGGCTATAGAGGCTTTATTTAGGAAGAAAATAAGGAAATACTTTTTTGAGAGAGTACACTTTAGTTTTGATGTAAGCAGGTAAGTCCTAAAGCACCAAGGATACCTATATATGTAGGCATTCGGCGATGTTTATTTAGTTTTTAAGCTAAGCTATGTATTCTTTATTAAGTGACAAGTACTTGTCTTTTCGAGAATAAATTCTTTAAACCTTACCTAGGTCTTGTGCTTGAAAAATGTGGGTAATCTTTGCCGCTCTGTTGCTTCTTAAAAATCTATTCTTACTCATTTCAGATGTAGCAACAAAATTCGCAGCTGAGTGTGTCGTTCGTTACTCGTCTATCGCTGGCTCCCAGTTGCCAATTTCCTACGTTTGGGGTGGGGATATCCGTTTGAACGTGTATCAACACACTGCGGTGTCAACTTTAACCTATTTTGCCTTTACACCTCATTGCCGGTTCTGCATAGTCATGAAATATATAATAATATGAATCAATACTAAGTATAACTAGATTTCACCCGCGATTTCGTCTTCTTGTCTTAGTGGATGCCTATATACGTCATAATAGCTTTCGTAAAAAGATAAATATTATTAACTCATACAAAAAATAACTTTGTATGAATTTTATTTATATTTACAGATGAAAAGTATTTTTACCCGACTACGGCTAAGCCATTTATGCTGTCTAAAGAATTTTACTTCACGCATTATTTTCTAAGAACAGTACCTAAGTAATATCCTAATACCTATAGTAAAAAAAAGTGGTTCATCTATCTTGCTGCAAATAAATCGCAAATGTTACGATTCTTTGAAAATATGTTTCTCACATGAAAGGAAATCTATGCAAATATATTATGATCAAATTATTCGGGGAGAGAATTTGAGGCCCAATATCGTTTGAGTGGGTATCACCAAAATGTTCAAATAAAGAATGAACAGGATTATTCTGCGAAGAGATTTGAATTTTTATCGAAAATAAGAAAAGTTGTTTTTCTGAAACCTAAAAAAGCTTGGAAAATGAATAAACCATCAAAAGCTCGACAGACTTAAGGTTAAGACTTATAGATATTGTACTTCTGAGATAGATAGTAAATACAAAACTCTATATACATAAAAATAATTATTTCAGGACAATGTACACAGCGCCATCTAGCCCCAAGCTAAGCAACTAGGCTTGTGTTATGGTGCCCAGATAACGTATTAATACCTACTTATATACTTTTCTTTTGTAAATACAAAAACACCCAGAACCGAATATACTATATACATTATACAGGGTTATTGGAAATTATACTAGCAAGCCGTTGAGGGTTACTTCTGTGCACCTAAACAAACAACTTTTGTTCTACGACTTTTGTAAATTCGAACATTTTTTTTGAAAATTTTGATTTCAGGTTTACTTGAAAATCTGCTGTTCCTTACACGGAGAGGCCATAACCTAAAAATTTAACTTTTTTAAGTTTCATCTACTGTTCTTAGTCTGAATGACCTTTGTTTTAAAAAATTTGCTGATTTTCGAATTTACATAACCTCAAAAAATTAAAAAAAAAATTCGAATTTCCAAAAGTCGTAGAACAAAAGTTGTTTGTTTAGGTGCACAGAAGTAGCCCTCAACGGCTTGCTAGTATAATTTCCAATAACCCTGTATATTTGTTTAGGGCGGGAATCGAACCCGTTGCCTTCTGCGTCATAGGTGGCTGTTAGGTTATTTAAACCCAGTGGTTTTTTAACCTACCCCCTGTCCCACTGCTGGGCAAAGCCCTCCCCTATCTCCCTCCATCAGTCTTAAGACTCTTTTTTTAATACTTTTTTTTTATACTTAAGTAAGTATAAAAAATCAATTTCGTTGATTGAATCTATTAAATAAGACAAGTAGGTAATCTATTAAATAAGACTTTGTAACAAATTGCGACGATCAACTTTAGAAAACCGAGACCAAATAAACTGTGGTTCAGTCAGACAAGCAATGATTTAAATGCACAATAAAATACAATGTGTTTACAAAATACATAGTTTCTCTTTTGTTTGATGGTGTTACTTGAAAATCAGCTGTTTTTTAGAGTTAGAGGTCTTTAATGAGTTTGTTGAGCTACTATTTAAAACATAATAATGGTCTTTATTATAAACTAGCGACCCGCCCCGGCTTCGCACGGCTATATTATGCATTTAAATACATATAAACCTTCCTCTTGAATCAATCTGTCTATTAGAAAAAACCGCATCAAAATCCGTTGCGTAATTTTAAAGATCTAAGCATACAAAGGGATATAGGGACTTTATTTTATACTATGTAGTTATAGTGAAACAGCAGATTTTTCTGTGAATAATACATCATAATAAGTATTAAAAAAACTTTCGAATTTTCAAAAGTCTTAAAATACGCTCGTCGAAATGCATTGTATAGAACCGATTTAAGAAAGAAATACATTTCACGAGAAATAAACTCACGTTTTTTTTTTGAAAAATAAACCAACATTTTCAGGTAATGAAAAGTTAGAAGCCACTACAGCTACAATCTACTCACAGTTTGCCAAAACAATTTTCTTAAACATTTTTCTTGACACTTATAAAGGCTTTTCCACACAGTGGCAATTTATCACGCGATAAAAATTGTCGTAAGTATGACAGCATTTGTAAAATTGACCACAGAAAAAAAATAATGAGCTTTGTGTGGGTACTCTATGCTTGTGTGTTTTTCTCATTGGAGGACTCGCTTCGAAGACACACAACCTAACTTAGTTTTTAAGTTTTCAACCGGTTAAAAAAATATTTTTAAGATAATGAGAATGCAACGTTATGTATAAATTATTATGATATTTAAAATTTGAACCTTTGTATAGGGCGATTTGATAGGCCAAATAGGAATAAAATAATAGGTAAGTAATACGTCAGTGTTCTCGCAGCCGATCACCCACAATATGGACATATTTCATTAAATCTTGTACGAGGTGTTCACTTAACGAATGTATACGCAGTGCCACAAATAGAGAGAAATAGAAAAGTCTCGCAAAAGCATCAACCAATGTATAAGACGACCCATGGCCATGGCAACTCCGCCAGGAATATAATTTCTAAAAAATAAATACAAATATTATGTTTTCATTCGCTTTATCAATGGGACAAAGTAGAACTCCCCAAACTTTATACTCATTTTTCTTGTTCGGAATAAATCACGCGATAAATAAATCGATATGTGGCTATGGAGAGCCTAAAGCTCATAGTAGAGAACCATTGTAAATCATTGAGAAAGTGTAACCCTTAAACATACGAGTATAACTCAGTCAAATTAGGAATGTTTCATCTGAAAACCTTGACACCAAAACGATGGCTGCTTCCTTCACTTTTTTTATTACATATTATCCTCTTGAAAAGTTGGCACAATTCGCGACGTTATGTGGACATTCTTTAGCAAGTATTGCACAAGTATTTTCATTTCAGTAGATTTTTGCTGTGTATTTAAACAGTTTAACATATGCGTGTAGCACGGGATACCTTCATCCCGTACTATCATATTCTGGACTGAAACTTTTTAGACAACCCATTTACAAAATATTTATTGACCTAAGTATTTAATTTGATATAAAACAGTTCGATGAAGGTCGACCTTAAAAATAATAAAATAAATACTGCAGGACATTCTACACATCGCCAAGCTAAGTAACTAGACTTGTGTTATGGTAGCACCCATAACACAAGTCTAGTTACTTAGCTTGGGACAACGGACAAACTACCTATGTACTTTATATTTTGTAAATATATACTTATAATAAATAGAAACAACCAGACCACAGACAAATATCTAAGCATAAATACTTGTCTGAGGCGGGAATCGAACCCGCAACCCTGTGTTGGGCAGTCCGGCATGGTGACCATTGTGCCAACTGGGTTGTCAATCAGGTAAAAGTTAAAGGGATTTTGATGCAAAATATATTAGGTATCCATTTCACACAAATAATCATCTCAATCGATTGAGCTGTCTCCGAGTAATCAACAAAATATATTAGGTATCCATTTCACACAAATAATCATCTCAATCGATTGAGCTGTCTCCGAGTAATCAACAAAATATATTAGGTATCCATTTCACACAAATAATCATCTCAATCGATTGAGCTGTCTCCGAGTAATCAACAAAATATATTAGGTATCCATTTCACACAAATAATCATCTCAATCGATTGAGCTGTCTCCGAGTAATCAACAAAATATATTAGGTATCCATTTCACACAAATAATCATCTCAATCGATTGAGCTGTCTCCGAGTAATCAACAAAATATATCCGTGCCTGGCGTGAATACATTGACAACTCGACTTACATGTTTTTTTTTTTATTAGCATAAACGCTTCCTAAGCACATATATTTATATGTGTCAAAAAATCAGTCATTTATCTACATAAATTTTAGAGCTATGACCTTTGGCATCATGTTGACATCTCCCATTTTTGCGTGTTTTACTTGACAAATGCAGATGTCGACAGCACTAACAATTAAAAATATCGAATACATCGACTTATTCAATAAAACGATTTTAAACAATCATATTATAACTTAACAAATCTAGATATCAAGTTACGGCCAGCCAGAATATTTTTATTTTATTTTAATAAATCGAGATATAAAGTTACGGCCGGCCGGAATATTTTTATTTTATTTTAACAAATCGAGATATCAGGTTACGGCCGGCCGGAATATATAATTTTTTTTATACAGAACACACTCTTTATCGTATCTTTTTTCAGCATATGCTTTTTCCGGGGGGGGGGGGAGGGAGGAAAGGTCATGTCCCACACCATGAAGCTCTACGAGGGGATAATCGACCCTCGGATCCGACAGGAGTGTCTCTGGGTGTCAATATAGTTTCCGCCCTGCATGGCACCATGGACCCTGTTTTCGCCCTAAGGATCATTAAGGATCGTCGAGAAATACAGGACGAAGAATACGCCTCTGCATTTTCTATTCCTAGATCCACGGAATCAGAATTTCGGTACATGTCTCTGATGATTTCAACATAAGCTTCCGGCACCCCTTTGGACCGCAGC
This sequence comes from Idaea aversata, assembly GCA_907269075.1. Classification (NCBI taxonomy): domain Eukaryota; kingdom Metazoa; phylum Arthropoda; class Insecta; order Lepidoptera; family Geometridae; genus Idaea; species Idaea aversata. The sequence goes on from OU026091.1 coordinate 12,216,098, forward strand.
GCCCACCAGATCATCATGCGAGGAACACAGTTGAAGGCCAACTGCGAACTGCTGTTGGTGACACTAAGTCCTTCCCTGTTACCGTTGGAGTCCACCAGGGTTGCGTCCTCAGCCCGTTCCTGTTCAGCGTAATATTGGATGAACTGTCCGTCCCATCAGGGATACACACGAGCAGCCTCCGTGGCTGCTCATGTACGCTGATGATATTGCGCTGGCGGACTCAGATAAGGGGCGGCTGGAACAACGTGTACACACGTGGAAGGAGTCGCTTGAGAACAGCGGTTTGCAGCTGAATGTGGCGAAGACAGAGTACTTGGCTTGCAATACCGCAGATCCCACACCCGTCTGCGTAGACGGTCATATGGTCGAGCGGACAGACCAGTTTAAGTACTTGGGATCTGGGCTTCACGTCAAGTCACTCATTTCAGCGCTTGGGCCTAGTGGCGTGAGGTGACTGGTGTCATTTGCGACCCCAAAATGCCGGTTAAACTAAAGGGACAGATCTATAAAACCATCATTAGACCTGTCCTTTTGTATGGTAGTGAGGCGTGGCCGGTGCTTGAGCGACATAAGCAGGAGCTGCGTGTCACGGAGATGAAGATATTGCGCTGGATGTGTGGAGTGACGTGAAAGGATCGCGTCAGGAATTCCCGCATCCGGGGCAGCCTTCATGTCCGAGACATTGCAGATAAATTGCAAGAATGTCGCCTACGCTGGTACGGTCACGTCTTGTGTAAACCGGCTAGTTACGTGGAGAACAAATGTCTTGCCATGGCGCCTCCGCCGGGTCGTGGCAGACTGGGTAGACCCAAGAAGTGCTAGCTTGACGTCGTCGACGACGTGCAAATGGCCTTACTAACCAGGATACCGAAGATCGTGCGAAGTGGAGGCGTAAAAGTAGGAAAGCGGACCCGGGCTCCTGAGAGGGATGCAACCGGGAACATCACTCGGATGATGATGATGATGATGATGATGATGATGATATTGAAGTTTCTGAGTCGTAATGTGATACGACTCAGTAACTTCAATATCAGCATAACCTGATGATCATTGTGAGGCGCATTACACAATGAAAATTCCATTAAGCTAGTTTTTAATTTAGATTTTTTAATTTAACTTGGACAATTAAGGGTATTATCTATTTTTATCTTCATCTTTTCTTGCATTTATAAAATAAGATAAATTAAAAACCTACACCTGTTTATCCTTACTTTTATTATTATTGTAAAAATGTATTTTTGTTTCAAATTTACTTTTTTTTTTAATATTCATATACCTTAATTTACGTTTTAACAATTAAAACAATAGAACTAACATGGTGAATAACTTGATTAATTAAAAATAAGTTAAAAAAACGCTCTGTAAGTCGAGTTATCAACTTATTCACAGTAAATTACAGACTTGACATGTCTTATATTGTGAAAACTACGTACAATTTTAATAATTCATTAGCATCACTATAAAGATACCATAAAATAACATTCTTAGCCACATAAACATCTACATTTAAATAATTTATCGATTCAGGACAACATGTCAAACTTTAAAATGGCCGCCCTGTAAAATTGGTGTTTTAGAGATGTCAACATATTCACGCCAGGCACGGATATTAGGTATCCATTTCACACAAATAATCATCTCAATCGATTGAGCTGTCTCCGAGTAATCAACAAAATATATTAGGTATCCATTTCACACAAATAATCATCTCAATCGATTGAGCTGTCTCCGAGTAATCAACAAAATATATTAGGTATCCATTTCACACAAATAATCATCTCAATCGATTGAGCTGTCTCCGAGTAATCAACAAAATATATTAGGTATCCATTTCACACAAATAATCATCTCAATCGATTGAGCTGTCTCCGAGTAATCAACAAAATTACATATTTTAATGATGTAACCCACTGCTATATAGAAAACAATAGAGTAGAAATCAAGCTCGATCTAACGATCGTTTCATTGAGATTAATGAGCGGCAGTCAAGGTACGTCTCTCGTAGTTAAATTAAGTTAGGCTCCTACTTTATAACTACCAACAATGCTCCAATTTCACTATCAAATAATTTTATAATCCATATACAGAGATTAAAAGCTTACCAATTAAAGCAAAATTAATGAACGTTTTAGGAAAATTGATTAGGATCGCGAGTTCAGGGTTCTTCGCAGTGTAAGTTTAGAAAATTATTTTCTATTAAATACTAGCGGCCCGGTAGGTACAATCCACGGTCAAAAGTCTCTGCCCACCGTTACGTTTACAATCCCGTGCAGCACTATTTGCGACGAGAACATTATAACAACGTAACCTGTAGATCGAACCCACGTCGGTTGGTGTAGCGGGTGGCGGCTTATACCACTCATAACTAAACACAAACACACATAAACCATCTACTAAATAGTGCGAACAAAGCTTAAATATTTGGTTGGGATACGTGAGCCCGTTCTTGAGTTATAAAATTACAACGAAAAGTGACATTGATTTTTATACATATACTAGCTGTCCCGGCAAACGTTTTGCTATTTACAAAAAAAAAACAAAAAAAAAATAGATGTTGGCCGATTCTCAGACCTACTGAATATGCTCACAAAATTTCATGAGAATCGGTCAAGCCGTTTCGGAGGAGTACGGGAACGAACATTGTGACATGAGATAAGATACATGTAAACCTTCCTCTTGAATCACTCTATCTATTAAAAAAACCGCATCATAATCCGATGCGTAGTTTCAAAGATCTAAGCATACAAAGGGACATAGGGACGGCGAAAAGTGACTTTATTTTATACTATGTATAGTGATGTAGTGATATAGATGTTTTCAGAAATGAAATGCAAAGTGTAACAGGTAACATAATAAATTTAGTAAAAGATACTTTGCTATGTAAATGTACTTGCACTTGTATACGGGCTGTTTTTCGCAACTATATAGACAGACCTCTTTAGTTGGGTCCCTTGGGTCCTTTGTGAGCGAGGATGCAGTAGGCTTGCCCACTCCTACCCTTTTAGCTTAGTCGACCGTGTCAAGAGGAAATAACTCGTCAAACGTCTGGAGTCAATTAAGCCTCGGGTTTCATCACGATATTTTCAGATGCTCATTCCTCAAAATGTATCCGATAAAAGACCGACAAGCTCGCCACCTTGCGACGATGTTTAAGGATCTGAAGCCTTTGGTTGGCAAGCTTATCGTCACCGATGAGTCTCCTGGCTCTCCTCTCAATTGACTCCAATGCGCTTCAGCCACTTTGGTAACTAACTGATTTGTAACCAGCTACGTAAAAACAATTTTCTTCACTGTTTTGTAATCAGTTACTAATAAATACCTTTTTTCCGTTTTCATTACCTTCAGCTACTTTGGTAACTAACTGATTCGTAACCAGCTACGTAAAAACAATTTCCTTCACTGTTTTGTAATCAGTTACTAATAAACACTGCCTCTAACTGGTATTTCGCCGAATCGTCCCAGAGGTGAGAACAGTACTCCATGCACGATTGGACTTGTGCTTGGTACAAGTTGAGCAACTGTCCCGACGTGAAGTACAGTGTCACCTTCGCCAGAACACCAAGCTTTTTTGACGCTAGTTGGGCTTGGACTTAATGATTGAACGATTGCTTGATTATTAAATACTAGCGAACGCTCCGGCTTCGCACGGCTATATTATGCATGTATTATACATATAAACCTTCCTCTTGAATCACTCTATCTATTAAAAAAACCGCATCAAAATCCGTTGCGTAGTTTTAAAGATCTAAGCATCCAAAGGACATAGGGACGGCGAAAAGTGACTTTATTTTATACTATGTATTGATTATTTATCTTTGTGTAAAGAATAAAGCGATCTATCTATCTATCTTCCCATATAAGACGACCATTTAAATAAAACAAATAAATTCCTCTAAGCATCCAAAGGACATAGGGACATAGGGACGGCGAAAAGTGACTTTATTTTATACTATGTATTGATTATTTATCTTTGTGTAAAGAATAAAGCGATCTATCTATCTATCTTCCCATATAAGACGTCCATTTAAATAAAACAGATAAATTCCTTTGTTCCTCAAGTTCCGTCGGCAAGGGATGGACCACACATCATACTGCCAAAATACAAACATAACAAAGGATCCTATCATAAGATAAGGCCAATAAATCAAATCAAAATCCACAAATGGTAGCAATAAGGTCGATACTTGCTTGGCCTGTTGAATGATTGCGAGTCACGGATATCGTATTTATACAAAGATATTAGATTTGGTATTCCATACGAAAGTTTATTTTGTGCCTAATGAAAGCGCCCGCGCCGTGGGGGGAAGTTCTAAGAAGCTGTTTTGAAAAAAAAACGAAAAACAAAAGTCACCTAATTTATGATATCCTGCTTGAGTAAATTAACAACCTACCATAAAAGCTTAATCAGTTATTTTCCATCCAAAGTTACCTGGAAGAAACTTAGCGCTATAATAGCGAAAATCGAATGGAAGCATTTTATTGATGACTAGTAGCGCTCCGCGGTTTCACTCGCATAACTCCCAATCCCGTGGGAATATCGGGATAAAAAGTACCTAGTTAATTGATTGATTGCTGTAAAATTTAGAGTTACTAATGTAGAGTAGGTACAGTGACATTACCAATTAGCTGAACCCCACGTGACCCAGAGCTCACTCGCAAATCTGTAAGGTTGTAAAGTAATGTTAAGTGATTACGTTTTTTTAAACAATATTCTAAACAATCTATATATGCCACTTTTCGTTGTAATTTTATAACTCAAGAACGGGCTCACCAACCCAAACCAAATGTTTAAGCTTTGTTCTGACTATTTAGTAGATGGTTTATCCCCTCCTGTGTCAACCATTTTTTTGCAATTTACCGGGCTCTGTTCGGGCCATCCCGTGGGAAACCCCGCGACATCGAGGGGGGTCAGTAAAATAGCGATAACAGCGAAGTTATAAATGGGAGCTAGATAAACCTTAGGACATAAAGAATGGGTATGAATTATACTACCTATGTATGTAAATACTATTGCAGTTTATCTTGTGATGTATTGTTAATTCTAATTGGAAAGTACTTTCTCCGAACTTTCTCCTGTTTTTTGTACAAAGGTCGTGAATAATAATAACAGCGAAGTTATAAATGGGAGCTAGATAAACCTTAGGACATAAAGAATGGGTATGAATTATACTACCTATGTATGTAAATACTTATTGCAGTTTATCTTGTGATGTATTGTTAATTCTAATTGGAAAGTACTTTCTCCGAACTTTCTCCTGTTTTTTGTACAAAGGTCGTGAATAATAATAACAGCGAAGTTATAAATGGGAGCTAGATAAACCTTAGGACATAAAGAATGGGTATGAATTATACTACCTATGTATGTAAATACTTATTGCAGTTTATCTTGTGATGTATTGTTAATTCTAATTGGAAAGTACTTTCTCCGAACTTTCTCCTGTTTTTTGTACAATTATATGGCAAAACAACGTTTGCCAAGGCAGCAATATATAAAATTACAAAAATAAAGGTAAATACTATATTTTTTACAGATATGCGAATGACCTCTGGGTCACGTGGGGTTCAGCTAATTGGTAATGTGACTGTACTAAGTTTTGTTCTGTATTTCAACAAGTTAGCTGACCTTAAACTCGTCCTACATACTTACGGCTAAAATAGAACGAGTCCTTTATAACATTGTTGTTTTTAGTTCATAATAAAGTTGCTAAACCAATAAAAAGTATAAAAAGCTCTGTGCTGAGAAAAGTTTGTACTCTGCTGGTTCCAAACCTCAGACCGCGTTGCAAATAAAACAATTTAAACTTAAAGTTTGCGAGTAAGTTTACAAATTGTAACAATAAAACAACACAATGCAATAAAATATAAGTACAAGTGATGCAAAGTACAAGGTGAAAATATTAGAGTAAAAATAAAATAAATAGATATAAAATATTACAGGACATTCCACACATCGCCATCTAGCCCCAAGCTAAGTAACTAGACTTGTGTTATGTGTGCTTGATAACGAATATCCTACTTATATACTTTTTCTTTTGTAAATATACACTTATAATACATAGAAACAACCAGACCCCAGACAAATATCTAAGCATAAATACATGTCTGAGGCGGGAATCGAACCCTCTGTTTGGCAGTCCGGTATGGTGACCATTGTGCCAACTAGGTCGGGTCCCGGGAAAAACTTGCAATAATGCTGTTGACAACTAGAAAAATGTATAGTTAGATGTTTATTAAAAATAGCGACCCGCCCCGGCTTCGCACGGCTGTATTATGCATGTATTATATCTAAAAACCTTTCTCTTTAATCACTCTATCTATTAAAATAAACCGCATCAAAATCCGTTGCGTAGTTTAAAGATCTAAGCATACATAGGGATATAGGGACATAGGGATATAGGGACATAGGGACAGAGAAAGCGACTTTGTTTTATACTATGTAGTGATGTCTTGCCAGATCTCTTCACCTTCGTATTGGAATACTATTCTATAGTGTTGCACCTAGAGCGGTGTTGTCGTAGTGGTAGATAGCTCGACTTTCATTCTGAAGGTCGTGGGTTCGAATTCCGCACTGCCGCGCACCAATGCATTTTTCTAACTAAAAAATTATGTGCGGTATTTTGTGTGTTTTTTATTGTGTTCTTTTTGTATTTATTTACTCTGTAACTACCTCTTAAGTACTGTTTCTCTTTTGTTTCACTTTCTTATTTTTGTATTTTTTATGTCGTGTGTTTGTCTGAATAAATTATATTATAATCTATTCTAATTAATTGCTCTTACGGTGAACGAAAACATCGTGATGAAAGCCACTCTGGACATGGATGAAATTGTGGCTGAAAGGCTGAAAGGTTCTGGACAAACCTACCCCATCTAATACATGTCCTGAATAGAGTATAGTTTAAAGTTTCTGGCACTGTAGGTAGGTATAATAATCTAGATTGGATGTAAAATGTCAAATATGGTGTATTTCTATAAATGTACAGTATGGGTCATAAGTAAATGATCAGTTTGCGCCAATAATACTAATCAACAAGTATTGGTCTTACGACCTTTCGTAATAGACGTTACACACAAACATAAATACTAGAATTAAAAGTACTCAGTGTGATTATTATTTTCAACATGTTAGCTATGTCTTCAGTTGGCCGAGTAGTATAAGCCGCCACCCGTTACACCAACCGACCTAAGTTCGATCCACAGGTTACGTTGTTATAATCTTTACATAGTGCTGCAGGATTGTAAACGTTACGGTGGGCAGAGACTTTAGACCGTTGATTGTACCTATACAAAAGAAAAGTATTTAAGTATTCTATGCGTTGTCTACCATAACATGAGCCTAGTTAGCCGATCATCTAGCACCAAGCTAAGCACTAGGGGCTAGATGATCGATTTCGCCGTGGCTATATCTTATTAGGCACAAAATATTATAGCTGACGCTTATCTATGGTTTATTCCTATTCCTTTGATACAACCCCAAGCTACGATCTATTTTCACAAATAATAGCGAACTCTATGATATGAAACGACCCCTAATAACTTTATGTTAAGAGGAAAGGGTACCGGGGGCCCTCTCCATACAAACTATTACGAACGTAGTCGACTGTTTTCTCCCTGGATAATAACACTAGAGCAAATATTTTTGGTGCATAAAACTTATAACTGCCATGACCCCTATTTTTAGATTTAATTTTTTAAATCTTAATTTCTATGATAATTAAAAAAAATTAAAAACAAAACAAAAAATAGGGGCATAGTCATGGTAGTTACTGTTATAGGTTTTATGGCACAAAAATATTTGTGCTATTGTCATTATCCAGGGAGGAAACAGTCGACTACGTTTGTATGGAGAGAGCGCAGGCTTTTTCCTTAACCCTTTCACCTTAAAAATTTACATTATCATAGTGGAGCACCCAACAAACTAACAACGACATGCTGGAGGAACATCAAACAAGCTGATTGAATTAATTACGTGAAGTTTCCTGTGTATTTCTCGTTGTGAACATTTTAACATCATTTCCCCTACTTTTAACTCGGTTCATGCATACACGGAAATTACACCGACATTTAATATGAACAGAAGTAGGGTTGCCATCTCAAAAATCTGCCAACCAGGACAATAAGCGTGAAATCCCCGGATTTCAGACCTTAAACCCGACAACAAAACAAATAAAATAAAATAAATAAATATTGCAGGACATTCCACACATCGCCATCTAGCCCCAAACTAAGTAACTAAACTTGTGTTTTTGGTGCTAGACAACGGATATACTACTTATATACTTTTCTTTTGTAAATATACAGGTTTATTGGAAATTAATTAGCACGGCGTTAAGGGCTCCTTCTGTGCACCTAAACAAACAACTTTTGTTCTACGACTTTTGGAAATTCGAAAAAAAAAATGAAAATTTTAAGGTTATGTTAATTCGAAAAACAGCAGATTTTTTAAAACAAAGGTCATTCACACCAAGAACAGTAGATGAAACTTAAAAAATAAGTAAAATTTTAAGGTTACTGACCTCTCCGTGTAAGGAACAGCTGATTTTCAGGTAAACCTAACCTCAAAATTTTCAAAAAAATGTTCGAATTTCCACAAGTCGTAGAACAAAAGTTGTTTGTTAAGGTGCACAGAAGAAGCCCTTAACGCCCTGCTAATTAATTTCCAATAACCCTGTATACTTACAATATATAGAAACGTAATTTTTAGTTATTTTCAGCAGCCCGGGTTTCTTTAGTCCTGGTTTTACCCGGACTACAAATGAAATCCCGCCAGGACGATCCCCGGACGCCCTCTTATTTAGGAGGAATCCGGGGAAACCCGGACGGATGGCAACCCTAAACAGAAGGACCTAGCAGAGTGCTTTTTACGTTGCCTAAATCGGAACTAGTTGAAACGTTAATCTTGCCAACTTATACTTAGTTAAAATCAATAACCTATAACCGACCAAGGCTTAAATTTAATTTTGCGACAGTTTTGCTTTAGGAAAAACGCAATGATAGATTACGTCGAATTGAAAACGGATTAGCCTGCCTGCGGGTCTGCCTGCGACCATGAGATCTGCATAGTTCTCAAAACGCCAATGTCTCGTAGCAGAGTTTCATTATGAAAACGGAATATTTGTTTTTATTTTATGTCCATGGATTGAAACTTTGGATTGAAACCTGATGCCACAGACGCTACAGACCATCGGATATGTATTTATTTTTTATAAAAGAGCAGAAATAAACAAGACGTCTTCTAACAATAAAACTTCGTCGGTAAAGTAGGTAGGTATATCTTCTAATAGGTAACCTAACGTAAATAATTGAAAATTGTTTTCTTTGAAAGCAAAATAATCCGATTGACATCAAAATGCACTTAAGGAGCTATTTCGAAAGAAAATAAAAACAAAATCATGAACAATTCATAAAACGCGCGACGTGCGGTACCCACAGACTTTTGTGGAAATTTACTCGTAATAAGAAAAGGGTTTCTCGTATTCTATAGTAAATATTATTTAAAGTTAAAAGTTTGACTTTTGTGTGTTTTTTTTGTTGCACTGGTAATGTTTGTATGTAATTTAATTTGTTCGTTAAGCAATCTATTAATCCCACTTACCTACTGGCGTCCAATTTAGCTGATTATCATAGCCATGCATCGAGCTGTAAGCGACTTAATGGAAAATGAAGTATGAACTTCTCAACTTAGAAGTTTAAAGAAGTTTTAATAATTTTAAAAGACAAAATACTTACAAATAGGATTAGTTTTTTTTTAATGTTTTAAGTAGGAATTAAGTTAGATTTTGAAAAAGTTACATACTTCATAATATAACTAATCAGTATTTTTTTTTTATTTTTTTATTTGAATGAAACATATCATGAGGATATATGGACGATTTATCTCGATATTCCTACAGAATTGGGATGTAGTTGATGAAAAAATATTAAAATTTTAAGTAATTAAAAAATCCTATTCGTGCTAAACGTTTTAATTCACCAGAAAATAGCCGATTACACAATAGTTTCTAAGTCTACGTAAAACAATTTGATGAGACCTTGTTTTTACGACAAGGGTGAATAATTCTACCATTTTCGCCTTTTTTCGCAAAACTCCTTGAAAATAGACTAAATTATTTACATTCTGTTCCATTTAACTGTTTGATGATGCGTAGCAGTATGAACGACTCCGAGTGTTTTTAAAAAGTAAATCATCGCGTCAAAATACGGTCCAGGATAAAAAAAATGTTTTTTTTTTTTTAATTTAATATGTGTAAAAATTGTAAAGTTGTAACCGTAGTCACGTCTGTGATTTCAGACAAAGAATACACTGTAAATAGGTACTTTATTAACTACATAAGTAAATCATGTGATAAGATTATGTTTGGTATCTTGCTTGTGTAAATTCACAACCTAAATCAGTTCTTTTCCATCCAAAGGTTGCCTGGAAGAAATCGCTTTCAGCGATAAAGCCGCCCATTTGTGCAACTTTCTAGCTATTACTTTACTTTGTGTATATCGTGTTCTGTTTACTCTTGTGTTGTACAAATAAAGTTATCTATCTATCTATCTATCATGTGTTTTTTTGACGGTGATAAAACGCAAATATTTATTTGTTTGTAATGAATACGTTTTGAAACTGAAACTACAGAACTGATTTTGATATAATTTGATACTTTAGAATGATAGATTTTATATTTGAAAGCAACCTAAGTGGCTTTTCATCCCATCATTCTTCGAGGATCGCGGATGAAGCAGCGCTGTTTTAGTACTAGTATATACAAAGTATGAGCTGGCAAAGATTTTTCTGGCTTTAGCCTAAGTCGCTTTGTAGACTCAATTTGTTTAGAGTAATATAGGTAGATAGTATATAGGTATATGCCTACAGTGAGTTCATCCTAGTATTTATTTTATAAGAAATACACAGTTGAAATACGAGATTTTGACGTTGATTTAAGAGAAACGGTTTTTTCAATTGTAGATGCGAGAGTCGGTTACATTATATCTCTGTTTGACAAGAATAATAAGATCTGTCAGTGTTTTTAATTAACGGCGAACGCAGACGACGTAGGTACTTATTTGAAATCGGCTGATAGTAAGTAAAGTAAACCTTGGGCTCGTCAAACATACTACGGCTCACGTGAGTTTGAGGCATTAAAATACTGCGAAACCACGAAACTGTCACAATTTTTCTAGATAACTAGCTGTTCCTGCAAACGTTGTTTTGGAATAAAGGAAAAAAATATATAAATTGTTCGATTCTCAGACCTAACGAACATACACAAAAAAAATATACAAATCGTTTCAGCCGTATACGTGGAGATTGGTACCTAACACACGAGAATTTTATATGAAACAGATAAAAAGGATATTTGATAGTGTCAGAAGCAAAAGTTGTAAAGAATTCGATCGTGTTTAGTTTTTATTTAGATCGTCTTTTGTCACTGTTTCAATCGTCGTTTGTTTTGGTTTTGATCTTATTTTTTATTTTTATCGTCTTTTGCTTCTGTTTGGACATGTCACGGTATATCATTCTAACACGTAGATTTAGTATACCTAATACAACGTTTGCTTGTTATAATGCAGGTACGCTTAACGTAGATACCTTACTGTGATGAATTTAAAATTACTTTTTAAATGGTATAAGTTGGGAAAATGGGATAGATATTTTGGGATAAATTACGATGTTTGCCTTTGCCTATACAATATGAAAATAAAAAAATAAATTAAAATTAAAAAAAACCTAAAAACAAAAATTAAAAAACCTGAAAAGAAAAACAAAAAGTGTAAAATAATCCATTTCGGGTTACTTACTTGGAAGTCGGACTGGGTTAGATTGAATGTTGAGAGGTATAAAGAAAACATGGTGTCACCCAGTCCGACTTCCAAGTAATTAACCCGAAATGGATAATTTTACACTTTTTTGTTTTTCTTTTCAGGTTTTTTAATTTTTGTTTTTAGGTTTTTTTGAAGTCGGTTTTTAAAATTTTAATTTATTTAACCATTTTTAGTGCCACAGTCACTGGAAATTCTACTCCATGAGGCGAAAGCGACTGTTTCTTCAAATTGCAACCTGTACCTAATCGTAACCCATTGAAGAGTTTGATGATAAGAAGGTGTTTTCAGATGCTCCATTCATCGGTACCTATTTGTGTATGGGCCACTTCTATTAGTGGAAATGGAAAACTGAGCAATTTGTTGAATCTCGCTGTGCAGATCTGTTCATCACTCCGTAGATCCTTATCAGATCTTCGTTTAGGATAGGGTTCTCTATCAAAATTCATTCAAACCCAGTCCGGCGAGGCAAAGGCGAATATTTTATTCAAATTGTAACCTGTAATCGTAACCGATTGAAGAGTTTTCTGATGAGAAGGTGGTTTTAGATATTCCATTTATCGGCCAATTCTACTGGTGGAAATCAAAAAATGAGCAATTTGCTGCACTCTCGAGGTGCAATTCTGTTCACCACTTCGAAGATCCTCATCAGAACTTTATTTAAGATAAGGTTCTCTATCAACATTCATTCAAACACAGTCCGGCGACTAAATTCGACTAAATTCTTCAAATTGAAACCTGTAATCGTAACCGATTGAAGAGTTTTCTGATGAGAAGGTGGTTTCAGATATTCCATTTATCGGTAACTGTTCGTTTATGGACCAATAGTACTGGTGGAAATCGAAAACTGAGCAATTTGCTGCACTCTCGAGGTGCAATTCTGTTCATCACTCATGGGACCACCACTGAGGTGTCACCTTCCGAACACAAAAATAATCATCTCAATCGGTTAAGCCGTCTTCGAATGATCGCGTAACATACACACAAAAAAAAACATACAGACGAATTGAGAACCTCCTCCTTTTTTGAAGTCGGTTAAAAATAACAAAATAGGTATACTATGTTTTATACAGATATGAGATTGAGTTCTAGATCATCATCATCATCAGAGCGATGTTCCCGGTACGCCTCCACTTCGCATGATCTTGTTTGTAAGGCCATTTGCACGCATGTCACCCTTTACGACGTCAAGCCAGCACTTCTTGGGTCTAATACCCAATCTGCCACGACCCGGCGGAGGCGCCATGGCAAGACATTATTGTTCCCCACGTAACTAGCCGGTTTTCGCAAGACGTGGCCGTACCAGCGTAGGCGACATTCTTGCAATTTATCTGCAATGTCTCGGACATGAAGGCTGCCCCGGATGCTGACGCGATCCTTTCGCGTCACTCCACACATCGAGCGCAACATCTTAGATTGAGTTCTAGATCACGTAGGGTTAATCTAATTGGTAATGTGACTGTCCTTACTTGAGAGATGATAAGGTAAATGACGATGCTGTAGCACGCTGTAGTAGCTGTGGCGACTTCTTGGACTAGATTTGGAATGGAAAAATTTACTCGAAATTACTCGAAATCGACTCTCAAAGAAGAAGAATTATCTATATTGGCGATAAAGACCGTACCTATAGACCTACCTACCTATAGTTAGGGTAGGTATAGGTATTCGAACACGAGGGTTATCAAATTAACGACATGATAATCACTTTCATGACGTTCGGAATTCACACACGCAATAAAACGATTAAGGTACCGGATATTACAGGAAGTACCTTAATATTTGAACTCATTACAGCAACGTGGAACTGATTTATATTGCTAGCAATAAAATTATAATCTGTCTTTGTGTTTTTCTGTCGAAAACAAATTAATTTATAAATAAAAGTATAGAAAAACCTTGGATTTTTTGCGCTTCTGACGATCCCACATAAAGGCCTAACAAAAATAGTTATCACTCCAGTCCTGCATGTTCGTCGTTCGCCTAAATCACGTATTAATCAAACCAGTTTGTTTGCATTTTTTACCAATAATAGGTTAGTGTTTGACCACTAACACACCTGCCTGATGGTAGGTGCCGATGCGGTCTAAGATGTGGAATGCTTTCCTAGAACATACTTGTTCATTCGTGGCTTAAAGATTCCCAAATTGAGCACGTCAGGAAGGACAGATTGAATCAGCTGGCAGCACAACTGATTCAATTTCCTTGCTGTACGAATAAAGAGTGACGAAGCCAAACGCTGGGTGTCAGAGATTTTCACCATAAATGGGTGTCGTAGATCAGTTTGCCTGGTTGTATGGTGAAATAATAAAGATGGCAAAATTAAGTCATTTAAAGTTCTGTTGCGCACTCCTTTGCGTCTAATCTATATGAGTTAAACAGTGGCAGCAACTTCAATCCATGCTATTCAGAGTGTTGTAATGGCACGTATTATAAGTGTAGACTTAAACCAGTTTGTCCTTCTATCTTACTAATATTATAAATGTGAAAGTTTGTATGTATGTTTGTTACTAATTCAGGCAAAAACTACTGGACCGATTGCGATGAAACTTGGTAGTAGATAGCTGGACACCTGGATTAATGCATAGGCTTATTATCCAGATATTCCCACGGGATCGGGACTTACGCCAGTGACCGCGGGCCGCAGCTAGTAGCCTAATAATTCAACCCTTTCAAAGAACACCAAAAATGTTAAAAAATGTAATAACGCCATCGAACATTGACAAATGGTTCTAAAAGCTTCAACAAATCCGGAACTCCATTAATCGGACTAGCTTTAATCCGATTCGATTTGATGTCAAATTGTCACCAAACGGCGCTATTATAGCGTATATTTTATAGGATCGATTATAGCTGAGTCAGGGCACACATCGATTGGGTGAGTTTGGGAGTTTAAGGCGGTTGGTTAAAGGTGTATTTGGTCAAAGGACTTTTGAAAATATTTTTTCAAATTTGTCCCATTTCGGTCGTGGGTGTATGGAACGAGTCCAATGGTCACTTGAATATTTTTTATTCCGAATTTTTTCAGTTTTGGCAAGTTCCTTCTATATCCGAGTCCTTTTTGTGAAGCTTATTTTTAAAGCATGTTTTATTGGAATAACATAAAAATGTTTCTTCTCACCAAAATCTTGAGGTAACAAAGAGCATAGCTAAACAAAGCCAATGCATTTGAGCTAGTGTTTATTTAGAAAGATAAAAGATCTAGACAAAAAAAGGCATCAAACAAAATACAATATAGAGAGAATAGTTAAAAGTTATAAATACAAAACAAAATCAGGTTGCAAAAATAAATAAAAATAAAAAAGAAACTGAAGAATACATTAAAAAGGCACACGGCACTTAGGATAGTAACTTTTTTGTTTTATAAATTTTATACAACAACCTAACCTAAAGCCAAGGTGCCGTGTGCCCCAGTCTTAAAAGACACACGGCTTCTTGGCATAAAAAATGCAGTATGATTCTAACATAATAACAACATAGTTAAAGCCGCAATATTATTATGTAGCCATAACTGAGGTTTCACTATTTTTTTGTTATATTGTTAAAACAAAAAAAATAGTGAAACCTCGGTTATGGTTTTAACGAAAGAACCGATCAAAAGGATACGTTTAAAACTCGCAACACGTTCTCTCTCTCGATTCTCGTCTGGAAGTTAAGTACATAAAGCCCAGCTGTTAGTGAACCTTGAACGAATTATGTGATATGAAGCTGTGAATCAGTAAGAAAGCACTGTGATATTAAAGTGTTTCAGATAAAAAAGATTTTCTGTAACTTTTTTTTTACAAATTATAAGTCAGCGTTTTACCACTGTCACACACGCCCGATGGTACGTGACGATGCGGCCTTACATGTAGTTCGCTTTCCTAGATGATACCTGTTTACTCGGAGTTTACTCTCGACTTGAAGATCCCCAAGTTATACATGTCAGGAAAAACAGACGCAGGCAACTGATTTTAAAAGAAACAATAATACAGGGTTATTGGAAATTATACTAGCAAGCCGTTGAGGGCTACTTCTGTGCACCTAAACAAACAACTTTTGTTCTACGACTTTTGGAAATTCGAACATTTTTTCGAAAATTTTGAGGTTAGGTTTACCTGAAAATAAGCTGTTTCTTACACGGAAAGGTCAGTAACCTTAAAATTTTACTTATTTTCGAAGTTTCATCTACAGTTCTTGGTCTGAATGACCTTTGTTTTGAAAAATCAGCTGTTTTTCGAATTTACATAACCTCAAAATTTTCATATTTTTTTTCGAATTTCCAAAAGTCGTAGAACAAAAGTTGTTTGTTTAGGTGCACAGAAGTAGCCATTAACGGCTTGCTAGTATAATTTCCAATAACCCTGTATCTATATGAGACTCAAAGAAGGTCGAATTGTCTTGCTGTTGTCATGCTTTTACCAATAAGTTTCTATTTCTCTAAAAAAAAAGTCACGCTCTAAAAAGTATGAAATAAGAAAATATTGCGAGGATACCTAACTGTGGTCGTATGCCACCATGATTAGGTCCTACGAGTAAAAGGACGACATATTAAATTTTTTGTGACATCAAATACCCTGTAACCAACAGACAATCGAAACCTCCGGGTTGGAGTAAAATTTTTCTGCGATCAATGCTTCAAGTTCTAACAAAACCTCATTTGTCAAATGATAAAGTTTAGAAGAAATGCGGAACAAGACAGACATAACCCAGCTTTTGGTATCGCCGTAGTCGGGTTAAAAATGTCCATAACAATAGAAATAAAACAAGTGTCCCAAAGTGAGTAATTGCGTCCAATTGCGTTGATAAACAACTGACAATCAGTTGCGTAGATTAATGTATGTCGTGTTACTGGACGGCCCAATAAATACCGAGTTTCATCACTGAACGGAGAGTTACGCAATGTGCGTGAAAATATTTAGGGACAACCGCTTGTACTTAACGTTTGAAGGACCATCGATTTTGTCAGAAATATTGCGAGAATCCACCGAGATCGAACAACAGGTTTAGAAAGGTGTCTGTATATAGGTATCATTCATTTAAACAGATATTTTTCACAAATTTTGCATTTTTTAAAAATTGTGTAACGAAAGTTGCTCTTCATATTACAAACCCTCGCAAAGCATTGCATTTTAAATTTCAGCCAAGTACGGTCGGCTGCATAATTGCAGACCCACCGTAGAGCTCCAAAACGGCTGTTATAGGTAAGAATGTTTTCAACACGAGCAAGATTCTACATAGGCACCTGCTTCAGGTGAAGTTTAAAGTCTTCTAACTCATAAATTAATTAATAAAATAAATAAATATTGCAGGACATTCTACACATCGCCATCCAGCCCCATACTAAGTAACTAGACTTGTGTTATGGGTGCTAGACAACGGTTAGACTACATAAATACTTCTCTTTTGTAAATATATACTTACAATACATTGAAACAACCAGACCACAGACAAATATTTAAGCATAAATACTTGTCTGAGGCGGGAATTGAACCAGCAACCCTGTGTTTGGCAGTTTGGCATGGTGACCATTGTGCCAATTAAATAAACAAAAATTATTAGAATGCAAACATTCCAATAAAAGTAATTTTCTAACTCTACCGAGGGCTGCAATTATGCAGCCGACTGTATACCTACCTACTTTAAACAAAACAAAATTATTAAGTCCTGCCTGCCTAGCATGAAGACCAAAACACGATACGATAAAGCTATATCACGCGATATAACTACATCAACTCTCAAAATATGATAGATAAAGCCGCCATGTTGAATTTTTATTATAAATTGCGATAAAAATTATGATGAAAATTCAACATGGCGGCTTTATCTATCATATTTTGAGAGTTGATGTAGTTATATCGCTTTATCGTATCGTGTTTTGGCCTTCATGCTAGGCTAGCAAATCCCGTAAGAATATCGGGATAGCCTATATGTCAATCCAGGTATCTAGCTAAAGGATTAACAAACTACACAATTACATATTATACTAACACACAAACTTTATAGTGAGAAAAATTTGTCAAAATATATCTATGGCTACTATACAGTTAAAACCAATGACGGTTGAAGGAATGTAAGCAAATATTGACAAACCAAACCAAACTTTGGGAAGTGGTTCAATGCAATGCAAATGCCGCTGAATTGATCCCAAATTGGTCAGGGAGTCAATATTGACCCGGCCCGTGCGGTACCGATCCAACACGCGATTTGACGCAATTGGGGTTGTTGGCTTACGTCAAACGTTGCTATTTATTAAATTGGTTGCTTACGTGTGGAACATATACACGAAATAAACCAACTTATGTATCGATTTTGTATTTGTTTCTGAATATATCACCTCGCAGTTTCATACGCGTAAGTACCGATCCCGTGGGAATATCGGAATAAAAAGTAGCTTATGTTACTCCCAGTGAATCAATGTATCCTCATACCAAGTTTCAGTAAAATCGGTCGAGTATATTCAGAGCCAATTCGTTACAAACAAAATCTGTCCTCATTTTTATAAAAATGGCAAGATTTAGAGGCGAATACAAATAAAATGGATGTTTATTTACACTAAATGGTTTGCATTTAATTTTCACCTAATCTCACCTGATAGGAGGTGACGAAGAGGTCGAGGATTCGACCAAATAGGCTCGAGGATGTAGCATGGCAGCCTTAAGGTTACCTATTCAGTCTAGACTTGAAGACTCCAAAGTTGCAGTTTTGGGGGAAAAGCGACGCGAGCAAGTTCCACTTTCAGGTCAAAGTTGGGTCAAAGTAGATAATTCACTTTTAAAGTTTATACAGCTATAAAAAAATCCACTGAGCATGTCGCGAAAGCTGGACAATTCTTGCACGAGTTATTTCTAAAGATTGTTCCTAAAAAAGTTTTTAGGACTGAGTTATTTATTACGTTAAAAGTAACTTACAACTTGAACGAAAAAAAAACAGGTATTCCTATAGACACAGTTAACTTTATTAAGCCTATAGTTGACTATAGGCGAAGACGTGTACATTTTCAGTGTCCCAAAATTCGTTTTACTTGTTTGTTTGTGATAAAAAAACAGTTTGTTTCAACCGAGTTTTCTTAGGTCAAAGTTAATCATTTACTTTTTAAGCACCTATAGGTACAGTTTAAATTTGTCCCTAGTAAGTCACGTCGGGAAAGCTGACTCATCGATTGATTTCCTACACGACTTGCTTCTAAAATTTTCTTAGAGTGAGAAAGTAACTTAATTATAACTCAATTAGGGCGTGTTAAGATGACACGCGTAGACCACGCGCATCACACGCGTTGACAACGCTTGGAATTTGTTATATATATAATTTGAGTCTTATGACACATCAATAGATCTCAAATTGCATTTATGCAAGTCTAACCGCTCACACCACGCGCCCGCCCCGCGCCCGCCCCGCGCACGCTTGTAGAAATTCAATTTGAGATCTATTAATGTGTCATAAGACTCAAATTATAAATAGAACAAATTTTAAAGCGTGTTCAACGCGTGTGATGCGCTTGGCGAGCGCATGGTCTACGCGTGTCATCTGAAGGCATAGCTAGCTAGCTATATATGTCTATAGCTACTATTTATTTTATTTATTAACAAAGATTCTACAGTCATTTTAATACATTATATTCTAACCTATTCTACACAGAACTTAGACCAAATTGAAAATACATTTTGTATATGCTGTTTCGTATAAATTACCTCCTAGAAGCCCGGATTGATTAGATAGGTATGCTTGTGAATAGATATTACAAGTAGGTAGTACCTATGTACTTAAAAAAAATGTCAAAAGAAAATTTAATCTAAGTTCAGATATTTCGAAAAATGGTTAAAGACCTTTAAAACATTACTATTTCTCGAAAAATAAACTAGGCAATTGACTGCCTAAAAATCGCTTAAATTTATGTTTGTTTGTGTCATATCGCGTGAATGCGAGTGCGTGTGTGTGTGAATGACGTGTTGGAGCTAAGGAATATCCACGTCACCCCCCGGATCTTGAGACCCTGATGGGTAGGTACACGGATCCATCCCTGCCCCAAAAACAATGCATATGTGTAAATGAGTGTGTGTTTGTACTATAGGCAAATATGTTCTAAAGGCGAAGACGCGTACGTTTTCTGTGTCCCAAAATTCTGTTAACTTACTTGTCGTTTGTGGTTTTAATATCGTATTGCGTGACAACGTGGTGACTTCATGTTTGTATTTTCAGGCCCATGTTCGACATAATTAGTGTAATGGCTCACTCGTTTGACCATTGACGTTTACTTTATTGATGCCCTTTTATGCTTAAATAAGTTATTTATTTGCGTTGATGTAGGTACCGATTCCGTGGAAATATCGGGATAAAAAGTCTATGTTACTTCCAATGGATTAATGTGAATTAAAAGTCATCAAAATCAGTCCAGTAATTTTGGAGCTTATTACGTTACAAACAAAAAAAATAAATATAACAGATAGAATCGGCAAAGTAAGCGATGGCCCACCGTTGAATTCTTAAAGTACTTTTATTAGAATCTTTAATGAAGCAGAGGCTTTAAAAAGTCCTGCTTGAATTGAAGACCTCTAATCCCAAACAATAGCTTACAAAATCACCAAAATAAACACATAAAATAAATAAAAATAGTAATTTTAGAACTTTACGATGGGTCTCTACTTATCACATGAGTAGAAGAAGCTTATGTTTCCTAGTTGTACCTGTACTCAGTTAAGGTATTTTAAGCTCCGAATGCTCTTACCAAAAGCTTAAGTACTTGATTGTGGTCGAAAAGCTTTAAAGTTTTAAAGCTTTGAAGTCCTTCAAATGGTACTAAAAAGTTACTCGTTCAATGTTTCACAAACCAATTAAAAAGTAAGATAGTTAACATCTCAAAGCTTCTTCAAAGCTCAGGACATTCAATGTAAGCAATCAGAATCCGGTGCTGATTCTTTCAATCTCGACGACTATTAAGATCGTATCGAATGGAATCAGTTCCTGTAATCGATTCTCAACTACTTGTGGTTTAAAGACGTTTTCTAAAATAATTCGCTATTTATTTATTTATAACTAGCTGCGCCCCGCGGTTTTACCCGCGTAAGTCTTTAAATTCTCATTTATCCGTTTAAACCTTCCCTGGACTACAACAAACATTTCAAAACCGAAATCATCTAAATCGGTTCAGCCGTTCTCGAGTTTTAGCGAGACTAAGGAACAGCAATTGATTTTTATATATACACATATATAGATACAATTACTCATTGCACTCACAGTATACACCAAAACATGCAAAGAGTCATTATGCAGGTACATTATTGAATAGAACTTAAGTAACAAACAAACATATTAAGAAAACAATAGCAAATATAAAACAAATATGATTATGTAACTACATAGTATTTAGGATGCAGTGGACTTTAAAATAAAATATGAGTAAATGTATACCTACTTAGACGTAAATAAACATTTTTTTTGCATGACTATACGATTGTTTGATAGAAATAAAAATAAATGAATGAAAATAATGAATAAATGTAGAGGGATGGAGAGGAAGAGGACGACCGAAGAAAAGATGGATGGACTGCGTGAGACAAGACATGAGAGAGATGAATGTGAACGATGACATGACGACTAATAGGAGTGAATGGAAGAAAAAGACTTACTGCGCCGACCCCAAATGAATTGGGATAAGGGCAGGAAGATGATGATGACGATTGTTTGATAGACACTGCTTTGCAATATGAAACGAAGCGTTCAATTTCATATTGCAAAGCACAGTGAATTCAAGTCCTGACTGACTAATTGACTGACTAACATATATAAAACGCACAGCTCAAATTTGGCATACAGATAACTGTATTATAACTTCATGTATCTATGCCAAATCGCTACTACGCCACATACGTTAAAGGCACTATCTGAAATGATTTGGAATAATTCTAGCCCTACGAAGTCGCGAGCAAAAGCTATCTCAACAAAGAACAGATTCAAAACATTTTAATTTTATTATTCTAACTAGCGACCCGCTCCGGCTTCGCACGGCTATATTATGCATGTATTATACATATTTTATAAACCTTCCTCTTGAATCACTCTATCTATTTAAAAAAACCGCATCAAAATCCGTTGCGTAGTTTTAAAGATTTAAGCATACAAAGGGAAATATGTAAGTACTTTAACGGCAAATAAATGCTCACAATTTTCTTAATCGCTAATATAATAATATGCTATGTTCAAGTTGAGATAAAGTCTTTATTAGGATACATTTATTTATTGGAAGTAACATATGTTATTTTTCGGGTTCCGGTACTCAAAGGTTAAAAACTGTACCCTCGGTCCATCTGTCTGTGATCAGACTGTCTCATGAACCGTGATAGCTAGAGAGTTGAAGTTTTCCCAGATTATGTATTTCTGTTGACGCTATAACAACAAATAATATAAACAAAAAAAATTAGTGAGGCTCTCATACAACGTAGTACGGAACGCTTCGTCCGCGAGTGCGAGTCGCACTTGGCCGGTTTTATATCCTGATATTCCCACGGGATTGGGAGGGCGGGGCGCCGCTAGTGTTCGTATGCAGTATTAACTGAAAATGATTCACAGAACACGGTCTTATCAACGTACCTAGAGTAAATAATGTTCAGATATTTCACGGTTGTTAACATTTGCAAACATTTAATGTCTACTTACATAGCTTTATAATACGTAGATACTTATTGTTATTCCTATATTTGTTGGTTAGGTAAGCAAACGAATAAGCAGAATGCAAACCTCTGATTTTACATAGGCCGATCTATTCCTTTCAAAGATCAAATGTGTAATATCTATTCCTAACGAATACCAAAAATGAAGTAAAAAATCTATTTCCAACAAATACCGAAACAAAAAACCACAATTCATTTTGTTTTCTAATATATGCCGACAGTTTCTTCAAACCTCTTTTTAATCAAATCGGTCGGAAGGAGACTCTGGGACTCTTTAAGCATTCAGTATTCAGTATTTTAGACTTTTTAGGGATTAATTTTAGTTATCACTACATAGTATAAAACAAAGTCGCTTTCTCTGTCCCTATATCCCTTTGTATGCTTAAATCTTTAAAACTACGCAACGGATTTTTAATGCGTTTTTTTAATAGATAGAGTGATTCAAGAGGAAGGTTTATATGTATTATACATGCATAATATGCCGTGCGAAGCCGGGGCGGGTCGCTAGTACTAATATAAAATTGAATTATTTTTTTTGTTTGAACGCGCTAATCTCAGAAATTACTGGTTCAAATTGGAAATTTGATGTTGGATAGTCCATTTATCGAGGAAGGCTTCTTTTTATTTTGATATTCCCGGATCGGGACTTACGCGGGTGAAACCGCTGACAGCAGCTAGTTTTAAATATACATCGACAGTTAAGTCTGTATTCGGTTTTCGCCTTTAGGAAGTTTAAGTTCAGTATTTTGAATGATTCATTAAGTTAAATTTGAATTAAGACGAAGTCTAATTATTTACTAAAACAGGCTTTGTGTTGTTAGATAATACAATAACATTATTATCCCTACTAAATTCAATATTTAATAACAATTACCACAAGGCTGAGTTAGGCGTTTGAATTATCTTAAATCAAGGTTGTAAGTATGTGGATAATCTGGTTGTGGAATGTCACAAACTATATAAAAACACTCCGGAAGTGCCGACAGAAGTTAAAACTTATAAAAAAAAAACAATACTTTAAAACTTAAAAAAATACTTATTTACTAAACAACTACCTACAGAATAGTACATTACGATATAAGTGTGGAAAATTGATTCCACACGCGTATCGTACGACGCTTTTTATCACAGTTGCGAGTAAAAGAAAATACTTGAAAAGAAAAGAAAATAATAATTAACCAAATATTTGTGATATGATAAGTCTGTTTATAATTTTTAAAGGCAATATTTTTTGTTAATTATACTCTCGAAAGGCCAGGCAAAAGACTTTTAACCTATACAGCCTCGTCTGACATACAATATTTTTTAGGGTTATTCCATTTGTTTTTGCGTCGGGGGTTAAAACAGATACTCACGCGTGCATAATACGTTGCATTATGAGCCTAAAAGTGATTTAATAAGAATCACTTTATGAGCAACTGTGATAAAAAATATATACACACACTGCATACATGCATATATGCACACACTGTAGCTGCGTCTCGTAACGGTGTCGCGAGTTCAGAGATTTTATCTCATCTAAAAATATGGGTACCGCGCTAAAAGAAGTTTTCACTTTAACACTAAAAATACCTGCGAGTGTGCCTGCGTAGGAGTTGAATTTTCTAAAAATATTTCATAGCAGCTGCTTACGTCAGCACTCAACAGCTATCCGTATGCCAAATTTTAGCCAGATGCGTCTACTGAATTGAGCTGTGCTGTGCATTGATACAGTCAGTCAATCAGAATTAAAATTTTATTTTTATAATCGCGTTTTTTTAGATGATATTGATATTTTAGCGCTTTGTATCAGAAGGTCTATTAAAGAAAATGACGTGGTTTGAATTCTTTTCTGTTTTTGTTATTGAGTAGGTATCCCTAACGTTTTATATTGTTGACAATTTACACATTTGAGACGTTTTACCATGAACGTAATATTATTTAATACGTTTTACTTGTAAGTCGATTTGCCACTTAGGACCATAGAATTTGACGTTCGTAGGACATTGCCACCATAAAAAAGTTTTAATACATTACCTTAGTAGAACTTCTAAAACGGAGCGATATTTATTACCTATTCTAATAGAGTATCTATTCTAAAAACTTGTTCTTGATTTTGACCGATACTATTAAATTGATTGGGCAATCTATCTCATTTTTATTACTTTTGACGACAGAATTCATCTAATATTAAAAATTTGGAAGCTTATGTTAGTATTTTATGTATGTTTGTTACACCTTCACGCAAAAATATACTGAACCTACCGCTATGAAACTTCGTATATAGATAATTAGAGTCGTGGAATAACATATTTTCTACTTTTTATTACTATCTCGATATTGTTTTTGGAATTAAGTGAATGAAACCGCAGAGCGCAGCTAGTCATTTATCATGTGGTTTGCTTGTCCTTGATCATTTGGTCTAATTTCGTCTCACTCGGGCAGTATTCATCTTCAACTAAACATCGTGAATTCAATCAGTAACTACAATACTTATCTATCTATTATATCATTAGAATAATACTTCGTAAAGGTTGTCACCCTCGTCGTTGAGTCATAGATATAGGATTATTTCAATGTCCTTTGGTTAAATTTGTTTGTATAACATAACAGTGAACTATAAACTTCCTAGTTTCAGTGAATATTGTGTTTTGTCATGATCGAGACGCGCAGGCACGGACGGAATTTCCCTCGTGTTAGAATAATTCAGTGTTTGTGAAAATATAGTGGAAAAATGGAATCAAAGGTTGAACTCGAAAATATGTACCAATATTGTAATTAATTTAGAAAGATAAATGAACTATAGTGATAAGCCGTAGTATGTAAACCATAGAAATAATATTTGGTAAAACATACAACAACCGAAAACTTACAATTATAAAGATATAGGATAATGTTACGATTTCAATTTTTTTGTAATAGGCGTGCATCACTAAATGTTGAGATTTATGAGTTAAATCTGGTACTAGCTGCTGCTGAGTAAGTACCTACTAGTTGAGTATTAACTGAGTGAGATAAAATTAATAAAACGATTTAATTTACCTAATGTGTTGAAACTTTACGTAATGTTATCTCCAATATAAACGTTAACTGAGCTCAAAGATAACTCTTATTGTAAGATTGATAGTATAAATGATTTAAAACTGAATCAGTTACTTAGTTACCTCGCGATCTTACTACGATAAACAACTATAATAATTGTTAAAAGATTTTATAACTATTTTATACAATGACAGAGAGTAATGAAGACAAATTAGAACGTAATAAAAATCATGAAGAAGTTGGTGAAGTCGAAGTGGAATACGATGAGCTTCTATCATCTGCTGGAGAATTGGGAAGATATCAAGTTTTACTCTTCATCTCAACGTTCCCTTTCTACATGTTTTGTGTAGTGGTATATTTAGGTCAAATATTTCTGACTGAAGTGTCCCCTAAACATTGGTGCTGGGTACCAGAACTTCAGAATCTTACTGAAAGTGAACGAATAGCGCTGGCTATTCCCCTGGAGCCAAAAGCACGGTTTGGAATCAACCAGTGTTTTGAATATGCTGCTAATTGGACGGAACTTTTAGCAACAGGACATAAACCTAATTCTTCGTGGGACACGATTCCTTGTCGAAATGGATGGGAGTTCGATAGAGATGGTATTCCGTATCCTACTATATCCAGTGAACTTGGGTGGGTGTGCGACAAAGGTAGCTACCAGGCTTCGGCTCAAGCAGTATTCTTCGTTGGATCTATCGTCGGTGGACTCGCCATCGGCTGGGTTGCAGATCGCTATGGCAGACTTCCAGCTCTAGTGTGGAGCAATGTTTTCGGATGTGTCGGAGGGATAGCTAGCACTTTTGCACAAGATTTTCTACAGTTCGCTATATGCAGATTCGTGGTCGGTCTTGCTTATGACAACAGTATGATGATGGCCTATATTATAGTATTGGAATATGTTGCACCGAAATACCGATCATTATTCTCGAGCATGGCGTTTGCTATTTTCTACTGTTCATTTTGCACATTGCTGCCATGGATAGCTCTCGCTAGTGGGCATTGGAAAACTTTATCTTTAGCTACGAGTATACCAATGGCACTGGCTTTGTTGGCGCCTTTTGTCATCCCAGAGAGTCCAAGATGGCTACTTTCAAAAGGTCGAGTCGATGAGACAATAAACAAAGTGCTAAATATCGGACGAATGAACAAAAAACTTGTACCTCCAAAATTAATAGAACAATTCAAGTCGACATTGGCACGAGAAAGCAAAGAGCCTGATGGAAACTTTTTTGAAATATTTAAGAAACCCAATTTAAGGAAGAATTATATTCTAATGTGCATATTATACATGTGTTGCACTGTGACATTCGATGGATTAGTGAGAAGTGTTGGACAAATTGAGTTAAACTTCTTCGTATCTTTCACTGTAGTGTCTGCGACAGAATTCCCATCACTGATGTTATTAGCATTTATTTTAGACAAGACAGGAAGACGCTGGATGGTCGTAGTGGTTATGTCTTTTGGTTGTATTGCTAGTATCTTATCGATGTTTATTGGATCTAATATAGCAGCTGTTGTATGCGCAGTGATAGCGAGATTTGCATTAAGTATGGCATACGCAGCTGCAACCCAATGGACTCCAGAAGTACTTCCTACACCGGTCCGAGGATCTGGTACATCAGTGGCTTACATTAGTGGATTTTTTGCAACCATAGTATCACCGTACATTGTATATCTGCAAGTTTACTGCTTCTGGCTGCCTTCTGTGATATTTGGAGCTATTGCAGCTTTAGGAGCGA
This sequence comes from Idaea aversata, assembly GCA_907269075.1. Classification (NCBI taxonomy): domain Eukaryota; kingdom Metazoa; phylum Arthropoda; class Insecta; order Lepidoptera; family Geometridae; genus Idaea; species Idaea aversata. Next base: position 12,243,309 of record OU026091.1, read on the forward strand.
TAGTTGCACTGTTTCTACCGGAGACGGCTAATATTAAAATGCCACATACATTTGAAGAGGGGAACGAATTGGGGAAGGATCAAAGATTTTGGCATTTTCCTTGTATAAAGAAAACACATAATTCTAAATATTAGAATTTGGGTAAATCAATTTGAACAGCAAGAGAGTTCATACGATCGCAGAATATTTAACCGGCGATTACAGCAACATGTAAACATAGGTAGATAATTAGAAATAACCTAGTCCTAAGTTGTACTATTGTACTCAATATACTAGAGATTTAATTATTGATTTATTAAAGTATATGAATAACATATTATTATTTAAATTATGATGATAGAGCACTTATTATTTGTGTGATTAATGATAGTACAATTATAATGTTTGAATGTGAGAAAATACAATATTACCTACCTAATACGAAAATTAAACAGATTTTATTATACACTAGCGACCCGCCCCGGCTTCGCACGGCTGTATTATGCATGTATTATACATATATACCTTCCTCTTGAATCACTCTATCTATAAAAAAAAACCGCATCAAAATCCGTTGCGTAGTTTTAAAGATTAAAGCATACATAGGGATATAGGGACAGAAAAAGCGACTTTGTTTTATACTATGTTATAGTGATGAAGCGTACCACTTTTGCAAATTAGGGATAATTTGCAAAAGTAAACCAACTTGTTTCTAGCTAATAAACCTGTAATTTGACTTGATTTTGTTGATATTGAACAGACTTTCGATGTGTTTGTGATTTAATGACTACAATGGAACATTAAATTGCTCCGTATAATAACCGGCATAATGCCTACAACTTGAATTTCTAATTAAAACGCCTGATTTTGATATGTGAGCAAAGTACCTATGTAAACATGTAGTACTTCCCTATTTCGTAAGTTAGTTATTTTTTCAAATAGGGATAATATTTTATTTTTATTAAATATTGTAAGTATTTACTTTTTATTTTTTTGGCGATACATAAGGTTCGGCTGGAGTTTCTTACGTGATAAAAAAATGTAATTCGGAAAGATGTTCTTATTTTAAGAAGGATTAACAAAAATAAAAAAAGGAATTTTAGGATAACTTTTTTGTAGGTAAGGTAAATTACCCAGGTTAGAAATAAATAAACATTTTTGGCACATAATAGACACAATAACATCGATGATAAAATGGTAAGTAAATCAATTGAACATCTCCTTCAAAGATCTATGCCTAACAACCTAACCTATGTTTTTCCTATTTTTATTTATTCTGATAAAGTTTGTTTTCAATCATAACCTACTACCCTGCATATTTAAAAAGAATTGATTTTATATTTGCAAACTTGGTAAGTAAGTATAAATAATTTGATGGTAGATAGGTATACTCGTAGCTTTACTTACCTGAAAATTACGGAGCTTAAGAGGAAAGGGTACCGGGGGCTCTCTCCATACAAACTATTACAAATGTAGTTGATTATTTTCTCCCTACACTAGAGCAAATATTTTTGGTGCATAAAACTTATAAGTGCCATGACCATGCCCCTATTTTTTTTTATCCTGATTTCTATGATTATTAGAAAATGAAAAATAAACAAATAGTATAGTAGGGGCATAGTCATGACAGTTATAGGTTTTATGGCATGTTTGTGCTAGTGCCATTATCCAGGGAGGAAACAGTCGACTACGTTTGTATGGAGAGCGCGCAGGTACTCTTTCACCTTAACAACGAAGAATTAGCGGATGACAGTACGAGGTGCGGGCAGCGTTTGTTGTTATGTTTTCTCGACTTGCCGGGTGCACTGCGCCTGCGCCGCCCCCGAGCCCCGAGATCCAGACACAATAACAATAGCTTAGAATACTACTTGTAGTTTACGTAACACAAATGATTTGCCTTTGTAGTTTCGACTAGAGAGACCCTTTCCAAGGGACTCATGCATTATTTCTCGACTGATTGGAGCATGTCAATGGGACCTTATTGGAGAATAACTATCCTTTGAACTGTGTTTAATAAACGTTTAGCTGATAGATCGACCAAAATGGGTTTAAATGAAAACTCGAAACGGAAATATTTGAGGGATTCGTCGATTTTAGTGACCTACTTACGTAATATTATGCCTACATTTAATAGTAGCAGTCAATGGCGTTTCCTTGCACTTGAGAAATGTTAAAGTTATAAGGTAAGTAAATGAAATAATTAAGTATCTTCTCTCAAAAGACTTACGAAATAACTTAAGTACTTACTTCCTTACGCTGGAGTGACCCGAACTGGATTTTGACCTCCGACACCAAAGGGCGCCATTGCACCCTATTCTGGTCCACTTAATTGCTGCAGTCGGCTGCGTGAAGGGCTTGCAGGTCTTATTGGACTTGGTCAATCCAGCAATACCTAGGAGAGAGGATGGCTCATGGATACTTAACTTGTGGCTGAGCCTAAGTAAAAGAACCTAGTTTATTTAAACTTTATATTCCGCCTCAAGGTAACAAGATTTCATACTTAATTCAGAGTCAGAGAAGTCGGAGTGCGATTTCATGGGATAAATGAAAAGTATTTAATTATATTAAATACAATTTTAATTTTATTTAGATTACATTGTCCGACATACAAATGTTAATATTTACAGATTAAAAATGTAGGTACTTAATTAAACATAAATTACCTATAAGTATTTATTTACACTAAAATTAAATTAAATGTGTAAAGTACACTATGTGATTTGGGTAAAAGACATTCTCATATACATTTTATTACTAATATTAACTTACCAATTTAACTGATATTAAGGTTATTTTATTTTTATATCTAAAGTAACAACGTATTGTTTGAATGTTATTTGTTACTTTACGTAAAATTCATTTTGTATTTTATTTACAATAATTACAACGAAAGAAAAACATTTTTATTTACAAGTTTCAATAATATACTTAATGTAATAATAAATTACGAAAATTCGTAGCATTTTGTCTACGACACGTAGCCATTGCAATAAAAGCATTTCATTTTTTATTTTATGATAAACTAGCGACCCGCTCCGGCTTCGCACGGCTATATTATGCATGTATTATACATAAAACCTTCCTCTTGAATCACTCTATCTATTAAAAAAACCGCATCAAAATCCGTTGCGTAGTTTTAAAGATCTAAGCGGTCAAAGGGAAATAGGGACAGAAAAAGCGACTTTGTTTTATACTATGTAGTGATGATAATTTAAGAATAATGCAAAGATAGACAGCGTACGTCAAGAATTAAATACTACGGGAAATACCACAATACCAGAAGAACCTTATTATTTACATCATCATAGCTTCATTCCATACTTTTAATTTATTAGGAAACCCACAGCTTCATCAGTCACTTTGTATCCATTCTTTATTTTAGTTTTTGTCAAATTGTAGAATATATTTCCATTAAAAAACACTACTCTGTACACACTTCTTTTTTATGTTTACGCGTACAAATCTTGCGGTGTGAGGGTAGTTCTCGCTCGCTCCCGTCATATCCACGTGCGTTCAACGTTAGGCGCGTCAGTCGTTCCGCGGTCGCCAGCCGGGCCGGACGCGCCTCGCCTCTGTCAGGCTGCACTCACCAGCGTGTTGTTGTATGTGCTATGCATCGAGATCCGAATCGTGCCTACCAAATAAAGAGAAATATATTAGAATTTTGTGGGTAACTAGGTGCTCCCTACAACTTCGTCTGCATGAATTTGGAATACATGGATATATTTCTATGGAAAACCTTTGTACTAGGTATTTAATCCGAAAAACATGGTTTTATGCCGTGAGAGAAATAATAATTATAACATATATAGGTACATTTACGTATATCAGGATCGTCAGGGTTTTTATAGATACCTGCTGTAACCACTGAAAAATAATATAAAGCAAAAGATGAAGCCGCTAAATGGAAAGCACGCAATGAGAAGCGACATTCTAATGGTGCCAATAGATGCCTTCAGTTCTAACTACTGACATCAAAGCCGGTACGGTTGTGCCACGTATTTTTCCCACAATAACATTGAATAACTGGCTTCGGTTTTCTTACTTGTGTATTTTATTTGCATGAAGCAAGTGGGGGGTACCAGGTGGATTTTTGATGAATTTTGTCGTCTTGAATAGACCTACGGAGAAGAGTATCGGTCTGAGATATTTCATGAAGTTAAATTTTGCAATTTATATGAAAATATTGGCGAAAAATCTTGATGGAAACTGGTCCTTTGGGCACGATGAAGCTGCAGCGTCATAAAGGCCTCGATTAAAAATTAGGCAGCAAACTTCAAGTATGATGCTGTTCCAAACATCAAAAGCGACTGTCACTTCTTCACACAATCTCAGACACGAGCGCAGCATCATACTTTAGACTTGATACTTAATCATGGTCGGCGCTAAGGCAAAAATGAATTAAATCAACACGAGTCTGTCTATATCTTTCTACCAACATAGATTAGGAATGATCAGGATCGGCTTACTTGTACCGTTCTTTCGGCTCGGCGATAGGGACCGGACGGAACGGTCCATCCTATCGGTACCGAAAGGCCGATGTCTTGTAAGGCCTCCGCCGCCACCTAGAGCTCCACAACACCAGAAGAATTGTTTAAAACCGCGACGAAATCTGAAAACATTTAAAAAAGTTTAGTTTGGAAATTGGCTGATGATGTTTAGATGATGGGGAAATATTGGCTTTTTTATTGATTTGTTTGTTTTACATTTTAAGCGAGATCAACGGACGCACAGGTGCCCAACTAGCCACCTGTGCTTACACTCTCCTGCTTATGAAATAGAAACGGGAGAAGCATAATATAAATGACTCATAAAATCTAAACTCAGTTTTCATTTAAAAATGTCAATTTTAATGTCAAGTTTTGAAACTCAATTAAATAAATCACCCTTATTTTTGCTTCGAATGTTAAAAATATTTTACGCTTGAAACAACTTTTTAACTGTATTTATAGCTTTATATTGTGATTACGAACTGATGTTTCAAAAAGTTTCCACGGTCACAAGCAGACTGAAATTCATTCACCCTGTTTTAACGAGCTCCCCACTAATTCGAATTTGGTCATAAACATTTTGTTACGATCTAAAATAAAATATTTTCAGCAGTTGATAAAATAACATTACACACCTTGAGGTGACCCACATAACCTTAAAATGGGGACCTATTTGTTAAGACTGTTTTCTGTGTGGTTAGTTATTAAGAAGATCCATTGGCTGGATGAATCTAGTGAAATGTTTTTCTTTCAAATTGATTTCAAATTGTGGATCTACTGAGATTTGTCTTATAATGGATATTATTTTAAATTCAGGCACAGCTCAAGCCAATGGACGGATCTGGCTAGAATTTGGCACACAAATAACTATGACGTACCTAAGCATTCGCTAAGTAAAGATTTTGGAAAATTTAACCACAACGCGGACGAAGTCGCGGGTGAAAGTTAGTTGGATAAAAGGGATTTGATGCAAATGTTTGTGTCTTTTACATCTTCACGGAAAAACTTGTCATGATTCTACCTATATAGCTGAAACCCTGAAATAAACACATAGGCTATTTTTTTGTCTTTTATTCGCGAGCAAAACCGCAGAGAGCTGCTAGTTATGGTTTTATTTCTTACATCAATAAAACAAAACCCTTTCATTAACCCTGATTAATTTAATGCACTTTTTAATTGTTTACGGATAATTACGTAAATTACTTTATAAATGTTTTTTTGGTTAAACCAATCCCCTTAATAAGATAAAGCGGTATAAGTTTGATAAATTCGAAAACTTTGGCTTTGAGTAGGGTAACTAGCCACAGCCCCAGCCCCTTCGGAACCGGTAAGCTACCCCATTAGGGTATGAACTTACGTACGGTCGGCTGCATAATTGCAGACCCACCGTAGAGCTCTGTTACTGACGACTGTTATAAGAATGTTTCCAACACACGATTTTAGACACCTGCTTTACTTGAAGTTTAAAGTCTTCTAACTCATCAATTAATCAAACAAAAGTTATTAGAATGCAAACATTCCAATAATAGTAATTTTCAAACTCTACTGAGGGCTGCAATTATGCAGCCGACTGTACGTGGCCGGATGCCGGAATCGCTAAAATCGGCGAAGCTAATTTATGCCTAAGTATTTATAAAGACACATAATTGTGGAAGCTACGTGTACTTGTATACAGGCTGTTTTCCGCAATAAGACCCTTTTTAATTGGGTCCTTTTTGCGTGAGGATGGAGTAGGCTTGCCCCGAACCTACTAACCTCACAGCTTAGTCGACCATGTCCATAGGAAAGAACTTGTCAATACTTCTGGAGCTAACTAAGCCGCGGGTTTCATCGCGATGTGAAAGCGCAAAAGGCTCGCGTGAAAGGCTTCAACGGAAGACCAGAGTTAGTAGAAAGGCTAACATTATGCTCAGTTGAGGACCGTTTCGCAACAAAATTATTACAAATATTTATTTTTAGTAGTTTTAATAGTCTTTAATTTTTTGTGTTTTAGTTTATTTAGTCCATAAGCTCACTGTAAGTTTTTGTTGCAAATAAATGTTTTCTATTCTATTCTATGTTTTTCTTTACCGTAAGAGCAATTTCAATAAATAGCGCACATAATTTTTGCGCACTTTGAACACACGACCTTCGAGATTAAAGTCGAGGTATCCTCCACGATTCACGTTTGATCGAATGCGTAAATAACTCGTGGTAAAGTCTCTGATCCACGTGAGTTGTGCAACTTTACGGCAGATGTATTTTAATTTTCAATGGATGTCATTTTCAACTTGGTATTCGTAATTGTTTCATTCATTGTTCAGCGGTAAATTCCGTTTCAGACAGTAGCTGTATGATACATGTTTTTAATTAAACATATGAATTTGGAAGTTTTATAGAATTATACGGTTGTGTTTTGACATGTTTGAAAATTGTGTGGGTGGAGGTAAAAAGTGTAAAAATTGTGACTGGATTGCCAAATTATATGGATGTTTAACGATAATGTGTTTCAACAAGGGTATAGTAATACAAAAAAGCTCGAAGCGAACATATTATTATGTTCTATGACTTCCAAAATTTCAAACTTTTTTCGAAATGAGATTATTTTAATTCAAAAATTAGCTGTAAACTAAGCGCTCATTAATCTTTTGCTATTGTTTGTTGAGTTTGGACTACTTTTTAAAACATTTTAGTCATATATATCCATACACTTTAAAAATAAGTTTGAATTTCCAAAAATAGTAAAAGTTGTACGTTTAAACGTCTAACACTTTCTGTATTACAATAGTTTAGTTTTACGGGACTGTTTCCCTATGCCCCTATGTTTTGAATTTTCATTATCTAATTATCATGGAAATTAAGATTTAAAAAAAAAAGGGACATGGTCATAGCAGTTATAAGATTCATGCACCAAAAATATTTGCTCTAGTGTCATTATCCAGGGAGAAAACAGTCGACTACGTTTGTAATAGTTTGTATGGAAAGAACCACCTGTACCCTTTCGTCGTTAGTCACCTACTAAGACAAAACTTACTTAGAATTCATCCAGCAGTAAATAATGGGATTGTACATGGAGTTGCTCATTGCCAGCCAGTAGATTCCGAGATATATTTCTTGTATGTGGGAATAGTTGACCACGTCCGGGTAATATGAGGTTACAACGAAGTACACGTGGAACGGCAGCCAGCACACCGCGAAGATTACCACAACTACGATCATCATTTTTACAACCTGTTGAAAGAGAATTTATTAGACAAGTCGTAAGTTCTCTACTAAATAAGAACGTAATTTAGTTGGTAGGGAATACATTTATTTTTGTGATTTTTAACTCTTTTGTCTATCCGACTTCAAAAAAAAGGGCTCGGTTCTTAATAATAATTCGATGCGTATGATTTATTTCTTAGGCCGTAAATGAAGTCCAATTTAGATGATTTTTAAGGTTCCGTACCTCAATGTGTGATTTTTTAATATAATATGTATGTACAGTCACATTACCAATTAGCTGAACCCCACGTGACCTAGAGCTCACTCGCAAATCTGTAAGGTTGTAAAGTAATGTTACCTGATTGTTTTATTTAAACAATGTACTATACAATACAATACACAATATAAAAAAACAATAAAATAGGTCAATATCATATTTTTTACAAATATGCGAATGAGCTCTGAGTCACGTGGGGTTCAGCTAATTGGTAAAGTGACTGTACAAGTATTTTTTACTAAGCAGTATTTTTACTTAGAAGCATTTATTTCTACTAAGATGTAAATTTTTAAATGTTTCTTAATAGGTACTTTGTTAGGTTACCCCGGGGGCTTATTATTTCATCTAGCGAGATCGAGACTTGCGCGTTGCGTAGCGATTACTATCGTAGCGCAGACTCGCGTAGCGTAGCGTGATTGGCTGACTGAGAGCTCGAGCTTTCGCTAGAAGAAATAGTATGTCTGTGTCTTAATAATGTTGTTCGCTAGCACACAAATCTTATTCTATCTTTTATACATATAAAATGGTTTGACCTGAATAACTGACGGATCCACGCACAGCCTAAACCACTGATCGTAGAGACCTGAAACTTGTTAAGCTATTGCATAGCTTTTATAGCGGGCTTTGAGCGCGGCGACCGAATCAAGAAATTCCGTAACGAAAATAAAATTTAACACCTCCCACTCCGCCTACCTCAGTAGCTCATTTTTTTTTGTTTTAAGTAGGCAATAGGAAAGAATTTTGAAAAAATCAACTCTTACGCGGACGAAACCGCGGGTAAAAGCTAGTAAAGTAATAAAACTAACCAAGTAATAAAATAAATAAAAAGATCTGAATGTTCACAAAACATAGCTGAAAACATTTTTTCTCAGCTTTGTTTCTCTGGTACATTTCCCATTTAATTAAAAACACTTTATAAACACAATGCCTAATGTGTTTGTAACTTAGTAAAGCAAAATTTACGCCTTAACACCTTAACGATATAAGTGAGATTGGATTAAAGAATATAAATCGTTTCTTTAACATTCATTTCATTCTAATACCCTTCGATAAGACTCCAAATAGATTTACATACATTTACCATTTTCAATGCTCCGTTAGATAAAACGGAGAATCATGATCAACTTTTTATTCTTTAGTAGCTTTTCATCTTTGATTTTAGTTTAAGTAGATTAATATTGATTTTGATTTAGAAGAGTACCAAGTCCTTTTCAAATTCACTTTTTTACACGTCAGGAAAGACAGGCAACTGATTTCATTCCCTTTCGGTACAAATAAGGAATGACGAAGCAAAACGCTTAGAATAAATGAAGATATTTTTCGCGAGCTATACTATTTTTTCAACTTAATTAAACTCAAGTTGTTAAGTTGACGTTTAGTTTTGTTCCTACTTAGTACGGTCGAAGAATTAATTTAATTATTTAACATTTACTTCGGTCAACAAAAGGTCCAAAGATACATGCCAGGTTAGTTAGTTTGAGTGGGTCATTAGGTCCTAGAACTTTTTAAACTTACACTATGTGTGTTTTATTTATTTATTTATTTATTCGGAGATCCAGCAGCTATTACATACTTATAAAACATAGTGTAACAACAGAAAGCCAATTACAGGATCTCACGGTTAAACAACAAAGTCGAAACGTCGAGGTAAGAGAAATAAAAAAATGCGATTAAGACCCGGTAAAATAAATACTATGATGTCCTAGAACCTGTAGCTACGAGAAAACGTTCTTTGAAGACCTTTCTTTTTTTGTAATAATAATATTTAATTTGTTTTTTTGGTACAGTTACAAATCCAAAAAAATGCAGATGTTAATTCTTACAAAAACAAGTTAAGGTCTTTTAAGACCGTTTCCTCGTAGCTACAGCAGTCCTAAAACCTGCCCTTACCAACCCACTCAAATTACCCACCTTGTATAAATCTATACTAATATTATAAAGCTGAAGAGTTTGTTTGTTTATTTGAACGCGCTAATCTCAGGAACTGCTGGTTCGAATTGAAAAAATATTTTTGTGTTGGATAGTCCATTTATCGAGGAAGGTTATAGGCTACTTTTTATCCCGATATTCCCACGGGATCGGGAGTTACGCGGGTGAAACCGCGGAGCGCAGCTAGTAATTTATAATAATTGAATGTGTTACTAATAAGCTTATGTCTATGTTAGTAGCACTTCCATTTACACAATAAGTTGCTAATTAAGCTTGCTGTTTTCAAATGATGTCAAGTAGGTAAAACCTCTTTATCTCTATAGTCTACTAGATTAATCTCTCATGGGTGTTAATTAATTTTCTAAGAGCTATCATTAATTTACTTTGCCTGACGGTAGCAGTTAGCTTTAAGTAGGTAGGTTTAACTCCTTAGCTCAAAACGCTTAGTATTTTTTTTCAATAGGTATACTAAGTTTAATAAGGAAACAATCGGTTGTCTGTAAAGACGGTTGACGGATGATCATTTTACGTGATATCTTCATAAAAAATTGATTTTTTTTGTTAATCCTTTATTTATATAATAAGTATACTTTTTTCTCTATATATTTTTTCCTTTAGGTATATGAGTTTTCTATTCGTCACTCGTCACCATAATACAAGCCCAGATGAGCGATATTAGTATTAAATACTCACACAATATTACCATGACACTTTTTTGAATGCAGTTGTTCCATCATTTTATTCGACGTTATCACGTCAAAATTTACCTACAGGGGTTTTTTTTTTACATGGACCTTCAGGGCTATATCCTAAACTATAAGATTTAGCGAAAAATGCTGAAAGGAGTTACGTGCCTGGTTTTGACTTAAATTGAGCTCTATCCATTGATTTTCCATAGTATATTTGTTTTAGGGAACTGTTCTCTATTAGCAACTTGATCGATCGAAAGGGAGGCATTTGCCCAGCAGTAGGCAAATGCATCCCAGTTCTTTAATTAGGCATCAAGTTTGCCATTCCATTTTCGTCTGGGTCTGGAACTTCCTTTACTTTAGGGTTTCGAACCTCAAAAAAAAACGGCTATCGGTGTGTACTTATGTAGGTCTGTAAATGCCCTCTTTCTCAAAAACGGGTTTATTGAGGTAAACATATTAATTTGAGGTAGAAATACCAGATCCAAAAGTCTTCTAAGTTTGGTCTGTATTCGGGGTATTCGAAACAGGTCTCTAAGTCAACGCTCATAAGATATCTATTCAATTAATTCCCCTTACCCTATAAAAAACCAGTAGAGTTGTTAATTGCATTCGTCATAAAAAGGATTTCATCTTCCTTCCGGACCTCATAAGGAAAACAAACTTAATGAAGTAGCGACGGTAAATTGGATTGTAGGTATTTTCCAACGCAAGTCTTCTTTTAGGATGAAGATGGACCACGGACTTATTATCGGTCAATAACTTGTTGACCGTTGACATTTAATAAACAACTACGGTAGAACCGTTTTAGGAAGGGTCGTACCCTAGAGTGCTTTTCAGGCCGGATGTCTTAAATGACACAATCGTATCTATCCTTACACTTCTTTATGTACATTAATTAAAAAGAAAGAAATAAAACAAAATTAATCATCTAAATAAGTCTCCTTAGGTAGGGTGCCCAAAAAGATCGCTGCATTGCCTACATACAGGGTTATTGGAAATTATACTAGCAAGCCGTTGAAGGCTACTTCTGTGAACCTAAACAAACAACTTTTGTTCTACGACTTTTGGAAATTCGAATTATTTTTCGAAAATTTTCAGTTTAGGTTCACCTGAAAATCAGCTGTTCCTTACACGGAGAGGTCAGTAACCTTAAAATGTTACTTATTTTTTAAGTTTCATATACTTTTCTTGGTCTGAATGGCCTTTGTTTTAAAAAATCAGCTGTTTTTTCGAATTTACATAACCTCAAAATTTTCATTATTTTTTTTCGTTTTTATAAATGTCGTAGAACAAAAGTTGTACAGTTGTAAAGTACATATATAAAATTCTCGTGTCGCGGTGTTAGTTACCTATGAACAGTCACATTACCAATTAGCTGAACCCCATGTGACTCAGAGCTCATTCGCATATCTGTAAAAAATATATTATTTACCTATTTTATAATTTTTTATATTTGCCTATGGTACACGCACCATATACACGCGTTTCAACAATAGGGTAATGATAAATCTGGGTATAAACTGAGAAAGAAATATGCAGTATTACTCACACGCAATACACTAACGTACCGTAACGTACGTAAGCGAACGCTCGGACGAGCTGCATGGTAGGCGGAGTGGGGGATGTTAGGTTTTATTTTCGTTATGGAATTTCTTGATTCGGTCGCCGTGCTCAAAGCCCGCGATAAAATCTAAGCAATAGCTTAAAATCTACGTAGATCCGCAATTTAACATCTGGACCCGATGAAAAAAAAGATCTAGAATAGAATATAATACAAATCATTTATTGTTTAACTGTGTACCTACATGAGCCGATATTAATGATATACAGGGTTATTGGAAATTATACTAGCAAGCCGTTAAGGGCAACTTCTGTGCACCTAAACAAACAACTTTTGTTCTACGACTTTTGGAAATTCGAAAAAACATTAAAATTTGGAGGTTATGTAAATTCGAAAAACAGCTGATTTTTCAAAACCAAGGTCATTCAGACCAAGAACAGTAGATGAAACTTAAAAAATAAGTAAAATTTTAAGGTTACTGACCTCTACGTGTAAGGAACAGCTGATTTTCAGATAAACCTAACCTCAAAATTTTCGAAAAAATGTTCGAATTTACAAAAGTCGTAGAAGAAAAGTTGTTTGTTTAGGTGCACAGAAGTGGCCCTCAACGGCTTGTTAGTATAATTTCCAATAACCCTGTATAAGTAATAGACACAACAGTTCACCACACTGGGCATACAATATTTTTTAAAATGTAAAAATTGGACCTAATACTATACTTTTACTATTAAAATTACATCATAATTCGTTTCAACAATAGCCTATCTCACTCGATCCATCCTGGATCTTCTGAAAATGTTCGTATGAGTCGACAAAAGTCTGCGGTCTGTTTCTATTCTGTGTTCTCTAGGCATGTTGATTTCTCCCGAGACCTCTTGCTCATATTGGCTTACATCCAGTAATGATCGCATCTTATTCAATAAACACGGGTCAAGAGGACCCTTTGGAAGTTCATTTCAATCTTGTTTGCTTTTCGGTAAAATATGCAGTAGTTTTCTTGTTTCAAATATATGTTTTTAGGTTATTGGAGAAAAACCAATAGACAAGATAGAGGATGGTAATGGGAAACAAGATCACGTTTCAGTTAAGTACTACTGTTTTTTTATTGGAAAGAGACGCAATAACGATTATTTTTATGAAGCAATTAAAAGCGAAAAAGCTTGACCTTAAAAATTTATTTTCACATAATTTTCGGCCTTACCTACTCAGATACTCAAAAACGAAGCCTATAGTTTCAGTATTTCGGTTGGGAGAGAGCATCGAATTGCTGATACTAAATAGTTTTAAGTAGTTCCGTTCTGTTCCGTCCGTTTACCGAACTACTGCAATTTATCAGTGTTAATGGATTGGTTGGAAAAACAAAAGACGATTGAAAAAAGGAACAAAACGAAAACCGGTCAAGTGCGAGTTAGATTGCGCACTTAACCATATTGTACTTTATTTTTCGGGTCAAAATGCAAATAGGGAATAACGCAACTAACCTGGAATAGTTCCTTAGGGAAACTTAAGTTAAGGAATGCTTGTCACATTTACTCTTAACGTTGACGACCCAGTTAGCACAATGGTCACCACGCCGGACTGCCAACACAGGGTTGCGGGTTCGATTCCCGCCTCAGACAAGTATTTATGCTTAGATATTTCTCTGAGGTCTGGTTGTTTCTATCTTAATATATATAAATCTCGTGTCACAATGTTTGTCCTCAATGGACTCCTAAACCACTTAACCGATTATAATAAAATTCGCACACCATGTGCAGTTCGATCCAACTTGAGAGATAGGATAGCTTACATCCCGATATTCCCACGGGATCGGGAGTTACGCGGGTGAAACCGCGTAGGGCAGCTAGTGTATTATAAGTATGTATTTACAAAAGAAAAGTATATAAGTAGTATATCCGTTGTCTAGCACCCATAACACAAGTCTAGTTACTTAGCTTGGGACTAGATGGCGATGTGTGGAATGTCCTGCAATATTTATTATTTATTATTATTAATGAGCGAGACAAAGCATTCCTTAAGTTTCCTTTATGAGCATCTTAAAGTACGGCAAACCTATTTTTTGTTTTGTCATAGTTGAATGGAAATGAGACAACAAGTCGCCACTACTTGATAATATAACTGAAGCTACATACTGTGCATACAGAAAAAACGGTATCTTGAAGCAAGTTCGAATTCACTTTTTTATGGAAGAACCTACCTTATGCAATACAGGTTTCCAACTAACGCAAGAGGTCGCATTATTGTTATTTCATATTTTTTTGCGGTATTTAAAGATATTTGATTTGATTTGAAGAAATAATCCTCTCCCTATAGATGTTAGAGAATGATTTTGAATAGAAATAGTAGATTATGCATCAAGGGCATAAAGCAATGTCTTATGTTGTGGGTGGCATATTGAACCCCGAGCGTAACGAGGGACTCTCGGGCGAACTTCCGAGCGGAGCGAGGGAGTTTAAAGTCCTGAATGAAGCGAGGGGTTCAAGCCGCCCAAGACGAAGACATACTTATCCCGAGGTGCATACTCTACTTTTCATACCGTCATTAAGTCCAATTTTTTTAAATTCTTGTCATACATAAGTTCTGTACTTACATAGTATAAAACAAAGTCGCTTTCTCTGTCCCTATATCCCTTTGTACGCTTAAATATTTAAAACTACGCAACGGATTTTGATGCGGTTTTTTTCAATAGATAGAGTGATTCAAGAGGAAGGTTTATATGTATAGTACATGCATAATATAGCCGTGCGAAGCCGAGGCGGGTCGCTAGTTATAAATAAAACCTATTTGCTGAGACCTTCAAAATTAAAACCAAGAATTTTCACACGAATTTCAACGTTCCAAATTTAAATCACTTTATTCCCTTGGGAGTTTCATACAACATTATCTCCCTTGGGAATAAAGTCTTGCTTTAAGTTGAGGTTAATTGGGTAATTGTGAAAAGAATATTATGACATTCATTAGAAGAGCACACGGACACTAAAATGAAATAAAACATTTTGGAGCTCTACCTATACATATAGGTAGAGCTCCAAAATGGCTGTTATAAGAATGTTTTCAACACAAGCAAGATTCTAGGCACCTGCTTTAGTTTCAGTCTTCTAACTCATTATCAAGCAAAAATTATTAGAATGAAAACATGCCAATAATATTAATTTTTGAACTCTACCGGGGGCTGATGCAGCCGACTGTACATATATAAATATTATATTGTTATTGTTAAATAATTTTATGATATTATTTAAGTATTTACTTATTCATTATTATTATTATAATGAAGGTTTGGTACGTATGTTTGTCGGACTGATGCATGCGAAAGCTCATAAATGGTGTGTAGACTTAATTTTATGTATCTTATTCTGTATTGTTCACTGTCTGCTTTACGAAGAATAAAAATAAAATACTTATTTCAAAAATGAAACTAAAACAGGCAGAATTAGAAAACAATCGCAAAAAAATAAATTAATAGGCACATTATAAACAAAAAAGTCCGGGATGTTGTGTGCTTTCCTCAGCTGAAATTCTATGATGAATTATGATGATAATTAATTGTTTGACTTAATGTGCTTGAAAATAATACGGGTATTCTTAATATAAGAAAATTGCTTTTTTTAGAATAGGACTGCTTATCATTTTAAGATTTTTATTAAAACTAAGAAATTATTTTTAAGATTAACGACGCGACGGTGTGTTATAAGTTTGACGTATCTGTGTCTGTATATGGCGTCGTAGGTCATCTTTACTCATGTGGTCGTAGCTCCCGAACGGATAAACCGATTTTGATTATGTTTCTTTTGTTCGAAAGGTGATTTATATGTGCAACTTACCCTCCGTTTACTCTTGACGTTATCCAGCTGCCTCTGGGTGCACTCCCCGATAGACTGCGAGCCCCACAGCTCGATACCGACCCGCGTGTACGCAAACGTCATCGCTATTATAGGCAGGAAGTACGTCAGCACCATGAACGCTACGTTGTATCTAAAATACAAATACAAAAATGCATTAAAAATGTGTCAATGCGTAAAAATGCGTGTGGTGCGAGTCCCGTACTGCTAGCTGCCTCGCGTTATGGATAAAGGCTTCTGACCGAAGGACGTGGTATTCCGTCGCTTCCGCGGACAAATTCCACAAGAACAAACTAAGACGAAAGTGTAGTGTCATAGAAGTGCTACTAACATAGTTCTAAGCTGTCTATTAACACATTCAATTATTTAGTATAACAGAATATGTTTAGTCTATAAGGTATGTATCTATGGGCCTTTGTAGCCTGAAATAAATATTATTATTATTTAAATTTTTTTTACAAAAAACACTGACAAAAATTAAGGTAATAAGGGGCATTAAAAAGTTTATAAAGACCTTGATATAGTGCCAAAATGACAAGAAAATAAACAAATGATTTTTGACAGATTGACAATAAAGCAAATATTGATGTAATGATCTGTTTTAAAGTAGTTTTCCGTATTTTTACGAAATATTTAGTTTTTAATTAAGGTGGCAGGTGGCACTTACAATATCCGCAGGTAACTCAGTTATTTGTAAAAATAGTTAGAAATCGCAGAGCCTGCGAATAATACCTAACAGTCTGTAAATAACACCAGTGCAAACATAATATTCAATCAAGTGTAAAAATAAATATGTTTCAGCAATAAACACACCTGCCTAGTTAAGTGCCTATATATGAATCAGTCTTCATTTTAATAATAATAAAAAAAGTTTTACAATAAACGAGGCAAAATGAGAGAAGCCTTTGGGATTGAAACCTACTTCATTCAATGAAGCAAAGTGAAAGAGATTTGAAAACACGACGTCTTTGAAAAACTACGCCAATAACTTAAAGAAAGTTTAATAACTAAAATGGTTTTGAACAGGTGTTTTTATTTTTTTTACGATATTCATAAATTCAATACCTTTGATTTTACATTTACAAAATAAGCTTTATACAAAAAAAAAATTAAAATTTCCAATTTTTTTGATTACTCATGAACATTTTATAAGCTTTCTTTAGTTAAAACGCCAAATTAAATCCTCTGACAAAACTCGAAAAGCGAAAGTGTAGAAACACTACACTTTCGCACTTTTTCAGGTGAAAAGTGTGCGAGAATGATAAAACACATTTTAGTTAAAAATGCTTATGAAATAATGGGCTAAAGAGATTGAACTACAGAGTTTTGTCAGAGGATTTAATTTGGCGAGAATCGTAGCTACGCTTCTACGGCACAGATACACCATAGCTACGCACGTAGTGAAGTGGTTTGTATTAATTTAATTAGAGTTTTTCATTGAATAAATTAATTATTTTAATACCTAATAATTCTTTTACTCCAAAATGAGGTTATGTGAAAGAGGATTTAATTTGAGCAAAACAAGAAGATCAAAAAAGAACATCAATGAAAAAATCAAAAAGGAATAACAT
Organism: Idaea aversata; assembly: GCA_907269075.1. Taxonomy (NCBI): domain Eukaryota; kingdom Metazoa; phylum Arthropoda; class Insecta; order Lepidoptera; family Geometridae; genus Idaea; species Idaea aversata. Next base: position 12,260,833 of record OU026091.1, read on the forward strand.
AAAATAACTAAAAGCTTTAGATACAGTCTTCCAGGTTAAAAAAACAAATAGCTGTCTACTGGCTGTCATTTACAAGGTAAAGTCATGGGTCAAGTACCTACCTGACATAATTGTTTGAAGTGCACTACCTTTCTGATGTTCTTTTGTAGTAGAGGTGTTTATGATTTAAGCACAAACTTACATGTATTCCCATTGTGATTGCGTCGTCATACCATCGGGCCACTCCGAGAAGCACACCCGTCTAAATGAAAAAAAAAAAACAAATTAAAACATTTAGAAGGAGGCTTTATGTTTGTAAAGACAAGTCAAAGGCATACCCACTATGGAACCTCCATAGTGGGTATGCCAGATTAAAAGAGGTTAGGTTAGATAACGGTGTAACTATTATTCGTAAGGGGTCCGGACATTTAGTACGGGAGCTTGGCATACTTAGTTATTTTTTTTTGCGCGGTGCGTTTCGGGACCCATACTTATCCATAGAGGGCATTATAGTGAACAAATAATGTTTACACACCAAACCACTAAAGCGCCTCGGAAACGGGATATTTAACAAAACGTGTTGTACTGTGAATTTTAAAAATGCACATACAAAAATGTTCTGTGATTTTTTAAAAAAATTGGGTGCGTGTACTTATGTACGCGCGTTATACTTCTTTGGCATCATTAAGAAATAATTTTCCAGTCACATAATATTTAAATAAATAATTACATTAAAATAATCATGTAGTAGTACCTCTTTGAACTAACCTCATTTTCAGTTTCACGTAGATAGCTATTTGGTTTTATGACAGCTGTCATCTTGCGGTTTGCGGACAACTTCAAGATGGTTTTATGACAGCTGTCATCTTGCGGTTTGCGGACAACTTCAACATGTGAATTTTCCGTGTCACGGTGCGCGCGCATCATAAAAATTCACTCTCATAATTTTTTCATAACGCGGCTAAAGAAGTGTAACTTCAAAAATTGTTTTCATAAATAAACAAATATCTCATTCCCGAGACATTTTAGAGGTTCGGTGTGAAGGCATTATTTGTTTGCCGTAATGTCATCTATGGATAAGTATGGGTCTCAAAATGCACTGCACATTTTTGGAAAATCATAGGACAACATCAACAACCCAGTTGGCGCAATGGTCACCATGCCGGACTGCCAAACACAGGGTTGCGGGTTCGATTCCCGCCACAGCCAAGTATTTATGCTTAAATATTTGTCTGTGGTCTGGTTGTTTCTATGTATTATAAGTATATATTTACAAAAAAAAGTATCTAAGTAGTATATCCGTTGTCTAGCACCCATAACACAAATCTAGTTACTTAGCTTGGGGCTAGATGGTGATGTGTGGAATGTCCTGCAATATTTATTTATTTTATTTATCAACAATATTCCGTTTCCGAGACGGTTTATAGGTTCGGCGTGAAGGCATGATATGTTCGCCGTAATACCTACTATCGATTGGCATATGAAATGTACCGCGGTATTTTAAGTTACTATGCCAAAATGTCCAAAGGCTTTTGTGAATATATTTTAATTTCATTTCATACTGCCCACGTCCACCATTATCCGAGGTTGAATGTAAAAGAAGTATTGGGCAGGCCTTTGACGCTCGCTGTTGCCGAAGTTTTTGGGGCATGGCAGCCTAGAGTATAATGTAAATGGGACATAGGTTTTAATTAAGAGCTTTTATAATTGACTACATAATTAACTGATATAAATTAATCCGTTAAAATGTTTACATCACTATCACTACATAGTATAAAACAAAGTCGCTTTCTCTGTCCCTATGTCCTTATATCCCCTTGTATGCTTAAATCTTTAAAACTACGCAACGGATTTTGATGCGGTTTTTTTAATAGATAGAGTGATTCAAGAGGAAGGTTTATATGTATAATACATGCATAATATAGCCGTGCGAAGCCGGGGCGGGTCGCTAGTATTATATAAACCAAAAGACCGTACATAACATATCTAAGCTAGGTACTTTTATTCCTACATTCCAACGGGATTGGCGCTTATGCGGGCGAAACTGCGAAGCGCTACTAGTAAAAAATAATTTTAAAGTTACGAAGGGAAAACACAACATTAATTTTAAAACTATTTAAAACTTTATTTTAGTTTATTTAAACATTATTTGGATAAAATAGGTGTATTGAGATTCGCAGACTGATTTTCAATCACCGAGATACGAAGGGTAAACTGAATTGTAAAGCTTCATTGAGAAAGTTTTGTTTGGGTATGTCTGTTTGTGAACATTCTGAAACATTTCTAAATTGACTCTAAAATATTATCAATGTACCTAGTTTAGATTTGATGTTAGTCAAGTTTTAATTGAATTTACGTTTTAAGGTTTTTTTTTACAAATTATAGGTAAGGGTTCCAAACCCTACCATCAGGCAAGTGCGAAAGTGGTCCACCACTTTCGCACATGCCTGATCGTAGGTGACGTGACGATATATTTTAAGGACAGTCCGATTGATAGAACCACAGCCAATACAATTTGATGTTATTTTCGATTGATATAACTACGGCGATCGGACCACGACCAATAAACGGATGCGTGACAATGCTATCTATGTAAACGCTTTCCTAATAGAAGATGTCTCATAACTCGCGACTTTAAGACCCGTCAGGTCCGTCAGTACACGTCAGAAAAGACAGCAACTGATTCCATTTCCTTGCTGTACGAATGACGAAGCGGCTGCCTGTCTACGGAGCGGAGCAACTTTTCCACCAATATAATTGTATAAAAACTCCGCCCTTTGTCTGGGATTTCCACAATGAATCGGTGACGCATATGGTGTTAATAGTGCATGCAAAGGACAAACGCAAAATGCTTGCCACCAAAAACTTTGGAAATGAAATGAATAGTTTAAATGGAAAATTGTTCTTAATTATTAAAGTTTGTAGGTGAGTATTCCTCCTTCATTTTGCGTAATTTATAGACGAATTGGTTTGTCGTTTCCAAGCCTATCCATGTTTGAGTAAAAAACAAGTATTGCAAGACATTACATACAGGGTCATCTAACCATAAACTAAGTAACTGCGCTTGTGTTATGGAAGCTAGACAACAGACATAATACTCAGTATTTTTACCTCAGTTATCCTGCACGAACGAATTAAGTCACAAAGAAAAAGCTAATACAAAAGGTAAGTTGGTACGGATACCTAAGTAATAAATATGTATACCTATCATTTATTCATAGTAGGTAGCTAATATTTTGTTTCTTATTAATAAAACATACAATTCAAAATACCTAGTAAAGAAGGTTACTTACCGCGTAAATTTTACTTGTCGTCTACGGAAAATTCGTATAAAAATCAATTCGTCTAAACAATTTGTCTAAAACAAAAAAAAACCGCAAATCCAACCCATACCAAAAGAAATTAGCTCTTTTCTTTCCTAAGTATTATCCGTATTGGTATTTTTTTTAGTGTAAACAAAATTATATGTTTGGGTTTCTTCTTTCTTTAATTTTTGTACATCAATTAGAATTTGTAATTTGAAATACACTTTTTTTAAATAATGAAACAAGTAGGCCTAGAATACAAACGATTCAAGCTATTGACATCAATAACATGACATTTTGTTTCAAGATATATAAAAAAAACAACATAATTTGGTATGTATTCCTCTTAAATTACGCTACATACCTATATAAAATCAAAAAATATTCTCTCAGAATTTTAAGAAAGCCTTAATTAAGTAAGTAAGTACCTATATTACTACCACAACCTTTTGATCGAAAATTAAGGTAAAATTACGAATATTATTAACCGTGATTTACCTAAAGGTGTTACGACATAATTAATGTGTTGGCTTTTGCTGTTGTTTCAATATTTTACAATATACTTTGGAAAGGATAAAGTAAAGAATTTCATTAATTTTGCTTTGTAAACGTGTTCAGTGATTATACCTTCACATACAAGCTCCTTTTTCATGTAGGTACCTACACTAATATTATAAGGACGAAAGATTGTTTGTTTGTAACGAAAAGGCTTCGAAACTATTGGACCGATTTTGATGAAACTTAGTATGAGGATACATTGATTCAAGGGGAGTAATTTGGGTTACTTTTTATCCCGATATTTCCACGGGATCGGGACTTACGCAGGTAAAACGGGGGGCTCTGATATATGCTTTTATAAAATATTTTTGTGCTACTCTAGGAACACATTAGGGTATGACAGCCTCTTTGGCGCAGTGGTTGACACATAAGTTACCGGGTTCGAAATTTAATTCCTTTTTCTGAGGTTCGAAATCATTCCCATTAAATCGTTGAAACACGTCTTAAAAACTAAGTAAGGATGTGTGCCCACTAAGGAGAAAAAGCCATGGTGTTACGGTGGGTCTGCAATTTGTTGCCTGATTGTACCTAATGATTTATAATAGTGCCTTAGCCTTCCTTTAATTGTTATAGTTATTGTACTCGTATACTTCCTGCAGCACCAAGGGTGTAATAAAAGCGAAATAGCCACAATTCTAACTCTAATAGTTTCTATGATTTACTTGCTTCACTGTTATATAGTGTTGTCATTAAATTGAATGCTTCATTACTGGAAGTAATTTCCGCGACATGTTCGTTGCTATTTAGCGGTTTTGGCTAATGTATTGTGTTCGATATTGCGTAGATTTTGGCCATTGTTTAGGTTGATGGCATTATTGTCTGAATACTCAGTAGCTTTCAAGGTAAATTAACTATAAAATATTTAGTAAATAAGGGTAAAAGGTAATTTTTCATCATTGACATGTATAAAACGCAGCGTGTTTTTTTTAAATCTAGGTATAGAGCATCAGAACAATAACTATATTGTTCTGAAGGCCAATTCTCGTACATAATATTGTTTAAATTACATTTCAATATCATCCCGATTGCATTTCGATTGCAAAAGATAACTTCGAAGTCAGTTTTTTTGTACAAAAAGCTAACTTTGAGGGTATTTTGAGCTACTTTGAGGGTATTATTTGAGATCGAAATGCAATCGAAATGATAGTGAAATGTAATTTGAACAATGGTATTTACGAGAATTAGCCTTCTGAGCATAGAGCGCTTTTACTTTGAAGCCATGAGCTTTGATTTTTCATTACGTAGTGGTTGACGTTTGACCTTTTACCTGAATTCATCGATATGGGATCAATTTTTACGTTTTATTTAAAATACAAAATTAGGTATCTCTGATCGGCCCTTCTGGACTAGGGGATCCGATATGAGTGAAACACTTCCCTAAGCAGTTGACTCAACCATCTTACTAGGCACTTACCATGAAAAAGTTTGTGAGTGATCTGAATTTTTGATGCTCAGTTACACAAAAAACACACAAAAAATTAGTCAGAAGACAGTTGGGTACACTTCCCTATCTCTATCTCTATATCTCTATATATATAAAATTCTCGTGTCACGGGGTTCGAACTTGAACTCCTCCGAAACGGCTCGACCGATTCTCATGAAATTTTGTGAGCATATTCAGTAGGTCTGAGAATCGGCCAACATCTATTTTTTTTTTTTTGTAAATAGCAAGACAACGTTTGCCGGGACAGCTAGTATTATATAAAATTCTCGTGTCGTGGAGTAAGTTACCTATGTCCATATAATACCTAGTGGGGGGTCTTTTATTCAAGTTTTAGTACAATACACAATTTACAACAATATAATCACAAACAAAATAAAAAAAAAAAATAAAAAAAAAAAAATAAAAAAAAAATGACAATAACAAATGACCTATGTCCACCTAAATGGCTGAACCGATTTGTATGAAATGTTTTGTAAAAATACGTTAGGTCTGAGAATCAAACATCTATTTTTTTTTATAAATTGGCAAAACAACGTTTGCCGAGCAGCTAGTTAGATTATACATAACACATTTTTATTCAAAAATGTTCACAGGGACAACTAGTATTATATTACCTTATACTACCATCAGGTAAATAATCCGCGTCTGTGGTGAAGTATATGAGGTTAGGACTGCTCATGATAGAACTAAATACCCAGATGGCTGCCGTGATGGCCAGAGTGGCTCGCTTGCCAAGCCGCGGCCGAAGGGGGCTCATGATTGCAACATACCTATAAACAAAAACACATATTAGTTTAATGACTAGAAGACTCTTTTAAATGCTATAATAAATAAATAAATCGAATAATAGATCGCTGGTGAGACAAACAGCTGCCTTAAACATGATTACTTTCCATTAGCGATATCGCCAGTTAACATAATATTGTTATGTATATAAATTTGACTTAAAGCATTGAATGAAATTGACGATGAAACTTGTCTACCATTTTTAAGCTATTGCATAGCTTTTATCGCGGACTTTGAGTTTCTTTTACGCAAGACTATACGTGACTTATTCGCTGGTTTATTTCAATTTCATACAAAAAATAATAATAATATGAAGTCTGTCGACTGGCGATATCAATAATGGACGAAGTTACAGAAGATCGCGATGAGTGGAAAGAGATTGTCGAGGCCTTTGCCCAAAAGTGGGATAATCCAGGCTAAAAAAAAGAATTTTAACCTAAGTATCTCAACTAAATCCAATCTGGTTATTTGCATACTCATATCAACTTTGAAGTATTTTAACCTTCCTGTTTACAAAAGACGAAAATTTTAATAAAGGGCTCACCGAGAATTTCATAAAGGCAAGCCCGATAATGAAGAAACTTTCCATGTAGTTCGAATATTTACCAACTTTGAGCGTCTAAAATTTTAAAGTAAGTTGTAGTGACTGTAGGTCAGACTGATATCGAAAAATATTTAGCAAATAATAACAGATTTTAATCGTGGAAAAAATAGATTTAAATATTTTTTTTACAATGGAAAGGACCACTATTACCGGCTATCCCACCATATAGTATGTGATGATGCGATAGCAGGCTAAAAATGATATTTATTTCCTACGAATACAGAATACATTAATAGTTATCATGAGAACTACGAACTTTATCAGCATTTTTACCCCTTTAGTAGTTGAGTTTCAAAAATAATTTAGTGCATAATATACGGTGTAATTTAAGGAACCCCTATGCAAAGTTTCCGGCCCGTAGTTTCAGAGATTTCATGATAGGTATTTTTTCTCTTTTCTATACTAATTATAAAGAGGATAGACTTGATTGATTGTTTGCATGGAAAAGGCTCCGAAACTACTGGACCGATTTTGATAAAACTTGGTATGAGGATACATTGATTCATTGGGAATAACTTAACTTACTTTTTATCCCGATACTCCCACGGGATCGGGATTTATGCGGGTGAAAGTAAATAAATAAATAAATATTGCAGGACATTCCACACATCGCCATCTAGCCCCAAGCTAAGTAACTAGACTTGTGTTATGGGTGCTAGACAACGGATATACTACTTATATACTTTTCTTTTGTAAATATATACTTATAATACATAGAAACAACCAGACCACAGACAAATATCTAAGCATAAATACTTGTCTGTGGCGGGAATCGAACCCGCAACCCTGTGTTTGGCAGTCCGGCATGGTAACCATTGTGCCAACTGGGTCGTCAAGTGCGAGGTGATGCTAGTTATAAATACAGATAACTCACCTATCAACACTAATGGCTAGCAGTGTAAAGACAGACGCCGATATACTCAGCACCGCAATAAACTGACAAAACTTGCAGTAGAAGTGCCCGAACGGCCAGTCGGAGTTGAGCATGTACGTGAAGTTAAACGTTACGTTCAGTGTTGACACCATTGCGTCCGCTACTGATAGGTTAACTGTGAACAATAAAATTTAATAGAAATAGAAATAAACATGCCACAAAAGTACGTTCACAGAAGTCAAGTCAAAGTCAAAATTCTTTATTTATTTGGAATCATACAATTTTCATGAAATTACATTAAAAGGTCTGAAGAACTGAGTTAGGATGTGTGCCTTCAGAACGCGCTCAGCAATGAGAAAAAGACACAAGAAACTAGTGAAGTAGTAGTAGTAGAAGAAAGTGAATAAAGTGAACATTTTTAAGTTCATGGAGGACCTCCTCCGTCATATACAATTCTTCCACAAAAATACTTAAGCTCTGCTAATAATGCTACAGATGACTGTAACACCAGGAGCCTCAAGCACAGAATATATTATAATAGTTGCCTCAAGTGACTCATTCACGAAAGATGAAAACATATTTCATTATGAATGTATATATTTTTGTTTTCGAATCAATTAAAGTGCAATATTATAGACCAAATAAATAAACCACAATAAACCATACTATACTTTAATTGAAACAATAGAGGTATAATAAAAAAGAAACTAGATATAAAAAAGTAATAAACGTCATGAGTTAAATATGGGCTTCAATTGCAGAATGAAATACGAGTTAAATATCTTTATGGAAATTATGAATTTTAGCTCGATACATTGGTTTGAGATGTGCGTTGATTTATCAGTCAGTCATTCAGTCAGGACGAAAATGGAACCTATTAAAATGTACCTACAGGTAATTCAGTGTCCATAAATGGTTAAAATGAAATTATTGAATTGGACCTCTCTAATTTGATATAAATTTTAAGGTACCGTCAGCAGCAATAGTAACTGACACAATAATAGTGTGAAACCTTGCTTGCGTTCGTTTTGAATTGCTGTTGTTAATATTATTATGATACTCGTACACAATGACAGTGAACAGTGAATTATTTAAAAAAGCCTTTGGATATTTTGGCATAGTAATAGGTAATAGTAGTAATTAAAATGCCGCAGTGTATTTCGAGACCCATGCCAATCGATAGTGGGTATTACGGCGAACATATTATATTGCTTTTACACCTCTCAAGCGTATCGGAAACGGGATATTTAACCAAACGTGAAAAAATTATATGCCAATTAAGCTCCCTAACTAAATATCCGGACCCCTTTGAATTATGTCTGTAGTTACTATATCTTTTATAAGAGCAAATATTCATTTGTATTTATGTTTTATACGTAAAAAAATTTACTTAAGTATCTAGTGTAGTTGTCATAATCGAGCTGTAAGCCTACTTTGCCGCAACAAGAGTTGGATAGTTGTTACTATTCTGTGTGACTATTCTATGTTGACATTGAATAAAGATGACAACAACAACAATTTGTTTTGTTATTTGCTAAAACGCATGTAAAAAGACTTTGATTTCTGAAGACCTGCTAAAATATTTAGACATTAAAAGATTTTCTTTTTAATAACGCTACATTTCAGGTAATTAATTCTTCTTCGTTTCGAGTCAGTGACGCTCGACCAGTCAAAGACAATAACCGAGCACTTTGTTTAATTGTATCTGAAACTGACTTTTCCTACTGACGCTACCTTTCCTAAGAGCTAATTGATTGGAAACCTTACAGTACGTAGTTTTCAGGCAGGCTAACTCCAAAGACCCAAAGACACAAAGACCCAAGAAGTTAGCTTTGATGAATCGTCTGTTATATGACATTAGTTTTGAGGGGTCAGCTATTTCATTTAGACTTTTGAATGGTTAGATAATTTAGAATTTAGATAATATGTTTTAAATTTTAAATTGTATCGAATTTTAGTTCATTTTTTATTTAATTATTAAAATATTATCTACACTAATATTGTACAGAGGAAATAGGTTTTTGTTTGTGACGAATAGGCTCTGAAACTACTGAACAACTTGGACTTTTATGATAGATTGATTAATTGAGAGTAGAAAAAGTAACATAGGTTACTTTTTATCCTGATTTTCTGCAGCATCACTATTTAAACGGGTAAAACGTGCGCAATAAAATATGTGATTTTTGTTTGTCATTAATATTGTATTAATGATTTTTGCTTTGATTTCACTGAACCAATTTTTATGAAACTTAATATGAGGATACATTGAAACCTAGTAACATAAGTTACTTTTTATCCAGAAACGGGTTCAAATCCAGTCGCAACAATTTTTGGAGAAAATACCTACACCTGCATCGCTTTGAACAATAGGATAATGTACAAAAATTAAAAGTATGAAGGTCTTTTCTTTTTAAAACAAAAGATAATAACGATAAGAAAAGTTCCAACAACATTTTTTTTGTTTTTTAACCTTTGTAATATAGAGATTAAATCCTTTGAGACGAAGAAGAAACGACTATCTTTTTGTGCCGGAAATTACAATGCCAATTGGTTGGGACAGGACAAAGTCGATACAAATTATTTTAGCTTGGCTCGGGCTTTGATTTGACATCATGCTCAAACATCTGTGTGTGACATCGGAGGAAATAATATTCTATATTAAACAAGTTACACTTTAAAAATGCAATGAATTTATAATTTAAGTTGCGTGTGAGCCAGCAGTAGGCATTCTGTAAAACAAGTAAAATGCATTAACTAATTTCCTTCGTCATTGACTTAATATTATGTGCCGCGTAGCATAGTAGTTATCGCACCCGCACGGTGAGAAAGAGGTCGCGTGTTCAAATATTGCTGCGGTAATAAATTTTGGAGATGCATTTTTCCTTTTTTTTTGTTTGTTCGTTACAAAGGTCCAAGATTACTAAAATAATTTTGATACAACTTGGTATTATTATATTTTGATTCATTAGATTACTCTATGTTACCATAGGCTACTTCTTATCCCGATGATCCGATGGAATCCGTGAAACCGAGGAGCGCGGCATAGTAATTTATCCCAACCATACAAATTTTATTAAAGGCTAACTATATGCCCGTGTAAGTAAGAAATAAAAAGTAGCCTAAATGTTCTTCAAGATCCCATCTATCTTTTTCTATAACAAAACTTTTTATTATTCACAAAAAGTTAGCTTTCAGTTAAAACAAACAGCTCATAAATCAATCTGTTTGTTTGGCAACTATGATGCTATCAGCCTAATGCATTCTAGTAAAACAACAAAAGAAAAAAAATACGTAATTCTGTATAAAGTTTCCCATGAGAAATATACTGAAATTTCATTATTAACCCGCTCGAATTTCACTTGAAAAATTCCATATGCGTCGAGAACTGAACATCCCAGGTGTAGAGTTCGTGTGGAGGTACCTACTTTACGTGCTGTTTTTAATTAAGCAGCTACTTCGCGATGTGTAAATTATTAATACGATTCGAAAGTATGGAACAATTAGCTGCACCCACGCAAGTTTTAATTCTATTGGGTAACATCGGGATAAAAGTAGCATATATTATGTGTTAGTTTAGAACTTTACCTGTCCGTTCCTATACCAACATTCATCGCAATCGGTTTAGTATTTTTTGAGTGAAGAGATAGGAAACTAACCCACTTACTTTTGCATTTAAAATTAATACGAGCACAGTACGAGTAAGATCGCCAACTGAACAGGTAGTATAAATAGATTGGGGTACCACCGGCTGGCTCCACTATTTGAGCCCTACTGCTGGTGGGATCAAAGGAATTCACAATATTTTATTTTGTGTCTCGTTGGCCTCCCTAAAATTTTTGGCGCAGTAGCAACTGAACAGAATACAGTCGTGAATTAAAAAAAACTATGAAACAAGGGCACACTAACGCACACCCTAGTCCAAGTAATCGACAATCGAAAAGTCTATCGAAACAAAACAAAAGGCGATTATATTTATTACAATATTGTTTAACTTACCTAGAAAATAATTAGTAACACTCCTCATCCGCTTATTAACTAAGACTATCCAAATGACGACGAGATTGCCCAAGGTGGCGACCACCACCATTCCTGCGAACAGCAGCGTCCAAACCACTTGCCTCCACCATGGCAGGATGAAGGATTGGTATGATGCCTGTTGACAATAGAAACAGAAAAAGTATGAACTATAAGAAGACATAAAATATACAAGGTGATTCCTTTCCAATCCAAAACCGTGCAGGAGAACTTTTGTTCTTTTGAATTTTTGATCTTTTGTTTTGTTTTGTTCTTTTGATCTGTCTGAAGTTTAGAGTAAAATTGGGGCAGGCTATTGACATTAAATCCTGGCGGAGTTCCTGAAGGTGTTGTTGTTTGTGTTGTTGGAGTAAGTCGAGATCGAAATTTAGTCAAAATGAAGTTCATCTTCGAATTGTGATTACCCGCCCTCGCGACGCGACGCGCGCTTCTCCGCCACGACGATCAAGCTTGTTAACTTCTTCGCTCAGCCGTTTTAGAATGGACGTCAACAAAGATAATGCAGGGCATACATTTTTATTAAATTACGGACTTTGTACTGCAAGTTGCTGTGTTCTCGCGTTCCGCACAAAATGGGTCGGCGGTCCAGATGCGGACCGCGGTTCGCCATTTGGCGACCCCTTTTCTATTGTATAAATATTGTAAGATTTGCTCTTTGCCGCATAGACATAGAAACTGGCCAGACAGTACTAAAAACACTTAAATATTCTTTTTGGGATATGTATTAGGTTTTACAAAAGTCGTACAATAAAAGTTTTGATGTTAAAAATTACGCCCCGCACGATTTTTGGATTGGAAACCAATCACTCTGTATAGACGAGATAAATAGAATCTGATCATTATGAATCTGATCCTATCGGTACAGATTATGATCTGTTTCCTAGATTTAACCGAAACCAAAGTAAGTTACCCTGACATGTGCAATATTCATGCAATTAACTTTTCATTAGGATTTTGACGTGACAACGTTTTATAAATTGGTTTGCCGGGTGACACTTCAAGAAACTGCGTTACGCTCCGCTGACGTTATGCGCTCACAATGAGAGCGAGTGAGAGGCACGCGGGCATGGTTAGCCCGCCTAAGAGCGAGAGAGACAGACATAAAAAGTGAAAGGCACGCGTCCCTTCCACTCGAGCACAGTTGTTGTCACGTAAAACTTTCGCCCGTATACCGACTTTACAGGCAACCAGTTTTTTTTGATGATTGTCAGTACCTACCTATGATGCCAAAATTTTAACATTGCAAATATTAAACAGGTTTTATAAACAATAAAGTTAAAAGCTGCATTACAATAACTTAATGTAAGATTAGGGTTTAATATGAGGTCATAAAGAAATGTTATATAAATAAATAAAATAAAATAAATATTTCAGGACATATTACACATCGCCATCCAGCCCCAAGCTAAGCAACTTAATGCTTGTGTTATGGGTGCCAGATAACGGATAAACTACTTATATACTTTTTTTTTTGTAAATATATACATATTATACATATAGGAAACACCCAGAACCAGAAACAAGAATTTATGGTCAGCATAAATACTTGTTCCCGGCGGGAATCGAACCCGCAACCTTCTGCGTCGCAGTCGGGTGTTCGCCCGACGCGCCACAGAGGTCGTCGTATATATATATATAGGTTCATTCAACACTAAAATCTCTGATGCCTTGGCATCTAAATGTAGTTTTAGTACCTTTAAGGGTATACTAGTTTTTAATAAATGAATATTGTAGGACATTTCACCCAGCGCCATCTAGCCCCAAGCTGAGCCACTAGGCTTGTTTTTTGGGTGCCAAATAACGGATAGAATACCTAAATATTACCTACTTTTCTTTTATAAATTTATAATATATATTCTCGCGGACTCGCATCGTAGGGACTGGACCCAGCTGGCACTAGACAGGGAACAGTAGAAGGAGGGGAGGGAGGCCTTTGGCCTGCAGTGGGACGAAATAGGCTAAAATAGATAGTAAATAAAATATATTTTATAGAAACACCCAGACCATAAACAAATATCTGTACATAAATATTTGTTAGAGCGGGAATTGAACCCGCAATCTTCTACGCCGCAGCAAAGGTTGACTTAAACGAGTAGTCAGTCATTATCTTCATCATGTCAGCCCATACACGTTCACTGCTGGACATAGGCCTCCCCCATACGACGTCACAAACAGCGGTCCTGAGCCGCCTCCATCCATCGACTACCCGCGACCGCCACAAAACGAAACGAGTAGTAACGAGACATAAATTTATCATTTCTGACATAGCCTATACAATGTTTTGGCGAATAACTTAAACTTATAATTCTACGACTCTACGAGAATACGAAGTTTATGAAAAAAACGTGAAATGTTTTCTTCACTAACGACGCATTACGAACTTCTTTTTGCAAGATCCAGTGGTTTGGACTGTTTTGTTATGAGCGGTGTGGGCCTAGTGATAATGTAATATATAAATATTGCAGGACATTCCACACATCGCCATCTTGCCCCAAACTAAGTAACTAGGCTTTTGTTATGGGTGCTAGACAACGGATATACTACTTTATATACTTTTCTTTTGTAAATATATACTTATTATATATAGTAACAATCAGACCACAGACAAATATCTAAGCATAAATACTTGTTTGAGAAGGGAATCGAACCCGCAACCCTGAGTTTGGCAGTCCGGCATGGTGATCATTGTGCCAACTGGGTCGTCAATTATTTTACTAACCTCCGTATGATTATGGGAGTGATTGACATATTTCTGGTTGATTTCATCGTAGAATGTGACGAAGTAGTTGTGTAGACCGACGGATGTGGACTCGTTGGAGGCGAAGGTAGGACTCAAGTCGTCCAGCATCCTCGGCGCAAGGTGCTGCACCTGCAACAACGATACAATTACAAAATAATTTTTGAAGTGATAACGTCTAATAAAAAATGGTAGAACACCTGCATTCACAAAAAAGTGTCACGGTAATATTGTGTGACGTCATGCGTCATGGTAACATGACCATGACTATGACGCGTCCGTTCCCGTTTAGAAACAGAGTATTTAATAATAATATCGCTCATCTGGGTTTGTGTTATGGTGACGAGTGACAAATAGAAGACTTTATAAATGAGTAAATAAAAGTATAAACTTAAAAAAAAGACAAAATAGGAAAAAATATGAAAATATTTATTTATTTATTTTAGGAAACCTAATAGCCAATACATAATTATATAAACAGTACAACACTAGAAAGCCAAAGTTTCATATTTATAGTAATAACAATAAAAACTCAATTTTTGATCGTTTTCTTATGACGTTGTCACGTAAAATTAACGTCCGTAAACCGACTTTACAGACAACCATTTTTTTTCATTGAAGCATCTTTAATTGAATTTGTTTAGAATGTGTAAAAAAACTAACTAAAACTGCAGATTCCTACCTGGAGTCTTGGAATAACGCATCAGCTACTTTTAACCGACTTCAAAAAAGGAAGAGGTCCTCAATTCGTCGCAATACCTATACTTTTTACGTTTCTTGACCTCGAAGACGGCTTAACCGATTGAGAAGATTCTTTTTGTGTTGAAAAGGGGATAGGTAACTCAAATTTTATCCTGATATTCCCATGCAATTGGGACCACAGGAAATTAGGACTTACGCATGTAAAACCACTAGCATTATAATACACGCAACTATCTCATAAATGCGTTTCATAACATAACTTGACGTCAAACAAAACTTTGTCCGCGTGACGTAGGTTTAAGGGTTGTCACAATATGAAACAACCGTCTTAAAGCATGATTCGCTTTATTTTAGTGTAGTCGTGAGTAATTTAGAAGCTAACTAGCTTCTTCCCGCGACTTCGTTCGCGTAAAAGTCGAAAATGGACCAAGGCCATGGACCATTGTCCCATACAAACTTTGCCTCCTTTTTTCACCTCCAAAGGAAGGTAGAATTTCGGAGAATCCTTCTTATCGGGTGCCTACGTCATACAAAGAACACACCCACCAAGTTTCAGGTCTCTACGATCAGCGGCTTAGGCTGTGCGTTGATCGGTCCGTCAGTCAGTCTGTCGTTCAAGACAAAGGATTTTATAGGTATAGAAGGATATAATACTCGCTACTGCCCAAAAATCGTTCGCACTTTGCTGGAGTACCTACAGTTTACAAGTGAAGTGTTGTGCAAGATGAATGAACAGCCTACGAGACAATGCAACGATGTGTCGACATCTAATGAAATCGACTAATTCGACAGGTTCGGATTTGATTAGCCGGTGAACGCGGGGTGGGAGGTGCTACTCGCCCAATAAAAATAGAATACATTTTTATTGTATTACATTTCAGCTTGTATTGCGACAATATTTTTGAACAAAACTAAATGAAGTTGATTCTTTATGTCGACGACTACCTCAAAATGTGTATTATAAATACAAAAAAAGTTCAAGATAGATTTCTATCGAGCCAAGATACTAAGTGTTTTATAAATATTTACTAGATATATTTTACTGAATAGTCGAAGCGTTTTTTTTAATAAAGTCAAGGGCGAATCGTTCAAAATAGTTCGATTTGATATTCACGTTATCTTAAAATCAATCCTTTTAATGTTTAAATCTATATCATACCACCCGCCCCATAAATAAAAGTTACACGCAACACTAAGTTGTATTTTAATGGAAAACGTCAATTTAAAGGCCATTTCCATTACGGAAGCAGGTACATTCTACGCCACTTAGCTGTAAAGCCGAGTTTGATTGAATTTTCCTTTAGTAAAGCTTATTTATAGAATTTTTGATGACAACAATGGTCAGCCCTACTGACTGGACTATCTTTCAACATAATAGACAACCATAGGTATAAGATTCATTTCACCGCTTTATCGACTCGTGGAAAAGGTGCCTTACGGATAACCGGTTTTAAAGAGGCTCGGATACTGTCAAGCAGCAACAAATCAATCCACCATCAGGAAGGTGTGATAGGGGTCAAAAGCTGACCCCTATAAAAAAAAACCATAATTTTCGCGCTTTTTAATCAACAAAGACGTTGGGACGAATGACACAAGAACATTTAAACTTTTCTATAAGTTCATTATTACAGGATAAAACGTTTTTTACTCGCCCAAACGCTTGAACAAGGTTATGCTAAAAACTTGATGTTCGGTCGTGCCTGAACGCTTATCAAGTTTCATTTTTTCACTATTTTTGATCGTCTCCGAATCACTTTATTATGTGTAGGACTAGGAAGTTAATATTTATTTAACGATACCACTGAGGGCTGCAATAAAAGCAATGAATGGTTATTTTGGTTCTAATGTTGGTACTCGAAGTAATTTCTTTGTATCATGAAGAAATTTCGTAGAGATTTTATGGAACAATCACTTTTAATAGCAAATAGAACCTGTACGAGCGTTCGTCCGGGGTAATTTGAGGGGGTTGTTTTGCTCGCGTCCGTGGAATAATAACCCTAGATGTTCCACACGTGACCCCTGGATGCATGGTGAAAAGGAAGCAATCTGCTGGTGGGAGACTGCGGCTGCAGTTTGTACTAAACACCGGCCTAACTTTTATCACCAAATCCGTGTTCCGATACATAAGGCTGGTCGGTACAGCCACAAGATGAGTATGAGTCGGAATAGTCGTTTTACTGCTGTCTTCCTACCTACCTATACTTGTGTTCCTCGAAGACTTTATCTTGTTTATGGGTCTTTAAGTCACGATTGTATGGATTCTTGATGAGCATCTTTATACCGTATCGTCACTTACCATGCGGGTGTGATAGTGTGGTCAAACCTTAACCGGCCTGTTTATTTCTATTGACAAGCTAGTGAAAGGCTTCTTAACTTGGTACTCGGTTTCGTAGTAATTTCAACAAACATTTTGACAATTTGATATGGCAATGTTTTTACCAATATATCTAGTATGCCATATTAGCAGCATAAGCGTATAGAAGCAAAACAAAAATCTGTGTATAAACTAGAATGGGGTTGTGATGTCAGCTAAAAATATCATACGCACAGTCATCTCCTAGAATTACATTTTTCTACATTTACCTACTTTATGTGTAGAAAGCAATTTTCCACGAGAGCCTTCTCAGTAATAGATAAGGTTTAATAGTGATCCCTTTTAGTAAAGTGTCCGAACTAACGGATAGGTTTCTCAAACTTTTTCTCTATATTTTCTAATCTAGCAATTAAAAAATATTATATAGATAATGACCAGTGTTGCCTACTCGGATTTTGATAAATGCGTAGACCCCATTAGAAAAGTTTGTAATTTTTTCTGAGTGAAATGAAGAGGAATAAAATGAGTGTTTTAACTCTGCATTTAACCCGCGCGCGAACAGTACCTATAGTTCTATAGTTGTGTTCAATTAAATCGATTTAAAAAAAAACTAAAACGGTAAAAATAAGTTTCAGTAGTAATTTTTCGACTAAAATTTGCATTTTTCGCCAGTACTTAATTAACAATTTAGATGTATATAGTCATAGAGCATTTTTGTTTTGGCTTCCATAGAAAAAGAATTAAAGTAAACTAGCTTTCCAAAAAAACTTTCTTAGCGAATGCCTACTTCATTAGGTGTATGTGTGCGTTGATTGATATAAATTATCTGTCAGTCAAGACATTAAATTATTTAATGATTTATTATTTATTAGGTTCTGGTATAAACCTCAAATTGAGAAACTGTGTTATGCAAGCTCAGAGTCCGGTAATTGGCCTGTTACAGGCGATTACGTGCAATCTATTAAATACGGATAGTTGATTTCTTAGTGGTATGTTGTAGCCAAAAGGTTACGAACACAATCAAGTGTAAAACCGGCCAAGTGCGAGTCGGATTCGCGCGCGAAGGGTTCCGTACCATGTTGTATGGGAGCCCCACTTAAATATTTTTATTTGTTTTTAGTATTTTTTACCCGACTGCGCAACGCAAAGGAGTGTTAATGTGTTCATCACTTTAAGTATGTATGTAAGTTTGAACATATGTGGCTCTCTAGAGCCCAAACGCGTGGGTCAATTTTGATGATTCTCAACCCTGTGAGTGTCACTAAACACATTTCAATAATAATAATAAAAAATGACGAATACAAGACGCCATATTGTCAAAATTAAAAAAAAATGTTGACCAACTATTTCAAGTGGGGTATCGTTGAATAGGTATTTTAAAATCATTTTTAGGTTTATTTTATCATTTTCCATTTTTGTTATATTATTAGCAACAGAAATACATAATCTGTGAAAGTTTCAACTGCCTAGCTATCACGGTTCATGAGATACATCCTGGTGAAATACAGACGGAAGGACAGACAGTGAAAACTTAGTAATACTCGTAGGGTCCCAATTTTACCCTACCTTTAGGTACGGAACTCTAAAAACAACGTAGGCGTGATTATTTGAAATAATGTAGGATGCTGTTTGATAGGTTAATGACTAAAATCCTATTTAATTAAGCGATTAAATGTTTTGGGTAGATAAGCTACCCTTCGTTTCCATCTAATTTATTATTTAATCTAAAAATAAGTTAGTAGGAATCATACTTTACACATGTGTTAAAAGTATAGAGACTGCTGGTATAGCATAGAATCAATCTTTTGCACGGACACCTTTCACATCTTTCTGACGACCCAGTTGGCACAATGGTTACCATGCCGGACTGCCAAACACAGGGTTGCGGGTTCGATTCCCGCCTCAGACAAGTATTTATGCTTAGATATTTGTCTGTGGTCTGGTTGTTTCTATGTATTATAAGTATATATTTACAAAAGAAAAAGTATTTATGTAGTATATCCGTTGTTTAGCACCCATAACACAAGTATTGTTACTTAGCTTGGGGCTAGATGGCGATGTGTGGAATGTCCTGCAATATTTATTTATTTATTTATCTTTGACAAAAGAAAAAGCTGACATTTTGTTAGGTTTTGTTACATGACATTATAAGTACCTACTCTTTGCATTAGGTAATATTATTTAATTTAAAATGTCGTGGACCCATTGGGAAGCAAAGTACGAAAGAGTCGTAGACCTCTGGGAATGAGGCTTCAATAGTTGGCCGTGCGTCTAAAATAAAATAAATGTTTACTATACCAAAATGTCACAACACCATTTAAATAAATAAATATTGTAGGACACTTGACACAGCGCCATCTAGCTGCAAGCTAAACAACTAGGCTTGTGGTTATGGTGGTAATACAACGAATAGAATACCTATATACCTTTCTTCTGTAAATATATACATATCAGAAACAGCCAGAACAGAAACAAATATTTGTACTTATTCTATCTAATATTTATAAATTACGTGTCATTGTTTGTGCGCGATGGACTCCAAAACTACTTAACCGATTTTAATCAAATGTCGCTGTTTTTAGCGTGTGGAACCGCGGAGCGCTGCTAGTTGTACATAAATATTTGTTTGAGGTGGGAATCGAACCCACAACCTTCAACGTCGCAGGCGCCTTCCGCGCCACAGAGGCCGTTAAATAAAATAAATAAATAAAATATTGCAGGACATTCCACACATCGCCATCTAGCCCCAAGCTAAGTAACTAGACTTGTATTATGGGTGCTAAACAACGGATATACTTCTTATATACTTTTCTTTTGTAAATATATACTTATAATACATAGAAACAACCCGACCACAGACAAATATCTAAGCATAAATACTTGTCTGAGGCGGGAATCGAACCCGCAACCCTGTGTTTGGCAGTCCGGCATGGTGACCATTGTGCCAACCAGGTCGTCAATTCAAAGTAAACTCGTTGTAGAATATCATATTCCTAGGAAAAATATACTTTGCCCGAATAAAAACGTTTCACAAATTATTTTTTTCAGCTTTTAAATTGAAACCTAATATTAAAGATATACAATTCCAAGTTATTTTTGAAAGTCCAAAATTTCTACATTTGAGATTATTTTTTCGTTCATTACTCAGGTTCTACTAATTGGATTTCGAGATGTTATATTAACTTTACATATCACGACCTACCTCGAAAATAGAGCTATCCAATGGTGAAAACTAGGTTTCAATTGGTTTAGCTGTTTTTAATTGTATATAAGTAACAGAGAAACAAACAGACTATTTTCTTTATTTGCTTCTAAGTAAGGTACAGACTTTTGTTCTCTCTTCCTTTATTAGGGTTCCGTATCCAAAGCTTAAAAATGAGACCCTATTACTAATACTTCACTGTCTCTCTGTCTGTCACCAGGCTGTATCTCATGAACCATGATAGCTAGACAGTTGAAATTTTCACAGGCGATATTGTATTTCTGTTGCCGCTATAAAAACAAATACTATAAAAAGTAAGTAGACATTACAACATGGTAAGGAACCCGTCATGCGCGATTCCGACTCGTACTTGGCCGGTTTTTATAAGTATCCTCTAGTTTGTAGTGTCACTCGTTTTGTTCCTTCCTATGCTGCTAAACAATCTACCTAGTTTAGTCAATTTTGTTTGCATTTATTTAGTGAGATCTATGTCGCGATTACTTACAATATAAAGTGCTTGTTTCTAACGTAATAGTTTGCTTGCATGCGATCCTTTGTTATGTCTTGACATAATAGACAGATAGAAACACTTTACTTTTACAACACACAATAAACATTTAAAAGCAACAAAAATAAAAAAGGGAAAGGTTTATAAAAAACAGGTCTCTACGATTAGCGGTTTAGGCGGTCGTTGATCCGTCAGTCAGTCAGTGAGTCAGTCAGTCAGTCGTTCAGGACAAAGCCTTTTATTTATATAGACTTGCGACCCGCCCCAGCGTCTCATGGCTGTACGTTATACATAATATAAACCTTTGAATCACTCTATCTATTAAAAAACCGCATCAAAATCCGTTGAGTAGTTTAAAATATCTAAGCATACATAGGACAGATAGAAAAAGCGACTTTGTTTTATACTATGTAAAGATGTAGGTATGTTTAAATATATAATAATTTATACTCATCTCTTAAATTCTTCCCTAGCCGAATTACTGACACTAATAACCGAACTAGCAATTACTAGAAACTGTAGATACTATGATCTATGGCGCCTCCCGTAACAATGTCCAACATTATTATAATTATTGGACCTAGCCGAGAAATAATGTTACGCGTTACGAAAACGTGAAACAAAAAACCTTGATACGTTCGTTTTTTTATGTAACTACTAAAACTAAAGCTAAACGAAGACTCGCGTCATGATGTCACTTCGCCCATCGCCCAAATACCTATTAAATATCGCACGACCATAATATCAGTAATATAGTAGTTTTACTTCCGAAACTATGATAAACAGTAGATAATCTATTAGAAAGACCGGTTTTACGAGTACCATAAAACGAGATAGTGGTCAGATACTCATGTTATCCTAAAATTTGCGTACTTACCTATGTGTTTATTTTACATTTTATAGGCAGGGCTTTTTGAACAGAATCGTAAAATTTTGGATAGTGTTGAGTAGTGTTGTCATAGAGGAAGATACCTCGAATTTCATTCTGAAGGTTGTGGGTTCGAATCCCGGCTGGTTGTGTGATTTTAACCAATGATTTTTACTTACGAAATATGTATTTATGCTAATTAACATTGTTCTTACAGTGAAAGAAAACATCGTGATGAAACCCGAGGCTAGTTGGCTCCAGAAGTTTTTCCTCTAGACACGGTCGACTGAGACATGATTCAGATTCAGATTCATTCATTTGCGTACAACATGATATTAAGATGTTTATAATTAAGTAGGTATAAGTACATATGTTATTGCTTTATCATAAAGTTATTATTATTAAATAATATAGATTAGATCTGATAGACAGGCAAAGTGTGCGGAATTCAGGACAGTTCCTTCTGCTCTATGCCAAATATGCATCGTACATCGCACGTCGCACCTTGGTGTCTCCTTCGCGTAAAACAAATGTATGAAAATAGAAGCGTATGCATACGAATGATCGATACAAGCTTGGATGTGCAATTGTTCACATCGATTAATGGATGAAAAATATTTTTTATACATCGCCAACTGCGGCTTTCATCAATGCACTCTGGCTCGTAATTGGTCGATTCAAGACTACGTTCATCTTACTCGCGCCGTACTGTTTCGTATCTGATTTTTTAATTTATGTATGACTAGCTGCGCCCCGCGGTTTCACCCGCGTAAGTCCCGGTCCCGTGGGAATATCGGGATAAAAAGTAGCCTATGTGTTAATACAGGTCTCCAGTTATCTAGATACCGAGTTTCATTGCATTCGGTCCAGTAGTTTTTGCGTGAAGGAGTAACAAACATACATACACACACACACGCACACACAAACTTTCACATTTATAATATTAGTAGGATTAATAAATTTATTTGTCATTAATCGTATATGTTCACATCGATTTGTGAGGGAAAGCTGCGATGACGATGTGCGATGCATCTTTGAAATAGCCGTGCGTTGCCAAAGACGCTTTTTTAGTTTAAAAAAATGTAAAGCGCCATAACTGTAGACTGTGACTCTCGTAGTATCAGCTACGATATTTCGTAGCGCATTTCGTAGCTATAAAAATAATAGGTAAATATTGACTAGTAATAAAGTTTATTTTTAATTAGGCTATCGTTTCTCTATTATAAATAAGTAACTTTTAATAGGAATAATATTTATATAATAAGAACACTATTTTGACATTTTATTTTATTTGTTTAAATTATTTTTAATTTATTGTAATTAGTGGTTTTTTCTATATTAAATAAATTTAGTACTATAACAAGAATAGAGAAAAGACATGAAGAAAAAGACATACAAATTGAGAATATCATAAAAAAAAACTAAAATTTACAGGAAAAGAAAGATAAGCCGTGTACTACTCCATATAGTACTGAGAAAAAGGAAGCAATTGCGATCATATCACCCAAATTAACAGTAAACTAGACGATCGATGTGGCTTGTTAGACTTAACAACAACCACAAAAAACAACAAACAAGAAACGCTAAGGGCCAAAAAATTCAGACGATAGGTTTTCCACTGGTTTTTGTCTACTGTTCGCCCTAATTGGGTGGGCAACCTTCATATTGAATGGCAAGGTTTCATACAATGTTATTCCACATAGCAGATAAGGATGGACAGGATTTACGTTTAGGTGCAGCAGTTTGTTGCATCAAAGGCCATATTATCTATTCACTGCATTTTTATTGGGGACAAAAATGAGTAATTTCCTTTGATTTGCCACTGTTTGTTTGTTTCCAGGAATTTATCTCGATCAAGAACACTAACGATTGCTACAAAAATATAAAGTAATTATTTATATTTTAGTAATTAATGGGTTCGATTTCTGGCTAGGGCAATGACTTTTATAAAAATCTAATAATGCAGTTTTAGTTTCAGCATTTTTTCGGTATCTCATAAAGTATAAAAATGCCCTTGAAAGCCCCTTCAAAAAATTCATCATAAGTTGATTAATTACGGCACGACAAAATAAGTTTTAGTAGTGAAAAATTACAACGTTAGAGTCGTTTTTACAATAGAAAGTTTCGTTATTTTTTGTATCAAAGAATTATTCTCAGCCGTTATTTGACAAGAAAACTATTTAGGTATATTGTTCGAAACAAATTGAAATAGGCACCAAGATGATTTACATAGCTTCAGCCACTTTAGTTCATGTTATTCATACCTACTGTAGTGTCTAGAATATATTATACTAGCGACCCACCCAGGCTTCACACGGCTATATTATGCATGTATTATACATATAAACCTTCCTCTTGAATCACTCTATCTATTAAAAAAACGCATCAAAATCCGTTGCGTAGTTTTAAAGATCTAAGCATACAAAGGGAAATAGGGACATAGGGACGGCGAAAAGTGACTTTATTTCATACTATGTAGTGATAGTGATGTAGTGATGATAGTGATTAGACTAGTTCTTACTTGTGTGTGAGCAGCAGCTGTGTGTTAATCAATCAGTCAGCGGACCGATCGCCGTATTCTTATGCAGCGCGTCTTGACTGCGTTTGCGTCATAATTATAGATTTCGTATTGCCGTAATTTCTTAAGACGCACACGTCACGCAAACCTAAACGTCGCGCGCTCGCCGTATCATCCCCGTAAATGTCAAATTAATTGTCACCTAGGAAGCTTGTTTCACGCGCAGGTGAAGTAGACGTGCAGTTAAAGTAACGTAGGGTTCAGCTACGGTTACGCGTAGCTTTATTTTACGGCAATACCGACGATTGCGACGAGCGTGCACGTTGCGTATGCGTCAACTGAACGTGCACTCGACTAATGCGGCATAGAATTACGGCGATCAGGCCGCTGGTCTTTGAATTTTATGGAGAGGTTTTCGTCATACCTACCCACGCACAAAAAAAAAGGGTTTTTTGGAACTAGAAAATCCTCTCACTATAGACGTTAGAGATTAATTTCTGAGTTTTAATAAAAAATCTTAAATTGATAAACAGTATTTTTTTTTAAATTGCAATATTCTAAGAATTAATTAAGATGACTGCTTTTTATTTACAAGAATAATTTTCTAAAGACAAGCAGTAATTATATAGTGTCTATGGGAAAGCATTATTTCTTGTTTCATGAAACCTTTTTTCTATATATACCTTCTCAGCGTAGTCCACCTTGTCCAGAATGAACAGAATATAATAAATAAATAAATATTTCAGGACATATTACACATCGCCATCCAGCCCCAAGCTAAGCAACTTAATGCTTGTGTTATGGGTGCCAGATAACGGATAAACTACTTATATACTTTTTTTTTTTTTTGTAAATATATACATATTATACATATAGGAAACACCCAGAACCAGAAACAAGAATTTATGGTCAGCATAAATACTTGTTCCCGGCGGGAATCGAACCCGCAACCTTCTGCGTCGCAGTCGGGTGTTCGCCCGACGCGCCACAGAGGTCGTCAAATAATAATACATACAAACTGCCTATTCATTCAATCGAAATCGTATTTTATCGTTTTTCGAACCACCGAGCGTCATGATTGAAGCGATCAGAGCAATTCAACAGGCCCGAATTGGCAATGTTTGTACTGTGGTATAGTCTGTTTCCCTAGGTGTGTCCCCATTTCATTATCGTCTAATATTTCTCCATTAACCTATGTGTGGGCATTGTGACGATCGAGAGAGTAAGTGCTATGACATACTAGTGACTTATATTTTACTAGCGACTTGCTCCGGCTTCGCACGGCTATATTATACATATAAATCTATCTCTTGAATCACTCTATCTATTAAAAAAAAACCGCATCAAATCCGTTGCGAAGTATTAAAGATCTAAGCATACAAAGGGACATAGGGACATAGGGATATAGGGACGGCGAAAAGCAACTTTATTTTATACTATGTAGTAATTTTGGGTGTGTATGGGGCACGCTAAGATCTTTAAGCCCAAGTGAGTTCCCTGAGGAATGGATGAGGCTCTGGTGCTGACTTTCTCTCTGAGGTTGGGGGGTCAGACAGCAGTAGCCTTATAAGTCCATACTCTACTTTAACTAGCGTTGTCCGGCGGTTTCCTTTCCTCTCTTTATAAAGACGAAATGATTTTTTCTTTATAACGAATATGCTCTATATAGTTAGGGCCACCTTAATTAAAACTATAGTGACATCGAGGGGCAAATTTTGAAAAAAGTTTGTTTGTCAACATCTCTTGTACTGTTCTAAATATTTATTTTTGTCGTGTGCTTGTCCAAATAAATGTTTTTCTATTCTATTCTATTCTTTAGTTGGAAGTCGGTAGTAAAACTTCGTAACGGCTTAGCCCCGGCGGCGGCGCGTTGCGCTTGCTCTGGTTTAGTTTAGATGTTGCTGCTACATCTTCAACTATAGTTCTTGTTCAGAAATAACCAAGTGTTACATTATATTATATTTCGTGATTAAAATTAAAAAAACCCCCGATACAAAATAATAATAAAAGTAAAAAAAGATCCAAACGAAGCCAAAAAACGCAAAATAACTTGATACCCCACTTGAGCATATCGGCTTATATTCGGTTGTAAATCTTGAATTTTATCTCCCATAACTTTCAGGCGGCTAAACCGATTTCGATCAAACATAGCTAAGAACACTCTCGACTAATTCACCTCAAACAAAAAAACTAAATCAAAATCGGTACAGCCGTTCGGGAACTACGATGCCACAGACAGACTTGCACACAGACACACACACACACACACACACACAGACACGTCAAACCTATAACACCCCGTCGTTTTTGCGTCGGGGGTTAAAAATAGGGAAAACTAATTGACGACCCAGTTGGCACAATGGTCACCACGCCGGACTGCCAACACAGGGTTGCGGGTTCGATTCCTGCCTCAGACAAGTATTTATGCTTAGATATTTCTCTGAGGTCTGGTTGTTCTATGTATTATAAGTATATATTTACAAAAGAAAAGTATATAAGTAGTATATCCGTTGTCTAGCACCCATAACACAAGTCTAGTTACTTAGCTTGGGGCTAGATGGCGATGTGTGGAATGTCCTGCAATATTTATTTATTTAATTAAAAACATTTCTCATTAGTTTATAAGATAAAATTTTGATGTCAATCTGAAAACAATTCATTAGTTTATTTTCATTTTATTTTGGCACCAAAAAGGTTATAAAAAACCTTTAGTGGCCCATAACACACGCAGGTACCTTACAAACTTTAAGGTTATCAAAGTTAATCCAACATGCCAATACCAATCCTACGATATGTTTTAGAATTATATTGACAGGTAACGAGAGAGAACACTCCATAAAGTTTACACAACACACACCCCGTTAATTTTACAACACAGGTTCACAGTTTTGGACAGTTGAAAACAACCTGTTGGTTTAGGGGCAGATTATGAAAACGACACATGATTTTGATGTAGGTTAAAGCGTGAAAGGTTTAACTTCGGATATGAATTAATTATCTATGGTTAAATTGGGGTTAATATTATTATAATATGAATTTATTAAAGGTGTTGCCCTAGTAGTTACTAGTAGTCTACTATGGGGTCCTTACTAATGGATCTTTCTTAAAAAAACTACTTACCAGTAGGCCAATTCTCGTAAATAACATTGTTCAAATTACATTTCAGGTATCTTTTGCAATCGAAATGCAATCGGGATGATATTGAAATGTAATTTAAACAATATTATTTACGAGAATTGCCCTTCAGATCTCGTACAAACCAATTTTGGGTGGAAGTTTGCATGGTAATGTATATCATATTTTTTTTTAGTTTCATCATTCTCTTATTTTAGAAGTTACAGGGGGGGACACACTTTTTACCACTTTGGAAGTGTCTCTCGCGTAAACTATTCAGTTTAGAAAAAAACGATATTAAAAACCTCAATATCATTTTTGGAGACCTATCCATAGGTACCCCACACGTATGGGTTTGATGAATTTTTTTAAAAATTTCATTTCTAGGTAGGCATTTTTTTTTGTGTTTGTGTGAAAATCTTAATGTGGTTTACAGAATACATCTACTTACCAAGTTTCAACTATAATAGTTCTTATAGTTTCGGAAAAAGTAGCTGTGACATACGGCAGACAGACAGACATGACGAATCTATAAGGGTTCTGTTTTTTACCATTTGGCTACGGAACCCTAAAAATCGTGAAGAAACCCGCAGCTTCGTTGGCTCCCGACGTATTGACAAGTACTTTCCAAGTACGACTAAGCTGAGAAGTTATAGATATTGGGCAAACCAACTCTATCCACACGCAAAAATAACATAATTACAAGCTTTTTGTTCATTAATTCCCTCTTTTTTGACGACCCAGTTGGCACAATGGTCACCATGGTCAACACAGGGTTGCGGGGTCGATTCCCGCCACAGCCAAGTATTTATGCTTAAATATTTGTCTGTGGTCTGGTTGTTTCTATGTATTATAAGTATATATTTACAAAAGAAAAGTATATAAGTAGTATATCCGTTGTCTAGCACCCATAACACAAGTCTAGTAACTTAACTTGTGGCTAGATGGCGATATGTGGAATGTCTTGCAATATTTATTTTATTTTTATTTCTTTATTTTTGGACAAACGGATAGACCGGTTTTATTGTAAAGCCAAGTGATAGTAAATAGTATGGAGAAGGACATATAATACTTTTAATCACAATATTCTAACTGGATCTAGACTTACGCGGGTGAAATTGCAGGGTGCTGTTAGTATTTTATAAACTTGTCTTCGTGGGTGGAAAAAGATTAATGATCAGTCGTTGGAGCTAGAACGTCTGTAGGTAGGTTAATGTGTTGTTAATCTGTTGATGTTCGATATAGTAAGGTATAGAGTTTGTTATCTATGGTTAGTAGAGTTTGGTAGAGTGATAGAATTTGCTAGACTTACAGACATGTAAATAGATATTATTTCACCCGCGTAGTAATAGACGACCTCTGTGGCGCGTCGGGCGAACACCCGACTGCGACGCAGAAGGTTGCGGGTTCGATTCCCGCCGGAAACAAGTATTTATGCTGACCATAAATTCTTGTTTCTGGTTCTGGGTGTTTCCTATGTGTATATGTATATATTTACAAAAAAAAGAAAAAGTATATAAGTAGTTTATCCGTTATCTGGCACCCATAACACAAGCATTAAGTTGCTTAGCTTGGGGCTGGATGGCGATGTGTAATATGTCCTGAAATATTTATTTATTTATTTATTATTTATTATTATTATTATTTGTCTGTTATCCGTCCTGTATCACGGGGCTATGGAGCCCCGGACCTTTGGAAGGCGTGCGTGGAGCCGAAGCCAACACGTAGAGGCCCTTTACAATAACAAGTATAATAGCAAACAATGGGGTGGATTCTAAACCGGCGATTATCCCTGTCTACACTATAAAGTGCAACCAAGGACAACCTCCGGTTTGGATGAAACTATTGATAATCTACAGGACAAAACTACTTGAGCTATTGTGATGGGATGGTAGTGGACTAGATACTGGGGAATTATGGATACTATGGCACCTGCCGTAACAATGTCCAATAAACACGTAAAAATGGCAGGCGGAGACTCGCCAACTCTCAGACTGGGCCACCCTAATTAGCCGAGTAAATTACAGCAAGGGGGCAACAGGAACGTGAGTGGCTTGAAGGATGGAGAGGCCTTACTGGATTTTAAGTCATCGCTGGTAGTCCGAGCGAGCGGGCCAACTCATCACTGACGTTCGGCATTCATCCTTCGAGTATTTCTACTCATGTGACTCCACTTTGGACGGCCGGTGAAGGCAAGCCAGAGGCGGGGGACCGCTTCCTCGTCAATATTCACTCCGACCAGCCAACCAAGGCAAGCCGGAGATGAGGAACGGTGACTTCCCCCTGGAGAACTCGGGACCGCGGGGTCGTTACTCCCCTTCAACTCGCCTCAAGGTGCCCTGCGGGCTTATTATTATTATTATTATATCAAAATGAAAAGTAGCCTAGCCTTCCTCGATAAATGGACCATCCAACACAAAAAGATTTTTTCAATTCGAACTAGTAATTCCTGAGATTAGCGCGTTCGTGGGTCTGGCCCAAAGATCTTTATTTTGTATAACTAAATAAATATTGTAAATAAAACAAAAATTCTCAAATAAATAAAGTTTTAAAAAATACGCTGGATACTAACCAAACAATAAAACTGTACTTGTAACAAACAAAATAATGAAAAATTTCATACTTAAATATCAAAATCAGAATCTCAAAAAATCACTTCAATTTACGAAGAACAGGAAAAAACCTATCATGAAAACGTAATCTTGCAACGGACCACTGAAATTTCCTGAACCATTTTAAAGAAAATTTATTTTCTTCGCCTCAAATTAATGAGGTAGAGACAGAGATTTTTCAAATTTCTTTATAGCCTATTATTTACGAAGAAAATGCTATCAATTATTAACGTTAAATTGATTTATTATTTTAATTTATTTTCTTTGTTGATTAACATTTTGTGTAACAGCATAAAAATTCTCTGCAATTAAAATATGCGGCAATGTAAAGTATACTTTCTACCTCTATTGTGGAAAATCTTAATATATATAAATCTCGTGTCACAATGTTTGTCCTCAATGGACTCCTAAACCACTTAACCGATTATAATAAAATTCGCCATGTGCAGTTCGATCCAACTTGAGAGATAGGATAGCTTACATTCCGATATTCCCACGGGATCGGGAGTTACGCGGGTGAAACCGCGGAGGGCAGCTAGTAAAATAGTATAATGCTTCTAATTAATTTAGGTTACCTATTAAAAACGGAACGAAAGCCTTTTTTTTGTTAAAAAAGTAATACCTATTTTGTTTTATTTTGTCAGTTTTTTTTTCTTTCGGTTTTTCGTTTCACATTTTTGTAACGAGTAACAGTTTGTTTTCGGCTAGGTGCCCTCGCCAACCCGCGATAATGAACTTTGTTCTTAAAATAAAAATCTAAAAATTGTTTTATAGCGGATGCCTATATACTACATTATAACACTTGCTATATATCTGTAAACTGTGTACTATATTTATTATCAATTAGTCAGTCAGTCACGACTTTAAATTTTATTATAGACAGATATACAGTTCAATCCCTCCTATTTCTTTTGAAATCGTAAAAAAGTAACCCCAATTCAAATAATATTGTACCGTTGGGTAAATCGTTATAATACCTACTTATCCCATAATCTTGTTCATTTTGTAAAGAGGAGATATAATAATGCCGGTTTTCATTGTACAAATTATATCAATTCAGATTTCTTTCGAGGTTTCCAAAAATAAGGAAATGATTAAATGTTAACTTAAATTTTGAGTTTCTACTCAAAATATAATTATTTATTCTCCTTCTTGCTACTCTCTGTCTCTGTAGTCGGCCCCTAATGACTGAGGATCGTGCGGTCATCAGTGGCTGTATCTGGAACGGATGACCTGTCTCCAGCGACTCCTATTTATTGCCTCCATAACTATTTTGTGAAACTTGTCGATTGAATTGTGTTTGATTTGGTCGGTCCATCGGGTTAGGGATCGACCTCGCGCTTTTCCGTCAGTGTTCCCAACCACGATGAGTTTTGCCAAATTTTCATCGCCATTTCGTACAACGAGTTTCTACTTAAAATTTAATTATTTATTCTCCTTCTTGCTACTAAACTTTAATTTTACTTAAATAAATAGACTTTTTTTTAAACTAAATTGCAAAAGATATGATCGAGCTCGTAAATAAAATCACGACCGCGTAAAAGAAAGATGCTTATGCAAAAGATTTCATTTTCTAATCATAATTATAGCTTCTGAAAGTAGGTATTCAGGTAGGTATAATCATAAGGTATTCAATGGTTGTTTTTATTTTATATAGTTGGTTTATATTTTATTCAATTTAAAACCTAAGTATAGATAATTAAACAAAATCAGAGAAATTATGTCATTAATAAAAACTAAAATTTGAAAAAATACAAATAAAAACAAAAGCAAATAAAACTAAAAGAAAATCACAAACATTAAAAAAATCAATTCAATCAATACAATCAATCAATCAATTCAATCAATTCAATTTAAATAGAAGAATTAAATATTTATTACTAGATAAATTATTATTTCGAGTATTGTTGTTGGGTATCCGACATCACCATAATAATATTATACAAAATGCGATCTCCACGCACGGGTGTGTTCACATGGCAAATGAGGGCGTGCCCGTGTGTCCGAGCAAATATTTGCAATGTGTTAATAAAATTAATACCGTTTTCCATATGGCTAGGTATCTATTTTATTTTGTGTTTGAAGTTAGATATTTAAATCTTTGACGAACGATTCCTTTGCCGTTTTTATTAAACGATTTTCGGTTTTCAATTCGATTGCATAAAAAAAATTGGGCATAATTTCATTGGTTATTTTACTTTTACTTACGGTTACTTAAACCGATTTTGATGATTTTTTTTTAAATGGAAAGGGTATACCTCAAGGGTGGTCCCAATTTGGTAATCTGAATCGGAATTTTGCTGTAAGAGTGTCACAAATTGCTAAGTTTCAAATTGTTAGTTAAAAACTGGTTGCCTGTAAAGTCGGTATACGGGCGAAAGTTTTACGTGACAACAACTGTGCTCGAGTGGAAGGGACGCGTGCCTTTCACTTTTTATGTCTGTCTCTCTCGCTCTTAGGCGGGCTAACCATGCCCGAGTGGAAGGGACGCGTGCCTCTCACTCGCTCTCATTGTGAGCGCATAACGTCAGCGGAGCGTAACGCAGTTTCTTGAAGTGTCACCCGGCAAACCAATTTATAAAACGTTGTCACGTCAAAAAATCACTGTTCTAACATAACAAATATTTTGAGCGACATATTTCACTAAAACCTTGTTACAGGAAAGTGGGGTAACGTGATTTTAAATTAATATTGTTTTAGGACCTCGAACGACCGTCGCGCGTCGCGCTTCGTGTCCTGCCGAACTTCCGACGAAAATAGAGTTTTGATGAAAATTCGATAATAATAATGTTTGGACACCTTCTGAACTCCGTGTCATCGTTTTACTAAAAAAAGGGACAAGCACATGTGAAAATGTTAGTTTTAGAATAGTTTTGATTGTTTTAAACAAATCCTTCAGTGATGATTTAGTAATATGCCAGGGTCGTGCAACAACTACTAGTCATTGAATAAATAGGTAAATAAATATTTTAGGACTTTGCAAGCATAGCCATCTATCTAAAGGTTACCTGGAAGAGATCGCTTTGAGCGATATGGCCGTTCTTCGTGACACTGAGACTTAAGCTTTGTTTTAAATTAAATGTACAATCAACGTTCAATAGTCCACCACCACCGTAACGTTTACAATCCTGTGCAGCACTATTTGAACATTATAACAACGTAACCTGTGAATCGAACCCACGTCGGTTGGTGTAGCGGGTGGCGGCTTATACCACTCGGTCAACTAAAGACATGTTGAAAATAATAACACTGAGTACTTTTAATTCAAGTATTTATGTTTATGTGTAACGTCTTTTAGAAGGAGGTCGTAAATCCAATACTTGTTTATAGTATTATCTTAGCAAACTGATAGTGTACTTATGACGGATACTGTACATAATTTAAAAATTGTTTGCAATAAAGAATTTATCTCGGTAGGTAGGTATCCATATAGCAAAATAGCTAAGCAAACACCAAGCTTGTGTTATGGTAGCTAGACAACGGATAGAATACTTATATAGGTACCTTTTGTAAACGTACCTAGATATGTTATAACACTATGTACTTTACTTTAATAAATAAATACATTTGTATTTGTATTAAATAGGTACAGTCGGCTGCATAATTGCAGCCCCCGGTAGCGTTCTAAAATTACTATTATTGGAATGTTTGCATTCTAATAATTTTTGTTTGATTAATTGATGAGTTAAAAGACTTTAAACTTCACCTAATCCAGGTGTCTAGAATCTTGCTCGTGTTGAAAACATTCTTATAACAGGCGTTTTGGAGCTCTACGGTGGGTCAGCAATTATGCAGCCGACCGTACATAATTATTATATATAAAGAAACATCCCGACCAGTAACAAATATCTGTTCTAAAATATTTGTTTGATGCTGAAATCTTCTGCGTCGCAGGCGAGTGTTTTCTGTTTGCTACAGAGCTCGTGTTTGTGGTATATGTACAGAGTCTTAAATTATTAATATTATAATATTGGATTAAATAAACATTATTTTTTTTACATATGATAGGTCAGCGTTTGACCACTATCACACCTGCCTGATGGTAGGTGACGATGTGGCCTAAGATGTAATACGCCTTCCAAGAAGATACCTATTCACTCGCGACTTGAAGACCCCAAAATTGTACACGTCAGGAAAGACAGATGCAGGCAACCCATTCCATTCCCTTGCAGTACGAATAAGGAATGACGAAGCAAAGCACAAAGCGCTTAGTGCGAACGTCTGGTATGTCCACCATGAATCGGTGCCGCACACCAGTCTGCCTGGTTGTATGGCGAAAGAATGGAGATGACAAGATTAGGTCGTGGAGTTCTGTTGCGCACTCCCCGAAATTATGGAAATCTTAAGTAAGCTGTGGTCTCAGATCTTACAATTTATCAAAACGAGCCGTGCAGCAATCCAGGTAAATTCCTAAGCATTTAATTTTGCTTAAACCTCAATATTGTCCCAACAATATTGTCACCTAGCAACACCTCAAAAATTAATTGAAAGGATTCAAAGGGTAGAGACCTTTTCCGATATAATCAATGAAACAATATTTGGTGTCCTATCAATGAATATACCAACGACACCCTTTCAAATTAAAATTATTTATATTTGATACAGATGATTGGTGTTTTTTCCAATTCGAATTGAAAAATATAAATCAATTAAATTTTTTTTTATATTTTTTTTATGTAGTGAATATATAAAACTATAGTAGCGCCACGTTGGTAAGTTCCTATCTTGTGGGAATACTGACACAAAAAGTGGACTACGAGTATGTTGTACTTGTACTTGTACACGGGCTATTATCCGCGATTAGACCCTTTTTTAATTGGGTCCTTTTTGCGTGAAGATGGAGTAGGCTTGCCCAGCACCTACTACCCTCTCAGCTTAGTCGACCATGTCCAGAGGAGAGAACTCGTCAATACTTCTGGAGCCAACTAAGCCGCGGGTTTCATCACGATGTTTTCCTTCACCGTAAGAGCAATGTCAATTAGCGCACATACATTTTTCTTAAGAAAAATACATTGGTGCACGGCCGGCCTGGATTCGAACCCACGACCTTCTGAATGAAAGTTGAGGTATCTACCACTAAGCCAACACCGCTCTCTACGAGTATGTTACTATACCCAAGTTTCATTTTCGTACAAAGTGTCAATCATTAAAATCGCTCTAGTACCTACTTTTAGAGCTAAAATATCATAAATTTTTAAATAGATATAAGGCTCACGACAAACAAACACAAGGAGAAAAAACAGTTACTAAAACAAATCAAACCCGTATTTAAAACACAATAATTGTCCAAGGAGCCGCGTGTAAAAATAGGTAATAGTAGGTACCTACCTGTGGATAGATTTATTTATTTTATTTACGTAGTTTTGTCTCACTGCAGGGCTAAACACCTCCTTCGTTCTTGCCATACCCTTCTGTATATTTCCTACAACCTAGGGTGTCGTAAGAGGCATCTAATCACTACATATAGTATAAAACAAAGTCGCTTTCTCTGTCCTTATTTCCCTTTGTACGCTTAGATCTTTAAAACTACGCAACGGTTTTTGATGCGGTTTTTTTTAATAGATAGAGTGATTCAAGAGGAAGGTTTATATGTATAATACATGCATAATATAGCCGTGCGAAGCCGGGGCGGGTCGCTAGTGGTAAATAATGCTCATACCACCACACTGAGCATAATCCACCAACCCGCATTGAACAAACGTGCTGGATTATCTCAAACCCCTTCCTTCTACGACGTACAATAAACAGATAAGGAAACCTAAACTTTTCAGAACAAAATCAATATTTTGGCAACTTTGCAATTCGAGCAGCATACTGCCTCTAATATGTAAATTCTATCTTGATCGAATATTCAATGCTGAAGAATTTTACCGGAGGGGCGCATCAAAAACTAAACTAGATATGCCTGCATACCTAAGTATCTACTAGGGACTAAAGAACCGGTGATGACTGGAAAAAGTAACGAATCGTAAATCGAAGGCGCAACCCTCGCAGGCGGGTGTCCGCCCACGCGGCCCAGAAAGCTCTAAAATAAGTGAAAGATTTTGTCAAAAACATTGTTTTTTCTTTCAAATGACACTCAAATTGAATCAAGTAGCAATCGGTCCTAATAACGAATAAAATATTTCTCTTTCCGTTTTCCTTCACACAATTATATTCTTCGATTTAGTGAGGCGTGATTGATTCAACAATGAACAATTCATCATTTTTATTTTACCTTAAATTTATTTATTTTTCACTAAATTAATTTATGCTTACAATTGATTGATTTTTAAGTAGGTACTTATTTCATATTAGTTATTCCTATTTGTTTTTTTTTTTTTTAGACCCAAATTATAATATAAAACATTAATACAAAATATGAATATTAAAAAAAAAGAAGAAAACTAGCAGATACCTCAATAATCCTAAACTAAATATAACTAAACAAAACTAATCATTTTTATTTAATTTCGAAATTGTGAACGCCACCCATATTTCTAAAGACAAGTTTAGACATTCAAGGGTTAGGACTATAATTCAATAATATATTTTTAGACTATAGTTTTCGGTAAAACGAATGCTCAAACTAATACGGCTAATCGAAATTTTGGTACAATCCACGGTCATAAGTTTCTGCCCACCGTAACGTTTACAATCCTGTGCAGCACTATTTGAACATTAACTGTGGATCGAACCCACGTCGGTTGGTGTAGCGGGTGGCGGGATTTACCTCTCGGCCAACTAAAGACATAGCTAACATGTTGAAAATAATAATCACACTGAGTACTTTTAATTCAAGTATTTAAGTTTGTGTGCAACGTCTATTAGAAGAAGGTTGTAACTCCAATACTTGTTGATAGTATTATTGAAGCAAACTGATCATTTACTTATGACCCATATTGTACATCAATAATTTGGAATATCGGCAATTCGGACGCTCGAGCTATAACTTAGGAAAATTTGCCATGACATTCGTAACCAAGTAGGAAATCCTTTTAGTTTAAAATCAAGGTTTCGCGCAATGCCGAGTAATTTATTTTAAATCCGTTTCTATTCGCAGAGCGAAGCACGGTAGGATTACCAACCTAGCAATATTCGAGTCAACTCAATACTAGAAACAATTTGACAAAGGAACGTGGATTTAGTTTTTGTTTTTAGGTTTCTGAATCCCATTGAAACCCGCGCAGTTATTGCATATCGTTTTCATAAAAATAGTAATAAAATCTGCGAAACGTTCGATGTACAAATTGCTTTCGACGAATCGGCAGCTTTTAGGTATTGTTTTTGTACAAAAGTAATAGGAAAATACACTTTAATAATTGGTGAACATTATTAAACATTTTTAAACAAAAGAGATAGCAATAAAATCAAGGGCGGATCCAGCTTTGGCGCCAGGAGGGGGTCACATAGTCGTGGTCAAGTCAAGAACTTATAATTTAATTTTGATAGCAATAGATACAAGTAAAAAGTAGGTATTTTATTAATGTACGTACGTACTGTACTTAAAAATATTTATTCTTTATTGTACATTTGAAAAACTTAACACATTATAATAACTTGTACATACAGGGTGTCCGGTAATGAATGGCCAAGCGGCACCTACGGATAGAGGACACTGTGCCGGATCAGAAAAACGAAAGTTATGTTCTATGAAAGTCTCTCGGTTTCCGAGATATCCGCCATTTTTAAAATTTTACTCCGGTGTCTATATTTTGTGATGCCAAAACTGCAAATGAAGGAATTATCCCAATCTGTTTTTGGATAGTATTTCAGGATAAATGTGCTATCAAATGCAAACAATATTTTTTATGACACATCGAAAGTTTTTTAAACTATGTTAAACTAAGTTGAACTTAAACTTCATGATTTTTTAATTTTTTAACCTGAACTTTAAGCTTTCCCGGTGTAAAAAAAATGTGTGGTCACCCTGGTGCCAAATTAAAAAAAAAGTTGCCTATTTCATTGAGATTCTAAAATGGTATATTGTTGTATTGCCAGCATTTAATACCTAATGGTTCCAAATTAAAAATAATTTTTAATATGGAACCAGGGTGACTATACTTTGTTTTACACAGGGAAAAGTTAAAATTCAGGTTAAAAAATTAAAAAATCATGAAGTTAGAGTTAAATCTTAGTTTAAAACAAAACTTTCAATGTGTCATAAAAATTATTGTTTGCGTTCGATAGCACATTTATCCTGGAATATTATCCAAAAAAGAGATTTGAATAATTCCTTCATTTGCAGCTTTGGCATCAAAAAACATAGAAAAAGAAGTGATTTTTTTTTAAATGGCGGATATCTCGGAAACCGGAAGACTTTCATGGAACATAACTTTCATTTTTCTGAACCGGCACAGTGTCCTCTATTCGTAGGTGCCCGCTTTGCATTCATTACCTGACATCCTGTATATTGCCATCTCGTTGAAGTTAAGTCGCTCCGATTCCGATAGAGGTTAGGTCTAGCTAGACGTTATATGGCGCGGTAAAATTCAAATTTTCGATGCGTTCGTTCTCAAACGTCGGCCATCATACAAAGGTATTATATTAAATTAATTAAATATTGAAGGTATGTAGTTACATAAAATCTGTATGGTGACAAAATATAAAATATATAAAATCATTATGTTCAATTAGTGGTCCACCTAAGTCCTGGAACCAGCT
This sequence comes from Idaea aversata, assembly GCA_907269075.1. Taxonomy (NCBI): domain Eukaryota; kingdom Metazoa; phylum Arthropoda; class Insecta; order Lepidoptera; family Geometridae; genus Idaea; species Idaea aversata. Next base: position 12,299,636 of record OU026091.1, read on the forward strand.
CAGGGGGGGGTCATGACCCCCATGATCCCCCTGGATCCGCCCTTGAATAAAATGCTGAGAAAAGAAGAGAGCGGTTTTGACAAAAACTCATATTTTTTATTTAGATTTGAATTTTGGAAAAGTCATCCCTGGCCATGAAAATAATAATTACTTACCCCATATTTTTGGATCATGTTGCTGGTGGAGGTCAATTCTTGGATACAAACTTTTTTTTTACACGAAATACATATTTTTTGTACTTTAAATACTTAATGGAGTAAACTAGAAACTTAACCGGACTTTTCGACCTTTTGGGCTTTGAGGCTTGATTGCTAAAGTTTAAAAAAAAATTATTATTTAATAACAGTTTAAATAATTATTTCTTGTGCAAGCGAACCTTAGCCTGCCAAATAACCAAGGCGTATTTAGCAGTTCATTTAAATAATGGATAACAACTGATCTGAATGATGGTAAAGTAAGATATAAGTAAACAAAACAATAAGTTGTTGTCCAAGGAAATGCAATCTAATCCAAGTAGTAAACCTATACTATATCTGACTTTGATAAATGTTAGCTTAAGAACGGTTGTCCATCGCTCCTTGTTGTCAGTTGTAATTGTAATAGAAAGAACCGGACAAGTGGGAGTCGGACTCGCGTACGAAGGGTTCCGTACCATATTGTATGGGAGCCCTATACAGGGTTATTGGAAATTATACTAGCAAGCCGTTGAGGGCTACTTCTGTGCAAACAAACCACTTTTGTTCTACGACTTTTGGAAATTCGAAAAAAAAAAGAAAATTTTGAGGTTATATAAATTCGAAAAACAGCTGATTTTTCAAAACCAAAGTCATTCAGACCAAGAACAGTAGATGAAACTTTAAAAATAAGTAAAATTTGAAGGTTACTGACCTCTACGTGTAAGGAACAGCTGATTTTCAGGTAAACGTAACCTCAAAATTTTCGAAAAAATGTTCGAATTTCCAAAAGTCGTAGAACAAAAGTTGTTTTTTAAGGTGCACAGAAGTAGCCCTCAACGGCTTGATAGTATAATTTCCAATAACCTTGTATATATTTTGTTTTTTTTTAGTATTTGTTTTTATAGCGGCAACTGAAATACATATTTTGTAAAAATTTCAACTGTCTAGCTATCACGGTTCATGAGATACAGCCTGGTGACAGACAGACGAACTGACAGAGAGTGAAGTCCTAGTAAAAGGGTATGGAACCCTAATAACTACCTTTCTATTACTCTCAGCCAGAGCTTGTTTTCGCAATTACTGCTTATTTTCCTAAGATTTTTAATCTTTTTGCCGGCTTTACTTCCTCATAAGTAATCCAAAAATTGGGGTTTAATCCACTTTTAATTTAAACGCCCTCAAGATAACTTCGTTTCGGGAACCTTAATCCACTTAATTTGAATTTTAGTAATAACTGAAACGTAAAAGTTAGTTGGAATTAAGAAGTAATAACTAAGATCAACATGAAATATTACAGTTGAAGATCTTTTGAAGAGTATAAGTTTGTTAACAGTTCTTAATTTGTGGAGTTTAGTTAATAATTTATAAAATGTACCTACCGGAATTTTATAATTATTAGGCAAGTTTTTATTTTCAATTTACAAAAGAGTGTAAATATTTAATGGAATTACACTACTTCCCACAGGCTAGTGGCAGGTTTAAACGAAACATGAACATTAAAAATGAAACTATATTATACATACATGTCCTAAAAATTAATTCTCTGTGGTATTCATGCCACCTCATACTTCTTTCATTGGTGATGTTATAGAGGTATTGTAGCTACGTTCAACACCTCAAGTGTTTTTTTTTTCGGATTTTGGATTAGATACTTTGATTATACGAATTTCATCTCTCAAGTCGGAGAAAAATTTGTTACACGGCCGATTTTCAAAATTATAATTATTCCATCATCCTGCGTCTTTAGCACCTCTCCGATCAAAATCAATGCATATTCGAACAACCTACGGCCAGTCGGCCATATCGCATTTACGTAGGTAAGTATTTATTTACTAAATCATTAATTACAATAAATTAAAAATATCAAAAATTAATAAATATAAAATGAAATGAAAAAATTCAATCAAAAATTAATAAAAAATATAAAATAAAATTAAGGTCAAGCAAGTCAAGTCGCGCAATAATATCTAAAAAGTATAATAAGTATACTTCAGACATTATCAATGTCAAAAAAATGGTTGTCTTGCTATGGTTACCTCGTCAATAACGTGACGCACGACAGGAACGTGAGCGATGACGTTACACTTTTTTGTGATTGCAGGTGTTCATCGATTTATAAGACTTTATCGCGTCAAAAACAATTTACGAATTTATAGCCATTAAAATTATCGTAAGTAAATGCTCCGTTAAAACCGCTTTCTGTCAACACGGTTGTCATAAAATGAAGAATCTAAAATCTCTCTATGTTAACTTCAGCATCTACGTTTTATGTAGATTCTAAGAGACATGCAGTAAAAGCAGGATTCAATATGGCACAGTTTACGACCTATGAAACCAAACAACCACTCGTTCCGATTCCTAACTAAATACATGTAGGTCACGTTTTATTCTGTTTACAAACAGCACTTCGCGAAGTTAAATTAGTGTGTCTATTTGAAGAAATTACGTACCAACATAAAGTTTTTAGATTTTAATCAGAAGTTGTTCTTAAAACATTTACAATAATAATAGTAAAACATAGCTAAAAATACTAATATAGTGTGACTTGCAGCCTTCTTGCAGCCCGATCGCTGTAATTTGTGACGCATTAGTCGAGTGCACGTCTAGTTGACGCATACGTCACGCGGACGCAAACAATAATCGGTATTGCCGTAAAATTAAGCTACGCGTAACAGTTGCTTTAACTGCACGTCTACTTCACCTACGCGCATCCTAGGAAATTTTTGACTAATCTTCCTAGGCGACAATTAATTTGACATTTATGTCACGTTAAAATTTAGCGCAATACGACGAGCGCGTTTAGATTTGCGTGACGTGTGCGTCTCAAGAAATTACAGCAATACGAAATCTATAGTTATGACGCAAACGCAGTCAAGGCGCGCTGCATAAGAATACGGCGATCGGACCACTGCTTTCTCTATAATTATGTGGAAACAGACATACATATACGTATGGGTCTAAAACATAACCCTCCCTTTTGGTTTCGCCGTAGTCAGGTAAAAAGAAGTCCTCACTTTAATATCGTATTCCGAAAATATAAAGACGGAGAGGAAGTGATTCCAGTGAAATTTGGTTTTAAAAGCATTTTGCAATAGAAAGTAATCAGTGCAACTCGAGTGAAAAATTGTTTAAAAGTAGGTGTTGGACTCAAAAACAAAATCACTTCATATTTGAACATGGATTTGTAAAACTGATATTTTCGCTGAAAGTTCCGTTGAGCTCGCACACAGAATCTGCGATATCAGCACACCTGGCTCAAACGTGGATAAAGGGACTGTAACATAATAATATGAGTATAAAGACTGGCATAGCAGTCATCTCAATGTTTCGTTTTTATCGTTTCGCGCAACGAGCTTTCAATCCTTTGGTGATGTATAGAGGATATTAATACGAACAACTAATGCTAGTTAACAAATCTCGGAAAGTATCAGGTTTTCCTGTTATGTGGCAAAAAAATAAGCCTCTTAAAAAAATATTACCTCAAATAACAAACAAACCTAAAAAGATTAAGAATTTTTATGAAATAGAAATTGTGCGGTAAGGCTTATTATGATACTTCGTCGTACCTTAATGATAAGGACCCATGGACATAACTTTAATTGCTCCATTTCAAATAAATCTTCAAAAATATTTATTCTTTTATTTATTTCTTGACCTTTGTGAACATGATCACAAAAAAGAAAAAAACCCCATGAGTTTCTTGTGCCTTCTTCTCATTGGTTGGTGCGTTCCGAAGGCACACATCCTTACTTAATTTTTAAGACGCTTCTTAGTGATGTAATGCACAACATGACTCCTATTAAATAAAAAATTTAGAGTTTTGAGTTTTGTTACATAGCAATTTATTTTCTCTATATCCTCTAAACATTGTCATAGGTCTAAAAAGTGGGCCCTAAAATAAAAAAATGATTCAGGTAACTGCTGTGCCAGTCTCCGTACTTATATCTTACTACCCCTTTTGTTTAATTTAAAGTTAAGCTTGTAGTTAAATCGAAACTGCCAGCACGTTGATTGTCGACATTATCGAAACTGCCAGCACGTTGATTGTCGACATTATTGCATATGCTTTCATATTTTTAACCGGATAATATTGTCCCGATTTATTATTGACTAGCAGCGCTCCGCGGTTTTATCCACGTAAGTCCCGATCCCGCGGGAATCACAGACTACTATAGATGCTAACGCATCAGACGTATCACTCTCCTACTACGAAAATGAACCGCACAAATTAAAAAAAACACCCTCACTTATAGAAAGTGACAGATATTTTTTTTTTATTTGGGAATTTGTTGTGGCTTAGGTCGGTTGATACATACAGCCATTTTATACTACGCTTTCTTTGCAAAAATGGTTTTATTTTTTTAATTTAATTAAAATAAATGAAAACAATGTCTTACTCAAAACAAGTTTATTTATAAATAATAATGAATCAAATTCTTACAAAGAACTCAAGTGTATACATTTTATTTTAGTTTATACATTTAATTTGATTGATATTTTTTCTTACTAACCAACCAGCTGTGTATGCCCACGAATGTACCTATTCTTAGTCCTTCTTTAGCTGTGCTTGATGTGCTTTCATTAAGAATAGAAGACTCAGGTGGACAATCTGCAATTTGTGGTGGAAATCAAAAGTTGTTTCCCTGAGTCTTCTTCACAATTGTAACTATCGGAGTGGAATTAATTAGTCTTGTGATTAATAATGATTTAAGGGTACCTTTAAAAGTATGGCAATCAGAATTAGTATTTCGAAAATTATAAGCCCTCATCTGACCAAAGAAATTTTCTATAAGGTCAGAGTTTAGGTAACATGGTCGCAGCACTTTTATACCTTTTGCCATTAAACATTTCCAAATCCTCTCTATACTTTTTATAGTCGTCACAATTTTTTTTAACGAAGGCACAGACGTTTCTTTGCTTGTCTTCATGTCCACATATTTTATATTTGCTAATTTTATAACTGCTTCCTTCCAAAACTCATGATGCGACGAAGTCTCGGTTACGGCGTGTCGTAACGGTTTCCCTTTGGATTTTTTACTGTAACCCACTCCGTTGACCGAATCAAATAGATCGTCGAAGAATGATACCACTTCGCCGGTGTTTTTTAATGTTGAACTGACTTCCCTTCCATCAGCATAGCGAGCTGTAATAAAAAAAACTTAATGTAAACTAAACGCCTAATGCTTGTTTATATATTACTACTAGCTGTCCCGGCAAACGTTGTTTGGCCATTTACAAAAATATTAATTAAAAGTAAAAGTAAGTAAAATTAAAGGAAAAAAATAGATTATTTACCAGATTCCACTGCATCCCGACCTCGTTTTTTGCTCAGAAGTGCCAGCGTTTAGCTTCAGCGAAATAGGTGTGCTACCAGCTATTTCTGCAAAAAACATAATAATAACAATCAATAAAATAATCAATAATAATACATCAATTAGGTAGGTAAATCTGACTATACTAACCAGATTCCACTGCATCTCGACCTTGTTTATCCTCAGAAGTGCCAGCATTGCTATCCTCTACTATCCTTATCAATTTTCATACGTTTTTCCACAATAGCTGGTTTGCAGTATAAATTATGCACATGCTTTCTCTTTAAGCAGTAATCATGGTCATCATATTCAGTGGCTGAAAAACATTCAATATTAGCTAGGTCTAATTATTAATCTTAAATTAATCTTATCATACAACGGTTGAATAAAACATAAAATAACTCCTGATTTTGTAGAACAGAATAATACCATCCTATGCCATGACTATTCATATTCATGTCAGTGCATGATTTTTTTAAATTTCATTAGGTAATCAATAATTGATCGATTACTAGATTAAAACTTCAAATATTTAACTCGGTGTTCATCGATGAATTATATTGGATACACTTTCCTTTAGGCCTTTTGCTGTATTTTATTTGTTTAGGTACCTATCACTAAAGACTTTTGATGTAGGTAGGTACTTACTGTGTAGGTACATAAAAGTTTCTTGTAGGTTAAGGGTTAAAATTGATTGGTTTTGTACATTGGTGAACAGAACACTGAGGGGTACCTAGCTATTCTAGCAAGTATAGTAGGTACATACCTGTGTCAGTAAAACTGATAGGACATTCAGGAACTACAGTCATCGTCTCGACTCATCTCGTTCTCCGTGAACAATGTTGGTTATGCTCCTTGCCGCAGACGCATTCTTTGCCGATTCATACAAAGAAATCTATTTTTAAAATCCTTCCTACACACAAAGCGCTTTCGAAGTTCTTGATAACTCAAGCTTCGAAGATTATCACAGCTTATTACAAGCCTATATAGGAGTCCTATCTCAGTTTTTGAGAACACGAACATACTGACGTCCTTTCGCCTACTCACACAGCACGAATTAAACATTTTGCAAAGAGCAAAACGATATTGCAATCTTATTAATTGAGAGGATAATTTACGGAAATAAATCAAAGCAAAACTTATTTATAACAACTTTGAATTGAGAACAATAAGACAAATAAATATGGCGGCAAGAAAATAGAGATATGCCATAGAGATTATAGACGAGTCACGTGGTCCGATAAATGTCAAAATCTATAAGTGAGCCATAGACTATACGGTTGAAATTTTTCCCAAGGAGATTTACGGCCATGGCGGGAATAACGGGATAAAAAGTAGCCTATGTTACTCCCAATTAATCAATGTATCTTCATCTCCACTACTTTTAGGTCATTGGGCGTTTCGCACCGCGAGCGGTTCGGACCGCAGCAGTATGAATCGCCCAAGAGCTCGTTTTGAATGGGTTCATTCGAACCGCGTGCTTGAAGTGGTACGGTATCTTTTGGAATGGGTCGATTCGGACCACGGAGCGAAACGACGCATACAAAAAAATTAAGGATTCTTATTTTAATTTGTACACATAAGTAGGAAAGTGGTTTGTGGTTTTTGATGTCTTTTACCCTCACTTTTATTCTTTATTGTATGTCCTATGTCATAATTGTGTTTTTACCCATGCCCTGCTTAGCTAATCTGTTGTTTTTCTAGTCGTTATTTTTATCTATCACATTTGAAATAGCTCTCCCCGCCACCTTGCGTTTCACCCATAACATGGCTATACAAATCAGTACAGCTGAAGAAGGATCAATTTATGATCTGGAGCATTTTTTATTTCTGGGAATTCTATTTTAGTACCCAATATTTTTATCAAATTTTATGCATGGTGCAAACAGTACAGCTAGGTAGGCAGCCGTTAGTAGGTTATCGCGTTGGTATGCAATGGATAAAATGTCCAACTAGGCCATTTTTTTCCATCTAATTTGCATTTGCGTGTTTCTATGTGGATTTAACAGTTTAAATTCTGCTCGTTCTAAAAATAGTGTTTGCAATGGCTGTTTTTTATACACTTTTTAAAATTGCTAACAGAGAGCGTTGCTTGAGCGATATATATCAAAGGAACTTGAAATGTCATAATTAAAACGAAAAATTAATTAAGGTTTGGTGGAAACGACCTAACAACATGCCATGCTGCGCTTTTATTTACAAAAAACTTAATTTGTAATCCGAATTAAATTATGTAATTTTAAAATATTATTCAATTTAGTTCCGTGAAAGTACACAAGTTAAGTAGTTGGGTAAAATTGTCACCAATTTACGATAGCCCCTGATTTGACTATACTACGTCTTTGATTGTTTTAAAGCTAACAAACCTGATTTCTGAAAATTGTGCCATTATTTGTTGCAAAAGAAAGAAAGAAATATACTTATAATACTTTACCCCTATTGTCCCTGGCCCTGATTTGACCGACAATACGACGACTTTGATTGTTATGAAACATTATAAGCCTGATTTCTAAAAATCAGGCCATTATTTCTTGCAAAATATGACACTGGATTAATAACTTTCAGAAAAAATAAAACTCAAAACCTAAAATTTCTAGATGATTAAATTACCTCAAGTTAAAATATTAAAGTCTAAAGTTAAACACAAGTATTTGACAAGAGGATACACATCTCTAGTCACTTCCATTGTGTACGTAAAGCCGTACAAATACAGACAGACATTCCCATATATTTACATAGCAATTAACATGTGCGTGTTAAGTTGAAAATTATTTCAACTTAACGCGTATTAACGCGTGCCTAAGCTTAGATTACATAAATAGTAACAGTATTTATTGTATTAAGTATTTAAGTTATTTCAAGTAATATTAAAAATAAAATAATCTGCACTATAATATTTTTACGAGAAAATATTTGTTTGTGTATAACGAAATAGCAGCGCTCCTCAGTTTCACCGGCGTAACTCCCGATCCCGTGGGAATATCGGGAAAAAGTAGCCTATGTTACTGTCAATGAATTAATGTACCTTCATACTAAGTTTCATCAAAATCGGTCCAGTATTTTCGGAGCCTATTCAATGCAAACAAATATGTCCTCTTTATAATATTAGTATAGATAGGCTTTGAAGCCGAATAGACTCTGAGTCTGCATGAGCTCACACGGAGATCAGGGTCCGTCAGGGTAAGAACTTAGTAATAGGGTCCGTTTTTACCCTTTGGGTATGGAACCCTAAAAATGGAATACTCTTGACCAGAAATATCCTGGAATAAGCTCTAATCGGAACCATATGGCTTCAGAATGTTTTTCGGACTGCCTCGTTACTGCAGCGATGATTTCAGTGCAATAATGCGTAAGCGCTGTGCATCTTTAATGCGGAGAGTGCGCGACAGTCGGAACAGCATTCTGCAGACGGTCGTCGATAGTTGGGACAACCCTTTATTACGTCGTTGGGTGCATTTGCCCATTACATAACCCACGATGCCTACGTATCCGACCTATAACCTAATTATAAACTCATACCACCTAAATATATTATTAAGTACTAACCCTATCATTTAAGTTTTACTTACAAAATTATGGATTACGTCTGAAATAAATAAATAATTAATATATTTCGAAAAAAAAAAGCGAACTTAAGTGTAGCCAAATTATTATAATAACGTCAGAAACCAGCTGGTCATTTATACCCGTCCTCAGAGGATTTGGACATTCAATTGATGGTTTAGGGTTGTCAGTATAAACAGTGATAGGTATTTTTATTGTTTTTGCCCTTTTTACCACGATCTGAGTTAAGTGTTTTTGGTGATACGAGGACCGGATTATAACATAAATGTCCTTTGCGAACATCCGGCCCGCAATTTTTTTTAAGTTTTCCGCAGAGAAAATACCCATTTAGAAATCAAAATGTCAAGATAAAAATCTGATTTTCGCGAACAAGTAACTTTACTAGATTTGTGATTAGTAAAAAAAATATTTTGTACATAATATGTCTTAAATACTTAGGTACCTACACTGAAAATACCTTTCTTATCTATATTAATATCTACTTACTATACCTAATGTAATATGTATACAGGGTGAATTTTTTATGTGGGCTTTCAGGGCTATACCTATCCTAAATGAGAGATAGCGAAAAATGCTGAAAGGAGTTGCGTGCCCGATTTTGACAAAAACTAAAACTGCATCATTAGATTTTTGAAAAAGTCATTACCGTTGATTTTGCAAAAAAATAATCATCCTATGTTTTTATACCAATCGATAGTGTTGCTGATAGAGATCAATTCCTGGAAACAAACATAGTATGGCAAAATATAAATATAAAATAAAAAAAAATATGTGTACTAATAATTATTATGAATAGGAATGATTTTTTTGTTTTTATGTTTGCAACAAATAGGCTCCGAAACTACTGGATCGACTTTGATGAAATTTGGTATGAGGATTCATTTAATTGGGAGTATTATTGGCAACTTTTTATTTCGATATTCCCACAGGAACGCGGGTGAACGGGCGCAGTTAGTTCTTTAATAAAGCAAAGATGTATAAATAACGACTTTTGGCGTAACACGATCGCATTTTCCTCTCTTAAGAATAAAATATGTAAAATTCCCGTCTTATTGGGTGAGTAGAGTGGTTTTATTTGTCACTCGTGTTAACCGGATAGGATGTAAGGTTCAAATTTATTCCTTCAACTGACACTTTTACATAGACGTTTTCCCTGAAGTCTCTTTTACAAAGGTGTGTTTGTTACCTACGTAGAATTAGATTTACTTACCTACTTATTTATGGTAGAAACACAAAAACTTTCCATAAAGAAAAAGTAAGTAAAATTCTTAATTTTCTTTTCTTAAAACATATACAAAACATAATCAACGCAACGCGTTTTCATCCGCGTAACTCCCGAACCCGTGGGAATATCGGGATTCTTCCAATAAATCAATGTATATTCATACCAAGTTTCATAAAAACTGTTACTTTTACTGTTCTAAAAAAACCGGCCAAGTGCGAGTCGCACTCACGCACGAAGAGTTCCGTAATTGTCATGATGTATGGGAACCCTACTTAAATTGTTCCTGTTGTTTACTCACGGTCTAGTATGACTGAATGTTGAAATGTACATATTCCAGAAAGAACAATTCTTAAAACGTACTGTTCCCATAATGTCTGAAATCCAAAAAGACTTATTTGTGTAATGACTGAAAATAACAAGTGACTATCAAGGAACAATCACACAAAAGCTTTTGAACAAAACAGGCATAGTAACTTAAAATGCCGTGGTGCATTTCGAGACCTATGCCAATTGATTTTTAGTATTTTGTTGTTATAGCGGCAACCAAAATACATAATCTGGGAAAATTTCAACTCTCTAGCTATCATGGTTCATGAGATAGGTACAGCCTGGTGACAGATAGACGGACGAACGGACATAAAGTCTTATTAATATGGTCCCGTTTTTAGCCTTTAAGTACGGAACCCTAGAAAGGAAAACAGTAGGTTTTACTGTTTCCCTTTCCCTAAAAGTGATGTCAAAATAATCTTGAAGATCATGTTTAATGTAAACATAAAACGAACCGTTGATTTTTACATCGTCCTAAAATCCAAACGACTAATCTGATTACCATAATGAGTAAATTTTGTTAATGACTTCTTTATTTCATATTCATATTTTCATTAGGTAGGTAGTTATTGCTAAGCAAATTTATTAAACTAGCAACGCCCCACAGTATCACCCGCGATGTCACCAAGTCGACCCGTATTTAGTACCTAGAGAAAAATCGAGTAATTTTATCGTTTCTCTAAACTCGTTATTTCCGCGTAGCGAACTTTCCATATGCATTGCTCCCCACTCTAGTTTCGGCCCGGCCATCTTTTTAGCGTTCCGTACTCAAAAGGTAAAAACGGAAACCCTTTTACTACTGTCCGTTTGTCTATCTGTCACCACACTGTGCTAGCTCATGAACCGTAATAGCTAGAGAGTTGAAATTTGTACAAATTATGCACCTTCTGTTGCCGCTATTACAACAAAAACATACTAAAACGGTAATAGATATTTAAGTCCCATACAACAGGTACGGAACCATTCATGCGCGAGTCAGACTCGCACTTGGCCTGTTTTATTTATCATTCGCTTGCTTGTCAAACTTGCCTACTACATAGTCATTTTTTGCAATATTTTAATGTCAACCCATAATTGTTCCTATAGCCTATAGTACCTCATTTTTTCAGCTGCCATTTTTCACGATATCATTCTTTTTTACGTGACATTGTTGCTCTACATTTTTTCATGCAACCCTTCCGCTTTTTGCCAATCGCACTTCCTACGAAATCAAAATTTGAACCACGCAGATGTTGCGTAACATCTGCGTGGTTCCAATTATGATTTCGTTATGTGGGTAGACAGTATAGTGGACCCATTGGGAAGCTAGTTATGAAAATGTTTTTTTTTAAAATAATGTGGAGTCGTTGAACTCTGGGAATAAGCCTAGAGTCCTACGAACAGTACGGACACTACGGGCGTGAAGTAGTGGCGTGTAAATGTGTAATAATAAATGTTGGGAGTGGGGATTCTCCTCAGCCTGCCTAGCATGAAGACCAAAACACGATACGATAAAGCCATATAACTACATCAACTCTCAAAATATGATAAATAAAGCCAACATGTTGAATTTTTATCATAATTTTTATCGCAATTTATAATAAAAATTCAATATGGCGGCTTTATCTATCATATTTTGAGAATTGATGTAGTTATATCGCTTTATTGTATCGTGTTTTGGTCTTCATGCTAGGCAAGCTGACCCTGTCGGTTGGGGGCCCGTGGCATTTTGCCGACTTGTCACCCAGCCTGTGTTACGCCACTGGCGTGAAGAGAAGATATGAGAGTTAGTTAAATTGTCAAACGCCCCTAGTAATTTATCATACTAGATACATAAATTCTAGAATATTAGGACCGAGGTCACAAATCTGTACAGAGACTGTGTATCATCACTCAACAGTTAAATTGGAAAATGCTTTATCGGACCATATTTCATACCACTATTCCATGCCACTAATATTATAAACCAGCTGTGCCTTGCGGTTTGTAATTTTCTTTTATACAAATCTTGTCCTGACAATAAATTCAAAAAAGAAATACATACACGTTAAGCGAACGCTCAGCCAAACTACATGGTAGGCGGAGTGGGGGGCGTTAGGTTTTATTTTCGTTAGGGAATTTCTTAATTCGATCGCCGCGGTAAAAGCCCGTAAAAAAACTATTTGGTGCAGATTGTGTGTAGATATAAGTTAGCTATACAAAACCGATTTTAATAAAAGTATGGTTTACAGATGCCCTATCTGTTTGTTTGGGAATTTTTCAAAATGCGACAACACCTACACCATGCATAAGGGCTCTGTTGCTGGTGTTACCCATCTTGTGTGACAGACAGCAGTGGAAAACACTTTTCAGTAAATTAGGGTAGATAAATTATACCGAACTTTTAATTGTTCATGTAAAGAATGAGTTGTACAATGGGGAGCTTTATCGCTGAAAGTAATTTCTTCTAGGCAACATATCTGATTCAGCTTTATTGGTTGGTAAAATCTTGGGGTTACCTACCCCGGTTTTTGTCACGCACTGTATACAAATAAATTTCGCTAGAAAAACCTTTCTCATTTTTTAACAAATTGTACCTATAAAAAAGAAACGAAGACATTTTTCACGTTTGTATGTCCTTATAAACAACTCACGAGGTGTTATAAATCCATGATATGTATGACAATAAGTCCACTTTGAAAATGTCTTGCTCCATTAGAGGAAATTGGTGAAGGGAAATGGCGCCCTTTGTATTTACAGAGAATTAGGGCACAAGGTCGAATTGATAACAATTTGTGTTAATTTAATGTTGATTTTTCGTAATAATCTTAATAGGTATGCTTAAATTATTTTGCGATATTTGTTTAGGTAGGTACCTACAGAAGGCTCTATTTTTTTTCATACCATAAAAGCTGAATCAAATATTTTCCATCGAAAGGTAGCCTGTAAGAAATTGCTCTCAGCGCACTTTGCTGTGCCCAGTGCCCACTGTGCCCATTTGTGCACTTTGCTTTGTGTATATATCATGTTGTTACTTCCTGTGTTGTACAAATAAAGTTATCTATCTATCTGTTTTGTCGATGTAAGTCTTATAAGAAAAATAAAATAGCCTTTACCCAAATCACACAATTCATTTTACTTTTCAAATTATTTATAGGAAAACTGATATTATTATTATAAGTACAACAATACCTATAGTTTTTTTATAAATAAGTTTTTTACAATAATGCAATTATTAATGTCATTTTATGTTTTGAATAAGTACTTACTTATTCTTATCAAAAGTTAAAATTCATTATAAAACATGCATGCATGAAATCACATTAATGGTGAGCGCACACCTAGCCGCACCGCACGCGCCGCAGTCGCAGCAGCGAAGGAAATCCCCAAGGCCGATGCTGATGACGTCACCAACCGAACGAACGGAGACGGAGACAGCGGCGCGTGCGTGCGGTGCGGCTAGGTGTGCGCTCACCATAAAACGTCTTAAAAACTAATAGTCTATGATCCTTCGACCTTCATTGAGCTGTTTAATGAATGAAAAGTATTCGTTCTCAAAGGGATCCCGTACTATAAGTTAGGATGTTTGCCTTCGAAGAAGAAGAAGCACAGAATAGATAATAGTCCTCTACTACGTACAGGTAGGTACCATAAAAAGTAGGTTAAGTAGGGACTTCGATCTACACCCAATCTAAATAATTAAATCAAGTAACGCTCTCTACAAATTAACTTCACAAAATTTACGAGCAACATCTTATTGGATAGGTAAGCTATATATACCTACCTGAAAGTAGGTAAGCATTGTCCTACTGAAAACGGAAGCTCGCGAATAATGTATTTAATTTTTTTTTTTTTTTGTATATTTTGCCATTTTGAGACGTTGCCCATAATAAAGCGAGATAGAAAATTATAGATATCATTTTTGTTTTTTTTTTCGTCCGTCTTTTTTTTTTCTTATTCGATCGTATTTTTCTTTATATTTCCCCTAAAGACTATTCGTTAAGTTCAAACAAATGTCCCCTGGGTAGCATAGGAGATCCGCGAGACCACAGATCTCTCTCTCTCTAATCGACCCCCTGACCTAGAGCACCCGATCAGAGTAAAAATCTCTCAACGGCACCCCTGTGGATCCGCCAGATCCGTAGAGAGCCAAACTTTTAGTTAAAAATTAAAGAAAAAAAAACATAGAAAATACCTATAGTTACTAAAAGTCAAAAAAGTCAAAAGTCAAAATTCTTAATTCATTTGAAATCATACACTTTGCATGGCATTTATCACTTTGAATCGTCTTAAATCATAAGTACTTACTTAATGACTACTTAATTAATTAATCTTGTATAGACATTTCTAAAGTTCTTCGAAACTGATAACTTTTAATTTATAAAGGTTAAAGTTGATAAAAGTAAAAGTAACAGCTTGTTGAAAGATATTGAAAGAACCCTTTATTGATGGTTTTTATGTCTCTAACTTTGTTTTGAGATTTAAGTACCTATCTTGTCCTCCATCCTATCCTACTAATATTATAAATGTGACAGTTTGTGTTACTTTGTGTGTATGTTTGTTACTTCTACACGCAAAAAAAACTGGCCCTATTGCGATATAACTCGGTATGTAGATGGCTGGAGACCTGGCATTATAAATGTAAAAGTTTGTGTGTATGTTTGTTTTTCCTCTATGCAAAAACTACTGAACTGATTGCGTTGAAACTTAGTAGGTATGAGATAGCTGGAGACGTAGATTAACACATAGGCTTATTTTTATCAAGTTTGTGTTTATGTATGTTTGTTGATCCTTCACGCAAAACCCCATTGCGATAAAACTCGACAAGTAGATGGCTGGAGACCTGGTATTATAAATGTAAAAGTTTGTGTGTATGTTTGTTATTCCTTTAAGCAAAAACTACTGAACTGATTGTGCTGAAACTTAGTATGTAGATAGCTGGAGACCTAGATTAACACATAGGCTTCTTTTTATCAAGTTTGTGTTTATGTATGTTTGTTACTCCTTCACACAAAACCCCATTGCGATAAAACTCGGTATGTAGATAGTTTGAAACCTGGGTTAACACTTAAGCTACTTTTTATCCCGATATTTAGACGAGATCGGGCCTTACGCGGGTGAAACCGCGGAGCGCAGCTAGTACTTTTTATATCTTTTCTGGAGCGATGTTTTTACCACATGAGTTAAGAATACTACTTTTACGACATACAATTTTAAATCATTTTTTTATTAGTTGTAAGTACTATATTTTTATAACTCCTTAGATAACTTGATATTCATTACGAGTAAGAATTAAATCTTACCTCTAATAGAGCACCTACTATTCCACCCACAGCCTACTCTATCTTCACACAAAAAGGACCCAATATAAAGAGGTCTAATTGAGGAAAAACAGCCTGTATCTAAGAACAATAAGTACCTACACGGAAATAGATAGATAGATATAAAACTTTATTTGTACAACACACCAAGGAACATAGAACACGATATACACAAAACAAAGTAATAGCTAGAAAGTACAAGTTGCACAAATGGGCGGCTATATCTCTGAACTAGCTGTGCCCCGCGGTTTACCCGCGTAAGTTCCGATTCCGTGGGAATATAAAAATAAAAAGTAGCCTAAAGCCTTCATCGATAAATGGACTATCCAACATAAAAATAATTTTTCAATTCGAACCAGTAGTTCCTGAGATTAGCGCGTTCAAACAAACAAACTCTTCAGCTTTATAATTTTAATAGATTTGGCCATTGCGATGTTTAAATCGTTTCGGAGAAATCCAGTTTGCATATTAAATGACCTCGAATAATGAAATTAAGCAATGAATATGAGATTTCCTTTATCAAACTACAGAAATATGAATGGAAGTAAATAAACAGTAGGTACTTGGTTGGACTGATGCCAGCTGCTGTTTTCTTACTCTTTGATATCGAATGTCCATTGATGTTGCGATCTCATTCATTTTATAATTGTTTTGCTAGGAAATTGTTTTTGGATTGTATTTCTTTGACCGAGAAACTTTACTTAAACTAAGAGTGACTTGAGGGGATATTTAATTCAATGTTTAGTAGAATTCAAACTCGCTTTTAGCTTAAATCTGTGAAAAAATATTAAATATTAATAAAATCGGGATTCTTTATTTTTGATACAAAGGTTTTAGTAATGCTGTATGTTTCAGCGAATCGACACTATACTAAAAAAAAAAACAAAAATAACTATATGTGGTAATAATTTTATTATTTAAGTAATACAGTAATCTTATACCTTTTTGGAATCCTTGCAATTAACCCTTTAATTTGATATGGAAAGTAATATTTAAAATAAATTGTGAAATTTACCATCCCCTATATTTAATTTTTTTGAGAGTGGCAGGGGTGAATGAGGGATTAAAGAATATTACAAACATAGAAGCGCGAAAAACATAACCCTTTCGTTGCAGTCGGGTAAAACAAATGGGTGTTTCACATTCATTCATGTAATACCTACGGATCTATAAAATACAGTCAGCAACAACATGGTCCGATTAAATAAATAAAATAAAAGAAAAGGTAAAAGAAAATACCCTTAACAAGAAATATGGAGGTGCAGCAGGATTGTATAAAATCCAAGGAGTTAAAGTAAATTCTCTCTACTCTCAACTAACATTAAGGACAGTCGATCGTCTTATTGAAGTCATCGATCACTATACCGCACGGTCCATTTCACGCAGCTTTCAAACTCTGTAGGTGTAGATTACTACAGCAGATTAGTTTTCTCATTTCTCATCTTGTATCTATGTTCGCTCTTAACGGTTTTTTTTTCTCGAAAAATCTTAGGTACTTGACTGAGTGGGGTAATTGGTAAAGCGCACCTGGACGCTATTCAGGGGGTGCTAGTTCGAGTCTCTTCTCAGTTGCAGTTTTTGAAGACGCATTTAAAAATATTTTCAGATAGCCCAGTGCAAGTCATGCACTATTTAAAAAATACTTTGTTTTTCACAATATAAATTTGCATTTGACTTCATCTCGTTTGATGGTAAGCGACGAAGTGGTCTAAGATGTAGCATGCTCGCCAAGAAGGAGAACGGCATGCTTGGAAAACATGATGGAACGGGTCTAGTCACTTGGCAAAGTGACTTTGTTCAGGGGCTGTTAGAAGCCACAGATAGGAATAAATCCTATGGACACGAGCAAACCTAAATCTCCTAAAAAGAATGATTACTGACCACTGACAAACGAAAAATTTACATGAAAGTTTATTATGTGATTATCGTTTCGGTTCAAGAATCAATGCAAGATAATTGAATCAGTTGCCTGTGTCTGTCTTTCCAGGCATGTAGGTACTATTTGGGTGTTTTTAACGAGTGAATATTTTCTAGGTAGGCGTGCTATATTTAGACCGCAGATTCACTTACTATCAGGCAGGTGTGATAGTATTAAACTTGTAAAACAAATCGCGTTTATTTGGTTTTGTTAAAACCTGTGACGTTTTGAAATATGGTTTCGACGCATAAAATATGACCAAAACCGTGAGGGTTAGCCTCCGAGCCGCAAAAGGCCAATACATACATTTTTAGCTCTCATGGTCCGTAACTTCAGATTTTAACAGTTAGTACAATAAAATAGGGTATACTACTCCACAACTTTTTAATGACCATATTCTCTTAGTACTAAATGACCCAGAGATTGATGCACGCAGTCATCAGTCCCTATTTAGGATTCAATTAAATCCTGTCTATTTATCATCAGGTCTAATTAATCAACATAGTAATGGAAGCTGGCAGTGTTCTTGGCATACAATATAGTCTCCTAGCTACAATCAAAGCTGAGTGATACGATACCGAAATATTTATTACCTACATTATGATAAAATTTCGCTAAAGTGCGTAGAGACTTTCACAATAGTCCTGAAAATCACCGCTGTGGCTTCTTGCTCTAGCATCATTTCTTACCTTGTTGCCTTTTCTTGTTTTTTATATATGTACCTACACTTGTACAGTCCTGAAAATCATATTTTATTTATTTCTTTCTAACTTGTTATATGGAGCACCAAACGAGTTCACTCGGATAGAATTACTACATTCGAGTAAATTAGCACTCCCCGATACAAACAGCAGACTCACGAAACGCCTTTTGAACTTAAACCGATCGCAAATGCGCTTGGTTACAATCGCTTTGACCGGTCACGGCGCTTTCAACAAACACTTTCACAACCTGAACATAACGGACAGCCCACTATGCAGAGCATGCATGGAGGCTGAGGAGACGACCGCGCATGTGCTGCTGGACTGCACGGTACTAACGGAGATTAGACTCAGGACTTTAGGTGACATCAAAAGCCTTCCAAAGATTTTTGAAAAACCACATCTTGTGGCAAAATTTATGGAAGAGCTGGGCTGGTTCTCCCCCTGACAAGTAGAACCTTCCGCAAAGGGGACCCAACTAAAGAGGTCTGATTGCGGAAAACAGCCCGTATACAAGTACAAGTACTACATTCGAGTCCACTTAGAGGGCATGTATACTCTTTAACAAGTGGCGTTCGAGTTGACTTCTATCTACGACTTTGCCGAAGACACATCGCACATCACGCATCGGTGTCACCTCCATAAAAATCAAACTAGCTGTGGCAGCTTCGTATCGATCCCTTGGGAATATCGGGATAAAAGCCTATAAAAGCCTACTCCCAATGAATAAATGTATCCTCATAACAAGTTTCAATCGGTCCAGTAGTTTCGGAGCTTACTCAATGCAATCAAACAATCAAAAATTTTATAATATAGTGTAAGTAGGTATAATATTAGTATAGAAATGTATGAAAATAGAGGCGCACGCACATGTAGAAAGATGCATAACTGCGATACGTCGATGGAGTTTATTTATATGATCTGGCTCGTAATTCAATTCATTATATGTCGTAGCTACAAATACAAATACTTTTTTTTAAACCCGTGTACATAGGTGTTCTTAAAATTAGGTATAGCTTCCACAGGTTGCCCATTGCGAGCATGCAATTTAAGAAAAAGTATGTAACTCTCTAAATACTATCTATTTAAATATAGCTTAGTAGGTAGGTACACTAAACTAAACAGTCTTCATTCATGAAATATTTAGTATAATATTGTGTTTTTATCTGCATAGAATTCTTTTACATCATAACTTTACAAATTAGCCATTTCTTTAGTTAGCTCGTAAGTCCCTTGTGCGATGTGTATGTGTAATGCATCTTCGGTGCACATGTTGCTGAAAATCCGCTTCATATTAAAGTCTACTAAGTAAACTCTTTACTCACTTTTATTCATTCGAACTGATGTTTCGGTGCGGTCGTGTCCAACTCGCGACACTGATCCGATGATTCAATTTCATGATAATCTGATTGAATGCGAAGTTGCACGGCATATTTAAAGCGATCGAATCATTCTTGGTCTACCTATGTTACGTATCGAGCGAAATATTTTTGGGTTTCTATCAGAGGTAGTTGGAATAAATGTCAGAGTGAAATATTTACCATGTAGATGCGTTTACCTATACCATCTATATAGCGAAAACATTTATAAACTGGCTAGATTGAAATCTGGCAACTAACCACATAGGGGTGCCCGACTTGTAAAAAACCGGCTAAGTGCGAGTCGGGCTCGAGTACGTAGAGTTTTAAATAAATATTGCACGACATACCACACATCGCCACCTAGCCCCAAGCTAAGTAACTAGACTTGTGTTATGGGTGCTACACAACGGATACACTACTTATATACTTTTCTTTTGTAAATATATACTTATAATACATAGAAACAACCAGATCACAGACAAATATCTAAGCATAAATACTTGTCTGAAGCAGGAATCGAACCCGCAACCCTGTGTTTGGTTTGGTAGTCCGGTCCGGCATGGTTACCATTGTGCGAACTGGGTCATCAGTTCGGTACGATTATATTCGATTGCTAAGAGCAGGCTTAGCACGTAAAACTGAATTAAAACAATTCAAAATTCATTTATTTTCAGTATGTAGTACAATTACCTGCAAATACTGGCTCTTCCTACAATTCAAGAAATTCTTTAAGTATGTAGTACCTATGTATTTTTTAAGATTAAAGTTCCATTCCAACCAAATAATCTATAGGTACTTTACTTATATTATAAAGTGGAAAGATTAGATTGTTTGTTTGTTTGCATTGAATAGGCTCCGAAACTACTGGACCGATTTTAATAAAACTTGGTATGAGGATACATTGATTCATTTACAGTAACTTAAGCTACTTTTTATCCCGATATTTCCACGAGATCGGGAGTTACACGGGTGAAACCGCGGTACGCTTTTAGTACGTTAATAAATTTATTAAAATCAACTTTTTATGAGTATTATTTTGCAAGTAGCTACCTACGTCATCCCGTTTCTCTACTTCTCGTGCGTATGTAGTTTAATCATAATAAGAAATTATTCATGGTCAGTCAACCCTTCGTCTGCGTAAGATCTCATTTCAGTGTTAACACTTACAATTTTATTGCGTGAATGAATGATTCAATGGGTTTTGAATTGCGTAAGAATAATAATTAGTAACACCAGATATTTAATCAAAATCTTCTCTTACCTAAAATCTTTACGAGGGTACCGACCCAAGTAACACATTTGGTAACAAATAGCTTGCATATAGTATTTTTTTGGAACCTTTAGTAATAAAATCCACCTTGATTAAGTTCTATATGTTGTTAAAAACCTAACATTATAGTTTCACAAAAAGTATACTGTCAACAATAGTTATCAAAACTTATTTTGTTTTATGTTATTGTAATAAAATATCATTAAACAAATAATGCTTTTCAAGGTTATTATTTTTAAACATGGCGATTTAAAGTAGACCTTGTAGTTCTTATTTTCACTTATTTGTTACCTTATTGGAACTCTTAAGCCCAAAAATCACTCATTAGTACCTAGTAGTGATATTTTTCACTTCACAGGTCTTGCTGTCTCTACTTTGAATTGGGGATCCTCAAGACGGGTACAAAACCCATTGTGAAGGATAATAAAGTAAAAAAAGTAAAATTTACTTAACTTGTAAAGTCGAGGACTGTCTGTACAACTGTCTGAAACTGTCTGGTACTGTCTGGTACCGTCTGGTACCGTCTGGTACCGTCTGGTACAGTCTGGTACAGTCTGATACAGTCTGGTACAGTTTGGTACAGTCTGGTGCCGTCTGGCACCGTCTGGCACCGTCTGGCACCGTCTGGCACTGTCTGGCACTGTCTGGCACTGTCTGGCACTGTCTGGCACTGTTTGGAACTGTCTGACACTGTCTGTAACTGTCTGGAATGAAACTAATGTACGGAACCCTCAGCGCGTGAGTACGACTCGCACTCGACCCGTAATTATTTTAATTAGATCTTGTGGTTCTAAATGAGATAAAAATGGAACCGATCTACGCTTTACAGTGGCATATAAGAGTATTTTCGACCTTACAAAGGCAATTACACTAAGGTTCCAAATGAGCTGCAATAATAACTCTTGAGCCACTACAAGTGATAAATAACTCATATATACTACTTATTTAGTACTAAAGGTGCCAAATGAGGGAAAAATACCACCTATTAGGGCACAGTTCTTTAGGGGGGATTTTAAGATGTCATATGCCTCTTTGAGTTCTATAAGAGAGAAAATTAAAACCTTTATGCGCCTATGAGTAATAGATTCGGCTTAATGCTACCATAGGTAATAAAGCAGAAACAAAAATCACTCAAAAGCAACCGTTAGTGATAAGAGTTACTCATTTGCAAATTCGAGTGCTGTTTGCATCTTTAAGTAATACCATACACTCTTGCATCACCTATATGCTACCTACAGTTGCAAAATAAGTTCCAAAATTCACTAACGTGCTACTTGGGTATGAAACGATTTTCGAATATTCAACCCCTACGTGAACTAGATCGCGGGTGAAACCCAGTTCCTATATAAAGGAAGAAAGAAGTCAATTTATGAAAGTAATAAAAAAAAAACAAAGTGGATGCAACCACATGAGTTAGCTGTGACAAAATAAAATCGCGTGACGAACACACAATCATTCAAATAGATTTGCAAACACCAACACAGTTATAGTAAAAGGACACTGTCCACTTCCATAGAAGCTATGGATTGCACTCATCAGTTTAATTCATCTCCAATCTTTTTATAAGTATAATAAATGTTTGAAATCATGTTTTTAAACGGAATTATTTAGATTCAATAACTAGTAAATCAAGAATCTTAACAGCAAAATATTGGAGTGCCAGGTTACTTCCTTGAGCTTTAGTCTAAGGTCCTACTCGGTAATGCTAAGTTTCTACTCGTATTTACTATGAATTGATTTCGTTCAAATTGCGCTTTGATCGATTCAATATTACTTGGAATCGTTATACCTAGTTATAAAAGTTATGGCAACTTAACTATGACAAAGTGATCATACAAAATGAAGATTGTTGAATTCGAGTTTCCTGTGATCATGAGAATACATAACTTATCTGCACTTCTTATTAATTCGGTACCCTAAAACATAACGACGAGAGGTGGTATTAAAATAAATAACTGAACTTATTTATTTATGATTATGATTATTTATTTATGATATAAAAAAACAAATGGTTGTCTGTAAAATCGGTTTACGGACGCTAATTTTACATGATAACGTCATAAAAAACGATGAAAAATTTCTTTATACCTTTTTTTTTTGTCTTAAATGCATTTTTTCCTATAAATAAGTCTTCTATTAGTCACCATAACACAAGCCCAGATAAGCAATATTATTATTAAATACTCTGTTCCCTAAGTTACCATGACGGGTCATGGTCATATTACCATGACGCATGACATCACACAATATTACCGTGACACTTTTGTGTGAATGCAGGTGTTCCAGCAATTTATTACGCGTTGTCACGTCACTATATCTCTTAGAAGATTTTATTCATGGAAAAGCCAATTACGGGTTTTGCCTTTACCACTTAGATTACAAATGCTATCTAAATTAAACTTAACGACATACGGCATTAACATCAGCCATAAAATACACTAAAGAGTTAATATATTCGGTAGTTACCTACCTGAACTTGTTCTTCTAAAATCAAGACTTCAAACTTTAACCATTTTGTGAATTTAGTCGTTGAAGCGCCGGAAAATGTTCGTAAAAGTTTGAAGTGACAGAGCTCTAGGTTCTCTAAATGAAATAAGTTCAAACGTGAAATTAGGGTTATTTTTACCTTAATAGAAAGGAATGAGATTCGTAATATGTTTTTTAACATTAATTTGTTATTTTTTCAATGCCAACCCAAAATATAGGTTAAAAAATCGCTTACAATAATTCTGTTTACACACAATTTTAATTTGATTTAGACGGTGATTCGGCCGTGGTTCACCGAAACAATGGTAAATTGGGCCAAATCAACGGGTCAGTTTGTTGAAATATTAAATAGGTCAACGTTTGACCACTATCTCACACAACGATGGTAAGTGACGATGTTTTGAATTTCCGGTGTCCACTGCCAAAAAAGTAGAAGGCATTAGAAGGCATAGAAGGCATTTTTTAAGACGCTTCGAAATGATGTAGGTAATGCACTCCATAACACCTATTGAATACACAAATATTTGAGTTTGAGTTCACCTAAACGGGAGGTTTTACTTATTGAGGAGGTTCTCAAGTCGTCTGTATGTTGTTTTTTTATTTATTTATTTAAATTATTTATTACTTCTCTCACCTGGACGCGGTCTACTAAGCTGAGAGGGTGGTAGGTGCTATGTAAGTCTACTCCATCGTCACGCCAAAAGTACCTAACTAAGATTCCTAATTGCGAAAAAAACAGACGGACAAGAAAGTTATATTTATCATCATCATCCGAGCGATGTTCCCGGTTGCATCCCTCTCGGGAGCCCGGGGTCCGCTTTCCTACTTTTACGCCTCCACTTCGCACGATCTTCGGCATCCTGGGTTGTAAGGCCATTTGCACGCATATCACCCTTTACGACGTCAAGCCAGCACTTCTTGGGTCTACCCAGTCTGCCACGACCCGGCGGGGGCGCCATGGCAAGGAAGTTATATTTATAAGGGTTCCTTTTTTACCTTTTAAATTAAATAAAATATTAAATATTGTAGGACTTTGCATACATCGCCATTTAGTCCCAAGCTAAGTAACTAGACTTGTGTTTTGGGTGCTATATAGACAACGGATATACTACTTATATACTTTTCTTTTGTATATATACAGGGTTATTGGAAATTATACTAGCAAGCCGTTGAGGGCTACTTCTGTGCACCATAACAAACAACTTTTGTTCTACGACTTTTGGAAATTCGAAAAATAATATGAAAATTTTGAGGTTATGTAAATTCGAAAAAACAGTCTGAGTCTAAGTCAATAAATACTGTCTGGGGCGGGAATCGAACCCGCAACCCTGTGTTTGGCATTCCGGCATGGTGACCATTGAGCCAACTGGGTCGCCAACCGGGCAACTGGGTCGTTGAGGCACCTAAAAATACAGAAAGAATATAAATTAATACAACACAACTTATTACAAATACAACTTATATAAATTTAGCAAATAACATAGCAACCTAGGTGTAGATCACATTACGATAGCCAAACATCAGTAAAGTTCGTCACATGCAACAATTTAGGCAAACAATACAATAATTAGACCATATTCAACAATAATGGCAACTACGAAGGACATGTGCCTTGCGGTGACATGTCCGGCTAGACTAAATTAATTAGTCTAGTGTTGCCATATACTAAACAATTAATGTATAGTGTTATCTGAAGCATAGAGCCACAGTTTATCTACGTAATTTATGTTGCTTACTTAAATTACTGTTTCTTTCTACCTTGTGTTTTTTGTCGTGTTCTGAATAAATATTTTGTCTATCTATATTATACCTTCTTCTTCTTCGTATTAATGGTAAAGTCAAAGTCAATTTTTTTTATTCTTTAAGGGCCTGGTGGGGCGTCTTAAGAGGAAAGGGTACCTGGGGCTTTCTCCATACAAACTATTACAAACGTAGTCGACTGTTTTCTCCCTGGATAATGACACTAGAGCAAATATTTTTGGTGCATAAAACTTATAACAGCCATGACCATGCCCCTATTTTTTGTTATTTTTTATTCTTTTATTTTTTTAATTTTAATTTCTATAATAATTAGAAAATTAAATAAACCAAAACATAGGGGCATAGTCATGGCAGTTATAGGTGTTATGGCACAAAAATATTTGTGCTAGTGTCATCATCCAGGGAGGAAACAGTCGACTACGTTTGTATGGAGAGCGCGCAGGTACCCTTTCACCTTAAGGGTGACCGGAGGGCTGGCGGCTTCTTCACTCAGGGTGAGCTTGGCTATCCAGAGAGGGAAGTCTCTTGGGGACGATGCCGCGTGGAGACGTTCTGGATGGGGTTTTGTATTTGTAATGTGTACCAATGTGTGTTTTTATTTTTTTATTTTATTTGTGTAGTCTAATTTTAATTTGTGTGTTTTTAATTTTAATAGTTTGAAATAAAAATATTTTTTTTATTCATTTGGATGCTTATGTATATTTTGTACATTGATCACATTGAAACGTCTTAAAAACTAATTTAGGATGGGTGCCTTCGGAACGCGCCCACCAATGAGAAGAAGGCACAAGAAACTCATGGGGTTTTTTTTTATGTGATCACGCTCACAAAGATCAATATTACAAATATTCGAAAGTATTATTTGAAATCATCCAGTTTGAAATGGAGCAACTAAAGTCACGTGCATGGGTTCTTATCATTAAGGTAAGACGAAGTATCACAGTACGCCTTCCTGCACAATTTATGCTTTATAAAAGTTTTGAACCTGTTAATGGACATGTCATATACATCTTAGGTAATTTATTATAATAGAGCACACATGTATTATTAAACGACCTGTTTATTTTCCGGAGCCTACTACCGGGCACGGTCAGCTCATCCTTATTTCTTAAGTTGAATGTATGAATATCGCTATTTTTACGCAAAATGTCAGGAATTTTGTGAACATAGAGCAAGTTTTCGTAAATATATTGTGAATAGAGCGTTAATATTACAAATGAAAGGGTCCACTATGGTCCACCTCTTGACCTGCCCCTCCAATCCCAATAGCTGTACATTGGCTGACCTGATGTCAGCTAATAACAATGCCAAAGACCTGGCAGCTCACTGGAGTGGGTAGATCTGACCCTACCTTATCAATTCCTCCCCTTTAATTTGTGCTATCGATACGAAGAAGAATTAAAGGGAATATTATGTAGGGTGAAGAGATGCTAGGTCAGCCAACGAACAGCTACTACGGCTGGAGGCCCAAGTTAGGAGGAACAGCATTGCTCAGGAGCCCCAAGAAAAAGTATAATAGACCAGACAATAGTAACAATTTGTAGTCAATGGGCTTATTCCAATATAGCCCATTTTTTTTCAAATCGGCCCAAAAATATGTACTCGTACTCATACCAGTGATACCTATTTTTTTCCGAATCGGCCCGCAAATTTCAAAGTAGGTACAGACAATAAGAAAAATTTAAGTGTAAAAACTGGTTGCCTGTAAAGTCGGTATACGGGCGAAAGTTTTACGTGACAACAACTGTGCTCGAGTGGAAGGGACGCGTGCCTTTCACTTTTTATGTCTGTCTCTCTCGCTCTTAGGCGGGCTAACCTTGCCCGAGTGGAAGGGACGCGTGCCTCTCACTCGCTCTCATTGTGAGCGCATAACGTCAGCGGAGCGTAACGCAGTTTCTTGAAGTGTCACCCGGCAAACCAATTTATAAAACGTTGTCACGTCAAAAATTGTCACAATGCCCACTCTATAAATAGGTTTATTCTCTTTCGTCTCATCACCGTAATTACCAGCAATTAATCAAACACTTACTATTATATTTAGCGACTTGTTCTCGGTGTAGTAATTTCAGTCATACATTTTTATAAATAAATTCAATAGGTACCTAATACCTACCACATTATTGATAGATAGATAGATTTTATTTCGCCATCAACAAAACACAAGTGGCTTAAAACTAAAACAAAGTTTGATAGAATAGTGACAGTGTCGCCGCTTAATAGGTACTATATAATATACTGCTGTACTATATTGCATAAATGCAACGCTGATTGTTTTTGTGATAGGATATTATTAAAGTCATACACCCAATTTTAAGGCAACGTCAGAGAAATATTATGGGCAATTTTAAAGTAAATAATTATTCGAGCGAACAAACATTATTACGTAAATATTCCATCAGTGGAACCTTCCAGTCACATCAAACAAAGTTCAAACATCTGTATTGCAATACGTTGTTTATCAAATTAATATATTTGTTTACAAGTATTTATTTATATAATGTGTTTAAATTCCGTAGTCCTGTCGATAGAGATTTAGGTGGCCAAATATTCGTCTTCTAAAATAGACTTGTACTTGAAACCACCTGAATACAGTCTAGGTGTGCTACCAATTGCGCTACTCGGTTAAGTAGCGTCTTAGTTGAATTTAAATAATCGGATGCCAACAAATGGTCGAAAAATAGTTTACAAATTTTGGCAGACAACTTATATACGAATAGTGCAAGTTTAATAAAAGCTTGTAATAGTACATTGTTACCCTAGGTGTGAAAGTCACTCATTAAAAGTTCCGGGACGAAGTTTGGCTAATAGTTCGAGGGACTTAATGAGTCTTTCACCCGAGGTAAACACTGTGCTTTTTATTAAATAAATATTGCAGGACAATCCACATATCGCCATCTAGCCCCAAGCTATGTAACTAGACTTGTGTTATGGGTGCTAGACAACGGATATACTACTTATATACTTTGCTTTTGTAAATATATACTTATAATACATAGAAACAACCAGACCACAGACAAATATCTAAGCATAAATACATGTCTGAGGCGGGAATCGAACCCGCGACCCTGTGTTTGGCAGTCCGGCATGGTGACCATTGTGCCAACTGGATCGAATACGAATAAGACATAGAATTCTTCCTAATAAATGTGTGAATGAAAGACTCCATACTACCAGATCCTCTTACAAGGTTGGGACCAAAGAAATTATATACATGTTGTTGAGGAATTTCTTAGCAAGGAGGTTAGGTTTTTGAAGTTCTTAATGCGTAATGAAACTGATACTGGCTACATGCACATTGCACAACCCGTGCGAAGCCATAATTTGACAGGACAGCTGTCAGTGAAAGCGATTCTCCCTAGGGCTGAAAGTTTTATTTTCTACACGCTCTTCAAGCACCTTTAGCCATTTTTAGCTATTTTTCATTACTCATACTTTCGGAGTATGAGTAATAAAATAGCATTGCATTCAAGTGATGGGGTTGCGAGTCTTGCAAGTTCAAATCTCGTATCGGTTGCAATTTTTCTTTTAAAATATTTAAAATATAAATATTTTAAAACATATTAATATAAAAATGGACATTCCATTCTTTACCACTACTTGAGCTTGTTTTTTATTGGAGGGGCGTGCAATAAAGAAAATCAATGCCTTCGTTCACGTAAATTATTTGTATTATTATTATTTTTTTTAAATATTATTTACTTTTACTTTTTGACGAACTGTTTTCCGTAATAGACTTCTTTAGTTGGGTCCTTTTTACGTGAGGATGGAGTAGGCTTCTCAGCTTAGTCGACCAAAGGAAAGAACTTGTTAATACGTCGTCGTACGAGAGAAAAAAATCTCACAAGATCAATACTAGCATTTGGCCAATGAATCTTTTGAGAATGATCGGAGTCAACTAAGCCGCGGTTTCATCACGATGTTTTCCTTTACCGTAAAAGAAATGTCGAAGAGTTAGAAAAATAATATTAGGTACCTGAAAATAACTTTCAGAATTCCCTTGATTTTGATGTCTCTTCTTCTTCTATATCCGGCCTTGCTCCAATCTCTATTTGGGGTCGGCTCTCCTAATCGTGTTTCTCTAGGGTTCACGGTTCTGGATCGTCACTGGGTCAATAGCGTTACTTTCTAGGTCGTTTCTTATTTTCAACATCCATGTAAGCCGGGGTCTCCCACGCTTTCTCGGTTTTTTGGCGATGTTCAAAACCTTGCGAGTCATGTGGTCCTTCGGTCTCCTCATAACATGGCCGTACCATCGCAGTCGCAGTCCCTTGATTTTGATGTGTTTCGCTTAATTAATTTGCAGTAATTTGTAATCATCAGTCATATCGTACTCTATCCCTACCATATAATTAATCATCACCATTCAATAAGTAACTGATATTAACTACGTCATGGATATCGGGCATAGCGGTAATTTTTGACAATCTAATTTATCCCATCTATTAGAAAACCGACGTTTTGTTCCTCAAAAAACAAAAAAAAAAGCGAAAAAATGTTAACTTTTCGCATTTTCAAAAATCTTTTCTTAGTTCTCAAGGAATCCCAATGCAAAGTTTCAGAGTCGTTAATCTTTAGAGAATTAGAGATGAGTATCGTGATGAGTATCACTATCACTATCACTACATAGTATAAAACAAAGTCGCTTTCTCTGTCCCTATATCCCTTTGTATGCTTAAATCTTTAAAACTACCCCAACGGATTTTGATGCGGTTTTTAATAGATAGAGTGATTCAAGAGGAAGGTTTATATGTAATACATGCTTAATATAGCCGTGCGAAGCCGGGGCGGGTCGCTAGTTTTTATAGATTTGATTCAATTGAGACTTTCCGATATCTATAACTAATGCATCATCATTACAAGACACAGATTGACATCACCAGAAACAGTAGGTAACTTTATATCCCAATAAAAACAAAAAATGTTCAAGTTAAAAACTCCGACCTAACTTGACATGGTACAATGATTAATGATATGATGACACGATCCATTTTATCTTCGAGCTGAGCATGTCAATCTTGCAAATTTTTTCGGTCAACAGTTTGTATAAATTATATTTTAATCAAACTATTTTATAAGCTTAAATCGCGAGTAAGACGAAAATCCACCTAAAACGACTTGACACTAATTATAAAAAAGTGTAAAGTTGACAACTAGACTGTCCGACGATGCAAAACAGCGACATAAAAATTTCCTTACGGAAAGAGAACTTGAACTACAAACAGTAAAGCGAGCAAATTTCTTAAAACTTTACCCTTTTGCTCCTATAATTTTAACGTATGACAGGTACTGATAGCACTAAAACTTCAAAAACTTTTTTCCAATTAAATGGTAAATTGATCGCAAGTTGCTTGAATTAGCAAGCCGTCTAATGCCGTATTTTTTACGTTTTCAGTTTTCAGAGATTTTGTTTTATTTTAAAAGCGAAACTTCGGAAAACAAACAAAACAACTTTTTAAACGAGTGAAAACTTCGTAAACGTTATTTTTGTTTGCCAGTTTTAATGCTTCCGGATTGTTTAAGTACATTTTTAGACAGGTAAATCTGTTTGTAAAGCTATAAAGATTGATTGAATGTGACAAATATTTAGGTACAAGAAAAATGTCGGCAATTATTTATTCAAGAAAAACAGCTATTTTTTTCTACTTTGTGGCATTGTGGCACTCAGAAGTAGCTTGATTGGTAATAATATGTGAAAATAATGTAAGTTTTAAATCCTATATTGTCCTTTTGGTTAAATATTATAAACGGTTTTATCAACATGAACTTCATACGAATGTGAAAATGACGGCTAGTTTATTGTGTGCAATCTAGATTTGGGGAAACAGTTTGTCCTGAAATTTTTATTTGTATTTTAGTTAAGTTCGGTTTGCATAGTTTTGTATTCATTTTAGTGGGCACGATGTTTTAATGAAAATAGTTAACTTTCATATTTTGCATAGTCGGAACTAAACTGTTTTATTTTGTCATTAGGAATTATTTAAGTTGTTAAACCATGTTGTTGCTAACTGTACTTGAAACCACCGATCAGCAGGTATAAAATAAATTCGTGCGAAACGACCATCAATAATTTATTTTTTAATAAAAAGGGTCGTTTCGCACTTTCGTGCGAACTTCTTGCGGGCGAAACGACCACCTACTATTTTATTTTTTAAGAATAAGTACGTAACTAACAAGGCATTGTGGTCTTGCGTAATTCCCAAAACCCTGAAAATATCGGGTATAGGGACGACACATCCTAATTTCGTTTTTAAGACAATTCTATGTGATTCCACGCGAATATTTTAACAGAATATGCGCAAAAAAATATCAAAATTGCTCGAGAATAGTGTCTCTTTAAATTGAATTCCTACAAACACAGAATACTCAATCCTACTCAATATTATAAATGTGAACGTTTGTGTGTTTGTTCTTTTGGATTCCGATAATACTCGTTATGTAGATAGCTCAAGACCTGGATTAACATTATTTGGCTACTTTTTATCCTCGGGACACACGTGGGTGTGTACCTAGCATGAAGACCAAAACACGAAAACACGACCGCCATGTTGAATTTTTATCGCAATTTATAATAAAAATTCAACATGGCGGCTTTATCTATCATATTTTGAGAGTTGATGTTGTTATATCGCTTTATCGTATCGTGTTTTGGTCTTCATGCTAGGCAGGAAGGCAGATAATACTTACCACAAACTTTATCAGCCTTTTAAATACCCTTCAGAGCTCGAATTACTAAAAATCCTTCGGTCTGTAGGTACATAGTTTAAGTAATCCTTATTTATTGGAAAAAAGTTCGTCACTGATTCAACAGAATCTTATTTTCTTAGATCTAGAAATAATAACATTCAGTTCATTTAATTATCAAATACATAAACTAAGTCGTTATCCATTTTATATCTTCACAAACCACGGAAAACTAAACATAAAAATATTTATTCAACTACGCTGAACAAGCAGAACGGACAAATCTTTCAAGTAACGTTAGAAAACAAACAAAACAAAAAGTAAAACAAAACGTCGGGAAAATGCCATAGTAGGAATAAAATTCGACATTAGGTCAATAAACATCTGAAATAAAATCTCATCTCTGTGGCTCAGAAGGTAACGGGTTCGGTTCTCGCCTCAAACAAGTATTTGTTTAAAATGTCTGTATGTATAGTCACATTACCAATTAGCTGAACCCCACGTGACCAAGAGCTCACTCGAAAATCTGTGACGTTGTAAAGTAATGTTACCTGATTCTGATTTTTTAAACAATATAAGTACCATACAATACAATATATATAAAAAACAAAATCGGTAAATACTATATTTTTTACAGATATGCGAATGAGCTCCTGGGTCAAGTGGGGTTCAGCTAATTGGTAATGTGACTGTACTTGTATGAAGTAATTATATACAAAAATTATTACTAGCTGTCCCCACAAACGTTGTTTTGTCATTTACAAAAAAAATACTAAAGGAAACAAAATAAAAAATACATAGTAGCAGATTCTCAGACCTCTGATGCATATAAAATTTTATAAAAATCGCTCAAGCCTTTTCGGAGGAGTATGGTAACTAAGATTGTGACATGAGAATTTTATATATTAGATATTAGGTAAAGTAATTATATCCGTTGTCTGGCCACCATAGTACAAGCCTAGTTAGAGGTATTAAAATTGGGATTTTTACCATGAATTCCATGGTACATGGTAAATATACCGTTTTTAATAACTTTAGTTAGTGAAAAAAACTATTTTAAACGATTTCAAAAATTCAAAATGTTTTGTATTTAATTCCCAAAAAGTCAAAGGTACAAATACCTATACCTAACTTAAATTTATTATAATACTAGCGACCCGCCCCGGCTTCGCACGGCTGTATTATGCATGTATTATATCTAAAAACCTTTATCTTTAATCACTCTATCTATTAAAAAAAACCGCATCAAAATCCGTTGCGTAGTTTTAAAGATCTAAGCATACATAGGGACATAGGGACATAGTGACGGCGAAAAGTGACTTTATTTTATACTATGTAGTGATTATCTTAGTATATGTATGTTAGTCTGTAAGGTATATATTTTACTAGCGACCCGCTCCGGCTTCGCACGGCTATATTATGCATGTAAACCTGTTTATACATATAAACCTTCCTCCTGAATCACTCTATCTAATAAAAAAAACCGCATCAAAATCCGTTGCGTAGTTTTAAAGATCTAAGCATACATAGGGAAATAGGGACAGAGAAAGCGACTTTGTTTTAAACTATGTAGTGATAGTGAAGTGATATGGGTCTGTACTTGTTACCTGAAATAAAGATACCATTATATTATACTCAATTCGTTGCGTATATTCTTATGTATGTTCACCGATTACTCGAAGAAAGATTCTTTTTGTGTTGTACCTAGTTTAAAATACTTTTTTCTACTGAGTCAACATTGACCAATTCATTTTTAAATGAGTCAAAGCCGTATCTCGAACAACGAACATAAATTGAGACGACAATGGAAATTAATAACGTCAGACCTTCTTAAACGAAATGTCAACACTAAAAGAGACTTATTATTTTTATTTCATTAAAAGCTTTTACATTACGAAGTTAACGCAAATAGCAGTAGATGTATTAATTTTATACGCTCATATTTTAATAATATCACAAATTAAATAATGTATTCGGTAGATTTAATAACGAATTATAATTTAATATACCTACCTAAGCAATTTCTTTTTAATATTATCACTGATTTTTAAAAGTATCTAAATCTAAATAGGATATTTAATTAAATAGGTAGGTACAATCAACGTTCAAAAGTCCACCGGCACCGTAAAGTTTACAATCCTGTGCAGCACTATTTGAAGATTAAAACAACGTAACCTGCTTATGGTGGTATGTAGCGGTGTAGCGGGTGGCGGCAAATACCAACGAAATACATAGTTAACATGTTGAAAATAATAATCACACTGAGAACTTTTATTTCAAGTAGTTATGTTTGTGTGTAACATCTATTAGAAGAAGGTCGTATATATAAGTCCAATACTTGTTGATAGTATTGTAGTAGCAAACTGATAGTGGACTTATGACGCATGCTGTACATAAAGTACATTTTCATTTCTAAGTGCGTAACTGTATGGCTATGCCGAAGATACATCGCGCATCACACATAGCACGTAAAAACATCGATGTCACCTCCATGTAAAACAAATGTATGGAAAAATACAGGCGATCGCCCCATGTTGAAAGATGCATAACTGCGATACATCGATAAAGTTCATCTATGTGCTCTGGCTCTTGATTGGTCAAATCTAGGTGACCGCGTTCGTCTCGCTCACGCAGCACTGCTTCGTATCTATTTGTGCTGTGTGCAATACATCTTCAGCTTAGCCATACCCTAAGGTTGCAATCAGCATTCGAATTCTAAATTTCTAAAATACACAAAATCAAATTCAAAGCCAGAATTTTACCTGAGGCGCTGTTGACCGCGTAGCACAGTTGGTAGTGCGTCTACACGAAAAGCAGAAAGTCGCGAGTTAAAACCTTCTCGCGGTACAATTTTGGAAAAATATTTTAATGAACATAATTATCACGACAAAATCCCCTTTTCCGCACGATCGCCTTCACAAATCCTAATGGAATACTTGCAAGTCATTGTTTTCACGTATTGTTCCCGTTCGTTGTTCCGTGAAGATTGTCGAATGAACTTGCAGAATGCAGCCTGTCTCTGGTTCGGTTTATCAAGGAGGAAGTAGAACGATCACTTGGTCTTGTTCGGAGACACTTCAAGTGGAATGTTTGTGGAGAACTTAGAACTAGGTACCTGTTTGTTACGTAGGTACCTACCTACTGTTAAATGTAGACGACGAACAGACAAATAATACATTTTATTGAGTTCCGCTGTCCCCGTTGAATGGGTGCAATGTCAATGGGGACGACATGCATACACCATATTTCAGATGCAGTCGCATAATACTTATTTTCGAAATTAACCATGTATAAATAATTCTGCCTTTCAGCTGAAGCGCTTGGCGCCCCCTATACTCCAGGTCTGAGTAGTAGTCAAAAACAAAATGGCCGCCTGAAGGGGGCAATCCCTTTAATACCATTTTTTCTAATTTTGGTTTAACGAATTCATAACATTGATACCTTTCTGCATTCAGAATGAAATTTCCTATTTAGATAATTTTTTTAAAATATTAGTACATAAACAAATAATGTCAGTAGTTGCAGAGTGAAGGCAAAATTTATTTATTTATTTTTATTTCTCAATTAAAAACTTATTTAAAAAAACTTTTTAGAAAAACATTTTATTTTATGTTAAACCTTACCTAACCCTAAACCTTATTTTATTTATAAAACAATAGCCTTCTTAAAAACTAATCATAAAAAACAAAAGAATCAGATTACAAAAATTCAAAAATAAATCACCCGCCATTTACGGCATATTTATCTATTCCGTATTTCATTGTTTTTTTTTAAATATTGCACTATAACCTCATTTTGCAGATGTAATACTGTAGATTGCTTCTCATGTACGCTGATGATATTGCGCTGACGGATTCGGATAAGGGGCGGCTGGTCCAACGTGTACACACGTGGAAGGAGTCGCTTGAGAACGGCGGTTTGCAACTGAATGTGGCGAAGACAGAGTACTTGGCTTGCAATACCACAGATCCCACACCTGTCTGCGTAGACGGTCATATGGTCGAGCGGACAGACCAGTTTAAGTACTTGGGATCTGTGCTTCACGCGTCCGGCGACATCGATTGCGACGTCAAGTCACGCATTTCAGCGGCTTGGGCCAAGTGGCGTGAGGTGACTGGTGTCATTTGCGACCCCAAAATGCCGGTTAAACTAAAGGGACAGGTCTATAAAACCATCATTAGACCTGTCCTTTTGTATGGTAGTGAGGCGTGGCCGGTACTTGAGCGACATAAGCAGGAACTGCGTGTCACGGAGATGAAGATGTTGCGCTGGATGTGTGGAGTGACGCGAAAGGATCGCGTCAGGAACTCCCGCATCCGGGGCAGCCTTCATGTCCGAGACATTGCAGATAAATTGCAAGAATGTCGCCTACGCTGGTACGGTCACGTCTTGCGAAAACCGGCTAGTTACGTGGGGAACAAATGTCTTGCCATGGCGCCTCCGCCGGGCCGTGGCAGACTGGGTAGACCCAAGAAGTGCTGGCTTGACGTCGTAAAGGGTGATATGCGTGCAAATGGCCTTACTAACCAGGATGCCGAAGATCGTGCGAAGTGGAGGCGTAAAAGTAGGAAAGCGGACCCCGGGCTCCTGAGAGGGATGCGACCGGGAACATCGCTCGGATGATGATGATGATGAATAATTACACATAATTTTAACTCAACACACCGGCAAATGCAAAATTTATGAATATTTGAATGACATCGAAACAAAATTCTGCGCCAACAATTCAACGCAGTTGTCGATTGGCCCATAATTTCTTTTCATGTCAGTTTCACATACGAAATATGAGTAAAACCACAAAATGAAGTTACTAATAGGAAGATAACATACCCAGGCATTCTTTTATCCACGCAATCCATTTTAAATTCACAATAAATCAACTTTTTAGCAAACAACCAACAAACACTCCCGCACGCACGAACGAATTCGCAGACTGCGCGACTGACGTAAAACTGACGATATTAATTGACACATAGAACTATATCAAATTAAGTAAACTATGGTTTTTATTGCTATCTTTGTCTATCATGTACACCCCAACAACATTCAACATAAGTTAGAATGAGTTAAATATACGTGACATTCAACTGTGTTGACCTTGAAGTTTTCACTGTAGAGCCACCAGTAATTGGTGGCAGCTCAGTATAGCGGAATGGCGGATGACCCATTATGGGTGGAAAAACGGTTTAGAAGATTGGTGTAACAAGAAGGGTGGATCATCACTTGATATTGGTTTTAAGTATTTGGAGTTTTATTAATCTAAGAATCTGATTAATGTAGGGGTACAAAAGGTGTACTATTGCAGAATCGCAGACTGATAGGTTGACTGTAATTACGAAGTTCAGGCAGAAATCTGATTTTAATTAAAATTTAACTAAAGTATAAAAAACTTTTGAACAACTAAATATGGCAGAACATACAGGGAGGTTAAATCGATAGGCACTGAAGTGTTCCACCCTCCAGCAACCGATGATCCATCCCCCTGTGGATATTTTACACATGTGCGAGATCGGTTTCTCTAACACTTTTTCTTGGCTAAGTCCCCTCGCCAACCCGCGAAATATTGAAAAACTTTAACAAAACATCTTTTAAAACATTTGAAATGGAATGTTAACAGCTACCATGAGCCTTGACAGCGAGTTAACTAATACAAACCAGAAGTGATTGATCTCCATGGCATTGCTGTTTGAAAACCATGTCACGATGATAAACAAACGTTTCTTAGGAAATAGAGATTGTCTTTCATCGGATATCAAAGTAATGTATCTCAATAGCATTTAAATGAATCTGTTTGTTTTTAGAGGAAAAACACTAATATTATGGAACATTCTACGTTTCTATTGCAAGATAAATAAGATATTGTAATTCGGAGTGTTGATGGAAAATATAAATACAAATACGTCGAAAACGAAGTAAAAAATCGAAAGAAAAAACAAATTCCAAAAATCTGTGGAACATCAGTGAATAGTGCAACATCTAGAATCATTAACTAGCAGCGCTCCGCAGTTTTACCTCCCGTAACTGCCGATCCCGTGAGAATATCGGGATAAAAATCGGCATTTAATAAAATCTTTTCTACTGGTAACAATTAAACTGAGAAATTGTTGCACCTTCGGGGCGAAATTCTGTTCATCATTCCTCACCAAATTGGTCCCTTTCCAACAAAAAAAGAATCATAAAAAAGGAGTAGGTCCTTTTTTTAACCAGAGGACAAAATTGCAAAAACACCGTCACTAAGTAAAAGTGTGAATAATTTCTTTGCAGATAGAGGTCATAAGTCGACGACTCTATTTTAGTATACTATAGTTTTCATACTATAATTTGTAGTAGCTCTGAACTTTTGACCTCTTCCTACAGATAAATAAGTAGCCTCCAATATTACTAATGAATCAATGTATCCTCATACCAAGTTTCATCAAAATCGGTCCAGTAGTTTCAGAGCCTATTCGTTACAAATCAAAAAACCAAAAAATATTTTCTCTTTATAATATTAGTTTAGGTTACCCCGTGGAAATATAGGTATAAAAATATGTTACTCCCAAGGATTCAATGTATACAGGGTTATTGGAAATTATACTAGCAAGCCGTTGAGGACTACTTCTGCGCACCTTAACAAACAACATTTGTTCTACGACTTTTGGAAAATCGAAAAAAAAAATGAAAATTTTGAGGTTATGTAAATTCGAAAAACAGTTGATTTTTTAAAACAAAGGTCATTCAGACTAAGGAAAGTAGATAGAACTTAAAATGTAAGTAAAATTTTAAGGTTAATACCTCTCCGTGTAAGTAACTGATTTTCAGGTAAACCTAACCTCAAAATTTTCGAAAAAATGTTCGAATTTCCAAAAGTCGTAGAACAAAAGTTGTTTGTTAAGGTGTACAGAAGTAGCCCTTAACGGCTTGCTAGTATAATTTCCAATAACCCTGTATTTAAATCAAGTTTTAATTAAAATCGGTTTAGTACTTTCGGACACAATTCGTTACAAACAAAAAACCTTATAATGTAAGTGCAAATGTAGATAGAGAAGACATTAGAAAAACTGCTAGCACTGTAAATTGAAAGTATTTGATTAAACATTGAACGAAATTGCAGTTTGCAATAAAATAGAACTTCCCCAAATAAGTTAACAAAACAAGAAATTGGAACAGCTAAAGCGTTTTATCGTGAAACTCTTGTTAATTGTTACTGATTGGACTTAAACTAGTTTGGTAATGAAATACGGAAGTTAATTCTCTAATGGAAATCGTATCTGCTTTCCTATGCTCTTCGACATTACTACCTAATTGGAAAAATAAGTATGTATTTCAGAAAAAAAGGATTCTTGACAGATAGACAGACGGACGGACAGCAAAGTGATCCTATAATAGTTCCGTTTTTTCCTTTCGAGGTACGCAACCCTAAAAATTAAAAATCCGGCTAAGTGCGAGTCGGACTCGATTGCATTTTTTCTGTTTATTAGGTTCCGTACCTACTTCGGAAGTTAAAAAAGGAACCTTTATTAGATCACTTTCTTGTCTGTCTGTCTGTCTGTTTATTATTTGTTGTCATAGCGGCAACAGAAATACATAATCTGTGAAAATTTCAACTGTCTAGCTATCATGGTTCATGAGCTCATAGAATTTGAGTTCGGTTCAAGTTTCTTGCATGAGATACAGCCTGGTGACAGACAGACGGACGGACCGACGACGGACGAACAGTGAAGTCTTAGTAATAGGGTGTCTTTTTACCCTTTGGATACGGAACCCAAAAAAGGGATTTTTACCAAAAAAATTAGTTAGTCAATGGTCCGCTGGTTATAGGCTATGTGACGTCACAATAAATTAAATATGGCGCCCTCTAAAGAACATAGAGTCAAGTCGGTTTAAAAATAGATAATATCTCTAAACTTGAGATACGAGAGATAACAGGTATACCTCCTTCAATCCATCCCTTCCCTCTTGA
This sequence comes from Idaea aversata, assembly GCA_907269075.1. Lineage (NCBI taxonomy): Eukaryota > Metazoa > Arthropoda > Insecta > Lepidoptera > Geometridae > Idaea > Idaea aversata. Next base: position 12,339,640 of record OU026091.1, read on the forward strand.
ACCATTATAACTTCACAAGTTGTCAAATAATGAGTATTATAGAATCGAGAGGATAAGACAAAGCTCGGAACAAACTCGGACCAATTATATGGAGTAGGTTTGTATTTGTTGAACTCTTTATACAACTATACTTTTGACAATTTATTGAAAATATTATAATTTAAACCGCCTTTAAATCAAGGAGGTTCTCAATTCATTGCGTGCAATTTATAATTTTTTATGTGCACAGACGGCTCAACCGATTGAGATGATTATTTTTGTGTTAGAAAGGGGATACCTCAGGGGTAGTCCCTTAAAAATTTGGTGAGAATCTGATGAGGATCTTCGGAGTGATGCACAGTAATGCACCTCGAGCGAGCTTCAAATTACTTAGTTTATGTTGAGTAAGAAATAAAAAATAAATTAAAATTTTAAAAACCGACTTCAAAAAAACCTTAAACAAAAATTAAAAAAACCTGAAAAGAAAAGCCAAAAAGTGAAAAATAATCCATTTCGGGTCACTATATAAGACAGTAGATAACTTAAACATAAGTACTTACTTGGAAGTCGGACTGGGTTAGATTGAATGTTGAGAGGTATAAAGAAAACATGGTGTCACCCAGTCCGACTTCCAAGTAAGTACTTATGTTTAAGTTATCTGCTGTCTTAGTGACCCGAAATGGATTATTTTTCACTTTTTGGTTTTTCTTTTCAGGTTTTTTTAATTTTTGTTTTCAGGATTTTTTGAAGTCGGTTTTTAAAATTTTAATTTATTTTTTATTTAATCATTTTTAGTGCCACTGTCACTGAAAATTCTACTCCATGAGGCGAAAGCGACTGTTTCTTCAAATTGCAACCTGTACCTAACTTCTGAACATGACAGTACATTATCTGCCTTTATGCTAATCTGTCCTTCTGCTAATCTGGGATTTTGCTATTCCGGGATTTTGCGTATCTGTCCTTCTGCTACAGAGACATCGTAACCCATTGAAGAGTTTTTTGATAAGAAGGTGTTTTCAGATGCTCCATTCATCGGTACCTATTTGTGTATGCCACTTCTATTAGTGGAAATGGAAAACTGAGCAATTTGTTGAATCTCGCTGTGCAAACCTGTTCATCGCTCCGAAGTCCTCATCAGATCTTCATTTAGGATAGGGTTCTCTATCAAAATTTATTCAAACCCAGTCCGGCGAGGCAAAAGCGAATATTTTATTCAAATTGTAACCTGTATTCGTAACTGATTGAAGAGTTTTCTGATGAGAAGGTGGTTTCAGATATTCCATTTATCGGTAAGTATTCGTTTAGGGGCCAATTGTACTGGTGGAAATCGAAAACTGAGCAATTTGCTGCACTAGCGGGTGCAATTCTGTTCACCACTCCGAAGATTCTCATCAGATCCTCACCAAATTTTTATGGGACCACCCCTGAGGTATCGCCTTTCGAATACAAAAAGAATCATCTCAATCGGTTGAGCCGTCTTCGAATGATCGCGTAACATACACACAAAAAAAAACAACATACAGACGAATTGAGAAACTCCTCCTTTTTTGAAGTCGGTTAAAAATAATCGACTGTTAGGTATATAGGTATATAGGCCCATAAAGTACATTTAGGTTTTTGATAAATGAATTAGAAACCAATGTGATTTCATGCGAATTATTTAGAATTAATAAACAAATTTTGACTTTGACTATCGTTATTCCTATATTGTTAGATACTAAATATTATAGACATTAGGATATTAAACGAATGCAATCTAATCTAAACAACATCCAAATGATTCCACCGAAATAACTTCCATATCCGGTATGTTAATTGACTTGAATTTTACGGGTAAGGAAATTATTTCAAATAATTTTGTTTAAGCCGTAAGGCGATTAAGATTTAATGTGTTTCCTTCCTTGGATATACACATTTTAATCTCTTTAACTCAAAATAATTGTTACATTTTAAAGAACTGCGTAATCTACACTTTTCATTTTATTTTTATTAAACCTTAATAAAATTTTAAGGCTTTGTAAGACGATCGGTAAGGCATAAAGCAGACGAAGTCGTAAAACTTTTTCATTAATTATTTTTAGTTTTTTTCAAGAAAAAATAACGGCAACGACTGCTTGAATATATCATTGAGATCAATTGGAATAAAAAGTTAAGAGTTTATTGGCATAAATTACGCTTTTCTTCCAATGAGCGAATCTAATCGTGTATCGGTGACCACCTTTAAATAGAGTATTTTGTAAAGATTCACAAAATATAGACATTTTAAGTAATCTGAGCGAATAAAACGAGCTCGAATCGTCTAATATCTTTCAATTTGTAGACTCATTACACGTTAGACACTTGCGGTGTCATATTATACTCACTTGTGAAAATCGCTTAGTCTCTTCGAAATCACATTAACATACGTACAAGGTAAAAACAAAACCGTCCACAATCGGGTAACAACATTTGTACCCAAAATAGCCGTTTAATTATCAGTGTTTGAAACATTTTAATAATTATACTTAATAATACATTTAACAAAAATTGAGTCATTACAGTAGAACGTGACCGTTGAAGTTCACGTGATTTATTACCAAAAGATTAAAACACGCACTAAAATGTAGTGCGTGTGTACGTTGTGGTACAACTTTTAGGGCCTAACCGATGTCATATTTACATGAGAACCCTTTAAACTTTTTTTTTAACTTTAATTTGCATATTAAAACACACTCCGGCCTTTTGCTGAGCAGCTTAATTGACGTGGTAGACAGAATCACAATTTTTAGTAACTTTTTTGGTACATAATTTGAGTTTTTCCCAAATAAATTAACATCTCTTAATATAATTACATAAACTTATCTACTTAAAGAGTTTTCCGACGCTTCTTTCAAGTCTTACTTATGAATTCCTAATTTTGATCTCGGAATTAATCCTTATTTAAAACTTTATCTTGGTCATTAATATTGCAATTTAAAACAAATTTTCAAAGATTACGTTTTAAACTTTTGACCTTTTTTTGGGGAATTGAATTGAATTTAAATAAAATAAATTCAATAATTATTACTATGCGTAAGCTTACACCGACTGAAACAAGTGGAGGACCTTTACAAACCGCTGGGTGAAGAAGATTGGTGGTCGCGATCTTCAGTTCATGAAGGATCAACCAGAGAGAGAGAGAGAGTAAGCTTACACTCGACATTTTATTCGTAGTAATATTTCCTACCAAATAAACATTAATCAAATATAGAAATAGATATTTCATTTGTAGGCCACTTAGCACAGTTGATAGTGCGCCTGGTCGTGAGTTAAAATCCCAATGCGGTGCAACTTTCGAATATGCATTTATTTTAGATTTTTTTTGTTAATAAACTTTCTTTTTAATATTTTTCAACTCAGTAGAGCCAGAGACACAAAAACTATTATTTTAATTTTAATTTATGTTGTGAATACTTTGGCTTATTATAATAAAAATGAAGAATGCATCTTCAAAATTGAAACCAAGACGAACCATTGTTTTAAACATTTTCATCAGATAGCCCAGTGCGCAGCTTGACGCACTATGAAAATAAAAACCATTGGCGATATTATTATGTACTAGCTGCGCCCCGCGGTTTCACCCGCGTAATAATTTTATGCGCAACTTTCAAATTTTTTTCTTTCATAAGAACCTTCTCTTGACAAAAACAAACACAACAAAAAAAGAATTAGCGAAATTGCTCCAGCCATTCACGCGTGATGCCGTGATCAATGTTAAATTGGGATTTTTATATATTTAGATACTTTCATGTAGCTTTGTTTTAACTTCGCTGGAAGCAGGTTTTCCGCTGAAGAGTTTGTTTGTCTGTTTGAACGCGCTAATCTCAGAAAGTACTGGTTCGAATTTAAAAATTCTTTTGGTCATGGATTTATCGAGGAAAGCTTTAGTTAGGCTATATAACATCACATACTGCGACCAATAGGAGCGAAGAATCAATGGGAAATGTGGAAAATACGGGGAAAATTATTCATCTTTAAGGCTTCCATTGTTTGTTTGATTGAACGCTCTGATCTCAGGAAATGCTAGATGGAATTTAAAACATTATTTTGTAAAATTAATATGCAGAAAAGAACAGATTGTGATAGAATCGCACAGTCGATTACGGTGTGCACACCGTACACACTACTGCATATAGACATGTATATATATACCATCATATAGCGTGGCGACGCGTGCGTGCCACGACATGCGTCGCCACGCCAGAAATCTGTTTTACGTGCGGCTATAGTGAGCTCTAACGATCTGCATCGAAAAACAGCCCTATGTTCATCATTTGCAGTTTCGACCCACTGTGCGTCGCCACGGCATGCTTCGCCACGCCAAAAATCGGTTTTACGTGCGGCTATAGTGAGCTCTAACGATCTGCATCGAAAAACAGCCCTATGTTCATCATTTGCAGTTTCGACCCACTGTGCGTCGCCACGGCATGCGTCGCCACGCCAGAAATTGGTTTTACGTGCGGCTATAGTGAGCTCTAACGATCTGCATCGAAAAACAGCCCTATGTCCATCATTTGCAGTTTCGACCCACTGTGCGTCGCCACGGCATGCATCGCCACGCCAGAAATCGGTTTTACGTGCGGCTATAGTGAGCTCTAACGATCTGCATCGAAAAACAGCCCTATGTCAATCATTTTCAGTTTCGACCCACTGTGCGTCGCCACGGCATGCTTCGCCACGCCAAAAATCGGTTTTACGTGCGGCTATAGTGAGCTCTAACGATCTGCACCGAAAAACAGCCCCATGTTCATCATTTACAGTTTCGACCCACTGTGCGTCGCCACGGCATGCGTCGCCACGCCAGAAATCGGTTTTACGTGCGGCTATAGTGAGCTTTAACGATCTGCATCGAAAAACAGCCCTATGTCCATCATTTGCAGTTTCGACCCACTGTGCGTCGCCACGGCATGCGTCGCCACGCCAGATATCGGTTTTAGGTGCGGCTATAGATGTTTCACATCAATATAGGTCCCTTTTATCCCGATATTCCCACGAGATTGTGACTTACGCGGGTGAAACCGCGGGGCGCAGCTAGTTTTATAAATCAGTAAAAATAACAAATCAAGGCAAGTTTTTAGCTTTGCCGTATTTTTTTTATTTATATCATCCGTGCCGAAAGACAAACGCATCTATAGCTATAAAGCCACGAGAACGCATTTCGTACTAAGCAAAGAGACTTTGGTACCTATTTCCATCCTATTTCCTACTCATGTGCCTATACTTCGTTAAAAGAGATCCAATCAAAGAGTATTTAAGTATATAATAATCCCAGCACGCCGCTTCATTGCTGGAGCGTAGTAATGTTCTAAATTCGAAAAACGCTCATGCAATAGATTTAATTTTCTTTGACCGTAAAACTCAACACTGGCTTTATGCACGAAAATGCCAAGCCATAATTTTAAATAAAAAAGAAGATAAAAAAGATGCTTCTTTCTATATGTCGAAATGACAATTTTGACATCATCCCTACGTTCTGTACGTTTTCATGCAAAAATATTATGGTTTATTTTTTACGCCAAGAAATATCAAATTTTAATTAGTAACATAAATCTACTTGAAATACCTAAACCTCTTCTGATATTTTCTGAACACATTCGTGAAGATTATGTTAAAATCTGTTTCCTAGTTCCCGAAATTAGACTGCACAAACAAAGGTAAACAAATAAAATCAACATTTTCTGAGATGAATGGTAGTTTCGCGAAAACGAAGAGATGGCGCTAGTTACTTGAAATTTTAAAAAAAATATCTTATTAAATTAATTACTATATTTTTTAGTTATAAAATGTGGACATTGCTATATGTATTCTTAAAATACATAAGTCTACAAAATTTTTCAGCGTAACAAAAAGAATATTAAATTAATTTGTGACTTTATAAATTTAAGAAAACCTGAATCGCGCATGCAAGATTTTTTTCTACCGGAGCTATATCAGGTTAGCGAATTCTATAGTGCTAAGATCATTATGGACGTAGAACGCTTACTTCCAAAACTTCGAATTTATTATATGTAGAGATGTGTATTTTGAGGAGCAAACACCTATCTATATAATTCCTTAGAAAGAAATAGTTTTTACTCTCCGGCAAACTTTGCAAGTGTTACAAACGGAGTAAAGTAATTTTTTTGTACCTAGATTTTCCTTTGTTTTTTTTTCGGTCTTCTTTTGTTTCCGCGTCGATGTGTTTTGTTTCCGTTTAGATCGTCGTTTGTTATTTTTCGATCGTCTTTTATTTATTTTTTTAAACCTAGTAAGTAATGAATATTGAAATTAACATCATTGATTGTAATCATGATAGTACTCACAAATTAATTAGGTGTAGTACGACCCCGTGTAGGTATCTCGTGTTTCACCCAGGTGAAATACCAGGTTAAGCACGACCCCATACTTCTATTTTTGTAAATTTCTATAAGTTTCCGATAATATTCTGGTCCATTAGGTGCGGATGAATGGTGCCGTGTCCGATGACATGTCCGATACACTAAAAGCGGTATTCACCTGTCCATATAGATGTACGATAACGAAGGTTACAATTTACCTGAATATTTTCGTCACATTCTAACATAGATAAACCTATAAATATGAATTTAGATTAATTTGTATACCTATCTATACTAGGGTAAAGCCGGGATGGATGCCTCGAAGGTATACTTGCAGCAGTTCTCACAAAACAATATTACAAATGGTAAATAATTGTACTACTTATTAAAAGCGCTCTGAAGGGAGAATAAGTTGATTATGCTGTTTGTTTGTTTGAATTGAATAGGCTCCGAAAACTTTTTAAACTCACACGATTTGTATTCATAGTAATTATTTTCCCGGGTCTTAATCGCGTATTTTTTGTTTTTTATTTCTCTTTCCTCGACGTTTCGACTATGTTACAATAGTCATGATCGCGAGGAGTCAAAAAATACGCGATTAAGACCCGGGAAAATAATTACTAGGCTCCGAAACTCTTGAACCGATTTAGATGAAACTTGGTATGAGGATACATTGATTCATTGGGAGTGACATTGGTTAATTTTCATCCCGATATTTCTACGGGATCAGGAATTACGTGGGTGAAACCGCGAATCCCTGGTATAGTTTCCAATAAAACCCGATAATTCTTTCTTACAAGGGCATTTCATACGAAATATCCGCCAAATTTGAATACCAACTTAATAATCGAACTGTTATTAATTGTTATTGTTATTAATACATTATGTTGTAAATCCATCATCAAGAACATACAATTATTGCATTTTATTTGCATTTATAAGGTACTCTAGGTACGATAGATGTTACAATAGGCACCCAAGTTCACATATATGAGCCTGTCAACTACTCGATTCTTTAAAGCCGTTGGACGTAGAAAAGGCATGCGACCGATCACCCCTGGAAGTCTTTAGGGGAGGCCTATGTTTAGCAGTGGACATCCTGTGGCATAAGGAATTATGATGAGGATGATCAAATACGGAAACCTTCGCGAGTCCGATTCGAAGTAGAAAAGTAGAAAATACAGAGAATTTCACGAACGACCGCACGTAAAGATCCACATTGGGTACGAAAAGTAGTAAAACTAAAAGTAGGACGTTTAGTTTCATGCCTACTAACATGCACTGACCAACTACACTATAAAACCTTTCCTAATTCCTACACAGGGCCATGCTCTCATTTATTAGTTTACCCACAGGAGTAAGACAACTGATACTATCAGAGAGGCAGTACGTAAAAACATATTCTTTTAACCAAAGAGTTCTCATTTTAAAAAGGTTGTATTAGCGATATCCGTGGCAAATTATGACGTATTCATGAGGAGACATTTGTTTTTTGCAATTACCCTAACCCTACCCTACTCTTCCCATGACCTATTTAAAAAAAAGTGTGTGTGTCAGCTCCGACGCACGACTGGAGTTTACTCCTTAAGTACGAGTATCTAACCATACGCAAAAAGAGTTTTAGATGAAAAAAATAAATGTCGTCCGACAAATAGTCGTCCGACATTTGTCGTCCGTCAATAGTCGTCCATTAAAAATAAAATTAGAAAGTTGCGCACTAAAGGTGCGCAACTTTCTAAAAACGTGACCAAAAACGTGACCGATTTTCGTTACTTGTTAGTAGGTTTTACCCTTCGGATTTTTCTCATACCGGGCGCCTTATAAATGAAAATCGATTCTTAAGGAGTAAACTCCAAAACTTTTACAGATCAAAATTACTTCATCAATATATCAATATATATTTAACTGACATTTGAATGATTTAAATATAAGTATTTAATATTAGATTGACAGGAAAATCTTTACTCAGCGCCTTCGAGCATTTAACCAGGTATAGCGAATCAAGGGTAGGTAACAAAAACCTAATTTTATGAATCACTCGGGTCTATTCTTAGACATGCAAGAAAGAATTAAATTTGACATGAAAATGTTAGAATTATAAGACATACATAGTTGACCTTAAGTTCACAACCAGTCAAGCAGTTTTATCCCTTTTCCGGTTAATGTTTCAGGAAGTTTTTCCATCAATTTTTCAGCACCCTCGTCACAGATGGAGTTGTTTTGGATATCAATGCTACAACCTACCCTTATTTGATACGCAAATGTCATGTCATAGCTTTCAAATTTAAAGCTACAGTTACACACGGCGAGTTCTCACAACAAAGAGGCATTCGCAGCGAGAATTCTTGCGTTTCTACTAATTGCGAGTAGATTTATTTGAGTGAGTTAAATTGAGCAATTTGAGCATGTTCAATTTTGCCTGCTGCGAGGATTCGCTTTGTCTGACAGGAGTGCTCGCTTTAACAGAGTACATGCACCTAATATGCACCAACAGATTCTCTAAATTCTAAGAACGACAATTCTACTTTGGCCTACACTCTGCCTGTCACGCACAGCGAATTCATGCTACGAGTAAACGGGGATAGTTCACTTGCGGCGAGAACTCGCTATGTGTGACTGTTGCTTTAGGGCCAACGCAGCTACATGAAAGCACAAGAAAAGCATATTTTAAAACCAACAGAGTGGAAATTATGACAATTTTCATACTAAAACTTGAATCACCTCTATGTAGAACACAAACGTCATACTGTACAAAAATTTTGAGGCAAAAGTTTGTTACTGTTATTTCTACTCCTGGCGATAAAACTATAGTATTTGTACCATGAGAATTAAGTAGGTCAGTACCTACACTACCTAATTATTTTGTTATTTAAATAAGTGGCTGACTTTAATGGCTATCGAACCGTCAGCTGCAAAAATATTATTCCAAGAACAGAAGATCATGTTATAAATAATCCGATTTGCATTTGACATCTCCACCTTGTCGAGCAAATTCAATGAATATTTTTCGATTGATCAAAAGGGAAATAAAATGTCAGAGTATTACAAAGGATGTCAATGAAGCAAATATTATGCTAAATGGTAAATTTTTTGATCTTTCTTTTCAATTTTTTGCAGAATTCATATTTCTCAATTGAAAGCGGTAAGTCTTTGAGTGTCAAATCAGGACAAGTGAAAAGTAAGTAGGTACCTATTTGATTTCTCTTTACAATGCTCTGATTTTTTGTTATATATCATAGATTTTTTTGAAATTAAATAATCTACGTATTATAATAATCTACCTACTTGCCTCATCACGCACTCCTACCTACACACCTTGACCTACCCAGGGGCCAAAATAATATTAATTACATATATATTTAACCTAATTTTAAAAATGGTATTGATGGCAATACATAAGGTAAATAAAAGAGCCGGGTTTTTGTTATAAGGTTTATCTAATTTAATTATTGATGTCATTTAATTTAATCTTCATTTGTAAATGGACATAATAGCTAACTAATAATAATGTATGTAATTATATTTGAAATAAATTAATTTCAATTTACTTAATTAATTTCTAATGATTCTAGTACGTACGTCATATCTATAATACAGTTAATAGCAGTCCCTTAGAAGTTTAAGAAAATTCAATTTCTTTCAAAGGAATTACGTGGAACATTAAATTAATTAGAAGACAAATTTAGCCTGACACATGACGTGAAAAGTTTGCGTAAACTCTTTATGAATTGACGTAGTTGATGAGACGTATTAATATCCGCAAATTGTGTACAAAATTATACACATTTGTACATGTTCGTAGGTATTAGGTACCTACCTTTATTAATGTGTGTCGCGTAATCTTCATAAACCTAGTAATAAAGTAAACCGACCAATATAAAATAAATTGTGGTACGAGTCTCTTAGGAAATTGTCACCGTATGGCTACAAAGGGTTAGTAAATTACAAACCCCAAAACATTAACATTCTCTACCTCTAGGTACAGTATGGGTCATAAGAAAATGATCAGTTTTCTACAATAATACTATCAACAAGTATTGGAGTTACGACCTTCTTCTAATAGACGTTACACACAAACTTAAATACCTACTTGAATTAAAAGTACTCAGTGTGATTATTATTTTCAACATGTTAGCTATGTCTTTAGTAGGCCGCCACCCGCTACACAAACCGACGTGCGCGTGGGTTCGATCCACAGGTTACGTTGTTATAATGTTCAAATATTTGCTGCACAGGATTGTAAACGTTACGGTGGGCAGAGACTTTTGACCGTGGATTGTACCTACCTCGAATTTATTCAAGTAAATAATAATGTGATAAATGGCAAGGCAATACTTGAGCATATAGGCACACAAATGAAAAAAAAATTCTCCGTTTTTCTAGATGCAATGAAATTGATAGTATTTCGTGAACTATACTCTATTTTGTAAATCTTAGATCAAAAATGTAAACAATGGTGTTATCAGAGTAAAAAATATGACAAATATGAAATATACAAAATAGCTTTGGTAGTTTTTTAGGGAAGTGGAAATTAGGTAAAGAAACAACTATGACCTCAATTTCTACAAAATACGATTGTAAATAAAATCAATATGAAATATGATTGTTTATTTATATAAAATAACTAGCTGCACCCCGCGGTTTCACTCGCGTAAGTCCGATCTTTCTCACCGTTTAAACCTTCCCTGGACTACGACAAACATTTCAAAACCGAAATCATCTAAATCGGTTCGTGCGTTCTGGAGTTATAGCGTCAGGAAGGAAAACCCGACTTATTTTTATATAGTAGATTTTTTAACAAAGTTATTACAATATTCAAATTTGAATGGTAGTTTTTTTTACACACTGGCATCAATTACAGCGGCTTTCAACCTCTACAAAATGGCGTTTCTGTCAATATTTGACATTTCTTTGTTTACATTTTTGATCTAAGTTTTACAAATAGAGTATAGATGTGGAAAAAATATCGTTTCTGTATCAGCGTCTGACGCCATTACACATTATAGGAACTTCAAGAACCTAACCACTTCAAAGTTACTTTTGTTCGAAGTTTCACCATTATTCTTTAGCACCAAAAGAGTTCAATTTACCTCTCTGTTATTTTTATTACGTTAGCGGTACAAGTTGGAAGAGATAAACGAATAAAACAAAATATTATCAAATTATATAGGGGGATTCAAGGACGAAGCCCACGGGGATCGGGTCTCTCGATACTAACCCGTTCCGATCAAAAATCAAGCGTCAATTATGGCCTGCACACAACACTTGATACTTTTTATAACTAACTGCCTACGGCTATTAGGGCGCGTTCAGATGACACGCGTTGACCACGTGCCCACCAAGCGCATCACACGCGTTGACCACGCGTTGAACACGCGTTGAAATTTGTTCTATACATAATTTGAGTCTTATGACACATCAATAGATCTCAAATTGCATTTCTGCAAGCAGGCGCGGGGCGAGCGCGAGGCGTGCGCGGGGCGGGCGCGGAGCGTGCGCGTGGCGGGTGCGGGGCGGGTGCGTGGCGTGAGCGGGTGGACTTGATAAATGCAATTTGAGATCTATTGATGTGTCATAAGACTCAAATTACATATAGAACAAATTTCAACGCGTGTTCAACGCGTGGTCAACGCGTGTGATGCGCGTGGTGGGCGCGTGGTCAACGCGTGTCATCTGAACGCGCCCTACTCCCCGTCACAAGTACCCTCTCGGAAGAAGCTTTAGAAGCAGGTACTTACTCGTTGCTTTTAAATATTTTGTAGTGGAGAATTTTTGTTATTAAAGTGAAATAATATCTTAATATTTGTGAATATTTAATTTACCATGAAACTTAAAGACTGCAGTCCTGAAATATATAGATGACGTGAAAAAGATATCGGCCGATTCTAATCTTTTTCACGTCATCTACAATTTTCAGAACTGCAGTTAGTCAGTCTACCATCCTGTAAAACATGCGTCTCAAGAAGGTCTTAAGTATGCGCAGTTAAATACTATTTTATAGAATGGTAGACATCTAACTACAGTCTGGACTATACTGTGCGTACGCCCTTTAAGGCTATAAATAGATAGATAGTTTTTTTTAAATTGCAAACCCCAATTTCAAATAACATTAATAATAAAAAACAAAGCTTAAGTTAAGTGCTTTGTTCGGCTATCTGCCTCGTCATGCGTACTGACTGATTGACCGATTCCAGTATAAAAGTTTATTGGGAAATATGGTACGTTTGATAGATTTCAACTGAGTGAGTGTGTAAAAAACTCAAGGTAATACCTAAGTGAGAAATGATAAGCTGTTCAGGCTTGTGCAGCGCAACTTGACACTTGTTCGTTTGATCACCGCCAGTGTCCTTTATAATACATAGCTCAAGTAATAGTACGATTAGGACTTGATCCTTAGATTAGTATTAATATATACTTAGTAGGAAGATTCCCAAGTTTGTGCTATGTCCGCAACCCGCAAAAGGGTCAACTAAAGAGACAAATTTCTAATTTGACCCTTGAATTTGGCCGCCTATCCTTACAAAGTTGTCTAAGTGCGGTTTGTCCACGATTACACTCAAGATACCCTTGCGTAATAAGACACGACAAAAAACTAAATGGCAGACCTAGTTAGCCACAGGATTTTAAATTAACATAGTTATTTTTTGAAGTAAATTCAAAACGAAAAATGTACCATGTCTTTTGTTCTTATTTTGTGCGTTCCTTCCACTCGACACCACCAAAACGACACTACCGGTGGTGTCGTATGGAATCTCTAGTAAATACGACAGCACCCTAGTGATGTCCAGAAACGCGTGTTTTTGACAAACAGCTCCCAGTTCATTAAAATAAATAAATAAATATCAGACATCATCACATACATTGATCCGACCCCAAAGTTATTATTTCAAGTTATCTAAACGATAATTAGCAAAGCTGTTCCGCCATTAGCTTTTATGTATTTTATGTCGTCAGTATTAGTATCCATGTCCATTGTGAAAAATTAAAATATTCGGACGGAAAGACAATAATATGCAAATTGCAATGAACAATGTCAAGATGACCATTTGAGTGACAGATAAATATAAACTTTATCAAATGACATACCTCATTAATGAAACTGCTTGAACTTAATTGGAGTTTTCATTTCAACAACTTTGTATGTAGGTAACCTCACTAATAGTCGGTGGTGTCGTATGGACTAGAGATTCCATACGACACCACCGGTGGTGTCGAGTGGAAGGAACGATTTTGTGGAGCTTGATATGCTGTTACTTGACACGCAACATTTTCACGACACAAGCTCCACAATATAAAAACACGGTAATAGTTTACCGTGTAGCTACTTTTATAAGTGACTTCGTCCGCTTAGGAGATAAATTTTCTAAAATCCTTGCAATCAGAATCAGAATTATTTATTTGCATTAAATATGGTACATAGTGGTGTTACATAATAGAATAATGTTTCTTCATATTTAGCCATACAATGGCGTACAAATAGTAGGTAAAATAATAATCAATCAATGCATAGTCAACATCCGAAATATTAAATAAAAAAGTTAGTAAAAAATTATAGCTAATGTATCATGTCAATAAAATAAAATAATGTTAAAATTAAATAAAAATTAAATAAGGTATGTCAAAATTAAATAAAAATTAAATTATATCAAAATTAAATAAAATTGAATTATGTTAAAATGACCGTTTATTGGTCGTGGTCCGACTGCCGGAGTTCTATCAATCGAACCATCGTTTTAATAATATTAAATTCTATTGGCAGTGGTTCTATCAATCGGACTATCCTATAAATAACATTAACTTGTATTGGTAATAGTTCTAACGCCGCCTGACGCGCCGCCGCGTGAAATGATGACGGACGCCTACGTTATAATAACTATCTGTATATAGCCCGATGCATCCGTTTCAGCAGGTTTCAGCTATGCGCTGACAGTCATCCAGTCCAGAGAATCAGTTAGGACTTCGAATTATATATTTATAGATATCCCGTATTAAATAGCTTGAACAGTTAGCTACAGTCATGTTAAAAAAATGAAAGATGGCTATCGCCAGTAAAATCACGAAGAAGTGAGTAATGAGGCTGGGATGGTTTGGGCTAATAATTACCTAACCCTTTGCCTTCCCCGAAACGCAATAAAAAAGAAATGAAAATGGTTGCTTAACCTTGGAATTAGACCTCAGCGCTGTCCGTCGAGCAATTAAGAACTAGTTTTAATGAAACATACGGACCAGAGAGTCTTCCTTTGTCCCCATAATAGGGACAAAATCAATGGGGACAGTGGGAATACACCTCATAAAGGTTCCTTTTTTAGATTTTGAGGTACGAAACCCTAAAAAAGGCAATTTAGAATGAATAACATTTATCCCATTCCATAAAGCTAATATTTTCTATGACTTCAGTATAACGGTTTATTAGCGACCCGCCCCGGCTTCGCACGGCTATATTATGCATGTATAAACCTTCCTCTTGAATCACTCTATCTATTGAAAAAACCGCATCAAAATCCCTTGCGTAGTTTAAAGATTTAAGCTTACGTATAGGGACAGAGAAAGCGACTTTGTTTTATACTATGTAGTGATTAGAAGAGATACCTTAGATTGTTTTCCGAAGGTCTGTTGAAACTTTATTCGGTTATTTCCTTTTGATCATCAACAGGTAAAATTTTAACCAAGCTTTCGGTGAAGACGATGTGCTTTGTTCGGAAATTTAGGAAAGGGGTTGATTTGAAAACTTTATAAAGGAAACCAGGAAGTTTAACATTTTGTTCAAGGAAAGTTCAGTCGTGGTTCAAACATATCTTGAGTCATATAACTGTCATGAAGCAAAAATCTCTCACGGAATACTTACCTATAATTACCTTACTTACTTCGCAAATAGCAATTCGTTCTGGTTTTGTAGGTAGGTACTTATTCCCATTAACTTCTGCTAGGAAAGTATGCAACATCTTAGAGCACATCGTCACCTATAACTATCAAGTGTTTTATGGTCAAACGCTGACCTATCGTTCGTAAAAAATGGTTGTCTGTAAAGTCGTTTTACGGACGATTATTTTACGTGATAACGTCATCATAAGAAAATGATGAAAAGATTATTTTTTGTATTTTTCTTTATTTATTTTTTTGTCTTTTTATCCCCCTTATACATTTTTCCTTTATTTAAGTCTTCTATTCGTCACTCGTCACCATAACACAATCCCAGACAAGCGATATCATCACTACATAGTATAAAACAAAGTCGCTTTTTCTGTCCCTATTTCCCTTTGACTGCTTAAATCTTTAAAACTACGCAACGGATTTTGATGCGGTTTTTTTTAATAGATAGAGTGGTTCAAGAGGAAGGTTTATATGTATAATACATGCATAATATAGCCGTGCGAAGCCGGAGCGGGTCGCTAGTTATCATTAAACAATATAAAACAAACACGTTTTTGAAGTTATTGAAGTTATACTTCTTTAGGCGCGTTATGAAAAAATGATGAGAGTGAAATTTTACAAAAGCGAGACACAAAATTCTCACGTCACACAAAATTCTCACGGGAGAAGTTGTTTAAATCTAAATTGAACTTTATTGATTGTGTTGACAATCCTTTTCCAGTCCAGAGTTTTTTGTCGGACGAGTATTTTGCCGGACGAGTTTTTTGTCGGACGAGTTTTTTGTCGGACGAGTTTTTTGTCGGACGAGTTTTTTGTCGGACGAGTTTTTTGTCGGACGAGTTTTTTGCCGGACGAGTTTTTTGTCGGACGAGTTTTTTTTTTTTTGTTTTATATTGCTGCGTGCTGTGACGTCATGTCACGTTCAATAAAAATAGCTCAATAAAAACAACCTTTTATGCGTTTTTCATATGCATTGTCTTCCTTATTTAGTTTTTACAGTCACTTCTCTAACCAAAGTTGAATTTAATAATCCTAAACTTTTTGAAGGTGTAAGCGGGGTCCTGGAGACAAACATTTTATGAGATGTAAAATTCTTAAAGTACCTATAAGATAGACATTAAAGCCGGTAAATGTTTGTTTGTACCTGGGAATCGTATTTCACAAGAAGTCGTAAAAACATTTAAGTTTTGATGTAGATATATATATGTTCTCTCGGAGGACGAATCTCGAATAGAATCTATCTTCTTCTATTTTTATACATATAAAGTGCTCTGTCCTGACTGACTGACTGACGGATCAACGCACAGCCTAAGCCGCTGATCGGAGACTTGAAACTTGGGGTGCGTTCTTTGTATGACGTAGGCATCGGATAAGAAAGGATTTTCCGAAATTCTACTCCTAAAGGTATAGAGTTTCGAAAAAGGGAGGCAAAGGAAGGAAAAAGGGGGGCAAAGTTTGTATGGGACAACGTGATTCCTTGGGTCAATCCTATTAGAACCAATTTCGACTTCTACGCGAACTAAGTCGCGGGCAAAAGCTAGTTATGATAATAAAATGCAATATTTGTTCACCGAGTAAATATATTATATCTATATCTTATTTCCCTAAAGTTTTAATACTGTTACAATATTAAGATATAAAAAATAAATAATCAGTTTTAAAAGAAGTTATCAGTTTTTGGAAAAAGTACGAAAAGTAAAGGTAACACTTTTTCGGGTAAATTTAACCTGACTTGATTGAAAAACCCGACTTATGAAAAGGGAAAATATAACCACAGCAACATAATCTGTATAGTCAGTTTTACGTTTTATTTTGTAGTTTTGCTGCTTCAGATTATGTTAGTACGTTTTTTTCTCTTTTTTTGAAGTCAGTTTTTTTAATCGTGTTTTTTATTTTAGTGCATATTTGTACTGTCTCTCAAAATTGAGCTCAATTTTAGGCAAAAGCAGGATTAAAATACTTAAATTTTAGATAATAAAGGTTTACGGCTTACGCTTTAGGTAAGGTTTGAATACGTTACTTTTTAATTGAGAAGTTCCTCCTTTATCTGAAGTCAGTTAAAAACAAAACAATATTTGAAATATAAACGAACGTCGAAAACGGAAATTAGCTACGAAAACATCCTACCCTATTCTATCTTTTAAAAATAAAACGGATAATTTGATTTATGATTGAGTGAAATCGAATGTGAGAAAAGCGATTTTACAACTTAAATTTCCAATCTTCGAGGGTTTCAATGTAATAAAACGTACCTCATATATAACGATTCACGTGAGGCATCAAAATAAATAAAGTCCGCAAATATTCCTTAACATGAACATCGAGATAAAGCTGAGATAAAGTGAATAAAAAACTGTAGATTGACGTAAGTAGTAGAGAGAGTAAGTACTTATCTTCAGACTGCAATATTTCTACAAACTAGAAACAAAAATATAAGTCAGATAGCCAATAACGGGTATCCGCATTTTTCATATTTTTACGAAATATTTCACTTTTAATTAAGGTGGCAGATGGGTAGTCTAATCGTATAGTTTACCATACTCATGATGTTTTTTTGACATTTTTAACCCCCCCAAAAATCACGAAATATCTCATGGGGGTCACGTTTCACTAAGGGGGTGGTGAGGTTTAAGAGGAAAGGGTAAGGGAAGGAGCATAGTTATGGCAGTTATAGGTTTTATGCAACAAAAATATTTGTGCTAGTGTCATTTATTATCCAAAGAGGAAACAGAACCCGGGCTCCCCCCGGGTTCCGATCTGCAATGGCCTACGTGGCAGTCACTTAATCGACTCCGGACTCAAGTAGGCCGTTGCAGACAAAATTTGAGCAAATGGGGATATATTGCACCGACTGAGGAGCAATGCGAGTGTGGAGCCCCGTCGCAGTCCATGGTGCACCTACTCCAATGTCCACTGTGCTCTAATACCTGCACATTGGAGGACCTGGTAGAGGTCAACGCTGCTGCAGTTGCAGTGGCTAGCTACTGGGCAGGAAGAATTTGACTAGTCACTGACTCGAAAAGAAGAAGAATGTGATATTTTGTAATTTTTGCTAACTCCTCCCCCCTTTTTCGAACATCGCGGGATTAATGGACGGCCCCCTACTAGTAGGTACCTAACTACTATATTTTAAACTGAATGTTTCGGTAGACGAACCTGAAACAAAATTCATGCTAATCCCTCGGAATTAACTCCAAACGGTAGGATTACCACTTCGTACACTATCCGTCAAAAGTGAAATTATCTAACACCCGGATTAAGTGTAGAATGAAAGAATATTATATACAACTTTACTTACTGATTCATGTTTCGGCTTACTGAGTTTGCACTGACTGGGTTGTTAAATTGCAAATTACCTGAAATAGAAAATTGTTAAATAATTATTAACGCTCCGGCTTCGCACGGCTATATTATGCATGTATTATACAATATACATATAAACCTTCCTCTTGAATTACTCTATCTACTAAAAAAACCGTATCAAAATCCGTTGCGTAGTTTTAAAGATCTAAGCATACAAAGGGAAATAGGGACGGCGAAAAGTGACTTTATTTTATACTATGTAGGTAGATAGGTATTAAAAAAGGGGATATTCCTTATGCTTCGTTTGGAATTCCGATTTGAAGAACATGTATATAGGAATATTTTTCCCATTGCTCCGATTTATTATTGTGCCTACACAAAAGATCGATTAACAGATAATATGACTTCTATACAATGTTGATTCGGTCAAATATCGCTCTCTATGACCGTATTAATTATCGGTTTGTAACTGGTTACGTGAAAGGACTAAATTTTCTGCTTTTGTAACTGGTTACAAAACACAGTCACATACGTGACCGAAAGGCATATTTCAGCCAATTTACACAAAACCTTCATGAATCACCAATCTTCCTTAAGACTTTTGTGTTACAGAAGCGCGTGCATCTTAAAATTAAATAAAGAAGTACCTATAACTTTAGAAGTAAAGAGATTGTATCATCAACTTACTAAGTTATTTAGGAACAAATCAGGTTACAATCTAAGTAATAGAGAAAATGTTGGTCGTTCAGTTGGTCAGAGTGGAAGGAAAGAAAATTATACTCGAAAATAAAAAACAAGACGTAGTTTTTTCTCAAAAGTCAAGCCCGTTGATCCTTAACCTAAACATTCTCGTACTCAACGCACTAGCCTTTTCATTTATACAAACCAAACTGAGTGGATTTAGGAAAACCAATTAGACAAGAGTCGAGACCCGGGCTCGTACAAACTGGAGTAACCGGCACTTACGGTTAATTTCGTCGTTAGTAACCGACTGAGTAAATAAAGGACACTATTTTATTAAGTCTGGGGCTGGATGAATGCCAGGGAAAAGAATCTACGGAAGGTTTTCTTTTAGGTTTACTGTATAGCGTTAATAACTTTGCTTGTTGCCATATCGGATTTAGGAAATGTAAGTTTATGAAATTCCTCATGTATTTTATTTTAAATAAAAACTTTTCTCTTGAATCACTCTATCTATTAAAAAAAACCGCATCAAAATACGTTGCGTAGTTTTAATATAAAGCATACATAGGGATATAGGGACAGAGAAAGCGACTTTGTTTTATACTATGTAGTGATGATTAAGGTAATTACCTACGGGCAATAAGTCACCCCCCGTGAACATGGTGGACCAGCATGGCCCGTCTAGTGAAGAGGGAAGGACTACCAGACCCGAAAACCCAGGACAGGATGTCCGGGCGCCGACAAATTTGGAGAGCCGAACCTGAAGTGGGAAGAGACAAAAAGAAGAAGATACGAGGCCAGAAAATGCTATTTTGAAAAACTTAATATTGGTGACATAAAAAAAACAAGAAAATAAACAAATAATTTCATTTTCAGGTTGACCACAAAGTAAATTTTATATTCATCTATTGACCTCTTGAGTAGAAATTCGAAATAGAAAGTCGCTGTAGCTGTAAACTAGTTCTGAATCATTAGATAGACGTCGCTAAGGGTCTAAATATAAAGAGGAAAAAGGTGCTTCCTTAAAAAAAGGAAAAAATATAAAGAAAAACAAAAAAAATACTCAATTTTTTATCGATTTCTTAGGACGTTATCACGTAAAAGTACCGTCCGTAAACCGACTTTACAGACAACCATTTTTTAAATTATAATAATTACATTCTCAGGAATGGCAAATAGTTAACTTTTACAGGCCACAGACATCTTTCAGTTTTTAATCCAGCTAGCCTAGCATGAAGGCCAAAACACGATACGATAAAGCGATATAACTACATCAACTCTCAAAATATGATAGATAAAGCCGCCATGTTAAATTTTTATCATAATTTTTATCGCAATTTATAATAAAAATTCAACATGGCGGCTTTATCTATCATATTTTGAGAGTTGATATAGTTATATCGCGTGATATAGCTTTATCGTATCGTGTTTTGGTCTTCATGCTAGGCAGGCAGGTGTGCCAAATATCGATACATAATGGAACTATAGACTGTATAACTGTACACCTTATTGTAAATTGATTAGCTAAAATTGTTACTTTTACCAAGTCATCACTATCACTACATCATCACTATCACTATCGTCACTACTTATTATAAAATAAAGTCGCTTTCTCTGTCCCTATTTCCCTTTGACTGCTTAAATCTTTAAAACTACGCAACGGATTTTGATGCAGTTTTTTTAATAGATAGAGTGATTCAAGAGGAAAGTTTATATGTATAATACATGCATAATATAGCCGTGCGAAGCCGGGGCGGGTCGCTAGTTATTAATAATATGAAGACAAAAAGCGAACTTTATCAATCTTGTTCATCGCTTTAGAAAAATAATAAACTGCAAATTACAAGTAGGTAGCAAGTATCTATTAAAATCACTATTGCGTCCACTGATCTGGAAAATAACAAGATAGAAAACCATCGACAAGAAAACCGCTTTATCGTCCATTTAAATAAAATAAATAAATATTTCAGGACATATTACACATCGCCATCCAGCCCCAAGCTAAGCAACTTAATGCTTGTGTTATGGGTGCCAGATAACGGATAAACTACTTATATACTTTTTTTTTTTGTAAATATATACATATTATACATATAGGAAACACCCAGAACCAGAAACAAGAATTTATGGTCAGCATAAATACTTGTTCCCGGCGGGAATCGAACCCGCAACCTTCTGCGTCGCAGTCGGGTGTTCGCCCGACGCGCCACAGAGGTCGTCTCTCTATCACAGAGATCGTCAGAGGTCGAGGTATTTGGTTTTACAAGCGGAAGAGCACATCAAAACTATTGTCGATAAATGCAAGACTTTTTAGGATTCCGCACCTAAAGGTTAAAAACGGGACCCTTACTATTAATAAGACTTCACTGTCCGTCTGTATGTCTGTCACCAGGCTGTATCTCATGAACCGTGATATCTAGTCAGTTGAAATTTTTACAAATTATGTATTTCTGTTACCGCTATAACAAGAAATAATACTAAGAACACAAAACATTTAAGTGGGGCTCATACAACAACATGTACAGTATGGGTCATAAGTAAATGATCAGTTTGCTACAATAATACTATCAACAAGTATTGCAGTTACGACCTTCTTCTAATAGACGTTACACACAAACTTAAATACTTGAATTAAAAGTACTCAGTATGATTAATATTTTCAACATGTTAGCTATGTCTTTAGTTGGCCGAGTGGTATAAGCCACCTCCCGCTACACCAACCGACGTGGGTTCGATCCACAGGTTACGCTGTTATAATGTTCAAATAGTGCTGCACAGGATTGAAAACATTACGGTGGGCAGAGACTTTTGACCGTGGATTGTACCTACGTGCGGAACCCTTCGTGCACGAGGCCGACTCGCACTTGTTTTTAATCGACTTCAAAAAAAGGAGGAAGTTCTCAATTCGGTTGTATGTATTTTTTATAATAATTACTAGCGACCCGCCCCGGCTTCGCACGGCTATATTATGCATGTATTATACAAACCTTCCTCTTGAATCACTCTATCTATTTAAAAAACCGCATCAAAATCCGTTGCGTAGTTTTGAAGATTTAAGCATACAAAGGGACATAGGGACAGAGAAAGCGACTTTGTTTTATACTATGTAGTGATGATGATGATAGTGAAGCCAGCGTTTGACTAACACCTAACACGTCTGTCAAATTTTTTTTAAGGGTTATTTTTTTTACCTTTTGAGGTACGGAACCCTAAAACACCCGTCAAAAATGGCGTCAGGCCCTTTCTACGTGAATGTTGCCTACAATCTAAAAAGTCTAAATATAAATGCGAACAAAATTATATTAAAACTTTCAAAATTAAAATCTCGACTGAAAATACGAAAATGGAAACCGTAATTATCTGAAAATAGCGCTGAAACAAATTGCAATGGTAAAGTAAGAACGAAATGTTGTAGGCAACTGTCTTTTTTTTAATTTAACGTCAAGATATTTTTTCGTAAATTTTTGTGTTTTTTTTTACCTTTATAGTGCTTATCGGCGCAATTATGATTATTGACCTAAACTTTGATTGGTAAAACTAACTTTCATCTAGAATTCATGAAATTATTGATTATTCAAAACAATATTGTTGTTTTGCAATAACATGTTTTAATTTCGTTGTATAATAATTCTTGAAACTAACGGTTAGTTTAAACTACAATAATAAACAGTTAAGAATTTAATTGATAGATCGATTTACATTGAATTTAACTATTAAAAACAAGATTCTAGTGTTTGAAAAACATTCAATTGACTTAAACACAAAATCACTATAAATACAGCCGCAAAACAGTAGGAAAGCCATTCCAGCGCCAGACTTCAGACCGAGCGGACCTCCCTACAACCTGCGGTTTCTACTCAGCACCATCGAAGCTACTATTTGAAGACGAAGCTCCTAATCGAAGATTGGTCTACCTGATGACGTCGGCTTCACTGACGTCATTAATATTTCTAACCAAAAACTACTAACCGAAGAGTCGTCAAGTGGACGATGAGATTGGTGACGTCAGCTTTGCTGATGTCACCGATATTCTTTAAGTCCATGGAACACCTCCTCCGTCATGCTTAATAATTTAAAACGGTGTGTTTTTAATTACCCACATTTCCTTTTTCTACTAACCGTAGGTATAAGAAACAAAGCATGTATTGTTCAAATTTTGAGTGACTGTAATTAACTGAAGATGAATAATTAAATTTATGAAGAAAAGAAGTCGCTTTAAAAAGAGCCACGGCTTCTTTTTAAAGCGACTTCTTTTACCTGAGTACTGAGTACTTACCTAAGTACCTAATCCACAGTTACCAAAAACTCTACATATTAAGAAGAAAAAACCTTGTCTGTTGAATATGAGTGGAATGAAAACTCCCGAAAAATATATTTTCCCAAATAATAATACAATTAAATGATAGAAAAAATGAGTTACATAAAAACCTTAATAATAAAATCGTACTTTGAAAGGATTCCCTTGTTACTAAGACGTTCTATAGCCCTTTATGAAAAGGAAGAAACATAAATAACGCGTTTCGAACGTGTGTTGCAAACATGAATGTTTCAGGGGAATATGTAGGTACCTTTTGGATGCAACAAGGTTAAAGGTTTATAAGACACTCGGAAGCTCGGCCAGTCGGAAATTTTGCTGTTGCATATTTTCAGTAATTCATTTTAAAATTATTATTAGTACTAGCGACCCGCCCCGGCTTAGCACGGCTATATCATGCATGTATTATACATATAAACCTTCCTCTTGAATCACTGTATCTATTAAAAAAACCGCATCAAAATCCGTTGCGTATTTTTAAAGATTTAAGCATACATAGGGATATAGGGGACATAGGGACAGAGAAAGCGACTTTGTTTTATACTATGTACCTAGTGATAGTGATAGTGAAGTGATTTTCCAAAAAAATACTGCGATAAATGCTCAAATAATATCATAGTGGTAGTTTTGTCCTAATAAATGAAAACCTTCCTCGAGACCACTCAATCCATTGGTGAAAACAACATGAAAATCGTTACAGTAGTTTTTGAGTTTATAGCGAAAAGACAGACCAGACAGACAGACGCGGTGGAGGACAAGTCGATTCATTATTTTGAAAATGAATGGGTTCTTTTGAAAAAAAAAGTGGAAAGTTATAAACATGATAAACATCCCGTTGTAAATAACTTTAAAATTTAAAATTACCATGGTAGTTTAAAATCATATAAAAATAGGTACTAATTTATTGAACTTTTGACGTGACAACGTTTTATAAATTGGTTTGCCGGGTGACACTTCAAGAAACTGCGTTACGCTCCGCTGACGTTATGCGCTCACAATGAGAGCGAGTGAGAGGCACGCGGGCATGGTTAGCCCGCCTAAGAGCGAGAGAGACAGACATAAAAAGTGAAAGGCACGCGTCCCTTCCACTCGAGCACAGTTGTTGTCACGTAAAACTTTCGCCCGTATACCGACTTTACAGGCAACCAGTTTTTTCCAACGTTCTTCGTAATTTTTCCCACTAAGAAAACGTTGATTAATATTTATTTTGTGGGGACTTTGTTACCACCCTAATTTGAACAAAGCGGATACATTGTTAATTATAATTAACGGGATGGTAGATTCCAAACGGCTTTGTTTATTTCATACTAGCAACCCGCCCCGGCTTCACACGGCTATATCATGCATGTTTTGTGCATATAAATCTTCCATTTGAATTACTCTATCTATATTTAAAAAAACCGCATCAAAATCCGTTGCGTAGTTTAAAAGATCTAAGACAGCGGAAACCGACTTTCTTTTACACTTGATTAACTAAATTATTAAGTACTTAATTCTTGACTATCATGTAGTAACATGTGGTAATAGTCATAGGTATTCCTAAGAAAAGGAAAAAATAAAATAAATTGAAACCGAATTAAAATTGACCTAAATAAAGTTTCTTGTCTATACTAGCATTATAAAGAGTTTAGTTTAGAGTTAGCAGTTTGTTTGTATTGAATTGGCTCCGAAATTACTGAACCGATTTAGATTGAAAAATTGTATGAGGATACATTGATTTATTGACAGTAACATAAGCTATTTTTATCCCAATATTCCCACGGGATCGGACGTTATCTAAACTAATATTATAAAGAGGAAAGATTTGATTGTTTGCATTGCATAGGCTGCGAAACTACTGGACCGATTTTGATGAAACGGTATGAGGATACATTGATTTATTGACAGTAACATAGGCTAGTTTTTATCCTGATATTCCCACGGGATCGGACGTTATCTAAACTAATATTATAAAGAGGAAAGATTTGATTGTTTGCATTGCATAGGCTGCGAAACTACTGGACCGATTTTGATGAAACTTGGTATAAGGATAGGTACATTGATCCATACGGTTATACTCGCGTTAGTCCCGAGGTAAAATTGGTTGCGAAGCCGGGGCGGGTCGCTAGTCACTACATAGTATAAAATAAAGTCACTTTTCGCCGTCCCTATGTCCCTATGTATGCTTAGATCTTTAAAACTACGCAACGGATTTTAATGCGGTTTTTTTTAAATAGATAGAGTGATTAAAGAGGAAGGATTTTAGATATAATACATGCATAATACAGCCATGTGAAGCCGGGGCGGGTCGCTAGTAATATTATAAAGCTGAAGAGTTTGTTTGATTGAACGCGCTAATCTCGGGAACTACTGCAGGTTCGTATTGAAAAATTGGCACAGCTAGTATACATAAAGAAATCGATATTTATCATGACATGTTGAGTTTCAACCTTTAGTATAAAGCTACACAAGCAAAATAACCGAACTATCTATTTACGTATTTCGTTTTAGTACGCGCATCAATTCGATC
The DNA here is from genome assembly GCA_907269075.1 of Idaea aversata. NCBI lineage: Eukaryota > Metazoa > Arthropoda > Insecta > Lepidoptera > Geometridae > Idaea > Idaea aversata. The sequence continues at coordinate 12,365,636 of OU026091.1, forward strand.
ATAAAAACTGTTCCTGCAGAAATCCATCATTCCGATCACACTGTGTAGGTATTCGTTTGATGAAACTATGAAAAAGTCGTATCCTGGTGAACCACACCCGTATAATGAACCGCTACTTACACCTATTACTATATGCTGGCCCAAATTAATATGTTACAAACATAGACAAGCTAGCCTACGCTGGTACGGTCACGTCTTGCGAAAACCGGCTAGTTACGTGGGGAACAAATGTCTTGCCATGGCGCCTCCGCCGGGTCGTCGTGGCAGACTGGGTAGACCCAAGAAGTGCTGGCTTGACGTCATAAAGGGTGATATGCGTGCAAATGGCCTTACTAACCAGGATGCCGAAGATCGTGCGAAGTGGAGGCGTAAAAGTAGGAAAACGGACCCCGGGCTCCCGAGAGGGATGCAACCGGGAACATCGCTCGGATGATGATGAAACATAGACAAGCTAGACCTTGCCGAAGTTGAAGACTGTTTCTAGCTCTCGTAACACGTGTTTTTATAGCAATCGTAGTGAATACTATTGACGTGATAACTTATAAATCGATGAACAACAACACTCACAAAAAAGTGTGACATCATCGCTCACGTTCCCGTCGTGAGTCATGTTATTGACAAGGTGGCAAGGTAAGGCCATCAATGTTTTGTTATAACGTTATCACGTAAAATTATCGTCCGTAAACCGACTTTACAGACAACCATTTTTTTGTAGCAATTGCTACTTGCGATTATTTCATAGCGATTTATCGCGTGATATTCTATTTATGCCACCTTGCACAATGCTGAGGCGCGATTTTTTCTACAAAATTAATAACTAATTTAATTATTGTTTTATTTGATTCAATAATTTCTGTTATGTTCTCATAGTTAGGGTTATAATTTAAAAAGAAACTTTGTAAAGTTTACTTAATTATTGTAACCTGCTATGTAAGCTTAAATAAAGAAAATAAAACAAACTTGACGCTTTCCTTTTTGAAATCGGCAAAAGTGCTTTTCGTAAGAAAATGCTTTGGTGCAGGGCCAGACAGGTAATACTTAAAAAAACTTTGGTACTTAGGCGGGAAATATTTGCAAAAAGAGGAAAGTACAATTGCACCCAGGAAACGATCTTATTAACTTTAAGCCAGCGCTAGGCATTTTCCAAAAAAACTACATGGTAGGAGTGGGGGGTGTTATTTTTTATTTTCGTTTCGGAATTTCTTGATTTGGTTGCCGCGCTCAAAGCCCGCGATAAAAGCTATGCAATAACTTAAAATTGTGGATGCATTTTCCTTTGAAAGTAGGTATTTCCCCAGAAATATTTAAATATTGCAAGTTATTTTCTAAAATTATTGCTCGTTTAAAGGTTCAAACACGTTACTGGTCTAGATTTTGTTACGGAAAGAGATATCTATTCCAGCTCATACGATCCACGTGTTTATAAGGATGATATTAAAAAGATGTTCCATGTTGAATACATACAGAAAAATCAAGCACAGAAACATGTACGACTTTAGAATATCGATTTAAAATCAGGAAATCTGCACGTGTGTTGTTTCTATTTTTATATCTGTTACAACAAATTGAACTTTGTATGTTTAGGATAAGAAAATTCGATTTTATAGCGTTACCTACTATGTTGTTATTGAGGAGTGTTGTTGGCCTAGTGTTTTGTACCTTGACTGTGCCTTGACTCTCATTTCGAAGGTCGTGGGTTCAAATTCTGGCCGGAAGTACAATGTATTTTTGGAACGAAAAAAATTTGTATGAAAGAGAACATCGTTATTTACATAAAAAAGTAAGTATTTATGTAAGTATTCGTTGTCTGGCTACCATAATAGGTACAAGCCTAGATTCTTAGCTTAGAGCTAGATGGCGCTGTGTGTAATGTCCTACAATATTTATTTAATACTAGCTGCGACTTGCGGTTTCACTCGCGAAAATCCCGATTCCGTAAAAATATAAAATAATAATAAAACCGGGTCAATTGCGAGTCGGACTCGCACACGAAGGGTTCCGTACCATTATCATAACATAATAAAAATAAAAAAAAACAGCGCACTCCGGGAGTGCAGGCAGAAGTGAAAATTTTAACAATAAACTTGTTATTTCTCATAGAATATTTCTTGAAACGATCTGCTACTGCCATCTATTAGCACTCACTTAAACAAATATAGTTTATTTTTTATTCGCTAGATGGCAGTAAAAAATTTAAATCAGCGCCATCTACATTCGAATAGCGGTCTTTCTAGAAACTAAGTTTCTCAATTTGTGTAATAGATGGCAGTATAAGTTAAACAAAAAGACTAACACAAATAAAATCTCATCTGTCGCGTCAAAATCTGTCGCGTCAAAATCTGTCGCGAGAACGGCTGAAAATGCTCACCCAGAAAAGTGCCCAACGCGCCATAAGAAGTTTTCACTTCAAAAAATAGATGGCGCTAGTGGTAAAAATACATGAATGAAGGGTAAATGGCGGTTTACGGTTTATGACGTTTTAAAAAAAAACTACTTACCAGATCTCGTTCAAACCAATTTTGGGTGGAAGTTTGCATGGTAATGTATATTATATATTTTTTCATTACTCATACTCCGAAAGTAGGTCTAAATATGCCTGAAGAGCGTGTAGAAAATAAAATTTCCAGCCCTAGGGCTTTTGACTTTCACTGACAGCTGTCATGTCAAATTATGGCTTCGCACGACTTGTGCAATCTGCATGTAGCCAGTATCAGTATCATTACGCATTAGGAACTTCAAAAACCTAACCTCTTTGCTTTTTTTTTTACACCAAAGAATAATAATTATGGCTTGGCACGGCTCATGCATACTGCCAGAGTTTAGTACTAAGTAACTATTTTTTCTTATTTTATATGTTTTTGTGTTATGTTTAATCTGGTGTTTCATTTATGATTGTGTATTTTTTGTAAATAACATTTTCTAGACAAACCGTGTTACAAAAACTGTAAGTTAAATCTACGGACTTCGCGTCATTTCCCAATGTAGAATTAACTCATTAATAAAAACTTCTTCGGTAAGTACCGCCGTATTTAAGTATTGAATACAAATAGCAGAAACCTAAAAAAACACTACATAATGTATAACCTCTTTGGTCCCAACCTTGTAAGAGGATCAGGTAGTAAGAGTACCTACTCATGTGGTATGGAGTCTCATAGTCTCATTCACTCTCGTTGTAATGAAGAATTTTATGTATTATTCGTAATGAAAAGCACAGTGTTTACCTCGGGTGAAAGACTCATTAAGTCCCTCGAACTATTAGCGCCCTCGCTACGCTCGGGCGCCAAACTCCGTCTCGGGGCTTGTAATGAGTGACTTTCACACCTAGGATAACAATGTACTATTTTTAGTTTCATCATTCTCTTATTTTAGAAGTTACAGGGGGGGGGGGACACTTTTTACCACTTTGGAAGTGTCTCTCGCGTAAACTATTCAGTTTAGAAAAAAAATATTTTAGAAACCTCAAATTCATTTTTAAGACCTATCCATAGATATCACACGCGGGTTTGACGAAAAAATAAAATTTTTGAGTTCAGTTCTAAGTATGGGGAACCCTAAACTTTATTGATTTTTTTTCTATTTTTGTGTGAAAATATTAATGCGATTCACAGAATACTAACCAAATAAGTTCAACAGTAGGTACTTACCAAGTTTCAACAGTATAGTTTTTATAGTTTCGGAAAAAAGTGGCTGTGACATACGGCAGACAGACAGATATGACGAATCTATAAGGGTTTAGTTTTTTGCCATTTGGCTACAGAATCCTAAAAAGTAGCCTATACCTATGTTAATCCAGGTTTCCATCTATCTACTTGCCGAGTTTCATCGCAATCTGTCCAGTAGTTTTTTCATGAAGGAGTAACAAACATACACACAAATACTCACACAAAAACTTTCACAATTATATTATTAGTAGTAGTAGGATTTTAGTCGTTGTTTTTCTTGAAATTAAGCTTTTACATGATTGTGTAAATATAGTTGTCTGCCATTACCAGGAATATTGTGCGTAACATTTCATAAGATTCTTCTTTAATATTTTCTATTAACCGCTACAGATTACATCTTTTGATGTTATATTTTTAGATGAGTCATTTTAATATGAAAATGATGTCTTCAAAGAAAATATGAAACGAATCTGAATAAGTTCTTTGACTACATCCGCGTTTGTATAATATTTTCTTGGCTGTAGGAAGGTACTTGACTGTTAAACTCTATACCATAAACTATTGGACGAGTTCAAGGATGGAAAACTATTTTTTGGAAAACTTTTTTTTTATCCCTCAAATTCGTCCTATTTGGGCCGTAGGTATATAGGACAAGCTCAAGGATCACTTAAATAGCCTCTACCGCTTTCTTAGCTAATTATCAAAAACTCTGTAGATTTAAAAGGAACGGGTACCGGGGGCTCTTTCCATACAAACTATTACAAACGTAGTCGACTGTTTTCTCCCTGGATAATGAAACTAGAGCAAATACTTTTGGTGCATAAAACTTATAACTGCCATTCCCCTATTTTTTGTTTATTTTAATTTTTTTAATCCTAATTTCTATGATAATTAGAAAATGAAAAAAAAAACATAGGGGCATGTCATGGCAGGTTTTATGTCACAAAAATATTTGAGCTAGTGCCATTATCCAGGGAGGAAACAGTTGACTATACGTTTGTATGGAGAGAGCGCCGGTACCCTTTCACCTTAAGTAATGTGTTTATTATTAGAATAGACACTTTTCAACAATCTTAAAAACACATAGAATTCGCTTATTTATGTTGAATTTTTCAACTATTTCACACCACTGCCTGGATGGTAATAACTCTCTGAAACATCTGTACGGAACATTTCGAATTTTCTCGTGCCATTGAACAATAAGTGGTTATTGATGTTAAACTAACGTGCTTTTAATAGTTTTAAACGTCAAGATTTAAAACAAAATATACTTCAGGTGGCCGAAGGGCTGGCTGTTGCTAAGGCCAACGGATTGGCATTGTCATACAAAGAAGCAAAGCAGCCAGCCTTTAGAGAGACTGGGTCTGGCCGGAAGACCAGCGCAGCTTTAACCTGAGGTTGTCAGCACACGACTCCTATTTTATGGTTGTTAAGTTATTGCATAGCTTTTATCGCGGGCTTGAGCGCGGCGACCGAATCAAAAAATTCCGTAACGAAAATAAAACCTTACACCCCCCATTCCGCCTACCATGTAGCTCGGCCGAGCGTTCGCTTAACGTGTATGTATATGGTACGACTGTACGAAGCTCGCACGATGCAATAGCTTTTTTTTCTTCTTTTTTATGTATAATTTTTTCTTTGTTATGTTCTTTTCTTCCTTTCTGTGTTTGTATGTAAATGTAAATGTATGTAAATGGTTTTCTTTCTTACTTTCATTTTTTCGTGCGTTTAAATGCAGAAAAGAAATAATTAATCAAGATATAAATGATATAATTTCTAGCGTCGTATCACTAACAAATTTAATCATCGGAGTATTGGTCTGATCGATGTTCCTCTAATCAATCATCTCTCTCTATTTGTGAAAGTCTGTCAGACTGTTTTGGCTTAGGGACTCATCTATTGTAATTGAAATCAAAATTTGATTTTGTGAATTATCTTCTCTGTCTCTTATAAAACATTATCTCTATAAATATAAAAATCTCGTATCGCGAGTAACCAAACTCCTCCGAAACAGCTGAACCGATTTGTATGATGTTTTTGTGTATTTTCGTTCGGTCTACTCTGAGAATGTAACAACATCAATTTTCTTTAAGCTATTGCATAGCTTTTTTGCGGGCTTTGAGCGCGGCGACCGAATCAAGAAATTCCGTAACGAAAATAAAACCTAACACCCTCCACTCCGCCTATTTATTTTTACTTCTCTACTGCGGTTGTGTTCGCGTGCAGTGTATAATCGTTCAACTTCTATTTTTTTTATATGGATAAACAACGTTTGGCGGGATTCTGCCGGGACAGCTACTCTTAAATATAAAATAAAAATCCTGACTGACTGATCAACGCAGATCGGGCTATTTGATATATAGATGGCTATATGACGTAACTTAAATATCTGCTTCGTCTTCTTCTTTTTCTTTTGTGGTGTGGCTCACCTATTGTTAGAGTTTTCAGATCGCCTTAAGGCCTCTAACTTGACCTAACGACTGCTACTAGAGGTAGCAACCGGGACCAACGGCTTAACGTGCCTTCCGAAGCACGGAGGGGCTCACGAAAACGCATTTTTGACACACTGTTAATTGGTCAGGGTCACCCATCGAAGTAATGACCACCGTAAGCGATCAGCGAGCGTGGCTTAGCTGTGAGCCTCCTCAAAAAAAAATCTGCTGAGAAAGGATTTTTTTTAAATTGGTTGTAATAAAATGGTGCTTTAAAAACTTCATGAGCGTTTTCCCACAAACGCTTAATATGTTTACCAACTTTGCTAAGTTGGAAAACTCGGAAAAATTGCAACGACAAGTTCCTTTCTTAAATGTGTATCGGAAATTCATTTTGTATGTAAAAACTGCAGTTTGGAAAGTTTTTCAAGAGTTTTGCAAGAAAGTTGCAATTTCAACATTTTCACATCAGTATAATATATACCCTACATTTACATTTAGGTTATTATTTTCACGGATATTCATCGCTATTTTTAATTTTAACCTCGACGACGTTTTGACTATGTTGCAATAGTCATGGTCACGAGGAGATCAGAGCGGAGCCTGAAAATAATTATAATAAATACAAATCGTGTGACTAAAAAAGTTTATTTTAAAGTAACTTTTTTTCAATCGCGAGGCAGGTGGGATTTGAAAAAATTACCTTTTGGAGACGGAACCCTAAAAACCACAAAGGTACGTGGAATAAGTTCTTTCTTCTTTACTTCTTCTTTACTTTATAGGTTGCCTGGAAGAGATCGCTTTGAGCGATAAGGCCGCCCTTTATAGCACTTAGAAAACTAGACTTGTGTTATAGGTGCCAGACAACGGATATACTTACTATTATACAGGGTGTCCCGTAATGAATGGATAAGCAGGCACCAAATATTTAATGGTATTTAAAAATGGTGTTTGCATTAAATCTATCTTTTCTATCTAACGCGTGTCATCTGAACACGCCCCTCTTTTTATCATAGAAAAACATATTTGTTTAATGATAGTCAGTAACAACAACCCGATTCATATTCCTAACTTAAGCACTAACTCGGAAACAGATTGATTAGTTCCTGAAGAAAGTTATATAATCAACAGAGCGATGTTTATTCATCAATTTGAGATGTTAATAAAAGTGTTATGTGCGAGACTGACGGCTGATTGATTGCTAACTAGTTTTTCTAAATGATGTTATTAAATTGGAATATTTTATTTTATTTATTTACACAGCAGATAACGATCAGAATTACGTCTAAAAATCCATATAATTTTATCACGGTAGATTGTATCTATACTAAATATCTTAGGAAATACTGGTCCGAATTGAAAAAATATTTTTGTGTTGGATAGTCCATTTATTGAGGAAGGCTATAAGCTACTTTTCATTTTGAAATTCCCACGAGATCGGGTCTTACGCGTGTGAAACCGCGGAGCGCAGTAATATTATAAAGCTGAAGATTTTGTTTGTTTGAACGCGCTAATCTCAGAAACGACTTACTGGTTCGAATTTAAAAATTATTTTATGTTGGATAGTCCATTTGTCGAGGAAGACTATAGGTCGTTGTTGCTCCACGTCCGTAGGAACTACCTTAAATAACCCTACACGTGGCCCCCGGGTGGTGCTAAGAGCGCAACAACTTTGGCAGCTGCACTGCCTACTCTAGGTCTCGCAGCTTACTCTACTACTTCAATCTTCAATCAACCAACATGAATCCGGATGCGTTAAAAACAAGGAACGTCGGACCATCAGTTCGCGTTTTACAATTGAACATAGAAAGCATTAGTAAATCTAAGACAGAGTGCCTACACAAAATTCTGCATGCCAATGACGTCGACATTGTCCTACTTCAAGAAACGCATACCTCTGACGACTCCCAACTTGCCCGAAGAGGTAACATACCAGGCTACGACCTCATCGCAGCAACATACCATGCACAATACGGAACAGTTACATTTGCCCGAACAACGCTATCCCAACAAATCAACCTGCTCTCGAACAACATCGATGCTAATAATATTGCTACCACGACTGTCCAGCTTGGTGAAACCACACTTTGCAACATATATAAGCCGCCGAGCACCTGCTGGCCCACACCGCCTCTGCCTAACCTCGAACACCCCGCGTTATTTATAGGTGACTTCAACAGCCACCATACCAGCTGGGGCTACAGACAAAATGACACCAATGGCGAGGCGCTCATCGACTGGGCGGATAGGTCCAACACTTTTCTGGCAGTCTCCAATAAGGGAAGGGGTACCTTTAGATCAGCTCGCTGGGGCCGTGATTATAACCCTGATCTCGTCTTTACAACAAAGGCTGCCGATGGAACTCCAGTCCCAATGGATAGGCAAGTTCTCGCAGATTTTCCACACAGTCAACACAGGCCAGTACTTATAATAATTGGATTAAAAATACCTATGATAGAATCGTATCCTGTACCACGCTGGAACTTCCAAAAGGCTGACTGGCCCGCTTATGCAGCTGAACTTGACGACTGCTTGAGATGGATCCCCCCAGAGCCTAACAACTACGAGAGATTTCGGAAATTAATCATAAGCATCGCCAAGAAGCACGTACCCCGAGGATACAGAAAACACTACATTCCGGGGTGGAATGCTGAGACGGAGAAACTGTGGAACGAATTCTCTGAGACTGGAGACAGGGAGCTGGCCCACGAACTAATGCGATCCCTGGATGACGCTCGTAGGACAAAATGGGAACAAACAGTAAAAACTATGAGCTTTAAGCACTCCAGCCGTAAAGCTTGGCACATTCTGGACAGACTATCTTCCGGTGCCACTTCCCAGAAACAAAAACCAAAAGTGGATCCGAATGAAATCGCCCACAGGATCCACAAACTGTCAAAGGCACCCTGTGACAAAGCTCATACCCGCATGGTCCGTAAGAAGCTCCAAAAGCTCAAGAGTGAAATAACGCCGCATGAGGACTTCGGGCGCCCAGTTTCCACTGACGAAGTGACGCTGGCTATAAAAGAAACCTCTATAAATAAAGCCTGTGGCGAAGATGAAATATTCCCAGAGTTTATTAGATACTGCGGCCCTCGCACACGGGACTGGATCGCTAAGTTTTACACCGCCATAATAGACTCGGGTACAATCCCTCCACTTTTAAAAAGAGCTAAAATCGTGGCTATCCTAAAACCCGGGAAAGAGGACGATAAAGCAGAAAGCTACCGACCAATAGCTCTTCTTAGCGTCACTTATAAGCTCCTGGAACGTATTATATATAACCGGATCTCTAGTGTGATCAATAAGGCTATCCCGCAGGAGCAGGCTGGTTTCCGCCCCCAGAGAAACTGTACGGACCAGGTCCTGGCACTAACAACGCACATCGAAAAGAGCTTCGACCGTAATAAGAAGGCATCAGCAGCATTCATCGACCTCACTGCAGCATATGACACCGTCTGGCGCCAAGGATTGCTATTCAAACTGGGGAAAATAGTGCCGTGTATGAAAATATATAGGCTGCTCGAAAACGCACTCAGTAATAGACCGTACCGCGTCCACCTTGGCGACTGTGCCAGCCGAGTGAGAGTGCTCAATAATGGCCTCCCGCAAGGGTCAGTCCTCGCACCTGTGCTCTTCAATGTGTACATCCACGATATGCCTGAGACAACCAGCCGGAAGTTTGGATATGCGGACGATTTGGCACTGGTAACACAGGATGCGAGCATGGCGGCTACCGAACTAACGTTAGCAAGGGATCTCTCTACCATGGACAACTATTTCACTAAATGGCGCCTGTGCCCTAACCCTACTAAAACAGAGGTAGCCTGCTTTCACCTGAACAACAAAATGGCCAACCAAGAGCTCGGGGTGAAGTTTAGAAACACCAGTCTTAAACATAACTTCTCCCCCAAATACCTAGGAGTTACCCTCGACAGAAGCCTAAATTTCAAACTACATCTTGAGAAAGTGTCTGCAAAGCTGAAAACCCGCAACAGCATTCTTCAAAAACTCACAGGAACTAGCTGGGGTGCCAATGCAGCTACACTTCGAGCTTCAGCGTTGTCGCTGGTCTATTCGACGGCTGAATACAGCTCTGCGGTTTGGCTGAACAGCGCCCACACATCTCTAGTTGACGTCCAACTCCGCCACACGATGCGCCTCATCTCTGGATGCCTTAAGCCTACCCCAACTTACTGGCTACCAGCTCTAGCCTATATACTGCCTCCTCATATGCGGAGAGAAAGATGCCTTGGTCTTGAAATACAAAAAATGCGAGCGTCCCCAACTCTACCCATCCACGAAGACCTAGTCGACTATGAAAAGCCAAGACTAAAGTCCCGTCACCCTCCAGCGCTGAGGCTCCATGACCCTGAACCAGCCCATAACCTTCAGGAAGTCTGGGCATCTGAATGGGAGTTAAGATCTCTCCCAGGTGACGATATCTTCAAGCCTAATCTCGGGGCACGTCCTGCTGGCTTTGAGGAGCCCCGACGCGTTTGGTGCATGTTGAATAGGATAAGGACAGGAGTTGGGAACTGTGCTTACTTATGGCACAAATGGAACTGGTGCGATTCGCCAGTATGCCAATGTGGAGCTCTCGAACAGACTGTACACCACATGGTTTTTGACTGTCCACTAACCAAATACCACGGGCAAGCGGAGGATTTTACAAACTTAACTAAGGACGCGATAGCGTACCTGAAAATTGTAAAGCTTTGAAGTAGAGCAACATAATTAGCCATACGATAAATAAATAATAGGCTATTTTATATTTCGATATTCCCACGGGATCGGGAGTTACGCGGGTGAAACCGCGGAGCGCAGCTAGTTCCTAGATATATACAGTCATAGAGAGGTGTTGGCCAAGTGGTGGATACTTCAACTTTCATTTCTAAGGTCGTAGGTTCAAATCCTGGCCGGTCGTACACTAATAGATTTTTCTTTCGAAAAATAATTTATGTGCGCTTACAAATAATCTATATACATAAATACTTGTTAGAAGCGGGAATTGACCAGCAACCTTATCGCGTCACAGTCGGTTGTTCGCCCACCGCGCCACAGAGGACGTCAAATCCGTGTTAAAGTGAAGTACTATTTGCACAGTTTTGGCAATTATTAAACGCTGCTATTACCACACTATTACCCTATTGATATTAGATACTTGACACTAATTGACAGGTAGTGTCAAGTAGTGTCAATTCGAATTTATTCAAGCAATTCCAACATCAAGGAACAGTCATAAAACTCCAAACAATAAAACAACATCAATTTGACATTAACCATAGATAGGTATTCGTAAACAAATTCTATTTACGGTGTGGTAATAGGGAAACGTAGTATAAGCACATGAGTAGAGATGACCAGAGGCTAAGGTTGTTCGGAGCTGTCAAAATGAATACGTAATTGTGACATAATCATGTAGGGTTGGCATAGGTGGATTATATTAAATAAAAAAAACTTGAGAGGTGTCAAGGGACACCCGGATAGAACGAGGTTCCTTTCGATTAATTAGTTAAGGAGTTGTAATAAAATAAAGTTTTTTATTTTTTAATTTTTTTTTATATCTACTTTCTTTTTGTAAATAATCGTCGCGACACCACACTGTTCAATGCGAAATAGAAAGACGAAACGAAAATAACTGGCTTGCTTTCTATGCAAAAAGTGTCGTTACATCTTTTGGTCTTAATTTTCTCCGTCTCTTTTTTCGCAACGAGCGGTAAGGAACTTCGTTCCAAAAAAAATGTGTTTCAGTGTCTTTTATTATGGGCGTTTATTTTAACGCGGTAACAATGTAATCTGAATTTTGATGATTAATCTATACTAATATTATAAAGCTGAAGAGTTTGTTTGTTTGAACTCAGGAACTACTGGTTCGAATTGAAAAAATATTTTTGTGTTGGTCAGTCCATTTTTCTAGAAGGCTACTTTTTATTTTGATATTTCCACGGGATCGAGACTTACGCGAGTAAAACCGCGGGGTGCAGCTAGTAGGTAAATAAATGAATGATGAACTTAATACCTAAATCAGAAATTTTTATGGCTTTCCGGAAAAATTTGATGACACAGAATCGAACGTTAAATAGATAAACGTTGACATACTAGAATTCACAAGTAGTTTGTTATACATACATATAACTATGCTTTCCGTCGTGTCTAGTCACTATAACACAAGCCTAGTTGCTTAGACTGGAGCACTCACTCACTAAATCGTTTTCATCCTTCCTCCCTCCCTCCCTATAAAAGAAAATCTTCTATCCGTGGTCTGGTAACGATAGCACAAGCCTAGCTGCTTAGGTTGGGGCACTCACGCACTCAATTCCCACCCAGTAAAGGTACATATTTATAACTATTATATCCGTCGCGTCTTATATCCGTCGCGTCTAGTCACTATAACACAAGCCTAGTTGCTTAGACTGGAGCACACGCTCACTCACTCACTCAATCGTTCCCACCCTTCCTTCGAAAGAAAGAAAATTATTTAAGTCTTCTATTTCGTCACTCGTCACCATAACACAAGAATGGTCCACACTCACTCCCTCCCTACTTAAGACCAAATTAATAACACTATATTTTATTAAACAATATGAAACAAACATGCGACGCGTGATGTTTACCGCTCGCATGCGAGTGTGACAGCCCTGAACTTGGGCACTGGCCGAGCCAGTATAGACCGGTTTCTCTCCGTACATGATGTGCCGCCAGTGCTCACGCACACACGCGCGTCAAGCTTGTAGTAGTGGACTTGTCATAGAGCCTTGTATGACACATTAGTCTCTGGTTGTATAAATAATACAACCACTCATGTGGTATAAGGATGTTTCTTACTGTTTAAAAAAACAAGTAGGTTAATCTTTAACCGACTTAAAAAATAAGGAGGAAGTTCTCAATGCTTCGCGTATATTTTTAATGTCCCTATGTTCACTGATTACTCGAAGACAGCTAAACCGATTGGTAAGATTTTTTAGTAGCTCAATTATTCTGGTTTTTTGCAACAAAAGTGAGCCTAAATCGTCTTATATCTATACTAATAACGAAGGAAGAGAGGACAAAAAGTCTGTACTAAGCAAGCAAATTTAAAAAAAATTGTTAAGGGACTTTGTTATTAACATAGCAAAAAACAAAACGTATCTTTTCGAAAAAACACAATATGGCAACGCAAACGGATAATTTAGGAAACGGTAGTGATGGGAACGGTCGTTTCGGGATTAGGTCTTTTCGGGAAATGGATATCAAAGTAAACGTATGTTTTGGAAAAAGTACATTGTGGGAAACACATTTATTGGGGAATGGATTATTGAAGAAACGGTAGTGACGGGAAGTACTAAACCGATTGTAATCAAACTATGATAAATAAACTTAGTATGTAATGTAGATTACTCAACTTTTTACTTCGATATTTCCAAGGATTCAGTACGTCGCGGGTAAACCGTTCCGGTTTCAAGGTTAGCGAGGTTCAGCTACTAAATAAATAAAAAGGTGGTCGAATTGAGGATCTTCTCATAACATTTACATTTATGTTAAAGATTTACTTACCATGCAATTTTTTTTACACATTATTGGTAAGATTTAAGTGGGAGAGGGATGGGCACGTGTGATGGGCACACAAAGTCACCCAGTTGGTAAACGGCAGGCATTTTTGAGGTAGACCATGATGTCATTGGGTAAACCCGAAAAATGATAGCACGACGATCGACGCAGAGTGGCCAAAAATAGGAAAAAGAAGTTATACAATTTAAATACCTAATAAAAATAATTCCACAAATTACACTGATTATTTTTAAATAGGTACTTACGTTATAAATAAAATATTAATTAATATTTTTAAAATAATATTTTTAAATAATAAAAATAATTTGTAAGACGATTCCTATAAGATTTGTTGTAAAGAATAATGAACAATGTAAACATACCTTTACTTGCCTAACGAGCAGTAAAAATCTATTGAGTTTGTTTCCTTTGATACATAACATGACCCTTTTTAACCTACTTTGAAAAAGGACTTAATTCGTCGGGATTTTTTTTTATTTGAGATTTGTTTCATTTGGCAACATGATATTAAATATGCTGACTTCATTTTAAGGCAAAACTCTTTTTTTTTACTAAAATAAACTTTTTATTATATTATTTAACCTACACGATAAAATTATAGTTTAATTAAAACAATTAACTACCTAAATAGGCACATATAATTCAATGGGTGATAAGGCCGCCCATTTGTGCAACTTGTTCTTTCTAGCTTTTACTTTACTTTGTGTTTATCGTGTTCTGTTTCTTTCTGTGTTGTAAAAATAAAGTTATCTATCTATCTATCTATCTAATTCAAAAAATATTTTTAAGTATTCTCCAATTTATGCTTTACAAAAAAAATAACCTGTTATTGGATATGTAATTTACATCTTAAGGTAACCAATGAGCACGACATGTGCTAATAAACGACCTGTTTATTTTCCAGAGCCTACTACCAGGCAAGTTCAAATTATCTTTATTTCTGAAGTTATTAAAATTATTGATATCGCTGTTACGAAAAATATCAGGATTTGATTACGTATCAAAACGTTATAAATATCATAAAATTACATACATATATTGTGCATACTTACAGGTAAGTACCTATATAACGCGTAACGAGAAAACTCCGAAGCTTTGCAGTGGTAAGTGGCAGTCGCAGACCACATACATTTTATCGACCGTGTTGAAGGCAAACAAAATAAACTTTATTTTGATAGTCGGCGTCTTAGGCCCGTATTAATAAATCGCTCTCAATATCGATCTTGAGTGCGTATCAATCGAGTGAGTCTTGAGATGCGGTCACTATCTTAAGTTAGGCGTTAATTAATAGATAAAACTCAAGTTTTAACCAGGCTGATATCGCTCTTGAGATTTGAAACTGATCTTGAGAGCGACATTGAATGACAGTAACGCTTTGTTCTTACCTTGAATGGTATGTTCTTACCCTATGGTAGGTAGTGTCGTCATATTTTGCTGTCAACTTGTTTTTAATGTGAATTTTTTTACAAAATGTAAGATTTTACTACAAAATAATTATTTAAATGCGAATGATTTGTTCAAAAAGTCATTAGCATAAAATATCATCATAATAATTGATTTCTGACAAAATTTGTTCTAGCTCCATGTTCCTGAACTACAAAACTAACGAAACAGCTAACATAAGTCATGTATGACCCGCAATCAGACTTGAGTTCATGAAACTACATCTTGAGACATATCTTGAGAGCTGAGTTTGATTTATTAATACGGTATTACTCAAGTGATACGTCGCTCTTTAATCGCGTCTTAAGATAGGTTTATTAATCAGCGCAACAACTCAAGAGCAAACTCTAGATTGAAATCGATATTGAGTTCGGTTTATTAATACGGACCTTAGAAGCTAATGGATAACACTATTTTTTTAAATATTTTGGTAACGTCCTAGGGGTATACCTACTAGTACCACACTAGTTCCTAATGCCTGGTTTACACAGTGCGAGGTAGCGTACGAGTCAGCCTGCCGAGCTGTTGCACTGCAGTAACTCGCACTGTTAGGACGTCACTCACGAGTAACTCGCACGTGCGAGTTGGACAGTAGCTCGCATCCGAGTTACTTCAACATTTTTTGTTTTCACTCGCATGCTCGCCCGCGAGCTACTTGTACATGACTCAGCTCGGCCGTCGCTCGCATCGTATAGACGCGTTCAGCAGTAGCTCGCCAGTGCGAGCGGGACAGTCGTCTTGAGCGGAACCAGTCTTTTGTGCTGCGCTTGCGTATACAGTGTTTTTTAAGACTGGACAGCAGCTAGTGTCGTGTAGACAGCAAAAGCGAGCCGAGCTACTCACGTACGAGTAGACAAACCGAGTAGCTGTCTACTGTCTGGTCAGCAGCTCGCAGTGCCTAACTAGGTTTAAGACTGGGATTACACGGTTTTTAGGTTTCCGTACCCGAAGGATAAAAGCTGTATGGCTGAAGATATAAACGAACCTAAATCCTCGCAGCAGTCTGAAGTCTGTATTTGCCCTGGCCATAAACAAAACGGATTGTTACTACATACATTTTATCCAGATTGAACTCCCGAATTTCAAATCCAAATAGATAGGGTATTATGGGGCTGTACTTCCAGCGATTTTCAGACAACTTGTTTGTATTCGTCGTCGTTGAATCGTTTGATATTTATCACATTGGCCGCTACATTTTTTTTGTCGTGAATAAGGAACTCAATTTTGAAGACTACGTATACCTACTTATTAAAAACTTTTTGTTCATAAAGCCTGTCAAGTTACTAATTTTGTATGAAACGAATATAAGTCAAGTAAGTCTTATGATAAAATTAAATTACGGCGATTGGCCCGGAAAGTTGTAAAGTTTCTTCGAAAAGTTTTGTAGAAAAATCATAAATGCTCTTACATTTCACTTCCATTCTATAAACACGAGTCGTGATCGTGTTATCTTCTTCTTCTCGTATAGTGGTGTGGCTCACGGGTCACGACCAACGGCTTAACGTGCCTTATCCGAAGCACGGAATAACTACTAGTTATTTAAATATTTGTTCAAAGCCGTTTTGATCGAGTTGCACCGATCGTTATCACGGGAAAACTCGGGGGGATAAATAATTATTAAATTTAAAAAAATCATATCATTTTGCCTACATTCATGTCAAGGATCTCACGTAAAGGTTTTCTAGGTCTCTGATGTGAATTCGGATCTGGAGGGTTTTCAAAGCTAAATGTTCGTATCCAAAAGAAGTTTTACTAAAGTCTTGTAAACAAATAGGTACCTACAGTATACGTCTTAAGTACACTATCAGTTCACTACAATGATATTGTGAACCAGTATTGGACGTATGACCTTCTTCTAATAGACGTTACACGCACATAAATACTTGAGTTAAAATTAATCAGTGTGATTATTGTTTTTAAAATGTTAGCTAAGTCTGTTTAGTTGGCTGAGTGGTATATACCGCCACCCGCTTCACCAACCAACGTGGGTCGATCGACAGATTACGTAGTTACACTGCATGGAGTGTTTAAAATAGTGCTGCACAGGATTGTAAGCGTTACGCTGCTAGTCAACTTTTGAGCGTCGACTGTATCTAACTGATTAATTGTGTCATCTCCACATAGAATTACTATGTACTAGACGTACAACGTCATCACACATACTCCCCTTGGATCTTTTCCAAATGCGATTTGCTAAAACCCAATTATACTTTCTGTTTCTCTTAAAATAACAAATTAGTTAAAAGATTCAAATAGAGAACGATTTTACACAAACAATTCGGATACAGAACAGAGTTTTCGAATTCAGTTTCAATGAAAATTTGAATTTTAGAATAGACAGACAATTGGTTCTGCATAGACACAGTTTTACAACAGTTTTATAGAGTGAGAATGGTCGGATTATGCTAACTAATAGACGTAGAATTATAAGAGGAAAGTGGTTGCGCAATGACACGTTTATACATCTGCGTATAGGTAAACCAAACACCTATGTTTTACCTACGCAAACACCTAGTAAACCAAACAACTTTTGACATGTGATTTTAGTTTAAAACATTTAAAACAGAGAGTTGGTTTATTGCGGTCAGCACTTAGCTCCTATGTGTTTAATGCGATGTCGGTTTATTTAATTTATTTATTCTTTTAAATGCTTTATAATAATCGGAACTCTAGTGATTTCTAAAATATCATTTTAGATCAATGTTTTAGATACAGTTTCTGCAATCGGTCTTCTGACCAAAGGATTATGTTGTGGGATTCGATAGCATGAAGAAGAGCTTAACCACTGCCGCGTCTTCCTAGTTTATAGGACTTGCTTCAATTTTAATGTTTGCTTGCCCTCACAGCTTATAAGATTAGCCGAGAAGGTTGGGATGATTTGCAAGTTTTCTGGTAATTTTAAAGCAATTTCTCAGTAGTTGAATAATGTTGCGACATGTTTAAGTTAATTCTAGTTTCATGTTACAAAATTCGTCCTAATCGTGTCCATCTTCAAAGTCCGTCGGTATATATTATATAGTTACAAAGTCTGAGTGGTTTCCAATTTTGCGGTTTACTGGTTACAGCTGCTTCCTTTCGTATTGTCCGGTTTCTGTCACAATATAACTGTCTAAGTACATCTTGGACAGGACAATTAATTCTAAAACTAGGACATGATAGAAATAAACAAGAAATACTAAAGCTCCCATACTTAGTCATAAAGCCCATTATTCCACTCATTTAAGCACAAATAATATCGCGAGGTTGCCAAAAGTAAATAGTTTAGACTCTGGATCACAATCATCAAATAATTTAAAATGAATTTTCCTTTTCGTTTCGAAGCTTATCAAAATTTTAGTCTACTATTTAGTTTGTATAAGCTTCGAAATTATATGGAAATTTCGTCTCTCAATCAAACCAAAATTTTGAAATTTATCTTACTTAACAAATTTTTGTATAAATTACTTACATAAATAAAACAAAAATCATAAAATAGCTTGCAATTATAGGTTACTAGCGACCCGCCCCGGCTTCGCATGGCTATATTATGCATTTATTATACATATAAACCTTTCTCTTGAATCACTCTATCAGTCAAAGGGAAATAGGGACCGAAAAAGCGACTTAGTTTTATACTATGTAGGTTAAATATAGGTTTAGGCGATAGGCTTTAATTGGCGGTTGACGTCATCCACGGCTTTAAATAAGAGTCCCTCTATCAGAAAATACTTAAATCTATAGTAAGTACATATTATACGATTTCTATTGGTGTAGAAAATTTACAAAAAAGTCAAAATTACCGACACTCATAACAAAGACTCCACTCTGTCTACCACTATGTCTGTCACGCTGTATATCATGAACCGTGATAGCTAGACAGTTGAAATTTTTACAGATTATGTATTTCTGTTGCCGCTATAACAACAAATACTAAAAACAGAATAATAGTACGGAACCTTCATGCGCGAGTCCGAGTCGTAACTTGGTCGGTTTTTTATTACTTATACTTACTACCTCTAGTTAAGGTTCCGCTGGTCGATCGTGTTTCCATACAAATGAATTTAGAGTGTTATCCATTTATTCTTTATGGAATTTGAAAAAACAAAAGTTAAATCTACATAACAAGTCTATATCTAGCCCATGTAGGCGACGAAATAGACAAATTATATTTATTTAGGTATATTAAATTATATTCAATTTTTATTGACTTGATTTAATGACTTATTATGTAGATTTAACTTTTGTTTTTTCAAATTCCATAAAGAATAAATGGATAACACTCTAAATTCATTTGTATGGAAACACGATCGACCAGCGGAACCTTAAGATCTCATCTCAATTCCTTACTTAAAGCTTTGCACGTCACGTTCATTCTAAGATTAGCTGTAATCTTACCGAAATAAAATAAATATGAAAACCTTTTTAATAAATTAGTACTCATTATGCGGTAGGTAAGATACAGTGGGTATCGTAGCTATTTATCGGCAACTTTGGGGTTATTTGGAACGCTAAAATTGCTCCGTCTATTCAAATTTTATTCATAAAGGAATCATTTTTAACCGTTGTATCTTAATGTGCATATAAACACCACTTCCTGGACAAAGTCATGGGGCCAAGCGGCCTTAATTTTGGATATGCATAGAAACGACAAGATTTTTTTTTCTTTGAGTTATCACAAAATTTAGAAAAATATTTCATCTAAGTATAATAACAAGAATTTTCCATGCATGAATTATTAACAGTTATTATTAATAACTGAAACCTATTTTTTACCTATTTTTATCCTATTTGCGCCATTTTTAACCTATGTATATCACGTTAAGTGTAAAAATAGCAATCTACTTACAAAAGTTTATCTTAACCAATTACCATGGAGGTTAATTGCCATAAAATTAACAATCATAAAAACAAATGTAGATAAAATATTCAACTTTGTTATAGGTACCTATAACACGTACGTAAGTACGTGTTATAGATTCAAAATAAATTTCTACTATAAAGAGTAATCTTTATAGTAGAAATTTATTTTGAATCTTATTGTGGTTCTTTTGAAGGAGTCTGACTTTTGTTATCTTAATAATCAAATTTTAATAACTGCTAAAATTAATAGAAGATAGAAGTTACTTAGGTACCTAATGTTATTTCTAATCGTTGTTCTGTTTGAGCAACATGGGTAGTCATAATTTAAGAAGACACTGGCATAGCAGTATCTTTAATCTTATTTATTTGTAGTAAACGTCTAATAAATTGATGGAACACGCCTGCATTCACAAAAACATGACGTCATGCGTCATGTTCCAGTACCATGGCGGCGTCATTATAAACCTCACGCGTCTTGTGTTTGTTTTATATTGTTTGAGATTAATATCGCTCATCTGGGCTTGGGTTATGGTGACGAGTGACGAATAGAAGACTTATATAAACGAAAAAAAATCAATTTTTCATCGTTTTCTTTATGACGTTATAACGTAAAATTGTCGTCCATAAACCGACTTTACAAACAACCATTCGATTTTTTAAGAAATAAATAAAATTATATTTTCTGGACTGTACACGTAATTTTTTTTTTCTGGACTGTGCACGTGTAAATAATACACGTCAAAAAATAACATAAAAAAAGTAGTACAGCGCGGCGCCCAAACAAATGTTCGTCCTCAGCACGATGCTAGAGTAAGAAGCCCTAGCGCTTATCTTCTAAACCTATCTTAATGTATAGAGGACAATAATATGTAACAAAATCTCGTAAAGTGTCCGAATTGCCAGTTGTTTGATGTTAAAAAAACATTTCAAAAGATTTTTTTTTATTTGCCACTTAACAGGAAAACGAGACACTTTACGAGGCTTTGTTACATGGTACTTGTTGTTTATAGAGGCGGAGGCACCATGTCGAAGATGCATCACTGCGATATATGGATGAAGGTCAACTATGTGCTCTGCAATATAACTTTCCATTAGCGATATCGCCAAACGATAGATTTTTTTGTATGAAATTGACATAAACATTGTATGAACTTGACATAAGATGAAACTTGTCTACCATTTTTTTATTCCCTAACGCTTGACCACGTAAGATAATTTGTAATAAACTCATTTTCTATACATATAAAAGGCTTTGTCCGTCAATGATTCACATTGGCTGACGGATCAACGCACAGCCTAAACCGCTGATCGTAGAGACCTGAAACTTGGGGGTGTTCTTTGTACGACGTAGGCATCCGATAACAAAGGATTTTTCGAAATTCTACTCCTAAGGGGGTGAAAAAGGGGGGCAAATTTTGCATGGGAAAACTTGGTCCAATTTTTATTTTCGGCTTCTACGCGAACGAAGTCGCGGGCAAAAGCTAGTAAGTTAATAAAATCCACCATGTTGTGTACATATTACACCAAAGAATGACCTGGGAGAATAAAGTCTAATACGTTATATCCTAATTCACCCGAAAATTACCTGGATGAATAAAGTCTACTAAGTCAGTTGACGAATTGAATTCAGTTGACGACACCGATTTTTTGTAGGTTTAGATCAATTTCATACTAAAAAATTTAAAAAAAAAATAGTGTCGATTGAGGATATCGATAATAGAAAGTAATCTTGTCTTAGGGGGCTGGCTCGTGATTGGTCAAATCAAGGTCACCACATCCCGTCTCGCTCGCACCCTCGCACTTTTTCGTATCTACTTGTGCGATGTCGATATGCATTGCATCTTCGGTATAACCTTCCCCTAAAATCCACTAAAGCGAAAAATAATATCTATCCTTTTTTGCCCCTAAGTACTAAAAGATCCAACCTAAATCATGTAAAACCTATTACGAGACAAACTCATTCAAATTATTGGACACGTGTGGTGAATAAAATATAGAGGTCTAAGGCACTTTAAGGTTATTTTATTGGTTTACCTTTCACAGGTGCTTTTTCAAGCTTAGAAACATACGACCCGTGTCCATTTTTCTGTCTTATAATATCAAATCTAAATGGAAGGTAGAAATAACAGCTAAAAAGGTGGTATAACTTTCAAATTATACTAGGTACCTTTTTTAGCTTAGTAAAGCTCTATCTAGAGCTCAGAAGGCTTATTCACAAACCATCGGAAGGCTACCGAATCGAATAAAACTGAAAAGACAAGGATAGCAACACGTCAAAAGTCGCGGGAGTGAGAGGGCAGCCAAATTTTTTTTCGTTTCTGTTGCCTTCCGATAGTTTGTGAATCAGGGGGCTGATCACATTTAGAGCAAGTTCACGTGAAAAAGTTACAGGAAAAACGTTGTTTACAAAAATAATTTTATACAGGGTTATTGGTAAATAAGAAAGCGGTTAAGAGCTACCTCTGTGCACCTTAACAAACAACTTTTCTATTACGACAGCTGGAAGTTACGAAATTTAGAGGAAAATTGCAGATTATCAAATTAACATAATCTCAAAAAATTCCATAAAATATTGGAATTTCTAAAAGTCGTAGAACAAAAGTTTTTCGTAAAGGTACAGTCGGCAACACAATTGCAGACTCACCGTAGAGTTCTAAAATTAGTATTATTAAAATGTTTTAACTTTAGTAATGTTTGTCTAATAAATTCATGAGTTGAAGAACTTTAAGCTTCGACTAGAAAAGGACCTTAAAATCTTGCTTAAATTGAAAACTTTCGTAAATAGCAGTTTTAGAGCTCTACAGTGAGTCGACACTTTAGTTGCCTGACTGACATTCAACCGCTTTCTTAGCTAATAAGCAATAACCCTGTAGTAAAAGTTGTCTAACCTTTTGATGTTTCATAATACTATCTAATTAAAAAATCTAATTTTATTAAAATATAATTGGCTTGTTCAAGTTTTTGAAAAGGTATTTGCAAAAGTTGCAAATGTATATTTTATACCGCTTATACAATGTCTTTTTATACGAAATAGCGTCAATTAATTGAAAACAATACATTTTTTCTTCATTAATAATTGTCGCACGAAAACAGTCGGTGACGTCATGTTTTGTGCCCTGACAACTCAATCCATGAAGGTTTTAAAAGTATTTTTTACGATAAATGTTCCGACTCGAATCTAGCTCTAGTTACCTTCATACAAAGTTTCATCGCAATTGGTTGGGTATAAAGAGCTTACAAACATACTTAACTTTTATATTATTAGTAGGATAAAATAAAATAAAAATAAATAAATAATAATTTATTTAAACAAACCATAAACATATAAACAAGGATAAAGTATAAACTTAGCATGCAAATGGCGCCTACTACAATACCATATTATAAACAATAGTACATTGCGATACAAGTGTCGAAAGTTGATCATTCCATGGAGGCGGTTTATGACGCGTGGCAAAAGCCGAGATGGAATGATCAATCCACACGTGTATCGTACGAAGTTTTTTATCACAGTTGCGAATAAAAAAAGACTTGATATAATAATAAAAAGTTTTTAAGAATTTTAGGTTATGTTTACAATTTTTTTGTTAATTACACTACCGAAAGGCTAGGCAAAAGACTTTTAACCTATAAAGCCTCGTCTGACATACAATATTTTTTTAGGGTTTTTTTCATTTGTTTTTGCGTCGCGGTTAAAAACAGAATATAATGGTAAGGAAAAAATATATTTATGTACCTAAAGAAAAAACAAAATAAAAACAAAACTCAATTTTTAATTATTTTCAAATACGATAACACGTAAAATTATATCGTTCGTTATCAGACTATAGAGACAACCTTTTGAAAAGAAGAAAAAAGGTACCAACAAAGAGTTCTAAGCCAGCAAGGCTTAAAAACTCTTTGATGGTACCTTTTTTCTATGCATCAAAACAGTATAACCCAGATAAATTAATTCATCAACCGGCAGATAAATGGCGCCATATTAAAAATGTATGAAGAAACCCACGAGTGGTTTTCCGCCAGTTGACAAGTTTAAGAATGTTTCATCTACCTAATATGTAATTAGCAGTAAGATACGTATTTGACTTATCGGGATAACGTATTATTTTAGCACTAGTTGGATTTTTTTAATCGCACGCGTGTATAATACGTTGCATTATGATGAGCCTAAAAGCGGTTTAATAAGATCCACTTTATGAGCAACTGTGATAAAAAATCTATAAATATACTGGCTGACTGATTGACTGACTGACACTATTGGGCTAAAATTTAATAGCAAATCCTACCCAATTAATGGAATAGAATTATAGAATGACATTTAATAAAAGAGCACACAGACGAAAATGAATAAAAAAATGTACATTTTTTTATTCATTTTCGTCTGTGTGCTCTTCCTCTATACATTACAAAAAATGAAACAATGCCTGCATAATAGGAAGGATTTCTGAAAATGTTACCTATTCCTAAATAGAGACGAAGTCACGGGTAAATAAATAAAATAAAAATAAATAAAATAAATATTTCAGTACATATTACACATCGCCATCCAGCCCCAAGCTAAGCAACTTAATGCTTGTGTTATGGGTGCCAGATAACGGATAAACTACTTATATACTTTTTTTTTTGTAAATATATACATATTATACATATAGGAAACACCCAGAACCAGAAACAAGAATTTATGGTCAGCATAAATACTTGTTCACGGCGGGAATCGAACCCGCAACCTTCTGCGTCGCAGTCGGGTGTTCGCCCGACGCGCCACAGAGGTCGTCATGGTAGGTAGGTATCTATGTTCGTAGAAGTAGTATAGATATGGATAAAAATAGTAAGTTTATCGGAACGCACGCAAAAGTAATGTATCTTATAGAATTTATTAGTAAAACATAAATCAATGTATCTGTTCGTTCGCCTTTTAGTTTAAAATAATATTTTTATAGTTCTCGGATAGATTAATATTTCACGGTTTATATTATTTTAAAATTATTTTTACCGATGTGTGTAAAGATCTTCATCGATTCAAAAATTGGTAAACTCCAAAACTATAATTCTAGACTCAGAATATTGTTCTGTGATTCTATTTATTTTTTATTGTATTTTATTTTATTTGGGATAACAACAGCTTATAAAACACAAATTATACTATGGCTATTTTACATAACTATAAGCCAATAACAGCTATCCACAAATTGACATATTTTTTTAGTAATAAAGATGAGGGACAGATTATAAATTCTGTACATACTTGCTTCACAGAAAGTTTACGCAATAGGTTATTAAATAATAATAATAATTAAATAAGATTAAGAATTTCTAGATTAGCTTTAAACTATCCGTGTCACTTCATGTCGTCAGGGCGGGTGCGAAGTGCGAACGCAGTAGCTATTTTGTCTCACGGATATTGTTCTAAACGTTCTAATATGTTCCGAATTCGCTACCAAACAACACAATTTGTAATAGATCATCAGTGCAGCAGTTTCGTACGACAAAGGCTATTATACTTCCTCACTGCATATTTTTCAGGCATAGTATTATTAAAATGAGCTTTTTCGTTTGATTTGCCATACTATTTTTGTTGCCAGGAGTTGATCTCTATCAGCAACGTTATCAATTGTTACTCAAATATAGGGGATGATTATTTTTTGACAATTGACAGGGGGACCGTTTACCGCTGGGCGGCCGTTAGGGGGACGGTCAATCGTGAACCAAACTGACAGGTTCGATTTCTTTTCTAAAAATCTTATGATGCAATATTTGTTAAAATCGGCGCGACTCGATTTTTAGCTGATTGCCTATTTAAAACAAAACACCCTGGATATGTAACTAGTAAAAATTCCATTTCGTTTCACGCAGAAAATTTTAATAGAACAGCAAATTATTCAAAGAACGTTATTAATGCAAGTAATCCATCGTAACGTGGATGTTAAATCTAAAACTCACATGTGTAGTAAAACGCGGGATTAATTATTATATAAATTATAAAGTTACCGAAAAATTTGTCTGTTCGTTTTTGAGTATTTTTAACCGACTTCAAAAAAGGAGGACGTTCTCAATTCGACATGTATTCGACGCGATAATTCGAAGACGGCTCAGCGGATTAGGATGGTTTTTTTGTGTTAGAAAGGAGATACCTCAGGGTTGGTCCCATAAAAATTTGGTAAAGATCTGAGGAGAGTCTTCGAAATGAGGAACAGAATTGCACCTCGAGCGTTGTTCAGTTTACAAGATTTACTAGTGGAACTAAACTACCACAAACATAAAAAAATTAAAAAACCGACCAAAAAAAGGAATACAACCCCACCAACATAATCTGAAGTCGAGAAACCAAACTACAAAATGGAA
Source organism: Idaea aversata (assembly GCA_907269075.1). Lineage (NCBI taxonomy): Eukaryota > Metazoa > Arthropoda > Insecta > Lepidoptera > Geometridae > Idaea > Idaea aversata. Next base: position 12,391,905 of record OU026091.1, read on the forward strand.
CGTAAAACTGGCAGACTTTAGATTATGTTGGTGGGCTTCTTTTTTCCATTTATCCCGATATGCCCACGGAATTGGAACTTACACGGGTGGAACCGTGGGGCGCGCTAGTATGAAAAACAGCTTATTTGAAAAGAGATTGGGAATTTACTACGAATTCTTGAACATAGAAGTAAAGCCTTGAAAACGTTCATCCTTAAAAAAATCCTGCATTATTATTTTTTACAAAATCACGAGCTTCATTGTTCCAAAAACATCATTTTAATTACTTTAACCTTCATCATCATCATAATATCAGCCACAGAACTTCCACAGCTAAAAACAGGCCTAACCCCAAAGACTTCTAAAGCGGCGGTGAAAACAGTGATTTCTATCGATAAGGGCGTGTTCAGATGACACGCGTTAACCACGTGCCCGCCACGCTCATCACACGCGTTGACCACGCGTTGAACACGCTCTGAAATTTGTTCTATACATAATTTGAGTCTTATGACACATCAATAGATCTCAAATTGCATTTCTGCAAGCAGGCGCGGGGCGTGCGCGAGGCGTGCGCGGGGCGGGCGCGTGGCGTGAGCGGGTGGACTTGATAAATGCAATTTGAGATCTATTGATGTGTCATAAGACTCAAATTACATATAGAACAAATTTCAACGCGTGTTCAACGCGTGGTCAACGCGTGTGATGCGCGTGGTGGGCGCGTGGTCAACGCGTGTCGTCTAAACGCGCCCTAAAACTTAGTGACATAGCTGTGGGGACAATCGTGCTTATATCCCTTAAACATATCTGTTATTTCTAGCTGAATGGTTCTAGTCATTTCAGTAAGTGACCGAACGTTAAATGCTCTATGAATAAAACAACGACACCTGATATAGAAAGGTTTCGGAGAAATATATATTGGTTTCACTTGTACCTATTAGGATCTTATAGCCTCTAGTGTTTTCGGGTTCTAGATAGGTATTTAAGATTCTTCAAATATTTCCAAAAAAATACCAGACGTTCGCACTAAGCGTTTTGCTACGTCATTTCTCAGTCATACCGCAAGGAAATGAAACCAGCTGCCTGCATCTGTCTTTCCTGAAGTGTACAATTTGGGGGTCTTCAAGTCGCGAGGGAATAGGTATCTTGCGAGTAAATAGGAATAGTCACGGTTTAGGTATCTCTTATAAAGTGTGCTACATCTTAGGCTGCATCGTCAGCTGCCATCCGGCAGGTGTGATAGTCGTCAAACGCTGACCTATCATTTCTATAAAAATACAAATATATTTTTTTGTCTTTTGAAAGATATGGCTGGACAAGTTGGACTCGCATTGTGGGCACTAGACAGGGAACAGTAGAAATAGTGGAGTGAGGCCTTGCCCTGCAGTGGGACGGAATAGGCTTAGAAAAGGTTAAAAATTAAATAAAACCGCGGGGTACAGCTTAGTAAATAATAAAGATTTTTTGCTATATTTCAATAACATTGCCCCGTGTCGTGGGTTCTTATTAGGTTTCTTTATACTATTGACATGTTAACAGGAATAAAAGTTGTCATTAAAAATGTTTTTAAAAAACAAATTGAGAAACTTGTTTTGGATGTTTGACGAAAATTGCTTCCGATATCATAACAAGGAAGAGTTTTAAGGGCCAATGCAGATTACCTACGGACTTTTTATCGGTCGATAGTTGAGAATTATGAAAGGATTAATCCAAAAACCTCTAGCCCGTGGCTTCACCCGCACTTTCACCCGCTTTAGAAGTGGAATTTCGAAACACCGTGGCTGTGAAGAATCACAGCCACTGAGAAAGGGTGTTTCGAAATTCCACTGAAAGAAAATTGTATTTTGTATTAAAATTGATAATTGTATTGTTCCATGAAAATTGTATAAATGTAATAAATGTAAATTGTGTGTTTGTTACTCCTTCACGCAAAAACTAATGGACCGATTGCTGTGAAACTCAGTATATTATAGTATATAATAGCTGAAGACCTGGATTAACACATAAGTTAACTTTTATCCCGATATTCTCACGGGTTTGGAACTTACGCGGTTGAAACCGATCGACGCAGTAGAATCATAAAAGTGTAGTCCTATTGTAGACTTCTTAAACTGTTGTTATTAGAATGTTTTGACCTCAAGTAGGACTTAAGGGTCATGCTTTAGTTTAAGTTCAAAGTCCTTCAACTCAAGTAGCACTTTAAAAAGCTCTGCTTGAGTTGAAAACATTCTAATAACAGCAATTATAGGTTTTTCCGACTATACCTCCATTACGTTTAATAACGGCTTGACCAACTGTGCTACAGTGTCCCCAAATGTCTTAGGCCGCATCGTCACCTACCATCAGGTCGGTATGATAGTGGTCAAACCATATGTGAAAAAAAAAATATGTGACGATCGACGAGCTATAAGCCGACCATTAATCTCAAATCTGCATTAACCCTTAGATTTGAGCGTCCATAACTAAATTTCAGTCACATTTTTTCCTTTACGAACATAGTAACTTACTTTATGAGCTTTATATTAAAAAAGTTCCAACAAAAAATAACTCATAAAAACTCTATTTAAAAGTGATAAACGACGCATATCTTCCGGTTATGCTTTCTATCGTCCCTTTTAGGGTGTTTTCTGAACAGAACTTTCTTTTGAATATCAGTTAGAGATATCCGGGACCCCTTTGAAGGTATAGTTAGACATGGTTAAGTTAGTGCGCGGCCTCTGTTTTTTAGGGTTCCGTACCCAAAAAGTAAAACCGAGACCCTATTACGGAGACTTTACTGTCCGTCCGTCACCAGACTGTGACAGAATATGAATCGTGACCTGTGAAAATTTAAACTGTCTAACAGTTTAAACTATTACAGATTATGTATAACCGTTGCCGCTATAACAAAAAAAACTAAAACAATAATACTTAAAAATTATTGGTGCTTCTATACAACATGGTGCGGAACGGAACCCTTCGTGTGCTAGTCCGAATCGCATTTGGTCGGTTTTTACAAGTTTTTTTTATTTGAATATTATATACGTTTGACGAAAATAGAAATTTTGTTCCACACATGCTGAGATATTTCTGAAATAAATGTTTTGATCGCGCACCATTTAAACGTAGTCTAGCTATAGTAGGAATATCAACCCAAATAACTTATTCAAAAGATAGGTTTTAAGGACCAAACTGTCGAAATAAATTTCACACAGAAGATGTTAATAAAATATTTTTAAAAGGTTTTTGTTTTTGGTAAATTTATAAAATATGAATAAAATTCCCACAGATATTAGAAATACGTTACGTTTCATTTCTGAATGATTTTTTTTAAATAATCTAGGTTTGCTGTTTATGGAAATAAAAAAATATGGAACTTTTTTTAAAGAATTATTAGTTGTTTGGAAAAAAAAAACATACATACATCCGAATTGAGAACCTCCTCCTTTTTTTGAAGTCGGTTAAAAATAAAAACAGTGGACCTACAAGTGTACAGAAAAGTGGTTTTATAAAAAAATCTCTAACGTCATTATCAAGAAAGGTAAGTTGTATAAAAAAAAGTGGCTGTGACATACGGCAGACAGACAGACATGACAAATCTATAAGGGTTCCGTTTCTTGCCATTTGGCTACGGAGCCCTAAAAAGAAATAACCGCGCACCCTATAAAGATCCATAGGTACACGATTTGAACTGATAAAAAGCTGAGCTACTTAAAAGATCAAATCATTTTAAAAGAATATTATACAGGTGCTTATCTTTATTGTCTTACCAAAATAGGAGTTAAAGGAAGTTCAAGCGCCATCAGATAAACGGAGTTCGCAAGTTATTTGTACAAGTTTTCAAATTAGATATCTAGATAATTAAATTAAGGTGAAAGGGTACCTGCGCTCTCTCCATACAAACGTAGTCGACTGTTTCCTCCCTGGATAATGACACTAGCACAAATATTATTGTGCCACAAAACCTATAACTGCCATGACTATAATATTTTTTTTTTCATTTTCTAATTATCATAGAAATTAAGTCTAAAAAAATAATTGCAATAGTGTGAAAAAACTACGTTTCTAATAATTTGTATGGAGAGAGCCCCGGTACCCTTTCCTCTTAAGGACGGAAATACAAACTTTTTGATCAAACGATTCGACCTTTACACATTTATAGACTGACTAGCTTCGGCCTGCGTCTTCACACACGTGGCCTACAGTAAATGGAATTTCGAGAAACCTTAGTGGATCTTCACAAAGAACACACTCTATTTTATTTATGTTTATGAGAACAGCGCTATACGGCCTAAGCTGTACGTTCATATTTCATTCAGCCAGTCAGGACAGATGACTAAACTATAAAAAAACTAATCTTAAAAACTAATAAATGTGTACAATTTGGGGGTCTTCAAGTAGCGAGCGAATAGGGATCTTCTAGGGACGCGTGCTACATCTTAAGCCGCATCGTCACCTACCACCAGGTAGGTTTGATAGTGGTTAAACCCTGACCTATCATTTGTAAAAAAAACTAAGCTATAGTCGATTCGTCTGGTAACAACTTTCGATTGATTCATTACCTACTGTAGGTACTTCATTAGAATCACTCCAAAGTCACCACATCAGAAATGGTTACATTTCGGATCAGGAGGTTTTGGATGTTAAATGTTCCTGGGTTTAAAATCTTAGAGCAAAACGTTATCCATGTAAAATGGTCTTTAGAGGCTTAATTACCTTTTCAATAGTTATAATCCTCAAGCCATAATGTCTTTAATTTCATCATCATCATCATCCGAGCGATGTTCCCGGTTGCATCCCTCTCGGGAGCCCAGGGTCCGCTTTCCTACTTTTACGCCTCCACTTCGCACGATCTTCGGCATCCTGGGTTGTAAGGCCATTTGCACGCATATCACCCCTTACGACGTCAAGCCAGCACGTCTTGGGTCTACCCAGTCTGCCACGACCCGGCGGAGGCGCCATGGCAAGACATTTGTTCCCCACGTAACTAGCCGGTTTTCGCAAGACGTGCTGCATCTTCATCTCCGTGACACGCAGCTCCTGCTTATGTCGCTCAAGCACCGGCCACGCCTCACTACCATACAAAAGGACAGGTCTAATGATGGTTTTATAGACCTGTCCCTTTAGTCTCACCGGCATTTTGGGGTCGCAAATGACACTAGTCACCTCACGCCACGCAATGTCTTTAATTTCATGCCTGATCTATATTAAGACACGTTCAAAACTAAATAGAAATCGAGAGTAAAGTTGTAGAGGTGTGAAGTTATCTATAAAATTCAAGACATTCCAATAAAAAGGTATTACGAAAATAAAAGTAGGTACCTAGATAATAGTGGTATCAGCAGTTATGCGGTATGCTAGGCATCCCCGGTCCACTGCGGTAGAGTACGTATAATCAACGGTCAAAAGTCTCTGCCCATTGTAACGTTTACAATCCTGTGCAGCACATTTGAACATTATAACAACGTAACCTTTGGATCGAACCCGGTTGGTGTAGCGGGTGGCGGCTTATACCACTCGGCCAACTAAAGACATGGCTAACATGTTGAAAATAATAATCACACCGGGTACTTTTAATTCAAGTATTTATGTTTGTGTGTAACGTCTATTAGAAGGTCGTAATTCCAATACTTGTTGATAGTATTATTGTAGCCAACTGATAAAGGACTTATGACCCATACTGTACCACTATTGGCATTAACCCTTAGGTTATTTCCACAGATCTGAGCAATGAGGGTCTTAACATAAAGGCTGGTAAAACCCTTTGACTAACAAATGAGAGAAGTTCCGTGTAATCAAAGCGCTAATCATGGATCTTTTTGGGCTTACACATTCACAAGTGTTTGTACATTACCGCAAACTACTCTGAAGTTGTTTGGTAAGTTTTCTTATGTCAAATTGCGTTTAATAAGTTACGGCTAGCTAAGTACGTGGTGATCAGTAGCGACTTACTTAAGTTAACTTTGGTAATTACCTACTCTGGTCATTTGGTCAGTTTTTATTTTGAAAATGATTCTTATAACAATTATTGTATTTGTGTAAAGCGTTGATAAAGGGTATTTTTTTATTTATTTTTATTTTTATTTATTAAGGGTACGACAAAATTATGTTCTTGACGCATAAGCGAGTAATTTTTGTTCTACGACTTTTGAGACATGTCTAAAATAAACGACCTCTAGCACCAAAAAAACAATTGATTTTCGAGTAGGTAATAAATAACCCTTAAATTTTTCAAAAAATGTTAGAAATATCCCCTTTCTTCTTTTTGGTCTAGAATTACCTATTTCGCCTTAAAATAGCATTCATACATTTATAATTATACTTTCCTTGTTATTTGCATCCTACTTAATTTGGACACCCTACCCATCACCTTTCTCAATTTTTTGTCCAAAGGTAGCTTGGAAGAGATCGCTTTGAGCGATAAGCCACCTGTTGTAACACTTAGACTTAAGCTTTGTTTTTATATTAATTCTAATTAAATTCAATTCATTTTTTTTTTAATTCTTTTAATAAGCTTTCTTGTACTCTTTGATTTTTTAAATGTTTTGTGTGTTGTACAAATAAAGTGTTTATCTATCTATCTAATTTAAAAATAGTGTTTACAATGAAGAATGTATCTCTATCTTATTAATCCATTATGCATCTGAATATTTTTGAAGTAAAAACTTCTTTTAGCGTAATACGCGTATTTTTAGATGAGATAAAATCTCTGAACTCGCGACACCGTTACGAGACGCAGCTACAGTGTGTGCATATATTATGCATATTCATATATTTTGTAGTTTCTTAGTAAATAGGTTTAAAAAAATGTTAAGTTTTAATTACATTTTTTTTTAAGTTTTTTTTCTATCGGCACTTCCCGAGTGCAAACGTTTTTTTGTCAGGTAGTTATAATAGGTATATATTTTTTAAACGCACTATTGAATAAATAAGTAAACCATCAACAACAATGTTCAGGTTTTACACATCGCTGCACACAATATTGTAAAGCCACTCTTCAGCTGTCCACCGCGGTTCAACACAAACCTCTGTACAAGTGGTCAGCTTTTATCAAACACTCGAGTTCTTGACGTTAACGTTCACACCTATGTGGTAATTAACAGTGATAACTGATACCAGGATATTACGTAGATAATTGTAATCTATATTGTTAGAGATTTAATAATTGATTAATTAAACCTTGTTATATTAATAGGAGTCCCTACAATGCGTGTCCTGTCGTAGTTATATTCTAAATAAACTAGCAGCGCTCGACGGTTTCACCCACGTAACTCCCGATCCCGTGGGAATATCAGGATAAAAAATAGCCTATAGCCTTCCTCGATTAATGGACTAGCCAACACAAAAATATTTTTCTTAATTCGAACCAGTAGTTTCTGAGATGAGCGCGTTCAAACAAACAAACCAACTCTTCAGCTTTATAATATCAGTATAGACTAGCTGCGCTCCGCGGTTTCACCCGCGTAACTCCCAATCCCGTGGGAATATCGGGATAAAAAGTAACCTATAGCCTTCCTCGATGAATGGACTATCCTAGTACCAACCAGTAGTTCCTGAGATTAGCACGTTTAAATACACAAACCAACTCCTCAGTTTTATAATATTAGTATAGATATAAAATAAGTAGAGATGGGCCGACTAGTTGCCGACTAGTCGGGAAAGCCAACTATTCGGCATATTTTATAGTCGGCGACTGGTCGACGACTAATCGACAAAATATGCCGATTAAAATCGGCACTTATCCTGTAAAATAAAACAATTATTTACATGTAGAAACTTTAATAGTTTCCGACACCTAACTATCTGAACTTATTTTAATTTTACATATTTAAATAAAAGTACCTAGTAAAGTATCATAAAACTTAGTTCAGAACTTAGTCAGAAATTAGTCAGTCATTATAATTGAGTAGCATTAATCTATGAAAATAGTTGAAAATAAAGGCTTTTACACACGTTACGATTTGGTCGTCCCGACCAAATTGACACAACTAAATTGGGTATCGATACACACGCTACGATTTGGTCGGATACTATTCAGAGAGTACATTGATACACATCGTGGTCATTAAGTAGTTTCTAAGGTTCCGTTCCTCAGGGGGAAAAACGGGACCCTATTACTAAGACTTCACTGTCAGTTCATCAGTCCGTCCGTCTATCAGTTCCATCCGTCCGTAAATCCGTCCGTCCGTCTGTCTGTCTGCCTTTCTGTCCGTCTGTCATCCGGTTGTATCTCATGAATCGTGGTGGATAGAGAGATAAAATTTTCACAGATTATGTATTTCATTAGTGTCGCTTTACCAACAACAACTAAAAAAAGAAAAAAAAATGAAGTGGAGCTCAAATACAACATGATACAGAACCCTTCGTGCGGGAGTCCGACTCACACTTGTTTGTTTCAAACACGAAGTTGGGTCCGATGCGTACACACGTCCCGATTTGGTCGGATACAACCAAATTGGGTAGGCGTATCCAATTTGATCAATTAATAATAACTAGTAGTTCGCCCCGAACTGAGACCTCACGAGTTTTTTTACCGATTTTTACTTTTCAGCGTAAAGTATGATGAGGGTGAAAATGAGTTCCATAGCCTAATTTTCTTGGTCTCAATCACGTATTTTTTTATTTAGCGTTTTATTGATACTCGAGAGAATACGTACCTACAATGAATGTGTGTGAACGTGTATGATTAAAAAACTCCTATAGCCTTATTCCTTCTATATCACCATATCGTCTGTACCTAAAGTACCTCCTCATCAAGTGAACACGATAGCCCTAACTTATCTAGAGATTAGTTCATATAGCTTTCTTCCGGCTATATTACCAAACCCCAGATATGAGTTGCTTGTTTAACAGCTAGAGTGCCTACTTATTAAGACAACTTTAACGAACTTTAACGATAGACTTATCTTGTCTAGAAGATGAGTTCATATTTCTTTGAAGTTGAGTGCCTTCTTCCGTCTCTATCACCAGATCCCAGATGTCAGCTGATTCTTCAAAAGCTATAGAATACCTACTTATCAAGGTGCTTTGAACGAGTACAAACATGATATGACTATCTCGTTCTCAAGATCGTTAAGTTCTTATTGTCACCTTTCTCATCGAGTCTTTATCATCAGGCTTAACACTCAAATTTTTAGTACCTATGTAGTATGTACTCATCATATTCTAAAGAAAGAGGTGAAGAGGAGAGAGGCTCTTCCCTCGATACAAATATATTAGAGAAGTTTGAGACCTATATTATTGGTGGCCCTATTATTATACTTATGTCCTATATTAAGTCCCTAACCTATTATTAAATAAAATTAATAAAAAGATTAGTCACAAGTTTTTTAATTAGAATCTCTAGATCAGCAAGCAAACTATACCACAATTGTTAACCAAACCAACCCTTGATTAATTATGAATATGAAGCAAAGAGAGGTCTGACGATATATGGCAAAGTAGAATAAGTAGACGCTTTTAATCTACAGTCTTCACCCAAGGGCCACTCAGGATGTACCTACTCACCTAGAGTAGGTACATCCTGAGTGGCCCAGACGACGTTAATAAGAAGGATTGTCCAATTTTCGCTTCGGCTTCCGTTTAGCTTGATCAATAGCTAGTTCAGGCAGCTCCTTCGAAGACCATCGGGAACGAACACAAGAGTGCATGACTTTGCACTCTAAACTTATACGAATTATTTGAATTTTATTTAGGATGACCATCTTCTTCTTAATATATATAAATCTCGTGTCACAATGTTTGTCCTCAATGGACTCCTAAACCACTTAACCGATTATAATAAAATTCGCACACCATGTGCAGTTCGATCCAACTTGAGAGATAGGATAGCTTACATCCCGATATTCCCACGGGATCGGGAGTTACGCGGGTGAAACCGCGTAGGGCAGCTAGTATAATTATATAGATAGGTACCTATAATCAATTTTAAACATAATCTCAAAGCTAAGTTAAATGTAATGGTTTTGGAATTATCTGGAAATCATATTTTTTACGACAATGACAGAAAGAAAACATGTCATTTTGATTTTTGACATTTTCATTTTTGAATCATGAAGGTCTAAGCGTTTTTTTCCTTCTTGATACAAATGAGTTTGATATAAAAATGACCGCTGAGATAATAAATTCCTGTGGATTCCTTCGACCTCCATCATCAGATCATTTCCATTGTACCATATTATTGTCACCGAAGTTACGCCCTTTCATTTGATACCCCACTCGGATATATTTGCCCTATAGTTCGCCTGTCATATAGGTAGATACCCTATTGTACCCCCTATCATCGAAGCCCCCTAACCGATCCCTCTCATGTTCGAACTTAAAAATTCTATGGACCTTAACTACTCGTATACTAAAAATCATTAAGATCAGAGCAACGGTACTCAAGTTATCGTCGAACAAACATACATAGATACATAGATACATAGATACATAGATACATAGATACATAGATACATAGATACATAGATACATAGATACATAGATACATAGATACATAGATACATAGATACATAGATACATAGATACATAGATACATAGATACATAGATACATAGATACATAGATACATAGATACATAGATACATAGATACATAGATACATAGATACATAGATACATAGATACATAGATACATAGATACATAGATACATAGATACATAGATACATAGATACATAGATACATAGATACATAGATATATAGATACATAGATACATAGGTACAACCGACCGACCGTCTCGCCACTAGACCTCTCTCGCTTCGCTCGTTCGGTCAATTAAGTCTGCCCGACCACGATACACACGTCCCAATTTGGTTGTACACCCGACCAAATTGTATGTCGGACCCGACCAAATTGGGACGTGTGTAAAAGCCTTTAAAATGTAAACATTACACGTCACAACACGCTCGGCGTGGTCGCACGATCACTCGTATGCGTGCGCGAGCGAGCCGAGTGATGACGACATAGTCCGAATACCTCCGAAAGGCTAGTATTAAAATGATCGGCACTGCCGACTAGTCGGCAATTTGAAAAAACCGATTAGTCGGCTGATCGGCTAGTCGGCAAATACCATAGTCGGCCCATCTCTAATAATAAGTAAACAAATATAAAATTAAGTCATTAAATTTTAAATTAATTCCCGTAAAATCGTGGCAATAGACCGCAGAAACATAGCAGGTGGTTTATAATGACCATCACTTACGACAAATCGTATCAAAATTGTAGTAATAAATTATATTGTACCTATTTTGCATGTGATGTTATATTAAAACCGAATCTCGTCGCCACTATCGCGATTTTAATGACCATGCAAATCGCCTCGACCATCGCTATTTGTAGGATGTTCAACTTGAAAAATTCCCATGGAAAACGTTAATCTAAACTTTCATTTCTGTCATTTGACACTATTTTTCATAAAAACGAATCCAAATCCGAAACATAATAATGAAAAGTTAAATAAAAAAAATGAGAACCTCCACCTTTTCTTAAGTCGGTTAATCACACACAAAATAAAATCCAATTCGTATTTACGCTTCGTCATCGAAAGTAGACATTTTAGACCTGCATTTTCGTGTGGAAATGTCACAATAACAATCGGCAACAGAGCAAGCAATTCTGCACTTAACCTAACGCACTCAAGAATAGAGTATTCAAATTATCCATTCAGAGACTGGCATTTATAGGTCGTTGCCGATCTCGTACCCAGGCAGAGGAAGTGAATAAAATTGCTACCAATAAACACATTGCAAGTCAGTCAGAATGTTCACAGTTTTGATGTTTTAGAACTTACTAGCGACCCGCTCCGGCTTCGCACGGCTATATTATGCATGTATTATACATATAAACCTTCCTCTTGAATCACTCTATCTATTAAAAAAACCACATCAAAATCCGTTGCGTAGTTTTAAAGATTTAAGCATACATAGGGATATAGGGACAAAGAAAGCGACTTTGTTTTATACTATGTAGTGTGGCTATGGTCACACGAGAATCATTCTATAGAAAATTGACAACTAGAAAAAAAAAAGGAAATTATAAGTAAAGACTGACCATATCGTTTATTCCTATTTCTATTCTATAGAGAAAAATAACAATAGTGGACTGTTTTTTTGTCATTTTTTCAGGCATTTGATGTTGCCTATGTATGTGTCTCGTATAGATAATCTATCGTGATTACATACCTACCTGTGAAAGTGGGAAAAATTAATTAATTTCAACAATTCCCTGGGTTTCATTTGTTTAAGTTTATATTTTACAAAGTTCCTATAAAAGGTTATATTTAGGTTATAAGGTTATTATAAAACCAGACGAAGGGTTGCAAGCAAATACCAAAGAGTTTATTAAATACCAAACTGTATGTATTATAAAAATACCAAACAAATGTTAGTCAAATTATCTCCAGCTAACTTCAAATTACTCAAAAGGTTTACAATTATTTATTTACTGTTTACAAAGATTTGAATTGAATACTCTTTTGTTAGCTCGACTACTACTGAAATATTAAATAATTAATCTTCTAATAAACGACTTTGAATCGAAACGTTGTATTATTTAAGGTTTAATTAAGTAGGTAGGCTTACCTTAATTAATTGTGTTTTTAATTTCTATAATATAACATACTAGCGACCCGACCCGGCTTCGCACGGCTATATTATGCATGTATTATACATATAAACCTTCCTCTTGAATCACTTTATCTATTAAAAAAAACCGCATCAAAATCCGTTGCGTAGTTTTAAAGATTTAAGCGTACAAAGGGAAATAGGGACAGAGAAAGCGACTTTGTTTTATACTATTACCAAAAAAATTAAACCTATAGCTGGAAAATACATTGATTTCACCAAGTTAAATATTGTCTTTGGTGTATCATTTGTTTTACCTACTAAAGTGTTACTCTTCCGGTCTATTTAAGAGGAAAGGGTACCGACGCTCTCTCCATACAAACTTAGTCGACTATTTCCTCCCTGGATACTTTAGCAAATATTTTTGTTGCATAAAACTTATAACTGCCATGACCATGACCATGCCCCTATGTCTTATTTTTTTTATAATTTGTTTTTATTACTCTTACTTTCTATGACAATTAGAAAATGAAAAAAACTAAGAGATAAGGGCATAGTCATGGCAGTTAGTTTTTATGCAACAAAAATATTTGTGCTAGTGTCATTATCCAGGCAGGAAACAATCGACTACGTTTGTTTTCCTCATAATAAAGGACTTTGAATAGATCGTTACGTCGGTGCACAAATAATTATTCAATAGGAGAGTATAGAATAGAGCATTTACTAGAAACAGCACGTCGAGATTTGCTCAAGCATTCGCTGAATTTACTTGAACCACACTTGGAACATTTGCTATGCATTTGCCTGTATTGTACCATTGGTAAGAACGTTACGTTACCTTGAAACGTCCAAAGAAATGCTCTAGTGACTAGACATAATTATTTGTACAACGAGACGTAACGATCTAATTGAAAGACTTTTAATAAATACACCGATAGAGCAACACTTTACTAAGTACCTATAATTTTTTGACCCCAAAGACATATTTTCGTTCAATGTATTTTCCAATTATATGTTTAATCTCTTTAGTCTTAAGTGTTAAATTATCGAAACTAAAAAAATTATTACCTACTTAATTAAACCTAAAACAATACAATACAATTCGATTCAAAGTTGTATATAGAAGATGAATTATTTGATATTTTAGAAACATCTTTATCTTTTACTTCGTAAAATCAATGTATTTTCCAGCTAATATAGGTTAAATCTCTTTGACGTGTTATATTATTGAAATTTAAAAAAATATGGCATCCATTTTCAACCCCTAATTTCAACCCACGGCATAATTTTAATTAAAATACCTCCATATTCAACCCCCTGCAAATCAATAGTCCATTTTCTACCCAAATACGCAGTGGGTACCTAACTACCTACCTAATTTTTACTCAAGTAACGTCAACAGAAAAAATACATTTATAGTTTCCGTAAAAGAGTTAATTATAATAGTAGTTAAAATACGACTTTAAAATATTAAATTATTTTTCAGTCTGTACAAAAAACATCATATTAAGTATTATAATCACTTGGGTTGAAAATGGAATACTTACATTTTAGGTAGAAATTGGAAAAAATAATCAATTAAATTATTGGGGGTAGAAAATGGAACACATTTTAGGTAGAACATGGAAAAAAAAATTTGCGGAATGAAAATGGGTGTTCAATATGGATGCCACCAAAAAAAAACTATTCTATACTCAACCACAAAATCTTAATCATTAAGAATAAGTTTAACAGTCCCGAAATAAAATTTGTCACATTCTAATGGTTAATTAAATATGATATTCTTGGCAACAATCCACAGACGACAGACGTTCTTATCTAGTTCAATGTTAAATACATTTTAGGGATATTCACCTCTAAAAATATGTAATAGGTATAATCGTCTGTCTATCACTAGGCTGTATCTTATGAACCGTGATAGCTGGATAGTTGAAATTTTCAAAGAACAGAGATGATGTATTTCTATTGCCGCTATAACAACAAATAACTATCACTACATAGTATAAAACAAAGTCGCTTTCTCTGTCCCTATGTCCCTATATCCCTATGTATGCTTAAATCTTTAAAACTACGCAACGGATTTTGAGGCTTTTTTTTTAATACATAGAGTGATTGTCGAGGAAGGTTTATATTATGTATATAATACATGCACTATATAGCCGTGCGAAGCCGGGGCGGGTCGCTAGTATCTTACTAAAAACAGAAAAAAAAAACAGTTGCACTACGGTAGTTCCGACAGAAATGAAAACTTCTAAAAAAATAAAAACTTATTTACTAACTAAACTAAACAACTACAAAATATATGTACATGCAAATATGCACACACTGTAGCTGCGTCTCGTAACGGTGTCGCGAGTTCAAAGATTTTATCTCATCTAAAATATGGGTACCGCGCTAAAATAAGTTTTTACTTCAAAAAATAAATAGGGCTACGGTACGGAACCCATCGTGCGCGAGGGCGGTTTTTGTTTTTCGTCAAAAGTTTACACTAGGAGTAATGTGTCACAGGGCGATAGAAAGAAATATTTTCGAAGTTAAGAGAATCATGAGTTTTCGATACGCGGCGCGAGTAGGTATTGTCAAAAATGACCAGTATCGTGCGATAGAGAGAGTTTAAGTTTGGACGTAATTGCCTTCATTTTGCTTACAAATAATGTTGCGGGCCGTAACGTTTTTACCCCCTGTATCCTTAACAAAATGAAATAAATTTGATCTCATTTAATTCACTCTTTTTTGGTTATTCAGTTTAGTCTATTAAAAAACAATTGAAACGCTCGATGAAGTTTTTAAGTCAAAAATATAGATATTCAGATACTAATAACTTTTATCTTTGGCAATATTTTTTTAAAATAAAAACGGTTAAACCTAGGTTTTCATTAGATCTAAAACATTTTCAAAAATTATCAAAATCGGACTTCGTTTATGGGGAGAAAAACGTTACCGCTTTTTGTATCGAAATTTACAGTCTTACACTGGTCTTAAGCTATCTATAACTAACCGAATTTGGAATACAGAAACACGTTCCAGGAATGAAGTAGGCAAAAAGCTGCCACATTAAAGTGACATGTCTACCGTATAACGAAAGTCCCCCAACCAATGGTTACTTGACAGACCGTCGATGTAGGAGACGAAACAATTTGTACAAACAGACACATTGACAAAGTATCGCTGAAATTCTATAAAATATAGAAGAGTAAAGAGGCTTTTGCCATACAGTGGATACTACAAGCTTATAACTATAAACACACTAGCTTTTGCCAGCAACTTCATCCGCGTTAAAAGGTTGAATTTTTTAAAATGCTTTCTTATCGGATGCCTACGTTATATTATAACAGCTATATCTATGCTTTTTAGCCAGATTCGCCCAATAGTTTTGGTTCTGTGTTGATATATGAATCAACCAATCAGGAATTTTATATTTAAGACATTACTTGCTGCGCCCCGAAGTTTCACTCGCGTAATAATTTTCTGCGCATCATTCTTAATTTTTTCTTCCATAACAACCTTCTGCCAATACAACAAAAAAGAATTAACGAATTTGGTCTAGCCGTTCACGCGTGATGCCGTAACCAAGGATAATAGGGATTACATTTTTATATTTATAGATTTGTATTAGGTTAAAGCAAAGTGCTATATCTTCGATAGGATACTGAAACAAGAATTAAACTGTACAATATTGGATGCTATTTTGTTAACTCTGTGTTAATATTGATATCCGAACGGATGAGAACAAGCAATTGAAGCAATACGAGAGTCTTTGTTAAATATTTAGTTTATTTATTAGTATTAGTTCCAAGTGTAGTTCCCATTGCACGGCGGAAATATGCTTGTTCATTTGTATAAAAATAATTAAATAAATACAGTTTTATTTTATTTAAAACTGTATTTATTTATTTAAAACTGTATTTATTTAATTAATTTTATACAAATGCAAAACCGCTTAGCAGTTTTTTGGCGAGGACAAAGCTCATTTTTTATCAATTTATAAAGTTTTATGGAATCCGTAGACATGAATTTAATTACTCCATTTCAAATAATACCTTTACATATTTGTAATCCTAATCTTTGTGAGCATGATCACAAAAAATCCATGAGTTCTTGTGCCTTCTTTTCATTGGGCTCATTCCGAAGGCACACATCCTAGCCTAGTTTTCAAGGCGTTTCGATGTGATTTTTTGCAAATTGTATGATTTCAAATGAATATAGAATTTTGACTTTGACTTATCATTAAGGTACAACGAAGAATAAGATAGAGAATTAGATACTACAAAACCGGAACGTAGTACCATTTGGTTGAAAAGTTTAACTACGAGATTTTTTTTTCCTTTTGGATAAATTAGTTTGATCAACAGGAACGCATTTTGCTGAAACAGTAATGTGGGCGGTTTTTGTAAATGGTCGTAAGTTCAGTTTCTCAGCAAAGTTACAATTTACAAAATATGCATAGAGTTCTAAACTCGTAGTCTAATATCGGTGCACTCAAAATGCAAATTAATTCAAGACAAAATGAATTTTGACGATAGTTTGCTGCGTATTTATTAGTTTGCCAGGAACTTGGTTACTATTAACGTATAGGAGTCGAACGAAGACCTTTGGCTGGTTAAGTAGTTGCAGTGTAGACTTGTCTTTTAATTATTTTTTTAACAAAATTTTAGAAGAAGTCACCTTAATTAAAAACTAAATATTTCGTAAAAATAGAAAAAAATGACTTTAAAATATTTTAAAAATAGGTCATCAGATTTTGTAAGAGCCATGCTTATTCAGAGCGTTTGCAACTAACAAAACTTCTCTCATTGCGTACCAATGAGAGAAGTTTTGTTTTCCTATGCATAACAGTAACACAACCCGATACCTGTCAGCTTACTATTACGAATTGAGGCATTGGTACCTACCTTCCTAGACCTACCAGTTTAAACACCAAGTCAATAAAAATATAATGTCAAAATATCAACATCGCATCGACATTACAAAATTAAAATACCTAGTGTTTTTCGTTCTATCGCTACTGATAATATTGAAATCTAAATTCATTGTTTTATTTTACAAAATTTGCCTACATCTACTAAATTTCTTAAGGGTTCTGCACCTCATTCTGCAAACTACGTCTTTTTCCTTCTGATACGGAGTGCTCGCTCAAGAGTACCTCAAGAACACCTAATTTTTTTTATAATTGTTTTCCTCTGTGCCCGGGTCCAACTCTCACTTCGGCTTTTCCTCCTATCCGCACTTCAACGCCTTTATCACAAAAAAAACGGCCTAAAAATTAGTGCCGTAATAAAAAGCTACGTTGCTAAAAAAACTCAAACAAAAACTGTCTCGTGTAAATAAAAGAAACAACGGAAACCATGAATGGGGTTTCGTTTTGTGCTCTAAAAAGCACAAAGAGAATCGTAAAGGTTTTCTCAGAGGTTTTCCGTTCTACACATGGTACGTTTTAACGGTGACACCAAATAAGAAATACCTTCCCTTTGGTAAGATAGGGAAGGGTTTTAAACGGAGACAATGCAACAGATGCCGACGCACAGCTCCAATTTCAGACTCCTCAGCTGTTTAGAAAGGCATTGCTTTTCCGGCCTAAAAATAGGTGTAAAGGTACTAACCACGAAGTGACACAAAAAGCCTAATTGAAAAGGGTGTCATAATTAAAATTCTTACCACATTTTGGAAGACGTGGTTTGAAAATTCTAAAGTTTGGTTGTAAGAAAAGTAGGTGTTGTAATTTAAGATTTGAATCATAAAACTCTTGCTGGCTGATTTCGTTTTTAAATTATTTTACTTGGTAACTAGGTATCTACCGAGTAGGTACTTACTTATTTATTTATTTAGATTACTTACTTCATACCGATTTCATATTTTTGTTATCTGTTCAGAAAACTAATTACGTTAGCTTATCAAGAAAATTAAACATTGATATTCAATTGTCAAAATAATTAAAATACAAGTATTTTTTGCCTCTTTTATTTTTGACTATTAGGCATTTTGTGTGTAAATGATTTATTTTTAAAATAAGAATATAAAAACAAGTTAAATATAGATAAGTAAAAAGTATACTTATTTTTTATTAAACTGTAAATTTTAAATACGAGAAATAAATACAATTTAGTCTTGTCTAGTAAACGCGTTTATTTTTTTTGTGTTCAATAATTAATTGTTTAATTGAATGGTAGTTAATGTTTAATTGTAATCTGTAAATGTAATCTATTTTAATATAATTTTATGTTTAAAACTTTTAGAATAAGGTGGTTTTTTTGTATATTTTTGTAAAATTTGTATAAACATATTTTTAACGTAAGTAGATTGTAACTTACCTCACAAAAAACCGAAGAAAATTTCCAATTCCAATTCTTCCGTAGCGGATAAAATCTCCATATTTTCAATACAACCAAATTCAATAAAATAAACCCATCAAACTTTTTCACAAAAACTAAGCAACAATAACTTTAACAATCAAGTTAAAAAACTTACGAGAAAACTTTACAGATACGAACTTCACTAGTTTTAAAAACACTTAGCGTTCTAAAATTAAAATTGTTGTTTATTTTTTAATTGCAATGATTGTGGCAAAGGTACGTTTTGCTATAACGCCACGTATTAGTTGGAATGACAGTTGTCGGTCGCCTGTGTTCTCTCCACGGGCTCCGTACGCGATTTGAAGCTCGTAGAGGCGGTGCGCAAACGTCAAACGAATTCTGTTCGTAACTTGACGCTCTTCTGACTACAAAAGATGTAGGTATTTATTAATATTTTTTAAGTAGAATTTGGTAATAGGTACATTACTAAAACTATTTATTTATTAAATACTTTTACATGAATACAGACTGTTTTTCCTCAGCTAGACGTTATTAATTGAATCCTTTAATTATTATAATATACTTAACATTTTCACCCGATAAAGGCGGAGTCAAAAAGGAGGGTTGTTTTGACCCTTATACAGGGTGAATTTTTTATGTGGGCCTTCAGGGCTATATCCTAAACTATAAGAGATATCGAAAAATGCTGAAAGGAGTTGCGTGTCCGATTTTGATAAAAACTTAAACTGAATCATTCGATTTTTTTAAAAGTCATTACCCTAGCCAGGAATCGAACTTGTTGATTTTGTTTCTAAAAGTATTTTTAGACCATGGTAGGTACCTAAACTGAATGTGTAAATATACGAATGTGCTGATAAAAATAATAATAAGCGGGTTTCCGATACAGTTTGATTAAATTTGATAAAACCTATATGAATTAATTAAGCCAGTTAATTAAACATTTAATTACTTAGATGATTCATATTTGCGGCGAACTTTGAACTAAGTAATAGGTGATAATAAGTACCTACTGTGAAAATAAATGAATATTATGAACATCGTCAATTTCGCGTAGAATAGGTCTAGTCTAATATTTATGTGAGTCAGCCGTGTAATAATAAACTTGTAAGTCTCGCAACCCAGTTCTTCTATACTGTAAAAAAAAAACTGGTTGCCTGTAAAGTCGGTATACGGGCGAAAGTTTTACGTGACAACAACTGTGCTCGAGTGGAAGGGACGCGTGCCTTTCACTTTTTATGTCTGTCTCTCTCGCTCTTAGGCGGGCTAACCATGCCCGCGTGCCTCTCACTCGCTCTCATTGTGAGCGCATAACGTCAGCGGAGCGTAACGCAGTTTCTTGAAGTGTCACCCGGCAAACCAATTTATAAAACGTTGTCACGTCAAAAGTTGTGAGATCCATGTAATACCAAGTCGTTTAATTTGTTCAGTCCCTACTAAACGGATTTTCTAAGTTATTTCGTAATACGCTAACCTAACAACATCTTAAAGTGACCATATCAATGTTAAAAATCTCTTGTTTTAAATAAATAGATTGACTTTGCATTCGCATGAAAACACAATGTATCTCGCAAGCAATACATATTATATTAAATAAGATTTTTTAGTGTACAAGTAGTTGTTCAAAGATGAAATTTGAATTATACCGAGGTCATACAATGCTTGCTTGGTATCAGAAAATTCAGGCTTTTACTTTTATCCACAACGAAGTTATAGGGTGACGAAAATGGTCAGAACTGTTTCAAGAAAAGGATGGTACCTACGGCCCGTGCCGCTTTTTTGCTCGACTTGGCGGGGGCATGGCACTGCCGATGCCGTGCCTCCAGATTGTAATATTTATGTCAATTAAGATACCTTCTTCGCTTCGGTGCTGCTTTGCTTTCTAGCTTTACAAAGTCACCTACTGGGTCACTGCAGCTGAATGTCAAACCGGAAGACCACCGCTGCAGAATTTCTTTGCTGCAGTTTTATGCTGCTGAGGTGTGGCCTTTTCCGTCGGTGGCACACGACTCCTTTGATAATCTTTGAATTCACTTCAACTTCTTCTTTTAGCGTGATACGCATATTTTTAGATGAGATAAAATCTCTGAACTTGCGACACCGTTACGAGACGCAGCTACAGTGTGTGTGTATATATGCATGTACATATATTTTGTAGTTGTTTAGTAAATAAGTTCTTTTTTTTAGTTTTAAGTTTTTTGAAGTGAAAACTTCTTATGGCGCGTTGGGCACTTTTGTGGGTGAGCATTTTCAGCCGTTCTCGCGACAGATTTTGACGCGACAGATGAGATTTGACGCGACAGATGAGATTTTATTTGTGTTAGTCTTTTTGTTTAACTTATACTGCCATCTATTACACAAATTGAGAAACTTAGTTTCTAGAAAGACCGCTATTCGAATGTAGATGGCGCTGATTTAATTTTTTTACTGCCATCTAGCGAATAAAAAATAAACTATATTTGTTTAAGTGAGTGCTAATAGATGGCAGTAGCAGATCGTTTCAAGAAATATTCTATGAGAAATAACAAGTTTATTGTCATTATTATACAATAACAAGTTTATGATTTTTTTTTTTTTTTATTTTTTTATTTATATTATTGACATTGGATTAATTATTATGACATCATATTAGAGTACTTTTAATTAACTAACTTTTAATATTTGCATGCTAAGCTCAGTGCTGGTGAAATATGTTGAACTTTATTTTTATGTGATATCTTTGTACCATATTTCAAGCAAATAAATGACATTCATTCATTCATTCATTCATTCATTCATTGTTTTCACTTCTGCCTGCACTCCCGGAGTGCGCTGTTTTCTTTTTTCATTGGTTTTTTTATAAGTTTTCACTTCTGTTGGCACTACCGGAATGCAACCGGTTTTTATAATGTATTGTTATAATACGTTTATTTATAACCTTTGTTTGTTTCTTATGTATTTACTTGTTTCGCTTTTGACTAATTTTTTAACTTGTTTAGTTTGTCGTGTACTAAATAAATATCAATCACTATTATTGGCAGAGGAATCTTGAAAAATAATAAATAAAATAAAAAATAAAAATAAATATTTCAGGACATATTACACATCGCCATCCAGCCCCAAGCTAAGCAACTTAATGCTTGTGTTATGGGTGCCAGATAACGGATAAACTACTTATATACTTTTTTTTTTTTTTGTAAATATATACATATTATACATATAGGAAACACCCAGAACCAGAAACAAGAATTTATGGTCAGCATAAATACTTGTTCCCGGCGGGAATCGAACCCGCAACCTTCTGCGTCGCAGTCGGGTGTTCGCCCGACGCGCCACAGAGGTCGTCGAATAATAAAATATCTCTTTTTTTTCGGCTAAGGTCTAGGGTAGGTACGTATGTATGTATACATGTTCATTTTCTTTATTACACATTGTACTTATACCTACCCGAATTGTAAAAGTTTACCCACAATTAAATTCATAAATTATATTGTAAAACTTTACAATTGGATTCATCAAACCATTTATTAAAGAACAATTAGGAAAGTATGAGAATTTAAAAGGGCTGTTAAACAGTAATATTAATATCGGCTATTTTAAATTGAAAACTGGAGAGTCACTTTAAACTTTCAATATCTATCTCATAAAGTACTTTTTAATAATAATACTTAGGCAATACAGGGTATTTGGTAAACGTCTATACATGCTATTCATTAAAAACTACACTACTGAACAGCAATTCTCGTAAATAGAAAACTAATTACATTGCAAAATGTTTGAATGAAAATGGCACTGTTAGACCATATTATTATTCGATTGTATCATTCAACACTCTAGAAATATTAAAAAATCCGAGAGAAGTGTTTGATACAGGGTTATTGATTTATCACATAGTTCAGAAGGCTAATTCTCATAAATGAAATTGATCAAATTACATTGCAATATCATACCGATTGGATTTCGATTACAAAAAAGAGTGCTTCGTCGGTCCGCCCGCGAGGCGACCGCCCGAATCGGGCGGACCGCAGTATTGCAAAAAAAATATTATTTTCGTTCCGCGTTCCGCCCGAATTTATTTGATACCTATTTTTCTATAAAAGTACAGTCGGCAACAAAATAATTTGATGAAATAAAAGTAAAAAATGGTTTATAAATTGTATACTTAATACAATAATCTGAAGCTATGTAAGTACATTAGTACACACGTTATTGAACTGTATGAATAGATAAACTAAATAAGTGACTTATCGTATAGATATTAATTACCTTCTACATTTCATTTTACATTTTAACCATATTAGTGGTTCTGTGTGCTGGTTATAGCAATTCCAATTACTAATAAAAAAACCGGTCAAGTGCGAGTCCTACTCGCGCGCCGAGGCTTCCGTAATTTAGTTTTAACTCTCTTTCTCTACCCTTGCAGTGGTACGGTTGTTACCAATTTATTGGTTTAACTATGTAAACGTATGGGGACGCTCTTTAATTTTGAACTTTTTTATTTTTTGGAATTTTTCCTGTATGTGTGCTATAGGTCTTGGGTCTAAAACCTATATGGTAGTTCTCGTTGACCTAGAATCACGAAATTTGGCTAAAAGCAAGGTCTTACAGCACACATAAAGGAAAATTCCAATAGGGTACTTCCAGTTGACCTGAAATTGTCAATTTTGGTTAAAAGCTAGGTCTTACAGCACAAGTATAGGGAAAAATCCGAAATATAAAAAAGTTGAATATTAAGGTAAATTTTGGTACCTACTTACAAGTTTTTGCAAAAATGAAAATTTATTTGCCCATATCTTTTTATCATGTTGACTCAGGACTTTTGATTTTTATACACCTAATAGAGACTATAAACCCCAGTATCTAGTATGAATTTCAATTTGCTAGGTCCACTCGTTCCTGAGAAAATGGGTGATGACATACGGACAGACAGACAGACAAGAAAGTGATCTTATTAGGGTTCCCTTTTTTACCTTTTGAGGTACGGAACCCTAAAAATGATGTTTCCTGTACCAATTAATCTACAAAATAGTCACTAAATTTAGTGACTTCCAGATTGATTAGACTTTGAGCCATTATAATAATATATCAAATCAAATCAAATCAAATATCTTTATTTCTTTGGATACTTAATACTTAAAAGTATACAGGACCACATAAAAAGTCTTAAAAAAAAAACTAAGTTAGGATGTGTGCCTTCGGAACGCGCCCACCAATGAGAAGAAGGCACAAGAAACTCATGGGGTTTTTTTTTTTTCATGTGGTCACGCTCACAAAGGTCAATATTACAGTATTTGAAAGTATTATTTGAAATGGAGCAACTAAAGTCATGTCCATGGGTTCTTATCATTAAGATAAGACGAAGTATCATAGTATGCCTTACTGCACAATCTATGCTTTATAAAAGTTTTGAACCTGTTAATGGACATGTCATATACATCTTTAGGTAATTTATTATAATAGAGCACACATGTACTATTAAACGACCTGTTTATTTTCCGGAGCCTGCTACCGGGCACGGTAAGTTCACCCTTATTTCTTAAATTGAAATTATGAATATCGCTGTTTTTACGGAAAATATCAGGATTTTTGTGAACGTAGAGCAAGTTTTCGTAGATATATTGTGAATAGAGCGTTAATATATTTATCTCTTTAAATTTTTCTCTAAGTGATTCTCTGGGGCCCATTTTGTAGATAGATATACATTATACAACCACCCATCACTGACTGAGGTTTGTGGCAAATGAGCCAAATCTGCACATTTTTAGGATTCCGTACCTCAAAAGGTAAAAAGGAACCCTTAAAAGATCACTTTCTTGCTCGTCTGTCTGTCTGAATGTGTTACCACCGATTTTCTCAGGAATGGGTGGACCTAGCAAGTTGAAGATACCAGATATTGATACTGAGGTCTATATAGTCCCTATTAGGTGTATAAAAATCGAGGTCTTGAGTAAACATGATTAATAGATATGGGCAAATTTACATTTTCGCAAAAACTTGTAAGTACCTACCTACCATAATTTTCAACTTTTTTATATTTCGGAATTATCCCTTTACTTCTACTGTAAAACCTTGGTTTAAACCAAAATTGACATTTCCAGGTTAACCGGAAGGTTTTGGGTTGCAAACCTATATTTTATGGTAGTTCCCGTTGACCTAGGATCACGAAGTTTGGCAAAAGCAAACTCGTACAGCACAAATAAAGGAAAAATAAAAAAAAGTTGAAAATTAAAGGGTGTCCCCATACATTTATAATTGGATCAATTTAACTTGAACCTTACATTGTATAGGCGCCCAAACGAAATATGGGTTAAGATAATTGGTAACTACCATACCACTGCAAGGGTAGAAAAAGAGAGTTGAAAGTAATGTATGGAACTCGGCGAGCGAGTACGAATCGCACTTGACTGGTTTTTTATGTACTTTTTCACAAGTTTAGACTTTTTTCTCCACAAACATCTTAGACTGTGAAACAGGCAACCCTATTTTTTGGTGTAGGAAATACATCTTCCACAGCTTAATAGGTACTACATTATTATGGGTTTTTGTACTCCATAATCGACATGCAGCGTAAATAACTTATTAAAAGGCTTTACGTAAAATTTAAAAGGGTTATCACAAAGGATTACCATGTCCTTTTTAATTGAGCAAAGATCCAGCGGTTTTTTAATTCATAACTCCAGTCTGTAGTTTTTATTAATTGAAATAAACCGATTTTGTTGCTAACTGTACTAAATCTAAGTAAGTTATTAAAATAAGTAGGTATAAATTACAATCGGGCGGTCTGCCCCATGGATTTATTACTGTATGCGGTCCGCCCGATCGGGCGGTCGCCTCGCGGGCGGACCGACGAAGCACTCACAAAAAAAACCCTCAAAGTAGCTCATAATACCCTCAAAGTCAGCTTTTTGAAAAACAAGTTAGACAATCAAAATATGTAAATAAATATTCGTTTTCCAACGAATAATAAACTAAAAACTGATTAAAAGTTCTAATTTCAAAAACTCGTTCTTTTAATAGTACATTGTTATCCTAGGTGTGAAAGTCACTCATTACAAGTCCCGAGACGGAGTTTGGCGCCCGAGCGTAGCGAGGGCGCTAATAGTTCGAGGGACTTAATGAGTCTTTCACCCGAGGTAAACACTGTGCTTTTCATTACGAATAATACATAAAATTCTTCATAACAACGAGAGTGAATGAGACTATGAGACTCCATACCACATGAGTAGGTACTCATGTGTCCATACTACCTGATCCTCTTACAAGGTTGGGACCAAAGAGGTTATACATTATGTAGTGTTTTTAATAGGTTTCTGCTATTTGTATTCAATACTTAAATACGGCGGTACTTACCGAAGAATTTTTTATTAATGAGTAAATCCAACATTGGGAAATGACGCGAAGTCCGTAGATTTAACTTACAGTTTTTGTAACACGGTTTGTCTAGAAAATGTTATTTACACAAAATACACAATCATAAATGAAAAACCAGATTAAACTTAACACAAAAACATAATAAAATAAGAAAAATTAGTACTAATTAAAACGTTTAAAATTATTTGAAAATGCATTTCCCACCAGTTTTTTTTTTACTCAACGTACGACATCAGCAACATAGACAAAGCGCGGGCGGGCGGCGCGGCATGGTCATAGGTCGCTTTGACCATTTTCGTCTTTACATTTATTTTATTAAATAAGATATCTTGAACTAAATATAGGTACCTACTTGAATTTGATTACTGAGAAAAATGTTACTTAGTACTAAATCTGGCAGTATGCATGAGCCGTGCCAAGCCAAAATTATTATTCTTTGGTGTAAAAAAAAAAAGCAAGGAGGTTAGGTTTTTGAAGTTCCTAATGCGTAATGATACTGATACTGGCTACATGCAGATTGCACAAGTCGTGCGAAGCCATAATTTGACATGACAGCTGTCAGTGAAAGCGAAAAGCCCTAGGGCTGGAAATTTTATTTTCTACACGCTCTTTAGGCATTTTTAGACCTACTTTCGGAGTATGAGTAATGAAAAGTGTTTTTTTTATTCTATTGTTTTGTCATCGGATGGTTTTAGTAATTTTAGTCTAATTATTTAATGTTTTGTTTGATATATTAAAAAAGTCTTGTAAAATTTGGTATTCCCGAGAATATTTTTTGTATATTGCAATGAAATTTGATCAATTTCATTAATGAGAATTGACCTTCTGAACTATGTGATAAATCAATAACCCTGTATCAAACACTTCTCTCGGGTTTTTTAATATTACTACAGTGTTGAATTATACAATCCAATAATAATGTCTAAGGGGCTGTCCTAATTGCGCATTATCACATTTCATAGAATAATTTGTGATCGTGCGACCGTCAATAAGACATTTAGAATAGAATAGAAATCATTTATTGTTTACATTCAATAGATACAGATAGTATCACGACCCAGTTGGCACAATGGTCACCATGCCGGACTGCCAAACACAGGGTTGCGGGTTCGATTCCCGCCTTAGACACTTGTCTAAGGCGGACCACAGACAAATATCTAAGCATAAATACTTATTTATGCTTAGATATTTGTCTGTGGTCTGGTTGTTTCTATGTATTATAAGTATTTATTTACAAAAGAAAAGTATACAAGTAGTATATTATTATCCGTTGTCTAGCACCCATAACACAAGTCTAATTACTTAGCTTGGGGCTAGATGGCGGTGTATGGAATGTCCTGCAATATTTATTTAGTTATTTTATTTATTTAGTATGTTCGATCGCATTATCATATGATTTTCATCGGAACGCACGCATCGCTCGCACGATGTTGTGCAATTAAGACGGCGCCTAACAGTGCCATTTCCATTCAAACATTTTGCAAAAGAAACAAACTGTCTTTACGCTTCAAAGAAGCATAACTTCTAATCGCGATAGATCCGGATTCCTTAGTAATTGAATGTGTTAACGCATAAATACTTAACCTCTCAGGTTATTTAAATAAACAATCGTTAGACTGTAGACTCGTAGATAAATACAAAGTCGACCAACTAATTTGTATCGGTGTAAAGCAAAATAAACTTTAGATAGTAAATTACTTTTACACTCAAGATTTCTAAAATTATTAATTTTAGCTTCAGGTATCCCCAAAAACATAACATAACGTATGCATCGTAACATAACGAAAACCACGAAAACCAGACTCGTGAGGACACTCATTTTTCCCATATTTCTTTACGCTGCTGAGACGTGGACTTTGCGGGAAGTGGAAAGGCATAAAATAGACGCTCTGGAGATGTGGTGCTGGAGAAGAATGCTTGGGGTTTCGTGGACCGAGTTTCGCACAAACGTCTCGATACTTCAAGAACTCGGTATCAAGCGGCGTCTATTTTCAGCAGTACAATCTCGCATCCTGACTTTCTTCGGCCATGTTTCCCGGCGTGATAATCTGTCCATTGAACGCCTCGTTGTACAGGGAAAAATAGAAGGCACCAGAATGCGCGGGAGGTCCCCCACGCGATGGACTGACCAAGTCAAGGCTGCAGTGGGAGGTTCTTTAATCGAATGTAGCAGGATGACCTCCAGCAGGGAGAGATGGCGAGCAGTCGTGAAGCGCGCTACATCAACCCCCTCTACTACATGATGATCACGACCGCTCTGTCAAGATTGCAACGAAAAAGAAGATCCCCAAAAAGCTGGGACAGCGGATAAATATCGCAATCCAAAGAGGTAACGCAGCCTTTTGGGAACACTTTCTAGGGACCCCATTTTGGTCCCTAGGAAGTGTTCTTCCTTGTGGTTTTAAACTACTCGATGCATCTCGTGTTTGTTTTATATTGCTGCTTGCTATGTGACGTCATTGTTGACATGACGTCACCGGAACGTGACAATGACCTCATTTGGGTCCCTAGGAAGTGTTCTTCCTTGTGGTTTTAAACTACTCGATGCGTCTCGTGTTTGTTTTATATTGTTCCGTGCTATGTGACGTCATTGTTGACATGACGTCACCGGAACGTGACAATGACGACACACATCGGGATCGTGACAATGACGTCACACAGTATTACTGTATTACCATGACACTTTTTTGTGAATGCAGGTGTTCCATCAATTTATTAGACGTTATCTTTCACGTCAAAACGTCAAAAAAGATAATCTTTGAAGGTTATTAAGAGGAAAGGGTACCGGGGGCTTTTTCCATACAAACTATTACAAAAGTAGTCGACTGTTTTCTCCCTGGATAATGACACTAGAGCAAATATTTTTGGTGCATAAAACTTATAACTGCCATGACCATGCAAAACAAAACATAGGGGCATAGTCATGGCTGTTATAGGTTTTATGGCACAAAAATATTTGTGCTAGTGTCATTATCCAGGGAGGAAACAGTCGACTACGTTTGTATGGAGAAAGCGCAGGTACCCTTTCACCTTAAAAATCTAATAAGAGGCTCTACGAGCTACGACTGGTCTACGCTACGAGCTACGAGATAATCAACAAGACCTCGTAGCTGTTGGAGCATCTTCGACGACACGGATTAGCCTCGCGACGACGAAGCTTCGAAATGAAAAGCGGCCATCACCTCAGCTCACCTCATAATCGGCATAATAAAATGTTGTTTGTACTAAAGAACGTTTGAGGATTTACCAGGGTTCTCTGATCACAAAAAAACCGCTCAAAGGGGGCTGAGGGTTCCGTAATTTTGAATGCTCTTTCTTTACCCTTGCATTTGCAGTGGTATGGTAGGTAAAAAAATTACTTGACCCCTATTTCGTTTGAACGTATATACAATGTAAGGGTTAAATTAAATTGATTTTTCTATGTATGAATGGGGACACCTTCGGGTTAACTTTTTTATTTTATTTGTGCTGTAAGAACTTGCCAAATTTCGTGATTCTAGGCCAACGGGAACTACGAATATGTTTTCGACCCAAAACCTATACGGTACTTCCGGATGACCTGGAAATGACAATTTTGGTTAAAAGCTAGGTCTTTCAGCACAATTAATAGGAAAATTCCGAAATAAAAAAAAGGTGAAAATTATAAGGTAGGTAGGTACATATTGGTACTTACAAGTTTTTGTGAAAATGTAAATAAAAAATGCGCTGACAGAAACACGCAGACCAGAATTAAATATTTGTTCATAAATATTTGTTATAGGCGGGAATCGAACCCGCAACCATTTGCGTCGAGGCGGGTGTTCCCCCGCCGCGCCACAGACGGCTTCTCTTAGTATACCTACTTTCAGTACTGTTTTAATTGAATTAAACAGTTTAACCATGGTTAATGTAACAAAGCAATTATAACATGCTGCAATGGAACGCTAATCACTTATGTTGGAGATGCACTTAACGTATTAAATTCTCACGAATTCAGTCCTATTACTTGATAATTTGAGTTGACCAGTGTAAGAGTATACGGCGATATACCTACTTAACCGCTGTTTTATACTACCCTCTCAGCTTAGTCGGTCATATTCAAACCATGGTCTTTTGTTTACGTTGCGATAGTTTTTTCGATTGTCTATTTGTTTTTATTTTCGATCATCATTACGATCGTCTTTTGTTTCTATTTGTTTGTCTCTAAATCGAAGTTGGTTTAATGCTTAGATAGATAGATAACTTTATTTGTACAACACAGTAAAGAACATAAAACATGATTAAAATACCTATACAAAGCAAAGTAAAGTAATAGCTATAAAGTACAAGTTGCACAAATGGGCGGCCTTATCGCTGAAAGCGATTTCTTCCAGGCAACCTGGCTCTTTTTTTTTTCTTAGTTGGTATTTTGCTAGTTTTGCGTAAAGGTGGTGTTTTGCGTAAAGGTGGTGTTTTGCGTAAAGATGGTGTTTTGCGTAAAGGTGGTGTTTTGCGTAAAGGTGGTGTTTTGCGTAAAGGTGGTGTTTTGCGTAAAGGTGGTGTTTTGCGTAAAGGTGGTGTTTTGCGTAAAGGTGGTGTTTTGCGTAAAGATGGTGTTTTGCGTAAAGGTGGTGTTATGCGTCTAAAGGGAAAGAATTCGTCAATACGTTAGAAGCTAATATTTAGAAATTTAAAAGTAGTAGTAGAAATTTTTATGATTTTTTAGGACGTAGGAAAGCACTGAATAGATATTTTTTTGGTAATTCGATCTCATAAAAAGCCTATGTGTTAATCCTGGTCTCCAGCTTGTACTTGTACTTGTATACAGGCTGTTTTTCCGCGATTAGACCCTTTTTAATTGGATCCTTTTTGCGTGAAGATGCAGTAGGCTTGCCCAGCACCTACTACCCTCTCAGCTTAGTCGACCATGTCCAGAGGAGAGAACTTGTCAATACTTCTGGAGCCAACTAAGCCGTGGGTTTCATCACGATGTTTTGCTTCACCGTAAGAGCAATGTCAATTAGCGCACATATTTTTTTCTTAAGAAAAATACATTGGTGTACGGCCGGCCTGGATTCGAATCCACGACATTCAGTATGAAAGTCGAGGTATCTACCACTAAGCCAACACCGCTCTGGTCTCCAGCTATCTACATACCGAGTTTTACCGCAATTATTCCAATAGTTATTGAGTGAAGGAGTAACTAACACACAAACTTTCACATTTAGAATATTAATAGGAAGTAGGATTCTGTGTTTGTTCTTACGAACGCACTATGAAAATACGTTCAGTGATTTCTATTTATTCTACGGGTAGAACCGCGGGGCGTTTCTAGTGAATTGTAGAGATAAACTAAATACCACATAAGTTAGTAGAAATACGGAATGATTCCCAAGTCCATATTATTCCCGACTCAAATAGTGCCATCTTACCTAGATATCTTTATTTATAACACCAGCACCCCGTGGTTTTACTTGTGTTTAATCCCGATATTTTATAGCATATTTTTTAGTAAATATTCTAAAATGTGGTAAAAATAAACTTTTGAAACAGTTACTTTACCATGTACAGTCGGCTGCATAATTGCAGCCCCCGGTAGAGTTCAAAAATTACTATTATTAGCATGTTTTCATTCTAATATTTTTGTTTAATAAATTGATGAGTTAGAAGACTTTAAACTTCAACTAAAGCAGGTGCCTAGAATCTTGCTTGTGTTGAAAACATTCTTATAACAGCCGTTTTGGAGCTCTACGGTGGGTCTGCAATTATGCAGCCGACCTTACCTATAAGTATTAACTTCTTGTTCATCCGAAAGTTGCGTGGAAGAGATCACTTATAAGCGATAAGTCCGCCCTTTTTGAAACGTAGCTTTAAGTTGATTTTAAACGTTGTAATCCGTACTAAGTGTACAATAAAGTATTCATCTATCTATCTACAAACAAAAAACAAACCTTGAATTGGCTTTTTACGCGTGGGAACCGTTAATTGGTTATCTACTGCTTCTACTATTTCGTTATACCTAATAGCTTTTAAAAATAAGTAAATAAACGAACAAACAATCTTTCCTCTTTATTATAGTAGATGTAGATTAGTCTCCAGAGCTCACCTTTATTTCACTGTCGCTGATACAAATTATAAAATGAAAATAACAGAAGCTTGTGTTTCTTTAATCTTTAGTTTGTACGAGTGTTTATTTTCTATCTTATACTTTTTATAAAAGAAGAAAGAACAAAAAGTCTGTACATGGCAAGCAAATTAATAGAATCTAGAAGTCTTAGAATAAGGAGCAGAAAACTAATTCATAGTTTCAAGAATGCATTCGTCTGTCTTTTCCTCTGTAACCTATGCAATTTAACTACTAAACTTATTAGAATCATAAACTTTTAAAATCACACGATTTGTTCGCGTATTATTATTTTTTATTTCTCTAACCTCAACGTTACGACTATGTATTTATCAGACTATGTATGGTCGCGAGGAGACCATGACTATCACATAAACCTACTAAATATTATTGGAATCAGTTTTTAGAATTTTTTCTGGAAACTTGACGATCTTATCTTAGTACACTTCACATCAAAATCTTCAAAGTAGAAACTGAATTATTAACAAAAAAAAAACAGCGCACTCCGGGAGTGCAGGCAGAAGTGAAAACTGTATATCTGTGTAAAATCTCATATGTCGCGAGAACATACGCAAAAAGAGTTTTAGATGAAAAAAAAAATAGTCGGACGACAAATAGTCGTCCGACATTTGTCGTCCAACAAATTGTCGTCCGACATTTGTCGTCCGTCAATAGTCGTCCGTTAAAAAATACCATATGTACGTCTTAATACACTCACAGCCAAATTAAAAACAGTAGGCCCAGGCATACATTTTCGCCGCGCCGTAGAGAGGGGATAGCTGTCTACTCTCCATCCGTCTTACGCTTTTTCGATCAGGTCACGTGTCCTGACGCGAGTTTAAGATTTTATACCCATTACAGAAAAAGTGCTCAACGCCGCTAAAGAAGTTTTCACTTCAAAAATTGCGGCTGTTGGAACGAAAATGCGCTCTGCGGCTAGCGGCTACAATTCTTATTTTCTAACTAACGCGGGTACAGCTACTGGGCTTAGTTAGTTTAAAATAAATTAAATAGAGCATAAAACTATCTAGCTAGCATTTATTTTTAAAGTAGATAAGACCTGTCTCATTCCGTCAGAAATCTACCTTAGATAAAATTATGTTGTTTCTTGTTCACGTAATGCAATGCCCCATTACCGAAACCCAGATAAAAACTAACATATTTTGATGTGCCTTTACAATCTGAAAGAAAATACACTTGAAAAACAAATGGTGGGTGTGACGTCATAAGTATGACATCATAATATAAAAGATATTACTAATCCAACCTTTTTGGATTAAGTTTTCAGGTCTGTACTGTAGCTTCGTCGATTTTTGGCCGACTTTATAAACAGAGGAGGTTCTCAATTTGATTGACATACCTTCCTATAGGTACCTATACTTTTTTTTGGCTATTCAGGTATAATTTTACCCCATGTAAGCTAGACTTGATGTAAATATAACTAAGAAATAACTTGACACTGGTGCCCACGGGCACTCTACTTTTTAGGTAATTTGATTAATTTTAAGTAAAAAAAAGCTGCATTTAAAAATCATAAACGTGTAAACATTAACGATGCATATTTGAATTTAAAATGAAAACGTAATTTAGGTTACTTACCTATTCACAAAAAGGTCTTAATCAAAATAACGTGTCATGTTGTCACGCAGGGTGTCCCTACAAAATACGTGACTGAAATTGTATGAAATTATAACATTCTTGAACTTATTCTACGAGTAATACCTTGAATTTCTCTTACAATGTAATAAAAAGCTTTCGCCGCGTTTCACTTTCGTCCTTGACTGCCATTTAAATTTGCACTTACTATAAGTTTTGGCTACTATTTTACATATTATTAAGGTGACTTCTTTACGGCCCGCTAAAACTTCAGTTTCAGACCGAGAATTTTACTGAAAATAGGCTTGCATTTGACCTCATCCCCCTTGATGGGAAGCGAAGATGAGGTCGAAGATGTAGCATGCTCACCTTTAAGGAGAACGGCATTAAATGTTTTAAAAGCGCGTTACACAAAATGATGTTATATTATTTATATCTAGTGGATCAGTAGACTGAAAGTCACACAGAGAGCCATGGAACGCATTATACTCTAAGAGACTTCCTTACTAGACAAAGTGTGCAACAACCATCATCCGAAATAGTACCAGATGTAGGATACCGCAACGCTAAGTTGAAATGGACATATGCTGGACATGTATGTAGAAGTAAGACGGAAGGTGGAGCAAAGATTTTCTCGAATAGAAACCGGGAAGAGAAGTGTGAGCAGACCACCAGATGGTCCGAACGACATAAGAATAGCTCGTGCTGAGGCAGCGTGAGCTCTTCACAAGGTCCTGCTGGAAGACCAGCGGCTATATCAACTTAATGTTGTTGCAGCTATTTTTTGTTGAAGCAGTGTCTTTTTGGAGGCACACTTATTTATATATTTTTTTCAATGGTATTGTTTGAATTGTTTGTGTCAATGAACACATAACTACATGGTAATGTTCATATGTCTCTTTGTCACTTTATTTTTCTTAAATATTTTGCCTGTCTAAATATGTTTTATATTCTATTCTATTATGCGATAGGAAGATGTGAAGAGTGATTGAGACTGCTCGGCAGCACTGAGCTGTAAAAAGAAAGAAGATATCTATGAGGAACAACAGACATTGAAACATCATCGGTTTCATCATCATCAACGCGAACACTTATCTGGCGCGCACTTTAACAAGCTGATTAACGGGATCGCTGTCAAGGTTAATAGATAGATATATATCTACCAGTTTCCGTAAACGAAATCGCGCTTGTAATTAATTTATTTAAAGTACGCTCCGATTATTTGGGTGCAAAATACCTTTTACCAGAAGTATTTATTCATTTGCCAGCTGGATTGAAACGTTGAGTGAAATATTGATTGTTTGTTCTATAATTTCGTCGGATTAACATTTGCGATACCAAACTGCAGAATCTCTGAAAATATTTTTTAGATTTTTGACGTGTGAACGTCTCTAGTTCAGTTAACTGAACAAACGAGTAAAGAAACCTCACTAAAGTTCCGATAAAAGTTAATAAATGTTTAAAATCGATGAGAAAATGAGGGGTTGCAGAAATCAAATGCGAGTGCCTCATAATTGGTAACGGATAAGGAAACAGGACATCAGCTAGAAATCGGTACTTTACAGTTGTAACTATAAAATATGAAATATGTTGATAATTATTGCTAATTGGTTAACAATAACCAAATAACAATATTTTTATGCATTAAAATATGTTTGCAAATTTTATAAATGCATATTTACGACTAGCTGCGCCCCGCGTGCCGTCACAACGGTTACTTGCAGTGGTTTAATCATGTGCTTGCAGCACCTTGCAGTGCATTTTACCGGGGACAAAAATTAAGACCTTAATGGAGTGAGTCTTCTACGCTATTACGTCATCGACTGTTTTCGTGTGACAAAGAATAATGCATTTCTTTCAATGAATTGACGTTTTGCGGAAAACAATAATAATTGTAAGAAGTTTTTCAGTAAATATTTTAAGGGCCTTTTAAAATATTTACTGAAAAACTTTCAAGGAGCCAAAGTTGAGAGTTGAGACGTTTAGCGAAAAACCCTGATAAAACCAACCCGATTTTTTTTGTTTTGGATATTTATTCATTCGCAGTTCCGTGGTTCCTTTTCTTTCTCATTGATATATTTCACCAGCAAAATCCATTCAAATCTACATAAGTAACAAAAACTAACTCTCACCTACGATTAATAGCATAAACTACTATTTATATCCAGCGGAAAAATCTTATGTTACCTACCTTAGAGGCTACCTGACAATTGATGTTCACCATTTTTCATTCCCCTCGACTTCTTTTTCTGTCCGATGAGCTAGCTAGAGTATAAAAGGACTTTACGGTTTAGGTACTTGGGTGGATTGAACGGGTTAAGTACCTATTTAGATTACTTGGTTTACCTATCGAAATCATTATGGTTATAAATTATCTGGTAGGATGAAAAATAGAGTTGTCTTGGAAAATAAACAGGTCGTATAATAGGGTATTTGTGCTCTATTATAAGAAGTTACCTAAATATGTATTTGAGGTTCAAAATTTTTATAAAGCATAGATTATGGGGCAAGGCGTTCTATGATAGAATATAATAGAATAGAATATAATTTATTCAGACCAACACACGACATAAAAAACACAAAAATAAGACAAGTGAAACAAAAGAGAAACAGTACTTATGAGATAATTACAGAGTAAATAAATACAAAAAAACACAATAAATACACAGAGAATAGGTAAAAAATAAGTACCTATCTGAGAAGTCGTGTGTTGCATATGCTGCATGTGCTGCAGATACGCAGGCGCATCTGCAGCGCATGATAATACATGACGTACCCTATTGATATAAACCCATGGACATGACTTTAATTGCTCTATTTCAAATATGGCTTCAAAACTTTGTTATCTAGACCTTTGATAGCATAATATTATTATTTATTATTAATTTTTAAGACATTCAAATGTGATTTCATACAAATTGTATGATTCCAAAAGATTATAGAATTTTGATTTTAAGCTCACATCCGTTAACCGTTTTTTTCACAAGATAGTATTACGTATGATAATGATACCAGGAAAAATGATTTAGAGGGAGACAAAAACTCTACCTTCATTTTCCCTCAATAATTTATAAGAAAATGTAATATGTAGACGTTCGCGGTGCCTATAAAGTGAGATGATCAAAGACTTAACACCCGCCCACGCCAACGCGGACTGAAGTTAATAATCTTAAGTATTTACTAGAACTAGGTATCTAAAAAAAAACAGCGCACTCCGGGAGTGCAGGCAGAAGTGAAAACTGTATATCTGTGTAAAATCTCATCTGTCGCGAGAACGGCTGAAAATGCTCACCCACAAAAGTGCCCAACGCGCCATAAGAAGTTTTCACTTCAAAAAAAAGTGTGTGTGTCAGCTCCGACGCACGACTGGAGTTTACTCCTTAAGTACGAGTATCTAACCATACGCAAAAAGAGTTTTAGATGAAAAAAAAAAAAAATGGTCGGACGACTATTTGTCGTCCGACAAATAGTCGTCCGACATATTTTGTCGTCCGTCAATAGTCGTCCGACATTTGTCGTCCGTCAATAGTCGTCCGACATTTGTCGTCCGTCAATAGTCGTCCGACAAATAGTCGTCCGACATTTGTCGTCCGACATTTGTCGTCCGTCAATAGTCGTCCGTTAAAAAATACCATATGTACGTCTTAATACACTCACAGCCAAATTAAAAAACTGTATATCTGTGTAAAATCTCATCTGTCGTCTGTCGCGAGAACGACCGAAAATGCTCACCCACAAAAGTGCCCAACGCGCCATAAGAAGTTTTCACTTCAAAAATACTTTATAAATAACTTCACGAGTGTACTTACAAAACAATTTTAGAGACGAATAGATACCAACAGACGGCCATATTAAATAAATAAATAAATAAATATTGCAGGACATTCCACACATCGCCATCTAGCCCCAAGCTAAGTAACTAGACTTGTGTTATGGGTGCTAGACAACGGATACTTATATACTTTTCTTTTGTAAATATATACTTATAAAACATAGAAACAACCAGACCACAGACAAATATCTAAGCATAAATACTTGTCTGTGGCGGGAATCGAACCCGCAACCCTGTGTTTGGCAGTCCGGCATGGTAACTATTGTGCCAACTGGGTCGTCAATTCACTGTAAAATCCATCAATTCCATCATCCATCTATTTTATTCCTTGATTCGCAATGTCGATTTTTAGAACCCCTATGTAAATTCTGTCTAAATTCGTCCCCTGTCTAAATTCTGTCTGTAGATAAAATTTAAGTAACAACGTCCTCGAGCAGTTCTGCTCGCTTTCTGTGCACTTGCTTTGAATAAAATTCGCAGGGAGAACTCGCTGTGTGTTACTGTAGCTTTAAGAGTATATTTTTTTACAAAAACAATCATTATTTGAACCAATAAAAGTTTTTATTGTTCAGTCTTCACTTTATTATTAACTTTAAAAAGTAGCCTATATTATTTCCAATTAAACAATGTATCCTCATACCAAGTTTCATCAAAGTGGATCCAGTAGTTTCGGAGCCTATTCGTTACAAATAAAAAAAAACAATAAATCTTTCCTCTTTTATAAATAAACTAGCAGCGCTCCGCGGTTTCACCCGCGTAATTCCGACCCCGTGGGAATATCAATTCAATTCAATTCATTTATTTATTAGATAACATAGATCCATCAATGTTAGTAGGTACTTACAACTATGTTAGTGTATGTATGTTGCTATGGTTGCAATATCGGGATAAAAAGTAGCCTATGTGTTAATCCAGGTCTCCAGCTATCTACATACCAAGTTTCATCTCAATCGGTTTAGTAGTTTCGGAGCCTGCTTCCTTTCCTTTCCTTTTTATCTATCTTTTTCTAATCTTTTCTTTTCTCTAATCTTTTCTAATATATATAAATCCCATCAAAAACATAACTTATTAAAAAAAACCAAGTCTCGCAACCCAGTTCTTCTACCGTAAAAAGTTGTGTGATCCATGTAATACCAAGTCGGTTAATTTATTCAGTCCCTACTAAAGGAACTTTCTATCTAAGTTATACGCTAACCTAACAACATCTTAAAGTGACCATATCAAGGTAGTAAATAGATTGTAAAGTAAATGACTTGGCAATCGCATGAAAACACAATGTATCTGGCAAGCAATATAATCTATAATATAAAAATCAATTGCTGTTCGTTAGTCTGGCTAAAACTCGAGAACGGCTGGACCGATTTGGCCAATTCTTTTTTTGTTGTGTTTGTCGTAGTCCAGGGAAGGTTTAAACGGTGAGAATTTAAAGATCGGACTTACGCGGGTGAAACCGCGGGGCGCAGCTATCTATCTATAATATAAAAATCAATTGCTGTTCGTTAGTCTGGCTAAAACTCGAGAACGGCTGGACCGATTTGGCCAATTCTTTTTTTGTTGTGTTTGTTGTAGTCCAGGGAAGGTTTAAACGGTGAGTACTTACGCGGGTGAAACCGCGGGGCGCAGCTAGTATATTATATTTAATTAGATTTTTTAGTGCGATTGCCAAGTTAATCTATTTATTTAAAACATAAGAGATCAATTTTCTAATCTAAGTTTCTAATTCTAATCAATCTAAAATTCAGGCTTTTAGTTTTATCCACAACGAAGTTATAGGGTGTCGAAAATAGCCTGAACTGTTTCGAGAAAAGGATGGTACGGCCGTGCCGCTTTTTTGCTCGTCTTGGCAAGGGCACTCCCGTGCCCCCAGATTACGTGTCACATTGTTTGTGTGCGATGGACTCGTAAACTACTTAACCGATTTTAATCAAATTTGCACACCGTGTGCAGTTTGATCCAACTTGAAAGATAGGATAGCTTACATCTTAATTTATCCCGATATTCCCACGGGATCGGGAGTTACGCGGGTGAAACCGCGGAGCGCAGCTAGTAAAGTATTAATATAGAAAATATAATCTTCTCACGTCTAATAACAAGATGAAAATAATAGAACGAATATTAGTATAATTTCAAGTATCATCCACACTCATTAATATCGGGGGAAACGAGCAAACAATTTCTGCGACGGACATAAAATCTGAACGCGATTAATCTACACTCAAAATATGAGGATGGATTTATTCGTTCGTTTGTAACGAATATGCTCCGAAACACTGGCCCGATTTTGATTAAACTTAGTATGAGGATAATTGATTCATTGGAAGTAACGTAAGCTACGTTTTATCCCGATATTCTCACGGGATCGGGACTTATGCGGGTGAAACCGCAGTGTGCTGCTAGTCTAACATAATAAGAGTTATCGCTCTGTCGTTTTTGTGTCTGTTGACGTCGTTTAAGCTCTTTGACGAAATCTACTTAGTTTAGTGCTTAGAGGAATGATTAAATCTAGAGACGTCGCAACGGAGTATGAATTGTTAGCATGTAGGTATGTAATTTTTTATTAAAAATAATGAATTTAAATTTATTTTTTAGTGTTTGTAGAATTTGCGTACCTAAATGTTTCATCTAGGTTGCTTACAATAATTTTGTCGCCGTTCACAAATTATAACTTCAACATGACATTTATTTCATCGAGTCCATATATTACGAGACCACGTATTACACGACCCGATATTACGAAGCCAAAATGTACTCGTAATACGTGACTGTGTAATATTTGGTCGCGTAATACAGGTCGAGTAATACGTGGTCGTGTAATATTTGTCCGCGGTGATATTACGAGTCCATATATTACGAGACCCAGTATTACACGGCCACGTATTACGAAGACATTGCCATAGACCTATAAAACCACAGAGTGGTTCGTCGTAACCAAGTAAAATGGGTAGAATTCGTTTCTAGCACTCGCCGGCCGCTACCGCGGCACCGCTCGCTTCGCTCGCTCGGCTCGTGCGTTGTGGTCGCAGTTCTAACATAAACCTAACCTATCCATGTCGGTTCTGGGTAGGGGGTGTTCTGGATGGGTCTTGTATGCTGCCCTAAAGACCACGTATTATTATGAACTGACGTCATGCGCCCCGCTTTAGGAACGGGACGCGTCATGTTACCGGAACATGACACTTTTGTGTGAATGCAGGTGTTTCATCAATTAACTAGACGATATCGCACCAAAAATGTAATAAAGAAAGTCCGAATAACTTTTGAACTTTCACACACTCACATAGACAGCACAATTCATAGAGACGTTTGAACCACTCTGTGGTTTTATAGGTCTATGGCAATGTCTTCGTAATACGTGGCGGTGTAATACGTGGTCTCGTAATAAGTGGTCGTACATTATTTGTTCAAACCTATGATACGAAGCCTGTACACGTAATATCAGGTCGTGTAATCCATGGCGTCGTAATCCATGGCAGCGTAATATCATGTACACGTATTATTGGCTCCCTATTTCATCAATGAATTCAAACGATTTTGTGCCTTTGACATATTAATTGGAATTTTCTACTCCTTTTTTGACGTGATAACGTCTTATAAATTGATGTACTTACATCGGCATTCACAAAAAAGTGTGGCGTCATCGCTCTTGACAAGGTAACCATAGCAATGTCGTTACAGGAACGTGAGTGCTATTGGCAAGGTACCGCACAACGTATTTTTGTCTAGATCTTTCAGTAATAAACACTTAATTACATTTAATTATACCTATAATAAATTACAAAAAAATATTGTGTAGGTACAAAGTTCAACTCCACTGGGACGTAGAATATGTAAAGTTTTGAAAAGACTTTTCAAATTTTTAATTTTCCTTAGAGAGAAAATTCTACACGCCCCGCTTCAATTCAATTTTACACACCTTAATTAAACTGTAGTCAGTTAATAGTGTTATGGCTGGAGTATGGAGACAACCTTATGCATCCGGTTGGCACGAAGCCAGGGCC
The DNA here is from genome assembly GCA_907269075.1 of Idaea aversata. Lineage (NCBI taxonomy): Eukaryota > Metazoa > Arthropoda > Insecta > Lepidoptera > Geometridae > Idaea > Idaea aversata. The sequence continues at coordinate 12,433,585 of OU026091.1, forward strand.
GAAGTGCAGACTAGAGTAGTAACTTTGGAAGTTAAAGGCGTCATTTCATGTTCGAATGGGACAAACGTAAAGGCTGTGCGATCCGTAGCCAAGTGCAGTTTTGACCAAATTAATATTTTTGACATAATTTTTTGATATTTTTGTTTTCTTAAAAATAGGTATCGTGATGGATAAATACCTACTTACTCAATCAAATGCTTTTTCTCATTTGAATTACAGACTATTTTTCCGATAGATTGTAAATAAACAAATAAATATTGCAGGACATTCCACACATCGCCATCTAGCCCCAAGCTAAGTAACTAGACTTGTGTTATGGGTGCTAGACAACGGATATACTACTTATATATTTTTCTTTTGTAAATATATACTTATAATACATAGAAACAACCAGACCAGAGACAAATATCTTAGGATAAATACTGGCCTGAGGCGGGAATCGAACCCGCAACCCTGTGTTTGGCAGACCGGCGTTATGACTATTGTGCCAACTGGGTCGTCAATGTTTAGGCAAAGGGTGTTAATGTCTACACATTCACAAACTGAAAATGCAACATACTCCATTATAATCGATAAATCCACATTTTAATAAACTCCACATTTCAAAGCTCCCCGTATGTTTGATGGGTTGACAAAAAGCATTACAGGGTTCCTTATTTAGGCTTTTTGTTAAATTATTAAATCTAGCAAAGAGGTTCTAAGGTCTGTAGCTAATCCACCTCTAGAGGCACGCAGTCTTTACCTTCTAAGAGGTAGATACATTCTAAGCAAGGAGGAGGTCGTGCCTCCTCCTTGCTTAGAATAGCTACATCTATTAATTCTAACAGAGGTTAATTTGAGGTAAGATGTTCTCACATAAAGAGGAAATTTCAGTCGCGCGTCATTATTTCTTCTTTTTTAGTTGTTTCAACCAGCCTGTATTACCAAGCATACATTGTTTGAGCAACGTTCGGATTCTGCGCGTATTTTCTAGTTCAATAAAGGGCGATAGTCAATGGAATCCAACATTCATTAATCCACGAACATTCCTTGGACGATCGTGTCTAGAGAATTCCATTGATGTCTTAGTACCCGAATTATTTCTGCCTATTAAATACCGACAGGGAATTAAATAGCTTAATCTGTACCTACATTTGATGGCGTTTTCGACAATGTTAAATAGCTATATGATACTAGTTTTTTCCCGCGACTCCGTTCACATTTTTCAAAATCCTTTGTTAAGGGATGCCTAAGTTATGGCTGGTAACCGTATTGTGAATTTTAAACCAAATACGTCCATGGTATGGTTTGAGTAGGTACGCAGGTATAATATTTTCAATCAGTCAGAACTTTGATTTTTTTTCATCAGGTTAAGACGGTTTACGAACGGGGCTGGTCGGAGTTCGTAAACCGTCTTAATTTTCTTCAGGAGGCTCACAGCTAAGCGACTCTCGCTGATCGTTTACGGTCGTGCGGGTTAAGCGACGCCTGGCGCGGTCATTACTTCAATGGGTAGCCAATTAGTAGTATGGCAAAAATGTGTTTTCGTGAGCCCCTCCGTGCTTCGGAAGGCACGTTAAGCCGTTGGTCCCGGTTGCTACCTCTAGTAGCAGTCGTTAGGTCAAGTTAGAGGCCTTAAGGCGAGCTGAAAACTCTAACAATAGGTGAGCCACACCACTATACGAGAAGAAGAAGACTTCAAGTCGGCGTAATAATTACTTACTTCTGACCACCCTCTAATAAAGAAGTTAGATTAGCTACACTCTTTTTCCCTACATCCGTTACACGCATTTAAAGCGTTTCATCCGTAACATTTGGTTTTGGCGTGACCCCTTTTCTTCGACGTTTGACTTCAGAAACTTTATTTGAAAGAAAACATATAAATGTATTTATTTTTAAAGTTTAAAACTTCTAGATTGACAAAGACCATTTCGTTCATGAGTTTACGACCCTCGAATTGGAAGGCGCTTTTAATTTCAAGCTCCGGTGGTTTGATGTCCATTCTAAAAGCTTTAAGCTCGTTTTAGAGATTTGTGTGCTATCTACATTATTATTTTGAATCAAACTTTAAACAAAAAATGTAGGCGATGGGGAGACGCGTCTCTGCAAATATGTCTATTTCAGCAATTAATGACTGGCCGGTACGCTTATGCTTTTTTATGAAAACGTGAAAAAATAAAGAAAAGTAGAGATCCTTTAGATCCAATCTTTTTTATTTATACAGGACTAGCAACTTTAAGACCAGTGTGAGGCTGTAAATTTCCATACAAAAAGCGGTAACGTTTTCCCCCCCATAAACGGAGTCCGATTTTGATAATTTTTCAAAATGTTCTAGATCTAATAGAAAACTAGGTTTAACCGTTTTTACTAAAAAGAAATATTGCCTAAGCTAAAAGTTATTAGTATCTGAATATTTTTGACTTAAAAACTTCATCGAGCGTTCCAATTGTTTTTTAATAGACTAAACTGAATTACCAAAAAAGAAAAACGTATAAACCTAGAATAAGATGCAGTGTATTAAATGAGACCAAATTCTATCTATTTCATTTTGCGAAGGATAAAGGGGGTAAAAACGTTACGGCCCGCAACATTATTTGAAAGCTAAATGAAGGCAATTACGTCCGAACTTAAACTCTCTATATCACACGATACGGGTCATTTTTGAAAATACCTACTCGCGCCGCGTATCGAAAACTCAATCTATTCGCCGTTACAGTGCCTGAGACATGTATCCGATGATGTAAGCTAGCCTATCATCTATGCCACCCATTCAGTGAAGTCGAGCATGACCAGAGGAAACACAGAAAGATCTCGCCAATAACGTCTGGAGCTAACTAAGCTGTAAGTTTCGTCACGATGTTTTCCTTCACTGTAAGAGCAAAATCACAGGTAATTTTTTCTTAGGATAAATCCTTGGTTGGCTAAAATTCGAACCCACGACCTTCAGAATAAAACTCGAGGTAGCTACCACTCTTCGCCAAAGTACGTTCAACAAAAACACACAAAAAAAGATATTATACACTAGCTGCGCTCCGCGGTTTCACCCGCGTAACTCCCGATCCCGTGGGAATATCGGGATAAAAAGTAGCCTATAACCTTCCTCGATAAATGGACTATCCAACACAAAAAGAATTTTTCAATTCGAACCAGCAGTTCCTGAGATTAGCGCGTTCAAAGAAACAAACAAACAAACTCTTCAGCTTTATTCTTAATATATATAAATCTCGTGTCACAATGTTTGTCCTCAATGGACTCCTAAACCACTTAACCGATTATAATAAAATTCGCACACCATGTGCAGTTCGATCCAACTTGAGAGATAGGATAGCATACATCTTAATTTATCCCGATATTCCCACGGGATCGGAAGTTACGCGGGTGAAACCGCGGTAGATATTAATATCTATATGTTTGACTTAAAAACTTCATCGAGCGTTTCAATTGTTTTTTAATAGACTAATTTTTTAATGAATTACCAAAAAAGAAAAACGTATAAACATAGAATAAGATGCTGTGAATTAAATGAGACCAAATTTATTTCATTTTGTGAAGGATAAAGGGGGTAAAAACGTTACGGCCCGCAACATTATATGAAAGCAAAATGAAGGCAATTACGTCCGAACTTAAACTCTCTCTATCGCACGATACGGGTCATTTTTGAAAATAAATACTCGCGCCGCGTATCGAAAACTCATGATTCTCTTAAATTCATACTATTAGGGCGCAGTGCCTGGAGCACGTATTAGATTGAGTAGGGTTGCCTAATACCTATGTTATCCTCTCAGCTTTCTCGACCGTGTCCAGAGGAAAGAACATGTCAATACGTCTGGAGATAACTAAGCTGCGGGTTTCATCACGATGTTTTAGTATGAATAAAAAATTCATTGGTGCACGGCCCACCGGGTGTCAATCCCATGACGGGATGAAAGTTAAGGTCCACTGGGCCAACACCGTTTAAGTTTTTTTCCTGTTGAACATCTTCATCTTCTTCAACTTGTGTGTGCAATAAAGCGTTATATCTATCTATCTTCAGTTTGTGGCGTACGTTGATCAATGAACTCGCGGTTGTTAGTCTATGACTCGCGGTGAAAAATGTCCACGAGTCCCATTTAATAATTATCGTAGCGCACCGCATATAAAGAACTTTTAACTGGCCAGCTCTCAAGAGTTTCCAAAAAAAATAAAATTACGTCAATTCTTATTTTTATGTCAGAAAAACTTTTGCTTGTGAGCGTTGGTTTCTTTGGCCAAGAACAAATCAATTTAATAATTATTTATAACAGTACGCACTCTTAATAATCCAGATTTAGAACGACTTCTTGCTGACAAAACAGTTCGCAACCCCCTCTACTATCTCTTTCCCACTCGAACAAAAACAAGCCTTCAATTCATAGTGCTTTCTCCGTCAGACAAAGCCAAACTCTATGCCTAATAGTTCAGTGTTATGATCAACCGTAAATTTTAATAGCCTGAACTACCCGCTTAAGATAACTGATGGTTATAATGGCTAGAGATAAACGAAATTGAAGATTTGTCTCGTCCAATGAAGGATCAATGGGAATATTGGGAAAAATATCCCAAATCCTTCTCCATACTATGGAATTTCTCCGTGATTTTTATCCAAATCGGTGGAGCTGTTTAACAGAATAGCGGGCCAATGAAATGATAATGAAACTAGAATGCTTATTTCAAATCATACATCAATACAAAATAGATTTTCGCTGACGAAATAAAGACGAGGCTGTATGGCGTCATTTCCAGTCTTTGCTTTTCTTTGGGTAAAATTAAAAAATAAATATTACTATTCTCATAACAAGAGACGGTGGTCATAAAGCCCGCCATCTAATCAAACAAATTGAAACTAGCTTATAAAAATAAGTAACAGGTGGAGGAGAGCTGGCCACGTGTGCCGAATGCATGCAGATGGGCAAACAAAATCACCCAGTAAGTCACTCGGCAGCGCAGGCGTCTTCGAAGTAAACCTAAAAAACGATGATGCTACGATCTGGATGAAAGCTGGGTTCGACACAGAGTAGCCAAAATTAGCTGGAGATCAGGATAAATGGATATGGGCCCTTTGCCCAGCAGTAGGATCATCATCATCATCATCATGTCAGCCCATACACGTCCACTGCTGGACATAGGCCTCCCCCATACGACGCCACAAACAGCGGTCCTGGGCCGCCTCCATCCACCGACTACCCGCGACCGCCACAATGTCGTCGGTCCACCGGGCAGCTGGTCTCCCAACACTCCGTTTCGCGTTGCATCGTGGCCGCCACTCGAGAACCTTTACTCCCCAGCGGTTGTCAGTTCTGCGAGCTATATGACCTGCCCATTGCCACTTCAGCTTACCAATCCTGAGAGCTATGTCGGTGACTTTGGTTCTTCTACGGATTTCCGTATTTCGGATTCTATCACGTAGAGAAACTCCGAGGATAGCTCTCTCCATAGCCCGCTGAGCGACTCTGAGCTTATGAAGCAGTAGGATACAACAGGCTATATACGTAAAAAAACCAGCCAAGTGCGAGTTGGACACCGCGCATGAAGAGTTCCGTACATGTTGTATGGGAGCCCCACTTAATTAGTTTTTTTCTGTTTTTAATATTTGATTTTATAGGCCGCCATTTCATATCCTATCCTAATAATAATAATCCTCCTGACCGGTTTCGGCCACGGCGACCACTTCGACTCTCCACTACTGACGTCGCACGTGTGCTCTAACATGGCTCACATACCCTATTTTGTTTCCTACTAATATTATAAATGTGAAAGTTTGTGTGTGTGTGTGTGTATGTATGTTTGTTACTCCTTCACGCTAAAACTACTGGACCGATTACGATAAAACTCGGTATCTAGATAGCTGGAGACCTGGATTAACACATAGGCTACTTTTTATCCCGATATTCCCATGGGATCCGCGGAAACCGCGGGGCGCAGCTAGTACTTACATAATATACATAATCTGTGACAATTTCAACTGTCTAGCTATCACGGTTCGTGAGATACAGTTTTGTGACAGACAGACAGATAGGCGGACAGATGGACAGACGGACAGTGAAGTCTTAGTAATAGGGTTCCGTTTTTACCCTTTGGGTACGGAACCCTAAAAAGGGCAACGCGCCAAGGCCTAGGTTAGCAGCTGCCTCTACCTAAATAGCTATACAGGATGAATTTTTTACCTGGGCCTTCAGGGCTATATCCTAAACTATAGGAGATAGCGAAAAATGCTGAAAGGTGTTGCGTGCCCGATTTTGATAAAAACTAAAACTGCATCATTAGATTGTTTGAAAAGTCATTACCCTAGCCAGGAATCGAACCTGTTCATTTTCCATTAAAATAATCACCCTATATTTTTATACCAATCGATAGTGTTGCTAATAGAGATCAATTCCTGGAAGCAAACTTAGTCTGGCAAATTAAAGGAAATAGCTTAATTTTGTAATTTTCTCCAATTTTCACCTATCTGTCTCTGGATAGCCAGGATAATATAGGATAGATAGGATAATATAGATTCACCCTGTATAGTATAGCAAGTCTATGATCGTAAACTAGCATTCGTTATATGTAGCAGTTGAAAGCTGAAAATATTGGTTCTTATCAAATTGAACACAATGGAAGGTAATAAAATGGGAAATAGATGGTTTAAGATATTATCTTTCGTTCGACGTCAATGGTTCAATTTAATTTCTAGTAGTTATTTCTATTTCTAGTTGTAGATAAATAGATAGATAACTTTAGGTATTTGTACAACACAGGAAGGAACATAAAACGCGCTATAAAAAAAGTAAAGTAATAAAATAAATAAATATTGCAGGACAATCCACACATCACCATCTAGCCCCAAGCTAAGTAACTAGACTTGTGTTATGGGTGCTAGACAACGGATACACTACTTATATACTTTTCTTTTGTAAATATATACTTATAAAACATAGAAACCACCAGACCACAGACAAATATCTAAGCATAAATACATGTCAGAGGCGGGAATCGAACCCGCGACCCTGTGTTTGGCAGTCCGGCATGGTGACCATTGTGGTCAATGGTCGTCAAATAAAAACAAATAATAATAGCCAGAAAGTATAAGCTGCACAAATGGGCGACCTTACCGCTTAAAAGCGATTTCTTCCAGGCCTACCTTTAGATGGAAAAGAACTGATTCAACTTTTATGGTAGGTTGTGAATACATATGGTAAGATTATCATCCGAAATGACATCCTAGGCTAACTCTTCTAGAACAAGTTGAATTTTCTTATAGAAATGTTATTTTATGAAGCGTGTCTTTTAAGTTTACGCCGTAAAAAACTAATTTTCAACTATATGGGCGCTTTGTGGCCAATTTTCAGATATTCCAACACAAATGAGCTGTTACCTTAATGACTTTAGTTGCCTGTGAAATTATTTTTGCGTGTTAAGGCTGATTTATAGGCCAATGACTGGACCCAGTGACTCGAAATTTTGGACCCAAACTCTGGGTACATATAGACGGGATAACCTAGTGAAGGCTAGTCAACTGGATTGGCTTGAGAGAACGAGGTTGGAAATGTCTATACGAACGCAGTACCAAGTCTGCGCTGGACTGGGTTACTGTTCTGCTATTCTACTGATCCCGTACTACGCCAAGCGCGGATCCAACGTAGTGGGCATGATGAGCAATGTTACAACCCTAATAAAAATAACCTATTTTTGAATTGAAAACTGTTTTTAGCGCAGTTCGCATATTTTTAGATGAGATAAAATCTCTGGACTCGCGACACCGTTACGAGACGCAGCTACGGTGTGTGTATGTTTTCACTTCGTGCAACCGTTTTTTTTTTGAAGGTTCGTGTGGAGCTAAAAGGAATTAAGTACCAACAGGGTTTTTTGTCACATACTATATTTTGTAACCATCTGTATAGGAATGTACTAAGTATATCGATCATAAGCGAGTTCATACTCTGACTCGTACTTCGGCGACTTTCGGGTGGCCTGTGACCACAACCTCTTTTGAGGACTGGATCCGCGTTTATAATACGCAGGCGTAAGAAAAGCAATATGCAGGAATTTGATTACACTTGGTGTTTTCTAAATAAAGTATACCTACATACTGTATCTACCTAGCATCAAAGTAATCAATCGCTATACGCGTTAGTTAAAAAAAACAGCAATAAGATACATCACGAATGCAATATGTGAGTTGAAACAAGCGCCTCAGTTGGCGAACTGCCAAGTCTCATTGTTACAAACTGAATCTAGATACCCCAAAATATTTTGCACATGTTTAATGGTTATACAATTATTGGTACTATGGAGCTTTATATTTAACTAGCGACCCGCCCCAGCTTCGCACGGCTATATTATGCATGTATAAACCTTCCTCTCGAATCACTCGCACCGGATCAGTAGTACTACTAAATAGTTCAACTGGTAGTGCAAATGATACTTTATTGTTTCTCTAGTACTACTAAAAAAAATACAAGCAATTTCCTTCGGGTTTGTTCATTGATAGTACAACTGGTAGTACAAATCACTCTATCTATTAAAAAACACCGCATCAAAATCCGATGCGTAGTTTTAAAGATTTAAGCATACAAAGGGATATAGGGACAGAGAAACCGACTTTTTTTTATACTATGTAGTGATGCTCAACGTTTGATCACTATCACTCCTGCCCGATGGTAAGGATCCTCACTCGTGAAGAACCCCAAATTGTACCTACACGTCAGGAAAGACAGACGACTTTGTTTTATTTTATTAAGATACATTTATTCTTTTCACTTATGAGTTTCTTGTGCCTTCTTCTCATTGGTGGGCGCATTCCACACATCCTAACTTAGTTTTTAAGACGATTTTATGTGGTCTTTATATAAATTTTAATGTACTAAGCATCCAAAGAAATAAAATGAAAACTGTATATCTGTGTAAAATCTCATTTGTCGCGAGAACATACGCAAAAAGAGTTTTAGATGAAAAAAAAACACACGACATTTGTCGTCCGACAAATAGTCGTCCGACATTTGTCATCCGTCAATAGTCGTCCGTTAAAAAATACCATATGTACGTCTTAATACACTCACAGCCAAATTAAAAAACTGTATATCTGTGTAAAATCTCATCTGTCGCGAGAAAATCTGTCGTCTGTCGCGAGAACGGCTGAAAATGCTCACCCACAAAAGTGCCCAACGCGCCATAAGAAGTTTTCACTTCAAAAATTGACTTTGACTTTGACTTAGGTACACAGAGTCAAAAGTCAAAAAAGGAACATTTATGTAACAAATAAACACAGACATAAACAGCCTTTGGACACTTTGACATAGTACCGAGACGCTTAAGAGTATCGGTGTGAAGACATTATTTGTTTACTGTAATGCCCTCTATCGATTGGCATGGGTCTCGAAATGCTCTGCGCAACAAAAGATCACTATGCCAAGCTCTCATACTAAATTTCCGGACCCCTTACGGCGACTAAATCGCGTGCGTTTACTGCGTAAGTTATCGGTTCCCATCATGAAGCAAGAAAAAGTTTTCCGCGCCCTGATGGAGTAGTAATCAAAACATAATATGGGTGCCGGCTGAGATACAATTTTGTAGCTCACACACACATTCACACTTTTCCTTCAAATAGTCGTTCATGGCGTGTGACATGGACATCACCTCTGTCATAAAATATTACAAATAAAATATTACATTAACAAAATGGGCAGTGAAATTATGCAGAAACCATGCCTCAAGCAAAAGTACAAAGCTTTCTGGTATCACATTTTTCTGGTAAGTAATAAACCGCTTGGTTTTTACAATTTTCGTGGTCAAATTTTTGGTAGAAAATATTGTTGTTGATTTTTAGTGATGTGAAGTAGTCGATAAAAAATAATATAGAATCGAATCGTCAGCTTATTATTATTTTATTTCATTTATTTATCGCAGTTTTCTAAAAGATTCTAAGAACTGTAAGATTTTTGTGCTTCAGAGTCAGACAGACCATACTGATGGAAGTATTGGTGTTTTATTAATTTCAGCATTAGCTCTATATCTAAATAATATATTTTCCTACTTACAGGTTCATGAACAAAAAGTGCTTCCCTCAGATTACGAACTCAACTAAATATTATGTCAATATTAATGATGATTTACGAGAAAAAACAGCTGGTCAAAAGCTATTCTAAACGTAATGTAAATAGTTAAAATATAAATTAAAAATATTGTTTTAAAATTGGTGATGTATTTTTATTTGTATAATTAGTTCTCTACTAGCTGTGCCCGCGACTTCGTTCACGTGGACTGCAGGATATTTCATCATCAACACTATCGACATTTAGTCGTCCATTGCTGGATATAGGCTTCTCCAATACCCAAAAGACACGAATTCAAAAGACATTACACCATACAAATGACTGAAGGACAACGTGACTATCCGCAACCCAGTGAAATGTGGATATACACACCGACGGCTCAAAAACGGAAAAACTGGCCACTGGATCCGGGGTCTTCTCGGAGGACCTAAACATAAATCTAAGCGTAACTCTAGGCCCTCACAACTCAATCTTCCAAGCTTGGCTGCGCTGGATCGCGATGTTTCGGGCCATGACATCAGAATCCTGTCTTGTCCGATAGCATGGCGGTGCTACATGCACTGAACAGTAAAACTATAAGTTCAGCCCTGATTTACGAATGTTACGAGACACTCAACAGACTAGGAGAACACAATAGTCTGACCTTACAATGGGTAAAGGGACACAGCGGCTCAAGGGGAAACGACGCTGCGGACGAGTTGGCAAAAAGAGGAGTGGAAGCGGTCAGTTACGGGCCTCAACCCTCCGTCCCAATCCCCTCAAACCAACTCAAAGCCTGGATCCGCAACCACGCTAAAATGCGACACCGTGACCTCTGGACCACGACGGAAAGCTGTAGGCAGGCCAAACTAGCACTCCCCGACATAAACAACAGACTCACGAAACGCCTTCTAAACTTAAACCGCCCTCAAATGCGCTTGGTTACAATCGCCTTGACCGGTCCCAGCGCTTTCAACAAGCACTTCCATAACCTGGATATAACGGACAGCCCACTATGCAGAGCGTGCAAAGAGGCTGAGGAAACGACCGCGCGTGTGCTGCTGGACTGCATGGTATTGACAGATATTAGACTCAGGACTATAGGTGACGTTAAAGGCCTTCCAAAAATGTTTGAGAAGCCACATCTAGTGGCAAAATTTATGGAAGAGCTGGGCTGGTTCTCCCCCTGACAAGTGGAACCTCACGCAAAAGGGACCTAACTAGAAAGGTCTGATTGCGGAAAACAGCCCGTATACAAGTACAAGTAGGCTTCTCCAATAGCAAGCCACTGAACTTGGTCCCCCCTCTGCACCTCCAACAGCTACTAGTCACTTTGCGAAAGTCTTCACTCCAAGTATTTGGAGGACTTTCTACGCTACATTTGCTAAGGCATGATCTCCACTTAAAATTTGACATGATCCATGCAATTTAGGTAAGTATATTTAATTCCGATAGGTGATAGATTTCATCCTCACCACCTGGATGTCTGATCTTGAACTAAAATAAATACCCCTGAACAATAAAATATAAGTAAATAATCGATAAATATACGTTACGCTTCATACCACATCACATCACTATTTTCAAATTCAGCAACCATGAAGTTCCTTGTTTTTTACATGCCAATAAAGACAAATAAATGTCGTACTTTATTGATATTTTGTTTTTAATTGGTTATGTCATAACATGAATGTTTCTATCTTTATCTAACGTAACGTATATGAAAATATGTGATAGAGATAAAAGACAAACCCTGTCTCCCGCTTCCACCTACCCTCCCACCCCTCTGAGCGGCCGCATAGGTTTCGATACAAAATAGGCATGATTATTACTCCATCTGGGCGGGGAATTTTTTTTTCCTCCATGGTTCCCATACTCTCGTCACTGATGTCACTCCTAACTCCAACAAAATAAAAATACGGTAAATATCCTGTTTTAAATAACTTTAGTAGTAAAAATAACCATGTTAATTTAAAATCATAATTGTGTAATTTCATAGTTCATGTATAAAGTATTACTGTCACGTATAAAACACGTGCGTTAAATATTTTATTCATCCGCTTCCTGCAATTTTATTAAGCTGGTGACACCACAAGACAAGAAAGCGACGTAACTTCGAGAGTGCAAAAGATTGGAACCTACCGATTTTTCGGTATTTCTCACGATTATCGGTCTTTTTTACCGAAATACCGACACGTGGTGATTTTTCTTTTGAGTACACGAAATTTTTTCCGTTTTTTTACCGATTTTAAATAAATATTATCTGGGCTGAAAAGTTTTTTTTTATTAATATTATTTCATCATTAGTAACCAATTTAATTTTTAACGGTTATCAACTTTATAACTACACGATAAAGTTTAATTTAATACTTAAGATTGTGTCGTAACTGCAACAAAATTAAAACACAAAGCAAACAATGATTTGCAATCCAAAGTCAGTCCTTTTTTTAACTCTTCTGCAGTCGAGTAAATAGAGATTTAGGTTTTTTTTAATATTGTGTTTTTTTTGTCATCTACTGATTTAAGGTCCAAATCTACCGATTCTTAAGAGGAACTCTACCAAATTCGCATTTGGAAACCACTGAGAGTGCGACGTTTATATTATCTCAAAAATTAAACTGGTTTGCCCTATCTTTTATTTTTTCTGACCTACTGGGAGTTCAAAATCTAACATTTAACGGTAGCTATTTGCACAGAACTTTAAGTATGAATATACTTGACTATAAAATGAATAATGTGCGACTAATTCCAGAAAATCGAGGTTTATTTGCAATAGAAACAATGATGTCTCAAACTTCGCAGAAACGGACCATTTATTACATTAATTTATGAGAATCAGCTTTAAATCTGTAGATATGAGATTTAGGGACATTAAGCTGAAAAAATATTCGGAGTTTTGAGTATTTTATAGTGAGTAAATACTTACTACTTAACACTGAAAACAGTTTGGGTCAGAATTAATTTCAACTATTAAATTAATAGACACCAAAACGAAATTATATTTGGCTCAACACTCATAGAGCATTAAAATATTGATTTATGAATGAATGAGTGTGTGAATGAATGAATGAACGTACAAGCAAAAAATAAATGATTAAAACAAGATTCGATGACAGGGCAGGTGAAGCTAATAAAAGCCTGTAATAGAACGGAGGTTGCCATAATAATACACAGTTTTTTGAGTTACATATTAATTTAATTGAAAAAAAAAAACAGTCGAATTGAGCTAAAACAAAAATTTCCCATCAATGTTAAGTTATTTTATAATCATACAAACAAACAACATACAATGCTATTCAATTACCAAGAGATATAAAAGATAGCAGTTACACGAACATAAAGGTACACTAACATAAAGGTATTATGGAAAGGTGAGTATATATAAAACTATACAAAACTATATAAATGTTTTACGAGTAAGTCCGAAGTAATCTTGATGTACTTTTTTATCCGACTGTAAATGACCTGACCTTTGTCACCTCGTAGAAACGGAATAGCTGAACCGATCTTGGTAAGTAGCACATTGTCAGATCGCTTGTGTGAAGGTGAAAGGGTACCGGGCGCTCTCTCCATACAAACGTTTGTCCTTGGAGCAAAAAATAATTTAAATGCATAAAACCTATAACTGCCATGACTATGCCCCTATGTCTTGGTTGTTTCATTTTCTAATTATCATAGAAATTAAGATTTAAAAAACAAAACATAGGGGCATGGTCATGGCAGTTACAAGTTTTATGCAACAAAAATATTTGCTCTAGTGTCAATCCAGGGAGGAAACAGTCGACTACGTTTGTATGGAGAGAGCGCCCGGTACCCTTTTCTCTTAATGGGTAAGAAAAAAAATACAAACTTTATTTGCTTGTTCTTGTTACTATGTTACTTATACTATGTACCCCTTTTTTATGGTTCCATACCCAAAGGTTAAAAACGGTACCCTATTACTAAGACTTCACTGTCTGTCTGTCTGTCTTTCTGTCCGTCTGTCTGTCACTAGGCTGTATCTCATGAACCGTGTTAGCTTTTCACAGATTATGTAGGTATTTCTGTTGCCGCTATAACAACAAATTACTAAAAACAGAGAAACCTAGTAACCTCAAAACATTTAAAAAAATGTTCTCATTACCAAAAATCTTCATTGTTTAGGTGTACAGAAGTGGCTTTCAACCGCTTGCTAATAAAGTTACTAATGACCCTGTATAAGTAGGTGTTGCTTCTACGTATGCATGTATAGTTGATTGAACACAAGTTTCAATTAGTTGGACACTAGTCAATAGTTGAGACTTTCACAGTTGTTAGCACTGATTCATGTTTGACTTCACTTCATTATTAACGTGCTACGTCTATTACAACCAACTAATACAGATATAGGCAAAGTTTGTAAAGTTCAGAACTACTTGACAGATTTGAATGTTTTGTATAAGAATGAATCAATCAAAACATAGGGGCATAGTCATGGTAGTTATAGGTTTTATGGCACAAAAATATTTGTGCTAGTGTCATTATCCAGGGAGGAAACAGTCGACTACGTTTGTATGGAGAGAGCGCCGGCACCCTTTCACCTTAAGGTGAGTGCCGGCGCTCTCTCCAGCGACTGTTTCCACCCTGGATAATGACACTAGCACAAATATTGTTGTGCCATAAAACTTGTAACTGCCATGACTATGCCCCTATGTTTTGATTTTTTAGATTTTCCAATTATCATAGAAATTAAGATTTAAAAAATTATAAAAAAAAACAAAAAATAGGGACATGGTCTGCCATCAGTTATAAGTTTTATACACCAAAAATATTTGCTCTAGTATCATTATCCAGGAAGAAAACAGTCGACTACGTTTGTAATAGTTTGAATAGAAAGAGCCCCCGGTACCCTTTCCTCTTAATGATAAGCTAGAGTCGTCATCAGCTGTTTTCGTGCGACAATTTAAATTAAAAAAAGAAAATTTTATGAAGTTGTTCGGTTACATAGCTGACAAAAAAACTTTTGAAGACTCTACTTACTGGACAACTACTAAGAAACCACTTAAGAGGGTACTTGAGTATCGCTTTCTCCAAAATGGGCAATCGTAGGTGCCTCTGCCTACAATTGTTAAGTTCCTTAGAAAGTAACATTGGTCAAATAACGCTAAAGAAACCACAATGCTTTGTCTAAAAGCAGAACAAATACCACAAACTGCATGCAACATTAGAGACTTTACCACAGACTTACTGCACGTTACCGAGAATGCACTAGTCTAAGTATTAAGTTTGGTTCTAGTCTACTTAATCATTCTCATTCAGATCCGGAACCTGAATCCTAATAGATAGATGTAATAAAAGGATTTATTCATGAACAATCGTGTGATTCTAGGTGGAGAACTAATGAATAAGTATAACTTTCTATTTGTTTTTGTTCAATGTTTCACTTTATATAAGTATTATGAATTTGTGGAAACTTTGTTGAATTAAGGGTTTTTTATACAGGGTTATTGGAAATTAATTGACACGGCGTTAAGGGCTTCTTCTGTGCACCTTAACGATCAACTTTTGTTCTACGACTTTTGGAAATTCATTATAAATTTGGAAATTCATTATAAAAATATTCCATACAAAAATAAAAAATTAAATCCAACAGTTCAAATAATACTCAACTCTATGTCTACGTCACAGAATCAATCATAGTAGGTATGGTACAACCCGCCCCGTGCCGATCGCGCGCGCGCACTTGCCGCATAGACATAGAAAATTACCAGACAGTACGAGAAACACTTAAATATTTTTTTTTGGGATATGTATTAAGTTTCGACAAAAGTCGTAGAGCAAAAGTTGTTTGTTAAGGTGCACAGAAGAAGCCCTTAACGCCGTGTCAATTAATTTCCAATAACCCTGTATATTGTTATAAATATTTCTATCATAGTTCTGTATGTTTCCCAAATAAACGAAACTAAATCCTATCTTACTAATATTATAAATGTGAAAGTTTGTGTGTATGTGAGTGTGTGTGTGTATGTATGTTTGTTACTCCTTCACGCAAAAACTACTGGACCGATAGCGTTGAAACTTGGTATCTAGACAGCTGGGGACCTGGGTTAACACATAGGCTACTTTTTATCCCGATATTCCCACGGGATCGGGACTTACGCGGGTGAAACTGCGGGGCGCAGCTAGTAAATAATAAATAAATAGTGCGAACAAAGGACAACTTGACAAGTAAATACGGCCTTTCTTTCGAACAACTTTTCGACAGGCTTTGCACCAATGGATTTTTATGTGAGCTAAGATTAGCTCACAAAACATATTATTATGATTGGCTCACATTTTCACCAGGTCCTTACTACGTTAAGGACCGGGTGAATGTACCAAAAAAGTTCGGACTTACCAAATCCGATACAATTCGTACTTGGGTCTTAGGTATATGGTCTTAGTCCATCTCAGTCTGTTGCTTACAATAAATGTCACAAGTTTACCTCAAACTAATGAGTAAAGAATTACTCATGTGTCTCAAAGACAGCATTTTCCTCACATAGGCTTTCCTCACAGGCAATAACATTTAAATCAATGGTGATAATAACATTGCTCCTGACGTATGACGGTGTATAGATGCTGAGCCATCCTACTATATCTACCTAATCCATATTCCAGGCACTAAGTACAGAAGCCGCTAAACTAAAATACGACGGGGCGGGACATTTTTGCCGCATGTCAGATGAACGTTGTGCTAAAATAACAACAGAATGGTCCCCATAGGGATACGACCACGCGGCAGACCAAGGCGATGATGGCGAGATGATTTTGACTCCTATAGGAATGATTGGTGTGCAATGTCGACCGATCGTGATCAATGGAAGAAAGGTAGAGAGGCTTTTGCCCTGCAGTGGGACAGTGTAGGTCTTAATAAATAATAATAAGTACAGAGCCCTAAATACCATGGATTGAAGTATATAAATCATTTAGATTAGATATAAAACCCGATACGACCTCTCAATCTAAAAATCCAATATGTGTTCGTATTTTTAGTTTCGGAAGGTATTTGTCATGCAATTTTAGACTGAAAAATGTCTACAGAATATGTTTTTAAATATTTAAACTAAAAGACCAAATACATAAGATAACGTCAAAGAAACCCTAATTTGAGAATGAAAACCGTGGTTTAAGTAGGTAAATACATTAGGTATAATTTAGAAGTGTCAGTAAAATCGACACCAATAGAAAATTGTGACTGGCTTTTACGATTTGACTTTTAAAAACTCTAACTCTATTCTTATGATTTTTAAATAAAGGTAGAAAAAACCTATAAGTACCTATTCACCGAATTTATTCAGTCAGATAACGTAGAGCCAATAAATTAGTAGATAAGTACTTCAACTATGTTAGTAATAATTCTTATAAAAAGACTTATTATTGGCGACTAGAAGCGCTCTGCGGTTTCACCTGCGTAACTCCCGATCCCGTGGGAATATCGAGATAAAAAAAAAACAGCGCACTCCGGGAGTGCAGGCAGAAGTGAAAACTGTATATCTGTGTAAAATCTCATCTGTCGCGAGAACGGCTGAAAATGCTCACCCACAAAAGTGCCCAACGCGCCATAAGAAGTTTTCACTTCAAAAAAAAGTGTGTGTGTCAGCTCCGACGCACGACTGGAGTTTACTCCTTAAGTACGAGTATCTAACCATACGCAAAAAGAGTTTTAGATGAAAAAAAAAAAATAGTCGGACGACTATTTGTCGTCCGACAAATTGTCGTCCGACATTTGTCGTCCGTCAATAGTCGTCCGTTAAAAAATACCATATGTACGTCTTAATACACTCACAGCCAAATTAAAAAACTGTATATCTGTGTAAAATCTCATCTGTCGCGAGAATCTGTCGCGAGAACGACTGAAAATGCTCACCCACAAAAGTGCCCAACGCGCCATAAGAAGTTTTCACTTTAAAAATGAAACAATGTCAATGTGTCCTGAAAGTTTCATCAAAATTGGTCCAGTAGTTTCGGAACCTATTCAATTCAAACAAACAACCAAGTCATTCCTCTTTATAATAGGTATTTGTATAGGTACCACCCTTCAACGCCAAAAGTGTGCGAAAAAGGGGATAAAAAAGAGCGACTACGGACCCGTGCTGCACCTAGGTAAAGCATGGGGTACTTACACGTCCTCGTGTTCCAACTGAAAACATTTAATTACAATCATGATAATATAATTTTCAATATTTTAATCACAATCTGTTTTGTTGTTTTTTTTATTTTTTAAATCGTAATGTTTAGGATAATTAGAAAATGAAACAAAAACAAAAATAGGCAAAATGGGCATAGTCATGGCAGTTATAGGTTTTATGGCACAAAAATATTTGTGCTAGTGTCATTATCCAGGGAGGAAACAGTCGACTACGTTTGTACGGAGAGCGCGCAGATACCCTTTCACCTTAAAGAAATATTATAAAATAAGTTGTACAGTATAACTATCTAAGTAAAGATTATTAACCATCTACATTTAACCTAGTTTACGCCATATTAACCATCTACATTTAACCTAGTTTGAGAGCCTATTAAACCAAAACATCTACCCTTTTAGGTCCAGATTTAACGAGCTTATCTATACAATAAGGTTAACGATAACAAAATAGATCCTTTGACTACAAGTACCATTGAAACTAATATTTACTTAATTATACTGAATTATTATCTGCTTATGGCGTTCATCACCATACTAGCGACCCGCCCCGGCTATATTATGCGTGTATTATACAATACATATAAACCTTCCTCTTGAATCACTCTATCTATTAAAAAAACCGCATCAAAATCCGCTGCATAGTTCTAAAGATCTAAGCATCTAAGATAAGACAGACAGCGGAAAGTGACTTTGTTTTATACTATACGACCCGCCCCGGCTTCGCACGGCTATATTATGCATGTATTATACATATAAACCTTCCTCTTGAATCACTCTATCTATTAAAAAAACCGCATCACAATCCGTTGCGTAGTTTTAAAGATTTAAGCACACATAGGGATATAGGGACAGAGAAAGCTACTTTGTTTTATACTAATTATTGTAATGATGTAGCACGCTTTTTAGGAGATTCCTCGAGATCAGAAGCTCTATTTTTGAATCGCTCGTGTGACATATTATAGCTTCGTCGTATACGTCTACAAGTCACGCTCGAATTCCAAGTCGCATGACACTAATTTTCTGTACCTTTGAATCGTTCGTCGTCGAAATTTAAAATGTCAATTTTTGTTCGTTTTACGCAGAAAATTGAAAACCGGTAATTACCGACGAACATCCGAAATAATCCCAAAAGATATAAATATTTTTCAAAGTTCGTTTCGGAATGTTTGACTATGAATGTTTGACGTTTATTCTACCAGTCGCCTGTCGGTGACGAGTGGTGGAGACCACTCGTTACGGTCGAGCGATTCAAAAATTGCGAATTTCCCACACGGGTCGAACGATTCGAAAATAGGGCTCCTGGAAGGTCAGAAATGGCAATGGAATGACACTTTTTAGCCAGCTTGCAGCGGTAGGTGTGACTTTAATGACTTTCAAGATTCTACAGGGAAAACAGTGAAGTGGACATTCGTTTACCATAATGGAAAAGTATCCGGTCAGTTGCTCCGGAATTTAACAGATTGTTGTGTAGCAACGCAAGGTCAAGGTAGAATCACACTGTAAAAAATATATTTTTCTTTTAACACTCTAGAGAGCTCGTCATAAAATATTTTTATGATAAAAGCTTTCAAAGATTTCTTTTTCATTTATTGCACACGTTATTAGCAAAATAATGTTTGGGAAAACCCGCCGAAAAAGTATGAAACAAGCTACTAGCTTGTTATAGTCAAGAAGCGATCAAATCAAATCAAATATCAAATATCTTTATTTACCACAAAAAAACTATGAAATAACAATAAGGCGACTCTACCTCTTGCGTTAGTTGGAAAACTGTGTTGCAAAAGGTAGGTTCTTCCACAAAAAAAAAACAAATTCATAAAATTGCCACTTAAAACTATAATAAATTAGATATAAAATAGAGTGTAAAAAAATATATATTTAGTGGGTGCATGTATGTGTAGGGTAGGGTGTACTTGTATGTTTTGTTATCATGAACCAGGAGCTGCCCACGTCACCCCAGTGTCATATAAATAATAATAAATAAATAAATAAATATTGCAGGACAATCCACACATCGCCATCTAGCCCCAAGCTAAGTAACTAGACTTGTGTTATGGGTGCTAGACAACGGATATACTACTTATATACCTACTTTTCTTTTGTAAATATATACTTATAATATGTATTAGTCTGGTTGTTTCTATGTAGAAACAACCAGACCACAGACAAATACCTAAGCATAAATACATGTCTGAGGCGGGAATCGAACCCGCGACCCTGTGTTTGGCAGTCCGGCATGGTGACCATTGTGCCAACTGGGTCGTCAAAAATAAAATATCATCAGTCATAAGACTCTGGGTACACGGACCAGCTCCCGTCCATGGCAAGTATTGTGTTGTCTGCGATGACGCCAAATTGAATCTGAGTTGCCATAGGGGAAAAGCTTCAAAAAGAGCCAGTGTAGAATTTGCATTCTACCTGCTACCATTTTGCATTATGCTTACATTACTAGCGTTAAGTCGCGACTTCATCCGCGTAGGAGTTTAATTTTTCAAAATAATTTCTTATCGGATGTCATAATAGCTTATAGCTTTCCCTCTAAGGACGACCTTCATCGATCTGTTTAAATTGATGAAAAGTATTTTATATCAAATTAAATAGGCCAATACATACATTGCAAATGGGTTTCCAAAAAAATTTAGTCCAGAATGATTAATGTCTTTTTATTTTATTTGTTTTTGTAGACTTTTCGCTGGTTTAGTTGATAGACAAATTCCATACCAATGAAATACATAGTCTTTAGTTAAACTTAACTTTAATTCGTTAACCAGACCTGTGCAAATGACTAGTATCTGAAATTTTTTAGACAACCAATTTTATCCCGTTATAATAATATAGAATAGAATAGAATAGACATTTATTGAAAAAGCACACGGACAAGAATCAAATATAAATAAATAAAATAAATAAATAAATAAATATTTCAGGACATATTACACATCGCCATCCAGCCCCAAGCTAAGCAACTTAATGCTTGTGTTATGGGTGCCAGATAACGGATAAACTACTTATATACTTTTTTTTTGTAAATATATACATATTATACATATAGGAAACACCCAGAACCAGAAACAAGAATTTATGGTCAGCATAAATACTTGTTCCCGGCGGGAATCTAACCCGCAACCTTCTGCGTCGCAGTCGGGTGTTCGCCCGACGCGCCACAGAGGTCGTCAAAAGGTACCTAGACATAATATAAAAAAGGTACCTAGACATAATAACAAAGCAAAAAAATAAAATAAAAATAAAAATGAGAACAGAACAGACAGAATTAGAAACAATGTATTGAATTAAATAATAGGCATATAGTACCTACGGAAAACGGGACATCAATATCAGTCAGTCAAGACTGAATTTTATATAGATGCTAATACTTATATGCTAGGAGTATTTTCGTCATTACTTATAAACTTTTATTACACAACAAAAATGGAAACAAAATAAAATAAGAAAATATACGATTTTCTTTCTTTGTGAGGCGTCGCGTCGTAAATATAAAGGTTCTAAATTGTTGCGGTATTTTTACATACATTGTGATATTTTATATTATTTTTATTGAGCTAAAATGTTCGAATGGTTTTAAATGAGTTTTTACTAACGTACGTATACCTAACCATAGATTAAAATTGGTTGTTTTGTCTATGGTATAACTTATTGTGGAAAAAAATGTTTTACATAAAACGTTACGTACAGTCACATAACCAATTAGCTGAACCCCACGTGACCTAGAGCTCACTCGCAAATCTGTAAGGTTGTAAAGTAATGTTACCTGATTCTATTTTTTTAAACAATATACCTACTATACAATACAATATATAAAAAATAATAAAATAGGTAAGTAAATACTTTATTTTTTACAGATATGCGAATGAGCTCTGGGTCAAGTGGGTTAATTATAATAATTAATACTTATTTTATACTTAGTAATTTTCAGTGATTTTATACTCGGAGCTAACTAAGCCGCGGGTTTCATCACAATGTTTTTCTTCACCATAAAAGCAATTAGCGCACATACATTTTACGTAACAAAAATCCATCCGTACTAACCAGGATTTGAACCCACGACCTTCGGGATGACAGTCGTGGTATCACTAGGCTAACACAGCTCTAAGGCACAGTTATTACAATATTCAACACTCAAAGTTATACAATAAAACAGTGAAACATGTTCGTCGCTGCCAAATGGTGAAACTTTCTTTAGATAACAAAGCCTATCTTCTCTATAGAAATCAGGATTTGATACGGCTTCAAATGTAATAAATGAATGCCATCCAAAAGGACTGTTTGGTATTTTAAAGATCTACGGACATTATTGTAAAGGATCGTATCTACTATTTCATCGAAACGTGCTATTGTGATATTTATTCTGTAGTTTTCACACATTTTTGGTAAACATTTAAAAATTCCCGTGTAGTTTTAAAACTTTAAAGTTGCAAATTAATATTAATAATATTACTGTGATGTAAATTATTGCATGGGGAAGTATTCTTGTTTATTGTTTTAATGTGTTCTTGTGTTTATTGTTTTAATGTGTTTATATGTTCCTAAATCTATTAAGTATATAAAAATAAGTCGGATTTTCCTTCCTGACGCTATAACTCCAGAACGCACGAACCGATTTAGATGATTTCGGGTTTGAAATGTTTGTCGTAGTCCAGGGAAGGTTTAAATGGTGAGAAAGATCGGACTTACGCGAGTGAAACCGCGGGGCGCGGCTAGTTTTGGTATAATTAAATGACGGAAATTCCTTGCCTTGATGTTTGTAGGAGAGTTATTTTCTTACATTTGGTATCATTTAAAGGCCAAAATTCCTTGTCCACGGACCTATCTCTGTGTCCTTGTATTTTAAAGTAAATCACACATAATGATTTATACATCATCATAAAAAATATTTTTGTTCCGATTAGCTTAGAATCAAAAGTTAAGAAGGATTTAAAGACTCAACAGCACTTAAAACAACAATTTGATCATGCAATAATCAATAACTTATCGGCTACAAACATTTTGCGTTTTGATGCGTGCCATCTTGGTTTTAATAAAAAGTAAATAAGTAGGTACTCTTACTCTTTTCGTCCTGTTTGTCCCCATTTCGGGACAACATTCGGAGACAGGCAGGAATGGCCCGTACCTACCTACTTATTTGTAGTTATGAGTTTAAATAAAGTTTATTTTAACTCAAACTACTACGTTATCTACATATTCTGAAATAAAGCGTTACCTACTACAGCGCAGTGCAGAACCGTTGCCTACAAACGTCGAGCTTATCATGAAAGCTTTATTCTAGCTTTCTAGATAAGCCCCTTTACATGAATTTAACTATAGTACCTAGCACCTATAAGATGTAGTCACCTGACAGGTACATGTAGATTATTCAACAAAAGATAAGGCGCAAACTTTAAATTAAACAAGTTTGGTTTGAAAAAGCGTTTTTATCGCTTGCTTTTAATTTATTCGAAATCAACAACAAAAGGACGATCAATGGACAGTTTTAAAGGATATTTATTGTCCACACAAATGTATTATTTCCCTATTTCCTTCTTCAATAATGGTTACCTACAGGTTAGGTAGAACCATCTTTTTTATCATAAAGTCAAGGTTTGTTGTACAGTCAGCCAAGGACTGAGGGTAGCAGGTGCATATTCTAAAGTTTTAATTTTTTTTAAAGGTTCAGTAATTGTTAATTATTTTGCTTGATATCACTAAGCTTTCGAAGTGTTAGTTACTTCACGCAGAATAACCAAAAAATATTGAACCGTCATTAAAAAATTAAAACTTTATAATATGCACCTGCTACCCTCAGTCCTTTGCTGACTTTACTATGTTTGTTTCTATTCCCTCTGTTTCCTTTTTTCTAACAACTAATTACTAAAGAAAATGTGACACTCTAAAACAAAAAAAAATGAAAAGTTTAGTACAGAGGAGTGTAGGTTCGTACAGCAAACCTTGGCAGCAACCGAGTAACCTTGGAGCAGTGGTCCCCAAACTCTTTGACCTGGTAGACCACTTGCTAAGTATTTCAGTTTAGCGTAGACCGCCACCTAAATTCACACATATGTAATTTAAGCTACACATATTGCATTTTTGCACTTACTTCTTCTTACTTCTAACTGTAAATTTTTATACATTTATTAATAAAATTTACATGAAAACCAAATAAAAACAAAAATTAATAATAAGATTAGTTAGGTATAATGTTAAATAGCCTCCGTTAGTGCTGTGAAGTTTATTTCCTTTTGTTTTTAAAAGATTAGAGACTGCACTGAAACCCATTACCACCAGAGGTATGAAGACGGAAAAGTAATTAAAACTTTCACGAGATTTCATAGTGTGGGATTTGTAACAGGTTGGTTGAATATATTTTTGAAGCCAGAGTTGCTGATATTACTCATTAAAACTATTAATAGACATACTCATCTTATGTGTGGGTGAAAAATTAAAAAGTCACGACCTGATTAAACGAAATCCACTATCGTAGATCAATTATCGTGGATATCATAGATCCCCAATTACGTTTTATATATACATATATTTATATAATACACCACAAGAAGCATACAACATATTTAAATTACAAACAAACAGATATCATAAATTGTGAGATGAGTTGTGTGCAGAATGCTGAAGTAAAGCTTTCGCTAGACCCCTTGGAGGTCGCAGTCGGCCCCTGGTGATCGATACTTATATACAACTTTGGGGATCACTGCTCTAGAACTGCTCACTGCTCTACTCAGGAAGTAAAAAGGGAATATATTTGTATGAATAAAGCGCTGCCAAGAACAGCTTGGTAACAGGTGACATTTTTATACAATTACGTTCCAATAATGGTTGGTGAGATTTGGTAGTGAGATGGTCCGGAACACGATGTGAGGGAAGCTAGTATTGAGCTAGGAAATACGGAAGATATGAGCGGAAATTCACTTGATCAAAACTCAATGAAGATATTGTATGTAAGGAAAAATCCTAGAAATATGAGAGAAATCCAAACACATTTTACTGTGCATTTTCTTTTCATCCCTCACAATATAGCTGCAATGAAACACAAAATAAGGTTTATTCTGTTCAACAGCAGTATTGAGTGTAATAAAGTAAGATCGACGTATAGTTGGGAGTTCTACATATTGCACATCTGGGAGTCTCCCCAGAGATATTCAGTTACGAAGAACTTTTAGGTACCTACTACGACCGATGGCGTGGCGGATGTCGACGGACCCAATAAGCTTCTGTCTTCGTGGCTAAAGGTCGCTGCATACGTAACAGTATTTTTCTCGTGCCGGACGGGATGTGATATTTTATATGAAACGCTCTGTCAAGAAATTATCACGTCCCATCCGGCAAGATAAAGATCACGTCCCGTCCAGCAAGAGAAAGATCACGTTAGCCATATAACTTCGGAATGCGACCGAAAAAAAAAAGGATCACGTTACGTATGTTTAAAGACCACGAACACCTTATGAACGATGCACGTTATGCACGAGGTTTTATCCCGTCACGTATGGAGCGACCTTATGTCGAGTCTTGTCTTGTCATTTACGGAGTCATCTTCACAGTTTTTTCAACGTCCTTGGATCAAACTATGGTAATGATTTGCGCTCATCGTGATATAGGTTGCAAGGACGTTGTAGCAAACAGGTTGTACTATTTATTCCTATTTCTATGGTGGGTTGTTCTACCCAGCTTGACGACAAGCGCGCAGCTCACCGCTAATTCCATGTTCGTGGTCCAGTAAAACTTTCCCGTATATTTCATTCTACTTGTTTACGTATTGGTGTGGTAAATTTTACGACGACAATTGTTCAGTTTAAAGCACATTTTGTCGCTTTGATGTATTTTGATTTGTTGTGGAACCTTGATAAAGTTTATGCTATAAATCAGGATAACAACTGGCAAAAATCCGGGAAATCCACTGTACGAAACATAGCTGGTTGCAAATATCTACCTTCGACGAGACTGTGTAGCCAGGCATAGAATAAGGCTATCGCACTTTGGGTCCTCCACGCGGTGGCTGCAGTAAACCATCGCAGCAACAGCATTCCCAAGGAGGGAGTTAAAAATATTGCCAAATCATTTTGCAGTATAAACGAAGAAGACCGCACTGCACCGACCCCAAAATTTCAATTGTCTTTGGTTTATGTTTTCAATTGTATTTTGTTTTTATTTCGATCGTTTTTATTTCTATTTAGCGTAGCGTGGCGTAGCGTGGCGTAGCGTGGCGTAGCGTGGCGTAGCGTGGCGTAGCGTGGCGTAGCGTGGCGTAGCGTGGCGTAGCTACTTAGCGTAGAGTTTTTTCTAATTATGAACTGAATTGTAATTGTCAAAAAAACCTCATATAAACCACTTGAGGGAAAAGTGGAAGTCTATTTCCAAGTATCTCTCCCAGCAGAGATAGGTAAAAAAAATCCATTCTCACCCACCAGGGGGATACGTTGGTAGAGACTAGTGCACTAGCCCAAATAAATTGGGTACGAGTTACTACTAATTCTATACAACAACACAACAATAAATATCAACTCAACAATAAATATTCTCAGGTTTCTTTGACAAAAAACTTAGATAAATATTTTTAAAATATAATAGAAAGTGCTTTCGCTGAAGAAAATTAAAAAGAACCTCCTGTAAACTTCGAAGCGCTGAAGCGTTGCCGCCGTTCTCGTTGCCAACATTAATATTTGCCTTTTGTGCTGGGATTTTTTATTAATTTGCTATAAATAAGTGATCCGTAACCTACTTCCTTTGTATCAAAGTGAAGCTTATTATTGAAAATATTATAGCGCTGAAACTTTCATGCTGAAGCTTAGATACACGTAAAATTACTATTGTTTCAACATAGATAAAACAGGGTAATTGGTAATTATATAAGAACTAGCTGTTTCCCGCGACTTCATACTGGTGGTAGTTTTATTTTATGTACCAAAACCTTCCTCTTGAACCACTCAATCTATTTAAAAAAACCGCATCAAAGTCCGTTGCGTAGTTTTAAAGATCTAAGCAAACATAGGGACAGACAACGGGAAGCGACTTTGTTTTTAACCGACTTCAAAAAAGGAGGAGGTTCTCAATTCGTCTGTATGTTGTTGTTGTTGTTGTTGTTGTTTTTTTTGTGTATGTTACGCGATCATTCGAAGACGGCTTAACCGATTGAGATGATTCTTTTTGTGTTCGAAAGGTGATACCTCAGGGGTGGTCCCATAAAAATTTGGTGAGGATCTGATGAGAATCTTCGGAGTGATGAACAGAATTGCACCCGAGAGTGCAGCAAATTGCTCAGTTTTCGATTTCCACCAGTACAATTGGCCCCTAAACGAATAGTTACCGATAAATGGAATATCTGAAACCACCTTCTCATCAGAAAACTCTTCAATTAGTTACGATTACAGGTTACAATTTGAAGAATTTAGTCGAATTTAGTCACCGGACTGGGTTTGAATGAATGTTGATAGAGAACCCTATCTTAAATGAAGTTCTGATGAGGATCTTCGAAGTGATGAACAGAATTGCACCTCGAGAGTGCAGCAAATTGCTAATTTTTCGATTTCCACCAGGAGAATTGGCCCATAAACTAATATTTACCGATAAATGGAATATCTGAAACCACCTTCTCATCAGAAAACTCTTCAATCGGACAGCAGATCACTTAAACATAAGTACTTACTTGGAAGTCGGACTGGGTGACACCATGTTTTCTTTATACCTCTCAACATTCAATCTAACCCAGTCCGACTTCCAAGTAAGTACTTATGTTTAAGTGATCTGCTGTCTTATTGACCCGAAATGGATTATTTTTCACTTTTTGGTTTTTCTTTTCAGGTTTTTTAAATTTTTGTTTTCAGGTTTTTTTGAAGTCGGTTTTTAAAATTTTAATTTATTTTTTTATATACTATGTGGTGAAGTGGCTTAGGGCTTTTTCAATCAACTTTTGTTCTACGACTTTTAGAAATTCAAACATTATTTGGAAATTTTTGAGGTTATGTTTACCCGAAAATCAGGTGTTACTTAACATAGAGAGGTCATTAAACTTAAGATTATACTTATTTTAAGTTTTATCGACGACAGCTGATTTACGAATGAACAAATCCTCAAATATTTCCAAAAAATTTGTTAGGTACCTACTCAAAAAAACAAAAAATCTGTTGTAAATCTGTTGTTGTTGTTTATCTCTTGTTGTGTGTTGTTGTTGTTGTCTTGTTTGTGTGGTTGTCTGGAAAGTCGGTTTAAGGACGATAAGTCTACGTGATAAGGTCATACTCTCACACTGAGGTCGATCATGCCTGTCTATCGATTGTTCCGCCCTCTCGCTTACACCGTAACGTGACCGTAACTTGACACTTTTTTGTGAGTTCAGTACGGTGGTCATCGATTTATAAGACGTTATCGAGTCAAAAATGTATGTAAATCCTAAACTCATGGAACAAAAATTGATTCTTATGGTGCACAGAATTAGCCCTCAACCGTATATTCTTAAATAATCTATACTAATATTTAGAGATGGGCCGAATGTGATTTGAACCGAATACGAACTTCGGTTATTTTCACTGCACTTTCTTGAGAATGACAGGTCGAATCTTGTTTAGAATCTTTCTAGCAGAATATGTAAGAAGAAGCGTAGAGAATGAAAGCTCAAGTAGTGACGAAGAAGTTGTCCAGACCACACAGTCATTCTCACAATCTAACGAAGACATACATAAATCGTTTTGGAGCTGCTACGAGGAACTGGCAGCAGCAAAGCTTCCCAATATAGAGGAAACTCGATAGTCGATAGCAACAGAACTAGATAGATATCTAAATGAGACTTTGCTGCCTAAAGGCCAATGTCCATATGGCTGGTGGGCCAAGTATAATCATAAGTTCCCTGGCATGAGTTTTTTGGCACGAATATTTTTATCTCCTCCTGGAAGCTCCGTATATTCTGAGCGACTTTTCTCAGAGGCAGGAAATGTGTATGAAGAAAAACGCAACAGACCCCTGCCTGATAAAGTCGAATCCTTGGTGTTTTTGCACCATAACCTTTCCTAGGTAAATTTTAAATACCAATAGGTATAATACGGTTTCAATCAACAAATCACTTTCAGAAAAATTAAAAGTTCCTATGTAGTGATTTATGGCTATAATTATTTAAGTAAATGTTTCGATATCTAAATTAAGATATTTATTTAGAAATTAGAATTTAGATTTATTTGTTAAATAAATGACAAAAAATAAAAGAAAATCGGGATAAAAAGTAGCCTATGTGTTATTCCAGGTCTCCAGTTATCTACATACCAAGGTTCATGGTAATCGGTTTAGCGATTTTTACGTGATTGAGTAACAAACATACATACATACTCACAAACTTTTAGCTTTATAATAATAATGATAATAATAAAATAGTTTATTTTCAAAAGAATTAAAATGATACAGTACATAAATCTTTGATCCCCAAACTAGGTCAACCTGTATCTTGGGGATCACCTTCCTAATTGTTACACTTGAGTATCTTACAATTCTAAAAATCACAACTTTACAATAACTAAATACATATGAAGTATATTATATAAAATTAAGTATATTAGAATGAAGTTATTAAACTATACTAATACATACTACATTGCCAGTTAAATACCTACACTAAAAAAATAAATAAAAATTCAGTTCCAGTATTTACTACGAGTAGGTAAAACTGAACAAGAACAATCTTAAAGTTTTTGTTTCTATGTTAATTGTTACTGTACATAATGTGTCGTGTACTTATTTATGTGAAGAACAGTGATATACTATTGGAGGAAGATAAGCATATTTTCAGTGGCATCATAATTCAACTGAAGAAGATGTTTCGTTAGTTTACGTCTACATTCAATACTATTCACTGTATATATTTTTAAGGTATTATTTAATGCGATATAAATATAACTAGACATAAATGCAAATTGGTGTTTGACATAGCTGGAGTTTGGTATGAACTCTGAGCAAACTCTAACATTTCTTCTTTTTCTGGCTTGATTATTGAGATCCAGAGGTGTTAGTCTATGTCGCTTAAGTGTAGCTTGTAGAATAAACAGCTTTCTTACGGTAAGTAATTGGCATTCCTCATATAGGGTATCTGTAGAAAATCTCAGGGGTTTAAAGAACATAATTTTTATTACAAACCTTTGGGCTCTCTCCAATTTGAGAAAAAGAGTTTTATAGGCACTACCCCAAACAGGGATGCAGTACCGAATGACAGATTCACATATAGCTTTATAAACTAAAACCAATATGTCCCGCGTCGCGATATAACGTAGTTTTTTAAAGACCCAAGTTAACTTACGGACCCTAGTGATCATCATCTCTATATGAGAAGTCCACTTACATAGGTCATCAATCATGACACCTAGGTATCTAATCTCTCTAGTTTTTTTTACCACAATACAATTACAATTTGAACGAACGGATGGTCCACATGTGTGAAATTGCAATTTGCGATTAGCAGGAGGTTGGGAACGACTTGTAATAGTGAAGGCCATATAATAAGTCTTCCCTAAGTTCAAAGTAAGGAGATTATGGTCTAACCACCTAGCTGTCAGCGCCAGGCCTTCCTCTGCCATAGAGTATACCTCGTTCCAAGTCCCTCCCTGAAAAACCAGTGCAGTATCGTCAGCAAAACTAAACACAGAACCTTTCCGTAATTTAAGTCTACAAAGGTCATTGATATAAATTAGGAAGAGACTTGGCCCGAGGACGCTACCCTGAGGAACTCCAAAGCTCATTGGAAGATCGTCACTGACGTGATTATCAACCTTGATACATTGAACTCTATTTTCAAGGTAGCTTCTAAAAATCTGGAGCGGAACACCACGAATACCATATCTTTCCATCTTATCTAATAGGATGGGGACAGATACTGTGTCAAAAGCCTTTTTGAGGTCCAAAAATACACCAAGAACCTTACGTTTCTTATCCACAAGCTGGGTAACATGATCAACTAGGGAAATAACAGCGTCTTCTGTGGACCTGCCCTTTCGAAATCCAAATTGTGAAGGTGATAACAATTGATTACTTTCCAAAAAAATTACAAGTTGTTTATTTAAAAAATTTTCTAGAATCTTTGAGAGGACAGGTAACACAGATATAGGTCTGTAGTTGCTCACCACCGTTCTGTCCCCATCCTTGAAGATAGGATGGATCACAGCTTTTTTAAAAACGTCTGGAAAGACACCAGCATTAATACATAAATTATAAATTTTGGTTAGGTAAGGAATCAATACATGTCTTGCTTTTTTAATAAACATAGTAGGTATACCATCCCAGCCGCTGGCACTACTATTTTTTAGGCCTAGAATAAGAGATTCAACTTCTGTTTCATTTATTTCTAAAAGCACTATTGAGTTAGAATGTTTAAGTGGTGGCAGTGGTTGCAGTGGTTGTGGGTCATTCTCATTTTTATCATTATTCGAATCTATTATTGTTTTTGCCAAATCTCTGCCAACAGAACAGAAGTAGCTGTTAACCCTGTTTAGCGAATTGGTTGCGTTAGAATCAACCGATAACAAATTCGTTGCCCATGATTTTCGTTTTTTAATGTTGGTTATATCCTTAATTTTATCCCACATTAATTTATTGTTATTTGCAGCCTCTTGTAACTGTGATTTTTCGTAAGCAGTTTTTAACTTTTTTAATATGGAGTTACAGTAATTTCTATACCGCATGTAGGTAGTTTTAAGAATGGTGTTATTAGGACAATTTCTTAATTTCATGTGCATACGGTCCCTATTACTGATGCATCTCATCATACCTACAGTTATCCATGGCTTTATATTTCTCTGGGTACGCGGAACAGTAATAGTACGTGAGTTAATCTTTAATGAGTTCATAATAGCTTGCGTAAGAAAATTTGTAGCTATATTGGGGTCGGATTGATTTAGGATACTAGACAAGTCTGTATTCTCTAGGTGTTTAATCGCATTCTCGTAATCAATTTTTAGGGAGACCCTTTTAGTTTTGGTAGTATTGCAGATCGCCTCAGAGTTTACTAGAACTATTTTATGGTTAGTTACAAACGTGTTAAGAACTAAGCAGACATTTTTTAAGCTTGATTTTATGAAAATGTGATCAAGACTGGTTTTATCTGTTGTTAAAAGTGTGTGAGCCGGGAGAAAACCTAGACTGTGTAAGATTTCAAGATAATCAGGGCAGTTGGTGTCTATATTATTGTTAGGTTTTATATCAATATTTATGTCTCCTACGATATACACGTGGCGATATGATGATAAACTTTTTATTAATGAGTCAAGTGATTTCAAGAATGGTTTAATAGATCTAATTGAGGGTGAACGGTAGATAGCAATTATAATTGTATCTAGACATTTAATCAAAAGACACGTAGCGTCTGTGATCACCGGTCCCTCTATAACACAGGTGCTTGCGTCCCTAACGTAAACCACAACACCGTCATTTTGGTTCTTACAATTTTCGGTAAAAAATGTGGTGTAATTGTCTAATCGAGGGGGTAATCCACAAGATTTCAGCCAACATTCAGTTAATATTATAAACTAGCTTTTGCCCGCGACTTCGTCCGCGCAGGAGTCGAAAATAGTTAAAATAGGATTATTTTTTGTTGATTTCAAATAAGATTGAGTTTGAAACATGTGTGTAAAAATAAAATGTACTTACTTAATTTAATCAAAAGCACTAAGGAGTTCGAGTCGAAGCAAATCGCCTAAAATAACTTTCTACTCTTTTTTAAACCCGGTAGGTAATTCATTTCGTAAAATCCTTTCTTATCGGATGCCTACGTCATACGAAGAACACACCCTACAAGTTTCAGGTTTCTACGATTTAGGCTGTGCGTTGATCCGTCAGTCAGTCAGGACAAAGAATTTTATATGTATAGAGAAGATAGATTTTGAATGAGATGTATTTTAACTTGGAACACGAAAACCTCGGGTGCACCCAATTCTCTTGGGATGGGATCCAAAATGGGCTATACGTCTAAGTACCTAAAGTTCTAAACCAAAAAATGAATTCTTCTATTTCTGTCTTTCTAACAAAGAGCCAATAATGCACAAAACTCTACGATTACCACATGAGTAAATCTTTAATCATATCGTGCTAATTAGTAATTACCTATCTATCATAGTCATCTTTTGTGTTTTTAGGGTTCCGTACCTTAAAAGGTAAAAAAGGAACCCTTATAAGATCACTTTCCTGTCCATTTTAAAAATGAAAAAGGTGTAAAAGTCCTATTCATTTGTTTAGGTATTTTCGTATTCATAACAAAAGATATTTCTTTTAAATTACTTAATAATTAGTATCTACTAACTTTGGGAACTGTGACTTTTGGCAAATTGTTCAAAATTTTATTATTAGGTAGGGCTGAACAGTTGCGCAGAGAGTAATTTTGGCGTATCCTAATAAAAATATAGAGTTTTAAGTGATTCAGTGGCTATCCTATAACAGTTCTATGTTTTAACAAATATCCCGTCTCCGAGATGGTTTAGAAGTTTGGTTAGAAAGCATTATTTGTGCACAGCGCACTTTTGATAAAATCTTAGTCATAACGTTTTGTCAAATACCCCATTTCCGAGACACCTATGAGATTTGGTGTAAAGGCATATTTCATTTGCCGTAATGTCCTCTATCGACAGGTATTAGCAAACGTATCGCGCAAAAAAAAATACTATGTCAAGTTCCCAGTAGGTACTAAATGGCAAGACACCTTTTTTCAGTTCAATGTTCGAAGTTTTCAACCTCTTAGGTTTTACGTTAACGCTGTCAGCTTGAAGTGACGTCTTACCAATCATAGATTAATGAGTATGTTACCAATCTAATCAAAAGCACTATAGAGTATTGATATTAACTTCGAAGCAAATCACTCCCAAAATAACTTTCTTCCCCTTTTTAACCCCGTTAGGGGATGAATTTCAATAAAATACGAAACACGTGTTCCATTAATTCTGTTAAAGAATGTTTATGCAAAATTTGAAATAGATTGGACTAAGGAATCACGTTGTCCAATACAAACTTTGCCCCCCTTTTTCTCCCCTTTAGGGGTAGAATTTCGAAAAATTCTTTCTTATCGGATGCCTACGTCATACAAAGAACACACCCTCAAAGTTTCAAGTCTCTACGATCAGCGGTTTAGGCTGTGCGATGATCCGTCAGTCAGTCAGGACATAGGATTTTATATGTATAGATATAGATAAGAAGATAATACATGCATAATATAGCCGTGCAAAGCCGGGGCGGGTCGCTAGTACTTTGATAAATAAAAGAGATCCAATCAAAGAGTATTTAAGTCTTTAATAACCCCAGCACGCCGCTTCATACACATGTTCATACAAAATTGCTAGAGCGTTGTAATGTTCCAAATTCAAAAAACGCTCCTGCATTGGATTTAATTTTCTTTGACCGCGACACTGGCTATATGCACGATAGTAATAATGCGAAGCCATAAAAAAATTATAAATAAAAAAGAGATGGCGCTGGATGCTTCTTTCCGTATGTCAAACTGACAATTTTGACATCATCCCTACGTTGTGTACGTTTTCATGCAAAAATATTATGGGTTATTTTTTACGCCAAGAAATATCAAATTTTAATTAGTAACATAAATCTACTTGAAATACCTAAACCTCTTCTGATATTTTCTGAACACATTCGTGAAGATTATGTTAAAATCTGTTTCCTAGTTCCCGAAATTAGACTGCACAAACAAAGGTAAACAAATTAAATCAACATTTTCTGAGATGAATGGTAGTTTCGCAAAAACGAAGAGATGGCGCTAGTTACTTGAAATTAAAAAAAAATATCTTATTAAATTAATTACTTTATTTTCTAGTTAAAAAATGTGTATATTGCTATGTATTCTTAAAATACATAAGTGTACAAAATTTTTAAGCAGAACAAAAAGAATAATCAACTAATTTGTGAATTTCTAAATTTAAGAAAACCTGAATCGCGCATGCAAGATTTTTTTCTACCGGAGGTATAAGGTTAGCGAATCCTATAGTGCTAAGATCATTATGGACGTAGAACGCTTACTTCCAAAACTTCGAATTTATTATATGTAGAGATTGGGGCTCAATATTGCATATGCGCAGCACAACTTGAAATTGGTCGAAATTTTTTCGAATACTGCGAATGTTTAGCGTCATAATAGTGTTTTTAGTATTATTCAACATTTTAGCACAATCGATTGGGTCACATGTCATAGCTCGAATTAATCCATAGTTTTCGTCTATGTCCTGCGAGATCTGAGTTATTGTATTATCCATTATTAAGTAATGAAAGCATAACGGGCCGAATACCTGAGAGTTCGAAATCCTCATTGTTAAATTGATACACTACATGTATGTCTAATGAACGAATTATATATATTGGTGTACATTGTGGAACTGAAGAGAAAAATATGTCATGAATATAAAATATCAAAAAAAATAGTATGCATTGTAGCAAATTGTGTAAGTATAAAATTGCGTTTTTTTTAGTGTGAGCATAATATGACAAAAACTTCATTTGAGACAAATAGTATAAATAAGGACTAAAGAAAGAGTGTGATAAAAAATATAACATAAAATATGAGCAAATCACTAAAACTAGTCATGTTTTCGCCTTCAGGCGTTCCAGGTCCTCATTGTCAGCAATACGAATAGCTGGAAGCCCGTCTCCCTGTTTGATAAACACAACGCCATGTGAAGTCCAGCAATATTTATAAGAATTCGTTTTGGAAAAGTCTCGACTTAATGTGAAAAGTCTCTTATTTTTAGAAGTAAGGGCTTCGGATATAAATATTTTATTGGTTGCTCCAGGGATTCCGAACGCGGAGGTGTCAAGCTGGCCGTTTCTGTCTCGTTTATACTTCTTGAGCGAATCAAGAAATTCTTCTTTTTTTAATGTCGTGGTCAGCTCAACGACGATAGGTTTATTTACCGCCTTAGACTTTGTTCGAAATACATCTTTTACCTCATGCCTTTCAATCGGAACATTTATCTTGTTACTGATTTTTATTATCATATCAGTTAGGTCTTTCTTTGTTTCACTTGCCTTCGGGGGTACGTTCCTAATTTCAAGCCCTGAGGCCCTACTGGTGCGCTCCAGGCCCTCGATTTTTTCTTCCAAACTTTTAATATGTAAAACTTGTTCTTTTCTATCCGTTTCCATAAAATTGAGCTTCTTTTTCAAATCTGCACATTCATTCGACAAGTATTCAACAGACTTCCTAATGTCATCGTTTTGGTCTCGAATTTCCTTTACAGAGGCCATTAAAGAAGCCAGTTTGGCGTCTTGTTTTTGCATGGCAGAAGAAAATAATTTATTTATACTGTCTATTGAAGCCTTAAGTTCATCCATTTCACTAAGCCATTTTCTTTTTCCCGATACGCCCAACCTCCCCTCAATCGAAGTAGAACGTTTCTCTATCGCCGTCAAGTCCGGCGCTGAGTCAGAGTTCACCTTAGATGCGATCCCCAGCTTGTGAGTGCCCACAGATTGGACTTCGACCTCTCCAGCCTGCGATGGCGGGGGGGTAGTCGGCGGGGGGGTAGTCGGCGGGGGGCTGCGCAACATCGTGAGTTTGGTATCAGAATTACCAGGGCAACAGAAATTGCAGAAGGTGCTGTGATGCGCTTAGGGGTCTTGTTAAAATGGTCGGACTCGACACTACGCAACCAAGTCGCTTTCCGTCCAGTATAAGTTGATCTTTAGTGCGATAACGTCATGCAATTACTCACACAGCTGCAGATGTTGTCCGAGCCGAGCGTGTGATACACAGCTGTACCACTGTTACTTTATGATCTCCTATTATTGTGTTGGATTTTAATCGACGCTTTTACTTATTTTTTGAGAACAAAATTAATATAAAATATACTTTAGATACGTCTGAACAGCTCAGAGTCCGAGGGGGAAGAGGAGTAATATTAGTAGGATAGTAGGATTTAAAACAGTTGTAAACAACTAAGTTGTTTATTTTTTCTGGATATGATCAAATACCGAATGCTCGGTATTTATGCAGAATTTCGACCGAATGTCGAAGTTCTGGGTTAAACCGAATGTGAAACGAATTTCGGCCCATCCCTACAGTAATATTATAAAGCTGAAGAGTTTGTTTGTTTGAACACGCTAATCTCAGGAACTAAAAGTTCGAATTGTAATTTTTTTTTTGTGTTGGATAGTCTATTTATCGAGGAAGGCTACTTTTTATTTTGTTATTCCCACGAGATCGGGACTTACGCGGGTGAAACCGCGGAGTGCAGCTAGTTACCAAGAACCCTGTATAAAGCATAAAGAAACCAACTAGGTATATTGACCAATCTTTACGAAACAATTTACTCCATTCTTTAACCCCCATCAACATGATACCTACCTACCCTTGGATCTCGA
The DNA here is from genome assembly GCA_907269075.1 of Idaea aversata. Lineage (NCBI taxonomy): Eukaryota > Metazoa > Arthropoda > Insecta > Lepidoptera > Geometridae > Idaea > Idaea aversata. The sequence continues at coordinate 12,471,070 of OU026091.1, forward strand.
TCCGCCACACCCGCTGTCAGCAGATGAGCAGGGATAGTTTTTTATCCCGGCTCATTCATCTACTTTGATAGCTTGATCCGATTTGGGTAAATCGTTTTTTCATAACGTCTGCTTTTTCTGTTTTATAAATAAACTAGCGGAGCTCCGCGGTTTCAGCCGACTACTCGATCCCGTGGGAATATCGGGATAAAAAGTAGCCTATGCTATTCCCAATGAATTAATGTATGTATCCTCATACCAAGTTTGATCGAAATCAGTCCAGTAATTTCGGAGGCTATTCGTTATAAACAAACAAACAAAAAATTATTTCCTCTTTATAAAGCTTTTAGTGTAGAGATTGCAGGATAGCCCACGCAGCGCCATCTAGCTCCTAGCTAAGCAACTAGGCTTGTGTTATGGTAGCTAAACGACAAATAGAATACGGGTTCACTACGCTAGATCGAAACACGTTAACGCCTGTTACAATACTTAAATTACTATGTACCTACTTCGTTTTTATTTCTTTATTCATTATAAACACAATTTTAAAATTGGATACATTAAATTAAATACATACTTATGGCTTATGGCCCAGACTAGAAACAAAATAAATACTTTACATAAATACTTTTAAGTCAGGAATCGAACCCGCAACTTCCTGCGTCACAGGTGAGTGTTCACCCGACGCACCAGACTGTTGTAAAAAAATGCCAAAGAATTTTCTAAACCACAGAATTTATACGGGTCAAAACTTTGGTATACGAGTATTTAGCGGTACATTTTTTAAGTTAAAAAAAAAAAAAAAAAAAAAAAAAAAAAAAAAAAAAAAAAAAAAAAAAACAGGAATCAGGACATATTACACATCGCCATCCAGCCCCAAGCTAAGCAACTTAATGCTTGTGTTATGGGTGCCAGATAACGGATAAACTACTTATATACCTTTTTTTTTTTGTAAATATATACATATTAAGAACATACATTACACATACACATGACGATACGATTACGGTACGATTTATGTATACATATTATTATATTAGTTCTTTATTTACATGAAATTAAAAGAAAGAAAAAACAATACAATAAAGGTTATTGTATGCAATGCATGTAATTCTGATTTACTTTGTCAGCCTAACAGCAGAAAAATAAGCTAAGTAAATAATAAAAATCTAATAACATAAGTTATATTTTTTTATCCGCTTTTATATTCTTTTATATGGTAAATAAATAGGTACATTTTCCGACTTATTTTATGCCATGGAAACCTTACGTTCATCACAAAAGAAAAATAATTATTTGAAAGCAGAATTCTTGAGGCGGCTCCCTTTTAATATTTTTCATGTAGATTGAAAACTTTTGAACCATGTGAATTTAATTTTTACCAGCTTTGAAGATGATGCTGTGTTATTATGAAGTATTTACTTAGTTCATGAAGGAATGATGAACTGGCTTATGTATTTTACACTCTCACTTTTCTGTCTCGGAAAATGATTTGGATTATTCTGAAAAAGGCCAAAATACCTACAAATCTATTTTACGTATACTTCCGTACCTACCTACATACTATTTCACGCAGCCAAGGGTGTTTTTTTTATTCTGTCTATATATATAAAACCAATATTATTGTTATATTCATTAGTTTTGGCTTCGGGTGATCAAAGGGCTGTGTCCTCAAACAGCGGATAATCATCGCCATCCAACGAGTTAAAGCAGCCTTTTGGGCACCCTTTCTAGGGTCCATTTGAACTTTTAATTTTTATTAAGTAGGTTAATTAATTATTGGGTTTTTTTTTGTTGCGAATATTTTTAATTAAAAAATCTTAAGTTTTAAATAACCAATAATTAAGAATTAAATAAAAGGTAGATATTACCTACCTAATAGGTATTAAAAACACCTTATCAATATAAAATGAAAAAAATCTGGCATATAAATTGATTAATTTATCGGAAATTTTCCCCTACCTATTTCATTTCATAATAATGGAAATTGAAACCTCAAGTATCTTTCCGCCATCAACGGCTGAATTGTCTTCTTTTATGAAATATTACGAAGAAATAGAACGTTTCTCCTTTTATATTCGCGTACATGGGTCAAGGTATAAGGGTAGTTTTGATGGGCATTTAGGTTATCATTTATCTCGAGACAACATGGTGATGCCAGGATAATTGATAGGGGATCTTTGAGTACTCATGCGGTAAACAAAACCCTGTTTGTGCTGAGTCATTAGATCCTTACTGTCTGCCAAATACAGGTCAGTAAGAATAAAGATACGGTCGGCTGCAAAATTGCAGACCCACCGTAGAGCTCCCAAACGGGTGTTATACAGGGTTATTGTTAATTATATTTGCAAGCCGTTGAGGGCTACTTCTGTGCACCTTAACGATCAACTTTTGTTCTACGACTTTTGGAAATTCGAAAAAAAAAAGGAAAATTTTGATGTAATGTAAAAATCGAAAAACAGCAGATTTTTAAAAATAAAAGTCATTCAGACTAAGAACAGTAGATTAAACTTAAAAAACGAGTAAAATTTTAAGGTTAATGACCTCCTAATCCTAACCTTACAATTTTCAAAAAAATGGTAGAATTTTCAAAAGTTCTAGAACAAAAGTTGTTTGTTTAGGTGCACAGAAGTAGCCCTCAACGGCTTGCTAGTATAATTACCAATAACCCCGTATATAAGAATGTTTTCAACACAAGCAAGATTCTTGGCACCTGCTTTAGTTAAAGTTGAAATCTTTTCACTCGTGAATTTATCAAACAAAAATTATTAGAATGAAAACATTCCAATAGTAGTAATTTTAGAACACTACGGTGGATCTGCAATTATGGTGCCGACGATCAGATTTGAATACAAGGGAAACTACAACTGAACAATCATCAAGCTAACTAAACGTACTTCATCTTAGGCAACATCTTTACCTACCATCAGGCGGGTGTGATAGTGGTCAAACGCTGACCTATCATTTGTAAAAATAAACCCATCACATAGATCGGTATTTGATGGGTTTATTTTTTACAAATGATCCTAAACTTTTTAAACTCAAACGAATAAGTATATTCCTGGGTATCTTCTAGCGACTATGACTTTGCAAAATAGTCTAATCGGTCAAGATAAGAGCAAAAAAATAGCGATTAAGACCCGGGTAAATCGTAACTAACTCTAAATATATCTTATTTTATATGAACTTTCAGCCAATAGAAAAAAGTATAAGTGCTTTCAAGTATTTTTCAGATGCACTACACTACAAGTCAATCCATAGTCTAGAAATCTAAGATGCAATTCAACAATTCACTTCAATTTAATTTATTTGCGGTTACAGAGTTTGTATCTTGGATCGTTGTTTTATCTGATTCAATTGAAACTTTATATATTTTCTCGGTTCGTAGTTTTATATCACTATCACTTCACTACATAGTATAAAACAAAGTCGCTTTCTCTGTCCCTATTTCCCTTTGACCGCTTAAATCTTTAAAACTACGCAACGGATTTTGATGCGGTTTTTTTTAATAGATAGAGTGATTCAAGAGGTAGGTTTATATGTATAATATAGCCGTGCAAAGCCGGGGCGGGTCGCTAGTAAAAACTAAAAACAAAAATTTTAACGACGACTTCTTACATTATATTAAATAATTGACTCGAAAAAAGAGCGGTCCCCCGACGCGACAATATTTAATAAAAAAAAATTCACATGTAGGTACTTACGTAGGGGTCATCATTTCGGGGTTATTTTTTTTCTTTTTGTAGGGTTTCACGTACTTATACCTTTTTTTGTTATAATTGTGGCTTTTTTTCATATATTTTTTTGCTTGTTTTAGGCTTTTTACGTTCATACTACTTTTATTATTTTGTGTCGGTGGTTTTTTAAATTTTTAATTTAATTTTTTATTAACATGTGTGGTTTCAATAAAGGTTTAAGTAAATGAATATGAATAAAACGCATGAATATGATAATATTTATTTATTCCTTTGTTAGGTAGAAAAAACAAAATATGTATGCTTATTATGTATATAACTGTGTGGCCCCGTAGGGACTACACGGCGTGAGGTACAACGTGAAGAAGTCTACCTTTAGTACTGGTATATAAATCATTTTCCTCGAAATGTATACTGCTTATAACACTAGATTTCGATGGACTCCAGCCGCTTTCGTTTCTACAATCACGTATTATTTGTAGCCAATCATTGCGCCATGCCAAATTTGCTGATGGAAATCTATAAAAGATTATGTTTACGTTATTTGTTAGTACTAACAGCAAAAAAAAAAATGTTGGCCGTTTCTCAGACATAACGAATATACTCAAAAAATTCAAAAGAATCGGTCAAACCGTTTCGGAGGAGTTTGGCAATTAACACCGCAACATAAGAATTTTATATAGGTACCTACTTAAATTCTCATCTTAAAAAAAAAGGTATACGTATATCTCAAAAGGTAGGTATTTAAATTAGGTAAGAATTCCAAGTGAACCAAAACATAATATAGATCATATAAAACATTAGATCCCACATTTATGGTGATTTTCAAAAATCAACTTCTGGTCAAATCAATTTTTTTCCGCGCTGGCAACACTAGAGCGAACAGCTGAATTGAATTTGTCCCAAAATATTTTATTATTTTATTGGTTATTTTGTGTATTTAAAGCCCAATTACAATTTCATCGCAACTATAATTATAGTTAAATCAATATCTAATTGTTAAATAGTGTGAAAATACGTAAATAATACGTGAAACTTATGTCGATCAGTTATCGGATTGTCAACATTGTTTACTTGTGTTCTTTTGAATATTTTGTGGAGATATTCAAAGTGATTTAGTGGTTGGTGGATTTGTTTACCGTTTGTTCTCCTGGATATATGTTATAGTATATCCTACGCTGATAACAGCCAGGTAATTAATACAAATTCCATGTAAGTACAATAGTTTGACATACCGGTAACCTATCTACCCACTTGCTTGGGGAACTTCCTGCTCGTTTTTCCAGACGTATTTTACCTGTTATTTCTTCAAAATGCAGACTAGGAAGGGTTTCGCTGTCGCTTCTCGTCAGGAAGCGACGAAACTGCAAATGACTTTGCAACAATTAAAGACCGCAAATGAGCAGGTTGTTCAATTAAACAGCGAACGGGACGATAACGAAAGAGAACTTATTAGTACAATAGAACAAAACGGGAAATTAAAAAACCAATTGTCACAAATTAATGTTAAGTTGGAAGATGTGACTACAGAGCGGGATAACCTCCAACTATTGTTAGATAGGTTTGATAGTTGTAGTGCAGAGTACGAGCAGGCTTTACGACGCATATCTGACCTGGAACAGGAGCTCTGTGAGGCCCATCGACATATCTCACACCTTGAAGCAGCCACCCAGGAAATTACCACACAACAAAATCAATCATTATTTGACGAGCTCGTAGGGAGGTCCCCGCAGTTGGTTGCTGCTCCAAGGCCTATGCACACAGACATTATTGATCTCACTAACGACACTCCCCTACGCCGTTCAGTGTCAGCCAAGGTGCATTTGGACTTTTGCAGCAGCAAAAAACTTAAAAAATTTGTAAAAATTAATAAATTTATTAGAAAAAATAAAAATTTAATCAAAAATCATAAAAAACTATCTAAAAACGTTAAAAATTGTAAAAATAGATTGGAACTATTAGATAAATTGAGTTTATGCACGTTAGAATTAGAAAATTATCAAAGGCAACATGCAGCCGATACGAATAAATTTCAAATTAAGCTTAGACACTTGCAAGACTCACTCGAATCAGTGACTATCATGTATGATAAATCAAAGCAAATTATCAGGGAATATTCAATGGCAATGGGTAAACTTATTAATTCAACATCTGACTATGTGGACCGTTTTGACTCTTTGGCAGACAAAACAAGTTATGGCTGTGACCGCTGCAGCCAGCCCGAGCCTTTGAATACACCTTCCTTATCGAGTGAGCAGCTGTGTAACCGTGCACAGCTATTATGTAAATCTTCTAATTTAAGTTCTCAAATAATTAATAATAAAAATCAAACAATCATGTTTAGCGATGAAATTGGAATGGATATGGGCTCAAAATTAAACTTTTATTCAAAGGGACAGTCTTTTATAAATTACTGTATGCCTTCTGCATCCTATCACCAAATTATGAAAAGAATAAGTAGCTATAAATTTGAAAAAAATGATAATTTAATTATTTTTATTGGAAATAGGGGAAGTGTCAACAAACAGGAAATGTTGAAATATTGTGATACTTTGTGCTCCTTGAACATAGACAATATTGTAATGTTTACACTCCCCTACTGTAAAAACTTGCCAGCTGCGGAAAATACACTTAGACATAATTTAAATTTAGCATTGAACACTATATCATGTTATAGTAAAAAGTTCAATGTTATTGACACTAACCCTATTGTTAGTAATACTTATTATTTGACGAAGGGAAAGCACAAGCTTCCGGATTCAATCAAAAGACAGATAGCAACTTCGCTATGTTATTTTTTTAATTTTACAGCCAAGAATTTGGCTACATATACTGCGCCTTTTGCGCAGTTAAATGACATAAATATTATTCAGACTGCGGATAGTTGTCTTTATCCGATTAATTTAAATTAAATAATCAGACAAAAGAGGTACGCTCTTGCAGTAGTTTTAAGACAATGGAGATATCCTCTAGCACATTACCAAGTAATAATAATAAAAAAAATTGTTCAGATAACAATATAAGCCAATTATTGATTTCATTATCTAACGAGTCAAATAATAATGATTGCTGGAATAAATGCCCTAAAATAAATAAAGTAAATAAAAATTATGAAAAAAATATTACCCTGGTGCATCAAAATATCAGAGGGATGACAGAGGGCAAAATACTAACACTGGAATTGTACATGAACGCTGAGGATATTGACATTGTATGCATAACCGAACATCATCTCCGGGCGCACCAGCTCATGTTCAATTTCAGCAACCACCGGGTTGGCAGCGCATTCTGCAGGGTAAACACGGCAAAGGGGGGGTCTCTTATAATACTGAACAATAAATTAAAATATAAAGAAAGAAAAGATGTCGTGTCTATGTCTGTGGAATGTGTAACGGAAATATCTTGTGTAGAACTGGAGCAATTAATAGTAGTATGTGTATATAGACGACCTGTTTTTGAAAATTTTAAAGAATTTATTGAGATATTGGATGAAATGCTAACAAAATTATCTAAATCAAAAAAACAATTACTTGTATGTGGGGATTTTAACGTAGATTTACTGAAAATAAGCACCTTTTCCACGAAACTTCTGAATTTGTATAAATCACACAATTTATCTAACGTGTTTCTGGAGCCTACTAGAACCACTGACACTACTGCGACATGTATTGATAATATTTATATTACCGATAATATATCCACGATTAGCAAATCTATCATTAATAAATTAGAATCAGACCATAGTGGTCAGTTTGTCAAATTTGCTATTGTCATAAAATCGATACCAAAAAGGAAAATAAAGTACGTACCGGTGACTGCTGCTCGTCTGGAGGAACTTAGATTGAATTTAGCTAACGTTTTACCGTTTCTGCCTTGTGATACGGATCCAAATGTATTATATAATAACTTTTTTTCGGTTCTTAATAACCAATTTCAGTCTATCTTTACATCCAGATCTATGGTAGTCTCCGACAAACGCGAGTTTAGTGACTGGGCAACGGTTGGTATTCACCGCAGTAGACATAAACTATATGAGTTATACGCGGAAAGACAGAGTAATACATCAGAGGAGTTTGGAGCCTACGTTAGAAACTATTCAAGGATATTTAAAAGAGTGTGTATTTTGGCAAAATCTCTCTTCATTAAATCTGTGATTAAAACTAGTGATGATAAAATAAAAGCTACATGGAAAGTAATTAACGCTGAAACAGGGAGAGTCGCAGCCAAAAACACCGAGTTTAAATTGAGTATTAATGGAAATATAACTAATAATGATCAAGATATCGCAAACGAATTTGAGATTTTTTTCGGTAATGTAGCTATTACTTTGACGAAGGCTTTAAATTCTTCTACCCCCATTGCAGAAGCTTTGCTAAAAACGAATGTACCAAATTGTAATAAAACATTTAAATTCCAATATGTTAAAAATCATGACATTATTGTAGTGCTTAAGCAAATAAATCTCAAGAAAACTAAAGATCTATGGGGGATGTCTGTCCCGATTGTTAAATCAATTATTGAACTGATTATACCAGAACTAGTCATTATATTTAATCGATGTATAGATTGTGGTGTGTTTCCTGATTTAATGAAATTGAGTAAAGTAGTTCCACTGTTTAAATCTGGTAGTACCTCAGACCCCTCCAATTTTAGACCAATATCAGTACTACCCACGTTAAGTAAAATTTTTGAAAAACTTATTTTAAAGCAACTACTGAAACATTTCCATGATAATAATATCTTACATAATAAACAGTTCGGGTTTAGTAAGGGGCGCTCGACTACTGATGCGGGTATAGCGTTAATTAAAAACATATTTGATGCTTGGGAGGAGTCACATGATGCGTATGGCATATTCTGTGACTTATCCAAGGCATTTGATTGCGTTCAACATAATACATTGATCATGAAACTACACCACTACGGTATTAGGGACGGCGCCCTGGATCTTATCTCTTCTTATTTGAGCGGTAGGATCCAGAGTGTTGATGTTAACGGGAAACGATCCCCCGGATCTGCGATAGCAATGGGGGTTCCTCAAGGATCCATATTAGGACCTTTCCTGTTTTTAGTTTATATAAATGACTTACCTTACCTTGTAAGGGACAACCATGGGATAGTGTTGTTCGCAGATGACACCTCCTTGGTGTTCAAGGTTAAAAGGCGTCAGTCCAACGTTGACGATGTGAACAATGCTCTCTCTAGAATAGTTGATTGGTTCAATTCCAATAATTTATTACTGAATGGATCCAAAACTAAATTAATTCGGTTCACACTTCCAAATGTAAAACAAGTAAAAACTGTTGTAAAAATTAATGATGAGGAAGTCGAATTAGTCAGTAAGGCTGTCTTTCTAGGTATAACTTTAGATCCTAAGCTTCAGTGGGGCCCACATGTGGAAGCATTGTCCAATAGACTTAGTTCTGCCGCTTACGCCGTTAAGAAAATTCGCGAATACACGGACATTGAGACTGCTCGCCTAGTCTATTTCGGCTACTTCCACAGTGTCATGTCGTACGGCATCCTACTGTGGGGGTGTGCTGCAGATATTGATGCTATTTTCATATTGCAAAAGAGAGCTGTCCGAGCTATCTACAAAATGGGCCCCAGGGAATCACTTAGAGAAAAATTTAAAGAGATAAATATATTAACGCTCTATTCACAATATATCTACGAAAACTTGCTCTACGTTCACAAAAATCCTGATATTTTCCGTAAAAACAGCGATATTCATAATTTCAATTTAAGAAATAAGGGTGAACTTACCGTGCCCGGTAGTAGGCTCCGGAAAATAAACAGGTCGTTTAATAGTACATGTGTGCTCTATTATAATAAATTACCTAAAGATGTATATGACATGTCCATTAACAGGTTCAAAACTTTTATAAAGCATAGATTGTGCAGTAAGGCATACTATGATACTTCGTCTTATCTTAATGATAAGAACCCATGGACATGACTTTAGTTGCTCCATTTCAAATAATACTTTCAAATACTGTAATATTGACCATTGTGAGCGTGACCACATGAAAAAAAAAACCCCATGAGTTTCTTGTGCCTTCTTCTCATTGGTGGGCGCGTTCCGAAGGCACACATCCTAACTTAGTTTTTAAGACGTTTTTATGTGGTCCTGTATACTTTTAAGTATTAAGTATCCAAAGAAAATAAAGATATTTGATTTGATTTGATTTGGTCACGCTGGCTTATTTTTGTTTTGGTCAATAAAATAATTTGAAAACGAGAACTTAAGCTGTAAAATTACTTGCCTGTGAAATGTGATCCCCTGGCTTTTTTTATTAGAACCACTACGGTTGTGACATATTTTTAGTACACATGAAGGCATTTTTAATTTTTATATTGTTGATATTACGCGACGAGGTGACGGAGCGTAATGACGGGCGGTGGCATACTATGGTCACATGAGTAACTACTTCTCTACTCATGTGCTATGGTGTCAATATGTGCGCTATCGGCGTGTAGGTGTAGCGAACTGGGCTTACTATTTCTGTATTATCTGTATTTATTTCTATATCTATGGTTGTACATAGAAAAACACCTAGCGATAAACTTTTTGTTCGGCGTCAGGAGAAGAACCTTCTATGTCGTAGGCCAGTGATCACCTACCACGCCACAAAAGTCATGTGAACCCACGCAGAGTATGAAATTCAAATAATTTTAACGAAACATTTAGAAAAAAATAGTTAATTAGTCTTAGTTATCATAATTACGAGCAGCCATAATAAATACATCGAATTGAGAACCTCCTCCTTTTTTTTTAAGTTGGTAAAAAACAATCACTAAAATGCAGATAAATACATTTGAATACAAAATTAGATTGAGTGCATTAAACACGACCCTAAGCTTCGTCTAGACTCAGCTATTTGTTATACACAATGAAACATTTTGTAGTTAATGCGGTTTATGCTAAACGGTTAGTAAAACACTATAATTTCATTAAATTTACTTTTACTATTAAACTTTTAAGTACAGATTTCAAGATAAAATCATAATTATTATGAAAGCCTTAAAAAGCAATAAAGGTGTCAGATTTATTCAGAACAGAAAAATAATGCCTAGCTTTTGATAATAGTTCGAAAACTAGAAAAAAACGAGAGGTATTTGCAGGTAATAAGGGTCACCTGCAACCTTAATATTCGAATGTTACGAATTGCTTATTGTAAGTACATAACTTCTGCTAGTTGAGATCATCATCATCCGAGCGATGTTCCCAGTTGCATCCCTCTCGGGAGGCCGGGGGTCCGCTAATTGAGATATTGTACCGATTTTGGAATTGTACTAATTGCTTATTACAAAGTACTGATAATTTGTGTAAACAAAGTATCGTCTGAATTGCGATAGGTATTGTGCCTATATTGCTGCGACCTTAATTAAAAACTAGCGTTATAATAGACAAAAAATAAAAAATAAATAAATATTGCAGGACATTCCACACATCGCCATCTAGCCCCAAGCTAAGTAACTAGACTTGTGTTATGGGTGCTAGACAACGGATATACTACTTATATACTTTTCTTTTGTAAATATATACTTATAATACATAGAAACAACCAGACCACAGACAAATATCTAAGCATAAATACATGTCTGTGAGGCGGGAATCGAACCCGCAACCCTGTGCTTGGCAGTCCGGCATGGTGACCATTGTGCCAACTGGGTCGTCAATAAAATAGGTTAAGTACTTTGCTTTATTATCAATCTATAATAACAATTCATTTGTTTATTTTCTTGTTATTTTGTTGTCATCGATATCAAGGTTTTAAAAAAACATTTTAGTGGCCATTATAAACCAAAGGTACCTTAGTATTATACCGTCCCGTATTGGTTAAAAAAACTTATGGCAACCTAGATTTTTCGGAAAATTGAACTTTTTCATTTTCGCTAGAAAATGTCTGAGAATAAATACTGCTGGGTTTTTCCACCTACTTAAATATTCTTTCGTTGTTAAACATTTTATTCGAGAAACCTAAACTGTTGTTAAATATTTAAATCTGCGTGTGAAACTTTTTCAAATCAAGTAAAAGTTTTTAAAAAAAGATCCCTCTGAAATTCTTTACGTGAGAATATTAAAATTCACTGAAAAATTAAGTAAGAAAGAAGAAAGAGCTGTGTTGGCTTAGTGGTAGATACCTCGACTTTCATTCTGAAGGTCGTGGGTTCGAATCCAGACCGGCCGTGCACCAATGATTTTTTCTTAAGAAAAATTTATGTGCGCTAATTGACATTGCTCTTACGGTGAAGGAAAACATCGTGATGAAATCCGCAGCTTAGTTGGCTCCAGAAGGATTGACAAGTTCTCTCCTCTGGACATGGTCGACTAAGCTGAGAGGGTAGTAGGTGCTGGGCAAGCCTATTCACATCTTCACGCAAAAAGGACCCAATTAACAAGGGTCTAATCGCGGAAAAAAGCCCGTATACAAGTAAGTAAGAAAGAAATTGTTAAGTAAGAAATTAGGTATATTATTTGTTGAAATAGAAATCATTTATTTCAAATATGGACGTACTCCATAGTGTTAGTAACAATATAACTTATTACAATTTTCTTACAGATCCCTAATTTTTTTGAAAAAAAAAAATAGCCTATGTTATTCCCAGATAATGTAGCTTTCTATTGATGAAAGAATTTTTGAAATCGGTCCAGTAGTTTCGGAGCCTATTCGTTACAAACAAACAAAAAATCTATCCTCCTTATAATAATTTCCTTTTTATAATATTAATGTAGGAACTAATCTAGGTACTAACACTAAATTTTTAAAGAGGAAAGATTTTTTGTTTGTTATTATGTTTGTAACGAATAGGCTCCGAACTGAACCGATTTCGATGAAATTTGGTATGAGGATACATTTATTCATTGGGAATAACATAGGCTTTTTATCCCGATATTCCCACAGGATCGGGAGTTACGCGGGAACAGCGAAACGCCGCTAGTGTTAGTATAAAAAATAAAAAATTCAAAATTATATTCTCTTCTCTACAAATATAAAATTCTCGTGTCACGGTGTTAGTTACCAAACTCCTCCGAAACGACTGAACCGATTTGTGTGAAATTATTCGTTGGGTCTGAGATCAAATGTTTTTTTATATGGTAAAACAACGTTTTGCCGGGACAGCTAGATAACATCATTTACTACATAGTATAAAACAAAGTTGCTTCCCACTGTCTGTCCCTATATATGCTAAGATCTTTAAAACTACGCAACGGATTTTGATGCGGTTTTTTTAAATAGATAGAGCGATTCAAGACGAACGTGTAAGTATATAAAACAAAACTACTACGAGTAAGAAGTCGCGGGAAACAGCTAGTATTATATTAATGTATTGAAACCGGTGATTGAGAACGTTATACTTGGATTGTATCCGTCCGAACCGGCAGCGTATTTCCTCTGTATTTTGATCCGACAGCGTATTTCCGGTAGGTACGTGACCCGGCGGCGTTTTTCGGTACATTACAGCATTTAACATAGCATTAGGATATTTTGTGAAAACCAACAAAACGATGGGCTGATGATTTGATAGAGGTAGTAGGGAAAGGATGGATGGAGCGAGGAAAAGATAGAGAGACGTGGAAAGAGCTTGAGGAGGCCTTTACACAAAATGGGGTCCATTTTTAGAAAAAAAAAATAGATTTAGACCTTACTAACAACCTAGATTAAGGAAACATAAATTACTAACAACATTTGAAATGTAAATGGAATAAAAAGGCTTTTTTAATCTATTGCATAGCTTATATCGCGGGCTTTGAGCGCGGCGACCGTATCAAGAAATTCCGTAACGAAAATAAAACGTGACTCTTACGTTAAAATAAGTATAAATATTAAAGATAAGTAACTAGGCTTGTATTATGGTGGCTAGATAACGGAAAGATAACTTAAATAATATGCTTACAAAATAATATGCTTATAAAGATTCGGCAAAATCAGTCTTTCAAACTTATAAGAACAAAGGGGACCAAATAAATATAAGTAGCAAATAGCACTTAAATTGAAGTTATAAAACTAAGAAGATTTTTTTATGAGCCACTTTAGTACGCACTCAGGTTTATTTTTTCAATTTTTTTTGGTTATAAAAAAGCTATTCAGACCATCTGCCGTACAATGACTGACCCGTCCTTATGGCACTGAAAATTAATAAAACTTTACTCTTTAATTTTTGATTGCTTTAATATTAAAAGTGGAAAAGGTTCTACGCTTAGCTTTACTTCGTCGATCTTCTTTCGATAAAACTACTAGCGCTGCTCCGCGATAACACCCGCGTAACTCCCGATTCCGTGGAAATTTCGGGATAAAAAGTAGCCAATCCAAGTTTTATCGAAATCGATCCAGTAGTTCCGAAGCCTATTAGTTACAAACAAAAAATAATTATAATATAAGAGAAGGCGAAGGGTTTTTATACGGTTGGTGGTTGTGCTAGACTTTTAGGCGAACAACTTTTGTTCTACAACTTTTGAGAATTTAAACTTTTTTTGAAGATTTATTTTAAATGGAGCATTTTAAGTCATGTCCTCAAGGTATACGATATTTTACTTGGACCAGAAGTCCATTTCTCGTAAATAACATTGTTTAAATTACATTTCAAAATCATTCCAATTGCATTCCGACTGCGAAAGATACCCCAAAAGTCAAGTATTTTTTACAAAAGTTAATTTTGAGGGTATTTTGAGCTACTTTGAGGGTATATTTGTGATCGAAATGTAATTTGGACAATGTTTTATACGAGAATTGGCCTTCTGATCTTTTTTTTACTTGGACCACAGTTTGGACTAGGGATGAGCGTGAAAAAATCTAAAACAGTTTAGCGCTTAACGGTTCCCCTGGGGTGAAGCATAGGAGGTCCTTCAGACCTTGAAAATTTATTTTATAACGCTTATTGGTCCCCCTAGTCCAGGGGACGGTTATACGTAAAAAAGTTTTTGACAGGGGGACCTTTTTCCGTTGGGGTTTATCGTAAACCGAAGTATCATGTAAATACGAGTATATCAACGCGGGTAAAACCGCAGGGCGCAGCTATAAAAAAGAATACAACCTTTTCCCTATTAAATTTAAGGTATATTAATAGGTATATTAATAGATCTTAGTTAAAACAGGCTTGATTTGAGAACAAGTGAACAATTTAAAATAAGAGGGTCCGCCTGGACCCTTGCGATTTATCAAATGAACACTCAAAAGTCATTGAAATTGTTTATTGAAACGGAAGTTTGCGCCTCTTCAACCTTATTTTAAAGGGATTGTTGTAAATAAATTTATTTTTAAGACCTACACTCACCTAACCTCACAAAAATCTTTTAATTTCTCTTTGGTACTTGTAGGTACCACCAGAATAACACTAAAAATATTTATGCGTGAAAATAAAAGAATTAATTTAATTTACATAAAGTTTGGAAACATTACCCTAATTTACTGAAAAATAAATGATTTCATGATGTGGCAATACCATTATTGGGACCTTAGGTAAATAGTGTTGCACATTTTAGAGCTTTTTCGTTACAAAAAAATTAAAAAAACTTCGTATATATAGATAAGATTGCTGTAGCTAGATTTCTTTGGGCTGCACAAATTGCAACAAGATTTTCCCCCCAAAATAGACAACAATAAATAAATCACTTTCTTTTTAATAAATTAATAACTTACTTTATTTTTTTATATGATTCAGGAACTCTTAGAGCTAGGTATGTCTATCCAGTGAAAACATAGATTTTTGCGAAAATATAGTAGGTACTCCATTGCCAACATAATTATTAAGGATTTTCTTTCAAGGGAACTGCGCAATTTTTCCTACCTTATTTTACGCAGCTTAAAAATACAAAAATACAATAAAATACAAAATCGTGTCAATACGTATGCCTATCCAGAGTTCAAAAGCCGCTTGTGAAGTGAACGAAGCGTTAAATCAGGACTTTTAAAGGATTTTGAAATAGAATAGTTTTCGTTATATCCTGTTGCAACACAGCACCTTCTAGCTGAATGTACTGTCATAAACAAAAGTGTTACACATCAATAGTTTATTTATTTAGTTGACATGATAATAAGGATAGATCTTATGGATTATTCCTAATCTCAAAAAATTACAAATGTTCATTTCTAACGTTTAATCCTCTTTTTAACCTGACCTAGTTATATTCCTAACACAAAAAGGAAACAAAGGGAAATTAAAAAATCATCATCATCAGGTGCCATCTTCTAAAAAAGGTCGGCGGTCAATTGGTGAAAGTATTTGCGGTCTTTAGCTGCAATTTTGAGGTGCTGGTAACTGAGGCCCGTAGGTATAGTCTTCAAGTTCGTCTAACCACGTCTGCCTCTGCCTGCCCTTGGCCCTCATCTCTTGAATCTTTCCTTCCAATAGGTATAAGTGCGGGAAACTCAAAATGTCTTTGTAACATTGTGCTCATTAGATTTTACTCACACACCATCTTGCCATCTATATATTTAAAATTCAAAGTCCTTACTAATTTACTGATATATCAACGCACAATTTAATCTGGCTGGTCCTCGAGACATGAAATTTGTAAAATATATTATTTTGTGAAGTGCAGGAATTCACTAAGAAAGGATTTGATGTTATCTACATATTATATGACTGCATATTTTTAAGTTTACTTTACAAATGTCAGCTTTGGAACAAACAGTGTAAGAGTTCCTACTTTAAAATGCAAAGGAAACATTTTTCTTCATAACTTGTGTGTCCGTAGAAAGATCATTCGTCGTTTGTAACCGCAAGAGTAGGAATGAAATAAATCGACATCAAAAAAGATAAGTTAAATCTTACGACCTTTTTTGATAACTTATTAATTCAACTCATTAATTATTTGCTTGTGAGAATAAATGTACCTACTTAAATTTACTTTCTTTTCTTTCTTATTAAAATTTTAATAAACCACTTCTGAGCGCAGATGTACAATCTTGTAGTAAATCAGAACATAGTAATTCCATGAGTAAATCCACTACGGAACTCGAATGTCCAGATAGATTTGCAGTAGTGTGGACAACACTTCAATATGTACCTATTCTCAAGTTACTTTTCTACTTACACAATCTACATAGGATTTAAGAGGATTCTGGATTGGACTAAAGTCGTCAGATGTTTCTTTTATCTATATACAAGCGACCCGCCTAGGCGTCGCACGGCTATATTATGCATTTATTATACATACAAACCTTCCTCTTGAATCACTCTATCTATTAAAAAAAACCGCATCAAAATCCGTTGCGGAGTTTTAAAGATTAAAGCATACAAAGGGATATAGGGACAGAGAAAGCGACTTTGTTTTATACTATGTGTTGAAGTGATGCTAGCGACTAGCGACCCGCCTAGGCTTCGCACGGCTATATTATGCATGTATTATACATATAAACCTTCCTCTTGAATCACTCTCACTATTTAAAAAAACCGCATCAAAATCCGTTGAGTAGTTTTAAAGATTTAAGCATACATAGGGATATAGGGACATAGGAACAGAGAAAGCGACGTTGTTTTGTACTTTGTAGTGATAGTGATTTATTATATCCACAGCATTTTAAATACAACGTTACAGTCTACAGCCCACCAGCCAGCCAGTCTTGTTGTCAGACCTGCCTACCTATTGTCTATTGACAACTTCACTACATAGTTTAAAACAAAGTCGCTTTCTCTGTCCCTATATCCCTATGTATGCTTAAATCTTTAAAACTACGCAACGGATTTTGATGCGGTTTTTTTAATAGGTAGAGTGATTCAAGAGGAAGGTTTTAGTAGGTATATAAAACATAACTACCACGCGTACGAAGTCGCGGACAACAGCTAGTTTGGCAGAAAAAGCACTGAGTTTACTTACTACGAAATTGAAAAGTTATTTATTTGGCATTACGATGCTTTTTTGACGCAATAACGATTTGTAAGAATTCTCCACTTGTTCGTAGCCCACTGAACAACATGGTCCGAATGTTCTTAAACCTGGACGAGCTGTTCTGTTTCAGCTGATCTGAGCATCTTATAGGGAATCTCTACGTTATCACCAGATGGTCAGTTCCTCCAAATTGTCGGCTTCTGGTATAATGTGGCCGAAATAGCTGGGTGTCAGCTATTTCGGCCACATTATACATTACTTTATATTTACGCTGAGAATATTTCCTTCAATATTTCACCCCTAACACTATCGCTGCAGCTTTATCATTTCGAGGAGCGAGTAGCGAGCGCTCCAATTCTTAAGCGTTGAATTCATAACCTAGGAACCAACAACGGTGTTATGAATTCATGATGCGACTGCAGTATACAATGCCGTCTCGCCTTCGTTTTGTCTGCGTTTTTCACCTCATTTGCATCTGCAATTAGCAGCTGATGGTTTTAGGTTTCTTTTTCCTTTTGCTTGCTTAATTTATAGGGCGTCACAGACAATCTCCAGAGGCCTTAATTAGGCACTGGATATCAGTTTATTGAGAAAAAAATAAGAAAAACCGACTAATGACATCATTATTAAGACCACCTTAAGAATCTAGGTCTTTCTTTACCGGCATAAAGAAATAGTTTTTATTTTTTATTTTTAGTAAGTTTTTAGGGTTCAGTAGGTAACCAAATGGTAAAAACGGGACCGTATTTCTAAAACTAGATGGTCGAAATTTTCACAGATGGTGTATTTAACTATGTTGCCGCTATAAAAACAAATGGGGACCTACTAAAAACCTAATATCTCTTCTCTTCTCTCATATAATAAATTCGAAGTTTTGGAAGTAAGCGTTCTACGTCCATAATGATCTTAGCACTATAGAATTCGCTAACCTTATATAGCTCCGGTAGAAAAAAATCTTGCATGCGAGATTCAGGTTTTCTTAAATTTAGAAAATCACAAATTAGTTGATTATTCTTTTTGTTCTGCTTAAAAATTTTGTACACTTATGTATTTTAAGAATACATAGCAATATACACATTTTTTAACTAGAAAATAAAGTAATTAATTTAATAAGATATTTTTTTTAATTTCAAGTAACTAGCGCCATCTCTTCGTTTTCGCGAAACTACCATTCATCTCAGAAAATGTTGATTTTATTTGTTTACCTTTGTTTGTGCAGTCTAATTTCGGGAACTAGGAAACAGATTTTAACATAATCTTCACGAATGTGTTCAGAAAATATCAGAAGAGGTTTAGGTATTTCAAGTAGATTTATGTTACTAATTAAAATTTGATATTTCTTGGCGTAAAAAATAAACCATAATATTTTTGCATGAAAACGTACAGAACGTAGGGATGATGTCAAAATTGTCAGTTTGACATACGGAAAGAAGCATCTAGCGCCATCTCTTTTTTATTTATAATTTTATTATGGCTTCGCATTATTACTATCGTGCATAAAGCCAGTGTCGCGGTAAAAGAAAATTAAATCCAATGCAGGAGCGTTTTTTGAATTTGGAACATTACAACGCTCCAGCAATTTTGTATGAACATGTGTATGAAGCGGCGTGCTGGGGTTATTAAAAACTTAAATACTCTTTGATTGGATCTCTTTTATCAAAGTACTAGCGACCCGCCCCGGCTTTGCACGGCTATATTATGCATGTATTATCTTCTTATCTATATCTTCTTCTATACATATAAAATCCTTTGTCCTGACTGACTGACGGATCATCGCACAGCCTAAACCGCTGATCGTAGAGACTTGAAACTTGGAGGGTGTGTTCTTTGTATAACGTAGGCATCCGATAAGAAAGAATTTTCCGAAATTCTACCCCTAAAGGGATGAAAAAGGGGGGCAAAGTTTGTATTGGACGACGTGATTCCTTAGTCCAATCTATTTCAAATTTTGCGAAAACATTCTTTAACAGAATTAATGGAACACGTGTTTCGTATTTTATTGAAATTCATCCCCTAACGGGGTTAAAAAGGGGAAGAAAGTTATTTTGGGAGTGATTTGCTTCGAAGTTGATATCAATACTCTTTAGTGCTTTTGATTAAATTGGTAACATACTCATTAATCTATGATTGGTAAGACGTCACTTCAAGCTGAGCTTATCTATCTATCTATCTATCTAAATCTCATAGGCGTCTCGGAAATGGGGTATTTGACCAAACGTTATGACTAAGATTTTATCAAAAGTGCGCTGTGCACAAATAATGCTTTCTAACCAAACTTCTAAACCATCTCGGAGACGGGATATTTGTTAAAACATAGAACTGTTATAGGATAGCCACTGAATCACTTAAAACTCTATATTTTTATTAGGATACGCCAAAATTACTCTCTGCGCAACTGTTCAGCCCTACCTAATAATAAAATTTTGAACAATTTGCCAAAAGTCACAGTTCCCAAAGTTAGTAGATACTAATTATTAAGTAATTTAAAAGAAATATCTTTTGTTATGAATACGAAAATACCTAAACAAATGAATAGGACTTTTACACCTTTTTCATTTTTAAAATGGACAGGAATGTGATCTTATAAGGGTTCCTTTTTTACCTTTTAAGGTACGGAACCCTAAAACACAAAAGATGACTATGATAGATAGGTAATTACTAATTAATTAGCACGATATGATAAAAGATTTAGTCATGTGGTAGGGGAAATGTAGGCAATGGGAGTCAGTAGGCAATGGTGATCACCTCAAAATAACAAAAACCGAACGCGACCGACCGATCCAAACATAAGTACATGCTAGCATGACGTCACACCCGTGCGCGAGCGGTGACTGGCTCAGTTCGGCCGACGCGTTGGCGAGTTATGGGTGTGTGTAGATTTCGCGCCATTTACATCTAACTTTTCGAGTTAAGAAATACGAAGGTAAATTACAAAATAACAAATATTTATTTCTGTACTTGTAATGTGTAATAGTCGTAGCATTTTAGCATGCAATTCAACAGCCATATTGTTATTATTACCTATAACTTCTCGCCAAAAATTTTTTTTCCGTTTTATGGCCTATGTAGGTAATCGGAGTCGGGTGATCCCAATTACCTACATAGTAGGCCAACGCTGTGAAAAACGAAGGAAAAAGAACAGGAAAGAAAATCAAGCCACAGAAGGGTAGTCGTGACAAGGTTAAGAAGGAAATTCTGCAGGACTCCAATCATACTTCGACGTCAGACGTGAACACGGATGTGTTACGCCAGGAAAATGATATGTATAAATGATATGTGTAAATGTTTGCAATATGTGTTGATCACCATTGCCCACATACTGATCACCATTGCCAACCCAAGTTGACAATCGGGATCAAAGTTATTTTTTTTTAAATATTCTATTGTACTAAAACTAATAAACCAAAGTGATTAAAGTTGATCTCAATCGATAGTTAGTAAAGTAAAGTTTATAATAAGAACAGAGTAATAAATAGTTGATTCATAGATTTGCTTTTTTTTTCATTTTCGCTTAAGTGATCCCCATTACCTACATTTACCCTAATCGAGTTTTGTGCATTATTGGCTCTGTGTTAGAAAGACAGAAATAGAAGAAACATTTTTTTGGTTTAGAACTTTAGGTACTTAGACGTATAGCTCATTTTGGATCCCATCCCAAGAGAATTGGGTGCACCCGAGGTTTTCGTGTTCCAAGTTAAAATACATCTCATTCAAAATCTATCTTCTCTATACATATAAAATTCTTTGTCCTGACTGACTGACGGATCAACGCACAGCCTAAATCGTAGAAACCTGAAACTTGTAGGGTGTGTTCTTCGTATGACGTAGGCATCCGATAAGAAAGGATTTTACGAAATTAATTACCTACCGGGTTTAAAAAAGAGTAGAAAGATATTTTAGGCGATTTACTTCGACTCGAACTCCTTAGTGCTTTTGATTAAATTAAGTAAGTACATTTTATTTTGACACACATGTTTCAAACTCAATCTAATTTGAAATCAACAAAAAATAATCCTATTTTAACTATTTTCGACTCCTGCGCGGACGAAGTCGCGGGCAAAAGCTAGTAATATAATATAACCTTAGTAGGTACGCGAGTTCGACTCTCACTTGGCTGGTTTTTTCTTGTTTTTGTATAATGGGTCATGTGCCTTCAATGAACGATTTTATTTTATACTAACGGCCCGCCCCGGCTTCGTATTTATTATATCTGATAACCTTCCTCTTTAATCACTCTATCTATTAAAAAACGTGTAGCACTCGGGGACTGCCGCGGTAAAGCTACTGCATCGTGCGAGCTTCGTACAATCGTACCATATACATACACGTTAAGCGAACGCTCGGCCGAGCTACATTGTAGGCGGAGTGGGGGGTGTTAGGTTTTATTTTCGTTACGAAATTTCTTGATTCGGTCGCTGCGCTCAAAGCCCGCGATAAAAGCTATGCAATAGCTTAAAAAACCGCATCAAAATCCGTTCCGTAGTTTTAAAGATCTAAGCATACATAGGAGGGACATAGGGACAGCGAAAAGTGACTTTATTTTATACTATGTGTAGTGATGATGACCTCTTTGGATTGTTGTCAATATGTCAATAAAGACAGTTGATGCTTGGTTGTCGTTTCATTAACACTATGTAGTGACTAAGTAGTGATGATTGTGATTTAAGTAGGCATGTAAAAGGTGCCTACCTTGTTTTATCACATCACATTTTTGCTGACACAAAATGCCATTAACAAAAACAATTCTTTTATTTTTCTAAAAAATAGAATCTAAACAAAACGTGATCAATCGGTGCAGAAACCTAGCTGCCGGCAATTTAAAGACTGACGCATTCGCAATCCTACCCAAATAACTTCAATATTCATGCAAGAATGCATTTCAATTGAATTTCTATTCAAACTTTATTTACCTACAATACAAAGAAAGTCTTAGAATATGGAATTTCAAGTGAACAAACAAGGATTAAGTAAAATTCTGGACAAACGAACACGACTTTGCATTAAGCACAATAGATAGATAGATTCATTTGTTGCACCAAAAGAAACCCTTTAGACGCAAAACGCCTAACTCGCAAAATACCACTTACCCAAAATAACAATTGCAACCAACTTCGATTAAAGCAAAATACCAACTAAGTAAGCATAACATCAACTTTAATTTAGGAACAAACAAATAGAGACAAAAGATGATCGAAACGAAAACAAAAGACCATGAAATTATAATCGAAATGAAAACAAAAGACAATCGAATATATAAGTAGGTATGTA
The DNA here is from genome assembly GCA_907269075.1 of Idaea aversata. NCBI lineage: Eukaryota > Metazoa > Arthropoda > Insecta > Lepidoptera > Geometridae > Idaea > Idaea aversata. The sequence continues at coordinate 12,493,849 of OU026091.1, forward strand.
CGAGATTATCTGGCAGAAATACCTAACTTGTCATAATTAATTAATAATTAATTATATAAGTCATAATTATTCAAATAACATCGGGTGTTTAAAAAAGTTAATAAATGACACGTCATTTTAAAGAGTTTTAAGTTAGTGTCCACCGCTGCTTATCAGCATTAAAATTATCTGTCAGATTGTGTTCACCACAGAAAATTGACAAATTCCATTAGACCCTTAAGTTGGCGAGACCAAAGCAGTCGCTAAGTGCTTTTGACACGTTCTGAATTTAATGCTTTTATCTGATGGTTATGAACTACTTACACAGATTGTAATTATGTAAATAGATCGGTACCTACTACGTCACGAAGACTAGGTATATGTTTTAGGACGTATAGGTACCTATATGAACCAAAAGCGAAATTAATATACCTAAATAATAGAGATTTATTTAAGAAGAAACAATACATACCTAAACATAAGAAAAAAGACACAAAATAGACAAAAATATAAAAAGCAATAAAAACAGCGCACTCCGGGAGTGCAGGCAGAAGTGAAAACAATAAACTTGTTATTTCTCATAGAATATTTCTTGAAACGATCTGCTACTGCCATCTATTAGCACTCACTTAAACAAATATAGTTTATTTTTTATTCGCTAGATGGCAGTAAAAAATTTAAATCAGCGCCATCTACATTCGAATAGCGGTCTTTCTAGAAACTAAGTTTCTCAATTTGTGTAATAGATGGCAGTATAAGTTAAACAAAAAGACACAAATAAAATCTCATCTGTCGCGTCAAAATCTGTCGCGAGAACGCTGAAAATGCTCACCCACAAAAGTGCCCAACGCGCCATAAGAAGTTTTCACTTCAAAAATAAAATAAAGAAGCTATGTGGTATTCGCCTAAAACTATTTCATGGAAAATGCGTTTATGACTATGTGAGTTGTTTTCCTATATTTTGATATAACTTAGACGACAACTCCTTATACTTAATTTCTTAGTTTTTCGATGTTTAAAGATGATTTTTGCATAGGTGTTTTTTGACCTTTTGAATATGCTTAGCTACGATAAGGAGTTTCAGCTGGGTAATCCTTATTATACTTTGTGTGAGTTTTCCGTCTGTTTTAAAATAACTATTAAAAACTTTACTAATTAAAATGCAAATTAGTTAAGTTATTAGTAAGTTAATAAATAAATGAATAAATAAATATTGCAGGACATTCCACACATCGCCATCTAGCCCCAAGCTAAGTAACTAGACTTGTGTTATGGACAGCGGATATACTACTTATATACTTTTCTTTTGTAAATATATACATACTTATAATACATAGAAACAACCAGACCACAGACAAATATCTAAGCATAAATACTTGTCTGAGGCGGGAATCGAACCCGCAACCCTGTGTTTGGCAGTCCGGCATGGTGACCATTGTGCCAACTGGGTTGTCGTGGGTAGTTGAAATATTTTTGTGAAATAAAGGACATTATTTATTATTTATTTTTAGCCTATTCCGTCCCACTGCAGGGCAAAGGCCTCCCTCCCCTCCTTCCACTGTTCCCTGTCTAGTGCCAGCTGGGTCCAGTCCCTACGATGCGAGTCCAACTCGTCCCGCCATCTCCTTCTGGGCCTGCCGCGGGGGCGCCTGCTGTTCGGGTACCAGGACATGGGTACGTAAATTAGTAGAACTAACAGTACGTTGGAAGTAATATTTTAAAAGTATTTTTTATAGAAACGCACTTATAGTGTTTATTATATTATGTATATTTTTGATGTGTTAGGTAAAGAATATAATTTTGATACGTAGGTACAATCCACGGTCAAAAGTCTCTGCCCACCGTAACGTTTACAATCCTGTGCAGCACGATTTGAACATTAAAACAAGGTAACCTGTGGATCGAACTCACGTCGGTTGGTATAGCGGGTGGCGGCTTATACCTCTCGGCCAACTAAAGATATAAACTAACATGTTGGAAATAATAATCACACGGAAACTTTTAATTCAAGTATTTATGTTTGTGTGTGACGTCTATTAGAGGAAGGTCGTAACTCCAATACTTGTTGATAGTATTATTGTAAAACTGATCATTTACTTATGACCCATATTGTACCTGTCATTTGTTCTCATTGATTAACTTTTAACCAGAGTTTTGGCGGGAACGAGCCAACAACATGTCGTGCTGCAGTTTTATTTACACGAAACTTAGTTGTAAACCGAGTTAAATTGTATAATTCCGGTGGAAAGTTATCTAATTTAGTTCTGTGAAAGTGCACAAGTGTAGTGAAAGTAAAAATCAGTGTCAAACATGGACTTTTCTCGTTGCCTCCAAAATCTCCTACAAGGTTATAGTAAAGTAGCCACCGCTTTACTATGACCCCTGACTTGACAAACTGTGACTTGACGACTTGACCATCTTGAAACACTTTGAGCCCGATTTCTGTAAATCGGGCCATAACTTGATGCAAAATATTACTTGATACTGGCTATATGCACAAACCGTGCGAAGCCATAACTGAAGAAAAAAAAAAACTTTTAACCATTATTATATTTTGACGTTGTAACGTATTAACCCAAGATACAATTTAGACTTCTACTCATTGAAGTTCGGGCGCGGAAAAATGTATATACCTACTTAGGTATTTCGTTTTTAAAAAGCCTTATTCATGCGTTTGGAGAAACCTACAAAATTTAAAAATAAATATATAGGTGCCTAATATATACACCTGCCTGATAATAATATATACCTGCCTACTGAAATTTATATTCTTTTAAAGTTTTTAGAGAGATGATTGCGTTCTCTATATCTAAGGTTTCTATGGGAGATACCTATTCTGTTTTTAATCCAAAAAAACAAACACTTAATAGGGTTCTTAAAGAGTAGAGTCTGGCAGAGTCAACGAATGAACTCTTGGCCACGGCCAGTACCCTTTCTCATTTCTCTGTGATTAACCAACAAAGAAGATATACTAATAAAATCAAATCTCGACTGGGAATAGAAACAGAAGTTTTCCACCAGACAGACTGTATAGAGGTAAAATAAAAGAGAAGTAAATTAGAGTATTTACTTTATCAAGTTGTTTTGTTTTCACCTCCATGTGTTACTTGAAAACTATAAAATAAAAATTCAAAGTTTTAACTGACTGTTTGATTGACTGACTGTATATAATCTGTCATACAAAATTTGACATACAGAAAGCCAATTCTCCTAATTAACATTTCAATGTAATTTCGATCACAAATAATACCTTCAAAGTACCTTAAAATACCCTCAAAGTCAACTTTTTGTAAAAAAAAAACTGAGTTATGGGTTAAGGAACTGAGTTAAGGGTATCTTTTGCAATCGAAAGCTATCGGAATGATATTGCAATGTAATTTAAACAAAGTTATTTAGGAGAATTTGGCCTTCAGATAGCTTTCATGGCGTAGTAGGCATCCGTTGTGAAGTAAGTAACCCATTGAACTAATTTTGATTAATTTTTGCATAAAGATTGATGCGACATTGAAGAAGGACATACATTTAGTCACTTTTATCCCAATCATCATTCTGGATTTACGCGGGTGGATACGCGGGGTTTAGCTAGTATTATTGAAAGGCAAAATTATTAGGTACTCGAAGCTTTTTTTTTAAATTAGTACCTTATTATGTTATCTCTATTGTAGTAGGTAAATTTAGTTATTTTATCTCAATGACAGACTGTGGTGAAAATAACAAAACACTGCTAAGCTACATGCTTACATTATTTTTATTATTTTCTTGAGTGGAACGAAGTAAGTCGTCTGGGCAATTATTTTTTAATGTTATCTGGGGATGATAGTAACAGTTAGAAATGACTGTTTTATTAGCATACTAGCGACCCGCCCCGGCTTCGCACGGCTGTATTATGCATGTATTATATCTAAAAACCTTCCTCTTTAATCACTCTATCTATTAAAAAAAATCGCATCAAAATCCGTTGCGTAGTTTTAAAGATCTAAGCATACGTAGAGACATAGGGCCGCGGACGGCGAAAAGTGACTTTATTTTATACTATGTAATGATTTTGATTTTAATACTTAAGACGGTATCCCTAACAGCGCTTTCTACATACAAAATATTATATAATAATATAGCTGTCCCGGCAAACGTTGTTTTGTCATATAAAAAAAATGTAATAAATGAAGAACCGCTCAACCGATTTTGTGCAAACTTCACATAAACCATCTACTAAATATTCTGAACAAAGCTTAAACATTTGGTTTCGATAGGTGAGCCCGTTCTTTAGTTATAAAATTACAACGAAAAGTGGCATTGATTTCTATATAATACAGCAAATAATGATCGCGTAACATACACACAAAAAAAAAACATACAGACGAATTGAGAACCTCCTCCTTTTTTGAAGTCGGTTAAAAAAAACTGCAGCCGCTCGAGAAAACCCCCCGGTCGAAAGCCTTACAACAAAGACGAACGTCACAGAATACATTATAGTGTATATCTCGATATTCCCACGGGATCGGGACTTATGCTGGTTTGAATATGGAATAATTCGTATATTTTATTTCACCCGCGTAAGTCCTGATCTCGTTTGAATATCGAAAAAAAAAAGAATATTTCGTATATTTTATTTCACCCGCGTAAGTCCCGATCTCGTTTAAATATCGAAAAAAAAAAAAAATAAATAAATAAAAAAAAAAAAAAAAAAAAGGTAAGTAAGTATCCTATGTCCTTCTCCTGGTTCTAAGCTACCTCTCCATCAATTTTCAGCCAAATCGGTTCAGCCGTTCTCGAGTTATAAAAAGTGTAACTAACACAACTTTCTTTTATATAATATATAGATTTGTATGATACATTTTTGTTCATAGTTGGCAGTCTACGGCAATTTTTTACTTTAGCCAGATAAAAGTTTACCTATTTTCTTCGAGTTTTCTATATTGCTCTGACTTCAAGGGCGGATCCAGGGGGGGGGTCATGGGGGTCATGACCCCCCCCTGAGCTGGTTCCAGGACTTAGGTGGACCACTAATTGAACATAATGATTTTATATTATATTTTATATTTTGTCACCATACAGATTTTATGTAACTACATACCTTCAATATTTAATTACTTAATTTAATATAATAACTTTGTATGATGGCCAACATTTGGGAACGAACGCATCGAAAATTTGAATTTTACCGCGCCATATAACGTCTAGCTAGACCTTACCTCAATCGGTATCGGAACGACTTAACTTCAACGAGATGGCAATATACAGGGTGTCCGGTAATTAATGGATAAGCGGGCACCTACGGATAGAGGACACTGTGCCGGTTCAGAAAAATGAAAGTTATGTTCCATGAAAGTCTTCCGGTTTCCGAGATATCCGCCATTTAAAATAAAATTCACTTCTTTCTCTATGTTTTTTGATGCCAAAGTTGCAAATGAAGGAATTATTCAAATCTCTTTTTTGGATAATATTCCAGGATAAAAACAATAATTTTTATGACACATTAAAAGTTTTTTTTTAAACTAAGACTGAACTCTAACTTCATGATTTTTTAATTTTTTAACCTGAATTTTAACTTTTCCCGGTGTAAAAAAATGTTTAGTCACCCTGGTTCCAAATTAAAAATTATTTTTAACCCTGGTTTCATATTCAAAATTATTTTTAATTTGGAACCATTAGGTATTAAATGCTGGCAATATCACGGTCGTATTATACCATTTTAGAATCTCAATGAAATAGGCAACGTTTTTTTATATTTGGCACCAGGGTACATTTTTTTTACACCGGGAAAGCTTAAAGTTCAGGTTAAAAAATTAAAAAATCATAAAGTGCTAAATAAATAAAAAAGTTGCCTATTTCACTAAGATTCTGAAATGGTATAATATGTGGTATTGCCAGCATTCAATACAAAATTAATTCCTATTCAAGTCGGCCAGAGCTGTCTTTCTTCCTTTTTTTCATAGTAAATTCGGGGAATTTCAGAACCAAAATTTCTTGTATATTTTAAGTACAATAAAGTAAATTTGGTACCTACTACTTTTACTTCACAAAAAGCATGCTCTTGCTCATTTTATTAGAAATTAATTTGGTATTAAATACTGGTAATACCATATATTATACCTTTTCAGAATCTCAATGAAATAGGCAAGTTTTTTATTTGGCACCAGGGTGGGTGACCATACATTTTTTTACACCAGGATTGGTTAAAGTTTAGGTTAAGAAATTAAAAAACCATGAAGTTTGAGTTAAATCTTAGTTTTAAAAAAAACGTTCAATGTGTCATAAAAAATATTGTTTGCATTTTTGATAGCACATTTATCCTGAAATGCTATCCCAAAAACAGATTGGGATAATTCCTTCATTTGCAGTTTTGGCATCAAAAAACATAGAGAACGGAGTGTTTTTTTTTTTAAATGGCAGATATCTCGGAAACCGAGAGACTTTCATAGAACATAACTTTTGTTTTTTCTGATCCAGCACAGTGTCCTCTATCCGAAGGTGCCCGCTTGGCCATTCATTACCGGACACCTTGTATGTACAAGTTATTATAATGTGTTAAGTTCTTCAAAAGTACAATAAAGAATAAATATTTTTAAGTACAGTACGTACGTACATTAATAAATACCTACTTTTTACTTGTATCTATTGCTATCAAAACTAAATTATAAGTTCTTGACTTGACCACAACTATATGTGACCCCCCCCTGGCGCCAAAGCTGGATCCGCCCTTGTCTGACTTCTTAGTAAAACTAAACATTCATGTATGTATAACTAATTTAAATTTCAATAATAATTAATTTACGAAATGTATAAAGTTAAATTAATGAAATTCCTTTGTGAAATTCTCAAATCAAAGGCAAGAGGGTAAATTACATTCATGGTTAAGTACCATTGACTTGAAGTAAAATCACAAAGTCACTTCTACGAAAAACATCCAATATAGAATAGAATTAAATTAAGTTAAATTTTATATAAACTTATATTTCGATGATAACTTCAAAATTGTTTTTATCACAGTTGCTCATAAAGTGGATCTTATTAAACCGCTTTTAGGCTTATAATGCAACGTATTATACACGCGTGCAATAAAAAAAAATCCAACTAGTGCTAAAATAATACGTCATCCCGATATGTCAAACTGCTAATGACATATAGTAGATGAAACATTCTTAAGGACATCGTTCAAATCGTACCCAAAACTTAAGGTGCCGGCCAAAAAAAAAATGTTTCTATCTTTTAGAGAATAACATTTTAAACAATGTTTACTAAGGCAACAAAGAGCTACGATGAACCATCGTTGAGTTATTTTACATTGAAAACCCAATAAAATGGATTTTGTAGAGATCCATTTGACCACTTTTAAGATATTACTACAGAAAAAATATAAAAATAAGTAGTAAATGGATAAGCTTTGTCTGTTTTTATTATATTTATATAAATTGGTATATCCATTAACCCTTTCAGAAATTTTAGTGGGATCTTAAAAATGGTTTTCAATGTAAAATAACTCAACGATTTTTGATCGTAGCTCTTTGTTGCCTTAGTAAACATTGTTTAAAATGTTATTCTCTACAAGATAGAAACAATTTTTATTACTGGCCGGCATTTTTTTTTGTGGGTATTTTTTGTTAGAAACATGAATGATCTCCTTTATCTGGGTTATACTGTTTTGATGTATAGAAAAAGGTACCATCAAAAGAGTTTTTAAGCCTTGCTGGCTTAAAACTCTTTGTTGGTACCTTTTTTCTTCTTTTCAAAAGGTTGTCTCTAAAGTCTGATAACGAACGATAATATTACGTGATGACGTCTTTGAAAATAATTAAAAATTGAGTTTTGTTTTTATTTTGTTTTTTCTTTAGGTACATAAATGTATTTTTTCCTTACCATTATAGGTATTCTGTTTTTAACCGCCGACGCAAAAACAAATGAAAAAAACCCTAAAAAAATATTGTATGTCAGACGCTGAATAGGTTAAAAGTCTTTTGCCTAGCCTTTAGGAAGTGTAATTAACAAAAAATGGTAAACATAACCTAAAATTCTTAAAAACTTTTTATTATTAAAATTTTAACAAGTTTTTTTTTTTATTCGCAACTGTGATAAAAAACGTCGTACGATACACGTGTGAATTGATCATTCCATCTCGGCTTTTGCCACGCTCGCGTTCCGCTCGCGCGTCATAAACCGCCTCTATGGAATGATCAACTTTCCACACTTGTATCGCAATGTACTATTTGCTAACTTGTACTTTAAATACATCAAACCCTGAAATATTAGTTACTAGCAGCTCTCCGCGGTTTCGCCCGCGTAACTCCCGGAGCTCTATTTTTGAATCGTTCGCCCCACGTCGAGCGCTCGATTTCTACTGATATTCGTTCGACATTGGAAATTCGCTACTTTTGAATCGCTCGAGTGTAACGAGTAGTCTCCACCACTCGTCGCTGACAGGCGAGTGGTAGAATAAACGTTGAACAATCATTGTCAAACATTCGGAAACGATATTGGAAAATATTTATATCTTTTGGGAATATTTCGAATGTTCACCGGTTGTTCAATTTTCTGCATAAAACGAATAAAAATTGTAATTTTATATTTCGACGACGAACGATTCAAAAATACAGAAAAATGGTGTCATGAGACTTGGAAGTCGAGCGTGACTTGTAGGCGTATACGACGAAGATATGTCACACGAGCGATTCAAAAATAGAGCCCCCGATCTCGTGGGAAGGTATAAAAAGCCTATGACACTACCAATGAATCAATGTATCCTCATACCAAGTTTCATCAAAATAGGTCCAGTAGCTTCGGAGCCTATTTAATGCAAACAAACGAACAATAGATGAGTCTACTAGCTGCGTCCCGCGGTCTCACCCGTGTAAATCCGGGACCGAGATTGGGATAAAAAGTATGTCCTTTTCCAAGGTCCCGCCTATCTTCATAGAAACCAAAACTCATCAAACCGGGGCCAATAGTTCGGTCACAGAGCTGACTGGACACAGAAAAAAAATAAAAACTCATCAAAATTGATTTAAATACTAAGTACCTTATCTAATGAATGACAAAGGAGCTAAAATTAATTATTTAGCCTGGCTAAATATTATGTACGAACATAACCTTACCTGCTACTGGATTTAAAAAATTAAAGATGTCTATGACCAGCAAAAATGTGTAACGAGGCTGAGCTAATAGTAAACTCTTTGCCTTCCCTGAAAAGAAAAAAAAACGGCCAAGTGCGGGTGGGACTTGTGCACGAAGGGTTTTACCATTATATACCATTACTAGCATTTGCCCGCGACATCGTCCGCGTAGAAGTCGAAAATGGACCAAGGAATCGCGTTGTTCCATACAAACTTTGCCCCCCTTTTTCACCCCCATAAATAGGGGTAAATTTTCGGAAAATCCTTTCTTATCGGATGCCTACGTCATACAAAGAACACACCCTCCAAGTTTTAGGTCTCTATGATCAGCGGTTTAGGCTGTGCGTTGATCCGTCAGTCAGTCAGGACAAAGGATTTTATATGTATAGATAGATATATTCTGTTTTTAGTAAGTAAATAATAAATAAATAAATAAAATATATTTAATTCAGGCATGTACCCATATTACAGTAGTAATAATAATTAATAACTAAGGACTAAGATAAAATAAAACAAAATAAAATCAAGATTACCACTAACTAGTTGAAGCTAACTGGTAACTCAAGTCGTTTGTAACAAGTCGTTTACTTACATTTTACCACGTTATACACGAGTATTGTGTCACTTTTTGTATAGGTAGGTACATGCTACTTACGGTTCTGGTCGTGGTGCACAGATAGCCAATGTCTATAAATATAATTATCCAGCTGTTCTTCGGATAGGGTAGACAAGATATTGTTTGTTGACCTCCGCAGACTGGACCAAAAAGCAGCGACGCGAGCCCTAATCACAGCGAAGTAATCCGGAACCCTAGCTGCTGCAAACATGTTGGACGCGCTGCAGTACCTCGGATGCTTCATCAGAATGCGGTATGCATCATTATACTGCACCCTGATGCTACTACGAGCCTTCCTGGTACAGTTGACCCAAAGCTGACATGTGTAAAAACATTGGCAGTATGCTTTGAACAATGTCAGCTTCACTTGGTCACTACAGCGATAGAAACGGCGTGCCAGCATGTTGCAGCGAACTGCCAGGGCCCGGCGTTCCCGTTCCACATCCTCGTCGTCATTTAGGTTTTCAGTCACAATGTGCCCTAGGTATCTAAAGCGCGGAACTCTCTCTACCCGAACTACATCAATAAGTACCTATTTGTTAACCGACTTCAAAAAAGGAGAAGGTTCTCAATTCGGTTGTATGCACAGACCAGGTATATCTATGTCTGTGGTTGTATGTATGTTTTTTTGTTTTAGCGGCAGCAGAAATACATTATCTGTAAACATTTAAACTGTCTAGCTAAGCTATCACAGATCATAAGGTAGGTAGGTACAGCCGTACAGATAGACAGACAGACAGAAGGTGGAGTCTGGGTAATAGGGTCCGGAACCCTAAAAATGGTTGTTTGACCCTGAAAAGCCCTGAAATTAGGTCTCAGTGGCGTGTCCATCAAACGATTCGGAATTAATAGTATTAGCAGCACTCTGCGGTTTCACCCGCGTAACCAGGGCCGGATTAACCATCTCGTGGCCCCTAGGCACAGCTCGTTTCGAGCCCCCCCCCCCCCCCTTTTTCATACCACAACAACGCAATTTGGAAATTTTTACTGTCTACATTACGAAATAGAATGAAGGTACCATCATCATTAACAATAGACTTCAGTCATCACATTGCAAAGGTATACGCCTTCCTTCAAGTGAAAAGACTTTCGCCATAATCTACAGGACGAAGTATCGGAGTCATTTAAAAATGAAACTCTTGCATATTTTTATAAAACTAACATAAACATTAAAAAATAAAAAAGTACTGATTAAGAAGCATGTTCAATATTAACCCTTCTAATTTTTTTAGATATAAATCGTTTAAAACCACACAATCCTCTTTTTTTTCATTTTTTAATCGGGAGTGCTGGGCCCCTGGTCATAGTGGGCCCCTAGGCACTGGCAAAGTGCCTTAAGGATAATACGGCACTGCGCGTAACTCCCGATCCCGTGAAAATATCGAAATATAAAATAGCTTATAGCCTTCCTCGATAAATGGACTATCCAACGCAAAAATATTTTTTCAATTCGACCCAGCAGTTCTTGATTAGCGCATTCACACAAACTCTTTAGCTTAAGCTTAAGCTTTAAATTATCGAATCTAGAATTCCCCATTATGCTTTTGAAGCATAACTCTGTTACATACCTAAACACAACATTCCTTTTAAAAAGACCCCACCAGGGACGTTAACGCACCAATAGGCAATGATTTAGTGTACAATTTTGACATTATAATGGTAGGTAGGTACTTACTGCATGATTTAGGCCGGTTTCCTTTTAGTATTAGGTTCTTATATAGATTTTCTGGTAACGGAATCTGCATAGTTTATTATGGCATCGAATTTTGCATAAGTTACAAGAAATGATAAAGGATAGTTAGTTAAATGGGCGAAGGTGGCAGGACGCGATAAGGAAGCCAAGTGAATTCGTACCTACGTATAGGTGGTACCAGCACATGAGTAAATAATACAACTACTCATGTGGTACCAGTCTGTAAAAAAACCTATAATGCAAAGGTACTCCCAGATCTTAATAAAACAAAAACAAAATTATAAAATAAATATAAGTAAGTAATTAAAAAAAATATATATTTCTTCTATTTTTTGTGTGTAAGTCATTAAGTGCTAGGGATTTTTCAGTGGTTATCGCAAACACGGGGTAAGTAAGACGTCGCGAGTTCGTTTTTAAAAGGTAAAAAAGGAACCCTTATTTCTTGTCCGTCTGTCTGTATGTATGTTGTACTTAGGTAGATGTGATTTTTTTATTACTAAGTTAAGCCTTAAAACTTAAGCTATTCCCTGAACTAATTTACCCAAGGTTTTGTAATTACTCAAAATAAAAAAAAACCATTAGGTATTAACCTATTTAAAAGTTAGGGCCCGCTGCAAATTAATGTAATTTTCCCAAATTTTAAAATAGGTACCTAGGTATTTTTTTAATTAGGAAGGTATTCAGGGTTTTAGTTAGGTACACACCATACCTAGATAAATAGATAACTTTATTTGTACAACACAGCAAGGAATATAGAACACTAGCGACCCGCCCCGGCTTCGCACGGCTATATTATGCATATATTATACATATAAACCTTCCTCTTGAATCACTCTATCTATTAAAAAAAAAACCGCATCAAAAATCGAAATCCGTTGCGTAGGTCGTTTTAAATATTTAAGCATACAAAGGGATATAGGGACACAGGGACAGAGAAAGCGACTTTGTTTTATACTATTGTTATGATTTTCGAAATTTAAAATATGTTTAGTTACTATTTTGGTATAATTTTAAAAGTTTAAGTTTAATTTTAAATTATAAAGAGGCAACACTGATAGCGACTGGTACTTGTTTTGACTAAGGGCGTGGCAAGGTAGTGAGACCGGAGGGGATTTTGGTTGGAGCCGAGCTTAGACTCGGCACTCATTCCTTGCCAAGCCTTGGCAAAGCTAAGACATCCTTTCGAATCTCTGTCGGGTGGATAACCAGTTATTTGGATAATAATTATAAAGTGAAAGTTAAAAAGTTAATAAACTGTGATTGAAGACTACTTGAGTTAATCTCATTTCACCTCAGAAGTGAGATAACCCAAAAACAAAGGTATGTACGCTAAATTCTATTTAATGCCCACTATAATAACTAAATGCTTTAAAGTGCTTAAGAACTTAATATTGTTTTTGCTAGTCAAGTCGTATACTCTTAGAACATAACTATTGCATTGTCGGGTGGTAGACTCTCGCATTGCATTAGATTAGGGCGACTCCCTGATATGAGATGCGTTAGTTATTGGTATGTGAGATTGGGTGCGGATACTTGGCCGGGCTACTCCTTGGTAGTATTTTAGCGCTTATTCTCATAAACACATTTTACGGTTGCAATACTGGAGGCCACGTCAGGGCTACTCTCTGATGGCTCCCAGTCTTTGTTGGCTACACTAAAAGATACATGCATAGATATGTTGTGGTTATTATTTCCATGCTATTTTAATTGAATCTATTTTTAATTTGTAAAATATTATACGATGGTACGCGGGATGTGTTTGGCCAGGGCTACTCTCTGACAACGCTACTCGTGGGATCTGTGTGGGTGTGCACGTGGGCACTTGGTCAGGGCTACTCTTTGGCAGTGCTTTGGTGTACATTCCCATATTTCCCTATTGGGTCTGGCATGATGATGTTAGATCGGGGCTACTCTCCGATAACCTCAGCGTGCATTAACCAGTACCGATTGCGTATTATATTTATACATTGTATGATTTATTATTGAATTGAGTTCTAAGCACTAAAAGTTTTTGCATACGTTATTTAATTGAACAACTTTATTTTGATCATTTTAATGTCCTGCCATTTTGGCATCAATGCAAGAGAAATGATAATAAGTTGAGAGATGTAAGCAAGCTTTGTTATGTTTCTTGAAATGGATAAATCAGTTGGATACGTTCAGGCTCAAAATTTATTACTTTATTGTTACATTAATGGATGTTAGGGGGCAATATGCGTTGGCTTACTGGTTAACTAGGCGAGATGTTTCCTCACTAGTCTTTTGCGTAGGCCACACATATTTGTCGGATTAAATTAGGGGGCGATATGTGTGGGCTCACTGGTTAACTGAGTGGGGGTTTTTCCGCTGGTCTTTTGCGTGAGCTGCATGCAGTCGTCGGATTCTAAGGGACGAGAAGTGTGTGAGCTTACTGCCGCCCAATTGCCGTATTCTTATGCAGCGCGTCTTGACTGCGTTTGCGTCATAACCATAGATTTCGTATTGCTAAGACGCACTCGTCACGCACACGTTACGACGTTTAGGTTTGCGTAACGTGTGCGTGACGAGTGCGTGACGAGTGCGTAACGTGTGCGTGACGAGTGCGTCTTAGCAATACGAAATCTATGGTTATGACGCAAACGCAGTCAAGACGCGCTGCATAAGAATACGGCAATTGGGCGGCTGGTTAAACTCAGGGGGTATGTTTCTCTCTGCTCTTTTGCGTAAGCTGCATACAATCGTCGGATATTAGTAAGCTAGTTTGGCTTACTGGATAAAGTTCTTTGTTTTACTTTTGTTACAATGAAAATACCATCAGAACTAAGATTTTATTGAATAACTTTATGATATAAAATAACGAATACATTTACTATGAAAAAAAATATTGTGGAACGGGCTATGTCGATGAATGGTTTATACATTGCAGGGTAAATGGCTCCTGGTAATGAATGCGGTACGCCTCCCGGTACGCCGCCTGGTACACCAGTTCGGGCGTCCTCAAAGAGGCGCAGACGAGCTAAGAAGTCTGCACGAAGGAGGAGTCCTTCCTCTTCATCCAGTTCAAGCAGCGAAGCTGTACCCAGAAAGACACGTAAATACTCAGATCGCCTTTCTACTAAACACGTTTTAAAACTTTTAGCTAATTATAACGGAGATAAAAATAAGTCGGCTTTACCGGTTCTAAGTAACAATAACTTGAACAATGTTTTGCCTGAGTTCGATCCCGCAAATGGGACCCAAACCATCGAATGCTGGCTAAGAAAAGTTAACGAGTGCGCCATCATTTATGGATGGAATGAGAAACAAATAATTCATTTTTCCTTGCAAAAATTGATCGGGTTGGCGAAAAGATGGTTTGAGTCCTTACCTACTGTAATCTACACCTGGGATGAATGGCAGGCGAAGCTCCGAAAGGCGTTCCCTAGCGAAGAAAGCTATGGACGTCTTTTGGAGGAGATGCTAAACCGCACTTCTAGACATGACGAAAGTTTGCGTGAATATTTTTTTGATAAATTGTGTTTATTAAATAGATGCGAAATTGTAGGAAAAAAGGCTGTTGATTGTATTGTTTATGGTATTACTGATAGGTCCATACGTAATGGAGCACAAGCCTTAAATAGTTCTGAGCCTGAAGACTTGCTCAACTTTCTTTGTTCTCAAAAGTCACAACCATTTATCGATAATAAACCAAAAACTCGTCCTGGTCAAACAAAGGGTCAGTCTGTAAGTTTTAACCCAAACCATCAAAATTCTGCTTCTGAATCTATCGTTTGTTACAATTGTCGGACAAAGGGGCATCCCTATCACAAGTGTATCAAACCCATAGTAAGATGTAGACGTTGTAATAGAGTCGGACATGACAATGATTACTGTAAATTGATACCGTTTAACACTAAGAGTTCTAACTCCGCGACTCCTGAAATTCCTGAAACAAAAACTTTAAAAATAGATATAGGGTCGAAAGAAAATAATAAGTTCTTTAAAACCGCCAATGTTAATGGTAATCTTTTAGGAGCTTACGTTGATTTCGGCAGTGAATGCACGCTTCTAAGTAAAAGTAATGCTGAGCTTTTAGGTTTGGAAAAACATTTTGATCAGATTCCGGTGGTGCGAGGTTTTGGACAGTCGTCTGTAGTTCCCTTGTATAAGTCTTACGTGACCGTAAAGGTAGATGAGGTTGAGGCAGAAGTCGAAGTACTTGTTGTGGATGACATGCACATGCAGACCGCTATGATTATCGGGCAAAATTTCACTGAGTTACCGTGTGTTACTGTTCTTAAGGACAGCCGTAGGCTGACTTTTTATAAAAGTCCTAGCGATGATTCCCTATCTTGCGACATTCCAAGTCTTAAGCTTCATACTTCCGATTCGGTCCAAGTTCACAAAATTGAAACCATCCCCGTTTGTGTAGAATCAAATTTTACAGGAGACGTTTTCATTGAAGGTTATAATTCTATCGGTCCCGGAAAAGAATATTGTTTACTTCAAGGTGCTTATCACATATCCGATGGTAAGGGCGAAGTAGTTGTTTCGAATTTGTCACACCAAGTTGTAACTATAGAAAAAAACACCTTAGTAGCTAGAGCAATACCCTTTATAGAGCAAAAATCCCTTCGAGTCAATAGAATTCGAATAGATACCTCTACTTTGGAGCCTCTGAACATGGATGATATCAAGGTTGGACCAGGACTTAGTACTGAACAAGCAAACAGACTTTACAATTTGTTACAAAATTATCGTGATTGTTTCGCTACTAAGCTAGAAGAGATAGGTTGTGCAGTCGATGTTGAGATGAAAATTGATGTCATGGACAATAAACCAGTTGTATATCGACCGTATCGCCTGTCTCATAGCGAGCGCGAAACTGTTCGTGAAACTATAGATGAACTTTTACGGCTTGATATCATCCAAGAGTCTAAGTCTGATTACGCAAGTCCTATTTTAATGGTTAGAAAAAAGACTGGCGAACAGAGGCTATGCATAGATTTTAGGGCCCTAAATAATAAAACTGTAAAGGATCGCTTCCCTCTCCCTCTGATCGACGATCAGGTTTCTAATTTAAGCGGAAATAGCTTCTTTAGCACTCTAGACCTCGCTTCTGGTTACTACCAAATCCCCATGGCCAAAGACAGTCAGCATCTAACCGGGTTTGTCACTCCCGATGGGCATTATGAGTTTAAAAGGATGCCCTTCGGATTGGCAAATGCCCCGGCTGTTTTCCAGCGAATGGTAAATAAGATACTAGGCAATAGACGCTTCGAATATGCACTGGCATATTTGGATGACGTGTTAATCCCCTCAAAATGTATTGAGGAAATGTTTGAGCGATTGGAAGATATTTTAAATCTTTTTCGACAAAACTGTCTTACATTAAAGCTATCAAAATGTCGTTTTTTTGACAGCACTGTCAGTTACTTGGGATACGATATCTCCTCGGAGGGTATACGACCCGGTGAAGCAAAAGTGTTAGCCGTTAGAGAGTTTCCCAAACCGCGTAATGTCCACGAGATCCGCCAATTCTTGGGTTTAACTGGATTCTTTCGTAAATTTATAAAGGGGTATGGTGAAGTAGCGCGTCCCCTAACAACCTTGTTAAAAAAAGACTCTGAATGGCGTTGGTCTGATGCGGAAGAACATGCGTTCGATTTCCTAAAGGACAAGCTTGTGAGTCGACCCGTATTAGCACTATATGACCCAAAACTTGAAACCGAGTTACACGCGGACGCTAGCTCTCTAGGTGTAGGAGGTATTCTCATGCAATGGCAGAAAGATTCGAGGGTTTTGAAGCCAGTCGCATACTTTAGTCGGCAGACAACCCCCGAAGAAAGGCATCTGCATTCGTATGGGCTAGAGACGCTGGCTGTCGTGTGCTCCTTAAAAAAGTTTCGTGTTTATCTGTTGGGATTGCACTTCAAAGTGTATACAGATTGTGCAGCTCTTAGAACCACGATGACAAAGCGGGACCTGATTCCACGGATAGCAAGGTGGTGGCTTCAAATGAGTGAGTATGCATTCGGCATTGAATATCGGGCAGGTGTTCAAGTGTCGCATGTAGACGCATTGAGCAGAAACGCCGGACTGTCCGTGGAACCAGATGATGACAATTCAGTCTCTGTGTATACAATTGAGAAACAGAATTGGCTCTTAACTTTACAAATAGCAGATCCAGACATCTCTAGGATTCATAATATTCTAAGGCCCGAAGATGATATTGCGTGCAAGGACATTAGGAAAAATTATGTAGTTAAAAACCACGCTGTGAACAGGAAAGTCGATGAACAATTATGTCTAGTTGTACCGCAAACTGCAAGGTGGCAAATATGTCGTGCCAATCACGACGATATTGGTCATCAGGGCTACGCCAAAACCCTAGATAGTATTCGACGTGATTATTGGTTTCCTAAACTCGGAAAGTTTGTAAAGAAATATGTCGCAGCCTGTTTAGAGTGTGCTTTTAATAAAGATAATTCCTCCAGGCAGAAAACTGGTCATTTATACCCAATAGAAAAGATTAACGTACCTTTTCACACGATCCACATGGATCACCTCGGTCCTTTTGTTAAAAGTAAAAATGGTAATTGCTATATACTTACAGTAGTAGATGGTTTCACAAAATATGTCTTCGTTAGGGCCGTTAGGGACCTTAAAACTAAAAGTACAGTTAGGGTGCTAGAGAAAATCTTTTATGACTTCGGAGTTCCAGCTAGGATTGTATCTGATCGTGGTACCAGCTTTACGTCTTCAGCCTTTAAAGCTTTTTGCGATTCACATGGCATTAAACACATACTCAACGCGGTCGCTTGTCCTAGGGCAAACGGCCAAGCAGAACGGTTCAATCAAACAATTCTAAACTCACTTGCCTCACAAAATGCTTTCGGTCAAGAACGTGACTGGGACAAGTGTTTGGGCAAAGTGCAATTTGGTATCAATAATACTGTCAACGCCTCGACTCGCAAAACCGCGACAGAAGCTTTGTTTGGATTTAAACTACGCGATGATTTGCTAAACAAACTTGATATAGTTAATCGCGAAATTATTCCCAACCCTGACTTGCAGCAAATCAGGGAAGAAATAAGTAATAATATAGATAAGGATCAAGCGAAGCAAAAAGAAAGGCACAATGCAAATCGCGCTCCTGCCCCTTCTTACGAAATAGGTGATTTAGTTAAAATATCGCGAAATAACTATGATAACAAAAAGCAAAGCACAAGGCTTCTGTCTAAGTTTGTTGGTCCCTACAAAATAACTGAGGTATTAGGGAACGATCGGTACAGAATATCTGACGTTCCGGGATTTAACAAAAGAGGTAAACCCTATAATACTGTTATTGCCGCCGATAGAATTAGGCCTTGGATACATATAAAAGCTTTAGAAATACATAATACGGATAGCAGTAGCTCTGACGAGCGCAGTAGTGATTGTGAATAATGATAACTAGACAAGTAGGTACGTAAAACAACTGTCTCCCTGCGGAAACTTTCATAATATTGTGATAAGTGGTTAATTTTACTGTATAAAATTTACTACTTGTTCGTAAATAAAAGTATTTCATCAAAACTATTAAATTTACAATAGGAATAATTTACCTTTACAATGTGTATATATATAAATAAAATAATGTAATGTAGTTGTGTAAATAAAATTAGCAAATGTAAGAGTGTGCAATAATATTGAACAAAAACTCTTACATAATCAATATTCAAGTATAATTACCGTCGGTATCTAAAGAGATTAAAATTGAGCGAATGTTATGATTTTATTTAGATTTTATTGTTATGATTATACTGTTTGTTTAGATTAGACATTTAAAATTTATACATATGTCGGCGAATAGTCAGACATCAGAAGTAAAAGCCGAGTTTGATCAAATATTATTAATAAGACAATTTTAGAATCAGAAGCCAAACCTACTAAATGAAGGAAGCGGGTAACGGGTAACAAATAACGGGTAGCCAGATAAAACGGTTCCCACATGAACCACAGACGTGGACGGTGAAGCGAACCACA
The DNA here is from genome assembly GCA_907269075.1 of Idaea aversata. Taxonomy (NCBI): domain Eukaryota; kingdom Metazoa; phylum Arthropoda; class Insecta; order Lepidoptera; family Geometridae; genus Idaea; species Idaea aversata. The sequence goes on from OU026091.1 coordinate 12,513,230, forward strand.
TTTCACCTTTTATTATTAACAAATAAATAATTTAGAAATCAATTAATAATTAATCAGAATAACACTTGAATAAAGGAAGTGACGAGAGCAGCGACAGTCAGTCACAACAGGCAACGATCCGTAAAGGTCCGTTCGCCAGGACGCAATCATGAGAAATGCGTGCCGGTCCAACGTTGCAGCTCGTTTTATAGCAATTCCGAAGTGGGGAAACTCGCCACGCCCTTGCCCCTCCTTTAGGCGTTAACGCTTGAAAAACGTACTAGTAACGCCATCTGTTGGTTGCCTGTCGTAACTGTCTACCGCAAACTCATATTGGTGCTGCCGCCGTCACGGCCATTCTGACAAGTCGCTCGTCCTCGAGCGTCTAATTTCTCTTATCTGAAATAAGCAAACACAATTGAATTACTTGATCTAGACTAGATCGTAGTTCATAAAAGCTAGACCTCTATAGGTTACGACAACACAAATGATTATTATTATTACAAAGTTCTGGTCTCGATCACATCCTTTCTAATAGGAAGTATCCCTTCAGTTAGACTATTGATAGTCTAGCTCATTACTAAACGGTGATCCCTTCATCCTAACTACTGCTGGTCTAGATCATCGCTGAACAATGACCCCTACAGCCTAACTACTGCTGGTCTAGATCGTCTCCCACTTTAAGGGAAAGATCCCTACAGCACAACCACTGCTGGTCTAGATCGTCTCCCACTTTAAGGGAAAGATCCTTACAGCACAACCACTGCTTCTTTTTTTTTTTCATTAAATAATTCGCTGGTCCGGTAGTAAAAACCCTTCAGCTGACTACTACTTCATCCCTTCAGTCTGAACACTGGACCGGATTGTGCTAGACCGGAATGACATCCCTTTAGCTGACTGTGCTAGACCGGATTGACATCCCTTTAGCTGACTGTGCTAGACCGGATTGACATCCCTTTAGCTGACTGCTAGACCGGATTGACATCCCTTTAGCTGACTGCTAGACCGGATTGACATCCCTTTAGCTGACTAGACCGGACATTAGTCCCTGTAGCCAAACATGCTAGACCGGATAATAATCCCTTTAGCTGAGTCATTGGACCGGATTTTCCCTTCAATGACTCTCTCATTTTACTTTTTTTTTATCTCTTTTTTTTTCTTTTACTCTTTTTTTTTTTACCTTTTTTTTTTTACTTATTCTTTTTCCCCTTTTTTTTTTTTTTCTTTACTTTTTTTTTACTTATTCTCTTTTTTTACTCTTAATTTTTTTTTCTTTTTTTTTACACTGTTTTACACTTTTTTTTATTAATTTGGTCAGCTTGGTGTACAACAACACCGGTTACGACATTAAAGGAAAGTTCAGCTTCAGTATCACCGACCCTGTCTGCACTAACATTATTACGACCAGTATGTTACTGAGGTTTGCATCCGCCGTCACGGTCCCATCGTCCTCGTCACCTTCATAGCTACAATTTTTTTTTTGGGAAATCTTAAGATAAGTCTCACCAGATACTTTTCGCAGATTTTCGTGCTCGTATTTACAGATTCCATAGCGCTACTTGTTTGTTCCATTCATACCAATGACTATCCAAAACGGTGACATTTCCAAAATGTCCTTTTATTCCAAACACCCGTAGACCCCGCAGCTCTAGTTTGTAGCCATGATGAGGCACCCGTGGGCCCCACAACGACCGTCCGTAGCGGTAAACACCCGCAGCACGCGTGCACCATAGCAAAACTGAGAACATAATTGAAAAGCATTAGTAATATCACTGGCTGTTACGCATTTAGAGAACATGTAAACCGGGGAAATAGCCACCACGCGTACAGAGTACACGTGATATCCGCCGCTATACGTACTGTATACGCTAAGCGTACCCCCTCAAGGTAATGGCTAAAATACTGAAGGGCTCTGACGACAGCAAGAATCGAACCTGCTTGACAAAACTCAATTTTTCACGACTCGGCCTAACCTGATTTTCACTAGTCCCCTATTCAATCTCAGTCACTAAGAATGAACACTTTTTCAAGTTGAGTTAAGTAGTATAAGGCCCTGATACCTTCAACATTCTTATATCTGGTTTGTACGTACAGCTACAATGTGCTAAAGATAACGAGATGAGGGATATAGTTGAACCGCTATCGATCAAAGTAGTTATATCCTGAACAATGGCTACTCACTATTGGTGGAAGTTACTAAAACGTAATAAAAATTAACAGTTTTTTTTTGTTCACCGCTTCATATCTTTCCTCGGCAAAAGAAGTTTCGTCTTTATGGCCCAGCCTGTCACAGAACGAACAAGGTTCAGACCTCGTCGGCACAAAAACAAGCTTGGAAGTCGTGGCACTCCACGCATCCATGAACTACTCGATCCCTGATCGATTCAAGGTCCCTTAGTCCACGAAGTCTGCCCATGTCCCAACTTACCACACGAAAAACTCTTGACGCCACTATCACACGAAAAACACTTGACATACGAAAAACATTTGACGTCACTACCACCACGCTTTCGCGATACATCCGCAACTTGTTCACCCGATGCAATATTCCTCAAAGCACTAACCGGTTTAACATAGATCGAGATACATTTGACCAAACTGATTGGCAAAAGTCCCTACACTCTACGTAGACAAAGAAATGAACGACGCGCGCAATCTGCATACGTAGGGCATCTATCGGAATTCGCACTAATAACAACAGCAAAAACACACACGATATCTTACTCCAGGTACGATCACTCGATACCTACTCATTAAACCACCCTTTTAGCGATCACCGATACGCGAAAAACACTCTTAACTGCTCCAACTATTGAACACCTTTGCACGATCTACCTCCGCACACCAATCGTTAATATTGTGTAGATCGGGATTGAAATTCAAAATATAAAAGTGTTGGTTCGACCTACCCGCATAATTTAATCGAACGAATATCGTCAACAATACAGTCGGTGACCGGGGAATATTCCAGCGTCGATGGGGCGTTTCCCTACGCGTTCTGAATCTCGTGGTAGACAATTTCTATCAATCTAGCAATCTAGACGGAGACCGCAACTGCTGACTACAATCACAAGTCGACGACCGGTATCACGACCGCGACGCTGTACGGGACACTAACCCACACGTTCGCTTCGACGGCGATTAGCGATGCACGCCACGCGATTCGTTGATCGCAACGCACTGCGGCTTAGCTACGACGTTGTTCGCTGATGCTTCGATGACGACTTATTACAACTGACATCTTCCGGCAATAATACTGCACGATAACTTAAACACACTGAAACGGATGAAGCCTTAGATTCTTCCTCCAACGTCCTCTTGCGAACCATCGCTGCCTTTATCTCAAGCTTGTAATTTAATTAGTTTCGATTGTTCGCGATATCCACTGTCAGGCTGGTCGCGGCTATTCACCACAACACAACTGACCAAAATCAACGTAAGTATTGCTGTACACACACAAATTCACCACACCACACGGAACAATCACTAAAACTTACTGAAAACAGAATCTCTAGCCAAATTTAAGGAGTAGTAGTAGACTAGAGCTGTTGTATAAAGAACTAGCAAGTTCGCATGATCATTTCCACTTGTTCATCATTTCTGCCAGCACCTGCATCTATTAGGTGAAGCTGAATGCTATCTCTACTAAAATCCTCTATTTCACTTCAACACGTTTAGGTTTACGTATCTCCTGCAGACCATAAAACTACACTTCCTAATATTGAAAGAAAATCCATGGCAGATAAAATTCTCGACAATTTGTCCAAACGCTCGAGTCTATCTTCCACGGTATCTGACTACGAAATCGAAAGCACGTCGGCTAAAAAAGGAAGTAACCGATCCTTATTGATTCCTACTAAACGTTATTTCGACCCAGTAAGACACTGTATTCAAGGCAATCATCCGGAAGGACGTAAAAAGTCATTAAAAGCGAGATCTTCTAGACTCTGGTATCACAAGTTATCTGCTCCGCGCCATTAACTGTTCCTGTCATATTCGCCAGGTCAAACGATCCTTCACTACTAAACAGATTGGAAATACCTTTTCTAATTAGGCTACATTCAGAACCTGAGTCAAAAGCAAAAGAAAAGGTCCATCATCACACAGACATTGACAGCCCTGCAGCACACGTTGACCCCTCTCTTAACCAACGCTGCTGACTCACGACAACAATTCCCGCCGAGCTCACCGCAGATTCAGCAGGCAACTTGAACCGGTGCCTCTCCAGTATCAGCCTGGAACTGGAGAATCTGATTGAAAATGATCCTGCACCAGCATCGGTCGAGAAAACCACGCCTTCAAAAGTTCTCCCATTTGTAGGCCATCCAAACTGCTCCGAGTAAACCTGCAAGTAAAGTAACTGCACGTCCCTTAAGACTGTGGGTCAAGGTCACGACCAAGTCAATTTCTTTCAGCTGCTGCCTCGCTACAACTGTTCCAGACAGGTGACACCAGCCTTCTATGCCCGAATCCGGGTTATCAGGGTCAAAAGAAACCAAGAACATGGAACTTGGCGTACCAAGTCAGGCCACCAATCTTTCGACCAATTTAGAGAACACAAACCCTTAACATTGAAATTTTAATTTACATGATCACTGCAGCTGAATCTCCAGAAGTGGGCTGATGATCAGATCCCACTTCTGATGTCGGCGAATAGTCAGACATCAGAAGTAAAAGCCGAGTTTGATCAAATATTATTAATAAGACAATTTTAGAATCAGAAGCCAAACCTACTAAATGAAGGAAGCGGGTAACGGGTAACAAATAACGGGTAGCCAGATAAAACGGTTCCCACATGAACCACAGACGTGGACGGTGAAGCGAACCACATTTCACCTTTTATTATTAACAAATAAATAATTTAGAAATCAATTAATAATTAATCAGAATAACACTTGAATAAAGGAAGTGACGAGAGCAGCGACAGTTAGTCACAACAGGCAACGATCCGTAAAGGTCCGTTCGCCAGGACGCAATCATGAGAAATGCGTGCCGGTCCAACGTTGCAGCTCGTTTTATAGCAATTCCGAAGTGGGGAAACTCGCCACGCCCTTGCCCCTCCTTTAGGCGTTAACGCTTGAAAAACGTACTAGTAACGCCATCTGTTGGTTGCCTGTCGTAACTGTCTACCGCAAACTCATATTGGTGCTGCCGCCGTCACATACTTCACATAGTTATGATAATGTTATGTTCAAGCTTATTTTAAGTAAATAAGGTGTAGTGATTTTACTTAACTTGTTGTTCATTATGTGATTACAATTTAGATAATTTTAATGATCTTAAAAATGGCATGTTTAGTTTTAAGTAGGTAAGGAAATCAGTTTAACTTAAGTTTGTGGGGTAGTGCTGGTCAGGTGACAGCACGTTATCAGATGGCCGAATGTTATGATTTTCGAAATTTAAAATATGTTTAGTTACTATTTTGGTATAATTTTAAAAGTTTAAGTTTAATTTTAAATTATAAAGAGGCAACACTGATAGCGACTGGTACTTGTTTTGACTAAGGGCGTGGCAAGGTAGTGAGACCGGAGGGGATTTTGGTTGGAGCCGAGCTTAGACTCGGCACTCATTCCTTGCCAAGCCTTGGCAAAGCTAAGACATCCTTTCGAATCTCTGTCGGGTGGATAACCAGTTATTTGGATAATAATTATAAAGTGAAAGTTAAAAAGTTAATAAACTGTGATTGAAGACTACTTGAGTTAATCTCATTTCACTATGTAGTGATAGTGATAATATACAAAAAGCAAAGTGATAGCCAGAAAGTATAAGTTGCACAAATGGGCGGCCTTATTGCTGAAAGCGATTACAAACGATCACAAAGCATCCCCCGCGGCGGCATAAAGGGTATGTTTTAATGAATCCAATCGAGTATTATAACTTTTGTTACCCATTACCCATTAGACAAATAAGTAAGTACCTACTTAAGTTTAAGTACGGTCGGCAGCCTTATTGCAGACCCACCGTAGAGTCCTAAAATAACTATTATTAGAATGTTTTCACTATAATGTTTTTTTGTTTGATACGCAACTGTGATAAAAAACGTCGTACGATACGCGTGTGGCTTATTGATCATTGAATAGAGGCGGTTTATGACTATAATATGATCAATTTACCGCTTTTATCGTAATGTACTATCATCAGCTGTTTTGAAGCTGTACGGTGGGTCTGCAATTATGCAGCCGACTGCCTACTACCTCGCCCTAATTGATAGCAAGGGTTATATTTTGATTAATGGAAACCACAATACGAATCGAAAACTAAATTAATTTAGCTTATATCGAAAGCAGAGTAATTAATTGTTTTGAATTGTGTTTATTGAACGCTTAGCTTTTTGAGTTAACATTTTACTGATTGCTTTTGAAACCGCTTTTAATTTATATTGTTGCACGTGAAAACTGTTGCTTAATTAATTTAGTTTTCGGTGGTAACATTTTACTTTCACGAGAAGTACAGTAAGTATCACAATATTTTATTAGCTAAGTAGGTACTTTATTTTTGGTTTTTTTTAAAAAACCTAATTTAAAATTTTATCTTTTAAATTTTTATGGTAAGTAACCTACTTACTTTTTTTTTTAATTTGTTTTTATACTTATGCCTAACTAACACTAGGCCTTTCTTTCCAAAATGTTGCACCGCAGCCAGACTCAAACTCGCTTTTACCTTACGGGTGCACCGTAAGCGGAACCGGGATAAAGTTTTTACATTGTTAAGTAGGTAGGTATATTAACAGTATACCTACTTAAGTGCAGCAGGATCTGCTTTCTTGTAGTCGCGCACAAATTGATAAAGAGAGTAGAAGGTCAAATTCTTATTAGATAAAAGCTCCAATGTCCCAGTCGATAAGAATTTATGACTTTGATTTGGACCATGAAATCTCCTAATTGCGTACGGACTGTGCTCGTAAATCAAGGAGTTTATTTAGGTACAGTTCAAGGAAAGTAATGATGATTCTAAGCCTATTTATAGGCGCGTTATATGTCTATGTGATGATCCATTACAAAATAGTAATAAGTATGCTCGAAAGACTCGCTGTGCCAGAAACCAATTCAGAGGGTAAACCCTCTGGTCGCCTTTCACCTTCAGAGTTCAGACCAGAAGGAGTCCCACATACCTTCGCTGCTCCCCTGGGGAGCGGCAGCGATGGGATGACACTTAACCATTTCTTAAACTTACCCACCTACGTATAATCTTAACTATTATTATATTATCTTAAATATAGTCCTAACTTTAGTACTTTACCGCCTTTAGATAAAGGGAATGGGCGGTTTAATTTCCTAGTAAGAAACGGAATGCTTCCGGTTCCCAACATAAGTTCAATGTGGGAAACATTGCAAAACTAATGTTTTTATTTTCATCTGTGCGAAGCATAGACAAATTTATTTTTTTTACTACCAAAAAATATTTTTTATCTGTGTTGTTATGTCAACCGTCATTCGATTCGTCAATTTTGACAGCCATCTTTCGTCCAACTTTTCAATATGGCTGCGTGCTTCCGATGGGGCTGTTCGCATTTATATTTCGCTATATTGTGGTTCATTTAAATGTTTTCTAACAATATAAACATTGCTTACATGATAATGTAAGTCAATGTGCCTAATGCAGACTTTTCCGTGAGTAATTTTTAGTGTAACAACATAATCCGGCGAGATCCTTGAAGTGCCTTGGGAAAGTTGCAAAGTGGCCTCCGTATTTTGCATTTAATTGCTTTTTCGGTGCTTTTATTGCAGGTATTCTGAAGATGCCAGTTAATCCTGTATCAGAAACGAAAAAAATTGTAGAGAGATCAAGGTTTTCATTGTCACTTAGACCGAGAAATGATGCGATTTGCCTAAACAACGAAAATAAGAAACCCAACGAAAATACAATTTTTAGGCCGACTGTGAACAGTAATAAAGAGAACAAGCCTTTAAAACGTCAGAGTAATACTTATCTGCACACAATAACTGCAGCTAAAAGACTAAAACCTCTCGCTGATACATCGAAAACTTTAGGTAAGTGTTGTGTAATATGAAACCACTGCTTCCTCTACTAACCGAACGGAAAAACCACAACAAAACTAACTTAAATACAAAGTCTTGATATACCTAAGGACTATGTTTTCAATATATTAATCACAGTATCAATTTTCAAAACTTATCTAAATGTGTAATTCTGATATAAATATTTACAAAATTGTTACAGCGAAATACATTGAGGAATCTGACTTCATAGTCCTGGAGCCTAAAGCATCGACGGCCATGCTGAATGGCCACCATCCACCTGACAACCAATATGGAGGAACTGTGCAGAAAAAAACACCCATCGCAACACTTTCCAACTTGGGGAACACATGTTTTTTGAACAGTGTACTTTATACATTACGGTAAGGATATAGAACAGAAATAATAAATGGGTTCTTCTTTATACAGCCTTTAAATTTTGTCCGACCAATATTGCGCCAGGCTACGCAAAGGGGATCCAACTAAAGAGGTCTGATTGCGGAAAACAGCCCGTATACAAGTACAAGTTGCGCCAGGCTACATTAGCATCATTGGCCTTTTTTAAATCGTCCAACAAGCTGGTGTTGGGGCACAGTAGACACTGGTGGAGGTGATCCATCAATTGTGTTGGGGCCTCACAGCGCTGCTCCATAAGTGTATTGTTTGTAGAGAAGACAATTTCAGGCTTCATCGACAATGTGGGATATCACTAAATTCCACCTGCAGGAATATCAGGATAACAATAATAATTAGCCTCTATGTTAATCTAAGTTGCCACCTATATGAACAGGTTCATTGCAATCGGTTTAGTAGTTTTTGTGTGAATAGGTAACACTTAATAGTAGGATTCTAATTACATTCTATTATGAATTTTACTATCTTAATCTTTTTAATTTATCAATAAACAATCTGGGCTATGTTTAAACAGTAGATTACCTACTGACACAGTTTTTACAAGGTTTTCTTATAAAATTAAAAGTTCTTGCACGATGTTATAACTCTAGAACGAATACTGAGTAATTGACGACCAGGGACTTAAATACTGGTAAAATACAGTAACGTTATCTGTGGAATTGCAAGATAACGTTATTTGTGAGAGAAACGATATAACAAAACGATATTATTCAAAGCTTTGAATATGTATAACGTTATAATAACGTTACGTTATATTGTCAATTTAACGTTATTAAAAATATTGTTATTCATATAATAATGTTATAATTATTGTTTTTATGCTATCTCTTTTACTCAAAGTAATGTTTACTTTTTCTTCGTGTGAACTATCGAACGCAGTGTTCTCTCTGGCTACGTAAGGGTGTAATCTATAGGTACATGTACGTACTATGTAATAGTATAAATGGGAAAGATTAGATTTTTGTTTGTTTGTTTGTATTGAATTTGCTTCAAAACCACTGGACCGATCTGAATAATTCTTCTAGTGTTGGATATCTCAAATATCGAAGAAGGCTAAAGGTTACATAACGTCCTGAAATTTACTATTACTTTGGTGTTAGATATATGTTTAGTAGGAATAGGTAAAATTTCCGAAACACATTTTTTTATCATAGTGAATCTACGATTAAAAGTAAAATAAACCAATCAATAATGTAGCGATAAATTTTCACAGTGCAATTAGTATATACCTAATACCTACCAACCACCTCTTCTGCGGCCAAGCAACGTTGCCGCTGCGTTCGAAACCGTGCGCGAGCGGTAGTACCTACCAGGTCCCACCGCTCGCGCGCACACGGCGGCAACGTTGCACGCGCGCGCTGCCGCACAGTGGCTCGAAACGGCAAATGATGGACATAGGGCTGTTTTTGATGCAGATCGTAAGCCGTCAAAATATAAAAAATGTATGAAACGTCACATGTTTTGGTCTCTAGGTTACAAACCAGAGCAGCTTACGCACTCTAACTTTTAGGCATGTTAGTTCAACTCATATCTCTCATTTGACTTTGGAAAATAGAAGCCATTGAAAACTCTATTTTCAATTGAATTTTTTATGACCAAATCTTTAACTATCGTGGTTTTTTTTACTAATCGCTAGAGCTTCTTTATAAAAACATAAAATATTTTATAAAAACATTCAAAACATTAATATTTTCCGAGAAAATCGGCATTATTTAAAAAAGTACTAGAAATTTTGGCCTTTAGCATCAAAACCAAAGTCGATAACTTTCATCACTGAGGCGTGTTAGTTCAACTCTTTACCTTTAATAAGGCACCACAAACCACACAAACAGCTTGATCCATTTGCGACTTGCGGAGCATTTAATTTTTTAGAGTAAAAAAATTATGAGCAATCTTTAATATTTTTTTTTATTGCTGCCTATCGCAAGGGCTCTTCGGAGAAACATAAAAGATTCTATAAAAAAATTGAAAACATTCATATTTTCTAAGGAAATCGGCATTATTGTAAAAAAATAAATATTAATAAGCCGATTTTCTTAGAAAATATTAGTTTTTTTTAGAAAATACTACACATTACTACCTACTTACTATCTACTTCTTTCTTAACTTACCTTTAAAACTTTTTCGCAAACTAAACATTTTGAGGTCTTATTATTATCCTCAAGATTGAAATATCTGTAAACTTTGTTGATTTTTTTTCGACCCATTTCGCTTTTACCAACTGATGCGCAAATTCCGCCGCGCGTGGCGCGGATTTGTAAAATGAATAAGTTTGGCAACGTCGCGTATTTATCGTTATAATAACGTTATTTTTGCAGTTAAAATTTCGTTCTGTTACTCGTAAAACGTTATACAAAAGATCGATAACGAAATGTTTGCTGAGATACCGATACTATTATAACGTTTTTATAACGTTAAACATTCTGTTATGGATAACGTTTTAAGTCCCTGTTGACGACCCAGTTGACACAATGGTCACCATACCGGACTGCCAAACACAGGGTTGCGAGTTCGATTCCCTCCTCAGACAAGTATAAATGCTTTTATATTTGTCTGTTGTCGGGTTGTTTCTATGTATTATAATTTACAAAAAAAAAGTAAATAAGTTTTATATCCATTGTCTAGCACCCATAACACAACTCTAGTTACTTAGCTTGGGGCTAGATGGCTATGTTTGGAATGTCCTGCAATATTTATTTATTTTATTCCAGTTTCGCTCCCCGTTTCATCCACAACCTTCACCACCTGGTCTCAGACCTGGCCAGTGTGGAACAGAAGCTCGGTAGCATTAGGTTGAAGAGTTCCTCGCTTGGCCGCAGTGCAGCCGGGCTAGCTTCGTCTGGAGCTCGGTCTTGGAGCAGTAAAGATTTACTTTCGTTGGGACAGTCCGATAATAGTAATGGGAAGAGTAAAATACAGGTGAGATGTTATCTATTAAAAAACAAAATAAAATGTATTATTTGTTTGTTATTAATTATGGTCTGAAACTACTAGCTTGACCATTTTCAATGAAACTTGCTATGTGGATACATTTGATCCTAGAGTAGCCGAGAGGTGCTGCTTGTTTATATATAACTAGCTGCGCTCAGCGGTTTCACCCGCGTATCTCCCGATCCCCTAGGAATATTGTTAGTACCCTATGTTATTCCTAATTAATAAACGTATCCTCATACTGAGTTTCATCAAAATCGGTCCAGTAGTGTCATAGCTTATTCATTACAAACAAAAAAAGTTATTATATTGTGTAGTTTATGACATGTAGAATGCAGTGGGATTTTGTTAAAATTCACTTTTAGTATTAACTTAAACTGATTCATATGGACCTTCCGTGCTTTTCATTTGTATATCCAAGTTTTTTTATACTACTAGCGACCCGCCCTATATTATGCATGTATTATACATATAAACCTACCTCTTGAATCACTATCTACAAAAATCCGTTGCGTGGTTTTAAGATCTAAGCATACATAGGGACAGACAGCGGAAAGTGACTTTGTTTTATACTATGTAATGATATTGTATTTTTTTCAATACTCCATAGACAGATAAATTACCTTTTTTTATTAGCCTTTATCTTTAGACTGTGGGCAAAGGCCTCTCTAAGAGAGAAAAAAAGGGTTTTGCTTTTTTGTTTCGGAGCTATGATACCACGCATAAAAGTCCTACCAATATTGACACCCTAAAATCTTTAAATAGTCAATGACACAGAATATGTTCTGAAAATATACCTAGGTTGAATATTCCGGGTTTTTGACACAATAATCTCAAGTGTGATTGACTCAGGTAAGAGATAAAAACACTAAGAAAACGCTCGGCAATCAGTTATATTTTTATTTACAATAGTTTTATTTATTTTATCTACAGTTGTAATAGTATAGATAATAATTTGTAATTTATATTACGTGATTCTTGCGTGATTAATTTGTAATTTAATTGCTAAATTATTTGACCTTTTAATTAAATTATTATTGATTGCTGCTAAAAGTCTAGGATTTTTTTCTTCCCGATCTTAAATTAACCCCCTTATTCGTAAAGTTTTTGAATAGTTAAAATGTGTTGTCACTTTTGCAAATGACAGATGGTTCATGAAAATCAAAGGAAAGATTGGTGTAGTTTACAAAATTGGCACAGTTGCAGTTTGAGGGTTCCTGATGAACATAATAAAAGTCCTGGTGGCAAATAAAGGTGGACTGTGCTGAAGATGTAGGGAGGCCTGAAAGACTCAGAACCTCGTTTTTTTTCTTCTACATTACGTAGAAACCTATAGAGCGTTAAGGCTGCTTATGCTGCCAAACGCAACGTGCCAGGAACACATGAGTAGAGATGACCAGAGGCTAAGGTTGTTCGGAGCTGTCAAAATGAATACGTAATTGTGACGTAATCATGTAGGGTTGGCACAGGTGGATTATATTAAATAAAAAAAACTTGAGAGGTGTCAAGGCACACCCGGATAGAACGAAGTTCCTTTCGATTAATTAGTTACGGAGTTGTAATAAATTAATGTTTTTCGTTTTAAATATTTTTTTATATCTACTTTTTTTTGTAAATAATCGTCGCGACACCACACTGTTCAATGCGAAATAGAAAGACGAAACGAAAATAACTGGCTTTCTTTCTATGCAAAACGTGTCGTTACATCTTTTGGTCTTAACTTTTTCCGTCTCTTTTTTCGCAACGCAAGATAAGGAACTTCGCTCCAAAAAAAATGTGTAAACTAAGTATCAGTGTCTTTTATTATGGGCGTTTATTTTAACGCGGTAACAATGTAATCTGAATTAATGATTAATCTATACTTACTAATATTATAAAGCTGAAGAGTTTGTTTGTTTGAACTAAGGAACTACTGGTTCGAATTGAAAAAATATTTTTGTGTTGGTCAGTCCATTTTTCTAGAAGGCTACTTTTTATTTTGATATTTCCACGGGATCGAGACTTACGCGAGTAAAACCGCGGGGTGCAGCTAGTAGATAAATAAATGAATGATGATCATAATACCTAAATCAGAAATTTTTATGGCTTACCGGGAAACTTTGATGTCACAGAATTGAACGTTAAATAGATAAACGTTGACATACTAGAATTCACAAGTAGTATGCTATACATACCTACATATAACTATGCTTTCCGTCGTGTCTAGTCACTATAACACAAGCCTAGTTGCTTAGGCTGGAGCGCTCACTCACTAAATCGTTTCCATTCTTCCTCCCTCCCTCTCTATAAAAGAAAATCTTCTATCCGTGGTCTAGTCACGATAGCACAAGCCTAGCTGCTTAGGTTGGGGCACTCACACACTCAATTCCCACTCAGTAAAGGTACATATTTAATATTTATAACTATTATATCTGTCGCGTCTAGTCACTATAACACAAGCCTAGTTGCTTAGACTGGAGCACACGCTCACTCACTCACTCAATCGTTCCCACCCTTCCTTCGAAAGAAAGAAAATTATTTAAGTCTTCTATTTCGTCACTCGTCACCATAACACAAGAATGGTCCACACTCACTCCCTCCCTACTTAAGACCAAATTAATAACACTATATTTTATTAAACAATATGAAACAAACATGCGACGCGTGATGTTTACCGCTCGCATGCGAGTGTGACAGCCCTGAACTTGGGCACTGGCCGAGCCAGTATAGACCGGTTTCTCTCCGTACATGATGTGCCGCCAGTGCTCACGCACACACGCGCGTCAAGCTTGTAGTAGTGGACTTGTCATAGAGCCTTGTATGACACATTAGTCTCTGGTTGTATTATTTACTCATGTGCCAGGAATACCCGTCGCTTACAACTAATACTGTTGATTGTAACGAATGTGTTTTGTTTTTCTCAAATGTGCTGAGATGGAATTGTAGGTGAAATTTTTACCGATATTTTGGGGTAATTTCGAGGCGAAAATTCTTTGTCATTTCAAAGCTAGACTAGTTTTAATTCTTAATTTTAGGATAGCTTCAAAATTATAGGAAATGTTTGGCTCAAAATCACACCAAAATGTCGGTAAAAATCTTACCTACAATTCCATCTCAGCCCTTTTGGGAAAAACAAAACACACTACCGTACCTAACAATCAACAATTTTCACCAACGACGGCGACCGGTGCCAGTAGTAACTATTTAGTAGGCTGTGTACTAAGGTAGTTGGCATATGGACCCCCCTTAAATTCTAGACGAATTTGGTCTTGGAAGCAAAGTCATATAATCAATAGTTCTTTAGATAGACAGACGTTATTTTATTGTCTCCCGTACAGATAGCAACAGAGAAACTCCACGAAACATACTTGAATCTTCGCGCAGCTGAATCCAAGTGCCTGAACAGTAGTTCCACGGACGCGAGCCCGGAGCCTTATGCGGCTGACGCCTTCCTAGCCGCTTTAAGAGACGTTAACTCTACTTTTGAAGGTATATCTTTAATTATATTTTTATAACGAGTAGGCCGGAACCTGATCTCTATCTCATCTGATAATAAGTGACGATGTAGTCTAATTAAAATGTAGCAACTCAAAGGAACAAAATGACCAAATTGTGACTTGTAAGACCATCCCCAAGTTTATCGACCATTCTTCTTTGATTTGTTTTTGACCGAATTGCGATAATATGTTAAGAGTTGCCATGCAAAAAGAAATTGACCAGCAATTTATTTCCATTCCAATGCGATAAAAAATAATCTGTTGATATAATTAATGAATAATATTTTGAAAACATTGTGAGATAACAGACATGATCTAGAAATTTTATCTAGGTTCTAAGGTATAGGATATTAATTTGCCAATCCAGAGTCACCCATGGCGTGTTACTGCAGATCCCTCCGAGAGGAGGCTCTACGGTCTTTACTGATCTTTAGGAAATATATGTCCCTATGTATATAAAATTCTCGTGTCGCGGTGTTATTTACCTATGTTCACCTAAACGGCTGAACCGATTTGTATGAAATTTTTTGTGTATATTCGTTAGGTCTAAGAATCGAACATCTATTTTTTTTTGTTTTTTTTTGTTTATGGCATAACAACGTTTGCCGAAACAGCTAGTATTAATAAAAAATTGTAACAGGTAACCGTCAACAAGATGCACACGAGTTGCTAGTCTGTATATTGGACAACATTCGAGAGACATGCCGCGCGCTCAGCCAACGTGCGTCTAGACTGCAAATACATGAAAATGGGGACAGGTAAATATATTTGCCAATATAGTATTAACAGTTTACACAAATAATAATATAAAATAAACATTATTTTGGATGGATATTTGCAATACTATTTCTAATCTTTGGAACTACTGGACCGATTTTGATAAATCTTTACAATAAGTTACATTAGTGAAGACGTGGGTTGCTGCTTATGACTTTATACTCAGTTAAATCTATTTATCTTCGTGATAGGTCATGTATTTTTTCACTATCCCAAAAATAGATGACTGAAGCAAAGCACAACGCTCCGATTCTAACAAAACTGTCTTTACATATTGCTATTAAGTAGATTAGTTAAGCAAGTCTTTCAAATTGCTGACGAAAAAGCTATTTACTACATTAAGTTACACTAATAAGTGTGCAATGATTAGTTTAGTTTTATGGGTCTTTTTCCGCACTTAGCTTCATCATTTGGGCCATTGTGCGTATTCATCATTATCATATTAGCTACAGGACATCCACTGTTCAACATAGGCCTTCTCCAAAGACTTCTAGAGCCATCAGTCGCATTCCCTCTCGTCCAACAGCTTCCTGCGACCTTAATTCTTTTTTTATTCACCACAATCTTTTCTTTTCTCTTAGTAACGGTATAGCCCGACAGCCGAGCTTAGAAGCGGACAGCGGCAAGACTCTCGGCAACCTGCGCAAGTCGTGGAAGAAACGTAAGGAAGTAAAGGAGAAGAGAGGATCGCCGACTGATGACAGAGCTCCATCTCCTCAACCTGAGAGAGATGAACGGTCTAGGCCTGGTTGGGACTTTGTTGCTGATGACTTTGAAGGTAAGACATTCTTGGAGCTCATGGTCCAAAAATGTAAGATGGAATAAACAAATTTTTATAACTGCAAAGAATTTTCTTCGTAAGTCCAAAGGGCTACCTTATATCTTAAGAGGAAAGGGTACCGGGGGCTCTCTTCATACAAACTATTACAAACGTAGTCGACTCTTTTCTCCCTGGATAATGACACTAGAGCAAATATTTTTGGTGCATAAAACTTGTAACTGCCATGACCATGCCTCTATTATTTGTTCTTTTATTATTTATTTAACCTTAATTGTGACAATTAGAAAATGAAAAAAACCAAAACATAGGGGCATAGTCATGGCAGTTACAGGTTTTATGGCACAAAAATATTTGTGCTAGTGTCCTTATCCAGGGAGGAAACAGTCGACTACGTTTGTATGGAGATAGCGCAGGTACCCTTTCACCTGAAAGTGATCACTTTGGATGAAGAAGTTAAGAAAGGTGAAAGGTAGGATTTCCACTCATAGTGATTAAATTGTAAGAAACTAGGGTTCAATTATCCAAAATCCTTTCTTAGCGGATGGCTATGTTACATTAACTATCTGTATGCCAAATTTTAACCTAAAACGTAAATATTATTGGTTAGAGCTGTGCGCTGATGTATCAGTCAAACAGTACTTTGGTACAATAAGGTACCAAAGTACTGCAACTAGCTAACTGACGGACTGATCCAAATTCTTATCAATTTCAGGAACAATGATAGTGCGTACAATGTGTGTAGAATGTGAAACGGTGACAGAGAAATCTCAAGCTGTGTGCGAGCTGTGCGTCCCTGTTTGTGACACTGATGAAGAAGACCCTTTCCGAGCTGCCTGTCTCTCCACAGAGTATCTTAGAGACTCTAATAAGGTACAAACAACTTTTAGTATAGTAATCAAGATGATTCATCACTACATAGTATAAAACAAAGTCGCTTTCTCTGTCCCTATGTATGCTTAGATCTTTGTAACTACGCAACGGAATTTGATGCGGTTTTTTCAATAGATAGAGTGATTCAAGAGGAAGGTTTATATGTATAATACATGCATAACATAGCCGTGCGAAGCCGGGGCGGGTCGCTAGTACAAAATAAAATACAGCGTTAGAAACTAATCGCTATTGGCAGATAACCCATAAAATTTCAATATGATTCAGGTCACATATCACCTGTAATTTTGAGATGATATAATGCATGGTTGTAAATTCTGGGTTTTGTAGGCACGGTACAAATGCAGCATTACGCCGTTTTACAATTAAAAAGTCAACCACATATTTATCGGTGGTTACAGATTTATACATACGGTGTTTCGTTTGATCGTTCAGAGAAGTATCCACTTAGTTTTTCTACTTTTTACAGTACTGGTGTTCCCGATGCCTGCGTTACAACGAAGCCCGACGTTCAGTCGCGTACTCCCGTCTCCCTCGACTCCTCGTCTTACAACTGAAGCGGTTCAGCGGCGGCATGGAGAAGATCACGCGGCATGCGCCCACGCCGCTTCTCGTACACTGCTTCTGTGAAACTTGTAACAAGAGATCGAACCATCAGGATAAACACAAGTTAGTACAGTTACAAGCAAGTTAGGCAAATTACAGATTATTATTGACTTAAAAAGAGGACCAGAGAACCTAAACGCGAGTAAAAAGACAGACGGACAAGAGAGTGATCTCATAAGGGTTCCTTTTTTTATCTTTTGCGGCATGAAACCCTAAAAACAAACACAAATTTCTACTAAAAATATGAATATGAATCAAACAACATGGCACGATAGGCGGCCTTTTCGCTAAAAGCGATCTCTTTCAACCTTTGGATGAACAAGAATCAAAGTCGGGTTTTACATAATTTTCTGGTTTTTTATAGATTTATATCAAACAATATACTATCGAAATATTGTTCTATTCTTATCAAAAATTGGTTAATTGCTTACCACCT
This sequence comes from Idaea aversata, assembly GCA_907269075.1. Classification (NCBI taxonomy): domain Eukaryota; kingdom Metazoa; phylum Arthropoda; class Insecta; order Lepidoptera; family Geometridae; genus Idaea; species Idaea aversata. The sequence goes on from OU026091.1 coordinate 12,531,497, forward strand.
TGCATCTCGCTCATTTCTAAGCGAGATGGTGGGCAAAGTTAGTACATAGAAATGCAATCCGACGGTGACATTTATTATTGTCAGTCAGGGATAATCGCATCACTATCACTACATAGTATAAAACAAAGTCGTCACTACATAGTATAAAACAAAGTCGCTTTCTCTGTCCCTATATCCCTATGTATGCTTAAATCTTTAAAACTACGCAACGGATTTTGATGCGGTTTTTTTTAATAGATAGTGATTCAAGAGGAAGGTTTTTATGTATAATACATGCATAATATAGCCGTGCGAAGCCGGGGCGGGTCGCTAGTTTATTCATATTTTTAAGAGCCTACACTGTCCCACGGCAGGGGAAAGGCCTCTACCTTTCTTCCATTGATCTGTAGCTATTACACAACAGTCATTCCTATAGAATATTGACCTGTAATCCCCATATTTTGACAATTCCAGATACATATTATGGGCAGTAATAATGCACTTAGGTCAAACCCTCACCGGCGGTCACTACATAGCTTACGCGCGCGACACTAGCCTAGAGTTCAAGTGTGAACGGGAAGGCGCGGGTGACGCGGCCGCACAGGCCGGCTCTAGCTTCATGAGGACACTCTTCAATAGACCAAGGCCGCCACCACCTGGTATGTACCAACTTTTAAGATTGGGAACGCGGAAAAACAGCAGTGTAATAAAGCCTCATTGCGAAGTGTTTTAAAGGGAGTCTTTAGGGATTGCAACTGCTCCGACCGCTGCGCAGTAGTTTTAGTTTTACGGGGTTGTTTCCGCACTTAGCCTCATTATTTGGGCCATTGTGCGTGTGTGAATATCCTTGTCACTCCAACCAACCCAGGTCCTCCCAGAAAGCTAGCAGCCTTTTCAGCCCGCCTGCAGTAATCCACACTCGCCTGCGCTGCTTCAACTCCCTTATGAGCTTCTTGTGCCTTTTTCTCATTGGTGGGCGCGTTCCGAAGGCATACATCCAAACTTAGTTTTTAAGACGGTTCAATGTGATCTCGTACAAACTGTTATGATTCCTAATGAATAAAAAAATGGAGTTTTAAGTTCTGGATGCCTACGCTTCCGAACGCCTGCGCTTTATTCTGGCGGAGGCTGTTCTCCGATTGGCATGGGATGGGACATTAACCAATCCGGAGCTGGCCATTGATGGCATCTTATTACCTAACGCCTCTCCTAAAAGGAGACCTGTGCCTCGGAGTCAGATATACTTTACTAATAGGCTAACTTTTTTATATATTTACCGGGACTTTTCTTGTCTAATTTATGTAAAATTAAAGAACAAAAAAATAACCAAAATACCACAAACATAAAGTGAAAATCACTTTAAAAATACAACAAATAGGCTAACTTTTTACCATCTACTAAGTTATTTTTCTTTATGTGCCCTGTTATTTTTGTCTATGTCTCAACCTCCAATTCTTCGTTCCCCAGGTTGTGCAGCAAACGAATGCTGTGTACCTCGTTCCCGAGAGAACGGCTGGCTCGCATGTGACGATGAACTTGTTAAGCCTATATCTAACGAGGAGTTCGAAGATCTACTCTCAGCCGAGCCCAAGATGAGGTCAGCGGCCACACCGTATCTCCTGTTCTATGTTAAGGTTGAACATGACGGATCCTAATGATGATTAGCTGTGAGGGTCTCTACCATTAATACTCCGTGTATATGATGCGTCGATCGACGATCGAAACTCTGTGTAGTAGTTGTCTGTTTGGAAAGAACTGTCGAAGGATTTGAGGACGCTGATCGGTCAGAAGAGTAGGGATCACTAGCAAAAATTGTTGCAGATGTGACGTCACAGTTTGTAACGGAAATTGCTAATGTAACCATTTTTTTACCAGTGTTTGACCACTATCACACCTGCCTGATGGTAAGCCACGATACAGTTAACGATGAAGCACGCAGAAAAACTGGGGTTACAAAGTTTATTGCATTAAAATGAGAGTAATTTGATCAAGATGATCAAGGGCTGCGATTCTTGTACCCAATATTTTAAAAACATACCCCATTTGGCTTCGCCGTAGTCGGGTGATTAGTGTCTATCTTCGACGGTTTTCTTTCCGAACAGACTTAACAAATATATGCTCTCCATTTTCGGTAATTTCGTTGATCAAAATGGTCGAAAATTGAAGCTATATAAGTATGATAGGTAATCGATTTCGAGCATTAGGCGGTAGAGACCTTAGTGTCAGTGCACTGGAGTGATAAATTGCGGGACGCAGCCACTCCGTATTATGTCTCGAATTATAAAAACTGATGGTATGTACAGGGTTATTGATAAACTATATTAGCAAGCGATCGAGGGCCACTTCTGTGCACCTAAACAAGCAACATTAATCTGAAAATTTTGAGGTGAAATTTTGTCGTGAAAATCAGCTGTTCCTTACACGGAGACGTCATTAACTTTAAGATTATACTTATTTTTTAAGTTTTATCTACTGATCTAATCCTCCAATACTGAAAGGCTACTTAATCTTAAGTGGCGTTTAAATTGAAATTTAAGTGTAGGCTTCAATAGAAAGCACACACTTAACGTCAATTTAAACGCCACTTAAGATTAAGTAGCCTTTTAGTAATCGGGGATTAGTCTAAATGACCTTTGTTTGAAAAATTAACTAATTTTCGAATTAGTACAAACACAAAATTTTCAAAAAAAAAATGTTAGAATTTTCAAAAGTCGTAGAACAAAAGTTGTTTGTTTTGGTGCACAGGAGTGGCTCTCAAGCGCTTGCTAATATTGTTACCAATAACCCTGTAGGTATAGGAGATTAATGTAAATTATTATGAATGTAGCCGTCGATTCTTATGTCGGCGTCACGTGATATTACATAGCATAGTTGTATAGAGTATTTAGTTCACGAACGCAACCGCAAGTATGTAACCAGTTACGTATGAGGATAAATACATGTTTCGTAACCAGTTTCTTTAGAGGATTTAAAACTACATTGGTAATTTTCACTATTATAATTATTTAAAACAGTATATTTACATGTACTTTGTGGTAAATAAATGGTTTTAAAAAAATTAATAGAGAAAAAAATTCTGATGATAAAAACCACTGAGGGTGATGTCGAAGCAACAGCCTGTCAAATTTTCAGGTCAAATGAACAAGTTAAAAATATAAACCATTATTTTATAAATCGTGCATTCAGAATATTTTTTCTAACTACTGAATTCTTTATCAGGCTTAAAAATTACCCCAAAAAATGAAAGGGACTTAAGAATTTACTGTCAATTATTGTTATTAGCACTTCTGTTCAGTTTTGGGATAGTTTTAAAGCATAATAAAGGTTTTAAGTAGTTGAGTCTAAAGGCGATTACAAGATATTCTTACATTTCTATTTGTTACTGACTAATATTACGTATAACTACATTTTTTTTATGTAAGACTATATGTTTCTTACGTAAGACTACATTTTTTTACATAAAACTACATTTTTGCTTACGTAAGGCTACATTTTTTGCGTAAAACTACATTTTTATTACGCAAGACTAATTTTTTACGTAAAACTAAATTTTTCTTACGTAAGGCTACTTTTTTTTTCCGTAAAACTACTTTTTTTGCGTAAAACTACATTTTTAACGTTAAACTACATGTTTTTAACGTAAAACTATTTTTTGTTACATGAGCGGCTTACTCTTATTTAAAAAACGTGCTACGTGACTGTTTACAAAACTGTGGTTACGGTCGCGACCTAAACCGTATAACTTAGAATGAGCAAATTATAACTGTATATAGAGTAACATTTACTAGTTACAGGACAATATTACTAGATTCTATAACTAACTTACTGTTTCTATGTCGTAGAGATGAAATACTTATATGTTAGTGCTAGACCGGAAAAATAGACCGTGGGGCGTTGTGATCACTGTAATAAGCCACGACGTTTATGGCTTTTTAATTCGCGTTGTAGCTCATAAATTGGGTTGGCTTTAGAGTTTCATGGACCAAACCTCCTAACTAGTCTTGTGTGTCCGACACTAGTGTTTTTTTATAAATGGAGGCCACAGAAGAAGAGCAGTCTTCACCGGCCTTAACGAAGAGAAGCTGGAGGCTACTCTTGCAGCGCCGGAGCAATTTCAATCCTTAAAATTTCCTTTTAAACATTTATTTTGCGTTATGGCTTTTTTACAGTAATCACATTGCGTTACGGCCTATTGTTCCGATCCGAGCAACGAGCATTTTGTGTATCATAATATCTTAAATGAGACTCCATTACCTACTACCGAATCCTCTTACAATGTTAACACCAAATAGGTTAAAAGGTACCTCCTTGGTTAGGTTCTCTATATTGCCTACTTAGTAATAGAGTCTGCTGAAGACTTAGAAAATCAATTTCATTTTAATTTAGAAAAAAAAACAGATTCTTTTTGTGGTCATGCCTGGCCAATTTTCACTCTGATGTTACTCTCTAGGTGTAATATAAGTATTTTATCTCTATAGGTATTTCATATACTGATTCTTTAGAACAGGGAAGAACCTTAAGTAATTCACCGGCCTAATTGTTGAATTTGAACAAAATAGATAGTTAATACAAACAAACCATGGTCCAATTATAATTGAATTAGGGTTCCATCTCATATTTACGAAATATGTTTCGAAATATATAGCGAACGATATTGTGACGGCTTCTGACGCGGTGGATATGAATATGATTAGAAAGGTTGCTGGTTTGATTCTTTGCTGCGGAACAGATATTTTTACGATTTACAAATATATTTTCTCTGGGTGTTTCTTCTGTATATACAAAAGAAAATTATTCTAACTGTTATAGCACAAGTCTAGTTTCTTAGCTTAGGGCTGATAGTCTGAATCTATTAGCCCTAAGCTAAGCAACTACTGGCCCGATTTTGATGAAACTTGGTTTAAAGATACATTGACAGTAACATAGGCTTTATATCCCGATATTCCCACGGGATTGGGAGTTACGTAGGGTGAAACCGCGGAGCGCTGTTAGCCTACTATACTTTTGCTCTGATCATGTAAAATTCCATCTTATTCTAAAGGCAAGTCGCAATATCGTTAGCTATTTTATCGAACATATCGTAGCTATGTGGGGGAGGCCTTTAAGAGGAATCGGGGGCTCTCTCCATACAAACTATTACAAACGTAGTCGACTGTTTTCTCCCTTGATAATGACACTAGAGCAAATATTTTTGGTGCATAAAACTTATAACTGCCATGACCATGCCCCTATTTTTAACCGACTTCAAAAAAGGAGGAGGTTCTCAATTCGTCGCGTATATATATATTTTTTTTATGTATGTTCACCGATTACTCGAAAACTCCTGGACCAATTTGGAAAATTCTTTTTTTTTTTATTTTTTAATCTTAATTTCTATGATAATTAGAAAATGAAAAAAAAACAAAAATAGGGGCATAGTCATGGCAATTATAGGTTTTATGGCACAAAAATATTTGTGATACTGTCATTAACCAGGGAGGAAACAGTCGACTACGTTTGTATGGAGAGGGCGCCGGTACCCTTTCACCTTAATTACCCTTTATTACTACGCTCTAGACATTATTTCCATAAAAATAAGTTTTTTTCTAATAGCAGACTTAAGTCAAGATAATTGATGTCATAGTAGCGGCCCGCAAAATTTAAACCCTTTTTTAGTTTTTCGAAAAATTACAGAGTTAGAAATCGAAATCAAACATTATTTTGCAATCAGCGCATCTAAAACGTAATTTTCCAACTATCTATTATTTATTAGACTATGAAACATTCCAAAAAATTAAAGCGTTCAGCGTCATGGTAATTTTTTTTATTAATTTTAATGCATAAGTAGGTACATCGTCTTTAAACCGTCTGTTATTATTAATAACACTGTCATTTAAAAATAGGATAGTTTTCAAATTTAATAAATAATTTGTTAGTCTTAAAATTATGTTCTAGATGCGCTTTTACAAAATAATATTACATTTCTTTTTTTAATGAGGTATTTTTTATGAAAAACTGCTTATTTTTATTTAATTTTGGCGGGCATTCGATTCGAAACACTCTTAAATTGTATCTAAAACAATCTAGAATCTTTATTATTGTCACAAACCTTAGCAAACGTGCCTAGAACGCCGCAATTACCTACAGGATTTTGTTGAAACGCGGTCGTTGGGGACGTCTAAGTGCGCCTTCGCCTTTAAGGTGAAAGGGTACCTGCGCTCTCTCCATACAAACGTAGTCGACTGTTTCCTCTCTGGATAATGACACTATAGCAAATGTTTTTGTGCCATAAAACTTATAACTGCCATGACTATGCCCTATTTTTTTTTTCTATTTTTTTGAAATTAAAAAAATAGGGGCATGGTCATGGCTGTTATAAGTTTTATGCACCAAAAATATTTGCTCTAGTGTCATTATCCAGGGGGAAAACATTACAGTCGACTACATTTGTAATAGTTTGTATCCTTTCCTCTTAAGTGATCTTGTACCCTTTCCTCTTAAGTGATCTTGAAAATGATAAACAAATCGAATAAAGTCAATCATCTACTATAATTTTGAACAAAATATATACAGGAAATAATTAAGAAACTTCACAGAATGTACACTCGTCACAAAACGGGCACTTCGCCAATCGTCTGATGGGCCAGTGACATAAAAGTAGTCATTTTGCGAGTAGCTTTAATTCACCCTTAAGAGGTATGAAATAAATATATTTTTCATTGCATTATTACACTTTTATGTTGCTATTTACATTACGAGGAAAGGGTACCGACGCTCTCTCCATACAAACGTAGTCGACTGTTTTCTCCCTGGATAATGACACTATAGCAAATATTATTGTTGCATAAAACTTATAATATACTGTGTTTTGTTTTTTATTTTTTTTATCTTAATTTCTATGATAATTAGATACTGAAAAAAACCAACACATATGGGCATAGTCATGACAGTTGTAGGTTTTATGCAACAAAAATATTTGTGCTAGTGTCATTATCCAGGGAGGAAACAGTCGACTACGTTTGTATGGAGAGAGCGTCGGTACCCTTTCACCTTAATATTGTACTAAAACAATTAGTTTCTAAACGCACATATTTGTCAAAGAGATCGTAGATACACGAATAACAGTAGATTTTAACAATGTTACTTAATATTAGTCATTTTGTACGATAAGTTTGCAACAACAAGACTTCAGAACGAATATTGCTTGCTTTAACGACTGTTTTTTAATTAGATTTAATGCCAGAGGAAAGTGGAATACGCTGGCATAATCAGGCCAGTAGCCCTTTTTGTAGAATTCCGGGAGTCCTAGAATAATTTTGTAAATCTCCCGTTTCTTAAAAATTAATCAAAACCTTCCGTTACTATTTGGAAGTGACGTCACAATGGGAAATATAACTTCCGCTAGGCCGGCCCTATTATTATGATCTGGCTTATGGCCCCTCTACATGATGGCCCAGCAGTGGACCAGCGAGATGGCCTTGCGATGGTTGAAACGCAACTACACGATGGCCACGTTCAGCCATCGTTGCCCACTTCCATCGATGTGCGACCGAAAAACCAACACCGTGGCCATTCAGTCGCCATCCACGAACCAATCAGACGCCATTACGCCCTCTCCATGCTTATGCGTATTAGTGGTCCAGCGTGATGCCCCACATGTAGAGGGGCTATTAAATTGGCTAGATTTCTTGTCTATTCTCACTCTGGCATTACCATAGTTTCAGTTATAAGAATGATTGCTCTAAACATTGTAATTAATCATTAAAGGCAGCTTGAATACGTGTTTTGTATCTATGTATGTAACGAAGCTCAAAGTCTAGATATCTAGACAGAATTTAATGTTCAAACAAAACTTCTTGTAAAGTATTATCAACTTGTATGCATGTACTGATTTTATGTATGATTTTGAACTGTTCTTCCGTTTGTGCTCATTATGCTAAATTCACAAAAATATCAACCTCCGCAAAATGTCAACTTCTTAAAAAATTGGATTAACTTTCGAGAATGTGTTGGCGCTTTGTATAAAGACTACATTATACTGGAGAAGTTATCGTTTTCCGCATTGGTTTTTGTAAGAAGTTAACATTTTGAGATGAAGTTAACATTGCAATGAAGTTGGCATTATGAGCACTAATGCTTCAACTTATAAATGATAGATTTATTAAATTAGGTACGCAAAGGAACCTAAATTACTCAATTAATGTTTAATTGCGGATGCCATTCCAAACCTTTTTAAAAGGTGAAATCTTGTCAGTAGCTTATGATTTTTGTTTTATTATACATACTTATAGTAATTCTGACATGTTATCGTTCATTTTCATTTATAAATTGGATTTGGATAAATAAAAATAAGTTCCAGGATGTTTTTACTTTTATTTTCACCTTTCTATTTATTGTAAGATACTTTTTTTTTTCTTATGGCGGATGCGACTGACTGTGCATATTCTATGCTGCGCATCTTGCCAGCGTCGAGTATTTTGCTTCTCCCTTCAAATGATTATTTTCTTGTTTCATGCTTGTTTCTTGTGTTTTAGGTAAATTTCAGGAAGAGGGAGGAATGACTGATAGGTTTGACAAAAACGGGGAAACATTTCTGCGCGGAAAAGGATACCTAACTCGGAAAAGATGGAGAAAAATGGTCAAGGAATAGAAAAATACTTTGTCAACGGATGAAAACATGAATGACTTGACAAATTGACACTCTTACTATAGTAGAGAAAGGTGTGTCGCAATACCCCAGTGGTGGGGTCTTTGCCCCAGAGTGGTAGTCAAATAAGGTAGACATCGGGAATATGTCGTTTGTTACCACTGAACCGATTTGGATTAAACTTTATGAGAATACATTAAGTCTTTGGATGTAACATAGGCTACTTCTATATTTCTAAATTCCCATGAGACAGGACTAACTAACTAACTAACAACACAATAAGTAGGTACTTATTTAGATGGGCATTACGCCTTTATGTCAACCATTGATGGTACAAGCGACACAACTTTTATATTCTTAGTACCATATCACAAATATTGATGTAGGTACTTATCGCTAGTACCATCAATGGTAAAACGTAGGTACAGTTATGGTACTACCACTAGTATAGTTCCTATATTGTAGTGTATTATGGTAACTACATGATGTTATAAGATAAGCAATCAATCAATAATGCCTATATCTGACCCCCGATATCGCACGATCCAAGATTATTTCCAGTAGGTAGATACCTACCCAACATAGTGATATTAGAATGTACGTTCGCTGGCTGGAGATAAGAAGTTTGTCTGGTTTGTACCTTTATTTCCAGTCCCAGATAAACCGCAGTGACGCGAGACCGTGGCCACTGGTTTCTAGTGAATTAATTTAAGGAAAATAGTAAAAATAATCTAATAAAATGAAGGCAGTAGTACGAAGTAGTCAAGTGAGTTTGAAACTTTTTTGTAATTTGAACTTTTTCGTGTTTTCCGGGTTACTTTCAAATAAATGCAATACTTTTGGTACTTGATGAGGAAAGCGTTGAATTTATCCTTGTTTTAATTGGGAAAGTATAGTATAAAATTTCATTTTTGCGTTTTTATCAAGTCATCTCCAAGTTCATGTGATATAAATTATTTGATATTAAAATTAGTATAATCATTTGATAGCCATTATTCATCATATCTCATAAACATTTTTTGAAGTTGTTTGCAAAATGACAACTTACACACGAGGTGGTATTTTTCATTAACAAAAATAATTTAAGGACATAAGTACTCTATATAAAAATCCACTAGTATGTGGGTCACGACGCTGACGTATGTGATAAGTGTGATTAAGATAATGTAAAAACAACAAAAAACGAGATTTCCAAAAATCGTAGTTTTCAAATTCAATATTGCCGCCAAAATATGTTAAAACGCATTTATTTTGATCCTCTATCCTTTTGTCTATGACATTGATTTGACCTCTACGAGACCTTGCACACAAACTCCTGTCAAATCTCGCTCGAGCAGGCAGCGAAACTTTGATGTTCATTTAATTTTTTATTTTGTTATTTTTGGAATCATGGCATTTGTGAGTATTTTATTTTGTTTTTATTATTTTCGCTATAAGTTTGCGTAGAGTTTAATTGGAAATTGTAAATAATGCGTTTAGCAAATATTTTGTACACTTTAAGGTTTAAAGAATTTGTCATCTGCAATAAAACGTAGGTGGAATTTTTTTAGCCGAATGTTTTTGTTTATTTTTGGTTAAATCAGTTGACCGTATTTATGTAGCATACGATCGAAGACAGATTTTATAAATAAAATCTGACCAAAGTTATCTGCTAGTAGGCATTTTATTCTAATTGCAATTTGGACATTAAAATTTTCATTTCCCCAAGTTTTAGGTTAGTTTCTAGATGTTTTTAATTCTACGCCGTAGGTATATAATTATTTTTAATAAAAGGTGTTTTTTTAAGATTTGTTTTAACCAAATTTTTACGTTAGTATTTTATGTTATGTTATTACTTATCATATCTAGATATCCTGAAGTAAAAAATAGGTAGGAAAGTTAATTTGAACTAGATAATATGTTTGCTATTCACTTAGCGATATTCCAAAATTCCTACCTACCCATAGCAGCTTTATTTTATTTATTGAAACATTAATCCTAGTTTATTTATAATATGAGAAAATTTGTTCCTGCTTCACGATTAAACGGCTGAAATTGTTTAAACTGTACCAACTCTTTTGATTTGGTTCAAAATTAATTAAAGTCCACCCCATATGATAGTCCATACCTAATCTACTGTAAACAGACAATAGGTATAAACACAAAATAATTCACCTCCATCCTGTGGTAATATTACCACGCATAACGTTGGTAAAACCGGGGCTTTTCCATGTACCTACAAGTAATGTATTAACTATGATAAAATTGTTTTTCTATCCAATAGAACAAATTGATAATAAATCAAAAAGTTATTATCTATTTCTATCTACTTTTTAAAAAATTGAAAGGCTGGTCTAATTTCGCTAATTCTTTAATTATTGTGTTTGTTATTGTCTGTCTGAAGGTGCTTATAAAAAAATCGAAAGTGGGTGAAACCGCGGGTCGCAGCTAGTTAATATATGAAAACAATATCGAACGTAAAAAGTTCAAGCCAAATGTTTGTGACAACTGACACAAAGGTAACAAATAAACACTACCGTTTCCGTTTTCTTTGTAAATCGGATATCCGGCAGTCAATACCGGAAACAGCTGAAACCACGCGGGAGACCCTTTCTGTCAAAAGTCTATGCAAACAAATGTCCATTTTTGCCTATAAATTTTTGTAATTTTGCTGAGTCCTATTTCATTTAGTTAATAACCTATCTAGTTGAACGTATTGGCAAGTTTTCAATCAGTTTTAAAAATAGAATTAGTGAAGTTACTATGCAAGACATTAACCGACAGCTGCCCTTTGATGAATGTGATCGTGACTCTGAAAGGGTGAATTTTAAAGGGTGTGTGGACTCGTCCATGCGAGGTTCTGATTGTTGTTGAACTCACCCTACCTGCCTACGGTGGCCGTCGCGACGCGGAACTGCGCGCGCCGCTCGCGTCTCTATATCAAATACGCAAACGCAACGCCCGCTCCCCTCGGCGCGCGGTTTTTCACTAGGAAGGGCAGTTCAAGATCACGAAAGCCGATCGACCGACCACCCGTAGAGCTCGAACATTTCAGTGAAAAATATATTCATCACGACTGTGTAAAAATGGTTTTTCCGACCATTTACGATGGAAAAGTCGAGGTATGGTACTTAAATATTCTATTTTGGTCTGTCTGTGATTACGTGATTTACTTTTTGCTGTGGTTACCTTGATATGTTTTACTCGCCGGTTTTCAGCTGTTTCATGTGTTTTAATTGACATGGATTTATGGTCTTGCTAGAGTCCTAAAGGTATTGATTCTAGGTAAAAGTTAATTGGTGCTGTAGAAGAAAACACATCTGGAAAGCTCCATAAAACTATTAGCTTTCTGATATTTACATCAATAGCAATGTGCCAGATGTTAGAAGTTATTTTCCTTAGAAAAAATTTAAAATTTCCGCTTGACAAATCATCGAGGCTTTTTATCTAAATGCCATAATTCAACAATCATAATCTGTGTGGGAAACAAATCAACACTTGATAAATGCATTACTATTTATCATATCAGCTGATATTTAGGGAATTATCAGAAATTCACGGTCTAGTGAGTGTTACACTTCAATGACAAACTCAATTTGCTTACAAATTACTGAAATTACCTATACAGTATTTTTTACAAATAAGTTTCAAATCAATTGGAAACAAAATCAAATGATGATATGACATTGAAATGTCTTTTAAAAATTAAGTTAGGATGTGTGCCTTCGGGACGTGCCCACCAATGAGATGAAGGCACAAGATACTCATGGGGTTTTTTTTGTGAACATGCTCTCAAAGGTCAAGATAAATATTTTTAAACTTAAAATATTTAAACTAGATACTGGAAAATTTCCACTCATTCATAGACTAAAATATTTAAATATTAGTCATATATGCCAACCTTGTAAGAATACTGTGTGGTATAAGTGTCTAAAAAGCTTGACACTACACACATGAATATTTGGCTGGAGATGCCTAGACACATCTGGCTTACTTACTTCTACCACTAAATGTACTATCAGTGGACAAAATTGCATACCCACTATCTCTTAGCCCCTCTTACAACATCATCTTATGGTCCCAAAACAGACATTAAAGGAAAAAGAGTGTGAATATTTTCTTTGTAGGAATAGAGCATAGATAGGATAATGACTTTATATCAGAACTGGCTGCGCCGTGCGGTTTTATTCGCGTTATTAGTATTGCTTTAAAAGTGATTTCCTACAAACACTTATAAATAATAGTTACTAGGTACTAGCGACCCGCCCCGGCTTCGCACGGCTGTATTATACATGTGTTATATCTAAAAACCTTCCTCTTTAATCACTCTATCTATTAAAAAAAACCGCATCAAAATACGTAGTGTAGTTTTAAAGATCTAACTAAGCATACATAGGGATGGCGAAAAGTGACTTTATTTTATACTATGTAGTGATAACAATAAACTTTATAGATAGATAGATAAATTCGTAATTTATTGTAAACACCATTTTTAAATTACATTAAATAATAAAAAAAACAAACCTTAAGTCTAGGTGTTACAAAGGGCGGTCTTTTCGCTCAGAGCGCTCTCTTATTGAGGAAGGTGAAGGGTAGGGTGTTCAATCTTAGGAAATGGAGTGGGATTCAAAAAACAATAAAAGATTATATTAAATACACACATACAAACATAATGTACATAAATATACATAGGTACATACTTTGTCAGGCTTTGTCAGGCATTTTACCCATATAGGGGTAGAATTTTGCAAAATCCCGTCTTTGTGAGCACCTATGTCTTAAAAGGAACCCCCATGCATTTTAAACTCCTAGCATTTTGTAGTCTTTCCACAGAGAAATAATACAGAATAAATAATGGTGCATTGGTTATGCAATTTTGTCCTCTAATAGCACCTACCTATATTCTAAAATGATGTTATGTTGCTATGTGGTTAGTCTCACATTACTTGGCTTTTAAATACTATGGCTACAAAACAGTGGCCAAGTTAATATGATACCAAGATACATGTATACCTAATGCTTATAGGTAGGTATGTGGTAGGTACCTACACTTGTTTACAGAAGAGAATGTGTGTAAACAATTTGTCACGCTGTGTATAACAATAGTACATTAATGAAGTGCTAATGCAAGAACACTTCCTCTTACACTAACACTATATATACCTACTTACTCTACCTACTTGTAATCTAGATAAACATGTATGTATACCTACATAATTATATAGGTAGACGGGTAGGCGGGTGAACATCAGCCTGCGAGGCAGGTTGCGGGTTCGATTTCCGCCTCAAACAATTATTATGATCCTTCTCCTGACATTAACGAACACGACAAAAAAATAATTAGCTAAATTGGTCCAACCGTTCACGCGTGATGCCCTGACCAAGGAAAATAGGGATTCATTTTTATATTATGTATTTAAAAAAGTATATAAGTACACATATCTGCCTCCATAATATAAGCCTAGTTACTTAGCTTAGGGCTAGATGGCGCAGTGTGAAATGTCCTGCAATATTTCTTTATATTTATCAGGGTTCGAAAATATCCGATATTTATAATAAATATCAAAATATCGGATTTTTTTTATTTATATCCGATATATATCAAAAATGTGATATTTACATGATATTTATCCATTTTGAATGACAGCCATATTGTTATTTTATTGTATTATTTAGGTATACTATTTGCATACCTATGTTTTATAAACATAATGAATTATTTTAAAAAAAAAAACAAGAAATAAAAGAAAATTTAACTCAAAAACATAAAATCTTCTTATAAATCAGAAAAATCACTAAAATCATAAACTACATCAGGTAAAATCAACTCAAAAAGATAAAATCTTATAAATTCCAATCATTCAATGGCTTCATTAATTTTCTGAATACCTACACAAATACTTATAATACCTAAACTTTAAACGTTAATACCTAAACTTACTATTAGTTAGTATGTTTTAAGTTTACTCCAACGCCATCTATATTTAGGATGGAGAAATACAGCAGAAAACTGCGAAAATTGACTTATTTTTATCAAATTTTTAAACAATTTTTGTATTGATATATATCACAAAAAACCACTGGATATATATCCGATATATATCGGATATATCCGATATATATCGGATATATATGATGATATATATCCATTGATATATATCCTCGAACCCTGATATTTATATCAGGGCAAACTGCAGGATACGGGTTGAGTTTTGGCAATGCCTTTTTCTGTTTTACCAGATAGAATGGGTCAATAACTTAGAACTTGATCGTATACCGAAAGGAAGGCAAAAAGAGGGGGGGAGGGAGACATTTCGTTTGAGAGGATATGAGGGAAAGGGCAGTAAACATCGACTTGACGGGAAATAGAGGGGAGTGCAGAAAGATGTTGTGCCAAGCCCACATAGTGGCATAGGTCGTAGAAAAAGATTATTATGAAAATGGTTCAATAAGAAGCTACGACGAATTTCCATAAAGTAATTTATGAGATAGGTATTAAGTTTTTATTAAAACCCCAGAAGAGCCATAGACTCTCTCTAAAATAAACTTATTTCTCAGGCGGGATCAGCAGAGAAGCCTGGCATGCAGCAGGCGGCCGCCAACGTCGGCTCCCAGCTGCAGCACATATGCAGCCTCGACATTGACTCTAAGGCGTCATATGTGCGTCTCTCCGGCATCATTTGTACTATTGGTAAGTTGGATTTAACGAGCCTATTTTTATTCACACTTAGCGGCGACCCCGTGGCAGGTCCAGAAGGAGATGATGGAACGGGTTAGACTTGCATTGTAGGGACTTGACTGGACCCAGTTTGGAGGAGACCAGTGGAATGAAGAAGACCTTTGCCCTGCGGACCCTGCAGTGGGTTTGTGCAAATAATTGCCAGATTGGTTACCATGCCTTGGGAGATTTCAGGTTACAAGACTGGGAAAGAAACAAATGTAAAATGGCTAGTCCACTCAAAAATTGCAGCGATTCCTGGTTATGATAATATGAAAATATACCCAAAATAGGTCCCTGTCTAGGTTCTTGTTTCAGCAGGGTATTATATCTGAAGACGCCTCTCCTCTTTTAACGTGAGCGGATTTAAAATTTGCAATTTGATATGAGGTGGTAGCTCTAAAGGGAAGATCTTCCACTGCACAGGTGTCCTATCCGGTACGCTGCGATAGTTGTCGGAGTTTGTATTATAAGCTCCTCGAAAAATCATCGTTTGCGCGATTTATTTCTAATCAACGCCATCTGGTGGGTAGATGAAGCGTTAACATCTGTTTGAGTCCTGAAAATCTCTTTAAATATCCCCAGGTCCGGTATCCCGCGATGTAGCCATGTTAGAGAAAATGATGGAGACGGGTATGAACGTAGCCCGCATGAACTTCTCCCACGGCTCCCACGAGTACCATGCCGAGACTATCAAGAACTGCCGCGAGGCTGAAAAGAATTACAGCGCTAAGATAGGTTTCCCCTTCTCGCTTGCCATCGCTTTGGATACCAAGGGACCTGAAATCAGAACTGGACTTTTGGAAGGCGTAAGTTCATCATGTAACTTATATAGCTAAACGAGAACGACTGAAAATGCTCACCCACAAAAGTGCCCAACGCGCCATAAGAAGTTTTCACTTCAAAAAAATATTTGTGCAGAAGCAGTACATGGCTATCAGGTACCTATTCTGTCATTAAGTGTGACAAGCCCAAAGCCATGGGCCATATGGGCACTAAGGTGAATCATTCAAAGTCAAAGTAATTATTTTAATTCATTTGGATGCATAGGTACAGTTTCACATAGAAACGTTTTAAAAACTAAGTTAGGATGTGTGCCTTCAGAACACGCCCACCAAGAAGAAGGCACAAAAAACTCATGGAGTTTTATTTTATGTGATTACGCTCACAAAGGTCAATATTACTTTGTACAATATTATTATCTGTACACTTTCTGTACAATTATTCTGCTCATGAAGTCACTGTGTCTCTTTTCCACATCCCAAGTAGTTTTCTCTAAGCTTGTTAGTCGTGAGTCTGTTCCAGACTGACGACTAACAAACTTTTGCGTAATGTGGATTAAGAACCTATTAACTTTTTTAAAGCTTAAAAGCAGAAACAATTCATCAGCTCTTCCATTAAGACCTGTAGACACAACAAGTATTGCAACTTAAAATGGCGTCTCATAGTGGTGGTGCACTATGAGACCCATACCTATCTTTAGGGGTCCGGTGTAAAGGCATTATTTGTTCGCCGTAATGCCCTCTATCGATTGGCATGGGTCAAAATGCACCGCGCAAAAAAACACTACGCCAAGCTCCCATACTAAATGTCTTTGAACATTAGCATCACAAGAATAATGCAGACTCATTAAATTAACTTGAACTTGTTTCCCTACAGGGTGGTTCAGCCGAAGTGGAATTAAAGAAAGGTGGCACCATCAAGCTATCCACGGACCAATCATACGCTGAGAAAGGCAATGCTTCAGTAGTGTTTGTTGACTACAAGAACATCACCAACGTCGTCAAGCCCGGCAACAGGATATTCATTGACGATGGACTTATATCTATCATCTGTAAGGCATCCAACGCAGATGGATTGGACTGTGTTATTGAGAATGGAGGTGAGATGTAATCTAATATATTTCAACGAGCAAGTCTTATATATATGTTATGGACCAAGTGATTAATTCGGGCATTATACATGCATAATGAATAATGAAAAGCTACTTTGGGCAGAGTGATTAATTATATATAAACTTTAATATTTATCACACTGTCTGGGCATTATGTCAATAGTTTTAATCACATTGCACAATCATTTTGGTCATTATACATAATGCCCGGGCATTATGTTTAATGTCCAATTAATCAGTTGGTCCATAACATATATATGTGTAATCAGGATCTCGGAAACGGCTCCATCGATTTTCATGAAATTTAGTATGCGTGGGGTTTCGGGGGCGAGGTAAAACGACCTAAAATCAACAATTTCCAAAATCAACAATCGACAATTTTCACCAACGAAGGCGACCGGTGCCAGTAGTAACTATTTAGTAGGCTGTGTACCAAGGTCGTTGGCGTATGGACCCCCCCTAATACACATAACGAGTAACTTTCATTTGAATCAAACAACATTCATTTGACCTCTAAAGTTAGGATTTATTGATTCTTATAATAATTAGTCAAATCCTAATAGATTGTATGTCGTATTGTGTAGGTATGCTCGGTTCCCGCAAAGGTGTGAACCTCCCCGGTCTACCCGTCGACCTTCCAGCCGTCTCCGAGAAGGACAAGTCAGATCTGCTCTTCGGAGTCGAACAGGGCGTAAGTTTAACACTATTATAATTACCTATGTGGTGACTCGGGTGAACACCAGCTGATGGTTGCGGGTTTGACGACCTAGTTGGCACAATGGTCACCATGCCGGACTGCCAATCACAGGGTTGCGGGTTCGAGAGATATTTGTCTGTGGTCTGGTTGTTTCTATGTATTATAAGGTATATATTTACAAAAGAAAAAGTATATAAGTAGTATATCCGTTGTCTAGCACCCATAACACAAGTATAGTTACTTAGCTTGGGGCTAGATGGCGATGTGTGGAATATCCTGCAATATTATTATTATTCCCGCCTCAAACGTATATTTATGTGTATATAGTACAAGGCGACTTAAAACTACGCATAACGGATTTTGATGCGGTTTTTTTTAATAGATAGAGTGATTCAAGAGGAAGGTTTTAGTACATAAGACAAAACTACCACTGAACTAAACAAAGTGTACTACGATTTTTACGAGTTTCTGTACAATATTAAGGATTCAATTTAAGTTTGTATGAAAAGTTTGCATACTTATTAAAAAAATAAGTTAGTAATCCTGCAGTACTTTGATGCAGTTTATGTGTCCGTCAGTTTATATACTTCATCCATAAGCAGTCTCTGTTTTAACAAACCTTTATTTTCCTACGGGTTTTCGTTTCATATTTCGTAACGCTCAAACTGGATTGAACTGGATTTTTTATGAAATAGGTCCCTTCGCAACTTAGTGCAAAAAAAATCACTGTCTCTCGCGGTACCGCCTCAGTGTTCTCAGCGCTTGACTTATTTTTCTTCAACGTCATTCTTATGATATGAATCATAAAAGCAGACTTCTCAAACTTTATCATTCCCTTTACCTACTTACTTATCATTCTTATCAATATCACTATTATATCACTATTCTTAACTTTTATTAATGGTATAATAAACAAATATACACTAAGATATCACGTTGTAAGAGCGTGCAAATAACACCTGATAAAGTGATATCGTTTACGTAAAATTACGTAAACTATTGTTATTTGTATATGGGCTGTTTTCCGCAACTGTACTTCTTTACGACGACCCAGTTGACACAATGGTCACCAAGCCAGACTGACAAACATCTTGCGGGTTCGATTCCCGCCTCAGACAAGTATTTATACTTAGATATTTGTCTGTGGTCTGGTGTTTCTATGTATTATCACTACATACTATAAAATAAAGTCACTTTTCGCCGTCCCTATGTCCCTATTTCCCTTTGTATGCTTATATCTGTAAAACTACGCAACGGATTTTGATGCGGTTTTTTTAATAGATAGAGTGATTCAAGAGGAAGGTTTATATGTATAATACATGCATAATATAGCCGTGCGAAGCCAGCTGTAAATATATTCGCTAGTAAGAATATATTTACAAAAGAAAAGTATATAAGTAGTATATCCGTTGTCTAGCACCCATAACACAAGTTTAGTTACTTAGCTTGGAGCTAGATAGCGATGTGTGGAATGTCCTGCAATATTATTTATTCAGTTGGGTCCTTTATGCGTGAAGATTGAGTAGGCTTGCCCAACACGTAAACTACTCCCTCAGCTTAGTCGTCCGTGTTTAGAAGAAAGATCTTGCCATTACGTCTGGAGTCTGGATTTAACTAAGTCAAGGGTTTAATTACGATGGTTTTCTTCACTGTAAGAGCAATACCATGTAACTGACATACATTTTTCAAAAGAAAAATCCATGACGTGAAATATTATTATTCGTCAAATTATTAATCTATATACATATATAAAATTTATAAGTATAATATAATCTATCTATATAAAAATTATGCCACTTTTCGTTGTAATTTTATAACTCAAGAACGGGCTCACCTATCCAAACCAAATGTTTAAGCTTTGTTCGGACTATTTAGTAGATGGTTTAGATTCACAAATCAGCCCGGCAGATGGCGCTGTAGTCGGTATCCAGGTTATTTATCTATACTGCAAAACAACGTTTGCCGGGACACCTAGTCTAAATATATAATGTTATAACGTAAGCATCCACTAAGAAAGGAATTTAGACGAATTCAAACCTCTCCACGAAGTCAGGGACAAAAGCTAGTATTTAATAAAATTTTGATCACCAGGTGGACATGATATTCGCATCTTTCATCCGCAACGGTGCCGCCCTCACAGAGATCCGTGGAATACTCGGCGATAAGGGGAAGAACATCAAAATTATTTCCAAAATTGAAAACCACCAGGGAATGGTTAACCTTGACGAGATTATTGCTGTAAGTATATCTATACCTATTGAAAGGATATTGCTTATTTTATACAAAAGGCTTCAGAGTCTTGAACATCAGCGCAAGGTGGCAAGCTTGTCGGTCTTTTACCTGATACATTTTAGGGAGTGTGCAACAGAATTTCACGACCTAATTTTGCCGTCTCCATTCTTTCGTCATGCAACCAAGCAAATACGCAATAATTATGTAACTCACCTTTTGATGAATAAATATATTTGTATTTGTATTTACATATGTAAAAAACCCCTATTTTCTTCCTGAATAATGCCTCAGCATCATTTTTCTTAATGAAATCTGGGTTTGCTGTACTCATGCCTTTCTGTTTTCCTAATTGGAATAGGAATTTCGTATTTCCATAAAAGGAAACCAGCATGTTTACGGCAAACCTAGGTTTTAATAAAAAACAAATGGTTTAGAGGCTAAATCCTACTAACATAAATGTGTATGAAAAAACCAGCCAAGTGCGTCGCCCTCACGCACGAAGGGTTCCGTACCATGTATGGGAGGGCCACTTTTTTCTGTTTTTAGTATTTATTGTTATAGCGGTAGCATAAATACATAATCTGGGAAAATTTTAACTGTACATATAGCTATTACGGTTCATGAGATACAGCCTGGTGACGGACAGACGGATGGACAGAGTGAAATCTTAGTAATAGGGTCCCGTTTTTAACCGTTGGGTACGGGAACCCTAAAAAAAATATATAAAATTTACCTTGAAGTTCTCAATCTGGAGGCCTCTGTGAGAAGGGTGTCGTCTGCCCTTGAAATGTAAATAATGTGCATGTTGTGTATATGTTTCAGGCATCAGACGGTATAATGGTGGCACGCGGCGACCTTGGTATCGAAATACCACCAGAGAAGGTCTTCCTCGCACAGAAGACTATGATCTCTAGGTGCAATAGGGTAAGCATTATCTTTAATTATTATAACCTAGCTGCGGAGTTACCCGCGTAAGTCCCGATCCTGTGGGAATATCGGGATTAAAAGTAGCCTGTGTTACTCCCAACGGATCCAGTTTCATCAAAATCGGTTCATTAGTTTCGAAGTCTATTCGTTACAAAAAAAAATAAACAAAAAATCTATGACACTCAGTTATCCTTCAATCAACCAAACTATCTTGATGCAAAATTTCATCCAAATTGGTCCACTGGTTTCGGAGATTACTCCCTACAAACTCACAACTTTATCTCTTTATAATATTGTTGTAGATTATAGATACTTACATACTTTTTAAATCATTCATGAAGGATTAATAAACTAGTTCTGCGAACGGTAGACCTCGCAAGTACAAACTTTGAAGGGTTTTGTGATGAGAAGGTGCTTTCAAGTGCTTCATCAATCCCTACCTAGTAGTAGAAGAGTTGATTCCACTAGTAGAAATCTAAAAGTGACCAATCCACTGCATTTTGAGAAGCTATTTACTCCGATGATCCTCATCAGATCTTTACCAAACTTTTATTGACCAACTTTAAGTTACATATAAAATGCTTTGTCCTCAATGACTGACTGACTGACGGATCAACTCACAGTCTAAACCGCTGATCGTAGAGACCTGAAACTTGGAGGGTGTGTTCTTTGTATGACGTACCCATCCGATAAGTATTTTGAAAAATTCTACTCCTATGCGGATGATAGTGAGAGCTAGTTACCTTTAAAAAAACAATCATCGAAATTAGATCTCTATTTAGTTTTTTACAATTTCCCCAGGTCGGTAAACCAGTGATCTGCGCGACACAAATGCTGGAATCAATGGTAAAGAAACCTCGTCCGACTCGCGCCGAAACATCTGACGTTGCCAACGCGATCCTCGACGGAGCCGACTGCGTGATGCTGTCCGGTGAAACGGCTAAGGGAGATTATCCTCTCGAATGTGTATTGACAATGGCGAATATATGCAAGGAGGCTGAAGCTGCTGTATGGCATAAGCAGTTGTTCAGCGAATTGGCTTCTGAGGTGAGAATTGGCTTCAAGAATGACGGGCACAATCTGATGTGATTGCTCTCTGGCATATGATACAGCTGTAAGCCTACTTATATGCCACGCGTTTCTATTTTTGGCCACTCTACCTCCAAGGCATCTGAAGGCCAATTCTCATAAATAATATTGTTCAAATTACATTGCAATATCATTTCGATTGGAATTTTCACGAGAGGCAAAATTACGAGAATTGGCCTTTAGATCATCTTGGATTTATTTACCTCGAAGACATTGGCTGTCTTCAAGGATCCAGCGGGTGTATCTGTTTGCCCATCTCTAAATGCTTTCAGAAGACGTAGCCAGACCACTCCTACTTAAGCCGGGTCGTTCAGTTCTTCGTCACTGCTCAGTGTTAGAGACTATACGTTTTAAACTCAATATCTAGCGTTCTATCGCTCTCTTGATAGATTTTAGGACTTTGGTACCTCTGTCAAATACTTTGGTACCTCTGTCAAGTACTAAGTCCACTGTAGATCAGAGCGAACGGAATACACACTAATCAATTACTAAGTTTTATGCGCAGGGTTAGTGATAGCTCAAGTTTCCTAATATCCAGGTACCGACTCCGATCGAGCCGGCGCACTCGGTCGCCATAGCGGCCGTGGAAGCAGCAACTAAATGCCTCGCCTCTGCCATCGTGGTGATCACGACGAGCGGCAAGTCAGCGCACCTGCTGAGCAAGTACCGACCTCGGTGCCCCATCATCGCCGTCACGCGGCTACCGCAGACCGCTCGTCAGGCGCACTTGTATAGGGGAGTACTACCTATACTGTACCAAGGTTGGTCAATTATATAAACAAGCTTACAATCATATTACAGGGTGGCTCTAAAATACGTTGACAAACAGTTTTAGGAATAATTTTATTGTTTATATTGATACAGTGCTGTGAATTCTAAATAATAAAAATATAGTATTTTTTTATCTTTAATATTTATTAGTTTTCAAAATAACCGCCTTTTGCTTGGATACACAGGGTTAAACGTTTTCTGAAATTTTCAACGATTTTCCGCACCTCCTCTTCAGATACTTTATCCCACTCATGAATAAGTGTTGCCTTCAGCGCGTTTATACTTGTGTGTGGAGTCGCACAGACACTCGCCTCTAAGATAGACCACACACTGAAATCCATCGGGTTTAAGTCCAGTGAATACGGAGGCCATTCCCTAGAACTTATGAACCCAGGAAAGTTAACCATACACGCTGCACGCTTAAGGTCCTGTGAGATGGAGCAGAGTCCTGTTGAAAACTTCACGGTTGGTTGCCGAAATGCTGCTGGCTCCAAGGAAGAACTACACCCTCTAAAATATCCCGTCGGTATATTTCTTGGTTCATTTTCACACCTTTTTCGACGAAAACTAGGGGAGTTTTGCCTGTTGAGCCGCCCCAAACCATAACTGAATCCGGTTTTTGGCGATAAGAGACAACTGCTGCGGCTCCAGGGCGGCTAGAGGAGTAAATTCTATCATTTTTGCGATTAGAAATATAGACCCGCTGAAGGCAACACTTATTCATGCGTGGGATAAAATATCTGAATAGGAGGTGCGGAAAATCGTTGTAAATTTCAGAAAACGTTTAACCCTGTGTATCCAAGCAAAGGCGGTTATTTGTAAAACTAATAAATATTCAAGATAATAAATAAATACTATATTTTTATTATTTGGAACTCACAGCACTGTATCAATATAAACAATAAAGTTATTCATAAAACTGTTTGTCAACGTATTTTAGAGCCATCCTGTATAAGTTAATACATACATAGAATATAATATAATTTATTCGAACAAACACACGACATAATTTAGAAACAGTAAGAGATAGTTACAGAGAAAAGTAAAAGTAATAAAAATAAAAAGTATCTGAGAAGACGTGTGTTGCCCGAATGGGTAAAGCCTCAGTATGTGCTGCGCATCTGCAGCACTGGTCTTCCGGCCGCACCCTGCGGGCCGCACATACGGGTCAAAATCATAACCTTTCCTTTTTGGTTTCGCCGTAGTCGGGTAAAACACCGGCCAAGTGCGAGTCGGATTCGTGCACGAGCCCCACTTAATTTTTTTTATTTTTTATTTTATTTGTATTTGTTGTTATAGCAGCAACAGTACATGATCTGTGATTTCAAATGTAGCTATCACGGTTCATGAGATACCGCCTGGTGACAGACAGACAGGCGAAAGGCCGGACAGTGAAGTCTTATTAAAGATTGAAGATTTTATACTAACATATAATTTTTCGACAATTTAAGCAAGTTCTAATTCTGTTACGCGACGATTCGATCAAGTTGCATCAATCATAATGACCATGGGATAATAGAATAAGTTAAAATCTACTAAATTCAGTTCAAATATTTCACCAAGATCGTTTTTTCTACATCTACACTATAATATTATAAAGAAGAAAGAATGTTTATTTGTTTGTAACGAATAGGCTTCGAAACTACTGGACCGATTTAGATGAAACTCGGTATGTAGATAGCTGGAGACCTGGATTAACACATAGGCTACTATTTATCCCGATAATCCCACGGGATCGGGAGTTACGCGGGTGAAACCGCAGAGAGCTGCTAGTATCTAATAAAAGCTTATCTTACACAGAGGAGAAGGCCGGTGATTGGTTGAAGGACGTCGACAACCGCGTCCAGAACGGTCTGAAGTTCGGCCAGTCGCGCGGCTTCCTCAAGACCGGAGACAACGTCGTGGTGGTCACAGGCTGGAAGCAGGGCTCCGGTTTCACCAACACTATGAGGATCATGTATGTATTATTTAAACACACTTACTGCGCTATGTAGTAGGGATTTATAACCCAAACCGATATAAGATCGGAATTTTTACAGGACATAGGACACATCAGATTCGGTTCCTTTCTTTATTTTAATGGTTACCTCTAAGTGGGTATCCAATATTGATCGGAATAAATCCGTTCTATTTAAGCGATGGGTAGGGTGTAAGCAGATATCGGTTATACCGTTTACCGGGACCGGTTGTACGGGATAACGGTTTTTATTAAGCTGTATCTGCATACGATATTCAAGAGGCAACCGGTAAAAAATTAACTGGCACACATCCATCCCGTGAAAACATCGGGATAAAAAGTTCCATCCGACTCGAAGAACTAAACTCAATGCTACTAGCGAAGGTGTGCTGAAAATACTTACATACCAAACATAAAGTTATAAGTGACCCATATAAATTGATAACCTCTGTGTCGCGATAGGCGAACACCCGTCCTCAGAAGGTTGCCGGTTCGATGCCCGCCTTCGAATATATATGTATGTTTGCTGTCCCGCAAACGTTGTTTTACCTTTAAAAAAAACCGGGCTGATTTGTGGATCTAAACCATCCCGGGCGCCACCCAAACGCATACAAAAAAATCATTCTTCGTCTTCTCGTATAGTGGTGTGGCTCACCTATTGTTAGACTTTTCAGATCGCCTTAAGGCCTCTAACTTGACCTAACGACTGCTACTAGAGGTAGCAACCGGGACCAACGGCTTTACGTGCCATCCGAAGCACGGAGGGGCTCACGAAAACACATCGTGAAAACACGAAAAAAAAATCATTCCAGCTAGTTAGGAAGAGTTCAGTGACATACACACGTACAGTAGAATTATCACTATCACTACATAGTATAAAACAAAGTCGCTTACTCTGTCCCTATGTTCCTATATCCCTATTCCCTATGTATACTTAAATCTTTAAAACTACGCAACGGATTTTGATGCGGTTTTTTTTAATAGATAGAGTGATTCAAGAGGAAGGTTTATATGTATAATACATGCATAATATACCCGTGCGAAGCCGGGGCGGGTCGCTAGTTAATATATATATATTGGACGACCCAGTTGGCACAATGGTCACCATGCCGGACTGCCAAACACAGGGTTGCGGGTTCGATTCCCGGCACAGACAAGTATTTATGCTTAGATATTTGTCTGTGATCTGGTTGTTTCTATGTATTATAAGTATATATTTACAAAAGAAAAGTAATATAAGTAGTATATCCGTTGTCTAGCACCCATAACACAAGTCTAGTTACTTAGCTTGGGGCTAGATGGCGATGTGTGTAATGTCCTGCAATATTTATAATATTTTATTTATTTATATTTATATAAAGATGATCTACAGTTGTTTCTGGCCACCACAACTAAGCTAAGTTCCTTAGTTTGAAATAACACTAAATAAATGTTTTTTTTTTGTTCACAGCCAAGTCGAATAAGAGAAACGCACGAAATTACATATACGAGTATTAGTTAAGGATTTAAATGGAAATACAATGAAGAACAACTTTGTTTATAAAATATAATACATAATGTGGTTCCATAGATATCCAGTGATATGTTTAAATATGGAAATATCTCGAAATTTTTAGAGCTAGGCGTATGTAATTATTTATATTGATTATTTATATTTACCTAGCGTGCTGTAAGTTAAATGTTGATGCGTAATAAATGTATGAAAATATATTTTTGTTGTTTTTTTTTATTCACATGCGTGCTACGGTTTTCGCTTCAAAAATAGCGATATTCATAATTTTAACTTAAGAAATAGGGATGATCTGACCTTGCCCGGTAGTAGGCTCCGGAAAATAAACAGGTCGTTTAATAGTACATGTGCCTTTTGTAACCGTGGTACACCCAGTAGTACCACTAGTGGTACTACGGTTACTTTTTCATTACCGTGGTACCCCAGTAGTACCTCTGGTGGTACCACAGTTATAAAAAAATAACCGTAGTACCACAGGTGGTAAAGTAGTACCAGGGTAATAACCGTGTTACCACTCAGTTTTGCTCTTACTGTGAGTAGGACCAAGATAATTATTTTCAACCACTTTTCATTATTTAGTAAACTAGAATAGAATTTCCAAGGAAAACAAAAGACGATCGAAAATAATAAACAAAAGACGGTCGTAACGGAAACAAACGACGATCGAAAAAATAAACAAATGAAGATCAGAAAACAAATGAATTTGGATAACGGCGACAAATGGCAAGTAACTGTCAAAATGTCAATCTAGGATCAATAGTTTCTGAGCTATAGCAGTTTTAAGTTTGACAGCTGTCACTTTGATGTCTGTCATTTTGACAGTTACTTGCCATTTGTCGCCGTTATCCAAATTCATTTGTTTTCTGATCTTCATTTGTTTATTTTTTCGATCGTCGTTTGTTTCCGTTACGACCGTCTTTTGTTTATTATTTTCGATCGTCTTTTGTTTTCCTTGGAAATTCTATTCTAGTTTACTAAATAATGAAAAGTGGTTGAAAATAATTATCTTGGTCCTACTCACAGTAAGAGCAAAACTGAGTGGTAACACGGTTATTACCCTGGTACTACTTTACCACCTGTGGTACTACGGTTATTTTTTTATAACTGTGGTACCACCAGAGGTACTACTGGGGTACCACGGTAATGAAAAAGTAACCGTAGTACCACTAGTGGTACTACTGGGTGTACCACGGTTACAAAAGGTACATGTGTACTCTTTTATAATAAGTTACCTAAAGATGTATATGACATGTCCATTAACAGATTCAAAACTTTTATAAAGCATAAATTGTGCGATAAGGCGTACTATGGATACCTCTTCGTACCATGGATGTGACTTTAATTGCTCCATTTCAAATTTAAAATAATACCTTCAAATATGTGTAATAACTATATTGACCTTTGTGAGCGTGATCACATGAAAAAAAAACCCCTGAGTTTCTTGTTTCTTCTCATTGGTGGGCGCGTACCGAAGGCACACATCCTAACTTAGTTTTTAAGACGATCTATGTACAAAATATACATAAGCATCGAAATGAAGAAAGAAATTTAAATTTGACTTTTAAGTACCGATCCGAATATTCCGAATATCGAAATAAAATGTAGCCTTTATGTTAATCCAGGTTTCAAGGTATCTACATACCGAGTTTCAATGCAGTTGAGTAGTTTTGTGTGAAGGAGTAACAAACATACAAACTTTCACATTTATAATATTAGTAAGATCTATACCTACTCCTAATATTATAAAGATTTTATTTTAATTGTAGGTTTTTGTTTGTTAAAAAGCTCTGAAATTATTGAACTGATATATCGGCATAAAAATTTATAAATGCGAGTAAAACTGCGGGGTGCTGCTAGTGTTTTAAAGAGAAGAAAAATCTAACTGATGGCAGAAACCCGAATCAATTCACATCAAAGAAGAAATGAACACTTTGAACATGTGGCTTTTATTTAAAAGCCCCTTTTAACCGTGGACCAACTGCTTTGCCCCACTGGTGGGTCCATAGAATTTTATTTCACCGTAGTTAACCTCTGTGTCGCGATAGATAACCTCTGTGTCGCGATAGTGCAGTGGACTAGACTACTGGTAATTGAAAAAAATCGCCTTTTATTCACGGGGGGCTACGAATAAAAGACTTTTGACATTATGATTGATTTATACCCGACTTCAAAAAAGGGGTAATAAATTATTGTCAGTTATTAAATTAACAATTTATCAAGACGGTTGTCTGTTTGTCATCGAAGTAGGCGCCAAATGTATTCTTGCAAATCTATTTTCACGCTCACGTGATTAAAATACTATTTTAATCCTACTAACAGATGTCACTATTTTATTGAATTTAAAAAACAACAGCGCGAGCGCATGGTTCTTATTTTAAAATAAAATTGTCGATAGTTCGACCGTAAATTAATAGATGTCACCAGTAGTTTCGTTTTAAAAGTTTTTAAAGAAATGTTTTGAAGATCAATATTGTGGGTAGTTTCAATTTTCTTTATTTTGACTGTTGGTTGGTAGTTTGTTGTGACATTTTCACGATAGTTGCACATTATTCAGTGTTTATATGGTTCAGTGTTAGAGTGATCGAGACTGTATTTATTGTTCAGTGTAAAATCTAAAGTTATAGGTACGATAAACAGTGCGTCAGCAGTAGCGTGTTCTTTATGAGAAGTGAATATTGTGAGCGTTGTTGTTTGTCACCCCTGTCGAATGGCGTGTGGCGAGACGAGCTACCCTATCGATTGAGGCAGTCGCCTGCCAGCAAGCAGCACACAGCGTGTTCCGTGTATCGGGAACCCGCTACTAAAAATAACCTATTTGCCGCTCAGTACCGCCGTAACTATCGCGCGCGTCGCCCGCTGCGCCCGCGCACCACGCACCATGGCGGAGACTATCGAGGAGTCGTACGAGACCGCGGTCACCCGCAAGGTGGTCCGCACCAGCCTCAAGATAGAGGAGGTGAGGATGATACACACAGCTTTACGTAACGGTCGCGCCCGCCCGCCTCACCGGCGGAGCGGCGCGGCGCCACCGTCGTTGTCTCCGCTGACATAGCTCGCGCCCGCGGCATCGCCCGCGCACACCTGCTCACATAACAGATAACCCGGTTGACAGTGAACACGGACGTAAACACCGCGACCGCGACCACGCCGACCGCTGCTGCTCTAGAACGCATCGGGCGCTCGTTCGTGCGTCGTCGCCTCGCCTCTTTCTGGAGGACCGTTTTCCGGAAGTTCAAAACATTCCCGGAAAACGATCACCTACCACTGATGTGTCGGGTCGAAGGCCCAACGCCGCGCGTTCACCGGTGCCGGCGCCGGCGGCGGCGGAGGAAGCTTACGTCACGATACTTATCCAAAGACGAGTGCCATTCGGCGTTTTAAATAGAACTGTTTGTTTGAATGAAAATTTCCGAGCCCACCTTGACTTGGGGCGTGTGCATCGACCTGTCCCGTATGAAACACTCCACGTGCGACCTTGCAAGACAAACACAAACACAGGACATAAACGATGAACTCACACAACACACACAGTTAGGTACACTTCCTTACAATTACATCATTTGCACATTCTTACGAAAACACTTTTCAACATCGAACGGTTCTATTGTTTAGTGTGTTCTCATTTTTATTTTTAAATGAAATCGAGAATAATCAACAGTTAGATATTGCAGAAATGAACGTTCTAGTGCTCTGTTTGTTGATTTGTTGGCATGCAAAATAACGTTTCATGAATTTGAAATTATTTAGATTCAAGAGTTAATTAGGTAGATACGAAGAATACCTAATAGAAATGATTGAGTAGTTAGTTAGTTAGATAGTTCTCGTTATCACATTCCATCATCGAATTAACAATGAATGTCTGTGTACTATCGCGACTACTGTCCGTTTCCAAAGCGCAAAATCCAATGGAAAAACGCGCCGTGGCATATTTTCGTCTTGGCTCCCATCCTAGTTTATCTGCTACATTACGATGTTTATTCACAATACGAATGCGAACATTAATGTGTGAGTTTCAGCCACTTGTTGGTCTTACAGCTTACAGTTGGTTTAGCGTACCGACCACAACCACAATTTACCTACTCGAACAAATATAATAATCTATCTATAATTATCTACCTGCAGTAGTATGCACAAAACGTATAATTTTATGCACTTGCTCTCAGCGAATGACCGTAGTTTGTTTACTCGAATTCACTGTCCTTGCATGTTCGTTTCAAGACACAAATTCTTTAGTTGAAATGTTTTTGGCAAAAGTTGTTGTTTTTTCAGTTAGCGCATCAAAGGGACGTATATACGAGTAGATATATAAGTAGTTAGACACGGTTTACGTTCCGCATGATGTAAAACGCCAGAGCTGCAACAAAAGTTGAGATTTGGACGGTCTACTGCCAATAAAATCATATAGTTTCCGGTTGAAATATCATTTAAACACCATCTGCTGAATGGATTCCAATGCATTATGAATAGTTAGGTAACCTTTTTTATCCTACTAATATTATAAATGTGAAAGAGTGTGTGTGTGTATGTTTGTTACTCCTTCACGCAAAAACTACTGGAACGATTGCGATGAAACCCGGTATGTAGATAGATAATATAGCTGGTAGGTTTTAAATATTTGAAAGTTTGCGTATGTGTTTGTTACTCCTTCACGCTAAAACTACTAAACCGATTGCGATGAAATGTAGATAGCTGGAGACCTGGATTAACACCTAAGCTACTTTATATCTCGATGTTCCCACGGGATTGAAACTTACGACGGTGAAACCGCGGGGCGTAGCTAGTTTTTTTCTAAACTTTTGTCGCCTTTAAATTTAAATGTTTCTTTGAAAGTTTATTTACTTACCTACATATTTTAGGCTATACATTATGTACCTACCTAATCGAATTAGTCTGAGTTATAACTATCTATAAACACGCGTTGGTAGTACCTATAAACTTACCCTACTTATTCATTCATTCATAAATATTTTTTGTTTACTAAACGCCATACGGAAAGATTCAGCCGTAATCAAACATGCAAATATTAAGTGGAAACTGAAAGAAATTCTGTAGCCTTATTTACTGCGGGCGGCGCTACAACTGCGCCCGCGCATATTTTGCCCGCTTTTGTGGATTTTGACCTCTTCCATTTCATTGGATAATTCGCTGTCATAAAACCTGAATCAGTTCTTGCCCATCCAAAGGTTGCTTGGAATAAATTGCTTTCAGCGATAAGGCGATATGTGCAACTTATAAGTACTTTCTAGCTATTAGTTTATACTTACTTTGTGTATTTGTGTTCTTGTTCTTGTACAAATAAAGTTATCTTTTAATTTGTTCTCTATCAAGATTTAAGCTTCTAGTTGCCGCAGGTCTTCTTCATCTATTTTGTACTTTTTGAGTACCTCATTCCCAACTTATTTAGTTTTATTTACCGACCTGGAGCATCGTTTGTACATTCCAGGTAGGTATATAGATACTATCCGCAGTCATCCGTCCTTAGCAGCCTTTTCATTCCTCTTCCATTCGAGTATTAGTACTGTTCCCCAAACTTAAGAGGGGGCTCTTTCCAAACTATTACAAACGTAGTCGACTGTTTTCTCCCTGGATAATGACAATAGAGCAAATATTTTTGGTGCATAAAACTTATAGCTGCCATGACCATCTTAATTTCTATGATAATTAGAAAATGAAAAAAACCCAAAACATAGGGGCATAGTCATGGCAGTAATAGGTTTTCACATTATCATTGAGTTATAGCAAGTAAATACGTACATTCTATAGAAGCCAACGCTTCATGAATATCGACACAACTCATATACAAAACAGAAAAACACTTTCCCATTTAATAAATTAACAAAATTAGAATTTCCATTAGGCTGTTTATTGTTTATTTTGGACGGAACACTGGTCAATATACATTAACACAGTTTTGTTTACTATTTCACGCTATTATTTCCGTAATTTCAAATTATTAGCCTCTTTGATACCAAAAATATTAATAGCGATTCGGTTTAAAATAAACATAGAATAAACTGAAAGCTCTACGTATACCTAACTGAACTAATTCATTTCATAATAGGTATAACTTTTCTATTTGGATTGTATACCTACCTATACAAAGTCAACGGATATTATTTTTCACCTATTTTTTTTTCCGTCGTTGCCTCTGAAATATGTTCATAATTCATACAAAGTATAAAAGACGGCTAAGCTAGCCTTGCCACTATGTTAAAGGCTCAGAAGCTTACGTCCCTACCGCCCAATGTTGCGTTGAAGCCTTAGTGATTCATATAACGGTAAAACGGTTATTATAAGTAATTAGGTATGATTATGGTGCAAATAAGTCAGATTATGATGCCTTTTGTTGGCAAGCTCATCGTCGCCGATGAGCATCCTCTGAATAGACTCCAAAGCCTCCAGCTGGTATTTCGCCGAACCATCTAAGAGGTGAGAACAGACGATCGGAGTTGTGCATGGTACAAGTTGAGCAACTGCCCCTATGTGAAGTACCGTCTCACCTTGCTCAGAACACCAAAAGCTTTATCGAGGCTAGTTAGGCTTTGGACTCTAGGGAGTCAAAGTTGAGAGTCGGTGTTATAGAGATGCCAAGAGCCTCAAGATGTGGGCTAGATATAACTACTAGACCATTGCGTTTTTCCCCCGTAGGTACCTAGGTATATATAGTCAGAAACTACAGTAATAGATAGCTATTATGTGTCTATAAGGATTGTTTATTTTTTATAATTAAAATATCTTTAATTATCAAATATATTAGTGTGGATTAAATCAAGAAATATTCTGTTCAGTTTAATTAACGCTGTGTGATTAAATCTGTGACCACGAAATAGTGGGCGTTGCTCAAAGATGCGTATAATTACTTGTCTGTGTTTTGGTGTTCTTTTGCTCGCGTCTTTCTGTCTATTTATTTACTAAAAATATTTGTGTAAAAAGTATTGCGTCCATTTCATAAACGAGTAACCGAATTATATTGACGTATAATCTTAGATCTGTTAATTTTCAAAAGAAAAACAATTTCAGTCTTTTGTGGTGAAAATTATTACTTACCTAAAATTAATGTAAAAAAAAAGATTCGGCGCATTGGGACGTGATCCTTATAGCTCAGTTTGTAAAGAGAAGCGGATGTCGTGGATTCAAATCCCAATTTTTGAAATTCCCAAAGTGTGAGT
This sequence comes from Idaea aversata, assembly GCA_907269075.1. Taxonomy (NCBI): domain Eukaryota; kingdom Metazoa; phylum Arthropoda; class Insecta; order Lepidoptera; family Geometridae; genus Idaea; species Idaea aversata. The sequence continues at coordinate 12,565,045 of OU026091.1, forward strand.
TGAACACTTTGAAAATGAAACCATCCGTTAAAAATATCATTACAGACAGCTAGGTCTATGACCCCCAAATGAGTATAATTTCCGTAAACTGAAAACAAATTGCGGTCATTACCTATCTAGTCTAAAAGCTCTTTATGGCAAAGACAAGCGTTTTGTAAACTTTCCACTCATGTAATGAATAATGTTAATAGGTAGGTATGCCAAATCGGTCGAAAGTTTGTTACACTAAAGCTCGTATGTATACAATTATACTAGTTTTTGTTACAAACATATTTTTGACTACAGTCAAAAATACTTATAAAAATCGGAAACTAATTGACGTATCGAAGTAATTCTTTCACCTAAGTATATTTTCGTAAATAAAGTTCTGAGTAAATTATTTAAATTTTATTTTTCAAAATAAATCACATCAGTGAAAAACGAATGTAGTGTAAGAGTACGCGTGACCTCTTGCGCGTTTACACTCCGCGCGCTCTCAAACACCTAGCTCCTCACAAAGAAAAAATAATTTGAAATAATTTAAAAAGTTTACTTCGGTTAGCATAAAACACTTGTTGCGAGGATAATAAATGAATATTTGTATTAACCGAAGAGTTTTAGAATATCAATCAATGCAAAACGCAATAATATTACATGAAAATGATTAAAAATCTATTGACTTACCTGGGATCTAAGATTTCAAACCAATTTCATTTTTTTTCGCCAGCGAGAACTTGTTCACTTTTGAAACAAAATATAACTGACGTTGGTTACGAATGTCGCACTAAACTGTTTTAAAGTTAGATGCGTACTCTTATCTCCTGCGCACTTTTATACCATCTTACCCTACACTACACCTATAGTAGGTACCTACGATAAGACCTAAATATAGACACGAGATGTAGAACTACTAATGTAAATGTTTACGATCATTTAGAACTGTTTTAAAAACCGATCGATTTCCGCCTTTCATCGTTTGAAATCAAACAAACACTTTCGAAAAATAATTGAATAGTTTTTCCTTATTTGTTTTACAAACAAAATAAATATTTACTTATATACGTATAGTAGCTTTTCAACTTTCACAAAGCAATGACTTTCACATTGTTTTTGTAAGTAAAATTGGAAATGAAATAAAACTGAAAATACTTAATTTCTTTTAATAATCTAATGCCGCTGTTGTTAAAGAATACGAAATATAGGGGGTCTAACAAATGGATCCGAAAAGTACGGGTGCGAAAGACGCTTTCTCGAAAATAATTAACTCTCTTTGATTTTGTTGAACGCTGCGTCACGCTCGTGCTGCTGAAATCTTAGGATCAACACCCAGTGCTGGGATTACAAGGAAGAGGAGCAAGAGAAGATGTTCAAAATATGACGACTATGTTGATATGAGTTTTAAAAGCCACCGTGTCGGCGCCGGGCCGTCCATTTACAAAAAAAAATGGGAGCAATCCGTGACGATCGACGACTATAAAGACGTTTCGTACTGGTATATCCGGTACAGAAATTAAACGTGTTTACGTATCAAAACAAATAAATCGATAACAATTAATCTCCTCAGAACTTTTGTGTAAAGGATGTAGGTTTTTGGAACGAGTTCCTTTTTTGTACCTTTTTATTATGACTAGGGACAGGAAAGTGCATCAAAGTCTAATAATGTCCGACGTTTGTTTCCCACGGTGCGCGCGTGTGGCGACGCGGAGCACTGTCCTCGCCGTGCAAGTTTCCAAATGCAATACCTCCTTTTAAGGAGTTGGCCGGCGGGTGCGCCGCGACCGTTCCGCGAATCGCAAGCGAAATCCCCAGTCGAACAACTGCTCGGGAACATTGCCAAATGTGCGATTTTGCCTAATTGACGAGCATGGAACATGCCGTTTGATCGCGCTCCAGCGCCGACATTAGCTCCTCTTCTCAAACCAAGCTTAATACCTACATACTTGACATTGATGTTTAGAAAAATTGCACGCTAAGGTTATTGATCGCAAATTGGCGTGGCACTATGCATCGCTATTTTAGTGTCGGGCAACGAGCACAAGCGGCACGGCGACGACGACGGGCACGGGCGCGGCATAGGCCGTTCGTCATGCATTCGACAGCCGATGCCGATGCCCAGACTCGCGGAAGACGGTTCTGTCGCGAAAATGGAACGCAGCGGATATAATTAAAACTGAACAAATCGTTGCTGAGAATTCGGTCACATATCGTCCAGTTTAATTAGACAAAATGAAGAGCTTTCAGCGGCTCTGTTGTGTCGTTTAACCTCACAGATTAATGCTACTCATGTTTTTTGGAGCGGACCCGTCGAAGTAATTATTTCCGCCATTTTCCGCTGTGTAATTTTCACCGTTTAATGTTTTCTGGCGACTGTCTTTATTTATTTACATTTGTCGGTAAATAAGGAGCAACGTGCGAAAACAAAATTGTCTATACGATCAGCTTCTTGGAGTCGTTGTCCTAATTGGTATTTCGTTTTTTTCCAAGGTGCGGACAGGAGTTTAAAATAATTTGGTGATAAGTAGGTATTTGTGGGTTTTTACTACACTGAACAGTCTAAGTTAGAGAAAAATATGAATCTGTTTCCATCGATCTACCCATATTTATTGAAAACTAATAAGTATAAAGCTGAAGAGTTTGTTTGTTTGAACGCGCTAATCTCAGGAACTACTGGTTCGAATTGAAAAATATTTTTGTGTTGGATAGTCCATTTATCGAGGAAGGCTAGGCTACTTTTCATATTGATATTCCCACGGGTTCGGTACTTACGCGGGTGAAACCGCGGAGCGCAGCTACTGAAAATAAACTTTTGAAGCGAAGTGTTTTAAAACTGATAAAGTAAAACGTAAATTTCATTAAAAAAGGTTCTTTGCTACTGATAAAATAACATTCAATGTCGTGTAATGTTGGACGAAGACACCATTATATTATAACTACCTACTATGATCTAATTATCTAAGCAGGTACCTAATCTTGAAATCCTTAGAATTTCGTTAATTTAGGAAGGAAGTCCGAACAAAATAAATTTCAATTGGCACAATGGTCACCATGCCGGACTGCCAAACACAGGGTTGCGGGTTCGATTCCCGCTTCAGACAAGTATTTATGCTTAGATATTTGTCTGTGGTCTGGTCGTTTCTATGTATTATAAGTATAACTATATTTACAAAAGAAAATTATATAAGTAGTATATTCGTTGTCTAGCACCCATAACACAAGTCTAGTTACTTAGCTTGGGGCTAGATGGCGATGTGTGGAATGTCCTGCAATATTATTATATTATTATTAAATAAACTTTGAGTAACTCATGAAACTTCTTCAACTAAAAACGTCTTCCCTACAGTATAATAAATTGTTATGTTTTTCACACGATCTCAGTTAGAATTGGGTAAATATTTTGAAAGTTAGAATATTTCTGACATTGCGCAGCTTACGAACATTTGAAAAATGCTTTTCATATACATTAAACACACAAAGCCTTCTCTGATTATTTTAGACAATAGTAGGTTTTATTTCGAAACTCTGAACTCCGACTTCCGTTCTTACGAAAATAATGGTTCGAAATAGCTCATCTAACCTTTTGACGCTCGATGCTCTCGCTCTTTTGTTTTTCAATAAAACTTCAATAGAGACTACTTCTTAATCTGTGGCTTTCAATTGGCCACAGGCACGTCAATCAAATGTAAATCGGTCGGTGATGCTGCCTGACCAAGGTCCAGCCATGTGGTATCGGAATATTTTTACAGCAAGAGTTTAAAGATTTTCAATAAAATCGCACTGATAAGTTTTGTTAATATTCATAATAAGTACAAATAAAAAGAAGAATGAATACCTAAACCTACTAAGGTACGATAATATAAAATAATTTCATAGGCTGATGAATATTTTCTCCTAAAAAAATATTTTAAAAAAATTTAAAAAGCGCTCATCATTAGGTATATCATAAAAGATCCCACTGGGTTGAAGTGTTGCTAGCTCTCACAGCCCCGATATAAGATAGGTATTGTCGCCTGCATAATTGCAGCCCCCGGTAGAGTTCGAAAATTACCATTATCGGAATGTTTTTATTCTTAAATAATTATTTTTGTTTTATAAATTCATGAGTTAAAGACTTTAAATTCAACTAAAGCAGGTGCCTAGAATCTTGCTTCTGTTGAAAACATTCATAAACCAGCCGTTTTGGAGCTCTACGGTGGGTCTGCATTTATGCAGCCGACAAATCAAATCTTTTCTACTTTCAGTTGCTGTTTATTTATCGACCAATATTACTCAATAAGAATACACCAAAGTTATAAACAAATCACGAAAACTACAACAACAGTGGCACCATAGGCGGTCTTACCGCTGAAAACAATCTTACAAGATACTTATATACCTCCTTGAAATGAAAAGAACCAAAAACATGGAAAACATTTTCCTACATTTTCAGTTTACACCAGGGTGTTTGTCCGATATTTTCTAATAGAAACTAACTATGTGGGTACTAAAACTCATTTTAACAGCTTCTACTAAAACCTACGTGTTTTACTATGACATCTAGTACCTAACGACATTTCGTTGACGCCATGACGTAATCCAAACGAAACTGTTAATTTCGATGACGTAGTTCACAAAGGCCATAGACAATAATTGTCGCGGTTTCATGCGTTTTAATAAATCTTAGTCATTCTCCCCCTTATTCCAAAACAAGGTATAAGGATAGTCCGAGATGCAGATTTAAACCTTAGATTTAGACACAGATTTACTCGTGAACTATAGTCTAAACAATATCCCTATGGATTATATAGGGAACTATAGTCTAAACACTATCCCTAAAGATTATTTAAAGATAGTGTTTAGACTATAGTTCACGAGTAAATCTGTATATCTAAGGTTTAAATCCACATCTCGGACTATCCTTAAACTTTGTTTTGGAATAAGGGGGTCTGTGTTTAGTCCTAATTGAGGGTGCCTGTCTGGTTGTAAGTAAAACGCCGAATCTTTTCTATTTCTTCTATTTTATAATAAATATAGGAAAAAATAGTACAATAGGTGTACTGTCGTAGTTTATTCTCTATTCGGTTCAATTAATGCTAATTCATTATGGCCGCTCGATCTGTCATTGCAATAAATATTTCGGCTTCGCGCGACCCGCACATATTGCCGCCACAATTCAAATTGTCCGTGACATACTGTTTTCGGTAATTTTCTATAACAAAGACTTGCCTAAAACTTTTTAAGTAATATAAAGTAAATATTATACGTTCGATCATTATTTGATGTTGTATCAGTTCACTAACTCCATTAAAAAGCTTTAGTTAAAATTCACTTTTCCATGTTCAGACTAATATCACTATCATCATCATCATCACTACATAGTATAAAATAAAGTTAAATAAAGCACTTTTCGCCGTCCCTATGTCCCTATTTCCCTTTGTATGCTTAGCTTAGATCTTTAAAACTACGCAACGGATTTTGATGCGGTTTTTTTTAACAGAGTGATTCAAGAGGAAGGTTTATATGTATAATACATGCATAATATAGCCGTGCGAAGCCGAAGCGGGTCGCTTGTTAAAGATAAAATATTTTTTTGTTTGTTTGTAACCAACAGACTCAATCTATCAATGTATTAATTGGGAGTAACATATACTTTTATCTCAATATTCTTATGGGAATGGAACTTACGCGCTTGAAACCGTGGACCGCGTAGATTATGAAATTATCAGAATTATACCTAGAGTTTCGAAGTCTAATCAAAACTAGACCATGTCAAAATTATACAACAAAAATCTTTCAAATAACTGTGGCCTCAATCCAAGACATTGTCATATTGTGATAGGCTGTAAATACAAACATTCTGTAGATTGTCGTACATCGGATGTCTCGTCGCATAGACAATGCGTTTACCTCGACATTGGTACGCCTCGTCCGAGAACAATCTATTTTTATTTTAAACTCGTTCTACTGTGCTTTGTATTATTTTTTCTAATGTACGTATTATAAGTACCCACCTTCTTTCCTATGTTAGAATTTCTGAAACAGAATTTCTAGAAGAATGAAAGTTTGGGAAAATCGACCCTATTTTAAACATTTAACCAGGCTTAGTTAGTAATAAGGGGTAGTACCTAGGCAAGTTATTTTTGTTTACAAAAATATATAATATTTAGTGATAAACTTGAATCGCAAAATCATGAAATAACACCAAATAAAACAATTTTCTATATATAATTTTGCTTCTCTAAACTTTATTTCACAATCTCTAGCTATTTTGATTAGATTACAACTAGTTGCACAGTTGGTGTATTGAGGTGCGGATGTTTACCAATATTCACGCCATATGCAGTTCGGTATTTCAATATGTATGTCATGTATGCAGTAGGTAGCACATACCTTACAACCTGTCTGTATTTTTAATACGAACGTTTCAATCCTAGTTTATCCATAGCCCCGAGAAAGTAAAGCAGATAGTTTTGTTTAAAAATGATAGGTCTACGTTTGACCACTACATTTGTATCAATACAATTTTCATCATTACACGCTTGAGACCGCTCGTGGGTCATTACTCGATTTACCCTCTGTCGGGGTTAACACTTGAAGCCCCCCCGGAGCTAGGGGACCTTTGCACTGGCCACTCGGGACCGAAAGGCACTTGGGCCTTACCACTGGCATTGTTTCAGCCGAATATGCGACAAGTACGATTACTCCATCGCCCCTTAGAGGTAGAATTAGAACAGCTCTCTTTACCCTCAACAACTGCTTCACTGTGTAGAAACGGCCTCCCCTTTACACTTGTTTAATGGTAGGTGATGATGTGGTCTAAGATTTAGCACACTTACCTGTTCACTCGTGGTTTGAAGAAGACAACTTTATATGAAATCGTAACAGTCACGCGTGCAGAAGTTTGGACGATAAAAGGGACTCATGTCTAGAAAATGCATACAATGAATATCAAGATGAAACCCATCAACTGTCACCTAGCTAGAAAACATCCCTAAATTTGAAAGAGCTGTCATTTAAATAAGCTGTAAAAGCTTTTTTTTAGAATTTATCTATCTACCTATATCCCTTTTCGACATTGTGGACCAGGATGACCCATGACTCGGCTTATAAAGAAGTAATGCCTATTCAATCCGGCAAATAAACCAGAATGTCTTAACATAGGCCAATCCCACCTAAACTAGACAGAGGCAAAGAAGGAGAAGACAACGTGAACAAGTAGGCATGATATTCCTAGTTCGATATAATTGTTTAACGTACAAATACTCTTCAGTAGCAACGTCACGTCTGAAACAAAGTACCTACTTACGTCCCGATTACTCATTGTTCTATATGACGAAACAAAGATGGCCGACATAAAATAGTCTCAAATTCTCAATATGTGTATTTTACGTGCGACCTAAATGCAAAATGTGATTTACGCTCTCCTGGATTGATGAGTCAAGCGGTCGTTGACTTCAGCTATAAAGTATTCGGAGAAAGTCATGTGGTATTGGTTTAATGGAGACATTAAATGGTTGAAGACTTAAGATCTAAGTAAGATCTTTGATGCAAAACCAGAATTATATTCAATTAAAACGGAAATGATAGACCTACCTAAAAATTTAAATAATGTAGTCTTCATAATAATATACGTAACTTACTGTGCCTCGTGATTTGAACTGCGAAAGTTCGGTATCGGAATAAAAAGTAGTCCATAAACTACCGCAAGAATTAGACTATCAAATGCATTAGGATTTTAGTTCCACAGAAGCACGTCTAACAACATGACAAACTTTCCAGCTTTGAGGTGGTCCTTCAGATTTTTTTGATATCGGACGCAAAGCTTAAATCTTTCAAAACTCCAGTTTATTAACACCCTCTTCAGTAATATACCTATTTCAAACCGTCCCGAAACTTCGAAGACATTACCAAAACGGGCAATGTTTAAAATAGAACGACGAAAGCACCGTTAACCAAAAACATAAAAGGTGTTAACTTTTGTCTTATTTCGGATCGGGCACCTACTTAATCATAATAAATCATCTGGATTGTCATTTACAGCTACAAGTTTTTTATAACGAACATTTTAAGATGAAGAAACGTTATTTTGAAAAATAAATTATATTATTAGACACCTTTAACAAAACAAACTAACCTTTTTTCTCTAAGAAGAAATGCTAACCTTATCCAAAACTTTTAGATCAGTTTCCCATTAATCTAAATTATCTAGAGTAAAAGGCTAATAATTGTCGAAATCATTAATTCGAAAGGCGGAAATCCGGAAATTTTATTTGTTTCTCTGTAAGTACACATGCTTAATATTCTCAAACGTCAACAATAATATTACTATTTGTTACATACTTAAATCGTGTTATTTACACATTGTTTATCTTGTAATTTTTCCATGTCTATGAAATTCTAAACAGAATTAAAAACGTGAAGTCTTTAAGCAATCTCTTCATTTAATTTTCATGTTACTTAATAGATTATCACTTTCTGAATATTAGTTAACCAACAGCCAAACATCACGCAATTTCTGTAAGTAAAATTGGTATATTTATTGCTGGATCGCGCCTTTTTGTTATTTTTTAGCGTTGCATACCTCAAATACCTCAAACATGGAAAATTAACCCTTACAGCCTTATAGGATCACCCGGCTACCCTCTGTCTGTCTTTTTAGCAATACCCTTTTTCTCAGGAAGGATTTACCTAACATTTTGAAAGAATCTTGACCAGTTTTTTGTTGACTAATCTTCTCTATTGGTCATATGAACGTTGACTTCGATGACGTCGTTCTCGTTTTTGCCTCAGTGGACTCTGTGACGTTGCAAAACATTTACGTATCTACTGTTCAATGTGCTTCAGACAATGTTAAATACATAAAGTTTTCTTATTACAATTTTGTTTTATAAATAACTAGCGACCCACCCCGGCTTCGCACGGCTATATTTTGCATACATATAAACCTTCTTCTTGAGTCACTCTATCTATTAAAAAACCGCATCGAAATCCGTTGAGTAGTTTTAATGATTTAAGCATACATAGGGATATAAGGACATAGGGACAGACAAAGCGACTTTGTTTTATACTATGTAGTGATGAAAAATGTTGCCCTAATTTCATATAGGTTTACGTTACACTTACAAATGAGACTACACTCCACAAAATCATAGCTGTAATTATTATTTCAGCAAGAAATCATCGCGGAGCAGGCGGTGCATCTATTTTCAGCTAATCAATTACATAATGTGGCAACAAGAGCTCCAATTAATGGTATCATGAGCGCCCACGTCCGTCTGAGGATCAGCCCGCGGCCCTACTTACGACACTTTCACTGAGATTTGTGAACGACGAATGCTGATAAATTTTATAAGGGATTAAGTTAATTGTCAGTTTTAACGACGCACTATAAACTGCGCCAGTGACAAAGGGCAGTTTTGTTAGTCAATTACAACAAAAGTTTTTAAACTTTGGTTTAAAACATATTTGACAAGAAACCTCTAAAAAAATATTCTTCCGAAATCTTAAAACTTAACTAATAAATTAGTAAATATTTTTTAAGGAAAAATGCATCTTCAAATATTGCGACTAAGACGAGACTCGAACTCGCATCCTTTGAATACCGTTCTTTGAATATTTTCAGATAGCCCAGTGCAGGCTTAGCACTTTAAAAAAAATAAAAAATCATTGTAATAAATTAGTTATTACGGAGTAACGTGAATCGCAAATGCACATTTTGAGTTATCGTTAACACTAATCATGCATGCATGACACAGGAATTATTTTATGATTATTCTAATTTCCGACTCTTTGTTCCTCTAATTAGAATTATTTCGTCATCAAATCTTTGTTAGAAGTCCTGCCAAAACAGTGTTGTTTACGGTATTAGGATGCACAGTACAATTCCCTCAACCTACGCCTTACCTCGGCTTTTATACCTAACCTTGGCATTCTAACTCACTGTCTCTTTGATATATCTATCAGGAAGTTGGTGGGAGTATCAATTCACTTCATGTGACATTATTATTGGTAAAAAAAGATCTAGGTTTTTCATTTTGTTAGAAAAACCTAGAGCTTTAGATCATCAGAGCATAAATCAAACCTTTTGCTAAATTTTGATCCTGAAAAGACGTACCTACCTAATTACGATCGATGCAAACTTCCCAAGGTTTGAGAATAGTCCGAGGTTCAGATTTAAACTATGGCTTAAATCTATGTATAAATCTAATGGTTTAATTAAATAGTTCAAGATTCAGATTTAAACCATAATTTAGAATAAGCTATCTGAATCTTGAACTATTCATATACCTCGTTTTGGAATAAGGGGGAGTAGGTTCAAACTTCTATCTAAGCATCTAAGTTTCAAATATTCTGTATCGTATTTTTGTCTAAGTGTTTAGGTATTTTTGAGATTTTTTTCTTTTGCCCTATTTATGCACTTGTCTATTCTATCACAAATAATTATTTTACTGAAACCTAAAAATCTGTTAGGTATTCATATCATGCGTGCTAATTCAATTTGGATCAAATTCGAATGATTACAGTGCAGTTTTCCGCTCCAAAAACTTACGATGTTAATCGATTTTTGTCAGAAATCGAATAAAAGTTAAAATGAATGAATTTAAAAAATTGTAACGAACGTGAGCGAAGACGCAAACATTATCAGTAAAGGTACCGGATTAAGTATAACTTTCTCTACTAGGTTATATTATGAGCTTTTCTTTGTCTAGAAAACAAGCAGCGCTACTCCGCGTATTCACCGCGTATGGATCAATATATCCTCAAATCAAGCTTCATCTAAATCGGTCCTGAAATTTCGGAACCTATTTGTTACAAACGTAAAAATGGTTGTCTGTAAAGTCTGTTTCCGGACGATAATTTTACGTGATAACGTCATAAGAAAACATTGATGGTAACCATGGCAACGATAAAACGTTGCTATAGTTACCTTGTCAATAACATGAGGCGTTCCAGTAACGACGCGTGACGTCACACTTTTTTGAGATTGCAGGTGTTCACCAATTTATAAAACGTTATCACGTCAAATTTTTTATTAGATAATAATAATAATAAATAAATATTATCGGACATTCCACATATCGCTATCAAGCCCCAAACTAAGTAACTAGACTTGTGTTATGGGTGCTAGACAACGGATATACTACTTATATACTTTTCTTTTGTAAATATATACATATAATACATATAAACAACCAGACCACAGTCAAATATCTAAGCATAAATACTTGTCTGAGGCGGGAACCGAACCCGCAACCCTATGTTTGGCAATCCGGCATGGTGACCATTGTGCGAACTGGATCGTCAAGATGAACAATGTCGGCATTGTTTTTATTTACAACATTTGACATTATATGGATTTATTTTAACAATTTCGTAGCGGGATGTCTACTATCGCACTTATCCAAGTTTTTTAACTTTCATATAATTTGTAGCACAAAGACAACAAAATCGCATACTTTGGATCGCACCATCATCATGCCTACTTTTGGTACAACTAATGGTTAAGTAGCTTCCTACCGATTTTTATAATCATTCTTGATTTTGATATGTGATTCCTTGCATCATTCTTGTCTGTCATTATTTTCGATTTTGATGAACAATTTTGTAGGTGTTTGAGTGATTCTCTGGATGGACTAGATCTTTGTTTCGATCGTCTTTTGTTTCTAAGTTTAACCGACCGTCTTTGTTTCTGTTTCGACCGTATTTTGTTTCAGTCTAACTAAATCGTATTTTATTTCTATCTAGTTTAACCGACCGTCTTTGTTTAAGTTATATACGATCGTCTTTTGTTTCTAAGTTCCACCGACCGTCTTTGTTTCTGTTTTGACCGTATTTAGTTTCAGTCTAACTAAATCGTATTTTATTTCTATCTAGTTTAACCGACCGTCTTTGTTTAAATTACGATCGTCTTTTGTTTCTAAGTTCCACCGACCGTCTTTGTTTCTGTTTTGACCGTATTTAGTTTTAGTCTAACTAAATCGTATTTTATTTCTATCTAGTTTAACCGACCGTCTTTGTTTAAATTACGATCGTCTTTTGTTTCTAAGTTCCACCGACCGTCATTGTTTCTGTTTTGACCGTATTTAGTTTCAGTCTAACTAAATCGTATTTTGTTTCTATCTAGTTTAACCGACCGTCTTTGTTTAAGTTACGATCGTCTTTTGTTTCTAAGTTCCACCGACCGTCATTGTTTCTGTTTTGACCGTATTTAGTTTCAGTCTAACTAAATCGTATTTTGTTTCTATCTAGTTTAACCGACCGTCTTTGTTTAAGTTACGATCGTCTTTTGTTTCTAAGTTCGAGTGTAAGTTCTAAGTCTTTGTTTCTGTTTTGACCGTATTTAGTTTCAGTCTAACTAAATCGTCTTTGTTTAAGTTACGATCGTCTTTTGATTCTAAGTTCGACCGAGCGTCTTTGTTTCTGTTTTGACCGTTTTTTTTTCTTCAGTTTAATCGTCTTTTGTTTCTAGTTTAACCGAACGTCTTTGTTTAAGTTATACGATCGTCTTTTGTTTCTGTTTGGACAGTCTTTTGTTTCTGTCGATGCCCTTAAGCAGTGAAATGGCACAATTTTCACCACTGACGGATGAGTTGGGAATTCCATTGTGCTACCACTAGTGGTGACATTTGGTTCAAATATTGTGACCTATTTTTCGTAGCACTTCCAGGTATCTGATTGAGCTATGTTAATAATTACACAAAAAGCATTGAGTCGCTGTAGACCATCCTCTCTCATAATTAATTGACAGGGCGTGTTAAGGTGCCCAATAAATATTGATAAGTACTAAATTAACTATTGACATGCGACAAGACCCGAACTGCGGTTAGATATTTGGCAGATTATTAGAGGCCGACGTCGATCATATTATATGATATGTCAAATCCAGATTTGACGTAGAATTTGACGTGATTTATTGTAAAGTTTATTGCGGTAGGTACGGTTTGGAATTCAAAGCGCTTTATTTAAGGTCAACGTAGACACAGTTATCACTTCACTACATAGTATAAAATAAAGTCACTTTTCGCCGTCCCTATGTCCCTTTGTATGCTTAGATCTTTAATACTACGCAACAGATTTTGATGCGGTTTTTTTTTAATAGATAGAGTGATTCAAGAGGTAGGTTTATATGTATAATACATGCATAATATAGCCGTGCGAAGCGGCACAAAGTGCCGGAGCGGATCGCTAGTTAATTACTAAGCCTACCTTCAGTTTTATGATGGTATTTTATAACAACATTTTCTCTACAGGTTCAAATTTTAATGTACTTTTCTATTTATTTTCCTGAATACATATTAAGTATTACATATACCTGGGTACTTTTATAGAAATCATTATCTGTTCTTAAAACCAAGGTACACACGCCTTTTTTAAATATTTTATTCGGGTTTTTATGGATAAATATTTTCTGTAACAAATAGTTACTACCAAAGTACAAGTGACGAATTGATAACCACCTCTTTTTTTTAAGTCGGTTAAATTAATGGAAATTGTGTTTTCTTCGCGCAGGTTACGTTACCATTAATTAGATACGGTGAAAATCAGAATTGCAGACCAACCGTAGAGATCTAAAATCACTATTATTGGAACATTTTTATACTAATTATATTTATATTATAAATTCATGAGTTAAAAGAGTTTAAACTTGAACTCGAGCAAGACCTTAGAATCTTGCTTGAGTTTTGGAGCTCTACGGTGGGTCTGCAATTCTGACTTCGACCATACTTTGCGAGCTTTTCACATAAAACATTTGTTATCATTAAAGAATAGCCTATTAAGATTCTCTAATAAATCGAGCGTCGAACCGTCTCGTCTGAGCGCGGCTTTATTTCGGTAAACGTCAATAATTAGTAGAACGGAAACGTAGTTCATAACCCATTGACTAGATGTCGCTACATGCATTAACCTACATCGAAATAATAAACAGAGCGCGCGCGCAGCTGCCCGTGTATAACTCACAGAGAGTACACACAGTAGAACAAAAGTTAAAATTATTGTCATCTTTATCTTTACATAGTATAAAACAAAGTCGCTTTATTTGAAACTACGCTACGGATTTTGATGCGGTTTTTTTTTAATAGATAAGAGTGATTCAAGAGCCAGGTTAATTTTATGTTTAGTACACTAGTACAAACTCGCTAGTACAAAATATATGAAAATTCTAAATGAAAAACGATAAGAAACCTGGGGCTCTATTTTTGAATCGCTCGTGTGACAAAGCTTCGTCGTATACGCCTACAAGTCACGCTCGACTTCCAAGTCGCATGACACAAATTTACTGTATTTTTGAATCGTTCGTCGTCGAAATTTAAAATGTCAATTTTTATTCGTTTTACGCAGTTATTTGAAAAGCGGTAATTACCAGCGGACATCCGAAATTATCCCAAAAGATATAAATATTTTTCAAAGACCTTTTCCGAATGTTTGACTATGATTGTTTGATGTTTATTCTACCACTCGCCTGTCGGCGACGAGTGGTGGAGACCACTCGTTACGATGGAGCGATTCAAAAATAGCGAATTTTCGATGTCGAACGAATATCAGTAGAAATCGAGCGCTCGACGCGGGGCGAACGATTCAAAAATAGGGCTCCTGGAGATAATTCTCGAATTCCTTTCCAATGGCGTCTGGTTAAATTGTAGCCATATTCTTCTTCTTCCTGTCCTTATCCCAATTTATTTGGGGTCGGCGCATTATCTCTTCTTCTTCCATTCACTCCTATTAGTCGTCATCTCATCTTTCTCATAATATCTTGTCTCACGCAGTCCATCCACCTCTTCTTCGGTCGTCCTTTACCTCTGCATCCTTTTACGTTCATACTCCTTACTCTTCTAGTTGCATGCATCTTTTCTCTCCTCATCACATGTCCAATACCAACTCAAACGGTTCCCTTTTACTTTTTCAGCAACTGGTGCTACTTTTAGACATCCTATAATATATACTTAGGTACTTTCTCTTTCCTTATTTTGGTCATGATTTTGACTTGTTTTAAAAAAAATCATCAAACCTGCGTTCGCGTTTGGGTTCAGTCCTCGAGGGCCACGAAGGAACATACATACAAAGGCTAACAAACACATTACCATCCTTTGCGACGCGCAGTCGGGTAATGAGGGATACGCACTTAATTGGCTTTATATTTCTATGAGCTACTTCTGGATCGCTCAATAGGGCTTTATACCACACCGTTGTCTCTGGTCCAGACTAATGTAATATTTTTTAATTTATTTTTACTAATTAATTTTTCTATTTTTACTGGTCCATCTCTTAGTTTTTTTTACCTTCTTTAACGTAACGATGCTTCTGCCATCTATTGACTCATCTGGAACTAATTAATCTCTTCTTTTAGCAAGTCTATTAGAATTTAGTTCAGAAATAATGTTACATCGTGTGAACATTAGCTAATTAAGAAATGAAATTAATGATCTTTTTGTTGCGTACCTACTTAAAGTCATTTAAATTTCGTAAATTATGAACTGTTATAAACATTATGTTTCATGTTAATTAATAGGGAATCTAGTCCAACCGCCCGCCGCCGTAGGTAGGTACAGACGGCAACAAAAGTGCAGATCTACCGTGGATTCATTTACTAATATCAGAATTTACTTTACACTTTTTAACCGATTTAAAAAAAGGAGGAGGTTCTCAATTAGCAGCTTATAACTATAAATATTTGTTATTTAAAATTACATAGATAAAAGTTTTTAATAAAAGTCATTCTTTTTGCTTTCTTTGTCCACCGTCGATTCTGTGTCGCTCTCGTACGAACTATGGTTATCGCACGTGTTTGGCAAACAGGTATAAATCCTCAGATTGATAAAAAACTATAAAAAAAAGTGTTTTTACTACATCCAAAAAATAATAAATTAGCACTAAATTAAATCAGTTTTCAAATTAATTTGTTTTTATTGCGTTGTATTCGAACATCAGTGGTCATTAGTGTGAAAATTAAACAAGTCATTACATTGTCTGTTTATAAAACATGAAGTTCAATGTGCTTTTGTAAATACAAGAAGAGTTTATTTGAAACAATCCTTTGTCTTTGCATTAAGTAAAGATTCGTGTATTTTTGATGACTTGTAAGGAAGTCATATCATATCATATCATATCATATCATCATTTATTGTTTCATGTGTAAGTAGGTATAGATGTTTACATAAATTCAATTTAGACACAACATGAACCCGGTTGGGCACTACAATATAGGTTTACTTACATACTATATTACAAAACATATTTAATTTATTTATGCTTACTATACGAGTTATCATCTATAAATTCTTGTATTGTGTAGTAAGCCTTATTTACTAAATATCGCTGCAATTGTTTTTTAAATATGTGAATTCTATTTTCATTCTTAATGTTTACTGGAATTTTATTATATATTTTTACACACATTACATAAGGACCCGAAGAGTGTAAGGCTAAATTTGAATTAGGTAAGGCTAGTCTATTTTTATGTCTTAAGTTACGGGGGACAGAGAAATGGTCTTTTGATTGGGTAAATATTGTTGAATTATTTTTTACAAAAACAGACATTTCATATATATACAAGCAGGTAAGGGTTAGTATATTTAATTCTATGAAGTGAGGCTTACAACTATCAAGTCTTATTATTGCAGCTGTTTAAAATAACACAGTGGCACCACTTTGTCTCATCTACGACTTAAACAACAAAAGCAATTAGTGTTTTGTACTAACCAAGTAAAAAAACAAAATAACCAAACAAAAAAACTAAATTGTCAGTGGTTGCGAATGTTAGGGTTAAAATAAAGCATTTCCTCGAGCATTTCAATGTAATGGAATGTTCTTTCTTAACAATGGTACAATACAGACAAATGCAAGGGAAATATTTGAAATGTGGTTTGAGTAGGTAAATTAAAATAAATAATATTAAAAAATAAAAACCGCGAATGCTCCAGCAAATTCTCGATGTTCTATCTATAAGTACCCATTTAAAAAAAACTTTGGAAAAAAAAAATACTCATTAGAAAAAAAAAGCTATCTACAAAGTATTTTAAAACATTCAATCTATACAAAAATAACATTCAAAATCGGCAATATCACAATTAAAAAGAATTTTGGCGGACCCCGGGCTCCCGAGAGGGATGCTACCGGGAACATAGCTCGGATGATGATGATGAGTACCGTAATAAAAAAAAATTGCAAACAATATTGATTAATATTATTATCACTATAATCCAGGAAGTCTAGCAAAGTTAATAAACAGAGTTTCCTTCAAATAACTCTGAAATACTCTCGATCCATCGTGTGGACAATGATTCATATTGGAACCTCTGCCAACACCACGCTCTGGACACTGTTATACATAACGATCGTGATTGGTTACATTAATTAAATGTCGTATTATTTCTCTATCGATTTGTCAACGTTAATTTAGTAGTTTTTAAACAATGCTAGCTTTTAGATTGCTATTTTGTTAAAGACTAGCTTTTGCCCTCGACTCGAATTAGAACATTAGACTAAGGAATCACGTTGTCACATACAAACTTTGCCCCCCCTTTTCACCCCCTGAGGAGTAGAATTTCGGAAAATCCTTTCTTATCGGATGCCTACGTCATACAAAGAAAACACCCTCCAAGTCTTAGGTCTTTAGGTATAGAAGATTTTTATATTTCAAGAAAAGCACAAAGGCGTCTGTTGTCGAGCAAAGTTTTCAGTATTCAGAGCTGGGGTTTCTTTTAGTCTTTCATAAACCTATCAGAATCGAAAATAGAAATTGACCACGTTATTATTGTGCACCTAATGAACCTATTATCATGTTTCAGTAAGCTCTGTCCAATTTATTATGACATAAATGACTATAATAACAAATGTCGTCATTTATATTTTCTAAACAACTTATATTTTCGGATTTTTAAAAGGGTAATTCTATTTCATCTCAATTTAAAGATCTATTAATATTTATTGTTGTGTTGGTAGGTATCTACGATTTATTCGAATGAATTTTAATGATGTGTTATTATTTAAAAGTTTCAAAACCATTTGTTAGATTATTAACTACGTAACTCAATTCGATAAAATAAATTACCACAAAAATAGATATTTTGTCCTAATTAAGGGGATCACATACCAATGACGTTTTTGGTGACATATCTATACCTGTGTTATTGATTTCAATCGCTTAAATTGTTTTTATTCTTAGTCTTAGATTTCTTATTTCAAAATATGACTTTAATTTATAACTTTTAATTGATTTACAAAAAAAATTAAGAAAGAATTTTTTTTAATTAAGTACACAAAAAGAAGAAACACCGAAATTGAACAGGAAAAAAGTAGCTAACTATTTATTTTCGTACTGATAATTACTGAATATTTAACCCTCATATTTTATAAGCAGTCTAACAAAGCAAATACCTACTTACCTATTAATTATCATTACATAGTATAAAACAAAGTCACTAATTTCCACTGCCTGTAGAAAAAGGGGTAGGGGTAGACCACAAACCACATGGGTGACAAAATCAAAGGGACATGAAAAGCCTCGGGCTTAGAAATGAGGACGCAAGTCAGCGAGCTACATGGCGCCGCATGATAAGGAAAGCCGAGCCCGTGTAACGGGATAAGGCGAGGACAAAGAAGACTAATTTCCACTGTCTGTCCCTATGTATGCTTAGATCTTTAAAACTATGGATTTTGACGGATTTTGATGCGGTTTTTTATATACGTATATAGAGTGATTCAAGAGGAAGATTTATATGTATAATGTAGCCGTGCGAAGCCGGGGCGGGTCGCTAGTTAAATATAATTTTTGTGAAGTCTGTATTAGATGTGTAAAACTATTCAGAAGGTAGGTCAGGGACGCTCAGGTGAGTCGGCGAGCCGAGATGTCGTAGAACAATTTCATTGACAGTGACATTGACGTGAAACAAACGCGAATATTGTATTTTTATGTAGTACACTTAGTTATATAGATGTGTTAAATAGGTAGGTACACATACACACTTAAACTCTTCAGCAATATTTCGTCAAAAAGCTTGAAGGGCTTTAATTACATAAGTATACTATCACTTCCTTAATATCTACCGACAGGAATCTAAGTTATAACATTCAAATTTATTACTTTACTAGTAGCACCCTGCTGATTTAGGATCAAGTTTGAATATTGTTATAACAAGTCTATATTACTCCCAATAAATCAATATATCTTCCCACTAAGTTTCATCAAAAAATGTCCAGTAGTTTCGGAGACTATTCGTTTCAAACAAAACAGACAAAAATCGTTCTTATTTACTACACTTTAGTATGTAGTGTAGATAGATGGAGACAAGGCACCTACCCCATGCGACTAGCAGCCGTTAAATATTTCAAAAATATTTATATTAATGAAATTAATTGTAATTTTCAGGTAAGTAAGTCACCTTGAACATCGAGATGTGGAGCCAAACAGGAAGATGCGAAAAGAACGGACGCGGACCACGTGAGTAACCTAACACATACGTAGGTACCTATTTCCTATGATTTTATTCAATTAAAAGAAGATATTATACAAAGGGAATATGTATTTACCTGTGTGTTTTTAAAACAAAATACTGTGCACGCATCAACTCAAAGGTTTTTGTAGATTTTGCTACGTTCGTAGATCGTCGCAAGTCTACGCTTTAACTGGGTAAAAAACCTTAAAATACCTTTTAACAGTAGGCAGGTTAAAAGTGAGCGCCCTCTTTATTTTATATTAATTTTATAAGACGTGTTATTCCTATATTTCTTTGGAATTTTACACTTCTACTTTACACGCAGCTGAGAAGAAAAACTTGTTATCATGTTGTTTAAATTCATTCAACATCAAGATACGTAATCGCATTACCAATTAACTCCTTCATAAAATCTTTAAAATATTAATATGACCTATAAATCATCATTGCGATGAAATTTAAACTTTATATCAATTATTGTACGATGTGAATTCCCATACGAGTAACCGTCAAGAGAAAAGTCTGTGAATTTTAGTGATGCGCCGTTATCGTATTAAAGACTTTATCGATAAACTATTAAAATAGCAAATTGCACGGTAATCCCGTGTAACAGAGTACGGATATAACACGGGCTGTTTGGAGAACAACGTATTTATATTAAGTGGAGAAGCTGTCAGCGCCTACGCCGACGCCTCTGGATGGCTGCATACAACATTCCCTAATCCTACAGTATAAAATAAATTAAATCTACATTTTAAACTTTTAACACCAAGATCAAGATACAGCCCATCCAATTGCACAATATACTCGTAAAATACTATACATCTTCTTCATTCAGTTGAATTCTCAAATAAACTGAATAATACATCAACGTTAACTTATATTCCGCAAACATAGCTATTATTAAAACGGCCTTTCGTTGAAAATACCTGACGTGAATTTAGATATCACACAAAAAAACTCTGAGATTGAGCCAAAACTCATAATAGGAGACGATGATTTGAAGAACTAACTCAATAAAATCAGTAAAGTTATGGAAACACCGTGAGATTACAAAGGTATATCGATATCCTAAAATTAGTCAATAAAATTAATTGTGGAATGGAATGAACTGAGCATTTATAGGTTACAATAAAGAGTCATTTATGTCAAAGTAAATTCAAATAACTGAGACTATATGGTTAAAAACATAACGTGTTCGAAAAGACAAAGTCATTTTACTGCGTAAATAATAAACGCGGAAAATGTTATAAACCTGTAAATTCATGTAAAAGGTCGCAGCGACACTTAGCTCTTTCGACTAGATCGTCCAACTAATAATATTCACGCACGTGAAATGTTTTGGCTGGTGCTTTTTGTTCGCGGCGTCGGTTATTTCAGTTTTCCAGTAGGATTTCACACAACATCAGCTCTAGCCGTCTCCGCGTTACAGCGGCAGAAACCGTACCTGCCGCAGTACAACGCGTACCTAGTGATGATTATTCAGTGCTACTAACTAATTAAACAGCAATGGATGCATCGCGCAACGACTTAAAAGGATTTGTCGAAAACGAATAAATTTGTTTACGCTTTAAGCTTTTAAGCAACCGGTGAACAATTTCTAGGAGTGGAGTTTTGGATGTGCAGTGAATGTGTCTCAAAAGCAGTTCAGAGTTTAGTGTAGTGGGTGACAAAGGAGTTATAAGTAATCATGACGGAGTTCTTTGGATCATGGAACAGCAGGCCGGAGGACATGGATGGCGAGGAGATCGAGGAGATGGAGACCATCACGACCACCACCACCAGGACCCGTATACCTTCAGTAAGTTCTGAGCTCAAGAAATCGGAATAAACCTTGACCGTGGCATGAGTTTTAAAGTCTAAAAGTGTTTAAGCTGCCTTGACAAATGAGTTCGGCATTCCACTGCAAAAACGAAAACTTTAATCCAGCTGCTTTCAATATCAAAGCTTTATTTCTCTGTGAAAGAAAGAGCATATAACGATGAATATATTTTTATTGCGCTCCGCCAGTATGATTGTTGAGCTGTTTATTTTGGACAAGTCGGCAACTGCGGTGTCACGGACGCAGTCAATGCTGCCTCCCTATGATACAAACCAGCACTTGGTCCAAGGTGAAGGCGAACTCTATCAGCCCACTCTAAACCGTCAACTGTCAACTATCTTTATAAATCAACTGACGTAATAACTCAGCACACTAAAAATACAGAATTTCTAGTGTCACACTCTTAGCTAGGTACACATTACAAAACAACTTTTATCCGAGATTTGCGTAGTGATAATCTAGCTCTACAGTTTAATATGTTTTCTTCTTTCTTTTAAAAGATTATACCAGCAGTCGTTGTCAAAGCTGTTTAAACGCTTCTGATGTGATTTTTATGACATCTATTCAATACACTCTGCCAGTTCTCTGCGTCATTTTATCGATAAGATCTGGACAACTCTATTTTATTTTGTTTAAAAACTTTAAACGACATATGTTTTTCATATATTATTGTAAATGTATATTTTTGCTAGGATTTTGGCTTAGAAACGAGTTGCCGTTTGTCTCTGGCGATATTTTCGGTTTTATGGCTCATATAACATAAGTGTGTCGCGAAGAAATAATTGTCTTATGCGACCTTGAAATATTACGTTGATTAGCATTTTAATTTAATTTCGTTTATTGTGAGACGCATGACACATTCGAATTTTCTTTCCCCGAAATTCAGAACACTATGTAGTGTGATATTGAAATTACATAGTTAGGGATTATTTATTTACAAGTCACAAAACATTATAAATATACAATTTAATTAAATGGAAAAATAATAAAATTACAAAATCTAAATAAATAAATAAATATTACGGGACATTCCACACCTCGCCATCTAGTCACTTAGAGAAAAATTTAAAGAGATAAATATATTAACGCTCTATTCACAATATATTTACGAAAACTTGCTCTACGTTCACAAAAATCCTGATATTTTTCGCAAAAATAGCGATATTCATAATTTCAACTTAAGAAACAGGGATGAGCTGACCTTGCCCGGTAGTAGGCTCCGGAAAATAAGCAGGTCGTTTAATAGTACATGTGTGCTCTATTATAATAAATTACCTAAAGATGTATATGACATGTCCATTATCAAATTCAAAACTTTTATAAAGCATAAATTGTGCGGTAAGGCATACTATGATACCTATCTTCGTACCTTAATGATAAGAATCCATGGATGTGACTTTAATTGCTCCATTTCAAATAATACCTTCAAATATTTGTAATATTGACCTTTGTGAGCGTGATCACATAAAAAAAAACCCCATGAGTTTATTGTGCCTTCTTCTCATTGGTGGGCGCGTTCCGAAGGCACACATCCTAACTTAGTTTTTAAGACTATTCCAAGTGATCATGTGTATACATAAGCATCGAAAGAAATAAAGAAATTTGACTTTGACTTTAGTCCCAAGCTAAGTAACTAGACTTGTCATAATAAAACAAGTCTAGTTACTTACCTATCGGTGCTGGACAAATATCTAAGCATAGATACTTGTCTGAGGCGGTAATCGAAACCGCAACCCTGTGTTTGGCAGTCCGGCATGGTGATCATTGTGCCAACTAGGTCTTCAAATAAGTTTATAGTTTACTTATTTATTATGGTAGGGTGTCTAAAAAGCTCGCTGCATTGCCTCTTTGGATGGCAATCCCGATCCGTTGGCCAAAGTAGCGGCCAGCCCTTTGGTCACATAAAACTTATACTAAACATTTTGAAATACTCCCATGTAGTGGGAGTAGTGGGACATATTAATAATGGGCTTACTTTACTTTTTTAATCCGTACAGAAAAATTGTATTATTAGTTTCCCAAGCATATATACCTATTTCGTCATTAAAATTCTCAACAAGAAAACACTTTCTTCGTAATGTTACTTGAAAACTATGAATAAGTTATCAAACCAAAACAACAACACAAACAGACTCTAAATGGCTTTTATCGATTAAGTACATCACTGGTCGTGGCACACGATCGAAACTCGTGTATTGTAATATGCAACTAGTATTTGAAATTTAAAAGGCTATTATAATCATAGAATACCTTAGTAGTTCTATTGTTAACTTCATTATAGTTAAGCAATAAAATATTAGTGGCCCTTTCTAGTTTCAGTATTATTTAAGTTTATTGAGAAAGAGCTTTTTAACACGCTTTTATTAGTTTCACCTGTATGTTGGCTTGCTTGCTTGTTTGCATGTATGTAACCGACTCCTTTGGGCTCGATTTTGCCCTACTTAGAACGATCAGATTTTTAACTCTTATGCTTGTTAGTAGGTACTTATTTTACTTACCTACCTACTAGTTTTTGCGTAAGAGCAACTTTTGGAACTACGAGTACCATCATAAACGTTAAAATTAATTATTTAAACAACGCAAAATGATTTCTAAGAAGGTTTATTTCGGTTTCAAAATGTTTAAAATTGACCTAATTACACTAGAAAGAACAGTAGAATGGCAAGCAACAGTGTAATAGTTCGATACACAATGTAACAAGTAGACTGCATCTCAAGGGAAAAACATATTTTGGTATATGGAGCAAACATATCAATGAATCATCTAGGTAGATCAATTGTTTACAAAATTACAAACCCCCGTCCTAGTTGCATTTACATTGTGGTATATTTGAGAATTTATATGTGTTTCCGAAAGTCATCTTAAATAGAAAAATTAAGAAAAAATAAAGATGAGAGCGTCCTGAATCAAAACTTTGTGAATGGTTAACAACATGGAAGAACTCTTTGATTAGAGCTAGATACGAAATAACTATAAAATAACCATGACTTTAGCTCGCATGATATTTTACCCAAACTTTCATGAAACAATGTTTAGTATTGGCACTTGAAAAACTGTAAATCTAAGAAAATCTCGATCAAAATGTGTTTATTATGACTTCAATTAAACCGTTTTAAAACAAAATCTACTAAAATATCTCTAATGGTCCGCCCCAGCATCCAGACGGTCAATGACCTCTATGTTTATACCTACTTTAGTACTGACCTAAAGTATAAGAAGCTGATATAGATCGTCTCCTGACTGACTAGATGTCTCAAACGTTTGGCATCAGATCATCAAAGCAAACATCATCTAAATTATAGACCGATTTTTTTGAATAGACCTCATTAATTGAATCTAATTAGATCTCATTGTACATAATCAATTGAAATAAAATTTATTACTGGCAAATCATAATTGATTAGGTGATCTTGACCGAGTGTAGTATGAGTTTTTGTTTGCCAGATGCGTATCACCTTTTCCGGGACTAAAAATAATAATAGGAAGGTTAATCTGATTTGAAATTTTGGCGGTTCTATTCTGAATCAAAGAAAAACATTAATCTAGCATATTGATTATGTATCTCAGGAGTCAGGACTAATACTAAACTTCTCTCTGTAAAATAAAAAGTTACTTTTTTACTCTTTACGGATGATTTACAAAATGCCCAGTATCGTATAGTATAAGAATCATATTTTCTTCCTTCAAATTATTTCATAACGTCAGTCACTTCGCAAAACGTCGATGACAGCCCACAAGACGTGCTAATTACTAGACACAACAAAACTAGAAGTTACAAGCCAAATTCTAATGTCAATTACTAATTTATTCTACCCGAGAATTTTGTATAAACACTGAAACATTAGCTTTAGGATTTCAACCTACTTGTTTTTGACATGACGTGACGAAGATGCAAGATTTTAACGACATTTTCCTATGAAACGTATGAAAGAGAAAAATGGAATAAGTAGTTGTATTATCTAATATTAATATAAATAATATCTAAGTGCACCAGATTGCAGTTACAAAAATTACGAAAGAGGCAATAAATCTATCACGATTGTCACTTGAATAAATGACCAGAGGGCATTGAATGGCAAACTAAAAGTTCACATTTTTTGTTTACATCATTCGAGGTGCAAACAAACTGAGACTTTAATTTTATAGTTGCAAAGATGAGAATCGTACGGCTTGAACTGTGTTTTATACGACGTTGTTGTACAGAGTGCGGTATGATCTAAAATAGAATCGACCGCCCGTGCCTCAGCGAGATACGTACATTTTTGGAAATCAAATAAAGCCATGCGTTTAAAAATAAAATTAAAGCAAGGTTGTGTGTAAATAGAAAGTGCAATGCACCGGCACATCACACGTCGTCGATGACTCACAAAGGTCAACTTTACGTTGCGTTTGGAATAAAGCTTCCTACACGCTTAGCCACTCTTCAACAGGTAGGTATATCATAAACTCCACAAACTGGTTCAAAGTTAAAGATAAGACAAAGCAGACAACTCAGTACATCACTGACATTTCACGAAGGTGTCCTTATAACGAACTCGTTAAAATATTTTCAAAGACTTCGACTCACATTCGTTCTACTTAGATAACATTCTTTTCTCTACACGGTTATTCTTTATCTATTATTCCCTGTTCTACTTTAGGTTCCTATTTGAATTTCATAAACCTTTTCTTTAAAACTTTTAAACCGTCAAGTGCGAGTCGGACTGCACAGTCTGACCTGACGTGTTTATTAACAAATTGAGTAACATATAAATCGAAGTAGTACATTCGTGAAACCAATTTAGCCTGGTTTAGTGAGGTGACGTATGTACTAGAAACGTTCTAATTTTAATTTGGGATCAACTACACACCAAGTTTTGATATCACAACATAGTGGGTATATAATAATAGGACATATCTTCCTTTTCTTGCGATCTGTCTTGTTTAAGAATAAGTGAAGCAATTAAGTTATGTGTGTCGATGAAGCGACTTGCAAAGCGTAGGTAAATCTTATGAATCTTCTTTAATGCATATCAAATATGTATTTCAGGTTATGACAATTAAATAAATCTTGAAAAGCTTTCCTTCTTTTCGATCTTATCCTCATCATCAGTGATGATGCGAGTTGGTCTGTGACATCCTAATTTCATTAGGATAACATGAATGGCTCTGCCTAAAGTCCTAGTCCTAGTAGAGTCCGCAAAATAATAATAAAATTAAAACATGTATAGATATACAATTTAGAGATACGAGAAAAATTCCGACATATCGACAAAGACGACCCAGGACCGTGTGTCCTGGCGAAGAGTAACTAGGAGAGTCGACCCCAAATAATGGGATAAGGCTAGGAGAAAGAAGAGATAGAGATACAATTTTGTTTAGATATACTTTGTTTTGTTTAAAAGTTTTTTATTCTGTTTATTTTATAAAAATATTACATATAGCTTAAAAATTAGAATAAATTATTATTTTTATCCAACCATCATTAAAATGTAAGAGGAATAAATATTATAGACGTCAAAATGATAATGTTAGGGTTTAGTTACTAAGGTAAAGCGTAATTTTTGTAGGTACAGATAGAAGACCAAATAATATCAAGTAGGTACTTAGTTAATTATCGTAATAAATCAAATAATATATGATTAATTATAAGATATGTTGGGCTAAGGTGAGTGCCAACAGATTTGATTTAACAGGAGATACTTCCTAATAAATTATTATTGCATTAAATGCAAAAGATAAATATTACTCCCTTACTAGGTGTACCGTGCGTGGCTTATTTCAGATAGAACCAACATTTGACGTGCTTTTAGAAGAGTCAGAGATGCAAAAAAACTGATGTAACGGATGTAACGTCATAATTTGTAACGAATATAAGGAAAAAGGATGTAGCTAATGTAACCTTTTTGTTAGAGGTTCACTACACAAGGAGCTAATCGGTGTCCCTTGCGTAAAGCAGGTAGGTACTTAGATACCTATAAAAATAATCAATAAATGATTGGGACTTACAAAATATAAGTTTGGTTATTATATGATTTTAGTTACCCTCGTTTTTAATATGGGGCATTTTTAACCGACTTCAAAAAAGGAGGAGGTTCTCAATTCGTCGCGTATATATATTTTTTTTTTTTATGTATGTTCGCCGATTACTTGTCAGTTATCCGTTGTCGAATACGACTTGCAATATCGTTTAATTTTAAATCAGAGTTTAAAAGATTAAATTATTCTAAATTGTCACTAGCTGTAGCACATGTCTCTACTCATGTGGCTGTAGTAGCTGTATAATTTATTAATGAGTGAGAATTATGTAAATTTTATTAAAATTGAAACATATAAAACTAAATAAAATCTAAATATACATAGGCAACTGCAAAAAAAATAAAAATATTATTTTTATTTTATATAAATTATATAACACTGCGCACTGTAATGAGGAAGTACTAACTTACATAATGCAAATATTTTAAAACAGTTCTAAATCTCGAACAGAAGAATCAATACCCATATTATGTAGCAAAGGGCACATACAAATCATTATATAATAAAAAATAAAAATAAAACATTTATTTCAGGCTACAAAGGCCCATAGATACATGCCTTATAATAGACTAACATACATATTTTATAACAATAATTGAATGTGTTAATAGATAGCTTAGAACTATGTTAGTAGCACTTCCATGACACTACACTTTTGTCCTAGTGTGTTCTTGTGGAATTTGTCCGCGGAAGCGACGGAATACCACGTCCTTCGGCGAGTAGCTTTCATCCATAACGCGAGGCAGATAGCAGTTCGGTACTCGCACCACAAACGCCTTAAAATTGACGTTTCGATGCGACTCCAGCTTATGGACCCTCAGCGCATAGCCCAGAGCTTCCGGCGTACGTACTTGACGATGTCCTTCTCCCCGACGGTGTATTGCAGGCGGGAGATGTAGGTACACCGGAGTGTTCGGCATCGCAGCACGAACTCCCAGATTAGCATCAGTCGGGGCTGTACCGCAGCGATTCATGATAGGTCTTGGTCGCCGCTTCTTCTTGGTCGGATATAAAGGGCCGTTCAGTTACTAAAGTACGAACATGTTAGTTACCTATGTTACTCTTTCATGCTAAAACGGATAGACTGATTGAGATGAAAGGAATAAAGATATTTGAGACCCTGAAAATTCACAAACAACTTGCTAGGTCCACCCATTCCTGAGAAAATCGATGTCGATGTCGACACGGACAGACGGGCGGACAAGAAAGGGAGCCTATAAGTGTTTATTTTTTACCTTTTGTGGTAGGTACGGAATCCAAAAATTACTTTTTTTTTCAATGTTCTCACGGGGTCGGATCCGGACCTACGCTGTGTAATAAAAATAAATAAGAAGTAGTGTGTAGAAACTGTTTTATTGTTGTAATTATTGTAACGCGCAAAAATGCTTGGCACGTGAACTCATTTTACATGAATTATCGGTCACAAAAGGTCGTATAATTTATGACAATGCTATTTTGTTTTATCTGGCATGCAACATAGAGAAGTCGACAACAAAACTGCTTTTTATTTGACACCTATTTGATTTGATTCGTCTGCAATATTTTCCTTACTAAATCATTAGATTTTTGTTATTCCGTGTGGGCGTCGATTTGACCTTGAAGTGTGTCGAGCGAAGAAATTCCAGACGATCTTTAGTATTTATTATTGTCGCAAAATCACGATAAAAATACGAGGTTTTTTTTATTATTTCAGTATTTTGACAGAACATCTGACCGTTAAATATTAGATAAAATAAATTTTGATGGAAATTAAACGGATGATTGAACAAAAACGTAACTAATTTTCTTAAATTGTTTTTGCTTGTCGTATTTAGGTTACCTTTGTTTTTAGGGTTACCAAAAACTCAGTAAATTTCTTTTTGTGTTACTAAATTTTTAATAACAACGAAACATTAAAATGCCCATAAATAGGTAAACGACTTTCTTTAAAAACGACTCATTCTCACGCTCTACCTAATACTACTATTAAGTATATTCATCAACCCATATTTAAATTTTATAATTTAATATGATTTATCAACTGAGATCAGTGAACATTATAAAGAAAATAATATATTTCTATGACACAAATGTGACTGAACTTCCTCATTATAAGTAGTATATGTAGGTACCTGCTTACTTTATATGACACAAACCCTTAATCTTAAGTGTAATAATTGACGTTAAGTGTATGCTTTCTATTGATGCCTACACTTAAATTCCAATTTAAGCGCCACTTAAGATTAAGTAGCCATTCAGTATTCGGGGGAAAGCAGAGTCGATTTTCTTGAACTGGTAAATAAAAAAAATTGTAGACTATATCGAGGGCACAGTCGCACTGGAGATCGTGAAACATCTCGCTTACGAAGTCAATATAATTCTAATGCTAATCCAACTTTTTGCAAGCTATATAATTTAGCTACATCCTCTTTTCTTGTCACTTTAGTCAATCTACAAGGTCTTTATAGAGCTTGTTATAATAAATGTGGTGTAGAAATTTCTCCATAGTTCAATTCGATTCCTTTTATCGCGGAAAATCGATTGATTCCAAACGATTGAGCAATTCGATTTGCGTTCGATTATATCGATTGTAGTGGAAAATGTTATATCAGAATCACCATAAAACTGTGACTATTTCACTTTCTTTAGACTTTTATTTAGTAAGTAGGTAAGTGAGTTTGTTGATTTGTCCAAGAATTCGGCAACAATTGGTCTTTACAACAAGCACCTACAACCGAACTCTGCCAGACAGATGGCGTTTAGATAGATAGATAGATAGAACGCTTTATTGCACACACAAGTTACAGAAAATGACAACACAATAATTATTATTAGTTTAAATTATAAAAACAGAGGCACAATAGGCGGCCTTACCGCTGAAAGCTTTCTCTTCCAGGCAACCTTAGGATGGAGAGGATTTTTACGTAAGGGTAAGGTGCATTAAGAAAAAGAGATAATAATTATAAATAGTACCTACAACTCCAAAAAAAATAATAATAATAATAGCTAAGGAAAATATAGGTAATATAACTAATGTAATGATATTTCTCCGTCCTCCTTAGATGGGCTCCTTAAGGTGTTAAGTATAAACGTGTTGATAAATCTCTTAAAAATAAATTAATACTATTGGAGGAATATCTTTTGCAGACCCTACCTACTCGTAAAACTTTGACTCATTTACATAGGCACCTGGCTACATTCTTTTTATTTATTTTTTATATTGATTTCAAATATGGAGTAAATTGATATAGGTAGGGAGATATAGAGATTCGTCGCGTATATCTTTTATGTTTATTTTTTTTCGTTTTTTAAACATTTCTCTTATTTTTTTTTTTATTATTCTATCTAACAGGAATTACCTTTCCAAGTAATAAATATAACCATCATTTCAAGATTAAATGGATAACAGTATAAACGATTACGAATAAACTTGGGAAAACTTACCTAACTTAGTGAAACTCGAGTTCAAACAACGGTACTAACTTCTTTTATAGAGGTCTTAAATCGCTTCAAAAAGTGCAAGATAACGGAACAGTTAGATTTTTGTACAAAAAATGCAGCACAAAAATATATCACGCTAAAACGGGATATTTGTAGGTACTAACAAAATTCTTTGGAGCACGGTTTTCTAAAATTGTAGGTACTAACTAATGTATCAAAAATTTGATTACAATGAATTTGAAGCGCATGGGAATATGCTTTTTGGAATTAAGTTCCTTATCGCGGGTTTATAAGAAATGTTACGCGTTCGAAAATTTTTGATTTAATTTTGTGGATCTCAATATTTCGACAAACAAAAAACATAGTTACCTACTTTACTATTTGTATAACTTTAATTTAATAACCATGTTAGTATAGGTATAAAATGTTAGGTAGGTTTTATTAACCCCCATTATTAATTCAATGTGTGATAATGAAAAGTTTTCTTTCAATCGGCAACAATTTCTTTATAAAAAGTCTTACATTGTTTCAAAAACTGCAAGATAACAGAACAGAAATATTACATTACGATATAAGGATGGAAAACGCGCGAGCGGTACGCGAACGTGTTAGAAGCCGAGATGCAAAGATCAATTCCACACCGCACGCGTATCGTACGACGATTTTTATCACAGTTGCGAATAAAAGAAAATACTTAAAAAGAAAAGAAAATAATAAATAACAAAATATTTGTGATAAGTCTATGTTTACAATTTTTTTAGGCAATATTTTTTTGTTAATTATACTCTCGAAAGGCCAGGCAAAAGACTTTTAACCTATACAGCCTCGTCTGACATACAATATTTTTTTGTGTTTTTCCATTTGTTTTTGCGTCGGGTGTTAAAAACAGAATATAATGGTAAGGAAAAAAATATATTTATGTAAAGAAAAAACAAAATAAAAACAAAACTCAATTTTTAATTTTGTTTTCTGACGTTATCACGTAAAGTTTTCGTTTATAACCCGACTTTAGAGACAACTATTTTTGCTAGGTTAAAACTCTTTGTTGATACCTACCATTTTTGTACATCAAAACAGTGTAACCCAGATAAATTAAAAATGTTTCATATACCTAACATGTAATTAGCAGTAAGATACGTATTTAACTTATCGGGATAACATTTTAGCACTAGTTGGATATATATTACTCACGCGTGCGTAATACGTTGCATTATAAGCCTAAGATCCACTTTATGAGCAACTGTGATAAAAAAAAATTAACCGCCTTCATTGTACCAAAAATGCAGCACAAAAATATACTTTACTATATTAAGTTTTCTTCTCTACTTCTCTTTAATCGTTTGATTTCTCTTCAATCATATATACGTCTTGGATTTTTTTCATTTAGGTACCTAGCATAATTTAAACTATTCTCTTATAGCTGGGAAGGTACAAAAATACGTTGCAATATATTAAGACATAGGTACAAATATAGGTCAAGAATAAAAATAAAAGCTTGTAATGACTAGCAAGTCGTGACAATCGTGAAAAGACATTCAATAAAAAATCGCATAACAGAGCCTTGAACTCGATTATAGAATTGATATTTCAACAGTGCAATGATTACGAACATCATAATGACATTTGTTAGCTTTTTATTTGTGTTAATATTGTATAGGTACCTACTAGACATTTTTTTAACCGACGATAAATACGGAAGAAGTTATAAATTCGACGCGTAGGTAAGTTAAGTAGGTATATTTTTGATATGATAACGTCTAAAAAATATAATGAAGACCCAGTTGGTACAATGGTCCCCATGCCGGACTGCCAAATACAGGGTTGCCGGTTCGATTCCCGCCTCAGACAAGTATTTATGCTTAGATATTTGTCTGTGGTCTGGTTGTTTCTATGTATTATAAGTACCTATACATTCACAAAATAAAGGTAAGTATATATAAGTGTATATCCGTTGTCTAGCATCCATAACACAAGTCTAGTTCCTTAGCTTGGGGCTAGATGGTAGATGGCGATGTGTGGAATGTCCAGCAATTTTTTTTAATTAAATCGATGAACACCTTCACTCACAAAAAAGTGTGACGTCATGTCATGTTACCGTTATTGACAAGGTAAACGTATTAATACAAAATGGTAATGTCAACGATACAAAAGAGTTCTTATGACGTTATCACGTAAAATTATCGTCCGTAAACCGACTTTACAGATAACATTTTTTTAAATATTTGGTCACCGATTACCTACTCGAAGACGGCTGAACCGATTGAGACGATTATTTTTTTTAGAAATTATTCAAAACTAAGTTAACATTATTTCGTATTGAAGTGAAGTAGTTGTTCATAATCCCATAAAGTCATGTTGAAACCGACATTTTATTGACCAACGCTGTTTCTGCTACCATTACGTTTTTAGAGCACAACAAACACGCAATGTAGTAATGACATTTTGTAAACTAGCTACAAAAGAAATCGGGTAGCTTGTAAGTATTATGAACTCAGGTATTTAAAAGTTGCACCCAAAATGATCTATTAATACTTTTTTTTTACATCAGCATAAATATCTATCTAATCAAAAATAGTGCCCAGACCTCTTTTTCCCACTGGGCACTCTGGGCAAGTGCCCAGCGCCCCATGATCGATAGGCGTTAGTTCCCCCTAGTTCCCCCTAGTTCTTGCAAGATCACTAAACGTTAACCGATATAATAATATCACCGAAAACTTTTTCGAATAAATTGAACCTAAGTTACTGAAAAGTTATTTTTGTATTGGATAGTCCATTTATCGAAAAAGGCTTTAGGTTATATAACATTACCACATGAGTAGGAATACAAGTACAACACATTACGCTGCGACCACTAAGAGCGAAGAATCAGTGGAAAATGTGAAAAAAAAACAGTGAAAATTATTCATCTTTGACAGTGAGATAAATGTACTACGTACGTAATATTCATCTCAATGATCTTTGAAGGCTTCCGTTGTTTGTTTGAACGCGTAGGTATATCTCAGGAACTACTGGTTCGAATTAAAAAAATATTTTTGTGTTGGATAGTACATTTATCGACTACTTTTTATTGTGACATTCCCATGGGATCGGGACTTACGCGGGTGAAACCGCGGGGCGCAGCTAGTTTGTTATAAAACGAATAAATTAGAATAAATAATAAAATATTGTATTGTAAATAATACTGTCAAAGTCATAGGGATTATCCCTATTATCTTAATGTGCTTACGGACTCCAATAAAGACGACGCGACGGTTATACTTACGTATAATTCAAAAGTTGCACTGAAATACTCTATCTAAAACAATAACCGATATTTATTACTAACAGAAAACTTTTTTAATTCGAACAAACTTAAATTATTACTGACTACAATTTATAAAATAAAAAATAGTCTACATATAGGTATTTTGCATAAAAAAAACAAAATCGAAATCGGTTAAAAAATCCGTTCGGGAGCTACGACGCCACAGACAGACACACACAGAGAGACACGTCAGACTATAATAACACCCCGTCGTTTTTACGTCGGGGGTTAAAAACAATAAAACTATTAAATAAGAATAAAAAATAAAATAGTGTTATGTCATAACAAAGTATGCCCAGGAGCCTACATTAGGTTACAGACTGCGTTATTGCCCTTCTTACGTAAAGTGATTTTAATTGATATAATACACTTAAATTATTACAAAACATTATTAACTGTTGTTAAATTGTAATCATTTCGTGTGAATTCATAATACGATCGTGATGTATTTACTGACAATGTCACGCAGAGCGCAAACGCAGTCAGAATAATAAATCAAACTTGAAAATGTATCTTGATTAATTTAACATTTCATTAGAAAATAGTCATTACTTAATAAAAACCATTAGACTACTTAGCTGCATAATGGTAGATAACTCGACTTTCATTCCTCAGGTCGAAGATTCGAAACCCGGCTGTGCACCAATAGATTTTCTCGAAAAATGTATCGAACATTGCCCTTACGGTGAAGGAAAACATCGCGATGAAACCATTGGATGAAACATGCATAGTTGGCTCCTGGCACATTTACGTTCGGTATGCAGATCACCTATTTCGCGTTATGTTTATACGTCACCTTCAGTTAGCTTTAAGCCCAAGTGTATACTCCATCCAATAATGTCTCAGGCACTAAAGGTTAATAATATTATCAATAAACGTAGTACGCAACTATTCATTCAATCCTTCGAAAGAATTGACAGCGACAACAGTTGCAGCCGAAACCTTGGTTATATTCAATAATTTCTGCGGGATATCTATGAATTCGAGTAAATTCAAAACTGTTACATCCCTGGAGTGATGCTAGTGAGGTCTAGGTACTGATCGCAGATTTTTTTCTAAGTCCCCTAGACTCATTTTTAAGGTAAAAAAGGGTACCCTACATGTGACCCTACTACTAAGACGTCACTGACCGTCCGTCCGGTCCGAGGCTGTATCTCATGAACCGTGCTAACTAAGATTTTCACTGAATATGTAGTATTTCTGTTGCCGCTACAACAACAAATAACGATTAAAAACAGAAAAATAAATATTTAATAGTGGTGCGGACTGCGGGCATACACAATGGTACGGACGGAACCCTTCGTATTCAAATCCGACACGCACTTAGCCGGTTTTTTTTAAGTTATTCCGAATACAGGCTTTTTCTCTTCTCTTCCTTTATTAAAAGTATACACCTACAATGGTAGACCATCATACTAGCTTGACCTGAGGATCACGCACCACTGCACTGGAAGACTACAACCAAAGCTGCTTACGTATTCATTACGGTACCGTTCATTTACTTGAATGTTTCCAATGGATGCTCACTGCATAATGATTTACTTGTATTTGAATTAGACAAGCTGCACCCAGCGGCTTCACCTGCATTAGTGCAACTCGCATCAAAATCCGTTGCGTTGTTTTAAACATCTCACCGTGTCATCGCGTGAAGCGACTTTGTTTTATAGTATGTGATGATTTTGAACAAAGTACCTACAGTAACAAAATTGCCGAGTTTGCCACCCATTCTAGAGTTCTAAAATTGCAATTAAGTATTAAAATGATTTATTTGTCTAAATGCCTTTTAAATTAAAGTCTTGCTCGAGTTGAAAACATTTTTGATAGTCTGAGGCTAAGAAATTAGGCAGATTAATTTTACAATTTCCTCTAGCGTTTTTTTTTAAAACTAGCTGCGCCCCGCGGTTTCGCCCGCGTTAATCCCGACCCGACTCCGTGGGAATATCAAAATAAAAAGTACCCTACAGTCTTCCTCGATAAATGGACTATCCAACAAAAAAAAACAATTCGAACCAGTAGTTCCTGAGATTAGCGCGTTCAAACAAACAAACTCTTCAGCCTTATTATATTTGTACTTATAGATTCAGAGATTTGGAAATTTATAATATGCTGGTCTTAAAACAACCCATTCATTTTATCTAATTTCAAAAATACTTACCAGCATTTAGGTTATTGAACGTTAAAACATATTTTCGTTTTAAACGTGAATGTTTTGAAACTATTTTGCCTGTTGCCTTGTGCTATTCTTGATCTAATAAAAGTATTTACGTAGTACTTAATAATTTATTAATATGTTTATATTATCATTATTTTTAAATGTGTGAATTAGTAGGTAGGTAGGTAACTTGAAGTGATTCGTATTGGATAATCTTACTTTGATCTTACTAGCAGCGCTCCGCGGTTTGACCAGCGTAACTCCCAATCCCGTGGGAATATCGGGATAAAAAGTCTCTCATACTAAGTTTCATGAAAATCTGTCCAGTAGTTTCGGAGCCTATTCGTTACAAACAAAACCATCTTTCCTCTTTATTAAATTACTGCAGATGTAGACTGAGTTTAATTAAATAATAGAGTTGGTATCATAAAACATTTAAAAAGGTACCTACGTCTAATTAGTTAGTAATTACTCAGTAAATATTTTCTTACAATCAATAAATCAAAATTTTAAACTTTCGCACTTTCGCGCCCACCTACGTAATAAAATAAGCACGCGCCATTGATTTAGCCCACCGCACCCGTGAGAACCGGTAAATCGGGAAACGTTTCGGTAATAACAGGTTACCGTTTACCGGTAAATTGCGGATGCATTTAGGGCCCCGTAGATTGCAGATCTTCTTTCGGCCGACAGCTCATAACTCAGTAAAATCGTCAAGTAGGTTTGCCAAGCAGATATTGCATAGCTTTTATCGCGGGCTTTGAGCGTGACGACCGAATCAAGAAATTTTATCAACTACCAAGGGCTAAAATAACATTTCTCTGACATATTTAATTCCTACAAGCACAACTGTCAAAAATATTAGTTTCCTTAGATAGCTGATAGATAGGTAAATAATTTCAACTATTAATTTAGAAAACAACATTTAAAATTACATTGACCTCATCTAAAAGAAAGTAAGTAAATAAAATGCCTCGTGCGTGATGCAGGCACAAGCGAGCGATTGTGTCTTTGTGATTTTCCCTCAACCACAAAAAAAAATACAACACCGATTTTAATGAAATTTAATTTGAATACAGCTAAATCTGCAA
The DNA here is from genome assembly GCA_907269075.1 of Idaea aversata. NCBI lineage: Eukaryota > Metazoa > Arthropoda > Insecta > Lepidoptera > Geometridae > Idaea > Idaea aversata. The sequence goes on from OU026091.1 coordinate 12,602,240, forward strand.
TAAATTTCGATAATCAGGAGAGTCAGGTTTTCGTTTTCAGTTTGCGGGTGATACCGCAGAAAGAAATCCTGTTGTCTGCGGAGTTGAGGCTTTTATGGTCGTCGTAGGTACTTACTGCTTACACCACACATCCGTAGAAAGTAGCACCTACCTCTCGATGTAGCATGAGAATGTTAAATAACACTCGACATGTTTAACAATGGCATCGAAAGGGATATTGCACGATTGAATGGTGAAAAGTGGCAAGTTTTCAACACTTTCGCGCGTCACGTGGAAAGTTATGGAGAGGAAACTTTCGTACCTGTTCGCACCTTATATTTTTCCCATGAGGTAGGTAGTACCTACACAATTCAGCACAATGTGACGATTGTACTGAATTGTTTTGTTTGAATTGAATGGTTTGTGCTCTAAAAGTTAGCAAAAAAACTGTCAGTTCATCTTACGTAATCTATTTAAAATAGTTTTTGGGTTAGTAATAAATAAATTCATTTTATTGGCTTTTTAGTCAAACAATTTCCCGCTTTCCAAAAGTTTTACGGCTTCCTTCTCCTCCTTTGCTATTTTCTCTTTCAAAATAGCCAGTTGTTTGTCTCGTATGATTTTCTTCTTAGCTTCTTCTTCTCTATGGGACGCTTCCAAAGTATCATACAGTTTTTGTTTTCCTCTGGCGTAGATTATACCGGCGAACAAAAGACCCCATCGTAGTCCCCTAATAAGTGGGGACACTGACTGAGGAGGCCCCCATGGTAACGACATGGTTTTTAAATGTAAATTAAATACCTAGATTATTTTATTAATCTTCCTTCGAAACTTTTAATTTTTGAATAAATAAAATAACTTCATAATCGCACAATCTGTCAGTCAATGATGACAGATCACAGATATTCGCATGTTTTCGAGGTCTGCAAAGACCCTAGAAAAATTAAACCTCATTTAGGCCTTACGAGATTATTATTTTTCCTTTCGGCCGCCATCGCCATCTCAACCAAATTACGCAATTATTAAGTATTAAAATAATTTTGTTCTTGTTGGCGCAAGTTTTGGTCTTGGTGTATCTAAGACAAAAATTAAAAAAAAAAACGTTATAATGGTCTAATTCTAATTAATATCTCAACGGGTGCAAGAAAGACGTAGGAAAACATTTTTGAATAAACCTCTTCTTAATTTTTTTTTATTTAACACATTTTTTTGCCATTGATGCGGCCAGTAACAATATTTTAGTATTTTATGTAGGTAACCTTTTTGATTTCAAAAAGGTTTTAGTCATCCTGGGGAAAAAATACTGGTCAAAAACCGTGTAAAAAAATGAGTTTTTAAAAAGAAAATATTGAAGAAGAGGCTTATATCAAGAGGTTGCACTTACCTACTAGGAAAACTGAAGACTGCAGACTCCAAGACATCTTTGTCGGTATTATCTAGCTGGTGTCTCTAGGTTAAGTGGGTCAAGTGTGACTGCAGCAATTATTTATTATTCAAACCGGAATTGAAATGGGAAGGACAGGCCAGTGGCCGAGCAGATTACAAGAATAATCTTCTTGTGTCTCTGAGGAACCTATTTTAACAGACTGGCGATCGGCCAAAGTCGGCTATCGTCGCGCGGTCAGAAGGAACAAAATTATATCGATTGAGATCAATCATCGGCTGCACTTTGAATGTTCTTCCTAAACAATCCGATAGTTCGATGGTCGAATGAGTAGTTGATGCCAAGTATAGTTAGGAAGTTTGACAAAAATAAATGAGAGTAAAATTAAATATGGGTGAAGATTATATTCGGGTGAAACCGTGGGACGTACTTGGTTGTTAAAGTAATAATTCGGTGAGTGGTCTAAATAGTGTCAGGTAGGTACTAAAACGAGAAGGTCATAGGCCAATGGCAATTGCAGTAGCCACACACCACAGAGTGGGCGAGGCTTGTGCGACACGAAATTCTCACCAAAGTTAACTTGAAACCAGAGTGCAAACGATGCAAAAAAACTTTGGCATACTATTTAGTGGTAAAACTGTTGCGCAACTTAGTGTCTCTAATTTCTTAGACAATTTTTTGGTCATTAAAATTAGCTGGTTAGTTGCTTTGCTTTGATTATTTAAATTGTTGTAGAAAAGTAAATAAATTCTTACCTACCTTCATCGAGCTGATAAAACTTAACCACCACGGCTGTTTCTAGTTTCGGTGTAGGTTTACTAACTTCTCCATTTTATTCTTGACCTAGTTTTTCTTTTCAATTACTTACCTAGGTATTTGATTTTATTTTAAAACATCGTCATTTACATTAAGTTTACATTAATAAAAAAAGGCAAAAAAATTGTATATTTTAATGTTTACCGCGTAACATCGATAAGAAACCGGTGTGTATGGTCTTGTTTGACTCACAAATCCTTCCCTACGATACACTGTCTCACTTGCTCTTATCAAATTTTCTACTTACGGTCTTGCTCCCACCTTCAACTTTTTTATTAGTCCATATTTGACATTTCGAGAGGGCGCTCGCTTGTGTCATTTGTCGTGATCGAAGAAATTGTAATAAAGTTATTGTTTTCTGAATAAATTGTAAGCAAAAACCCCTTGAATCATCAATTTTCTAATAACTTAAACTTAGTGCTTGCTTCCACACAATCAGTAAAGTGATAAAAACAATCAATCAAGTCGTGGGTGTGGTGATTTTTAATCGCCGAGTGTGTTGGTCATATCCCTATCAAGTTTTATCATAATTTCTGGTTATATATTGCCAAGTTACATAAGGTTTAGGTAGGTAGTGTTAAAGTGGGATCTCAGGTGTTTAGTGAAGTGTTGTGTTGTGTTCTAGAAATCGTCAAGCACAAAAACAACGACGATGACAACGCCGGCCAAGCTGTACGGGCGGGAGCTAGCGTCCTACGACGAGGTCGATGTAGACGAGCTCCTGTCCAAGCTCACGCAGGAGGAACTCACTATGCTGGCCAAGGAGGTTGATCCTGACGTAAGTACCTATTTTATACTTAGGTGTACCTACGCTTTGATTCTTATTAGACAAACTTTGTACTGATCGTTTTCATCAGAAAAATAAAAAGCAGTGCATTTTTAAACATGTGGTCATCATCATTGGCCTTTATCATCTTCGAAGATGTTTTAGTGGTACTAAAATACTAATCATACTTACTAAAAATACCTATTTAGTATGATATAATTACCTAAAAAGTAAAGTATGTTTGAGCGCCTCATTTACGTGTTACAAAATTCAATTAGGTACCTGTATCATTACCGAAACCTGTATTTCTATTTAAAAAGAGCAGAGAATACTCCAAAATTTCCATTTGGAATCATCGACAATACTGCTTGAGCACTTTCTTGGTGCAAAATAAAACAAACGGCTAACATCGATATGTAAAATTATTATTAACTTTAACAAAAACAGGTTCCTAATTCTTATTTTATAAGTTTTTAGTCTGCAACTAAGTATTAATATAGAAGAATAATAGAAAAATAATTACAATAATATTTGGGACATTTTTCATGAAAAAAATCCACACCTCAAAATAAACGCTTCGTTCAAAGTTTCGAACAAAACTCCTCGAATTGCCATAGTTTCTTTTAAATAAAAATATGGGTTTAGCAAATACCTATGTAGGTATACAGCCAATTGATACCGGCAGTACATGAACAAATTAGCCTCTATCAGTGAATGAGCTCTGAAGGCCATATCACAATAATGTTTAACAACCTTGTTGACATCATACTGTACTCACTGTAACATAGCTTCTTTAGTTCCACATTTGAGGTACAATCAGCAAGAAAAGTAATGAAAATGGAATTTTGACGTGACAACGTTTTATAAATTGGTTTGCCGGGTGACACTTCAAGAAACTGCGTTACGCTCCGCTGACGTTATGCGCTCACAATGAGAGCGAGTGAGAGGCACGCGGGCATGGTTAGCCCGCCTAAGAGCGAGAGAGACAGACATAAAAAGTGAAAGGCACGCGTCCCTTCCACTCGAGCACAGTTGTTGTCACGTAAAACTTTCGCCCGTATACCGACTTTACAGGCAACCAGTTTTCTTTTTTAAGTTAAAAACTCAAAAATTCTCTTATCAATAGTTGTGTCAGAGTACCTACATAATATAATAATAATTTCCTAGATGTTTCATTCCATAAAAGTACAAAGTATCTTCTATACTAATATTATAAAGAAGTAAAGTTTGTATATTTGTTAAATTGTAAGGGGTAATCTCGGGATCTACTGAACCAATTTTAAAAATTCTTTCACCAATAGAAAGCCACATTATTGCTGAGTGTCATAGTAGGTTATATAAAAAACCGAAAAATAAAAAGGCTTTTACGTGGTAGTCTGTTTTGCAAAGTGTAGTTTTAATTTTTATTTTAAAAAAGATTTTTAATTAAAAAAGTTTTCATTTTTTATATTAATAAAATAAATGCCCAACGAAGTGGGCACGGGTCATATGTAATAAAGCTAATTTCCTACCTATTAAATCATAAAAACACTGATTACGAAAGCATTGATTTAACTATGAAGTAAACTGACTTCCACTTATTGTAATTATTAATCACATTTGTCAAAAAATACCTAGCCGGTTTTAATTATTTAAATAATATCAACATATAAAACAAATACATACAAAACAACTATTAAACAATTTACGAATAAAGAAGTATATTCCTAAATATTGTTCATTTGGTAATAATTGCATTTACTCAATGATAAACACAAAATATTAAATTAATTGTGGTAATAAATGTTCAGGTTCAGGTTAGGGGCTCCGATTTTCCGCACTCAGGCATAAGTCTGCCATTGCAAACATCATTTAGTTACCACTTCCCTACCATTTAGTCTGGCCATCATAACACAAGCCTAGTTGCTTTGTTTGGAGCTAGATGGCGCTGTGTAAAGTGTCCTACAATATTTATTTTATTTATTAACACATCAATTTTCTTAGCATTATTATTACTACTTATGTTGCTATCTGTACCTCAACAGATAAAACTCTCAAGGTAGAGTATGATCAAAGTAGCATTGAATTGTAGGAACAAAGAATTATTGTCAAAAAACGATGATTGTGTATGTATTTTACAAGAACAATGGGATATTTCTTGGATAATGTATGAATAGAATGAGCATTGTTTGGTAGAGATTGTTGTTTTAATTTGATATTTGAAAGCTTCTTGCTATGAGAAAATAGTATCAGTTTCAAATTAACACATAGTATAAAACAAAGTCGCTTTCTGTTGTTTAAAACTACGCAATGGATTTGAATGGGGTTTTTTTTAAATAGGTAGAGTGATTCAAGAGGAAGGTTTAGTATATAAAACAAAACTACCATGCAAACGAAGTAGCGGCAACAGCTATTGTTATGAATATAGGGAACTGTTGCTGTTTGTTTGTTATTTTGACCTGAAGTGTACAATTTGAGGGTCTTCAAGTCGCAAGTGAACAGGTATCTTCTAGGAAAGCGTGCTACATCTTAGGCCGCATCGTCACCTTCCAGGCCGGTGTGATAGTGGTCAAACACTGACCTATCAATTGTGAAAAAAAACTTATCTGTTCTGTTTGTTTGCCTGACAGCTTGCACTGTAGCTCCGAAACAAATAAAAAAATTGAATTCATTTTTATCTGAAAGCTGGGTGTTCTGTGATTGTTCTAAGCTAAGTTTTATGAAAAACAGTCAAGTAATTTAAAAGTTATGAGCATTTTTCTAACTCAATGAGTATTTTATTGACAAAAAACTTATCTTTATTTTAGCTACTCTTTAGGCTTTTCTAATTCCTAATTGATTGGAAAGAGATGGCTTTTCACCAGCATTGGGACAGTCGAGGCCAATAAAAAAAAAGATTGGTATTGCCATTATATAAAAAATCTTTCTTATTAGGTACTTACCTACTTATTTACTCCCAAAAACAAAACCCTTTCACTTACACTATCAATTCTTAGCGTATTATCCGTCAGTCAGTAGATACTTATCAAGAATTTTACTATTTCTGCAATAAAACTAGCTTTCTGCAATAACCAGCCTAACAAAGACAATTAATTAAAATCTCTCACATTTCTCAAGTAAAATTGTTAGAACAATAACTCAGCAATTAAATGTCTAAATATGTCATAATCACTATTAATTAGTAAGAGCTGTTAGCCCAGTGGTTAATACATCTATTGTCATCCCGAAGGTAGTGGGTTCGAATCCCGCCAATGCACCAATGGATTTTATTCACGATTTTATATGCGCTGAATAACATTGCTGTTACGGGTAAAGAACATCGTGATGAAACCCGCCGCCGCGCCGACCCAGTTGGCACAATGGCGAACTGCCGAACACAGGGTTGCGGGTTTGATTCCCGCCTCAGACAAGTATATATGCTTAGATACTTGTCTGTGGTCTGGTTGTTTCTATGTATTATAAGTATACCAGCTTTTGCCCGCGACTTCATCCGCGTTTAAGTTGAAAAATTAGAAGTAGATTAAACCAAGGAATCACGTTGTCCCATACAAACTTTGCCCCCCTTTTTCATTCCCTTAGGGGTAGAATTTCGGAAAATCCTTTCTTATCAGATGCCTACTTCATACAAAGAACACACCCTCCAAGTTTTAAGTCTCTACGATCAGCGGTTTAGGCTGTGCGTTGATCCGTCAGTCAGTCATTCAGGACAAAGCAGCATACCTATGTATAGAAGATGTTTACAAAAGAAAAGTATAAAGTAATATCCGTTGTCTAGCACCCATAACAATAGTCTAGTTACTTAGCCTGGGGCTAGATGGCGATGTGTGGAATGTCCTGCAATATTTATTTATATGTAAAAGCCAATATTATTAATTAGTTAGGTATATAGTGAAAACACCAACCATAGTAGGTACTCCATCAATTACACCTGGGGAACTAGTAAAATCTTGCTGAATGGAAATATTTGGCATCAGTTCAACTTCTGAATATACGTCACATAAAATAAGTACTTACCTATCAGGTAGTAGCCGTGAGCATTTGTTTTGTTTTAGAATAGGTATTATTAGGTATGTTATTTAAATACAAAAGCTTTAAATATATTTCTAGAGAAGAAAAACAGTAACTTGTACAAATTGGAACAAAGTTTTTGTATGAAAATTGTCTCAATGCTACTCTGTTAGAGCTCTTTGTTTAAACAACAAAGAATATCATTTATTTTTGGAAATAAAGTCAAAAATTATTATCATCATATCAGCCTGCAGCCACAAGATGTCCACTAGTGAACATAGGCCCCCAAAGAAAAAAAAAAGTAAAATGGTATATAGGTATGTAACTATTTTATCCGTTATTTGGCAACCATAACATAAGCCTAGTTGCTTAAGTTGGGGCCAGCTGATGCTGTGTAAAATTACATAGAATATTTATTGGAACGAATTGGAACGATTTTCGCGGGTTGGCGATGTTCGAGGGGGACCTAGCCGAGAAAAAATGTAACGTGTTACAAAAAACCGTAAGAGAAAGAGAGAATGAAAGAGACCGATAACTAATCTCCCGAAAAAAAGGTTGTCTGTAAAGTCGGTTTACGGACGATAATTTTACGTGATAGGATAACGTCAAGAAAACATTAAGTTGCTATGGTTCCCATTTTGTCAATAAAACTCTACGTTGCTATGGTTACCATTTTGTTAATAAAACTCTACGTTGCTATGGTTACCATTTTGTCAATAAAACTCTACGTTGCTATGGTTACCATTTGTCAATAAAACTTACGTTCCCGGAACGTGAGCGGAACGCGATGACGTCACACTTTTTTGCGAGTGCTGCCGGCCATAAAAGGGACTTCGTTCCAAACGCGTTCATTAATTTTTTGTTTTGTTTTTGTAATGTTTTGTAGGTGTGGCAAAACTGACATATGATTATGAGAGCAAAACAATAAGATTCGTTATCTCTGTTATCTGTATGCAATGATTGCCCACACTGGCTGGTTGGATACAAGTCACAGCTTAATTGCCCAATAATCTATGTACTTCAACTTGACGCTCTGTTTACTGACACTTTATGTAATTATACATAGCTAGGCGGCTTTCTATTTACATTGAAATCGAAGTTTTTATTATTTACTTTCTTGTCTAATGTTTATTTTAACTCACTAATGTTTTGAATAAATGTAGAGGTGATAAAAACTTGGTAACACGTGTAGATTTACTTTAGCATTAATCGACTTGCTAGTTACAGCATGAAAGAGATCGCTTGGAGCGATTAGGCCGGCCTTTGTAACACTTAGACTTAAGCTTTATTTTTAATTTTATTTTATTATTAATGTTATTTGAAATTGGTGTTTACAATAAAGAATATATCTATCTAATTCCACCCGTTTCCAGAGAAAATCGGTAGTAACACACGGAAAGACGAGACAGACGGACAAGAGAGTGATCTTATAAGAATTCCATACCTTTTTGAGGTACGGAACGCTAAAAAGAGAGATTCAATCAAGTACCTTACCACAGGATCCAATGGTGGATTACAGTGAACTTAAGACGGATCTTGCGCCAACGTGTGGGCCATCGTTCCAATACATACCAAGCTAAGCACAAACACCCACTCTACATGATGGCCATAGGTTTGGCCATAACCATTCGCCACAATGTTGGCCAACGTGAAGAGCGGGCATTAGATAGAGGCGCCTTGCCCAGCACCAATACCGATCAATATTTGTCATATTTGCTCTTTGCGACAAATATTGTGGGATATTCACATTTACACAGCGCCATCTAGCCCCAAGCTAAGTAATAGTAAAATAGCTTAAATAGTTTCCAATAAAGTCCTCTTTAAATTAATTCCCCTAGACTTTACTGACCGTTCCATGTATTTACCGCGGAATTATCGTCTTTGGGTTACGACTTAAATGAAATTGATACGGTATTGCGGAACGGAAGCGGAAACCATACATTGACAATACAGTTAGAATCCTACTTTATCATATTACCTACTTTTAAAGTAATAGATTCAAAGTTAGATAGATAGGTACCTAGATATTTATTTATTCATACAAAAAACCTACGTAGTTATGTAATTTTTTCTGATTTTTTAACTGTAAATACAAAAAACAACAACATGCTTATTGTTCCACTGTGTAAGTGCCGTAGCGTAGATTGAATCCGCTACCTCTGCGCTTTGGAAGTTAACTTATCCCACCATTGCACCACTGATTTCGTCAAATGTTCAGCAGCTCTTTTCTTGCACTTTTTCTGTAGAAAATTATAAATTAATTAGCGACCCGCCCCGGCTTCGCACGGCTATATTATGCATGCATTATACATATAAACCTTCCTCTTGAATCACTCTATCTATTAAAAAACCCGCATCAAAATCCGTTGCGTAGTTTTAAAGATTTAAGCATACATGGGGAATAGGGATATAGGGACAGAGAAAGCGACTTTGTTTTATACTATGTAGTGATTGATTTGTCCTAAGTGAGCTATACATATCTAATCTTGATTATTTATAGGGCGCCATCAATCTATGCTATTCAGGGGGCAGTTGTACGTGGGAAATACTTATATTATACTAGGTTTTGCCCACGATTTCGTCCGCGTAGAATTAGTAGATTGGACCAAGGAATCAAGTTGTCCCATACAAACTTTGCCCCCTTTTTCCCTCCTCTAACGAATATAATTTCGGAAAATCCTTTCTTATCGGATGCCAACCTCATACAAAAAACACACCCTCCAAGTTTCAGGTCTCTACGATCAGCGGTTAGGTTGTGCGTTGATCCGTCAGTCAGTCAGTCAGGTCAAAGGATTTTATATGTATATAGATGGTGTAGGCTTGCCTGGCCCCTATACCAGCCTCTCAGCTTAGTTAGAGGAAAGAATACGTCTACGCTGCGAATTTCATCACGATGTGTCCTTAAACGTAAGAGTCATAGTTCCGTCAAGAAAAATCCTACTTAGGACTGCCAGCCGGAACCCAAACCCACAACCTTCAGAATGAAAGTAGAAGCATCTACCACTAGACCATTCAATACCGCTCTCAGTATCACTTTCGTCTAATTCAAGCTAATAGCTCTTTAGTTGTAAAATTAGAAACGCTTAGACCATAAAGAGCTAAACAATTTTCTGTCACTTGGCTTTCTAGAACAGTTTTGTTCCGTTTGGTAAAATGAGAAGTGATAGAACGCGAAGAAATGTAATTTGCGGTTGGGAAAAAACAGCTGTAAATGTGGACAAAAGTAAGATTACTGTTTGAACATTTGTTGCTACTAATTGAACAATCAATCAATTGAAAACATAAATTAAAGAGTCGTAGAAGCATTAAATTTTATTATTATAACTGTTCGAAAGGTTATTCACAATTGTTCACTAAGTAGGTACCTAGTCGAAGGCGCCCATTTAGAAAGATAATTGATATTATCTTGTAATATAATTGATAACGAAGTAGGTAGTAGTAACATACCAAGTTGTTTATAAGAAATCTCATATATTTAATACCTATACTAGCGAGCCGCCCCGGCTTCGCACGGCTATTATATGCATGTTTTATACATATGAACCTTCCTCTTGAATCACTCTTATCTATTAAAAAAACCGCATCAATATCCGTTACGTAGTTTTATATAAAGATCTAAGCATACATAGGGACAGACAGCGGGTTTGTTTTATACTATGTAGTGATAGTAAAAGAGAATAAGATTCATCAGAAAGCCCTAAAACCACAAGAAGCGAGTCTGAAATTTCGCATAAGGGTTTTTGCATATCGAGCACTCTGAAAACACGACCTTCAAATGCGTAAAAGCCTGTTACATTTCGTAGTTCGCAGTAATCATTATTAATATCTCTTTTGTATAAGCTATGATGTGTCTCACTTACGCGGGTAAACCCGTTAGCGCAGCTAGTTTTTTATAATAATTATAACTTATCATATCTAATATTAATTTATTGTAACCAATCCTTTTATCTGTCTGTAGCCTCAATTCTAATCTCAAAATATAAGCTTATTTTTCTTTTACCAAAATATAATAACATAACAAAAGATACCAAATAAAACCATTATTCTACTTGTATGAATGGACGAAAACATAAATATTTGTAAAAAAGTTTTTAGCTGTAAATATTTTTGGTAAGTAGGTAATTTAAACCTAGATCAAAAGCTGCCAAGAATTTAGGTATTAGACTAGTGTTTTGATAACACAAATGTAGAGTTGTCTGAAAGACTACGCAACTGTTTAACTTGTTTTTGACACTTCACACAGCGCCATCTAGTCCACGAAAACAACAAGGCTTGTGTTAAGAGATAGAATATTTATATACATTTCTTTTGTAAATAGGTATATACACATTAAAACACCCAGATTAGAAACAAATACCTATCAGAAGGCCAATTCTCGTAAATAACATCGTTTAAATTACATTTCAATATCATTTCGATTGCAAAAGAGACCCTCAAAGTCAGTTCTTTTTTACAAAAAGCTAACTTTGGGGGTATTTTGAGCTACTTTCAGGGTATTATTTGTGATCGAAATGATATTGAAATGTAATTTGAACAATGTTATTTACGAGAATTGGCCTTCTGGACATAAATATTTGTTTAAGACGGGAATCAAACCAGCATCTCTCCTTTCTCCTCATCACATGTTCTTACCAACGCAAACGGTTCCCTTCCACCTTTTCCGTTACTCGCGCTACTTTCATACATAATTTAATATGCTCGTTCCTTATTTTAAAAATCTGTGGCTGACCTGCCCCGGCTCTGCAGAAGTAAATTTTCGTTCAGATAAATTGGTACACGAAATAATTCGAACCTATGACTTAACCCTACACTGCTCTTTTGACCAACAACTTTCTTTTTGTCTTATTCATTCTTTATAAAGTCTTGACCCGTAATCGCATTATAACTACTTTTTACTAATATTTATCCGACGTTTCGATCGAGTGGTCACGGGAAGACTGAAGAAGCTTTATCCTCATTCAGTTGTTGTCTTCTTAACTTACCTATAGTCACTACTTAGTATAAAACAAAGTCGCTTTCTTTGTCCCTATGTCCCTTTATCCCTATGTATGCTTAAATCTTTAAAACTACGCAACGGATTTTGATGCGGTTTTTTTAATAGATAGAGTGATTTAAGAGGAAGGTTTATATGTATAATACATGCATAATATAGCCGTGCGAAGCCGGGGCGGGTCGCTAGTAAAATAATAAATAAATCACAAATAATTATTTTCCAGGACAACTTCCTACCGCCATCGCAAAGGAACAACTATGAATGCGAGAAGGACCCGACTGGTCCTCTCAATCGCAAGAGGCTCATAGAACACATCAATAAACAAGCATTAGAAACGCCAGACCGGCCCGAGGTGAAGCCCTTTGTCGCTGGTGTCGTTAGAGGGAAGAAGGTATGTAGAATATAATAGAAAAAAAAATATTTGGACAAGCACGCGATAAAAATAAATATTTAGAACAGTAAAAGGGATGTTGACAAACAAACATAAGTAGGTACATTCATTATATCATTACCGAGCGATGTTCCCGGTTGCATCCCTCTCGGGAGCCCGGGGTCCGCTTTCCTACTTTTACGCCTCCACTTCGCAAGATCTTCGGCATCCTGGTTAGTAAGTCCATTTGCACGCATATCACCCTTTACGACGTCAAGCCAGCACTTCTTGGGTCTAACCAGTCTGCCACGACCCGGCGGAGGCGCCATAGCAAGACATAAGTGCATTAAAAGACAGAAAATTAAAAAGAATACTATAGAACAAAAAAGTATAAAATAAAAAGGCAGAATATTCTGAGAATAAGTACAGTAGAAAAAATATATTATTTATAAATAAGATCTCGTGTGTGTATGGTATGTCTTTATGTATCCATAGCAGTGCCCCCCCCGGTTATGTCCCCGTAAGTCCCGAACCCGTGGGAATATCAGGACAAAATCCTTATTTTCATCAATATTCGTCCAGTAGTCCTTAAAAAATAGAAGTACTCTATCACCAAGGACTAGGTACGGTCGGGTGCATAATTTCAGGCCCACCGTAGAGCTCAAAAACGGCTGTTATAAGAATGTTTTCAACACAAGCAAGATTCTAGGCACCTGCTTTAGGTGCAGTTTAAAGTCTTCTAACTCATCAATAATCAAACAAAAATTATTAGAATGCGAACTCTACTGAAGGCTGCAATTATGCAGCCGACTGTACATGATTTTTGCGTACATTTACGCATGCAGCTCACGCAGCGGTAGTTCTTAAAGGGAATGTTTTGTTTCCATTTTTGCAACAATTTTCATTGATGCTCAGCTCCTATTGGTCATAGCGTGATGTTATACAGCCTTCCTCGATGAACTATTCAACATTAAAAAAAACACTCACACATAATGACTACTACTATAATTATAATTACAACAAAACATAGTTGTGTGAAGGAATGCCAAAAGTTTTAATTATATTATACTCCAATAATATTTGGGAAAAAGAGAAGTTTATAATAAACTAGCTGAGTTCCGCGGTTTCACCCGCATAAGTACCCATCCCGTAGGAATATCAAAATATAAAGTAGCCTAGAGCCTTCCTCGATAAATGGACTATCTAACACAAAAATAATTTTGTAATTCGAACCAGTAGTTCCTGAGATTAGCGCGTTGAAACAAACAAACTCTTCAGCTTTATAATTTAGTAAGGATAGATTAATTTTTAAAATACTGGAACTGTCAAGAAGCCAATTACAATTTCCTCCTCTAACTTTAGCTTTATATCGGTAATATTTTCCTTAATTTATAATCTCTATAAAGTAAGTACATGCATCAAGTTTATAATTTACTAGCGACCCGCCCCGGCTTCGCACGGCTATATTATGCATGTATTATACATATAAACCTTCCTCTTGAATCACTCTATCTATTAAAAAAACCGCATCAAAATCCGTTGCGTAGTTTTAAAGATCTAAGCATACAAAGGGACATAGGGACGGCGAAAAGTGACTTTATTTTATACTATGTAACTATGTAGTGATGTAGTGATAATACTAATAACTTAAAGGTTCATAATCCTGTCGTCCTACGCACGAACGGTACTCGAATCATTAAGATGAGTGCATGAATAATACATTGAATACGCGTCATCTCTGTTCACTGACTAAAATAACGTATGACAACAAAACAGATGTTTTAAACGTTCAATTAGTGTGCAGGCGAATGTGGTCTAATTGTTTAAATTAGTAGCACCCCGCAGTTTTAACCGCGTAAGGTCCGATCTTGCGGGAATCACTACATAGTATAAAATAAAGTCACTTTTCGCCGTCCCTATGTCCCTTTGTATCACTACATAGTATAAAATAAAGTCACTTTTCGCCGTCCCTATGTCCCTTTGTATGCTTAGATCTTTAAAACTACGCAACGGATTTTGATGCGGTTTTTTTAATAGATAGAGTGATTCAAGAGGAAGGTTTATATGTATAATACATGCATAATATAGCCGGGTCGCTAGTATTGGGATAAAAAGTAGCCTATATTACTCCCAATGAATCAATGTATCTTCATATCAAGTCTCATCAAAATAGGTCTTGTAGTTTCGGCGCATATTCTTTACAAACAAACAAAAATTTCCTTCCTCATTTATTTTGTTTTGTGTTTAAATCGTATTTAATACAGATTTGAAATATCTACTAGGCCGTGGCCAGTCTGAAAAAGCTGTCATATCACCGTCTATTTTGGCTAATTTCTATCATTACATATTTTTTTATTAAAAAACTATAATAAATAACCGTCTGCGGTTGGAAAAATGTAAAACAAGGATAGTTAAATGGATTTAAAAATAACATGGTTAATTTGACTACTAAAGTTGTATAAAAATAAATATTAACCATGTTATTTGTGAATATCGGTGTTTCGGCACTGTTGCAGGCGCCATATTTACGAAACCGGAGCTGGAGTTACAACATGGTAGTATACATGGCGAGTAACATGGCGCTGGTAGCAATGCCGTAATAAAGAAAAAAAAACCTGATAAATATCCGGTAAAGTGGCCGATTTATTAGTATACTTCAAACATTTTCTAAATCAGACTTTTTTTGGTTTCTCTTCCTGTATTATATGTATATTTTTTATTTATTTATATATTACATACTTATTACTGTAAAAACCCAAATACTGTTGTTGAGGATACTTCCCCCACAGGACAGGCTTAGCCTAGTGTGGCGGATCTGTGATGTAATAATTATTGTAAGGTTTTTTGGTAAATAAATGTATTATTTTTTTTAATATTTAATATAGCAGGACATTCCACACATCGCCATCTAGCCCCAAACTAAGTAACTAGACCTGTGTTATGGGTGCTAGACTACGGATATACTACTTATTATACTTTTCTTTTGTAAATATATACTTATAATACATAGAAACAACCAGACCACAGACAAATATCTAAGCATAAATACATGTCTGAGGCGGGAATCGAACCCACAACCCTGTGTTTGGCAGTCCGGCATGGTGACCATTGTGCCAACTGGGTCGTCAATTTTATTAATTTTATTATTTGTAAATATTCCAGTGGATACCACCACCGCCAGCATCGAAGGACCGCGATGCGGAGGAACAGATCACGATAGACCTCGGCGACGAGTACGAACAGGCACTCTCTACGGCCAGTCAGGAGGAAATCATTGATCTTGCCGGTATGTTACTATTATATTAATCTAATGCCTTGTGCGTAAGTGTCGTACCTCGAAAACGGACCTTGCTTAAAGCTATATAAGCTGCCAGACGCAACGCACCAGAAATACCCGTCGCTTACAGCTAATATTGTTGATTGTAACGGTTGTTAATAAACTTTTTAAACTCACACGATATGTATTCACCATCGTCATCGTCATAATCATCAATGTTACAATAGTCATGGTCTTTTCGCGACCATGACCATTGTAACATAGTTGAAACGTCGAGGTAAGAGAAATCAATTATTGTTTTTTTTTGGATGTGTTTTGTTTTTCTCAAAGGTGCTAAAATCGATCTTTACCGATATTTTGGAGTAATTTGGGACGAAAATTCCTTGTCATTTCAAACTTATGCTAGTTTTAATTCTTAATGTTAGGATATCTTCAAACCTATAGGGAATTTTAGGCTCAAAGTTACACCAAAATGTCAGTAAAAATCTCACCTACAATTCCATCTCAGTACATTTGAGAAAAACAAAACACATTCGTAACAATCAACAATGTTCACCAACGAAGGCGACCGGTGCCAGTAGTAACTATTTAGTAGGCTGTGTAACAAGGTCGTTGGCGTATGGCAAGCATCTAATACAGCTGAAAACGCCGATAATGATGATGATAAATCTAATAACTGTATTATAATATAACAGCTTAAAGGCCTATGGACTGCGATTAAACTCTAATTTTCCAAAAATGTTTGATACTAGTACGCAATTTAAAAGAGTGACTAAATCATCTTCTAATCTGGTCTGTATACCTCTTTGTTGTACGTTGATAATCGGAATCAGAATCGATTGGTCGGACAATCGGAACGCAGCGATCACCGCATTAATTTGGCGGAGTTTTTGCTAAAAGACAAATAAACGACATTTTGGTCCCTAAGTGGGTATGTCCTCGATGTTTTCTAACTAGGAAGAACCGTTTACATTTATTATTACCATATTTGCAATATTTCTAAATTGTATCATCATGAGGTAACACCTACAAATGTTTATATTCTTTTATATTTGCAAAATAAATTACATAATATTTGCTACTAGGGCAGGACATTTACATAAATCTGTTTTCTATGCGTTAACCTAGAATAATATTATCTAAGACAAGACTATTCTAGTTTTATCAAATGTGTTCCACTTTTCTTCTATTTACGTGTTTAGCATTTTGTTTACCGACTCCAAAAAAAGAGGAAGTTCTTAATTAAATTGTATATGTTTTTTTAATGGATGTTTGGGTATAACTTTCTTGTTTATGAACTTATATTGGTGATTATTTTTATAGTTCCGCACCTCAAAAGATAAAGAAAGGAACCCTTATAATATCACTTTCTTGTCCGTCTGTCTGTTTGTTAGAAAGATTTGTATCGAAATAATATCCTGAATATTATCTGTAGGTTTTCACTTATTAGTATTAGATCTATTATTAATTTTTTTTTTCTTTTTTGCGCCTGTGTTTAATGTTTAGTTTTAGTTACTAGATATGACTTGCTTGAATTGCATTGCATTTTTTTTTGGAATTTTGACATTTTACTTTTTTTAATTATTTTCAATTTATTGCATAATTACTTAATGGTTTTTTTCTATAATAAAAGAGTAAAAAAATAGCTCAATTTAAATATCTGAAATCTAATTCCTCACCAATTAGCAGCGGTTCTATCGATTTTGAACTACTGGACCGATTTGGATGAAACTTGGTATGAGGATACATTCATTCATTGAGAGTAACATAGGCTACTTTTTATACCAATATTCCCACGGGATCGGGACTTACGCTGCTGAAAAACCATATCGCAGCTTGTAAAATTATTATTTTCATAATTCTTGCGTCAATATTCCAACAGTCACGAAGCTACGAATAACATCTCAAAGATAATAAAAAAACAATGTTTGATAATGTTTTATGTGTCATCTTTTATAAGAATTACAAAGCTTTTATAATTCTGTGATAGTTGTTACGTTTTGGCATTCACCCAGTCTTTATGCTGCCTACCGATGCCGTGGGAAATGGTAAACACTATGTGATAATAATTTATAATATGCATTGACAAATGGGTTTTTATTTATAGATTTTTTTGCATAGAGACCATGATATTATCGTTTTAATATTATTATTTAAGTGCTTCGTTCACTGCAAGGATAATTTCTACTATTTGAAACGAATATTTTCGTCCTAAGATAGCTTTCAGAGTGCACAGCCTAAATAGCTGAAAACATTAAATCCACGAAAATTATCCTACATTAGCACTGACAAAGGTTTTTTTTGTAAAAAGGATGCCTAAAGGCAGGCTCAAATTCAAAATCTTGTCATTATTTTAATTCGCTACCAAATGCTTGTAAACTTATAAATGTGATAGTTACGTAGATAGCCAGATACCCCGATTAACACAAAGGCTAAGTATTTTTTATCATGATTTTCCGGTTTACGCGGGTCAAGCCGCGAAATGCAAGATGCAAGTAGTAACAACATATTTTTTAACTGAAGCAATTACCTAAGAAAATAACTATGCCTTTGTTTTTTTATTTTTAAAAAAGATTATCGTTTGACCACTATCTAACCCTATGATTGATAAGTGACGATGCGGTCTTAAATGTAGCACGCTAACTTAAAAGATACCTTTACTCGTAACTTAAAGACCCCCCAAATAAGCGAGGCCTTCAAAGTACAGAAGTAAAGGAAACTTCGTCACTTAATCACTATATAGTATAAAACAAAGTCGCTTCCCGCTGGCTGTCTGTCCCTATGAATGTTTAGAACTTTAAAACTATGCAACGGATTTAGATGCGGTTTTTTAATAGAGTGATTCGAGAGAAAAACAAACAAAAGTACCACGCATACGAAGTCGCAGGCATAAAGTAATAAAGTTAACCCGTTTATATTTGTGTTTTCCAGCCATTCTCGGTTTCCACTCAATGATGAACCAGGACCAGTACCACGCCTCGTTGCTGAACAAGGGACAACCTGTTGGACTCGGGTGGGACGGTATCACTAAAGCTACTAAACAAAAGGTAACAAACTGATAAACATATTGATAAAAACTAGTAAATATTAATAACTTAATTTCTAATAAGCACCCTAGTAATAAGGTACATATTAAGTACGTTGCTAAGGTAATGTTCTTTATTTGCTTGCTTGCTTCAGTAATAAACAAACAAAAAGAAGCACAGTCCTTTATGAACTAAAGGCGTCCACTAAGAAAGGGTTGTGAAATTCCACCTCTACGAGAGTGAAATGGGGAGTTGCATTTGTATCCTAGGTTGCATTTGTATCCTATAAGGTTGCATTTGTATCCTGTAGGGTTGCATTTGTATCCTATAAGGTTGCATTTGTATCCTGTAGGGTTGCATTTGTATCCTATAAGGTTGCATTTGTATCCTGTAGGGTTGCATTTGTATCCTATAAGGTTGCATTTGTATCCTGTAGGGTTGCATTTGTATCCTATAAGGTTGCATTTGTATCCTGTAGGGTTGCATTTGTATCCTATAAGGTTGCATTTGTATCCTGTAGGGTTGCATTTGTATCCTATAAGGTTGCATTTGTATCCTGTAGGGTTGCATTTGTATCCTATAAGGTTGCATTTGTATCCTGTAGGGTTGCATTTGTATCCTATAAGGTTGCATTTGTATCCTGTAGGGTTGCATTTGTATCCTATAAGGTTGCATTTGTATCCTGTAGGGTTGCATTTGTATCCTATAAGGTTGCATTTGTATCCTGTAGGGTTGAATTTGTATCCTGTAGATACGGGCAGAAGCTATCTTAAAAATGTTTATGTAATATATTTTCTGTGATAATATTTTCCAGGTGTTCCCAATGGATCCACCGAACGACACCGACCCTGAGGACACCGTAACGCGCGTCAAACAGAACGATCCCAAACTTACTGATCTCAATTGGAATAACATTAAGGTAACCATACGCCACACCAGGGTTCGAGGATATATATCAATGGATATATATTATGATATATATCAAATGGTTTTTGTGATATATATCAATACAAAAATTGTTTAAAAATTTGATGAAAATAGAGAACATGACTTATGTTTTGCAGTTTTCTACTGTAGTTCTCCATCCTAAATATAGATGGCGTTGGAGTAAAGTTAAAACATACTCCCTAATAGTAAGTTTAGGTATTAACGCTTAAAGTTTATGTATTATAATTATTAGTGTAGGTATTCAGAAAATTAATGAAGCCGTTGAATGATTGGAATTAATAAGATTTTATTTTTTTGAGTTGATTTTACCTGATGTAGTTTATGATTTTAATAGATTTTTTTGTGATTTATAAGAAGATTTTATGTTTTTGAGTTGAATTTTCATTTATTTGTTGTTTTTTTTTAAATAATTTATTATGTTTATACAACATAGGTATGCAAATAGTATACATAAATAATACAATAAAATAACAATATGGCTGTCATACAAAATGGATAAATATCATGTAAATATCACATTTTTGATATATATCGGATATATTTTAAAAATCCGATATTTTGATATTTATTATAAATATCGGATATTTTCGAACCCTGCGCCATAAATTACATATGTCTTCAGGCAGTCAAAAGACGAACTGGTTAACGAAACGCGGTATTTGGCAGTAACTTATAGTCGATTTTATATATTCGATATTCCCACGGGATCGGAACCTACTCGGTTGAAACCGCAGGGTGCTTCTAATTACTTAATAGGAATGTGCGGTGTCGGATTAAAGGAAGTTAACATGTGGCATTTGAGCTTATCCGTCATTAAACTAAACAAAAAAATGATCTTGTTCAACACCGCGGCGAGGTTTGAACTTGTTACCTCCTGCTTGAGGTTTCGATAACCACTACCAAGTAACACCTCGAGTGAAATTGGGATATGCATTTAACTAGTTTTTGTTATACAAATTAAAGATGGCCGCGGTGCTTTATTTTGGAAAAATGGCTAGTGCTGGCTCACGTGCTAAATATAATAATTAATTTAGTTTTAATATTAAATAATAATAGTTTACCACGTTCCGTTACAGAACATAAGCGACGAGAAATTCGAGAAACTATTCGAGGGTCTAAAGTCGAACACGACACTCGAGGTCCTCTCCCTAGTGAACGTCGGCCTGAACGATCGCACAGCGGCGCTGCTCGCGGACGCCTTGCAACAGAACACCGGCCTGAGGGTCGTCAATGTTGAGACCAACTTCATCAGTCCACAGGGCGTCGTTCTATTGGTCAAGTCATTGCTCACGCAGAATGTTGTCGAGGAGTTCCGGGCTTCTAATCAGGTATTATTATATAGTTTTGCTAACATCTTCATCTAGATTATTCCAATAGATTGGTCATTATACGCTATACGTGAGCGATTTAAGAGGGGCGTCCATACGCCAACGACCTTGATACACTGCCTATTAAATTGTTACTATTGGCACCGGTCGCCTTCGTTGATGAAAATTGTTGATTGTTACGAGTGTGTCTTGTTTTTCTAAAAAGTGCTAAGATGGAATTGTAGGTGAGGTTTTTACCGACATTTTGGTGTGATTTTGAGCCAAACATTTCCTATAGTTTTGAAGCTATCCTAAAATTAAGAATTAAAACTAGTCTAGCTTTGAAATGACAAATAATTTTCGCCTCAAAATTACCCTAAAATATCGGTAAAAATTTCACCTACAATTCCATCTCAGCACTTTTGAGAAAAACAAAACACATTAGTTACAATCAACAATATTAGTTGTAAGCGACGGGTATTTCTGGCGCGTTGCGTTTGGCAGCATAAGCAGCCTTAAGGATGCAAAGAGACGCGACAATAACAAACAGTCAATTGTTAAAGTGACCAAACGCATGCGGAGTGTAGTGCAAAGCGAAGGCGATCAGTTTGATATGTTCGCAGTCCGAACCACGACGTCGAGCGGTGCAGGAGAAATCGTGTGCAAGTATAGAACAGCTGCCGCGTACTACATAATCATTTAATTGCGTGTCAGCCCATCGGATCCCTCGCAAATCGCAGTCTCTTTAAATCTTTTCAAAATTATTAATTTGTAATATCTTTTGTGTAATGAGTCATATGTGCCTGCAATAAATCTATTTTGTTTATTTTTAAATCACCTACGTAAGGTGCTACGATACTGTTTATAGCGAACGGAAAAAAGCATGTCGCTTAAACTCGAAAACACCTGGACTGATTTGGCTAATTTTTATTTTGTACTTGGGAGTCCAGGCAAAGTTTAAATAGTTATAAAATATGGAAAAATTGGCATCGGTACTTATACTAGTATTTGACACGAAACACTTGACCAAACAACTTCGGGCGGTATTGTGGCGTTCTTTACATTAAATTATATTTCTAACCGTATGTCCATGTGTTATTCCAGCGTTCCCAAGTGCTCGGCAACAAGATAGAGATGGAGATAAGTTCGCTGGTTGAAGCCAACCCTCGGCTGCTTCGGCTCGGACTGCACCTCGAGTACAGCGACGCGCGTCATCGTGTCGCCTCGCATCTACAGAGGAACATCGATAGAAGTACGTATTGTATACGACAAACGAGCTTGGGTTACGGCCGGGAAATATACAAGTGGTTGAACCATGCCCGGGTGAGCGAAGCGGGTGTCTACATGGTTTAGCGAATGGGCAGGCGCGGGACAAATAGAAGAGGCGTGGTTAGGGCGTGGCGCAGGCAGGTACAGACGATTAAAAACCGTAAGTTCATTGATATAGAGTCTGTAGTATACGCCCGCGCCATATTTTGTATGAAGCGGCGCGGCGCAGGTACCGCTAGCGCTTTAGACTATCACAATGAACTTACGGTTTTTAATCGTCTGTACGAGCCCGCGCCGCGCCCGAGACTCGCCTCTTCCTGACTACGTTCATACCACAGTTACTGGTCAGCACCGATTGTAAGGACGTATGAAAAAAACGCACTTATTGCCGATTTTTATATTGCCAATTTGTCGATACTTCTATGTATGTACCTATGGTCTATGTATGGACTCATTTACACATAGGATCCGTATTTACAGACCCAGTTTTAACGGATCCGTCCTTACTGGAAGGTAGTGTTCACGTCATATTTACAGGACTGTTAATACTAGCGGCTTATGTATTCATCGGCTCCAGAATTCTGTCGTGTGTGTGAACTCGCTAATACTACTACATACGAATTTTACGCGCATTACGATCGATATATATCGAACAAAAAACCCTAAAAAACATTGTATGTCAGAACAGGTTGTATAGGTTAAAAAGTCTTTTGCCTGCCCTTCTGGGAGAGTAAGTAATTAACAAAAAAGATATTGCCAAAAAAATAGTAAACATGAAAATAACCTAAAATTCTTAAAAACCTCCTCAAAAAATATTTACGTTTCTCTTTTTAGTATTTGTTGTTAAAGCGGCAACAGAAATACATCATCTGGGAAAATTTCAACTCTCTAGCTATCATGGTTTATGAGATATAGCCTGGTAACAGACAGACAGACAGACGGAAAGCGAAGTCTATGGTCCCGTTTTTACCCTTTGTTTATGGAACTAAAAATGTATCCGGCAAAACGGACCTGTAAAACGGGCTGATGTGTGAATGAGCCCTTTAAAGTCTCGCCTTGGTCATACATAAAAGTAACTTTATTACTTTTATTCTGCAAGAAATACTTTGATTACGTGTCATACCAACTTTATCATACGTAACCAAAGTATCATGGCAGGTAATTGGTAGCATGGCAGAAAATTAAGAAATTTTTTTTTTTTTATAATTTCTTGCTTTCTTCTTTTTCTAGAATTTTTTACTTATATTTCGTAGCTGGTATGGTAAATTTCTTTAGATTTTAAAGGTGAAATTACATTATCTACATTATTCTACATCAATATAGGTGAATAACGTCATCTAAATAACTGGAGTGTTACATAACAGATGGCGCGCGCGCAGCATCGAGGCATCGTCACTTGGTCACTATACAGTAACCACGTTTATTTCATTTACACCCCCAAATATACTTACTTGTTTTACACTAGATATTTGATAACATAACTTAGACATTCCGAAATGCCAAATACTTACAATTTACGCAATTCAGGACATTGCAGTCATCCCTATCCATTAACACAAGGTCGCTACGGGAATCGAATCATATGCAAACAACAATTGAAACATAATATGCAAACATAAATATAAACATATTCAATAACAATCCAATAATGTGCAAACAACAATCAAATCATATTGGGACAATCAACAATTGAATCATATGCAAACAACAATCCAATCATATGCAAACAACAATCCAATCTTATTCAAACAACAATCAAATCATATTGGTTTAAACAACAATTGAGTCATATGAATCATATACAATTGAATCACATGCAAACAACAATCTAATCATATTCAAACAACAATCAAATCATATTGGTATAAACAACAACTGAATCATTTGCAAACAACAATATATCCATATGCAAACAACAATCGAATCATAAGCAAACAACAATCGAATCAAGTGCAAACAACAATCGAATCATATGCAAACCACAATTATATGCAAATAATTATCATGATTAAAATGGAAAATGAACATGAACATTTCATTCAGCTCATTGGATTTTAATTCGTCGCATTATTAACAAAACAAGCAATGAATATCACAGATAAAACGCTCCATGGACATCATTAATTTTTGTTACACGCACAATATTCGTCAATACAGAGCAGGAAAGAAATAATTATTCAATAAATTGTGCTTATTTTAACGCAAGTTCAGATGTGACTATTTTCTAACCTACTCATAGCAAAAGCACAGCGCTTCGGTTAATTCGCTGTCTAAATACATAAATTACTTGCGTTTAAAACAAGTACAAGAAATCAAAACCGTATCGTATGATCAGATTGCCGAATCCAAAAGAAAAGTAGCGTGTCGCTTAGCTTGCGACTACCTCGCGGCCGTCCGCCCGCCATCGGCATCGACCCATCGTTCTTCAACCTGACGCCGCCCAGCGCTGAAGCTGCCACACCGATAACGGAATCAGTCGAATCTGTCATCACGATTGGGGCTAAGGAACCGCCGAAAACGGGACTGACGCCATCTCCTTCGCCGATCCCCGAATCCGGATCGGATATATCGATAACTCCGGCCGCGTCTCCTATACCGGACGAGGGGGAAACTCCGGCGTCTTCTCCTTTACCGCCGGAAGTACCGCAAGAAGAAACTCCGGCACCTTCTCCTTTACCGCCCGAAATACCGGAACAAGATACCGTCGTTGAGAATGAAGCTGCTGATAGTATTGTACGAGCCGAGCGACCCGATTATAACCCCAATCCTCACTCGTGAGTAAACGCGACACACACACACACTCACGCGTGTCCCCATATGTTTTACCACAACTTGTGTGTGTTTTTCTGTCAATTTGAAGATACGAATTGACGAAAAACTAAGGCCTCGCTCAGATGATGCGTAATACTGGATTCAACCGATCTAATGTTGTGCATTGACTGCGCAGGCCTTAAATGTTGAGAGATTGTTTGTATGAGTGTTTAGAGAGACTTTCTGTTGTTCCATTACAGTACGGAAAGACCTAACTCTGCGACTTCAATTGAGATTCTTTAACAATCTACCAAAGGGGGCGCGTAGCAAATAGATCCATAATGGAGGTATACCACGGCAGTGGTTCCATGATGTTAGCACGGCCGGCTATAACAATACTTCGCTTACAAACGCTTATTAAAGTGTCCAGTTTTTTATTTGATTGTATTACACTCACACAAATGTGCAGTTTTATGTCGGAGACAAAGAAACAAAGTAACAACAGAGTGAATTTAAACTGAAAACAAGCTTTTATTGACCTGTATAACGCTGTAAGTGGAGGGTTCGATTCCCGAAAATTTTACCTCAGAAACATTTTAAAATATTTGAATTATTAAATGCTA
Source organism: Idaea aversata (assembly GCA_907269075.1). NCBI lineage: Eukaryota > Metazoa > Arthropoda > Insecta > Lepidoptera > Geometridae > Idaea > Idaea aversata. Next base: position 12,627,736 of record OU026091.1, read on the forward strand.
AATGTTTAAATGGAAGCTTGTAAGACATTAAAACTGCACTAATAATAGAAAAAAAAACATTTAACAACTATTTACACTATTATAAACAATTTTATTTTGAAGAACTTTCGGCTGCGCTTAGTCGTAGATGAAGATTTAGTTAAGCAATGCTTTTTCACATGTCACTCACAAGAGTGAGGCAAAGTATTCCTTAACTAATATTTCACTTAGAAATGTTAAAAATAAAAATACAGGTATACTTTTTTTTTTCAATACAAAACACACTTTTTATCTGATGTGTTAATATTATTTTAACCAAACGATTTAATTTTTAGCCATGAGGGGAGCGTTGAAAAATAATCTAGAAACGACCCTGTTAATCGGTAAAAGAATACTTATTTTCCTTGAAGGTTTCACTAAATGAAACGGCCATATTTGAATCGGCCGAAGTTTTCTTTCAGCTATTTGAGAAAATAACTTTTTTAATTATCATTTTTATCATATAAGCTTTGCTAATTTTACAGCTAAATACGTGGGGTTCCAAATGAGACAGAATCTAATTAAAAAAATGCGTGATTTCTTGTGTGATTTTAAAGATAACGTGATTTTAAATGATTTACACATTAAAACGACACTAACAGACTCGCATGTGTGTGAGTTACTAAGACTAACTTGAATGCATTTGTACTAAATAAGACTGTTTTAAGCATGGATTTTGTATAAACATCTGTTATGTTTATGTAAAAAATATTCCAAAACTCCTAAAAAATATTAGATTTTTTATCCTTTTTTTTATACTTTTACTTTTTAAAAGATTTTTGTTTTCTAAGAATCTACCCTTATTATTCGTTACCGGACAATCTTAGTAGCTATCGAAAGTTTGAAAACACTCCATTGATAGCTAGTAAGATAGCTTCCAAACGTGTAATAGGAATGCGATATAAAAATTAAAATATCTCGCATATAATTTTAATTATTTTTCGAAACAAAAATGTTTATAAATTTTAACCTATTATGCATTAGCAATCACGCTCGCTGGCAGACAACAAAGGGTATTCGCAAACTTCACACAGTCGTTTTCTCTATGCAAGGACATTAAGAGCAATAGTCCGTACTTGTCTTTTTTTTAAATATCCTGTCGCACGATGGGACATAATAATATAACCCTCTGGACTCGACCTTTTAACGGTATCGACCTTTAATAGGTCGAGGTTTAAAAGGTTGACATCGGTCAAAAAATGCGCATCTGTCAACCGCCTTTTAGAGGTTGATCGACATTACTTTGTGAATTCTATCTATCCAAGGGGCTTATTACTTCTAGCGAGAGCGAAACTTGGTCGCGAAGCGCGTTGCGGAAGCGTTGCCGAGTCTTGTTTAAACTATCGCTAGAAGTAATAAACTAAATGTTCTAAAAGCCAAAAATTTAGAACACTTGATGACAAATAATGTGTCAAATTATATTTTAATTCATCTACATCACAAGAAATCAAAAAAAGTCATGATCGGACTATGCTTTCTAACTAGGCCCTTCGTAGTGTGAATTTGCGAATATCCATTGATAGTTAGCAAGTATGATCGCTAACGCATAATATGTGGTTTTATCGAATTCCTCTGTAAGTAATGTATACGTATGGTGTATGTATGTGTACCCTGTATGTATGTATATATATAAAAGGTGTGTCAATGTCGATGTGTGCATTACAGTACGCCAGCAGCGACGGAGCCAGACCAGCGCTTAGGTCCTTAAACAACGCATTTGGTAAGTATGTTAGCTCTATTGGTTACTTTATTAAAGTCATTCATAATAGTGTCATTTTATTCGTTGATAGAATATTTTATTATACTATGTAAAGTTTTACTTTGACATCTGCTCCAAAAAAAAAGTTTTTTTAATTATACTATTGTTTAAAATATTTCTAGAATCAACCATTATCGTACAGTCAATCATATAATCAATTTCGTAAGTAAATTGCATCGTAAGTGTCACCCATTTATGCATGACTGTCACCCTTTGTCAATATAATATTTATCTCGAATATGTATGTAATGTCGTCAATTCCCTTGCATCGTGGTGTCATGCATTCCTTGTCCGATGAAGATTGAACAATGAAGATTCTTTTAGGGAACAAAACGATTTTTCAAACATTTAAGTACTCAGTTATCATTTTGAACTCCATGAATACATTTTCAGACTTATGTTAGAAGCATATTTTATTTTTTTCTTCTTCCGGCACAACATATCTTCTTCCTCCACTCTATTTCCGCATCCCCTTTCCTCAGATTACACTCCTTAACAGATTCCGCTTATAGAACAACAGATGCTCGCAACACGTACTTGCTTTAGTTCAAAATCTTATTGTTCTCGTCCTATAGACTAGGCGACACTGTTTGTCGCATTACTTTCCGTGATTTAGCTAGCTGACTTTGCTAGCATAAATAACACAGACGACTTCAAAACGATTTTGAACTAAAGCAAGTATAATTTGTTCCATATACGGTATCTATTCAAGGAACATCTATGTTCCTAGCGTAATCCCCCTTCTTTAGCCTTCCTCTTGCTCTAAGACTTCTAAGTAGAATACTTCTCTATTCTCTACTATTCTAAGAATACTTCTACGTTCTAGTCTGGTTTTACTTCACAATGTCGTACACCTAGTATACACAATACATTTATTTTATTATCTTCGGAAAGCCAACAGTGAGAGATAATAATATATGAGAACAATAATTAATACTTTATACCATTTATAGGCTTTCACATAAAATATCCACTATTATTTTACATACCGCAAAATGTTTGTACAATTAAAATCACTTTACAATTGTTGACACATTTTACATCAATAAAATAATTACAATTTTTTGTTAACCCCATCATCAAGCAGTCAAAATATTCATCACACAAAAAATACTTAGGAAAATTCTTCACTCGCTGCAAACTGGTACGTGCAACACATGTTTAAAAAAAATCGTAACTATAAACAACAAGGACATCTGGGGCCTGTCTGCTACCATTGTCGAGTTTATCGAGATTATTGATAATTATATCTAGATTGTTATTCTGCTAAAATTTAATTAACCATGGCAATAGAATCGCTATGAAGTCTCAATGGAATGGTAATAGATACGTCGTCGCTAGTGTTGCCTATCAAAATCTACATAGCCTAATCTAAGATAAACAATAGATCTACCTATCGAATGTGTATGACAGAACCGTTTTCTCAACTATCGCGATTCCATTGAGCCACGAATACTAAATTAAGTCAGTGGTATACGTAGCGCAGCGAATGTTGGCCTCTGATGGAAAGTAGAAGGGGTAAGCGCAGAACCCAATTTTCATATAAATATCGAGTTCTGCGCATACCCCTTCCACTTACCGCAGAGGTCACCATTCGCTGCGCGAGGTATACATCAGTGGTGTTTCGATAGACATTTAGGAGAATACGACGACGTCATTTGTCGATCGTTTGACTACGATTCGACGTTACGATTCTTTTGTCACTAAATTGAAGCACAATTGTATTAGCAGACTTGGGTCTCTGTTGTCCTACATGCGGCATCTATAAGGAGCCAAGTTTATGACCAAGTTTGCATCGAGTGAATAATTCTATAATAATCTATCTATATTTGTCTAATAAATACTTTCGTGTATTATTTCTCAGTGGGTCGCATCCGTCGCCTGACGCAGTTCACACGCAGCCACAGCTATGTCGTCGGTTGGATCCCGTAACAATCGCTCGCTGGCTTTATTACAGACACACTTATACTACTTTGTTATTGCGTATTTATTTACATATACATTTTATACCTACTTATTCATATAAAAACCTTTTCAAACTCACACGATTTGTATTCATAGTATTTTTTTTTCCGGGTCCTAATTTCTCTTACCTTTACCTTGATTAAGACCCGGGATAATTAATATTTATATCAAGAAAGGGATTATAAAAAATAATTAGCACGTTTTAAATGAAATATATGTTTTTTGAATAATGAAATTATAGGTCCCTATTCCTAGCATACAAAACTTATTAGCCAATAGAAGTGGCGTCAGCTTTAGGGTGCCTATCCACTGACGCAGTGTTGGGCGGAGTGGAAAGGCCAATCAACTGATTCCACAGATCCAGAATAGAGATTTCGAGCACTGTGATTGGCCATTTCGCGGTCTTATCAACTCCGCCTCAGTAGAAACGCACCCTTGTTGGGCAGAGGGAATTTTCGAGACTAAAGTAGCTTATAATTTTGTATCTTAAAAACGCCTTATTAGCTAGAATTTTATTATATCAAAATTTTTGTTTTTAAAATAAATAATTCTTTTTATATTTTTTATGAATGATAAAAAATTACAAGGTTATATTGGAAAGTTTGCTGCTTAGTTGACTTCAGACATATTAACGAGTTCTTTCCCCTGGTCGACTAAGCTAAGAGGGTAGTATAAATACACAATAACAAAGATTGCGATTGTCGAATCATAGACGGTAAATGTACGCTTGTTTTGTCTGTCTGTCTGCCTTAATTGTCATTTTGTTTATCTAAATACGTAACCGCTTCGTAATGCGCTAGTTAAATGGCGGGACCATAGCTGGCGATGCACTATAGAGCGGCTGTTTTATAATGTGCAACTACTTAAGGTGAAAGGGTACCTGCGCTCTCTCCATACAAACGTAGTCGACTGTTTCCTCCCTGGATAATGACTCTAGCACAAATATTTTTGTTGCATAAAGCCTATAACTGCCATGACTATGCCCCCATGTTTTGGTTATTTTCATTTTCTAATTATCATAGAAATTTAAAAAAGAAAAAAAATGTGGTATGGTCATGGCAGTTATAAGTTTCATGCACCAAAAATATTTGCTCTAGTGTCATTATTCAGGGAGAAAACAGTCGACTACGTTTGTAATAGTTTGTATGGAGAAAGCCCCCGGTACCCTTTCCTCTTAAGGTCTATAGAAGAGCAGACTTCACTTTTTAAATTGCTCTTATTGCAATTTAAATAGTTTAATAGTGACAAAGTTCAATTAATTACTTTCTTTTTCTTTGAAAAAGTTGCATTTGTACAGTCAGCAAAGATTTTTCTTTCATTTTCTTGATTTTGGTTCATAATTCACACACATAGGTCTGAGATTACTCTGAGCACTAAGCTGAGAAATTCTACAACCATAAATTATTTAAAAACACTTTCAAAATTTGGTGATTATTGTTATATTTTATACTTTGAATAGGACCATGTTTGGTTTTGATTCTAGTGTATTTAAATGCTACCTTATATATTTTTGTTGCTAATCGTACTTAAGTAGCTGCACTTATTAAACGGCCGCACAATAAAATGACAATTTTCAAACTCTGAATGGCGTGAATGTATTTTAATATTAATTATTAATTTTAGTGTGCTAATAAATATTAAACTTGTAAAACCTAATAAGATATCAATTGTAATATATTTTATAGATGTTCACATTCCATTAGCGCAAAACAACACTTCTCTTTAAGGCTCTGCGACAAATGTAAATCGATAAAGGACGACGACAAAGCCAGTTCGGTTAAGATCCAAATGTGCTCTAAAAATTGTAGGGCAGAAATCTTGGATATATTTTTTGACTAATTCTGACTAATCGAAATTATGAATGACTAATTTAAAAAAATGACTGAAATTTAGGAGTGTTTCTGAGTATGTAACTAGTTCTTAATTTTTTTTAATTTGTAGTTTTGGTATACGGCCAATTATCTTGCCAACTATACCTATTAAATAAGGATATTTTGCTTAAAAAAAGTTAAATTATGATTCCCACACAAAAATTTTTGACAAGGTTTTTTAGATAAGTACTAAAATCAAGTAATCATAATTTCTAGTTTGGTTGCGCGACAAAGCAAGATAGAGCGAGAAAAAATATTATAAAGACCAAAAATCAGATTTATTTTAACTTGATTTTATTCATGATTTAAGTAATCTCTAAAAATAACATTGAAATATTATAAAATTGGTAAAAAATAAATTGATTAAAATTTTTTATAACCTCAAAGGCCGTTTGTTTTCAAATATAATGCCCATTTAAGAGAAATAATGTTCTGCGTTAATGGAAAACGTTATTTTTTAACTAAATATTTCAATGAAGCACTAGGTCTCGCGCTCGCTTTACGATTATTTTTCACCAATCATGTATATTGGCATTTTACTTAGGGCAAGCTTTATTGTACCTTTTGCTTTTTTGAGAGAAATTGTTTGTTTTAATTTAAATGTAACTTTATGTATATTTGATAGATATCATGGTTTCGCAGACGAGAGATTTTCTATCGACCGATCTTAGGCAGATCACATTGTAAGGCAATCACGTGACGCGGTTGACAGAATTGTAGGTCCACCGTAGTTAAAAAAATAAGATTATTGTCTAATAAATTCATCAATTGAAAGACTTTAACGACAACTTAAGGCTGCTTATGCTGCCAAACGCAACGCGCCAGAAATACCCATTGCTTACAACTAAAATTGTTGATTGTAACGAATGTGTTTGGATTTCTCAAAAGTGCTGAGATAGAATTGTAGGTGAAATTTTTACCGGTATTTTACCGAGATATTTTGAGGCGAAAATTCTTTGTTGTTTCAAAGCTAGACTAGTTTTAATTCTTAATTTTAAGATAGCTTCAAAACTATAGGAAATGTTTGGCTCAAAATCATACCAAAATGTCGGTAAGAATCTCACCTACAATTCCATCTCAGCCCTTTTGAGAGAAACAAAACACATTCGTAACAATCAACAATTTTCACCAACGAAGGCGACCGGTGCCAGTAGTAACTATTTAGTAGGCTGTGTACCAAGGTCGTTGGCGTATGGACCCCCCTTAAGCAGGAGCTTAGAATTATGCTTGAGTTGAAAACATTCTAATAGCAATTTTGGCGCGATACGGTGGTGTCTGCAGTTTTATTGCCCTTGACATAGAAGGTCGCGGATTTGATATTATTTCTGTATGTTTATACTAAATAAAAGTTGCATATCCTGAGTTTTCATTCATAACAAGTAACTTAGCTTCGCGCTAGATGGCGCTGTGTTAAAATCTTAAAAATATATTTTTGAAATGGAAACTTAAAACTTCTATAGGCGCGTTGAGCGATTTCCTTTATATTTTTGTATATAAATGACGTATGTCACGTCATAATTATTATTATTGTAAAGGATGTTGCTAATCCAACCTATTTAGGTTATTGAGTTTGTTGCATTAAAGTGCGAATTTTTTGGTGTAACAAAACTTTGTCTGCGGCTTTTTTTTATTTACTTTTTTGCCTTTGAATGTTAAACTGTCGGCGTAGTGTCTGTCGATAGTTAAGTCTGCCGTCTGCGGGAGCCCTAAGTGTTCGTAACATTGTGATAAAAACGTCGTACGTTTTTGTTCCATTAGAACCCGCTTCGATCTTTCGTATTATAGTTTCGTTAAGAGATTATTTGTATATGAATTTAGATTTTTAATTTTAAAACAATTTGTGCCGATTTTAACATTGACACGACTGAACTTGATTTAGTTTCTTGATGTAATTGAGTAATGAGCGGAAAAAGAGACGAAAACACAAAGAAACAAAGAAAACGTTTATCTTTGAAACTTGCACAAAAGTATTATTCACAAGGAATGCTATCCCAGAACTACAAGCGATTTCAAAACGAACCAATCAGCTATGGCGCAAAATGCCAGCGATTTTGAAATGAACCAATCAAAAACGCGCGCGTTAAGCTCAATGCTGGTTTGTGATTGGTCCATTTTGAAATCTTGCATTTTGACCTACCTACCTTCAAGCCTGTGTTTAATTAAATTAATCTGAGTCTATTCTATTATACCTGCTCATTATTAAGTAGGTAATATTGTTACTAAATAAAGTTTAGTAGTACAACTGTTAGAATCGCCACCAATTATAATGAAATATTAATTTAAAAATGAAAATTATGTTTAGATATTTACGTTGGTTGATATTATGGGTCGGAAGCATTTTGTCCAACGAAAAATTTATATTCGAGTCGCACTGCTGTAGTTTGTGACAATGTAAAAAATGAATAAAGTACATAAACATTATATAGTGCTTTTTATTTTGAGTTTCCATAGATATCAATACGACATATGATGAGTCATGACTCAAAGACCCTCGTTTATTTGGGGATGTTTAACTCATGAGCGTATATGTATCTTCTAAGAAATCGTGCTACATCCGAAAATTTCAACTTTCTAGCTTTCATGGTCCATGAGATACAGCCTGGTGACACACGAATGGACGGACAGCGAAGTCTTTAATAGGGTCCTGTTTTAAACCATTTAGGTACGGAACGTACCCTAATAAAACTGAAAAAATAATTCAATTAAAGACCAAATTACTATCAAACAATTTACACGGTAAAGGAAAGAGAGCAGTTGAAGTAAGAGAGAGATAGCGTTATAAATGTGATTTTATACCTTCTACTGACTTCTGATTGCCTAGTATTTACAGACCAATTACTAAGCAATTTACACGATAAAGGAAAGAGAAAATTGAAGAAAGAGAGAGATGACGTAATAAGTGTGATTTGTACCTTCTACAAACTTCTGATTGCCTAGTACTTTTTACAGACCAACGACGATATTATAGAGCAAATGGTTGACTACTGGTTAGGAAAAAAAAGATTATTTGACTAGCTACCGGCCACGAATCTAACACCACTTTTCCCTGTATAAAGTAGCCATTGAATTGTATAAAGTACTAGGCAATCAGAAATTAGTAGAAGGTATTAATCATACATATATCTCTCTTTCTTCATTTGACCTGTTTTTTGTAGGAGGTACCGAACAGTATTAGGCTCCTCCCACAAAAAACGGGTTACTCCTTACATCTAGTGAGACGTAAGCTTGTTGCAATGAACCACGAAAAGTGTTCGTAACACTTGATTTAATAGAATTTTTGTACTAGGCTGTAAGAACTCTGTAGGAGGTATACCTACTGCTTCGTATAAGAGCAAGCCTGTACACACCACCACCCCTTTCCGTGACGGTGTAAATTATTTGATAGTGATTGGTCCGTATGTAGTAGTATGTACTAGGCAATCAGAACTCAGTAGAAGGTATCCCACAAAAAAAAACGATATTTAGTGTGAAATCATGCAAATATTTGAATTATTTTTCCAACTACCTTCATTGCCATCACATATTCTATCTACTCTATCAGGAGAAAAATTGAAGAAAGAGACAGGTAATGAGTGTGTTTTATACCCTCTACTACCTTCTGATTGCCTAGTACTTTTTACAGACTAATGACTAGGTACTTAATACAGAGGAAAAGGTGGATTTTATTGTGGTCTCAAATAGTGTTTTTTTTTTATTCACAACATCCCAAATGAGATGTGGGGAACACTTTTTATGGTTCGTTGAAACAAGCTACATCTCATTAAGAGACGTACCTAGTTTAATACTTACAAACAATACGTAGGATGTAAACATAACATTATGTCGCCGCCTCACCCGTTGTAAACATAATATATTCCACGTTCCGTAGTTGGACCACTACCCCGCCCTCGTTTCATGTTCTAATGGGAAGGACATTTTATAACTTCACGTTATCTGCCATAACGGGAAAGCGTCAATGGGGACAACAGAAAAAAAATCATTTTATAAAGTTCCGCCGTCCCCATTGAATGGGGACAGAGTCAACGGGGACGAGGGGCATACACCGCCGCGGCCGATGCCTACCACCAGGTGATTTATTTATTTTAAGAAACTCAACAGCTAAAACATAATTACATAAACAGAACAACAATAGAAAGCCAATTACAGCGTTCCACGCATATAAAACATTGTGTGATTGTTCCTTTAGCCACCTGTGGGATCTAGGGGGCTGAATCCTACGGACTCTAGCAATACGAACCCCATGCAAAAAACAACAGGACTACAACAAAAATATACTTATATAAATAGGTAAAGACAAACAACACCATCATTCTTTAAACAACTATTTATTGTCAAAATTGGAAGACATTACATAGATATTATATTAGCTATCAATACATATACAGAAAGTTTTGTTTATGAAAGTACACGGATTGATATGTTTTTCGCACATAACAAAATAATTTGTCGTATCTGTGTGTTCGATAGACAAGTAAAATTTAGATTGGGTAGCTACTAATAAAAACTTACTGATTCTGGCCGCCAAAAATCTACTCACTCTTATTTGATTTCCAAGTTTTCTTTAACAAAGTTATTGGTTTTTACGCTTGTTAATATTAAAAGAGAATTTAGTAGGCTTTTAACGTCGTCGTCTTTGAAAAGAGAGAGCATCGCAAGAGGCATGTACCTAGTGCGAGTTTTTTCATATAGCAAACGCTATTACTACGTTAGCGTAAACGAAAAAATGTATATTATAAAATAAATAAATATTGCAGGACATTCCACACATCGCCACCTAGCCCCAAGCTAAGTAACTAGACTTGTGTTATGGGTGCAAGACAACGGATATACCACTTATATACTTAATTTTCTTTTGTAAATATATACTTATAATACATAGAAACAACCAGACCACAGACAAATATCTAAGCATAAATACTTTCTGAGGCGGGAATCGAACCCGCAACCCTGTGTTTGGCAGTTCGGCATGGTGACCATTGTGCCAATTGGGTCGTTGGGTTGGGTGGTATGGAAGTTTAATAGCGCCTTTAGCGGACGTATTGCGAAGATTTAAATTCGTATACAACTTTTCCGTTTACACAAATGTGATAGTTACGTTTGCAATACAAAAACCTCGCACGACGGTCACAAGACAGGTAAGAGGATGGTTGGCTTCGAAGTGGGACTCCTTTCAAAACTGTGGAGGGGTCGACTTTTTTGGCGGCCAGTGTTAATAATAAACAAAAATAAATAAAAGTTAAACAGCAGGATGAAATCATAAACAACATAAATAGTACGAAAAAACACACTTTTATTACCTTAAATTATTTATCACTTCGTTAAAACAATTAGGAATAAAGATTTATTGTCAGAATTATTTTTTCTATTATTAAGTAGTTATGGTATGGAATGTTCAAATGCAATCTCTGTAACTATAATAAGGTCGAAATTCGACTACCTTGTACGTTACTGTATTCTCTGACTCTAGCCAGGCCAGAGCAATCTCTTTTTTTTTTATTTTTTTTTTCATAAAACCTAAGGTTTTATTTTTCTTTAAGGTTTCTTTTTTTTTACAACTAATCACTAAAGGAAATGTGACCTTCCAAAAAACAAAGTAAATCACACAGGGATGAGTACAGCAAACCGGTTTAATAAACCAGATATATTTAGAAGTAAAAAGGGGAAAAATACTTATTTTACGAGAATACGTCTTTTAAACAAGAAGCGTACATTTCATCTAATTTCAACCTTACTGTGTTTAAAATACTGAATTATATAACCATTTAATAATAAGGTAACTTATTTAAAATGGCACTGTAATATGTTAAGACAATTATTATCTATTTAAAGAAGTGAAGTGCCAGAAGTCTAGGAAATTCTGAGCCTATTTAGCTGACTTTAAATATAATATGCAGAAATGTAGGCGTATCCTTACTTAATTTAGAGATTTTTATACTTAATGAGGGATTAAGAAAAACTAGTTACATTATGTATCGGTAGATGGCGTCTCTCAGAAAGTGAACGGAAAGATGGCTGTGACCATAAAAATGTAACTTTCTTCTTTATAATTGTTAAATTTCAAGGAAAATCAATAAATATATTTATATAATATTCAAAGCCCTGACTTTATTGATACAATGCACAGTTTTAAAAACCGCTAGTCAAAGAGACATAAAATTTAGAACCTCCACGAGAAAGGGTTTTTCCATATACTTACCATCCTTTAAAGGGTAAACATTTGGAGGGCGAAGTCGCCGGCAGAACCCAGTTGTTTAAATAAATATTAGAGGAAATTATGATACTTTCAGACTTTCTTTCAGACTACTAAAATCCCAATTACTTTTTAACGGAATACGGCAATCCAAATAGAAGGGTTGGAGGTATTTTTGACTTTATAAAATAACAAAGTAAATTTATTTGTGTCTGACATTGTCAATTTTTTAAATCTAGCATCTCTTCCGCAAGAAACTTTCTTCATTCAGATGGCTCCATCTATCGAGCCACTTAGAACTAGTTTAGAATAAAAGCAGTTTTCAAAATCCCTTATTAAGCAAGTAAATAAAATTAGATTGATTATGCAGTCGGTAAGCTCAAACTCGTTAAGGATTATGTAAACTACAAGTAGATAGAGTGTGTTTTCTAAAAAGATATTTTAAAGTTAATTCGGATCGAAAACTTCAATAAGATATTTAATAAATAACATTCTCTTAATAACAATTGAGCGAGCCAATTATTGCAACAACAAGCAATTAACTTTTAGCTATAATTATGCCAAAGTAAGGTTAATTTTGAAGACAAGTTAGAAAACTAACGTAATATATTTAATTAAAAGCACGCTTCTAGAACAAACTTTAATAAGACTAAACCTTTATTGGGCTTTAAAACTATCCTAAAAAAATAACGTGACGTTTATGAATTAACTATCAATTATTGTTAATAGCACTAATTTAAATTTATGATAGTTTGAAAGCCCAATAAAGCCAAAATCTTAATACTTTTCAAGATTTTGTTACACGGTATTTGAAAAGAGGCCGAGCAACTTCAAATGGTTATATTTGATTGAAATTATTTAAAATTATATTGAATTGCACTTTATCATACACATCTATCAGCATTACAAAAGCTTTTAAGCAATTAAGCACCCGACTAATGCCGCGACTCAACCTATCATACTTGCTTCAGTTAGTTACGGATATCGTTTGCTGTCATTTTTCGACTGCGGTCCAAATTGGACGAACAGCACTTACTTACTTACTTTTAGATAAATGAGCGCACTGCGCTAAATGCGACCCTATGATTGGTCAATTTTGTGCTGCTCTCTTTACTCTAGCGAATCAGCGTCTTATTTGCGGCTCTATACGATTACACTATGCAATCGTATTTCACATTCAACCCTATGGAATGTGAAATACGAATGTTAAGGTTCCGCTGGTCGATCGTGTTTTCCATACAAATGAATTTAGAGTGTTATCCATTTATTCTTCATGGAATTTAAAAAAACAAAAGTTAAATCTACATAACAAGTCTATATCTAGCCCATGTAGGCGACGAAATAGACATGTAGATTTAACTTTTGTTTTTTCAAATTCCATAAAGAATAAGTGGAAAAGAATAAATTCTTTATGGAATTTGAAAAAAAAAAACAATAGTTAAATCTACATAACAAGTCTATATCTAACCCACGTAGGCGACGAAATAGACAAAATATATTTAATAAAATATATTTAATATAATATAAATAAATATAATTTGTAACAAGTATGTATGGAAACACGATCGACCAGCGGAACCTTAAAGTGCTAACTAGTATGAGCGTACTAAAAATGAATACGGCGCATGAGCGCGGCTCTATATCCATTTCGGACCTTATCTGCGACTGACTGCAGCAAGTTTGATATGATTATTGATTTCGACTCTAAGCTACTTGTTAGCTAAGTTAACTAAGTTTTTGGTCATTTTTCTAACCTTACTACTAATACTTAACAATACTTAGATTGCGAATAAAACAACTTATCCTAATAATGTACTTCGTCTAAGTACAAGTTATAAGTAAGTAAATTGCATTTCATTACTTTTTGCAACTAACAAAATATACATAATTTTTTTAACAAACAAATCAACTGACTTAGTTTTATTATATTAGTGTTTCATTTAAGGCGCATATTGGAGCCAAAGAACTAAAATTATATATTAATGCATTGAATATTGTTGGCGTTTGTAGGTGAAATATCAACATACATTTTTATTCAAAGACAAAAATTGTCTTGTAATTTGAAGACTTAAATTCTTTGTCGCGTCTAAGTCTATGAAATTTTAAGTAAAAAAAAACACCAATGCCATTTTTGAAGTGAAAACTTCTTTAGCGGCGTTGGGCACTTTTTCTGTAATGGGTATAAAATCTTAAACTCGCGTCAGGACACGTGACCTGATCGAAAAAGCGTAAGACGGATGGAGAGTAGACAGCTATCCCCTCTCTACGGCGCGGGCGCGGCGAAAATGTATGCCTGGGCCTACTGTTTTTAATTTGGCTGTGAGTGTATTAAGACGTACATATGGTATTTTTTAACGGACGACTATTGACGGACGACAAATGTCGGACGACTATTGACGGACGACAAATGTCGGACGACTATTGACGGACGACAAATGTCGGACGACTATTTGTCGGACGACTATTGACGGACGACAAATGTCGGACGACAATTTGATGTACGACAAATGTCGGACGACTATTTGTCGTCCGACTATTTTTTTTTTTCATCTAAAACTCTTTTTGCGTATGTTCTCGCGACATATGAGATTTTACACAGATATACAGTTTTCACTTCTGCCTGCACTCCCGGAGTGCGCTGTTTTTTAGACTAAGGAACGACAAGGAATTTAAGTCTTCAAATTATACCAAAATGTAGGAAACGACCCGTCACACTGTTTCGATTGATAGAGCTAAGCCAGCTTAAAAACTAGACAAAAAGGAGGCAAGTATTCAGAAGGAAGACTAACCTATAGAAACCCCAGGTTCATCCCCAATTTGCATTTTTAAACAACAGGCATTTTGCATTAGGCTCCTATATGCACCTTAACTATACAGATATAAATATCAAATAGTCCAAACGGGATTTGAACCCACAACTATTTGAGAGTGTTTAAAACGCTTATCTGTATACTTTTTAATAAAATTTAATTGCACACGAATATTTATTATAGGTTTTAATACAAGCTAGTAGTTGTGCCCTGCGGTTTCACCCGCGTTAGTCCCGATCCCGTGGGAATATCGAGATAAAAAGCCTATGTTATACCTAATTAATCAGTATATCCTGATACCAAATCAATATACATATTGATATTAATCATAGTGTACAGTCACATTACCAATTAGCTGAACCCCACGTGACCTAGAGCTCACTCGCAAATCTGTAAGATTGTAAAGTAATGTCACCTGATTCTCTTTTTTTTATTAAACAATCACTACATAGTATAAAATAAAGTCACTTTTTGCCGTCCCTATATCCCTATGTCCCTTTGTATGCTTAGATCTTTAAAACTACGCAACGGATTTTGATGCGGTTTTTTTTAATAGATAGAGTGATTCAAGAGTAAGATTTATGGATAATGCATGCATAATATAGCCGTGCGAAGCCAAGGCGGGTCGCTAGTATACTATAGTATACAAAATAGGTAAGTAAATACTATTATTTTTTACAGATATGCGAATGAGCTATGGGTCATGTGGGGTTCAGCTAATTGGTAATGTGACTGGTCTTTTGATCGTGAAATTTCCGCAGGATCCGGACTTAAGTGAAACCGCGGGGCGCAGCTAGCAGCAGCAGCTGCATGGCAGATCCGACATATTTCCAGTCAGATTTTAAAAGTCTGCCCGACACACGAGAAGTTAACATAAATTAACTATATATTTTTCAAAAGCAGTGAAACGAAATTTCGTGTAAGTTTAATAGTGCAAATAACATAAGCACACAACAAATTTAAAATTTAAAAGAAGTTTTAAGTACAAAATTGACTTAATTATTAATTTCTTTTTAATTTTCGATGCAAATATTTTTACATTTATACTGATTTTTAGTTGATAAATAAAAAGTCGTAAGTTGGTATCGGCATCGCAGATTTTAAAAAAATGGTCGTAACAGCCCAAATTACGTTTCTATTCCAAAGAATTTTCTAATTCTTTTCAATGGATTTTAATTTTCATAATTAACGATACAGGATTTTTAAACAATCATGTTTTGCTGTAGAGCTTAATATTTTTAAGATGAATCCAAAGTTAATTGAACTTATTCACCTATGAATAAAGTTAAAATTTAAAAAAATGTTCTTTGATCTTTGTTCTTGTCTAACACTATTTGAAAATAGCATGATTGCAACGTAAAATGAACCTAATTACCTTGCATTAAGGTTCACTTGCTCCATTTCAAATATAATTTCAAAATATTTGTAATATTGATCTTTGTGAGCAAGATAACAAAAAATCCATGAGTTTCTTGTGCCTTCTTCTCATTGGTGGGCGCGTTCCGAAGGCACACATCCTAACTTAGTTTTTAAGACATTTAATGTGATTTCATGATTGCAAATGAATAAATAACAAGTGCGAGTCGGAATCCCGCATGAAGAGTTCCGTATCACTATATTCTGTTTTTATATATTAAATGTTATAGCAGCAACAGAAATACATCATCTGTGAAATTTTCAACTGTCTAGCTATCACGGTTCATGAGATATAGCCTGGTGACAGACAGACAGTGGCGTCTAAGTAAACGACTTTTGATTTCACATCAACTGTTCTTACGAAAAATAGCAACCTAAAATGAACCTTGTAATAAGGTTCACACTCACTATTCTCACTAAATAAGCTAAATTATCTCGACTACAACGTAAAATGAACCCAATAACCTTGTAATAAAGTCGCAACTCATTCTTACTTCTAAAACTGGTAAAGTAGCACGATTGCAAAGTAAAATGAACCTAGAGCACCTTGTCATAAGGTTCAGACATTGTCGACGGTAATTTCGTTGTTTGAGTCTCGTCGCCAGCTGAGCAGGTCGTCGAGGAGAGCTTCTAGTTGAGGATTGCCGCCTAGTCTTTGTACCTGGAAGGAAAAAAAATAGTTAAAAAGAACAATTGTATGGAGAAGGCTTGCCCAGCAAATATACTACCCTCTCAGCTTAGTCGACCATGTCTAATGCCCTGATTCCGTAAGACTATTTGATGATGTCGCTCGCGAAATTTTTTTAGGGTTCCGTACAATAAAAGGTAAAAAAGGAAGCTCTATCTCTCACTCTCTTGTCCGTCTGTCCCTCTGTCTGTCCGTGTGTCACCGCCATTTTTTTATTTATCTTCTTTGTGTTCAATAAAGCGTTCTATCAAAGTGAATGGTACTTGAAAGCGGTTGAGGGTTAATTCTGTGCACCTTAAAAATCAACTTTAGTTTACGTCTTTTGGAAATACGAATATTTTTTCGAAATTTTGAGGTAAGGGCAATGTCAAATAGCGCATGTACATGTTTCATAAAAAAAATTGGTACACAGTTGGTAGGAATTCAAACCCACAACTCTCGGTATATTTGTTACTAGCTGCGCCCCGTGGTTTCACCCGCGTAATAATCCAGGTCTCCAGCTATCTAGATACCGAGTTTTATCGCAATCGGTCCAGTAGTTTTTGCGTGAAGGAGTAACAGACATACACACACACAAACTTTCACATTTATAATATTAGTAGGATTAGTAGGAAGTAGGATGTCTGAGATTCGAACAATATCTATTTTTTCCCCCATTTTTTCCTTTTCTTTGTAAGTATTATTACCATGGGATGCAGCTTACCTCTCTCCTGGCTTCGTTGTCGAGCGATATGAGCGTAGTCTTCGTGTACTCGAAGCTACCGAGCCGCTTCAACAGTGTAATACAATACTTCTTCACTTCGAAGTCTCGTGTCCTTTGACGAAGAATATCTATATACGGTCTGTATTAAGGAATATATTTTGAAAAACACTTGTGATTAAGGTAATTCCTGGGTCTTAATCGCGCATTTTTAAGCTATTGCATTTATCGCGGGCTTTGAGCGCGGCGACCGAATCAAGAAATTCCGTTTTTTTTTTCTTTTCCGTCTATCTGTCACCAGGCTGTATCTCATGAATCGTGATAGCTAGAAAGTTGAAATTTTCACAGATGATGTATTTCTGTTGCCGCTATAACAACAAATACTAAAAACAGAATATAATGGTACGGAACCTTTCGAGTCCGACTCGCACTTGGCCGGTTTTTACAAGTTTTTATTTAGCTTCACCTGTCCCGATGTCATCAAATCTTGTTTTTCTAGGATACTTTTTCACGAGCATTTTGAAAATTAAAACCCTAAAGCCGACGAGTTCGCGGACAAAAGTTAGCTGTTGTGTATTAATGAAAAGGATACGTAATACTTGATTGTCCCCCTCCTGATTCCTGATCGCGTGTAAGATCGGGAAACTGAACTTGCCTTCAGTCAGGTCTTCGCAGTAACTCTTGTTCTCTGTGTACTGAAACAACGGTTCCATTTATTAAACATATATCTGTACATATTTGGTTGACGCTTAACCGCTCCCCTACTCTCAACGGACTGTCTCACGCTTATCGTCCCCCCTGGGGGACACGATAAGCGCTAAGCGCTTATTTAAAATAAGACCGGAAAATCTCGCGGACCCCCTATGCCAGGGGAGACAAATGCTGGACTTTTCTGATTTTAAACTGTTTATTTTCAATCTCATCAGATCCGCTAGTTCAAGGAAAACAAAAACAAAAGACCATCGAAAAGACGATCAAACCCAAAACAAAAAAACGATCTAAATTATTTGTTTGATGCGGGACTTGAACCTGCAACCATCTGCGACGCAGGCGGGTGTTCGCCCGACGTGCCACAGAGGTCGTTAAAAGTAAAGGTACCTCGAATTTCATTCTGAAGGTGTGCGGTAATTGACATTGCTCGTACGGTGAAGGAAAGATTTCATAGCGGGATGCCTACTATCGCACTTAGCAGAGTTTTTAACTTTCATAGAATCTGTAGCACAAAGACAACATTACTAAAAATAGCATACTTTAGATCGCACCATAAACATCGTGATGAAACCCGCGGCCTTGTTTGGCTCCACACGTATTGATAAGTTCTTGCCTCTGGACATTATCGACTAAGCTGAGAGGGTAGTAGGTGCTAGGCAAGCCTACTCCATCCTTACGCAAAAAAGTCCCAATTAGAAAGTGTCTAATTACGGAAAATAGCCCGTATACAATTACAAGTAAATGTAGGAAGACAAGAGTGAAAGGAGACTCGTCCTCCTTTTATGGCCCTTACCTCTTGCACCGACAAATTGCAATAATCATCCCTTATTTGAAAGTAGAGGCCCAGAATCGCCGACAACTTGGTGAAATCCGACTTGTTATCACTAAACAACTGCATCAGTCTGATCGCAAGCATGAATAGACCACCAGTTTCTGTAATATAGTATAAGTATTATGTATTCAGTTTAATAAAAATTATGGAATCGAATTGAATATTTAAAAGTTTAATGAAAATGTATTGAAATTGGATGAAATTGCACACCATCAAATAAAATGAAATAAATAAAACGTAAATTAATATTGCAGAACATTTATTTACGCTTAATTACGGCACATTGCCACCTAGGCACAAGCTAAGCAACTAGTCTTGTGTTATGGTGACCAGATAACGGATAACACTTATACAGAAGCACCCAGACCAAATAGAAATATCTGTTGGTCATACAATTATTTGTATGCGGGAATCGAATCCACAACCTTCTGCACCTTACCGCGAAAGATCTTTATTTATCGACTAAGGGAGCGAACCCACACTACGTAACGCATTTTTTCAATTTTTTACCCACCTACTCGTTGATAACCGCCTGTAGTATATACTAAGCCGCCGTCCTCTTTCACGTTTTTGTAAAGAGACTAGCTTTTGCCCGCTACTTCGTCCGCGTAGAAGTCGAAAGTGGACCTAGGAATCTCGTTGTCCCATACAAACTTTGCCCCCCCCCCCCTTTTCACCCCCTTAGGGGTAGAATTTCGGAAAATCCTTTCTTATCGGATGCCTACGTCATACAAAGAACACACCTTCCAAGTTTCAGGTCTATACGATCAGCGGTTTAGGCTGTGCGGTTAGTCAGTCAGTCAGGACAAAGGATTTTATATGTATAGATAGATAGTTAAAAATAAATGGCGCGTATTTTTTTATACCACAAATTCGACTTCCTTGACAACTGCGCTGCACTATAAACAGTCAGTGATAAATCAGCTGACTTCCTAGCATCTGTACGTCAATGTTGCTACCTGTGAATTTCAAAAGCGCTAAGCACTGCGCGCTTTATTCGAATGTAGGAAAAGGAGATTTCCCTAGACACGTGATAAAAACCTAAGCCAATGACCAAGCGTGGTATTTCTGGAGCCCCCCCCCCCCTAAATGAGTCACGTAGTATGGGTATGTTCCTTAACTTACTTTTAACGGTCATCTCTTTGTACTCCTCTTCGGACGGACACTGGAAATTGTCCCGCCAGTATATCTCCATACCTTGACCTCGGTGTAGCTCTAACAGCTGCTCGGTGTATACTTGTGTTGCCTGTTTATTTACATTTTCATTAGTTGTACTCGCACCAATGTAGCCGATGTCACCCAAAAAGTCGACACATTGGAAATGGGATTGTTATTTTTTTAACCGACTTCAAAAAAGGAGGAGGTTCTCAATTCGGTTGTATGTATGTTTTTTTTTAATTGAAATTATAAAACCATTTAGAGAAATAGATTTCTTCTACGTTATAGATAAACATATAATCAAAAATAAACTTTGATGTAGCATATCTTAGATTTAAAATGTTTGACCATCACTTGCACTCAAATGACGTCACCATCGGCGTTATGAAGAAATCGACATGTGCCGTAATAAATAGAACAATCACAGTTAATGACAGTTAATACGTCCATGATATGGACACTTTTTTCACAGGCCATTGGTGACGTCACCACATTTAAAAGTTTAGAAATAAGTAATAAAAATTTATTTAAAAAGAACTATTGAGAAAATCTCAATAATATTAAAATTGTATCTTAAATTAGTCTTATATTTACGGAAAATAATATAAAAAACATAGGTCAGGTTTGGACAATCTCAATTGGGCCGGTCTTGTTAGCCGCATGCCGGATTAACTTTGAGCTAAAAAAAATTGGATGACGACTACCTAGCAGATCTAGTCGAAGATGGTGAGATAAATTGGACAAAGAATAATGGCAAAACATTGAACATAAGTTACTTGTTTGCAAGGAGGTTAGGTTGAAGTTCCTTTATGTGTAATGGCGTCAGATGCTAAAGAAAAAATGGAAAAAACAAACGTGACTTTAAATGCTTATATATTTTTTCCACATCTTGTTCACGAAATTCATTAAGAAAAACGGACAATTTAATCATCATAATTTAATGTTCTTTTTTTTCTATTTGTGTATTTGCTCAAGTATTGCCTAGCCATCACTATATCTGGCAGATTGGCAGTCCGTCGCATAAAATTGTGATCAGTGGAAAGGGAGAGGAGAGCCTTTGCCCTGCAGTGGGACACCATTATAAGCAATAATAAAAACATATTGTACTTGTATGTGAGCTGTTTTTCCGTAACTAAACCTCTTTAGTTGAGCTTCTTTTCCTTTACTATTTAATTCGCGGTATTCTATCCCTGCTTCCGGCACCCAATATAACCTTAGCCCATAGGTCGGGATGCAAAATATTAGTAGGTTAATAATAATAAATAGGGTGGCCCAGTCTGAGAGTTGGCCTGTCCCGGTCTGCCATTGTTACGGCAAGTGCTATTATATCTATAGCTTACCACTATCTAGTCCACTACCATCCTATCACAATAACCCTCTAGTAGTTTTCTCCTGTAATTTATCAATAGTTCTATCCAAACCGGAGGTTGTCTTTGGCTGCAATTTATAGTGCAGACAGAGATACTCGCCGGTTTGGTGTCCACATCACACTTTGCAATTAAACTTGTCATTGTAAAGGGTCCACGCACGACTTCGATATGGGACACATGACAAATTATACTAAACTAGCGACCCGCCCCGGCTTCGCACGGCTATATTATGCATGTATTATATCTAAAAACCTTCCTCTTGAATCACTATCTATAAAAAAAACCGCATCATAATCCGTTGCGTAGATTTAAAGATTTAAGCATACATAGGGATTAGGGACATAGGGACGGCGAAAAGTGACTTTATTTTATACTATGTAGTGATGATTTTAATATTTACCAATGGATGTCCCAATTCGAGTGTCTTCTCCAAGGCCACTATCATGGCGTAGTTAGCAGCGTTGATGGTGCTGGCAACACCGTAGATGGAGTGGGCGACGGGGATACCACGTCGCAATATTGAGTTGTCTTGTATATCATCGATACTGGAATCAAATACATAAGATATATTAGTACTTTAAACATTAAATTTATTGTTACTTTAATATTAAGTAGGTACATAATTGTAGCCCTCGGTAGAGTTAGAAAATTACTATTATTGGAATGTTTGCATTTTAATATTTTTTGTTTGATTAATTGATGAGTTAGAAGACTTCAAACTTCACCTAAAGCAGGTTTCTGGAATCTTGCTTGTGTTGAAAACATTCTTATAACAGTCGTTTTGGAGCTCTGCGGTGGGTCTGCAATTATGCAGCCGACCGTACATGTCATCGCTTTGGCAGCTTGCAAATATGAATTAGACAAAAAAAATTTAAATTATACAGAATGCAGGCTGCCAAAAGGCATTAAGTATAAATTTGTGTTATTTTATTTTTTCCTGGGAAAACTTATTTAAGGTTTTTTAATATTACTATTTTTTCATTAGTGGTAGGTATTGTGAATAACTTTTGCGAAAAAAATGCAGAATCCAAATTATTAAAATGTTAATTAATTAAACTACTTTAAACTTTAAATTAAAACTTATTAATAAAAAGAATTAGCAATTATGTAAAATCGCGTTTTTTTATTATCGTTCATTTATTTTTTTAGATGTAGATTTTTAAGAACAAATTCTATAAAACATAATATACATACAACACTATGGGAACTTATAAAAAAAGATCTAAATTTTAATTTAATCAAAATGTTCAATTGTTGTACGAAAAATAGTAAATTATTATACTAAAAAAGTAAAAACTTAAATCTATAAACCTTGACCGCCGGCAACGACGCAGTGCCCATTTATTATTACTATTGTTAAAAAACACATCCACCGAGTAAAAAACTTAATTATAGCTTAACTTTAGCGTTAGCTTAACTAAAACTTATTATAGCATTGATGAATTTTTGAATGATAAAAATTTATAGCATAACTTAAATTTTGTATAACAAAAGAAATGATGAATGATTTGACTTATTACTGTTACATATACTTTATAATCAAGTTGACATCTACAGACAGACTACATACAAAGATTTTTTAATGTACCTATTAGATTTATTTTATTTTTTGATCATTCGTTATTTACACTCTATTATAAGGAAATGTTTGTGTGCTTATTAAGGCGAGGTCTAGCGGACTTTCAACAACTATAAGAACTATGTTATTAAATTATCCTAGACTTATAAACAATAAATGATTTGATTTGAAAACATTTAGACAATAATAACGGGTGCAATTTTATCATTACATAGTTTTAAATAATTTAACAACAAGCTCTCTCAGTAAGTCATTAATTAAACCATTACCCCCTTATTCCAAAACGAAGTTTAAGGATAGTCCTAGGTGTAGATTTAAACCTTAGATTTCGACACAGATTTAATCGTGAACTATAGTCTAAACACTATCCCTATAGATAATAAATGGATAGTGTTAAGACTATGGTTCAAAAGTAAATCTGTGTCTAAATCTAAGGTTTAAATCTACACCTAGGACTATCCTTAAACCTCGTTTTAGAATAAAGGAGTTTATGTTACGCCGAGCGAGTACAATTTGGCAGGACCAAAAAGAAAACTAAATTGACTAAGGTGGCGACGACGGCGCCCAGGGACGATTTTGACTCCTTTATTTATGACTGGTGTGCAATAAGCTACAGAATGGAATATCAATGGAAGAAATGTAAAGAGGCCTTTGCCTTGCAGTGGGCTCTTTATAAATAACTAGCGACCCGCCCCGGCTTCGCACGGCTATATTATGCATGTATTATACATATAAACCTTCCTCTTGAATCACTCTATCTATTAAAAAAACCGCATCAAAATCCGTTGCGTAGTTTTAAAGATTTAAGCATACAAAGGGATATAGGGACATAGGGACAGAGAAAGCGACTTTGTTTTATACTATGTAGTGATAAGTCCCGATTCCGTGGGAATATCGAGATAAAAGTAGCCTATGTCACTCACAATGAATCAATGTATCTTGAGTTGATGTATCTTAAGTTTTATCAAAATAGATGCAGTAGTTACGGAGCCTATTCTATACAAAAACAAAAAAAAAATTCGTCTATATTTCATCAACTGCTCCGCTAGATAACGCCATATTAAAAATGTATGAAGAAATATTAGTATACATAAATATCCCTATTGTGCCTAGATAGTCCATAACCGTGTCCCCTTATGTCATCACAAACCCAACACCTTAGCATTTTACGAGAATTGAATCCGCTACCCCTATCCCCGTGAAAGGTTCCCCTTCGCAAAGCAACCACAACTTCATCGCTACCGAGGCTTGTGTTATACAGTATATTTTACCCATCTGTCAGATGTAACCCACAGGGAACATAAGAACTAGACTTCAGACTCCAATTTTTCTCATCATCAATATTGGCTTGCTTGTAACTGAGAAAGGACACAACGATAATGAGCATTTTTCAAAAAAATTCTGAATTCTGATTTTGATGTGTCCCATATATTGACTTTTGTTTTTTACGTAATATAAACATATTTTGTTCAAGATAACAATTACATGAATAAAAGCACTGAATTATTGTTTATATTCCTGCTCTAATTCTTGTAAAAGTTAGATCATTTATGAAAAAAATATTAAAAATTAGAACTTTGAGTGTGCAAATGTATGGAGAGTGATGTGTCCCATTAAGCAGTGTTGACTTTCTATAAGAATATTTAAGAAAACATTGAGTTTGCATTTAACTTTTTGGTACTATCTTACACTGATTATAATCATTTATCACTTGAATAAACAATTCTGCGAAAACAATGCATCATTTTAAAATAATTAATGTTTTTTAACATTCGTAAAAAAGGTCATTTTGCGGTTTCCTAGTTAGTTACGTGATTAATCGAAAATATTTAAATAAAGTTAAGAAGATTATGGTTTTCTGTGCACTGGAAACATTTAAGAAGAACGTAGCACAAAGTTATTTTGCTGTAATCTATCAAATTAATATAAAAACATTGTTGGATTGTGTGGTGCTCCCCGGATTCAAAAATTGTTTCCTGGTTAGTTACGGAAAAACAAGTGTAAGTTAATGCTCTTTTACGTTTATAGTAATATGGATTGATAATTGTATATTAAGTTTTCGATATCTTATCACAAAACAGTCGATTTTATCAGATTTTTTGTAGAAAAGATGAAATTAAACTTTCGTTCTCATGTTCGTTACTTCCTGTTAGTAACTTTTGTAATTGGAAATCGTAAGGCAGAATCCACATCTTAAACAATAATTCAGTGCTTTTATTTATGTAATTGTTATCTTGAACAAAATATGTTTATATTACGTAAAAACAAAAGTCAATTTATGGGACACATCAAACTCAGAATTCAGAATTTTTTTGAAAATTGCACTAATAACTACACCTGTAAAGCGCTGAGTATATACTGAGGGCAACTGAGGCGGTACCGTAAGGTTCCCTGAGAATCAGCGCTAGTTTTTGTGTATTTAATCCGTAGTATTTTTATTGTAAAACTAGTTTTTACCCGCGACTGTGTCCGCGTAGAAGTAGAATTTACCAAAATGCTTTTTTAGCGGTTGTCCACTTCAGAATAGCTATCTGTATGCCAAGCAATATGCATCTCCTTTTGATTCTAAGCAATTTTTTACAATTTTATTCACTTTTATTCAAAAACTTAAATATACTGTCTTTGGAACATTGGAATAGGCCTTCAAATATAAAGGTCACACCATAAATTTAATTGAAAGTTATACGGGTGCTTAAAATACAATAGAATAAACAAAACTACCTAGTAGTAAAAAAATAAAATCGTGTTGCAAGTTTTGTTTTCTAGTTTATTCAAACATTGTATAAAAGACATTGAAGTTTTTTTGAAGGTCGGCAAAAATTATCTTAACGACTTTTAAATAAGTACTATGGGGACGGAATACCAGATGTACACGAAATTAAAAATAAATGGCGAAATACCAACGAAAAACTAGTTAGGTATTTGTGTTCGGTAGTTCGCGATTCCAAATCCATTTTTTTAAACCATTAAAACTGGAAGTAGGCTTTAGAGTGTGCCTACGATAAATTTGCCATAGTTTCAAATTTCAAATCTTTAGGGTTTCAGTCAGTTCAATTTCTTAATTCTGTAAAATCAAAAAAATTACGCAAACTATCGACAAACGTGGGCCGTTAGTGGCTTTTGCATCTTTAAAATATCTATTTCATGTGGTTTCCATTATTAATTTAAAAAGTACATTATTTTTGAAGTCGTATTTTGCACTCGACATCATCAAATAGTCATAAGGAATTCTAGCTCAAGCGTTGTTGTCTTATGTCATAGAGATTAGAGGAGGCCCAACTACAAAATAACATAACATTTCGACTAACTAAACATTTTTGCGCCAAACTGAAAAGAAAATAAATATTTCACGCGCGGTAGGTACCCATTCCTCAAAATGACTTGTTTGAAAAGGGCCTAGGTACTGAATTCGTGTGGTTTTTTTTATTGATTGAAAACCTACAACTAACACCTAAAACTAAAATAGCATTTAGCTTTTTACTGTTCATAGATAAGATAAACATTAATAAAAATTGTACATTCGTGATTACAAATCTATCAATACTCTTTTATTACACCTTTTCAATCGATATTTAGTGCATATGATAAGCAATAAGAACTTATTGATAAAATTAATAGGCATGTATTGTAAACCCATTACTTACTCTTGTTACAACTACACAAATATTATAAAGAAATATTTTTTTGTTCGTTTTTTTTGTTTGTTTGTAACGAATTACTACTCCGAAATTACTGGACCGATTTCGGTGAATCTTGGCATGTAGATAGCTGGAGACCTGCCCCCCGATCGCCGTAATTTATAACATTAGTCGAGTGCACGTCCAGTTGACGCATACGTCACGTGTACGCAAACAATAATCGGTATTGCCGTAAAATGAAGCTACGTGTAACCGTTACTTTAACTGCACGTATACTTCACCTACGCGCATCCTACGCGTGAACAAGCTGTTGCCCTACGAAATTTTTGACTAATCTTCCTAGGTGAAACTTCAGTTGACATTTATGTCACGTCAAAATTTAGCGCGCGACGTTTAGGTTTGCGTGACGTGTGACTTAGGAATTAGGGCAATACGAAATCTATAGTTATGACGCAAATGCAGTTAAGACGCGCTGCATAAGAATACGGCGATGGGCCCGCTAGATTAACACATACGTTATATGTACATAATTTGGCTAGCCCTTGTGTTTTTGAAGGGCTTTTTTTGTAACACATAACTTTATCTCCTCTGAGGCGGAGGCGTTAAGCAACTACGCTTGTGTTATAGTAACTTTTTTTGGAAATATTTACTTATTCAGGAAACCCGCCAATTTAAGACGGCTCATGTGTAGATCATAAACTCATAACGTCGACAAATAAAATATAATTACAACAATATGGAACATCTGTGTAAGATTTAAAAATGTGTCAAAATACCGGTCGCGCTGGTAGTATGTAGCGAAGTTTAGTTGAAAAAATTCATAACAACCATTTTAACTGCCTTCAAAAGTGGAGGAGGTTTTTAATGTTTATTATTTTACTAGCTGTCCCGGCAAACATTGTTTTGCCAAAAAAAATAATTGAGGAAAATAAAATAGATGTTTGATTCTCAGACCTAACGAATTTGGTCTTCGTCCCGGGCTCTCAACGAGTTCTGCCGTTTTCAGTCTTAAATCTACCGTCGAGTATTATACAAGTAAAAAGTTTTCGACCTAGTAAACTATAATATTCTTGGTATGAAAATCAAACTAATCAGGTAAGATGGCGCATCTACGCCTCTAGCGATTACAGGTTAAAGTGCGGAGAACGTCAAATAAATAAATATTGCAAGACATTCCAGACATCGCCATCTAGCCCCAAGCTAAGTAACGAGACTTGTGTTATGGGTGCTAGACAACGGATATCCTACATATATACTTTTTTTTTTGTAAATACTCATAATGCATAAAAAAAGACCACAGACAAATATCTAAGCATAAATACTTGTCTGAGGCGGGAATCGAACAAGCAACCCTGCGTTTGGCAGTCCGGCATGGTGACCATTGTGCCAATTGGGTCGTTAAACTCATACTCATAGCAGCTCATACGCATACGCATTAAAACGTATGGAAAAAAGGACCGATGTGTGTATAAGCCCTTATTCAGCAACCGTTTTAGAATCTCCACGTGTAAGATAATGTTACGTCATGTTCTAAATAAATGTCATATTTCTAAACATAATTCACGTGTTGTCGTCTCGACTAAAAGCTCTCTTTTTATACGTTTGTACTGAACAGGTACTTACTAGTACTGTACAACTGGTACTGGTGATGGTGGTCGAGGTCGTCAGATGAGAAGATGGGAGGATGACATCAAAATGACTCTGGGCCCTTTGTGGCAAAGAGTGGCTACAGATAGGAAGCAGTGGAAGGAGTTGGAGAAGGCCTATGCCGTAAGGCACACCGAAATAAGAGACATTATTTAGTTATTAGTGTAAATTTTTAAGCATTATAGTTAAATTGTAAAATTATCTTCGGTAATAGGCTATATTATTATTATACTGAACCGGTGCGCCCTTGGTGTTTGGACTTTTAAGGCATGTATGATTGTACCATGGCGCACTGGTTCTTTTGCATAGCTTTACCGAAAACGATGCAAAAGAACCAGTGCGCCTTGTATTCAAACAGACGCAGGAAAACTGCTTCGCCTCAGTGGTGTTATTAGATACATATAATATAACTCACAGTAAGCTAGCATTGTGCAGCATCTGGACGATCTCTCCGACTGAACGTAGCTTGTCATCGGATATCTTGAGCCAGTAGTTGAATGCTGAGGCCAGCTTCGTCCGGATCTGCTTGCCCGGCACTTGTTGGATGTATGTGTACGGCATTAGTATTTTCTAAAATATAATTAATATGTTAAAATATAGAGAGTAATAAGTTCTTCATTACATAGTATAAAACAAATTCCCTTTCCGCTGTCTGTCCCTATGTATGCTTGCATCTTTAATACTACGCAACGGATTTTAATGCGTTTTTTTTAATAGATAGAGTGATTCTAGAGGAAGGTTTAAATGTAGGTATAATACGTGCATAATATAGCCGTGCGAAGCCGGAGCGGGTCGCTAGTCACTACATAGTATAAAACAAAGTCGCTTTCCCTGTCCCTATATCCCTTTGTATGCTTAAATCTTTAAAACTACGCAACGGATTTTGATGCGGTTTTTTTATAGATAGCGATTCAAGAGGAAGGTTTATATGTATAATATATGCATAATATAGCCGTGCGAAGCCGGGGCGGGTCGCTAGTAATATTATAAAGCTGAAGAGTTTGTTTGTTTGAACGCGCTAATCTCAGGAACTACTAGTCCGGTTTAAAAAAAACTCTTTTTTGTTGGATAGTCCACTTGTCGAGGAAGGCTATAGGCTATTTTATATTTCTCCCGATAATCCCACGGGATCGGGAGTTACGTGGGTGAAACCGCAGACCACTGTTAGTCGTAGGTATGGTCTTTATTTCAGAATGAAAATGCAAGAGTTATATATTAACAATCTAAGTAATTTAAATAATTAGCATTTAATGCAAATAATAATAATAAGGTCAAAATAAATTTCCCTAGGCAGGAGCCCAAAAGTATACCACAATCTTCACTGAATATAGAGTGATCCACTAGTAAAACCTAGATTTCCATAAGTCCAACAATTATAAATTTGTATATTTAACTGGTCTTTCAAAGTCTTTTGATCCATTTTTTTTACTGAATGTGTCTATTCACCTAATGATTGTCTTTTTCACCTACTTCAAAAAAGGAGGAGATTCTCAATTCGTCACGTTTTTTTTCATTCTTTATTTATACACTTTATTGCACCATAAAAACAAAACACAAACATAAAAAATACAAAACTGGGATTTTTAATCTTCTATTTAGAAAAAATCCAAGAGTGGCACAAAGGGGACCTTTTTTAGGCAACCATAGAAAGTAAGAATAAATACTAATTAATAAAATTAATTTACCTTATATAATAGGTTCATAACAAAATACCAAAAAAAAAATCAACTCAAAATTCCTAATTAAAAAAAATATAGATTGTATTTTCAAACTAAACAATTATGGGAAAATATTCTAATTGACTAATATTTATTTTTTTCACATCCCAGCAACACTCACTGATGGTTTCCAGCTGTCTGGG
This sequence comes from Idaea aversata, assembly GCA_907269075.1. Classification (NCBI taxonomy): domain Eukaryota; kingdom Metazoa; phylum Arthropoda; class Insecta; order Lepidoptera; family Geometridae; genus Idaea; species Idaea aversata. The sequence goes on from OU026091.1 coordinate 12,657,949, forward strand.
TTAAGCAACATTTGACCTAGCGTAGACACAACTTCAACAATCGATAATAAAAGTTAACAAAGAAAGGTAGTAAGATCTACCTTCCCACAACAAAAATTAAACATTGAATGAAGTATTTTGGTATTCGCAACATCTTTAATAGTCGTTTCATGATTGTTTTCCATCAATCGTGACAACAAAATCTGATAAGAATATCATTAAAGTCCTATTAATTTACTTTTGAAAGTCATATTAAGTTCCTGTTTTTTTTTACTTAATTTGAATTTGAGTTTTCTATGATAATTATACCATTATTAAATTATTTATCAAGCTTATCTTTTTTCACAAAATAAATTTTAGTAATAAATTATTGTCTGAGAATGTTTAGACATAATAGTATTTACATATTTTTATAAATTATAACTTTGTTTGTGACATTACTGTGTACCTATTCAAGAAATTTAGAATAAATTAATATTATAAATAGAAAGATATTTGCTTTTTATTTTCATTTTGACACTAACTTTTGAGTTGATTTTTTATAATGAAACTTGTTAAGTTGTTGTTTGAATTATTGAGAAAAACTTAAGCTACCTATTAGGTAGTACCTAAGTACCTACTTCTAAGAATAAGAAGTAAAGTACTTCTTATAGTTAAGTATTCTTACTTCTTATTCTGATATTCTCCGATTTAAGGAAATCAAAAAAGCTATTTTTTACATTACAGCTAAACTCATGTACTTACTTAATTTATTTTCATATTAAAGAAGCCTGACCATAACTACTATTTTTTATTCATGAGTTCTACCCACCTTATTCAAAGTTTTTTTTAGGTTTGATAGGTATTCATTCTGATGCTTGTTTTGCGTTTTTAGATACTTATCTACAACTTCAGTTGGGTTTTTAGTTTTTTATTAAAAGATTTATTAGTGGTGTACCTACCTATTAATTACAAGTACCTAAGTATATTAAGCGGCAAGTAAAACTTTTCAAGCATCAAGCAAGTAAGCAGGTAGGCATAATGATGCAAACTTGGATTTAATATACCCACGGAATCAGGACTTACGCGGGTGAAACGAGAAGGGGCGTATCTTTATTAAGATTGTTTAGTTCAAATGATTGTTTGCTGTTAAACAAATTACTATAGAGAAATATTAATTTCAGGTAAGTAATGGATTAAGTGCTTTCAGCATTTAGACACAAATAGACAAATAAAAACCAGTTAAAAGCTTACAGAAACACAGTCCAATTCAATGATCACTGCATACTAGCGCAATGCGTCATATTAACTAATTTAAGCTTCGAATTCATAGGAATTATAACAACTAATTGTACCCATTGTTAACTACAATGTTCGGGAACAATGAACACAAACGTGCCTCGACTATTTACTAGTACTGACAAAAATAGACAATGATACAATTTACCTAACCAATGTTGAATATTATTCGTACAAATTATTCAAAAACTTTAGGTTGAAAAATTCATACCTCGTCCTGAGTTTTATCGCCGGCTTTTGTACTAATTTTAGACATTTTGATGAGCTGCTTCTATAGCTATTTTTGCGAAAACGGGTAAAATTGAAGACGATCGGAAAATCGATTTTCTTCAAAGCCGAACGCGGTACAGTCTCCACGATTTTTGAATAAATGACAATGACATTGACAGTAAATCGATATTGGCACTTGAAAGGAGCTGACCATACACCATGCGACTTCATCTATAGCATTGCGTTGAACAATAAATAGAAAATGTGCCGACAAGGTGCCTGGTGCCGACGACGACGACGCGCGACGTCTAATCTAAAAATAAGAACAACTTTGAATTAACTCCTTGACAAGATTTCATGAAAGCCAAGAAGATTGTCTAAACAAAAATTAACCAAACGATGACCAAACAGATGTCAAACGGTATCTCGACGATATCTCTGAAAAATAGTATTCAGAGGACGGTATGGACTGAAATAAGACTGAAATTGTTCCTTTGAGACCATAGACTAAGTAAAAATAAAAAATGTGTCTGTCAATTGTCAATGTCAATAAAAAATGTAGTGTGACCATTCGCAAATCAATTCTGCATAATTGGCAAAATAATTTATGCCAATATGGCAGGATTGTATTGGGGCCTTCTTCTTTTGTCAGCATTGTCAGCAATGCTCGATCAGTCAAAATTGGGGCCAGCGGTGCTATTCACATTTTGTCGGTAGGGCGTCGGTTACGGAAAAAGTCGAACCGACGACAAACTGCGATTCACAAACCCGCAACCGAAGAATTTTGACAGCTATTGTCGGGTTTTTAGGTGATTATTTTCGGAATGTTACCGACAAGTTTTTGCTGTCGGAGACTCTACCGACATTCGACATTATTGTTCAACACATATATTGCGCGAAGTAAATCATTGATATGAATATAATTTTGGCATTAAGGTCGAGAAACAGACGCCGTGGATCGCATTAGAGGGTGCGAACCATCGAAATTCACTATTTAATCGTGAAAATTCCGTTTCCCGGGCTATAAACGAGGTTATAAATGCCATGAATCACCCAGACATTTAATAAAATGGATTGTGTTTCCAACAAGCATATACAACCCATTATTAACAAGTAATTACAACTTATTAATTTTGCTGGTGTACCAGGATGTTGAATAATAAATAAAATCAAGAAAAAATATATTTATTTAACACCTAGTACTATAATTATGTCACTGGTAAATCACAGATTTGAAGTTAAAGCTAAATTATTTCTCACACTCTCAATACTTAAACCACTAGTTAATATCTTTAACTAAAATGAAATCTATTAAATGATTAATACAAATAACAAGATTTAACAATTCTTAGTACTACCTAGACCTACTCAGTCTTAGGTAACAAAGTCTAAATTATTTTAGTTGCAATACTTAATATACCACTAGTTTATATATTTTTGTTAATCATTTAATTAATATCTACCCCAAGATGATGCACCTGATATTGTAAAATAAATGATTGATTACAAATAAATAGCTTTTCATTAAAAATCTTTATTTTAAGAAATTAAATTAGGTAATCTATTCATAGCTTATGATATGCATAGCTGCAGCTATGCTTCTGGGGACCCTAGGGGTGGCAGTGATGTTAGGATAGGTTGATGGACTCCGAGTCCGCACTCAGGCATCATTAGGCCCACTATGTGTGATCGTTGCCCGCTACTCCTGCCAACCAGAATTGCAGAATCCTCCCGGGGTCCTCGCACGTTTCTTGGAATGTTGCCGGGTTGCCAAGTATATCAGCGCCCGGTATGCAGCCAGGTTCTCGCACTCCAGGATTACGTGAGAGATGGTCTGGCAGTCCTTGCCCTGATGTGCACCAGCTTCGCCAGATGCGTGTGTGGGTAGCCTTCTCTTCACCTCCGTTACCCTATGGAGAACCTTAAAATTGAAATAAAAACAAAATAAATAATAAGTACTTATCTCATTAAACCTTAAATAAAATTTCTAGATTGACTGGCTGGATGAAAGGAGGGTGTTCTTTGCGAGGTGTAGGCTAATCAACTAAGGGTTTTTTTAAATCCCTAAGAAGGTGAAATCGTGGGCGAAGTCACGGGCTGAATCTAGTTAAACCATGATACTTGTATTATAAATAAAATGTTCACATACCCGATGATCTGCCAATGGGTCTGGCGCATTCAATTCCTCCAACGGAGCTCGAAGTGGAGGTGTAGGGCCACCCCTTGTGCCCAACCGAGTAGCATTAATGAACACTGCCTTGCTCCTTCCAATTCAGCCATAACTAAAATAAATTTGAACAAATAATTATTAAGAAATACATAAGTAACCTACTTACAAATTATTACCAAATGAATAGTCCAACTATTTTATAATGTTTTAACTGAAATCAAAGAGTATTTAAATACTGAAATGTTTGTTATCTTCTTTACACAAAACCCATAGAAATTATTGCAATTAAACTTTGTAGGCACTTAAGTTGATTGGTAAAATAACACAGGCTAGATTTATTTTGATTTTTGTCTGGAACCAGGCGGAGTTTAAAATGGATAGCCTAATAGAACGAAGAGGTGCGTAGGTAACATACATTAGGTCACTTATCCGGGGTCTTGGTCGCCCCAGACCCCATTGAATTTAAGATCTCTGCTAGGTCTGCTAACAATGCTTTTTTTGTTCTTGCTCCGTCAGCGCCTAGGTGCAGCCATTTCCCCAGTTCGGGGTGGAGAGTTATTTGTAGTCTATCGCCTGGCGTTCTCTTATTCAACACTATTTGTCGCACCATTGTAAATAAACTTTGTAAACAAAGAGGATTTAATCACTACGTTTTTTTGAAAAGTAAATTCCAACATTTTAGAGTTGCCCATTTATCATTATATTTTTCTCTAAGAATATTTAAATTTTTGGTTTTGACCAAAAATTACCACCACCACCACTTCCACTTCTTTTCTTTTTTTTTTTTTTTCCTTTTTCCACTTTTTTCTTAAATTTGTTTAAGAAAAAAGTGGACGATGATGCGTAATTCTATTTATCTATTCGATAATTATTAAATTATGGGAAATGTTAATAACGACAACACCATTGATCCACATAATTTGATGTAATTAAATTCAACTCCAATTAGAAGCATGGAATTTGTAGTAAAAGATTTTGTGATTTATCATTAATATTGCAACACCATTTGCACTGTAAACCACAGACCTAAAAACAACTCATTCAATTATGTCAAAAATATTGTAGATAAGAATTGTCTATGATCTTCCGTCGGTTGGGAATTTCTTCTTTCGGTTGCTGTACCGATGTTATCGGAAACGGATTTGTGAATCGCAATTTTGAATTTTTCGGTTCGTTTGTCATTTTCCGACAAAGTGGCCTTACCGAACCGACTGTCGGTTCGGTAGCTGTGAATCAGGCAGCAGAATAGTTATAATCAAAGAGTATTATAATAGGTTATAATTAGATTCATTTATTTTAAATATTTGTAAATTTATTTTAATCTAAGAATGTATCTAATCGAGATATTAGTAATTCATTGATAAAATTAAATTGGCAGTAAAATGACGACAGCGAGCGTCGGGATTTCTGATTTTAATGGCTTGCAACCCTTTTTTAAATTTGTTGATTTGTCTTGAAGAATTTTCGTTTTCATTCACTGCTACTGTTGTGTTATTTTTGTTTTTTTTTCTTGAAATTGTATTGGTAAATTTTTAAATCGATATCAAGAGAACAATCTCTAAATTATTGAGTTTTCTGAGAATGAGTGTGTGTGAATATACTTCTAATCTCAAATCTAACGTTTGATTATGTCTGCACGTAATTATCTATCTGCTCGGGAAAAAAGTTTCAAATTCATCGATTGCTTGCCGAATATAAACCAGCAGAAGATTGGATACCGTTTGGGACCGGAGCTGCCTCCGCTGTCTGCTAATACGAGTAAACTAATAAACAGAAACATCAACTATTCTTACGAAATAGACTCGTATTGCGAAGACAGCGTGGATCGATCGGGAACACCGTTTTCCGACTTTCTCTCTGATAGTGGAACTAGTAAGTACCAAAAAGTGGAATTAGATGATTTGTTGATGTTGTGGATTTGATTATTTTCGTTCTTACTTCATATTTACCATTACCATAGAAATATAAGTATCTATGTTCTCACCTACTTGTAGAAAAATAATGGGTAACATTTCTAATAAAGTTTATTATGAATTAGGTACTCCAGATTTCCGCAGTGAAGAAAGTGACAGTAGTTCAGGGTCGATCCTTCGACGGAGCACTGCTGAGGCTTCGAAGACCCTGGCCGACGAGTGGGAGAGAATAGAGAGGACTCTATATGATGAGGTCGGGGAGAAGTGCACACGGCCACAAATTGTTGAAGAGTGTAAACAGTGGAGGCAACTGCATCCACAACTTAGGTAAGAAAAGCCAAATGAAAAATATTTACATGAAGTTTTCAATCAGAACTTTTCTACCATGATCCTTTTATGATAAAGTTTGATTATTGAGAGTCATTAGAGTCAGGGACTTAAATACCGGTAAAATACAGTAACGTTATCTGTGGAATTGCAAGATAACGTTATTTGTGAGAGAAACGATATAACAAAACGATATTATTCAAAGCTTTGAATATGTATAATGTTATAATAACGTTACGTTATATTGTCAATTTAACGTTATTAAAAATATTGTTATTCATATAATAATGTTATAATTATTGTTTTTATGCTATCTCTTTTACTCAAAGTAATGTTTACTTTTTCTTCGTGTGAACTATCGAACGCAGTGCTCTCTCTGGCTACGTAAGGGTGTAATCTATAGGTACATGTACGTACTATGTAATAGTATAAATGGGAAAGATTAGATTTTTGTTTGTTTGTTTGTATTGAATTTGCTTCAAAACCACTGGACCGATCTGAATAATTCTTCTAGTGTTGGATATCTCAAATATCGAAGAAGGCTAAAGGTTACATAACGTCCTAAAATTTACTATTACTTTGGTGTTAGATATATGTTTAGTAGGAATAGGTAAAATTTCCGAAATACATTTTTTTATCATAGTGAATCTACGATTAAAAGTAAAATAAACCAATCAATAATGTAGCGATAAATTTTCACAGTGCAATTAGTATATAATATACCTAATACCTACCAACCACCTCTTCTGCGGCCAAGCAACGTTGCCACTGCGTTCGAAACCGTGCGCGAGCGGTAGTACCTACCAGGTACCACCGCTCGCGCGCACACGGCGGCAACGTTGCACGCGCGCGCTGCCGCACAGTGGCTCGAAACGGCAAATCATGGACATAGGGCTGTTTTTGATGCAGATCGTAAGCCGTCAAAATATGAAAAAAATGTATGAAACGTCACATGTTTTGGTCTCTAGGTTACAAACCAGAGCAGCTTACGCACTCTAACTTTTAGGCATGTTAGTTCAACTCATATCTCTCATTTGACACCACAAACAGCTTGCTATATCGATGACTTTGGAAAATAGAAGCCATTGAAAATACTCTATTTTTAATTGAATTTTTTATGACCAAATCTTTAACTATCGTGGTTTTTTTTACTAATCGCTAGAGCTTCTTTATAAAAACATAAAATATTTTATAAAAACATTCAAAACATTAATATTTTCCGAGAAAATCGGCATTATTTAAAAAAGTACTAGAAATTTTGGCCTTTAGCATCAAAACCAAAGTCGATAACTTTCATCACTGAGGCGTGTTAGTTCAACTCTTTACCTTTAATAAGGCACCACAAACCACACAAACAGCTTGATCCATTTGCGACTTGCGGAGCATTTAATTTTTTAGAGTAAAAAAATTATGAGCAATCTTTAATATTTTTTTTATTGCTGCCTATCGCAAGGGCTCTTCGGAGAAACATAAAAGATTCTATAAAAAAATTCAAAACATTCATATTTTCTAAGGTAATCGGCATTATTGTAAAAAAATAAATATTAATAAGCCGATTTTCTTAGAAAATATTAGTTTTTTTTTTAGAAAATACTACACATTACTACCTACTTACTATCTACTTCTTTCTTAACTTACCTTTAAAACTTTTTCGCAAACTAAACATTTTGAGGTCTTATTATTATCCTCAAGATTGAAATATCTGTAAACTTTGTTGATTTTTTTTCGACCCATTTCGCTTTTACCAACTGATGCGCAAATTCCGCCGCGCGTGGCGCGGATTTGTAAAATGAATAAGTTTGGCAACGTCGCGTATTTATCGTTATAATAACGTTATTTTTGCAGTTAAAATTTCGTTTTGTTACTCGTAAAACGTTATACAAAAGATCGATAACGAAATGTTTGCTGAGATACCGATACTATTATAACGTTTTTATAACGTTAAACATTCTGTTATGGATAACGTTTTAAGTCCCTGATTAGAGTTCTTTATACAATTGAACTTATATTTCCAGGGTATATGGCAAAGCAATTCTACTGCCCGAACGACGTCTCGCAAGACAAATTGAACAAGACGAGATTATTGCAATGCACTACAGTGACTACGAACAATTCAGTGAAATCGAGGATCGTTTGTCACAGAGCAGCACTGATGTTACACCTCAGAACTCACCAAGACCATCTATCGAGGATCTACAGACTTACGAACCGAGGCTCACTAGAGAAAGGGTTTCATTCCAACCTTGTGAGGAAGAACTCCCTGACACGTTTTGTTCCTTACTCCAAATCACACCGATTCAGATACGTAGCCCATCGCAAAGACGAAAACAGAGCTCGATAATAAGATCAGATCTCGCTTCATCCAAATGGATGCGAAACAGACCGGACTCATCATTAAATTGTGATAGAAATAGTGCTAAGTCATTTGTTTCTTTAGATACTAGAAACTATAATGCATTAAGTGCATCTGATAGAGCAACTTTATTGAATAGTAGGGTTGTGACTGCAAAGCATAGAGAATTAGGAAAGTTAGACCCACTTTGGTCACCAGATATGACACATAATGAGATTATAAAGCACAATGGGGCACAACAATACAATATTAGAAAGGTATCACTGCCACCTCTGTTGTTAGAGGAGGAGAAGAGAAAGGTGGCATCGGCCAAGATACATCACTTTAAAGGCAGAAAGAGTGTGAAAACATTTTACCAACTAGATAGAGTACGACACTGATATTAAAAAAGAATTTTTAAGGATTTGTTCAATTCTTATGCACGACGTGTGATAGACAGATAGCAAGATTGGTGAGTATTTTTGTGAGATTGTATTTTACGGGATTATTTGTATTTTTAGAAAGTATTGATTGATGGTTTGGGAGCAAGTCAAAATGGTACAAAAGGGCCTCTTTTGAAAATTTCTTGTCAAAAGATGGGACCTATATCATTTTGGATAAAGAGAATAATTTTGACAAAAATAATATTCTGTGAATGTCACAAAGACCCTTGTTTTAAAAATACGAGGCTTAGAACTCAAACGATTTTTTAAAACTTTTTTATCCTAATGGTATAATTATAAGTCCCATCCCAACAAGAGATTAAAAAATCAAGATAGGCTGTTTACTCTATTAGATAAAAATAAAGGAAGATAAGAAAAAAGATAGATCCTCATTAATTAATCAAGAAATTATCTGTTTGTTTTGACATGCTCTTAAGATCATTGAACCGTAGCTAGTCATAAAATTTGAGACTTTCACAGAAGGTCGTAAATGTTGTTAAATTACATATAAAAATGCTTACATTAACTACTGTGTTCATATATTTTAAACACTATGGCCAACTACCTAAAGTAGGACAAAAATATTGAGGTAAATTAAGTGTTCAAATTCTCAATGGACTGATTTTGTTATTCAAGGGATGTTTGTATTTCATATATAAATAACTAGCTGCGCGGTTTCACCCTAAAGCCTAGTTCGCATTAAGCTTTTATTATTTTATGTAAAGTTCGAAGTAACAAGATGTCGATTAAACAAGTCTTCACAGTATGGTATTTTCGCAGTAAAATTCTTCGCAGAATAGTTTTTGGATGTAACGTTACATCGCAGTAACAATACATCGATTTAATAAGGCGTCGCAGTATAGAGATATCGATGAAAAGTATTCGAAGAAACAAAATTCGATGAAAAGTTTTTCGCAGTGACGTAAGTTAGGTAACCCGGCAAATTAGTCGAGTTGATTAGTTACCGCCTCATCGTTGCATTGTCTTGTAGGATGTTCATCTTGCAATACACCACTCACTTGTGAACTGTACTCGAACAAACGGTTATCGGGCAGTAGCGAATATTTTACCTACTAAATAACTCGCTAGACGACAAAAATACTAGCTTAATGCGAACTAGGCTTAAGTCCTGATCCCGCGGAAATTTCGGAATCCCCTAAACTACTCTTATGCCAATTTCATTGAATTTGTTTGACCGTGAAGGGGAAACAAACAAACAAATAGATAAACAAACTTTTGAATTTATAATGTTAGTTAGGATTTAGATTGTTGAAAATTATATGCTAGTCAAATCACTTAGAGGTAATAAAAGCATACAAGATGCAAAATGCGTCGGCATATAAAATTTTCAATTGATTATTTTTTCTTGTTATATGCCGATTACTTTTGGCTAGCCTGCCTATTAGGTCCAAAGGTAGGTAATTTTTTTATATTTCCTTATAAATAGACCTTATGTGAGAGTTTATTTATTTAGTTGACTCTGAGCACATTTTTTATTAGATAGATATATTTTAATGTTAGCAATAACGCGGCAAAAAGTTGATGTGACATTTGTGAATATATTTTCAGTACAAATGTGAATTTTTTAATCCAAAACCTTTTTGAAAGATGTGCGTATTTTACACGATTTTACGGTGACGGAAAACATCGGGATGGGATATCATAACTTGGTCAACTCAAAGTAGGAACCCGTCATCATCACCATATCAGCCACATGACGTCCACTGCTAAACATAGGCCTCCTCCAATGCTCTCTGCGTTCAACGAAATAGGTTTCAAGTTAAGATAGGGTATCCCTATCCCGTATCGTAACAGATTTCCTTCACTAATTTTAATTAGTAATAAATGATTTTATATTTTTTTTACATCATCGTATGATGGGATACGAAGATGATATGGAGGATAAATTTCTCTTTTTTTTTTTTTCGTCTGAAAAGTTTTATAGTCTGGCATTCTTTAAATCAATCAAAGAAACTGGCGGCATACAATTTTTTTGGTTCAAAACTGAGTGTGAATTAACAAGCGTTTAAGTTTCGAATTATATCTATACTAGTATTATAAAGAGAAAAGATTTTTGTTTGTAACGAATAGGCTCTGAAACTACAGGACCGATTTTGTTATTGATAAACTGGGCTTAGTGATTTGAAGACTGCTGAACGGTAAGGTAAATGGATAGGATAGACGATTAGGCTAAGCAGGGTCATTGAAAAACAATGTCAAATACAAATACAGAATTTATTTTGATATTTACATTATTTGCATTTATTAACAATCAACATCAACAATATTAAATAATTTGTTTTCGTGGTGTGATATATGAACAGTCTGATTAATATTACATAGTCTCATCGACGCCATTTTGTTTGGATAAGTTTACAAAATGGACGCGCTTAGGCTGTATAATATTAATTGAGATATAAATGGTGTTTTATATTTATATCTGAAATATTATGGTTAAATAGAAGCGGTGATATATGGGGTTTTAATAATTAATGTTGAAAAATTTGAGCAAATGCGGAGAAAGCTGTGAGTTTCAATTTTTTGGGTTGCCATAAGAATAAGTTGTTAGCAAAATCTAAAACTTAAAATATTCATTTAGCTAGATAATAATTTAGGTAAGTTAGTAAGTATATAATTATGTTTTAACAATTGCATCGTTTAGTAGCACTACTATAAGTCAAATAATTAAAATAAAATACTAGGTAAGTATTTATGGCAACCCTTTGCTTCAATGAAGTTTGCGCCAAACATTGCCTAATTTTGAATTAGTTGTATTGACACTGTAATAATCAGTAAATAGCTAAAAAAAAAAACATTTTAGAGTAGACCTAGTTGGCAATACTAGGTGATTGGTCACCCATCCGGTAGGGACTCGCCAGACGTTGCTTAACTTGTACGTCGACCATTGAAATCCTAATCCATTATTGAAATAGGCAGAATACGTACTAAAAATACTGATGTTAAAATGAAAGGTATTTTTCTGAAAATTATAGTGCAATACAAATTAACAAATTCATCGGAAATTATACCTTGCTTAACCATGGCGACTAAATAAGTAAAAGTTCAATTTATTCGTTTCCATTACTATAGGTAAGTACTTAACGTTAAATACTTAACCCCATTTTAAGAAAGTGTCACACCCTTGTTTGCGTGTCCCTGACATCGTTAAGGGTGTAAAGAAAATTGGGGTTATATTAAAAATGTTGATCGCCTTTGACCCGCGATAAAAATTACGGTAAGTAGAGTAGAACGAATTTTTCGAAGGATATTTGTTATGTATTTCAAAACTATAAACTTTGTTAAAAGCTTTTGTTTTCACCGAGTGCCTTTATCCGAATATTATTAGAATTACTTTTTGTATATTTTTGAATATTATTAGAATTAGATTTTGGTTTGTAAAATCTGTGGTTCTCAACATTTTTAACTAAAGAAATTCCGTTTTTGAATCCCAGGAAAACTAAAAAGAATGTTATGAGTTTGACTCCTATGTCGTTTCCATGAGAGTAGGTGAAGCCATTTATAGATACGAGCGTTTTTCATTGGAAATCGCTGCATTTTTAATTTGTCTAACAAATATTTGTTTTGTAGATTAGAGAGGATTATTTTTAGTGGGATAGTCACCATTAGTAAATGAACCTTAATTCGTAAATAGCAAGTAAATTGCATACCCAGATTTGGACCATGTTAGTCGGCCGCAATCGGGAGGGCGCGAGTTCGTAAAAATAGGTATAATTTCCGTTGAGATGCAAAAGACAGCTTGGGACCAGTTGTTCGTTTGCGACAGAGCGATTAGTAACGTTGCTATGTATTTCTTTAAATATAATTCATCTCATTTACACAAATATAAATTTAAATTGTTTACAATTATCTCACAGCCATCATTATATATTGATACTACTTTAATTAGACAGAACTTGTGTTTATACACGATGGCGTTCAGCTTACAAAATGGTCTAGCGAACATTATAATAGAGCGTAAAGATACACGTATAAATACAATGTAAAAGATAAGGAGATTTAGTACAAATGTGGTTGTTCTACACGTCTAATCGAACCATTTTTGTTCTAAGACTTTCGGAAATTTTCAACGTTTTATTAGAATTTTTTTTTTTTATTCAAAAAATCGTTTTTTTTTACATATGACTAAGGTAGTATCTTAGGTAAAATAGTTGTTAAGTAAAACTTTAAAATTATTGACATCTCCTACGTGAAGAAGTAGCCGATTTCCCTGGTAAATATAGGTCTTCAAAAAAGTTCTAATTTCTAAAAGTCATTGAACAAAATATAAATCTAGTTCAGATGTGTTAAGAACAATCAACTACCAGATCAAATCCCCTGATGCTTTACACCTTGTATTTTTTCCGTTTCTAAAAACGTTAACAACCTCAAGCTATTAGCAATAGTCAACAATGTTGTTAATCTAAGATTTAATGCACACAGAACATGAAATTGTACTAAGTTGCGTTAAAGGTGTTCTTTAGTGTTAATTCGACGTGATATATCGTTGAATAGTTGCCGTATAGTTTTTATATTTTTATAATAATTATTAGTAGACATGGCGGGAGATTTTAGTTTAAACGTCTAAAAATAAAGTTCATGTGCTTTTAAGAAGTTAACAATCATTTGGTTTTAAAAGGGTCCGTGGAGCTGACAGTTTGAGTAACTTTTTGTTTTGGATGGATAATATCCACGCTCTAAGCGAAAAATTTGATTTGATTTTCGTTAAAAAGATTAATTTATACCAATTGAATGTGATTTATCTCCCGCCAAACTAATACATAGAGACAACAACTTAATTTATTCTTAAATAGAAAACTGATCTATAAATTTTAATATGCGCTCTTATGTCCAATTTATATTTATTAACGTAGTGTAACATATTTTGCTTTTTATTTATCCGTTATATTTAAAATAGTGTTCGTAGAATCCAGATTACGTACGTATTGGCCTAGTAGGTATGAATATAGTGTTATGCATACAAAACAATATTAAGGACTCGAAAGCAGACGTTGGATATATACTCGTAGGAGGATTCGGCGATTTCTCTCTCTTTAAGGCGATTATAAATACTATATTAAACTATTCATACGCTTTCCAAATTCACACTGACCCACCTCTATAAACTTTTAATTGCGTTAAATACTTCGTAATGCTGTATAAAAATATTAAAGGAAAAATCGTCATTTATATTTAAATACTTAACTAACATTAATAATCCGAGTCGATAGCGATATTATACATTTTTACAATGAGACGTTCCGAACACTATTAGCATACATTACATTGACATTCAAGCCTAAATCACAACGACACTACACAGACACACGATAGTAGGTATCTATATAATATAATTTAACCGTAGCCCTCTATTTTTATGCAAAGGAGACGTTTTATATTGAAAAAATCTTACGTAACATACAAAATTACAACTGACTATTTACAACATTCTAGCTAAAAAATTGTAATGTTTAGTGTTGAGTAGCACACGTGGTACTCTAAATATTAGGTACCTAATTTGGCCTGTAGGGCTCCATGCACGGATCACTAACGTACCAAGCTTAAATTACAACTAAATGTCTTCGCCCGCTATAACACCGGAACATATTGTGGACGAAACCGGACCGGCATTCGTACTTTGCAGTTGACAAGTGATGTAATAATGCATGTGCTGGTCATATGGGCGAAGACCCTAACAGTTTCCGACCTGGTGTTCGGTTCTCGTTTGTAGCCTAGTTCTAACCGCTCCAAGCCAATCTCGCTCGCTCTCACAACGACAACATGCGAGGCGAGCTCCCTGGGCCGAATAAGCCGATAACATTAATTTTGGACAGACCAATTAGAAATTTTCATAATTATATAATTTAATTTATCTATCGTGCACAACCATCTCAAAACTTTACATTTATTAATGCCCCGTGATTTTACGTGTTATTATTTATAATAGTATTTTTCTTAGTTAGTAAAATTTTTATATTTTCCAATAGTTAAAACGCTTTCTAGAACACTCTACGAAAGCTTCATTCGTGTACCAATACATGGAGGCTCTATCGAAGTGTGCTTTTAATTTTAAAACTTTGCTCTCATATTGTTGTTTTTTTTTCTTTTTAATTTTTGTGGTTTCGGTGGTTATTACAAAAGTATGGCAGTTTATTTGCATTCAATTCCTTTTTAGGGTAGGTTAATTTGATTAGGTTTGAGAATTTGGAAAAATGTTTTTTTTTAATGTAAGTACTCGTAATAATTGTCACTCTTTTGGCCACACCTTTTATTTTTTTTTCAAAAATAATCCACAATTTATACCTAGTTGTAATTAAGGCCGGCTTTGCGTAATCTATACTGAATGAGATGATCGCTATAATGAAACAATTTTGTAATATTTACAGGATGTTTGATAAAATGAAATTTTACTATCAGTTATTGAGGTATCCGTTAAGTTTTTTAAATAATTTGTAAAATAAATAATATATCGTGCATTTCTAAAGTCACAATTTTAATCAAACATCTTGTAATTCTCGTAACTAACGTTTGACGGTAAGTATTATGATTCTATCTAATTTGTGATGCGTAACTAAGTACTAATAAATTCTAAAAAGGTGCTTTGACCGACTGCTTTTGATTAAGTAGCTGTTTTGTTAAACACAGTCGGACAAAGCATTACCTTATCTAATACAATCAACGTAGATTTATCTATGAGAGTCCACAATCGTCAAAGCACCCGGAATTACCTCTAAATACATCGCAGGCTTTAAGCCCGTTTTAACAACTTTTTTCTTTCAAAAATAATATCACACACATACGACACTTCACTCTGTTTCCACGTAACATAAAACCGTTTTTGATACCGACCAATCACGCAATGCTATTTAAATTAATTAGTTCTTTAAAAAGTTCGTTAACTTTTTATGTGCAGCGCCTTGAACCGCGTCCACTTTGACAATCTCCCCAAATTTTAAGGAAATATAGAAGAAAAACATAAAACAAAATATTAAAAAATTTATTTGAAAATAAAAAAATAAAAATAAACAAAAATGTGCTATAATCTATGTGAAGTATAATGTAACTAATTTTGATATAGACTTGATGTTGCTTGCGCAGTTCTGCATAGATTTGAATAAGTACCTAGTTTTGTCAACTTCCGCACAAAATAATCAAGCAACCAAAAACTACATCATCTAAATAAATATACTTACATATTATACAAAAATAACAAAAAAGTGATGAGAAATGGAACTGTATGCAAAGATCTACCCATACGTGCATTATAATAAAATCGGAAAAATGTTTGCTTCCTTAGAAACTATAATAAGCCACGATCTTCGCGTCAAAGCGAGACATCTCACCTTTCAGTGCGCAAATTTTACTTGCCAAAAAGCCAGACGGACATCATCTACAGCCGTCGCACAGATCGGGGCATATTACATTCTAGACAAGCTGTATAACCCTTATACTAATTAATAACATTATATAAATGAATTCAATCTTTAAACAATGCGAATTCAAATAAAAAATAACCCAACTTACGACTAATAAAATTTATATTCCCGCTTTGACGTAACGATTCGTCGATAAAATATAAATTAAATGCTAAAAAATATTTCTATGATAGTTATAGGTCAAGTAAAGTCGGCTGAGACTCATGTGCCAAAGGGGTATAGCGCTACCTAGAGATGCAACATAGCACGAGATAGCGCTCTCTCGAGCTATAAATACGCCGACTGTACTCGCTCTACAGTTTAAAATTGAACATGATAGATAGTCAACTACATAAATGAAATATAAGGAATGATTCTACAAAGAAAAGATAAAATATAATGACATTATTATAAACATAGCCTACTTTAATAATTGTCCATTATTTATATACTTAACAATAATGTCATGCAATTAAAAGTTTAAAGGTCCATTGAGCAGTTATAATATCATTCCATTTTATAGTATAACTTTATAAGGAAAGATGGTTATATAAAATATTATATAGATGTGCAGCTACCTGCAAAACCATGTTGGAAATTGAAAATGGCGGACGCACATGGAAAAAGATAAGAGAGATAAAGTACAGAAAGATAAAGGAAGATAATAAAAGATCTAAGAATGACAATTTAGCTCACCAAGAAGCCTCATCGTAAGCGAAAGAGGTGCGTCAACGTTTTGAACACGGACACGTATGTACTTTTAAAATAAATCCACCACCATTTTTTTTTTCAAATTAAAGACATGAGTCAAATAAGGCAGAGATGCAGTTATAAGATAAAACGAGAAGAATCATAAGGCTGTTTCTCGCTTTTGAAGAATCTTATGTATATTTTACCAGCGCGAAAAGTCGACAAATTACTTCTTCTTAAACGGAAGGACTAATTTGTCTGAGTATGTCGCCCAAGTATTGATAGAGAAAATTATCTGTGTATAAAATCTGCCTTGTCTTTAAATTTTATTAGCGATGGTCTATTTTTTCCTTAGTCTTTGCCGTGCTATGCGCTGTAATATCTAAAAGCGACATTTAAAGCTTTTTAATAGACGAACTCAAGAGTCTAATATTTTATAGTAGTCTATGCTTTTTTATAATTAATTTTTTTTTAAATTTAGTGGCATCATGTTTTTGTGACTTTATTGACTTTTAGTCGAAAAGGGCATTTTTAGCTTTTATCTATCAATTGGTATTTTCATCTTAGTCGATTTTTGAATTGACTTTGTTCAAATTAATTTAAGAAGTTATAAGAATTCGTTGCTCAAGAGTGCTTTGAAATAGTGTAGTAAGTGAGTCCTGCTCGAAATTTGCACAACAAAAAAGTAGACATACCAACATAATGTATTTAACTCTCCAATTTATGTGTAGTAGATATTCGCTAACTTCACATCGCTTTGATAAACTGCGGTATGAAGTTAGCGATGTTGTGTTGTTGTGATAGGTGCTTGGTTATGCGCAATTTTTTAAAAGTAAATAAAATAAAAAGAGAGTGCAAAACTGTACTTAGGTCTTCACAAGCATTATACCGGCAGAAGTTAGCTCAGCGAGACACTTCCACTGTGCAGAACTGCGCCAACTGCTAACTGCTGCAAGTTTTAGAGCCTTAGCAGACGGAAGCCTTATTCGTCAAAAATGTTACCATCTTACAAACTTTGCGTAGTTTTTGACGGACAAAAGTCCCCAGTCTGCACAGGGCGTTAATGCTGTATGAAGACTGCACGTAATAAAAAGGAGAGTGTGCAAAGTTGGTAATAAAAAAGGGTCGGGGATGTTAGGCTACCAGCTCAACATGACGCGACCAGAGCGACAAGTATGTCGGTATGTCGCGACAGTGGGGTGGGGTTGGGGGGTCGCGTTGGGGTGTGATTGTCCGTGGTCCCCTACAGCCTACTGTCTAGTTAGATGTAGGAGTAGGGTCCGTCGGTGAGGGCGCTGCACAGCAATAGTCAGGAGGCGTCATCCTTGGAGCCGGCGGAGCCCGCGCCGCCCGTTGCGCCAGCGCCGCGCCCGCTGCCGCCTCGCCCGCCGCGGTACTCCACGCCCGGGTCGAACTGCATTAGGACGAACACCTGCCCGGACAGACATATCAATGTTAAACTTCATCAAAGTACCTATCCTAATTTTTAGGGTTCCGTAAAGGAATAAACGGAACCCTTATTTTTGGAGGTAGTAATTAAATTCTTAAATACAAATACTCCTAATCAATACGGAACGTCATATCCAAACTTATCAGTAGAAAACTTTGGTCACCAGATCAGTAAGCACCGTCAGTAAATTTTTCGTTTACTGGTCGTGGTCCGAACGCCGGAGTTCTATCGAACCACGGGCAAATAAAACTCCGCAGTTTTCAAACTCACCTGATCAGTAGGCAACAGCGAGAAGTCATCAGGCGGGTTAGTGATGACGTATCTCTTGCTGCTAGCATCGCAGGACGACGACGTATCCCTGAACCGGTAAAGGCCTATGCACAACATGCCGTACGTGCCGAGCGCGGCCACGAACAGGTCGCCGTACTTGCCCGCCTCACCGAACTGGGCTAGGGGACCATCGTAGAGTGATATCTGGCCTACTCTACACCGATCTCTGAAATAAATACAAAATCGATTAGTACGAAAAAATCACAGAAAGTCAAATCATGGTTATGTTGTAAAAATGTGACCCGGTGGTAAAAACCAAACCAATAAGGCTCAAATGGACTAGTTACAGATGTCTCGATAGATATCAGACCCAGTTAGCTACAGGATCACAAAGAAAGATTTCTTAGACCAGCGCCTTTATTCACTAAGGTACAAGTCGTTGGGCGCGCGTGATTAGGGGCAGAGGGGGAGAGGTTTTTGTATGGGAATCTCACCCTAATCACGCGCGCCCGACGACTTAAACTTTAGTGAATAAAGGCCCAGTCTTCTTCTTCCTCTTATCCTTTCAATAGCCGTTGATAAACCTGAATTTTCCCAGACCAGAAACTGACCACATTTAAGGTGGCGTGTGTGGTTTTCATCAGGTCCTCTATTATGTTGGCAGTAGTGTAAAATAGGCAGGAAAGCAGACCAGCCAGGCCATTAAAAATCGACGAAGTGTGTATCGAAGCTTTATGGTTTAATAATTAACCCTTCCTTGAAAAGGAAGAAGCAAAAAAACTGGTTGTTTGACCTTGGAATTAGATCTCAGCGCCGTAGTTGAGTTGAGGCCAATATATTTTTTTATCGTCAAACATGAGTTGATGAGGGGTTTACGGAGGTGAGAGGGATAAGAGGTGAAAAGCGTAAGGTCTCATATCGGGGTGATCTTCATATATTACCTGTTAGCCAAGCTCTCGCTAGTTGAGTATCCTCCCCTTAGACCAGCTCCTTCCGCCAGTATGAGTTCTAACTCGGGCGTGGCACCGCCAGTGATCAATGAACGGATCAACGTTAAGGCATTTTGGTTGAAATATGTCTGTTGAACAGATAAATAAATTACACTTTAGTAGCGTGGTAGAGGCTTTTTGGTTGATATGACTCGTAAGGCATTTTAACAACCAAATTACAAGTTTGGTTATTAAAATCTCTAAAGCATTTTCGTTGTCAAAACAAAACATTTGGAAAATGAACAACTTAAGGTACTTTGGTTGTTGGCTAAAAAACCTCCAAAGCATTTTGGTTATTAAAACCTCACAGATACAAATTTGATTTGATAAAATGGTTAAGACATTTTGACTGATAAAACCTTTACCTAAGGCATATTGGTTGATAAAAACCTTAAAGGCAGTTTGTTTGTAAAAACCTTTACCTAAGGCATATCTTCTATACATATAAAATCTTTTGTTCTGACTGACTGACGGATCAACGCACAGCCTAAACCGCTGATCGTAGAGACCTGAAACTTGGAGGTTGTGTTCTTTGTATGATGTAGACATCCGAAGAGTAAGGATTTTCCGAAATTCTACTCCTGTGAAAAAGGGGGGCAAAGTTTGTATGGGACAACTTATTTAATTGGTCTATTTTCTACTTCTACGCGGACGAAGTCGCGGGCAAAAGCTAGTTGGTTGATAAAACCTCAAAGGCTGGGGGTTAATAAAACCCCTAAGGTACTTTGGTTGGGAAAACCTTATAATGTAAATACATACAGTGGACATAAGTGAGTCGAGTACGCTGACAGCGAAGGCGGTACCGCAGGCGAACGGTTGCGTTAAATACAACTCTGTATCGGGATCGTCGTCATCGTCTTGATCGAGGAACTGCACGTTGCTGTCGTTCACCAACTCTGTACAAAGAAATACAAGGTAAAGAGAAACTTCCAACAAAAATTACTTGTTTGCAAGGATGTTAGGTTCTTGAAGTTCCAATATGTGTAATAGCGTCAGTTGCTGTGAAGAAAATAAAAACATGTGACTTTAAATGATTTTTTTCCACATGTAGTTCACGAACTATAGTGCACCGTCGATAATAATTAATGTATCTAAAATGGAGATAAAGCGATATTGCTTTGAATACTAAAACTATGGAAAGCGCTCACTCGTTTTTTTATCCCTTATTGTGACCCATTGATTACCATGTTGGAGGATACTCTAAATAATAGTAAAAATACCCTAAAAATGATAGATTTTAAACCTGTTGATTTTTCAAAACTTGAACATAATTATTGCAACAACCGACGCCGTTGCTGATAAGAACCGTTTCAACATCCAATCAACCAAGCTTTAATGCAAAACCAAACCTAACTCCAAGACAATAAAATCAATTATTGGATAAGTTACCAGTGATCATAGGCACGTTAGCACCGTAGACGGATCCACGTCGTTGTAACAGTACCGGCGCAGGTGGCTGTCCAGGCGGAGGCTGGCTTGCTGTACTGCCGTTCGTACCCACTCCTGCACTTAGCACCCCTGGTGGAAAACGAAATGTATTGATATCTATCTCTTAGAGTACCGTACCTGGTAAGGTTCCCTGGTAGAAATCGCTTTAAGCGATAAGGCCGCCTGTATGTACAATTTCGTAGTTAATAAGCTTTCTCGTCCTTTTTGTTATTCTCAATGTTTTGTGTGTAGTAAAAATAAAGTTTATCTATATATATATCTATCTACCTCAAAAGATAAAAAAAGAACTATTATAAGATCACTCTCTTGTCCATCTGTCCGTGTGAACGATTTTCTCAGGAGGAGGATTTTCTTTTTCTTAGTTTTGGACCTAGTTTTTCCTTTCGTTCCTTCGACCTTGTTTATATCTTTCCTGGCCACAGTAATTGCGACGGCATAGATCTCCGTTAGGTCCTTCAAAGTGGAGGTGTTAGAGCACAATGTGAGAGCAGGAAATACTTTCCAAAATTTCTTTTCTCAATGGGTAAATCCCATTGAGAAAAGAAATTTTGGAAAAAAAACCCACCCTTCTATCGGGTGGGAACTGTGGGGACCACGTCCACCGAGTCAAAATTACGATTATTCTTTGCAAATACTCTGACTTAAGAGAGTCTGACTTACACTTGAGCACATTCTGAACTTACCAATAGTGTCGTCGAAGGTCATAGCCTTGATGTTCAACGAAGCCAAGATAGCTTCCTTGTCGGCCAGCGTTGGATCATCGTTGGATGGCACTTTCGCTGACAGGATGCAGCACATGTCACACAAGTTGACGTTCACTGCACGCAAGTCGGCCCGGCTTAGCGGTGAACCCTGCGGAAACGTTGCGTTGAACCTCCGACGCAATAACGACGGGGTGTTATAATGTTTGTCGTGTCGTGTCTGTGTGTGTCTGTGGCATCGTAGCTCCAGAACGGGTGCACCGATTTTGTTTGTTTTATTTGAAAGCAGTGGCGTAGCGTGTCTTGTCGGGGCCCCGTATAAAAAATTTGCTTGGAGGCCCTTATCCCCATATAAGGGCCTCCAAGCAAATTTTTTGTAAAGATTTTTCACAAAAGAAAAAAAATATTGTGAAAAAAAGCACTTTTTTTAAAACTTTTTTTTAACTTTTTTTTTAACTTTTTTTAACTTTTTTTTTAACTTTTTTTCACTTTTTTTAAACTTTTTCACTTGTTTTTAAACTTTTTTAAAAAACTTTTTTTAGAAGCACTTTTTTTATAACCTCTTCCCTTTTCTGTTTACTTTTTCTTTTCTCAGCGCAGCATAAATTAGAAAGTTTTTATTTTTTTTCCTTACACACTTTGGGGCCCCCGTAGCCCGGGGGCCCCGTATAATTGATACGGCAGATACGGCGGTAGCTACGCCCCTGTTTGAAAGGCTCTTTATTTGAAAGACTCTCACGACTATTAGCTATGTTTGATCAAAACGTTTCAGCCGTCTGTAAGTTATGGGGATTTTTTTTGCAAAATGCAAGTCTTAAAAAGGCTGGAATCAGTACTTGTAAAATACGTAATTTGATAAAGCCTAATTTAACCTGAAAGACTTAGGTATTTCTGAGTTACTGGCTACTTCGTTGGTTCGTCAACTCAAACTACTTCTTCCAAGAAGTTTCCTCTTGGTGTTTCTGAATACTCACATTCAAAACAGAAATCTTCGGTAGATTCTGCAACATCTTCCATTCTCTCCTGATGTAATCGACACTGCCCACTATCACGACGTGTTTCAGCTCGTGGTAGTGGAAGTTCGACGCTCGAAGCGGCATCACCAGATTCCTGAGACCTATGAGGGGTGAGTCGGGGTCCGCGAACAGGCAGACTACCACGTGACCATTTAATACGGTCATCGCCGCTTGGTTTCTGTCCTGGAAACGAGAATTGGGTTAGATTTTATGTCAACTGCATAACAATTCTTATTCCTGATTTATGGTCTCAGAAACTGTAAATGTGAATAAAATCGTGTTTTTTTTATGATTATCTGTTTGTTTCAAAATGATATTGAGTCTACGACGATTCACCTGGTATTTCACCTGGGTGAATTTATATTCATTTTTGGAGTACTTACTAATATACAATCTTCTAGATTTCTGGCGGGACTCCAATGGAACATTCCAGTGGAGTCGTATTTCATTTCAGTCTTTTCAAAGTCGAAGTCCTTCGACTGGTCGTCTGCCAGGCCAGCTGGCAGGCTCACACCGTTACTGTTCTGGTTGCCACCACTACTCCTACTTGTTGGCCTAAGAAATAAACCGTTTATAAACTCATATGATTCATTTAAAGTTTATAAACCTTATTTATAAACTTTGCTCATAACTTATAAACACTGATTCAGTATTTTACAAGCAACATTTTATGTCACTTAAAAAAAACATGTTTCTCTCTGTGTTTATAAGTTTTGCCTAAAGTATTTCAAAATGGTGATTTTAAGGAATTAGGATTGATATTTTAAAAGCTTCTTTTAAAACTAGTTTAACTTCTAAATTGCGGTGCTACGAAGATTTTTAGACTTAAATAAAAGCGTCTACTTCAACCTAAAACTAAATTTTTATCTTAATGTTTATAAGAAAACTACAGTTGTATTTATATCTACGTTTGCATATGTATGTATAAAGTTTATAAACATGCTCAGTTTTTAAATAGGTTTATAAAAAGTGAAACGTGCTGTACCGAGGTGCAAAATAAAATATAAATCACACTTTTTGATTCCGTTATTCTAAGCTGAAATTTAAAAAGATTGTGTTGCAAGCACTACTCTACTACTTTGTTTAATATAAATCATATTTATTTACTTACAAGTGAAGGCTGCCTCAAAAAAATATAATAAAAAAAACTATTTTTGGGTTGCCCTCTTTCTTTTATAAACGGTCTTAACTTATTAGCTTGTTTTCGTAACTGACTGCGTCAGCAAAAGCGTGACTAATTAACTAATCACACATAAGCAACGTTTATAAGAAAGTACAGGGGTACTGACCAAATGTAGGTATAATTGGCAAGTACTTAGGTACTTGATAAACAGATTTACTATAACTTATAATAATTAATTTAATAAAAAGTAAATCAAATGACCTATTTGAATAAATAACATATTTGATTGGTCAATTCTTCGGAAGTTATTTTGAAATTGGAACGTTTTAAAAATATTTTAGTCACGATGTGTCACTTTTTATACCAGATGTCTGAGTGAGTGCAAACAGTCCGCTCGCCTCGTTTAAAAATAAAATAATGTGTACCTACATACCATTTATTTTATTTAAGTTTCTTAAGAATATCCCACGTTATAAAAGGCGAATAAGCGAGATAGTAGCCATGTCTTTTTCTCTCGCGCAAATTGCGAAGACGTGCGAAAAACTGTCTTGATTTGTCTCCATTTTGGGAAACTATTTAAAAAATTATCATGTGTATAGGTTATAATAAAAAACAAAATGGCAGACTTCACTTGTGCTATTCTACGTTTAAAATTGTTCGTTTTCAAACTACATAAAAAGATCATCTAGCTGAATATAATCATTGAATTACATGAGTTTTTTCACTTCGTAGGCGAGGTGATAGGCTTGGTATTTCGTATCAGGTTCGGGCGAATTCCTGTAACACAGGGGGTCATTGATTTTTTCTCTCTATTCGTTATTAAATCTTGAGTTTAAACTATACAACTATATATACTAGTGCAGTGTTTTTGTGCCAAAAGAAATTGACAGCAAATAGATTCCTAAATGAAGTTAAGTAGGTACTTAGTAATTAATTGAGCTTAAAAGTAGTTCAATAAGAGTGTCTCAGAAAGATAAACGACCCATATTATCACGCAAAAGGTTGTGGATTCGATTCCCGCCGTATAAAAAATATTTGTATACGATAAGAACCTGATGCATTTTGAAAAAAGTAACTTTTTTGCCACATTCGCAAATATATTTGTCAGACTGTAGAAATCAAAGAAAATTTATGAGACACCCTTTATCTGGTAAATAGGTAACTATAGGTACCTACATAAGAAGTTATTACTAGGTAGGTACTTAAAAAGAAATTATTAATAATAGGATAGTTAGTGATTGGAGCATTTTTAAATAAATTATTGAATGCTATTTAAAATTTAGTCTATTGCATCTTTTGCTTATACACAGGATGGTTAGTTTGAGTGGATCAGTTAAGGCAAGATTTTGGAACAGCTGCTGTAGCTATGCAAAAATATTCTTAGGAGGACCTTCCCTTATTTACCATCTGCATTTTTTTACTTTGGCACAGTTACATTTTAAAGATAAAAAAAGAAGCATTTTTTGAGATGTTTATTTTTTTGACCTTTTGAGGGTAGGTTAGTAAGGGTAGGTCACGTTTTCTCGTAGCAATCGAGCGGATCAAAACCTGCACTTACTGTTCCACTTAAATTAACCATCCTGTACATAAGCAAACCTTTTAACTGATAAGGTTTGAAATTCAAATCAATCTACAAAAAAATTGTCTGGTATTATTTCACCGACCGATTTTGATAAAATTTTCAGTGTTTAAGTTGTTTAGATTACAATGCGGCTTACTAAAAAAAGACTAGTTCTAGATGCCTCAATAGATGGCAGGAGTATCTTTATGAAATTAAAAAAAAAACTGAAATATGTCTACGACCAGTGCCTTTATTCGCTAAGGTTCAAGTCGTCGGGCGCGCGTGATTAGGACGAGATTTCCATACAAAAACCGCCCCCACTCCGCCCCTAATCACGCGCGCCCAACGACTTGAACCTTAGTGAATATAGGCCCAGTAACCGACATTTGTGAAAACGAGGCTGTATGGGCTCACTCAGCAGTCTTTGCCTTCCCCAAATTATAAAATATATGTCATTTGCGAGACAAAACCCGCCATCTATTAAGCTTTTCGGAACTAGCTTAAAAACAGCCAATCTAGTATCCCTCATTGGACCCGGTACACAGAAAAAAGGTTTCTTGAAGCAAGAAATTAATCCTCTCCCTAAAGAAGCTGGAGAATAAGTTCTTGTTTTTAGTAGATGTTCTTGAAAATAATAATCAGTATTTTTAATTTAAGAATATTGCTTTTAAATTAAGAATACTGCTTATGATTTTATGTTTTTTTTTTTTGCTAAAACCAATAATGCGCTGGCGTCTTTAAAGAGAGAATTAAATTGTTGCTTAAAAAACCATATTTTTTTTCAGTGTAGATTGCTTGCAACGACTGTCGGGTTAGCTAGTTATTTTTATTGTTCTTTACTCTAAGAATAATATTAGATTTTATGTATTTTTCTTTAAAATAAAATACTAAACCTAAGTGTTCATAATGAAACAAATTTAACGAATATAATCGCGTAATGCGACTGAGATGACACTTGTCTAACGAAAATATATTGAACTACCGTCATATAAAAATATAATTAATCAAAACGTTCTCGATATACGCAGAATTGATTAATGGTGTCCCGAGGTTTTGCAGCTGTTGTTTGTCGGGCTTGAAATAAACGCGACTATATCCGTTCAATAATAATGGCAACTTCGAACAAAAAATACGAACAAGGAGGTTAGGTTTTTGAAGTTCATATAATGTGTAATGGCGTCAGATGCAGATGAAGAAAATTAAAAACACGATGACTTTAAATGCTTATAGCTTTTTCCCCATATCTAGTGCAAGAAATACTATCAATTTAATTGTAATCTAGAAAAACGGATAAGTAATCAAAAATGTTAACTAATTTTAAATATTAGCTCTCCATATTCTTTGTCAAAAATTAAAAATACAAGTAAAAGAATTACTACGATACGTCAATTAGTTTCCGATTTATAGAAATAAACTAAGCGGATCGATGTAAAATGACGTCACACGCGGTCACCTGACTGTTAGCGGGACTCGAAATTTACCGTAAGTTTAATCGCCTGTAAAATCAAAACTAATAGGTATTTTTGATTACAACAAAAACTAGTGTATTTGTATACAAACAAGCTTTACTGTAAAAAAAACAGCGCACTCCGGGAGTGCAGGCAGAAGTGAAAACTGTATATCTGTGTAAAATCTCATCTGTCGCGAGAACGACTGAAAATGCTCACCCACAAAAGTGCCCAACGCGCCATAAGAAGTTTTCACTTCAAAAACTTCCAACCGATTTGGCATACCTAGTAACATTCTTCATTGTATCATATTTTTTCTATTTGTGTCTATGCTCAAGTATTGCCTTGCCATCATTATTTGTTTCATTATGAGTTCAAGTCGCTATAACTTTAGAAACTACTACAAGTGTTAGTAAAACTTACGTATCTGGCGGTGCCCTGTTTACATTTGGTTTGACTTTGTTCACTTGTCTTGTCGTCGTTGTATTCATCAATTGATTTGCCATTGGTGATAATAGGGCGGTCGGTGCGGCACTTCTGTGATTCCGATTTATTACTAAAATTAAAAATAAAAGTGCATTAGTAGCGGCTAATTTTACCAGCTGAGTCCTGATCCCGTGGGAATATCGTAATAAAAGTTATCTATGTTACTTTCAAGGATTCAATGTATCTTAATACAAAGTTTCATTTCAATCGTGCTAGTAGTTTCAAAGCAATTACAACAAAAATCTCTTTATAGGGTAGGGTACCTACTAGCTTTTGCCAGGGGAAAATTCAAATTTCTTTCTTAGCGGATGGCTAACGTTCAGTTATTTGTACCCATGCCAAATATTGATATTATCACAGTCAGTCAGAACTTTGAAGTTGATTGAAGGAAGTACGGCCATCATACATTTTAATGTATTTGCACTGGTGTATTTACTGTTCCAGTTTGATGTATGTGGGTGCCAGTTTAAGTTAAAGACACGTGAAATATTTAATTAATTACTTATCAAATCTCAAAGTAATGGATGGAAAAAAATATTAATAAAAAAATACTCACAACTAATATCCTCTCCCCTTTCTTTGGCAATTTCACCTGAAAAATGATTAAAACCAGGATTGTAGTTGCAGAAAAATGTAAAAAATCAAAATAAGTATTTGGAAATTAATTTCATTCTAATTTAAGTTAATTTTTAAATTCAAAATAATTATCGGTAAAATTAAGAAGGTATTACTGATACTTCACATTCAAAATACTACAACACAAGCGTTAACAATAACTCATTCAGAATAGTGTTGCCAGCTTTCTTACTAATTTCATGAAATCTATTTTAAATTAATTTTGAGAACTGGCAACTCTTATGTCTGAGGATGAACAACATGGCGCATAGATAAACAAATGCAATGTCATGATTTAGGTAAGTATTTGTAATGCTCGGCGCAGGGGTACAAACCACAATGAACATCCGCTTTAGAGTTTACCAAGAAGCACAAGATCGATGGAAATATTAATTTTGATATCATCCCATTCATTAATGATCGTAAAGGGAATCAATCACCGTTAGTATTTAAAGGTTAGGTTAGGTTTGAAATATTCGCTCGGTCAAGCGATCTATCAGACTACTGGCCGGGTGTCATGCTTGAACAAGCGGTTCAGTCGAGAGCTGGGCTCCGTGGAGGACGGACGTGTTACCACAGCTCCGGTCAGAGATCAGTGCGCTCTATGAAATGCGTGACAAAGCATCTAAGTGCACTGTACCGCAGGGTACTCTGGGACGAAGCACATTGCCGGATCAATGGGTTAGTGTAGGCCGATGATAAAAATAACGAAATAAAATAAAAACACTCAGTTCATTGAGCCTGAGATGTACCTCGAACATGGACCTTCTTGGGCAACTCTGGCGGCGTGAAGGTAGGGGGAGGATGGTGGTCATCTGCAAAACATCAGCACATATTCGCATTCCGATACGTACGATACACCACTCAGTAAATACAGTACATAGTACCTACTTGCACTGCACGCACGTCTCGCATATCATACAGAGCGTGTGGCTTTGTTCACGATTCATAACTCGGTTATATCGGTTTCACCTTTTAGCGAAGCTTTGGCCAATCCAGTGTTAGGCGGTTCTCTTTAGAGGCGAAGCATAACTCACGATAATCAAAGCCTTAATTTAGAAAGCCTTTTACGAGTCAAAGGTGAAACCGAATACAAAATACTTATTCAAATTGATAAAATCAAATCTACGAATCTATGTTACAATCAAACAATCAAAACCCCATGCACCAAACATTAAACACAACACAACACACAAATAATAAATACAAATAGATAAATAAATAAAACACTATCAGACAAGCTCTATGTGCTCTAGACTAATTTATGCTTCTGAGAAAGTTAAAGGAGGAGTCTATCTATCAATGAAATAATCTAATGTAAAAGAGATGGGTCAATGGCAAAATGGAATGATCAATTAGATGTTACGCAGCATACTATATTGAATGGCTTTGGTGAAGGCAAAGAATAAGAGGGATGAATTGAAAGTAGCATTATACCAATCGCTGGACTGGTGACTGCACCAGGCGCAGTTGACAATAACTGCCAAGTCTTGACGGTTCTATCGAGGCGGAATCAACTAGTTAATGATGACGTCCTAAGCGGGGACATTAAACCACTCTCATGTAATTTGAAGCAGAAGTAAAAATTTATAATCTATTAACTTCACAACATCAATATCAGAGGGACTATAATCGATGCAGAAATCAGGGTTCAAAATACTCCTAGAAAAAATATTTCCGACATATTTATAAGTAAATAACAACACCAAAATAAATAAACATTACAATAATATCTCCCGTTATATCGTCTAAAGAGAGGCAAACAACTAACTGCTGTATAAATGCACACAGATTAACGTATAATAAGACAAGACAATGAAACAGGACACGAGACTGCTAGACCGCTAGAGTTGAGCCCGCGGCCATCGCGGTCGTCTCAATAACATAACATTGACAGTACATTGAACTTTATAGGTACACTGATGACAGTTACGTACTTGCCCTGCCCACCATCTGGACGGCTCGTACACCCTTCCTGAATGTAGCCACTGAATCGAGAAACAAATCTAACATCAACTTTCTGTTTTAATTGTGTAGCAGATCTGTCCGATTCTGATGTAGGTATATTAACACGGGGAGCAAATAAATAGATATGTATACCTACACATTTATGCTGATTATGTAGATGCAAAGCTAGAAGTACCTGATCATTGTTATACATATATAGACAGTGTGTTAATCTACTTTGGCCGAGATTTTAGACCACTTCGTCACATATTAGTATATTGATTGATTGACATAAAGTTTTAAAGGACAAGGTAAAATGTATCCGAAGTGGTCAAAATCCCATGGAAATGGTAGCCCCTCACATGAAGGGTATAAGGTATTGGAAGTGAAATGTATATTGGGTTCTAACCTAACACTATCACCAATATACTTAAGTAAGCATATTTCAGTTAATACAATATAGTGATTTAGCCCAGCTGCCATAAACTAGCGAAGTGTCTTTTAATCGTGTTTTAGCGTAATACTTTAGCCCTTTATTGAGCAATATTGTTAGTTTATGCAAACAAACTAATTCGTGTACGATAATACGGATTCTTTTGATTATCCGTACCGTTGTATATACGGTACGTATTAACAGTTTGTTTCACCATTCCAGACTGCATCATCATCATTCCAACATCTGTAAAAATCCAAAATTCTGACACACACGAATGCACCCTAAATATATATAATTGTTTGTGAAAATGTACATATATTTTACTTTTTTACTTTACTTCCCTCTACAATTAAGTAACACTGACTATTATTCGTTTTGAATTTGATTCTACAGGCAAGCGTGGATGATTCGTGATATGAACGTTTTAGTTTCCTCGCATCAATCATTTTAAATTAGCACAGAACATAATAGACAAACCGGAACTGTTGTCTTAAATCTTTGTTCCTGAAGCTTCACTCTCGGGGCGATTCATATAGCATGTTTGCGATCGTCATCACTCGTCTTTGTTTCTGAGACATGCTTTCATGGATTCGTAATATCTAAGTGTTTCGGGGTATACAATGACGGTGCATTTTGCTGTTTGCGATGTTTAGTTCTACTATGTTCACATGCAATTACTCTCTGTGCTGGGCTTTCAAGTGCATCATATCAACTTAATGATTTATATATTAGGTATAATCTTTCTAGATAATTTTGATAATGTTATATTGTGTTAGGTATATTATAATAATGTGCCTGATCTTGTGAATAGTATATTATTAATTATTATCGTATGATGCACTGTTATAAACCTCCTTGTGCCGATACAAATCAGAACTGAGCGGTTCAAAAGGCATAGAAATGGTGAAGTGCCGTGCTCGTGGCTGTATTGGTTGAAGAGCGAGCGCGAGCGCGGCGAGCGGACATACACAATGATCGCTAAATATAAGTAGTATAATATAGTATAGGGTGTGAAACGAGCACGGGTCAAGAAATGCCTTGCAGCCGATCCAGTCTGTGCGGTACGGACGCAACACCACTAAAGCAACTCAAAAATTATAGACACGAAAAATAAATATCGGAAAACGTCAATTTGTGAGGTTAGGTGTGGTGCAAGTTACCTATGTCGGCTCCAACCTTCCGCTGGTGTGCGGTCACTAAAAGTTTAGCCGAACAACATCATTAGACAATCTCCACGTAATACATTTGATATACAATATAGATACAGTGTGATTCGATAGCAACAGTTTACGTATGTGTCCAGTGTTTATAATAGATATAGATCAGGATATCAACAATATAACAGACATTTATACTGTGTTTATAATATTGAAACGAAATTGGGACAGTGTATAAATTGTGACAGATATACATAATTATAAGGACACAGCTCTGCAAGTACGAATAAATCATTTATCTCCAGAAAGAATGTCACAGAATATTGTTTTAAAGTTTAAATTAGTAATATTTTTAAAAGAGATTTTTATATGGATTGTAAAATTCGTAAATAAGACATTTATACTCTACGGTCAAAGCAATTGTATGATCTTACAATTCTTGCATTTGCATTTCTTGATAAGTGTTTCGTCTTTGATGTCCTCGTGGCAGGCTTTGCAGTAGAACCAAGCTCTGGAAGTTCGAGAATATTCCATTGTTTTATTCATCAAACATTTCACTAAAGCACTAGACAGAGCGAACGTATAACAATGATAAAAGATTTAAAACTACCATGGTTAAATTACTAAAGTTATTTAAAACAGTATACTATTTACCATGTTTTTTTCTGTTTTTATTTTGCGATGTTGTTTCAAGCACCATTTTCACGATAAAAAGAGAAACTTAAAACATAGTGAATATTCCGTTTTCAATAACTTTAGTAATGGAAAAAGAACTTAAAATAACATGCTAATGACGAAAATTACTTTCCGAAAAAAAAAACCTTTATATTTTTTCATGTCTTTCCATTCCGACCAATTTTCTCTACTAATTTTAAATTCGATTTTCAAAGTTATTGTAATAAACTGATATGACCACTGATTGGCTGTGTGTGAGTGTGTACTAGTAGCGAGGGTAGTATTTCATTAAAGGTAAGCCTATAAAACTTCAATAACAACAAAACTGATTTCAAGTACGTGTGGATAATTCACGTTTATTAAGCTACACCTAAGGAAGGGAACAATGCCTAAATCAGTAAAGATAAGTTTACTGGAATTGGGTTGTATGTGCCCCTCGCTACTGGTATGTACTTATAACAATGTCACCTTTTAACTTCATCAGCTGACTGTGCTATAAAGAATCCCTGTGTATTGGCGTGTATCTTCACGTTTCTAGGGTTTATCGAGATCTTGCTGTCGGCACCCTCCTCACCTTTGATCTCTATAGCCAGGAGTAGCAGCTTCAGTTTAGTGAAACATAACCTGGGGAGAAATAGAGCATGTAATAACGTCCTAGGGAAACATTAATATAGATCACATAATCTAATATAACAGTAAATAACAAAACATTATAAAAGACCATGTGTTTAAACATGTTTTTTCAATCCGGCTCGAAGGACCATTAAATCTCAAAAATTCTCAATGACGCCTTCTCGAGACAAACGTAAGAAATTTATCCAAAATTCAATATGCAATCTTGAATAAATATTGAAAATGATAAGATTCACGAATGTTGAATAGACGTTAAACATGAAAAAGGTATAGATTTATTTTTAGTTCAAAAAGAAAAACATACGTACCTACATACTATATCTAATTTAATGCAAAAATATGTTAAAATTAATGAAAAACCACAAAGATTTTAAAATCTTTGATTTAATTTTGATCGATATGGCTATTATAATTTTTTAAGGTGAAAATTACAACATGCACAAAAACTACGGCTCGTTTGACCAACCAATTGATTCTAAAGAAATTATAGTAAATAATTCTAATCAGGTATTTACAGTTAAAAAGCTTTTCTAACATCGATAGCTGAGATTTCTAAGTAGGTACTGACAAAATTTTTAAGTGATAAATCTATAAACCATGCGATGAGCGTGTTAAAAAAGTGCATACTTATATTATTATGATAAGTGAAGTAAATATGGCAATCTTTACTGCACTGAAGTATTATTGATTTTAAAACATAAGAATCAACCATGTCAATAAATCTATGTCTTACAAATACCTAATGAAACGATTAACCGCGTAAATAAAATACTTTCAAGTACATACCACTATGTTCTAAAATACCCATTCAACATGCACAATCTAATTCTGAAAATCAGAAAACCATGGAACTCATTATTGTATAATCCACGTCTAGGGGGTCTATGGGAATTTGTTAGTGGGGGACACTAAGTTGTAACTAAGGTTAGCAGTCGACCGGCACACAGTGGGTAGGGTGCGGGGTAAGGTATGGAGGAGGGAAGCGGGTCTTACTCGCTCGCTTGGGAGAAGCTCATTCCCGTGAAGGAGGTTGACAGGGTTTCCGTGTACATCTCGCAGCCAGTACCCTGCAGGTAATCGTTCTGCCAAGCTTGAGTGTCAGGGGACTGCAATCAACCAATAGCAGACGCTAAAGCTCGTGCCTTGTTAGTTGTTACGCCGAATATTGCGCGATCTTCTTCCTCAGCTAGAACCACTTTTATTAGCTCTAATCGAATTAGTATGTAACTATAGCCATCCTCATATATTCATCTCTCAACTCTCTATTTATTAACTAAGTTATTCAGTGCAGTACCTATGAAGAAATACAATGAGACTTATAAACACCGAGACTTAATCAATAAATCACAGATCTTTAAAGCCGGCAAACAAATCATACAAGAACACTAATGATGGAAGCTATGCGAATCGTAATCTGTTAGTGACGATCTCTGTCCCAGATCAGGGTTGGTATGGAAATGCTCAAACACTTTACAGTAAAGAAAAGTTTGTGTGACGTCGTTTCATGTCACGGTTTAGGTGAAGCATCTCGTTCGCTGCCCACTTACTCAGCCGCCTGGGAGAATGGCATCCCGATAAATGTAGAACTTAGTGTATCCGTGTACATCTCCATTCCGGTACCTCGCATGTAGTCATTAGTCCACATTGACTTGTCCTGGGACTGTGGAAATTCCGCATTCATTGTTAGAACTTGGAGTATTTTCGAGGGTTTAAATACTGCTAAATGCTCTGACCTCGAACATACTCCGAACAATTTAGGTATAATTAAAGAGCTAATATTAAAGAGTATCTGACCGTTTTGAAGCTTCGCATGGCGAAGAGGTTGGCCATCATGGTCGAGAAGCCTGGCGCGAGGCAGCTCTGCGCGATGAAGCCTAGCTTCAGCTCTGCGAGGCAGATCACGTCGTCGCCTTGCTTCCAGTCCCATGAAGGAATGTTCAGAAGATACGCCTGGAAACAAAACCATACGCTGTAAACTGGCATTTTTAAGCAGCAAATCAGCTCCTTGGTTAAGTTACTATTGGATTGAACTGATATTGCTGTTTACTAGCTTGAGATTGTGTTTGTGGTTTATCGACTCACCTTATTGTGATATTGCATTAATTGAATGATGACCCTGATGTCGTCTGAGTAGTTCTTTATGGAGATAACCCTCATGATGTTCGCAGCATCTTCGGCGTCGGGATCTTGGCAGTATTTGTTAGCTAACACCAGACACGCGTCTGCTTCGTGCACCTATACAAATAATAAGTTGTACAAGTGTATCCAGTAAGCCATCATTGGCAAGCAGATTGTGGGGAATTTTGAAGTTACGAGAATAGCAACAGCAAAACGAACTTACCACACGTCTACTTTGAAAACTTTGATTTAACAATATAACTTTTTTGGTGAAGTTGTTATTCCCAACACAAAATTGATTATAATTAAATTCTAGGGAGAATAAGTAACCTACTTACTTATTCAATTTCTAATCAAGCTAATTACAAGTAGAAGCATGAAAAACATGCACAAAGATAGCTGAAGAATCATCTAACTACACATGAAATGATCACTACGGTAGCATTGATTGAACTGTTCGTTTCGTTCGATAAATTCGTTAGAACTCGTAGTGTTCATTTAGGAAGAAGCAGGTGGGTGTTCAGAAATTGAAGATAGAGTGCATGCAAACGTCGCAACATTCCTAACAAGCCATGCTGTCAAACTTACCGCATAAGGCTCGACAATCGACAACTGTACTTGAATCTACGAGTAAGTAAAAATTTTGAAATTGAAATCCTTTCGTCGGCAGCCATTAATGCCAATACCATTAGAACGTACAGTGTAATCGATATCGAAGTAACACACGGGCCAGCATCGCATAACAACACCCATATTTTATTACAGTGAGACATTAGTGGTGGGCGGGGTGGGCGCGGCCGCGGCGAAGGAACGCGAGGGATTTGAGACACACAAGCGCTCCCGGGCCAGTAGCCAGTAGGTTGATAGACTTGGACAGTACTGAGCCGGAGGGCGCACACTCACTAGCGACAGGCACGAACAGACAGAGCGCTCAGGTTACATTAGAAGGGAACTCCGCATCGAGAACACCCCAAAGGTTAGTCAACGAGCATCGCTCTACGGCTATAGGAACGATAGTCTGTACAGCTTCAAACCGACACCACGCCCAAATATATCACGTCTCCGTGTGCAGTGCTACTTACTTTTACCCTCTGAAGGTCGATTGGATTCATAATGGTGCCTTGAAAGAATTCCACAGTGGTAAAGTGTCTCTTGAACAGGCCTTCGAGCTCCAGGTCGGGCGGTTTCCTGTCATCAACGCTCAGTTAACACTACTGACCAAGTTCGGGACAGTCCGCCGCCTGTCGTGGCCTTACCATGCAACGCTATTTACCAAAATACGCAGTCGTGGGCCGGTGCGGCGCGTCGCCACTATGCATTGCGAGTGACGCGATGACGCGTCGCACCGTGACAAGCAATGATTGCATTAAAATAATCACAAGATAAAAATTACCAAAGTGATCAAGTCCTACAGTGACTATGAAACAGCATCTTTACAGAAGAAAAAGATCTGTCATATGCACATAATATAAATAAATAAAAACTGATTCACGTAGACGCGTATTAATGATAGTACGGCCGTGCGATAATCTAATGCCTGTTCTATTTGTCTTACTCTAACCTTGACTCGTTCAAGGTCGACGGCATTCATCATTGTACCCTGAAAAAACTCGACGGTGGTGTAGTGACGCTTCAGGAGACCTTCCAGCTCAAGGTCGGGCTCTTTTCTGAAAGCGTCGTTTGACCACACATAACACACCAGCACTATCTCACTCACCAATCACATTAGCTCATTGTAATGCTTACCTACGTATTAGATTATCTTTACTTAAATCTACAAATTGTATCGCGTCTTCATCGTCAGTAACTGCGTGCCACGAATCGTTATTTTAACTTTTAAAACTACCTATATAATTCTAGATAATATTATGTGCGTGATTTAAAAATACAAGAGGATAAACATGAAACATATCAACTGACCTGTGTAAAAAAACAACCTCAACATCCACGTCCTCACGGTCCTCATGAAGGAAGTCTTTTAAAAAATGGCTGACGGATTCATACGTTATGTGTCCACATACAACTATATGCCTGAAAACCGAAATTTTATTATAACACAGTTCTCAAAAATTATGGCAAAGGTGCAACTACAGGTTTAATAAAGTTTTACGTTGAGGAAGCGGTGAAAGCAGTATTTTTGATTGAATTGGAAAGCTTTCAATAACTTTTATTTTTAATTATTCATCTTCTTTGCGCAAGAACCTTAATTTTCAAAGCATTAATTTACACCAGCTCCTTAGAAAGCCTTAATAATCTCAGAGTTTAAAGATAGGAAAGATAGAATTAAGCAATTTGGAGTCTCATTTAACGCCTGGGACCGTTACTTTTGAATCCAGTTAAGAAAAAATAAGTAATAAGAAAATCGAACAACAGGTCGCAACAGGGTTAAACAAAACAGTACGTGACAAAAGCGCGACATAACTACCAACAGGAGCAACGTCTTTATTTTTCATAACCAATTATTAAAAATTCTTAATGAAATATATTAAATGCACCGTAGAAATGATTTAAACAAATAAAGACGTTACTAAAACATAACCTCCATAATTTACAATTAACGATTAATGTTCATCAATTTGTGGTTGTATTTGTATCATTGATTATGTTTGAAATGATTTCGGTAATGAGGTTTGATTGTTCAGTGATTAATTGATTATCCACAAAGAAATGAACCATTTAACTATGAAGCTCAGTTTCGTTCAGGATTTGTGTTGTTCTATCTATCTACCACACACAAAAATAAAAATACAATGAGAAAGGGATACGGAGTTGCTTGCAGGACGGTATGGTAGGTATTGAAGGGAACACGAATATAGCCATTCATCGTAACAAAAACAATGGTTTCACATTGATCACATGGGATAAGGGATTATGTATATATCTAAACACAGATACGATAATGTTCCTTCGAATAAGTTCAGTGTTAGGACATTTTGTATTCAATTATAACAACGAAAGCGATACTGTGTTTAGACAAGATATTGACAAAACACCAAAGCTTGCGTCTCAGTACTGTTTTAATGTATTGGAATATGTACGATTTGTTTTCTTGTAAGTTCGGTATCGTTTGTTTATGTCTAGTTATTGTTGAAGTTAATTTAGAGAGAATATTAAATGAAGAGTCAGTAATCAGAATGTTGACAGTCGTAGTGTTGGTATAATGATGGAGGTTGAAGCTTTAGTACAATCCAAAATAAAACAGAAATCGAAAATCACTAAAACCATCACAGAGTTAGAAAGAAGTTAAAATAATAAAATAAGGGTAACGTGGTCAAAATGCAAATCTCAAACTATGTACATTACAATCATGCATACTATTTATTCATCTAAGGTGTGGCAAAGAACTGATTTCATTTTGAATAATATAATCTTTAAAATCTACTTTTGTACGATAATTGTAAAAAGACCGCATAAACCATTACATTTTTTAATTGTAAAAATGATTAGTGTTTCAACTAAAGATGAAATCGATCATGTTAAAGTAGATGGTAAGTCGAATAACTAAACTAATTTTGCGTTAAAATGTCCTCAATGCACACAGCCTTGCCACGCTCTATGAATTTATTTACGTAAATACATTACACTAATTTAACCGAGGGGATCGATCCAAAATACAAAACAGATCATAAAACATTAAAAGAGGGTCAACATTAATAGTTACAGAACAGATAAGAGATCGTGCAGGCAGAGGAGAGCGAGACGGGTAGGTTGTGTGGGTGGAGCGAGGATAGCGGTGGGCACTGGGCATTGGGCATTGGGGCATTTGGGCATTGGCACTCACTAGGTGTGTGTGTGGGCCAGGGTAAGGTCGGACGGAGACGGACGGGTCGGTAGAGAACTTCAACAGCGCCCTCAGCAGGCTCCAAGCAAGCCGCGCCAGAGAGGAGCTGTCGAGGCCTCGCTTCGCACACCACAACTCCAACAACGCAACTACGGTACGGTACCACTCAACATTTAACTCTCCGTAACTAAGCTTTACCATTAACATTCCTTTACGTTACGTATAATATAATAATATACTCATACTAACAGAACATAATCAATAAACCTAAAATAATATATGACGAGCGATAACACTAGCCACTATCTGCTGTTCGCTAGTTTAACTGAACTCAAATCAATTCAAAGTTAATTAATTTACAATCAATATCGACTCATAAAAACAAAGACAATGTTGCGGGACGAGAGTTCCCGTCCCGCCAAGATAAGTGAGAACACAGAAGCGTGCTAAGAGAGGAAAAGGAAGAATAGATATGTCACAACACGGAACACATTCAACTGAACGAGTGAGAAGACAGCGGCTCACCTGCGTCCCCGCTCATTCTTGTGGGTGCCGCCATACTTGGGTCTAGTGCCGATTAAGTCAATTATCTCTGGGATACAACTGGCAAATATCGCCTAAACGCCGACAGACAAAACAAGACATTCACATTCAAAATCGAGTTGTGAGTGTTGAGGGCCAATGCGGAAGGGAGCCGCATGTGGGTTATAATGATATTGCGCATGCGGCTCGCTTCCGCCCCAGCTCCTCTCTGGGGAGTTAGTGGGAGTTAGTTAGAGTTAGGGCGACGGGCGGCGTCATCGGCGGAGCACGGCAAGGGCATCGGGCGTGTCGGTTGGTCGGGCGGTTGGTTATAGAGACGATCGCGGCCGCGGGCGGGCGGCGGCGCGGCGCGGGCACTGGCTGTGTGTGATCGTCGGGACTAGTGGCGAGGTGCCGGAGCTAGCGCTACAGCGTGGCGACAGGCATCGTGTGCAAGCGAACAAACCAAACACTACGTCATTGACAGCATTACAAAACTTTACATCGGCTCTCTCCAGATCTAGTCTCGTTAGAAGGATTAAAAAGCTGAAGTTGTCTCGAGTAAAAATTTACGAAAAAAGGCATGTAGTAGTGCGTCGGTCGACCGCGCGCCTGTCTCTCATGTTCGGGGAGAGGGGCGCGGCCGCCGGGAGCTAACTCTTCGAGCATGCGCCACGGCACCGAGAGACCGATTCTAGTGAAGGATTAATAAATTTCATTAGCAAACTCCGCATTCAATCAACCAAGATCGAAACCGTGAGAGGTAGGAAGGCAACAAGCCGCGTCGAGCGGGGGCGTGAGAGCAGGGTACCTGCGGCGGACGTCCTTGGTGTACCGGCCGCCGTATTTGTTGCGCTGCGCCGCCAGCTCCGTGATCTCGGGGATCCAGCTGGCGAACACAGCCTACGATACACAGCAAACACCTCTAGGTGAGTTTACCCGCAGCGCCCTCCCACGCGCCCCGCGCCCCGCGCGCCCGCCCCGCCCCGCCCTGCCCCGCCCGGCCCGCGGCCGCGTACCCCGCGCGCGCTCGCTCTGCGCTTGCTACGCTCGCTACGTGCGCTGTGGCTCGAGTGTCGTCTGTCTGCGTGTTGCGTACTGCGTGGTGGCTGTGTGTGGACTGGGTGTGCGGGACTTGGGTGCCGTGCCGAGACTAGCTAGCGGCGGGGCTCTAGCCGTGACGGGACTCGTGACCGGGTGCATGCAAAGCCTAAGGATACATACGCTAACTAATCGATGAACTGAACTTAAAAGAAATTGGTACGACCGGTTCCTGAACTAAAACGGTGGGCATTCGATATAGACGCTTGGTAGAGCACGTTCACAGGCTAGCCGTCGGGGCGGTCTTCGACGGGAGTCGCTCGCCTCGGCTCTATCAGATACCGGTAAGGTGTGTATAGCGCTGAGGCATCGCGGCCCGCGACTTCTACTCCTCGAGCCGGCGAGTAAACGCGAGTAGATGACACAATACATCTGACGGCACTGAGCAAGCTTTCTTAAAGGTGATGATCTCACATCTTCTCCGAGAGAGCGGACGATTCATAACGGGCATGACAAGTTCGTCTTGCTGTGGAATGAATCGCCATCACTTTCGGCGATAGAGTATTATATGAAACTGGATACCTTTTTCCATGTTCACGCTTCAGCTCGCCACTGTACTTGGACCTACTTCCTACCAGCTCTATAATTTCGGGAATGCTACTAGCGAACATTGCCTGCAACAGACCACGGTGTCGATCGAACGAGTGAGGCGCACGCGGACACCATCGCGGTGGTGCACGACAATGTCCACCTACAGTCTCGGTATTCTATACAATCTATGGTGACGCAGAGTCGTAAAGTGTAGCCGGTAGCAGAGCGAAATAAAAATAAAGGAACAAATGTGTGTCTACCGGTGATATGTGAGCAACTGAACACAGCCAGGCACAGGTGCGGCATGCAGAGATCGCGAGGTGGGAGGGGTGGGTCGCGGCGCGGCGCCGGGCCGTCGGGCCGTCAGGCCGCCGGGCTGGCGGTAGACTACACTCGTACCACTGTCCCCACATACACCGACCACGCAGAGACTGATCCTCCGGCGGCACATTTATGGTGACTATCACGTAACAAAGCAAAAAGAAAAAACAAAATACATCCATGCGGTCGCTCCGAATTAAGCGCGTTATAGTGTCCAGCGAAAGTCGAAGAAAGATAGTTCGAGTGAAGGCGGCCCCGGTTACGAGGTGAGACGTGTTGTCGTAACGGCTGGGCGATCGGAGCGGGCGCCTCTCGAACGTTAATTGACATGCTCACTAGTATAATAGTGCACTAATCAGGCTTACAATCATTCACGAGCTGTGCGGTAAACCAGTACGCTTGTCTAGCAAGTCCCAAGTGAACTATTGCTTATCCTTTAAATGGCAAGTTATTGTTATTTTCCTTTTGCTTTGTTATTAGAATTTAGCTATGCAAGGAATAGCAAGCTTGGCAGATCGAAATGTCGTCAGTCTAACAAAAAGTTAACGCTGACCTGATACAACAGAAATAAGGGAAACTTGCCTCTCC
The DNA here is from genome assembly GCA_907269075.1 of Idaea aversata. Lineage (NCBI taxonomy): Eukaryota > Metazoa > Arthropoda > Insecta > Lepidoptera > Geometridae > Idaea > Idaea aversata. The sequence goes on from OU026091.1 coordinate 12,699,621, forward strand.
TTGCAAATGTTAAGAGAAAGTCTTTTGTGATATTCAGTTAATTAATTTCATTAAATATATCATTAAAATTAGGAAGAAAATATTTGAAAATGAAACTTACCAAGCCAACGAGGAGAAAAAATACCAAAAATGTTCTGCCAAGGACAGTATTACAGAACACATCACCGTAACCTACAGTGGACATAGTGACTATAAGGAAGTACACACAAGTCCAGTATGAAAGCTTCTGCGCGTTTTCGAACTCTAGTGGATCTCCAGAGTTTTCCAACTGTAAAAATGGAGAAAAAACAATTTGTATTATTTTAAAGAAATCGTTTCACACCTGACGTTAGGTAAGAGTATCGTCAAATCAAAATTTTCAGATACCTGGTTATAACTATATAATTATAAAATTTATATTAATATTATTTGTATTTATGCTGGTATTTTGGGTCTGTTTTCTTACAAAGCATATTATTATAATCATATTTTCGCAGATAAGATTGATCATTCATAAAGTTTACTTATTCGTCGGGTTATTGTATTACATACATGAATGACATGTTGGTTTTGGACGAAACATAGTATTTCAATTTACTGAAATAATAAACGGGTGACATTGACGGATTGATATAACTTATCGATCACCAATCATAGCAAGTAATTGACATCCCTATATAATAAAATTCTCGTGTCGCGGTGTTAGTTACCTATGTCCATCTAAACGGCTGAACCGATTTGTATGATTTTTTTTTGTATATTCGTCAGGTCTGAGATTCGAACAACATCTATTTGAGAGTAAGTTCGATAATTCTTAATAAGATAATGATGTAAGTAGTTAAAAAAGTAGAAAGAAATATACATACCAAATGAATAATGCCGGCTGCAGTTAGCCATACTGATATAAATATAGAAACTAACTGCGCCAACCGAATTGAGCTCGATGTCTTTAAAATATTGAGGTATTGCAAAATATCAGGCACGGTCATTAAGCGTAGAGCTCTGAGAAATCTCAGCCCTGAAATTGAAAACACAAAGTTAAAGCATGATGTTCTGATAAGAAAAAGAGCTTACTTACTAATATCTCTCATGCTAAAATAACTTTTATCAATCGTAACTCCTCATCAAACATAACAGTGAAGTAGCTTTCAAGAATCAAAAATAAAAAAATATGTATTTTCGTATCGATCCATCTAATGCCATCAGCTTTAGGAGTTATTGGTGTTTGAGAAATAAATTGGATAAAAATATATACTTAATACTTGTCCGTTTTACTGGCCTAATAAAGCCAAAGTTAAAAAGCAAATAAATTTAGTCAAAGAAATTTATTTGAAAAGAACCTTTTCTTCGCTCACTTGAATACACTCTTATTTAACAATCTCGGTTTTGTTATAGCAAAGTATTATGTAGGTACCTATTAAGTAAGAACTTTTAAAGAGTTATTATTAGGTATTTCAATGGCATTTTGAACTTACCTATCCATGTTCTATCCAGGTATATCGATACAAAGGATGGTGGTATCGTGAAATAATCTACAAATGAATACATCTCGAGCATGAACCATAGTTTGTCACTAGCTGCTATAAACTGTAAAGGAAAGGAAAACAGTTAATACCATCCAAGAATTTTATTGACAAAAAATCAATCAATAATTACTTACTCGTATAAAAAAGTAGACCATAAAAAATATGTTAAAGGCAAGGTCGATTTGCTGAGTAAGATTGTCACTCCATTTCTGGCAACGCTCCACTTCCTCACTGAAATATTACACGTATAACATAGGTAACACCGACTAACATTTATCTATAATACGACAAACATATATAGTAACATAAAAGTAACATGTTACGAATAAGGCAGACTCTAAAGACACAGCTCAGCTGATAAATAAAACAGAAGCTAAACATAAACTAGTGACAGCAAATGTTTCGGATCACATTTATTTTATTTGAGTTTCACTCACGTATTCCTTAAAAATTCAGCATGATAAGATATTTTGAATTAATATACCAGCAATATAATGGATAAAATCGAGGTGATGGAGATGAAATTACCTGGACGCGTCAATGAAGTAAATGATGAGCGATGCTATACTCAGTATGAACACCAACACTACCTGGAAAAGAGAAAACCATCATTAAAATGTATTGTATATTGTATAATGTATCATAAATAAACAGATATACGAGCGGTCAAAACACAATATTTTTTGTATGGACTGTAAAAATATGAGATATTGTGTTGTATATCATAAGCATACAATGAAAGCATGCTAGATTGATGATCAACAAACATTTAATTTTGTGTTTCGTATAGAGTAAAATTGAATAGTCAGAAAAAATCATGAAAAAATGCTTAGTACTACAATTTAAAATAACTTCATGAATCATGACTTAATCATTAAGGGTAAATTGATGCAATCATATTATCATTTCATGAATGGACTGTTGCATTTAACTAATATTTTAAGAATATTTGCTTTTCATTAAATGTTTTTGTGAGCCGAATCGCGTAATTGGTTCCCTACAGCCCTGGGTCTGACACTGCAGTTCATTCATTACCTACGTCACCAATCACAAACTGATATTTATGTAACTGGTAGAATTTCTAAAACATCACCCACATGCAAAATCCCCGCTTCCAGACCCAGCGGTTTTTTAGAGTCTAAGCCATCAAAGAGATATATTAAAAGTTGGTAGCTAATAGGTATCTGGTTACCATAAATATTAGCTAAAACAGCTATCAAAAGACTTCAAGAACATGGAGAAAATAAAAGCAGTTACTGTCAAATCCACTTTTGAAAAGACCGTCTCCCAGTCTCGATATATAGAAAGATATTTATGTCTATCCAAGTAGTCTGTGGTTGACATTATGACGCAGATATAACTATTTTTAATCATTACTCGGTTCAATGCATCGTGGAAGAAGTTCCGGGTGCAGTAACTTGTCGCTTAAGTGGTCAACTTGGCAGCTTGCCTGCGGAACTTTGCTAAAGTTTGAAAACTACCGATTCTGTAACAGCCGTTTTATTTGTTGACATCAAATTCATTTATCAAGCGTTTTGAACCCATAAATAATTACGGTTTGTGTGAAAAACAAACTCGGTTCGTATTGTAAGTAATGGAGTTGAACAATTACTTTTGCTGTATCTAGAATTTTCCGTAGTGAAAATGTGCCTGAATCAGAAACTGTCATCTCACGAAGGTACAACTATTGCTTTATCTACAGATAAGCTAACTCTCATTAAGTAAGTGGATGATATAGGCAATCGTCATAACGAAAAATCTCTTTCGTTTTATGATCCCACCACTGGCTAAGAATTCTAATAAAATTTTACCTCACCTGATGCAGAGTAATACCTAACCATTATTGCCTATCGTTAAGTTTTCATGGCGCGCAATTTTTAGCTAACTACACACGTTTGCATGTGCTTTATTAAATTACCCATAACTAGTAGAATAGGCTATTTACCTACTTTGATTTAAAGGTGTAAAGTTGTAAACAGTAGGTAACGAGGTCTGATATTAGATTATAACATAACTCTTGGAATGAGCACGGCGCAAGGCTAATCCATTTATGCAATCCAATTATGCAGCATGTTATTGCAATAGTGGCAAGGTTGCTGCCTTGACTTCAAGAAGGAGTGGAAGATTTGTTAGCGCAAAGTAAGCTGGTAATCCACGGTCTTCATGGGCGTGGTTTGTTTCCGGGGTTTCGAAGGAAATGAAGCTTGATAAATGATCTCTCTGTCCATATGACCGTTACTTGGACTAAAACATTAGTTCCCTCGTTTGATTTACAAGCTATTAAGGGAATCATGTTTTACCCCGGGACACAATGTACTTTCTTACTGCAAATAAAATACTAATACTACTAATATACTAACCTAAGAATAACTAAGTATCTTTACTTTACGTTCTTTCTCAAAATAAAATGAACGCGCTGAATTTCATACGACGACGGTAAGGGTCATCAACAGAAAACTCACTCAGCTCAATAGACCGATAAACCACAGACAAATAAATGAGCTATAAATTTAATGACCCGACTCTCTTTCCGTTTTACTGAAGAATAAGGGATAGAATAATACGTAAAGAATTTCAAAGAATTCAATTCATAATAGCTACCATTATAAGTTCGTTTACCCCAATTTAGCGAGGACTTCATGACTTTTATGTTTATTAGAAATGCCGTGTTCTCTGCTAACTTCCGAGTAGGTAATGTAATTTGTTTTTTTTTAATTGCCCTGCTATAGGATATACTGCTGAAAGGTTATTTAGCCCAATTATTATGGTGCTTGCCAACTTTTCTGTACCTATTATTTAAGTGTTAAAAGAAATGTTACGTGAAAACAAAATGTAAACAATAAAAAAATACTCTAAGATGGCAAATATACCTAACATAGCAAAATAACCAACAAATCAGAGTAAAATAAGTCACTTTATTCGGGAAATGAAACTCAATATCCTCCATTCGTATCAATAGTTCCGGTAAACTCGGCAGAAAGGAATCTAAACGACACATTTCAAGAAAAAAGCTACAAAAAGTATACTCATAAATATATACTTAAACAGGTTCCGAGAGGAGGGAAAAATTGGGTGACCCAAATTCATGTTGGGTAAGTAGGTAGGCGATGTGATTCCTTCAGGATCGGTTGGCCTTGAGGAAAATGACTTCAGTCCCTAACGATATTGTTTGATCACAGTCAATTGTGTGTGGTTAAAGTCTCTGCTTTGATCGCTAAAATAGAATGGACGGGAAAGTTAAGGACTTAGAGAAAGTAATCGAAGTTCTATGATGCATACAAAATTGATTAGTTATCTAAAGAATTAATCCCGTTTAAAGAGATGAGAACAAACTAACGAAGTGGAAACTGACGAGGGTTTTCTAAATCTAAGTTCCCAGCATGATTCACATACCAACAACGCATAAACTTATCCCCAGATTAAGAAAACGTAAACAATTCACTAACTAAAAGGATTCTTTCATCGCTGAGCTGTAATCGTTGTAAGTCTCATATGAAATTGCGCGTTATATCTACTAAAACGAGAAATACAGTGAAAGACTAAAGGAACGCTCGATTTTAGCGTTGACGGAGTGTAAGCAGAGGATCGTCTGGAATTCCGTATTAAAACCTGGTGACACGCTACTCGTACAGAAGAAATAAGATTAGCAATAAACCGACTGCAATTTATGATGTAAATCAACTTGAGAATGTGAAGGGAAGTAGACAGGACGTGTGTTAAAAGCTTCCAAATTATTCGTGAAGAGTTATCACCTTTCATAGATAAAATTACTAAAAACACCTTCTCTTTGGATCAAAACTTAAACGACGAGGAAAATATCAGAAAATATTCGAATAATATTTATTTAAAACATGGAAATAAGCCTTATCTTTTTCTTTATTAGGTACACCAACAGTAAAACACACTAATAGGTATTAAGAACAGAAAAATACCTACATTGCTGAAATTAAAGTCAAGTGTGTTTACCAATAATGGGTAAATACACAACTGAAAGCCTTAAACTATAAGCTTTGATGTGGCCAAATCTAAATAGTTTTACAAACAAACCAAACCACGAGAACCTACCAAACTAAATTCGGTTCCAAGACAACAATGCCATGTAATTACCAAATCCAAATTGCTATTTAGCTAGCGTTCCATGCAAATTAAGTTCCAACTTTAGGTTGCATTGTGTCCAGACAATAAAAGAAACGTGGACGTTGGATTTTATAGAATAAAAAAAGAAAAATTTAGAACGTACGAGCCACTGTGTGTTACAATGAAAAGGAAAATATAAAAGCGTCATACAAATTCGTAAAGTTTCCGTTTTTATTTGCTCGATGGTTTAGTTTTCAATGTCCACTGCTCTGCCGTCATAGTTAACTTATAATATAAGGCAGGCAAGACATGAAAGAGGTCGTAGGTGTATTTACTGATACGAAATTTCATTATTTGTTTAGAGATTACACAATTTTGGCTCACATAAAATTATGTTAGAAATTCTAAATTTTGGGATACCTGTTTTCATTCCTTAAATTGCAACAAATTGTTGTTATTGATCACTTGAATAGTTTGTAAGAAATATTGAAATTGAACAATGTAATGAATGGAGAGAAAAAAGCTATTTCTTTTTGTATAGTTAGATAGGTAGGTATGCGGTTTGTAGTTTAAAACCCTCTTAATAAGAAGCTCTGTATACTAGGTACCTACCTCCCTACAGATAATTTATAGGTTCAATATCAACGTTTTAAAAAACATTTCATCAGCCAATTAACAAACGCTTATTGAAAAAAAATCCCATTAATGCCGTCACGAGAGATGAAACTTTGAAAAACGGACCGTGACACCAGGTGCGTACGACGCATCGTTACGAAAATAAATTGCAAGAAATGACACGAAATTCGTTCAGAAACAGAAGTACCTACCTATCTGGACATACGTAGAGTGAAATAAATTCAAACGATCCGTTTTTTACAACTGGAACAGTAAAATTCACAGTATGTAATGAAACACTTCTATTTTAATAGTGACACAGAAATCCGTGGTTTTCATGGAATGACAAATGTAGGTAAACTTCCTTCCTACCTACATGAGAAAGTTATAAATAAAACATATAGGTACGTATATCACATAAAAAAGACTTTAAAGTTAGGTAAACTATTTATTTACCACCTATTGGTTTCAGTTTTAATCCGTCATCCATGGTCAGGTCAATGTAACGTGCTCAAAACGCGATTTATTTAGAGAAAATAAATAAAAAATAAGCGGGTAATTTGATCGAAGCGGGTAAGTATAAATATTTAAAAGATACCTTAAGCAAAGGTGACTAAAGGATAACAATGGTAAATCATCCAAATAGTACCTATGTAGTTAGAGAGTTAGAAATTGTACTAGAGATGAAATTAGGACATCTTTCATACAAAAACAACATAAACGCAACACTAAATTAAACAATTTTGTACACAAAATGATGTGACAAAAGTTACTGTTGTCCATTCTACTTCTGGTAGTATAAAAAGAAAGAAAAAAATTTAAGATGCGAAGTCTTATTTCAAAGAAAACAGGAACAGGTAAAAAACGTAAATAATAAACCTGTACGTACATATGCGTCCAAATATGCGTAACGTAAATATGTATCGAACCATTTAATTACCAACATTTATAACATCTTCAGTTTATAGCCCTTTAAAATAAAATATGTAACTTGCTATAATATCGTAATGCCGTCGTTATATTTCGTGGTATATTGACATCCGCCCGCCCTTCGTATTTTATTGCCTATTTATGATTGCAGTCAACTATTAAATTAAGTTCTGAATTTCAGACGATATAAACATCGTCTTAAAAGATTTCACAGGATAGAGACGCGAATGGGCTATTTTACACTAATTACCTCTTAGGCATTTTTCTATTTAAACTCCAACTCTAAGGGCGGCTTGCGTGTGATTGTGTTTAAACAAACTTAGCAAAGTTCTACCATAAGTTTAGGTTATACCTAACTAGCGACCCGCCCCGGCTTCGTGCGGCTATATTATGCATGTATTATACATATAAACCTTCCTCTTGAATCACTCTATCTATTAAAAAAACCGCATTAAAATCCGTTGCATAGTTTTAAAGATTGAAGCATATAAAGGGATATAGGGACAGAGAAAGCGACTTTGTTTTATACTATGTACCTAGTGATGATGATATATACGTGAACATAAACATGATTAAACAACTGTCAAGTGTCAAACCTAGTGATTAATGAAATAAAATTTAAGTAATCTAAGAATATCATTACCCGTTAAATGTATTTAGCTAAATATATTTAACCACAATCTCAACCTCACGCAAGCAGCTCTAAAAGAAGGATGATAAAAGTTTGACATGTGTCTGTGTGTATATTTTGATTTAGTCTTTATTTGTTTGAAAAGTATTTAGTAAATCATCAGTGACATTCCGCTCGCTGTTTAAAGTTATCAGTATTAAAAAGTTAAGAAAAAACTCTGTAAAAAAAAACTGGTTGCCTGTAAAGTCGGTATACGGGCGAAAGTTTTACGTGACAACAACTGTGTGATCGAGTGGAAGGGACGCGTGCCTTTCACTTTTTATGTCTGTCTCTCTCGCTCTTAGGCGGGCTAACCATGCCCGCGTGCCTCTCACTCGCTCTCATTGTGAGCGCATAACGTCAGCGGAGCGTAACGCAGTTTCTTGAAGTGTCACCCGGCAAACCAATTTATAAGACGTTGTCACGTCAAAATAGAACGCAATTTTCCAATCCAATGAAGAGTAATTTATCTTTCTACGCATTTGATAACATCAAACCTGTCTACCGTTCGTTTAAAGAGACATCACGAGTGTCTTATAGACTAGCCCTGAACTCAGGGCTGTGATTACCTACTTTCTGTTTTCCAATTCCGAATTCCGCCCAAGGAAATTCATTTATCTCCCATCTCCGCATCAAATAACGACCCTGTCACGAGGTGTTAGTGCGTAATTTCGCTTGTCGCCAGAACGGTTGGCGATGTCGCGCTATGTGACATGGGCGTTTTAAATATAGATTGTGTAAGAATAGCACTGTGGATGGTTAGCGGTTTCGAATGATGCTCGCTTTCTAAACGACTTGTTGTTGGAAACAGGCAATATCGATAAACAATCAATATAAGTTTAATCGATTGTTGAAGAATTTAATTATGAACATATTGTTTTAAAGCTAAACCGCGAGGAAACACGATAATATCCCATTATGTATACACTTACTGATAAACTGATAACACAAATTAAATAGCTCTTAAATTCATTACAGCGAGCGCCATCTGACCCTAAAATAAGCTACTTGGTTTGTGTTATAGTGGCTATACAACGGATAGAATACATAAATACTTTTCTTTTGTGAATAAATACATAATATACGTACAGGACCCAGACTAGAAATAAATATCTCAACATAAATATTTGTTTGAGACGGGAATCGAACCCGCAACGTCCTGTTTCGCAGGCGGGTGTTAGTCCCCGAAAAAAAAAGAATAAGCGAAATTGGTCTAGCAGTTCACGCGTGATGCGATGACAAAGGAAATACAACGATACCGTAGTGCAGCTGGCAAGCAGTAAATTAGCTTAGCTGAGCGTGATAACTGAGAAAGGAGGCCTAATATACCTAAGCCTTTCCTAATATGTTTTACTGCAAATTATTAATTACTAGCGACCCGCCCCGGCTTCGCACGGCTGTATTATGCATGTATTATATCTAAAAACCTTCCTTTTTAATCACTCTATCTATTAAAAAAAACCGCATCAAAATCCGTTGCGTAGTTTTAAAGATCTAAGCATACAAAGGGACATAAGGACGGCGAAAAGTGACTTTATTTTATACTATGTAGTGATGATAGTGACTAGCGACCCGCTCCGGCTTCGCACGGCTATATTATGCGTGTATAGACCTACATATAAACCTTCCTCTTAAATCACTCTATCTATTTAAAAAAACCGCATCAAAATCCGTTGCGTAGTTTTAAAGATCTAAGCATACAAAGGGACATAAGGACGGCGAAAAGTGACTTTATTTTATACTATGTAGTGATGATAGTGACTAGCGACCCGCTCCGGCTTCGCACGGCTATATTATGCGTGTATAGACCTACATATAAACCTTCCTCTTAAATCACTCTATCTATTAAAAAACCGCATCAAAATCCGTTGCGTAGTTTTAAAGATCTAAGCATAGGTACATATAGGGACAGACAGCGGAAAGTGACTTTGTTTTATACTATGTAGTGATGACGAAGACTTGACCTAATAAACAACATATTAGACATTAATTACATAACTATAGAAAGTATTTTATGCACTTCTCAGTTGCCAAAATTATTTTCGTCTGAAGGTCAATAAACTATAGGAGCGAGTGATGCCCCGAATTTAAATGAGTTTCCTAATACGTGTACGTGGGAAGATCTTATTTGGCATAATTTTTACATTACCCTCTGATTTAAATAGGGTGCGCTTAATCCGATTATAACGCAAATTAAAATATGGTACACCCATTAATCCCTTGTATCCCACGCCATGCAGAGACCGTGTTCATAATTTTCGGATGAGGAAAAATTCAGTTTCGTAGCTGGTTGTGAAAGTTCTGTTACGAACGTGGACCAAACCGAGAAAACTTATGAAAGTCTGGAAATCATTTAAAAAGCTAAATTAAAACAAAGGAACAACGGAAACATAGATAAATAAAAGTTACTAGCTTTAGAAGTTGTAAATGGTTCTAATAGAATTGGACCTTTTTGATCACGTTTTCCTATACAAAATTTGGCCCCCTTTGGGGTAGAATTTCGGAAAATCCTTTGTTATCGGATGCCTACGTCATACAAAGAACACACCCTCCAAGTTTCAGGTCTCTACGATCAGCGGTTTAGGCTGTGCGTTGATCCGTCAGTCAGTCAGGACAAAGGATTTTTTATGTATAGATTAATGTAAAGTTTCAGAGTCGTAGCTCTTGTAGTTTCAGAGATTTATTATTGAGTATTTATCTTTTTATAAAGCTAAAGCTAAAAAAAGCTTAGAGCTAAATAAAGCTTAATAAGTTTGATACAGCTTTCGATTCATCCTTCAGACACTTATAATTCGTTCAACAATGTTTTCATCTTTAACTTTTCCCCAATCCTATATCTTAGGCGAAACGAGGCAATTCAAAGAGACAAAGGCCAGATCCATAAATTGACCGCTTTCCCGAGCAAAAAACAGGATAATAAAATAATAGGATTACGTCTTTTCCGGCCTTCAAATATCGTTGGTTGTTCCATAAGTGTATAGATAGATACTATCAAAAACTCTGTGGTTACTGGGTTTACATTGTTATACGTAGATACCTACGTTGGCTATATGTTATGTAAAATAGTTGTATTGTTTTGGGAATTATGTTAAAAGGATGTGCTCAGTTTCCAAAAACTAATTCTTAGCACACACTTATGACTTAGAAGCCATGGGTGTAATTCTGTAAACGTGTCTCACGTGTGACACGGTTAAATGAATTACAAAAAAAGTGATACAAACTATCGACAAATAGTGGTTTTTGTATCCTTATATTTTGTGTGGTTTCAATTCATATTTCCATTAAGCTATTTTTATCGTCGTATTTCGCGATCGACATCTTAATAGTCTTACGGAATGGCCACAAGGATTCAAGTTACTAGACCCAGCGGTTTACGCACTTCATTGTCTATGACATCTATGTCTATGTCTATGTCTTGACGACCTCTGTGGCGCGTCGGGCGTACACCCGACTGCGACGCAGAAGGTTGCGGGTTCGATTCCCGCCGGGAACAAGTATTTATGCTGACCATAAATTCTTGTTTCTGGTTCTGGGTGTTTCTTAGATGTATAATATGTATATATTTACAAAAAAAAAAAAAAAAAGTATATAAGTAGTTTATCCGTTATCTGGCACCCATAACACAAGCATTAAGTTGCTTAGCTTGGGGCTGGATGGCGATGTGTAATATGTCCTGAAATATTTATTTATTTATTTTATGACAGTCAGGATAAAGAGCATGGAACAGCAAGTTCAAGAGACATTAAAATTGGCAAGTAGGTACATAGTAAACTACAACTCTCGCATTCTACGACAATGCGACAATGACCTATCGTAGTGAGTGTCCAGAGCTCTGCCAATTGCAGGGGGGGAGCGTGTTTCCAATGTTTTTTTTATTCCGACATCGTATGTAGTATGAGTAAAGACGATGCCAAAATTGGGAGGACAATGACTTCGGACATTAGTAAAAATATTATTTTTTTTGTGTTATTTTAGGAGAAACGTTTGAAGTTGGGTTTCCGCAACGAATTTAGTCGATAGTCACTATAATTGTTGCTTAAAACCTATCCCAAACACTTATTCTGAAAACGGGTCAATATTGGAATGGCCTTTTCGCTGAAAGACAGGTAGGTACTTAGACAGCTGAAAGACAATTCAGTAAGATGAAAGAAAAACAGAAAGTCAACTTAGCTGGACAACATAAAAGCAGAATGAGCGAATAGCAAAGGTCCTGCTGTATGAAAAAAACACCGGCCAAGTGCGAGTCGGACAAGCGCATTAAGAGTCGTATGGTACCATGTTGTATGGTAGGGAGCCCCATTTAAATATAGCTTTTTTTCTGTGTTTTAGTGTCAACAGTGTGACAATTGTCTAGCTATCACGGTTCATGAGATACAGCCTGGTGACAGACAGACAGTGAAGTCTTAATAATATAGTCCCGTTCTTACCATTTTGATAAGTAACCCTAATGACTGTTATGCCATAGGCGTTAACCTGCGTTAACTCTAAAATTATCCACTAACCTAACCGTTTCAAAACCTCAGTATAAATTCACAAAACAATTTATAATGAGCTTACAAAGTTACAGGTACCTAATCGATTCGTAACAGCCGTCTGCCAACAAGCAGTTTTGGCAATATCGCGTGGTACGGTATTGATCGACATGAGCCTCGTAAACCTACCTAGGTTAGGTTACCTTACTAAGAATCTCTTCTATACGGGGTAGTTACACGTATAATAATGATTTATAATTATTAGGTTTTAGATATTTATAATAAAGGTTTACTTTGAAACAGGCCCATTATATCTGATTTAAATGTTATTGCAGGTACGACTGTCGGACCATTTGTTGAAGGGTCATTTAGTAGTGTGGCAAAAATGTGTTTTCATGAGCCCCTCCGTGCTTCGGAAGGCACGTTAAGCCGTTGGTCCCGGTTGCTACCTCTTGCAGCAGTCGTTAGGTCAAGGCCTTAAGGCGATCTGAAAACTCTAGCAATAGGTGAGCTACACCACTATACTAGAAGAAGAAGAAGAAGGACATTATGTTATAATTATTATTAGTCATTACATTATTAAATTATACAGTGAAAAGAAGCAATTAGTTGTTTTATACTGATTGTAGTTACTACAAGAATTCTATGTTCAAACTAAAAAAAGTAAATGCCCTAATATTTTAAAGAAGGTTGTTTATTTTTGTGACAAATATGCGAAACCACTGATGAAACTTAAAGATACATTGAATCCTTACATAGGCTGCTTTTTAACAGACTCCAAATAAGAAGCAGGTTCTCATTATTTTGATATATTGTTATATGTTACCACGGGAAGGAACTTCTGTGAGTGAAACTGCTATGTATAGGAACGGGAGCTTTAGTAAGTACTAAGTATTTTGTTCTATTTAACCAAAAAGGCTATTTTTTGAAAATTTTGGCTAAGTTACTTATAATGGCTTAACTATAAAACAAGACAGCATAACATTGACATTTGTGGCACCTTATCACACTTTAAGGGCGGCTTGCATGATATTGTGCTTAAAGCTAAATTATAGCTAAACGCAGTTAACGGGTAATCTAAAATTAAATTCTATTTAAATAGCCGCAAGGTTGATGTTATAATCAGTTTGACAGTTTGTTAATCAAGTTTAAGGTTTTATTTATATTTGTTTGTTGTGGAAGTTAACCTAAATGTTAATCTAAACTAATATTATAAAGCTGGAGAGTTTGGTTTGTTTGAACGTGCTAATCTCAGGAACTACTGGTGCGAATTAAAAAAATCTTTTTGTGTTGGTTAGTCCATTTATCGAGGAAGGCTACTTTTTATTTTGATATACCCACGGGATCGGGAGTTACGCGAGTGAAACCGCGGGGCGCAGCTAGTACCTACTATATACCCTTGAGTGCGTAAGTTAGTTCTAAAATCAACTTATTTATAAACGATTTTCTTACTTATATGTCATTATAGACAAAGATAATGAATGATACATGCATAATGATAGCATAACCACACCCTTGACTAAACTCTTTGCAATTTGCATAAGCACTTCAGTTCTAGGCCACATTGCGCTGCCCCATATATGTGACACGGTATTTTTTAATTAAAAAAAACCATGGTGATTGTTTTAAACTTTGTAAAAAGGATCGGCTTTTAGAAGCATATTTATTTCTTTTTCACTTTTAGGTGCATTTTTAAAAAGATGGGGTTTTTTAGTGTCCGTCAGCCGGGCAAAAAAAGTGCTTCTAGAGCGAATTGGTTCCGTGAATAATTAGTGCTCAGTCTGCTGTAAATGTGCGCGAAATAAAAAATTAGTGCATGAAGGCATTGAGGAAAAAAACGGGAAAAACAAATTCTGCTGGAATGACGGTGCTCCAGCAGGAAGATTTTTAAACGAATGACCGGAGAGGTATATAATGTATATCGGCGGATAGCTTATATTTGTGCATAATTGTGCGCGAATAATTAAATTTGTGCGTCTTAGGGTTTTCGAGATATTTCATTTCCTGCTGGGCTGACGTTTTGCAAAAACTTGTATCTCCGAAACCATTGAATGTGCGACCTTGGATTAAACATATATAAGTAGCTCTTAATTTGTGCGTATTTGTGTGCTAATTTGTTTTTCATAAATATCTACTGTTTAAGAGAAATCATGCAACCCTGAAAATTCGAAAGAAACTCCTTGCGCTTAAATGAGAACACGCAGAGGTTCACTGAAAGCGGTATTTGGCTCGTTTTGTTATTCTTTACATGTATAATAAGTTTCAAGACAGTACATACACGCATTTTTCAATAATAACACTTCAAGTCAAATCTGAAAATGTCATAGCTTTGCAAGAAACCTATTCAACTAAAGATATGTGCGTATATACCAAAAATTAGAGTGCCTTTTGAAATACATATCCTGAAAATTTCAGCTTCAAATGTCGCGTATTTAAGTAGATATAAACTAAAAACAAATCATAACTTCAGTTCTTGGCTAACCGACCAAATTCGAATGGTCACGAAAAAGCGACGGTTTCATACATTTTGATGACTTCTTAAATGGACTGTATTATACTGAAGCTGTTGTCCGTACAGTCGCGCTTAGAACGTTTATAGAGGTTTTAGTGCATTATCATTTTTTCAATAGGTAGTAGGTACATTAGAGAAATATTAATGCATGTATTTCTAAAATGACACGTTTATCTATAGGTACTTCTATACTAACCTTCTATACCTACTCTATAATATTATAAAGAGGTAACGTTGGTAACATGTTTGTATATGTGTATGTTGGTATCTCCAGATTCCAGAACCACTGGACTAATTTGGATGAAATTTTGCACAGAGATAGATTGAAGATAACTGAGTGTTATTGGCTATTTTTTATTCCGACAGTGCCACGGAATAGGTAATATATATCAATTGTAGCGCGTTTATCTCCCAAAACGAGTGACCTGATTTTGTTTTTTTTTTTAATACTGAGGTATAGTTAAGATCACAGTAGGACCTTGTGGGTAGTGCTAGGATCACATTAAATTACAAATCAAATAGTTTAAGACAGGTAATTGATTGTAATTAGAACACTTAAGAAGGTATTTATGCTTATACCTAAATTATTATACTATTATGTTTGAACTTAAAATAAAATATTAAGGAAATACAAAAAAACACATTTTTTTAAAATATGATATATGTATTTCTATATAGTTTTGATCAATACAATACTTCTCAAAACTTTAATAGTCTCATAAATACCTCTTTTTACACGTAAGTATCTCGAGACTGTTTTAAATAGGGTTTTATAACATAATGGCTTACATCCTACTATATATGTATATCCTATCCTACTAATATTATAAATGTGAACGTTTGTGTGTGTGTGTGTATGTTTGTTACTCCTTCACGCAAAAATTAATAATGACATTATTAATGACAAAAAATATTAATGACAAACTTATTACTACGTGGAATTGAAACTTAAAATGCCAAATCGAGCATAAGATTATGCTAAATTGGCAACACTAGATATACCCCGGACACTATTGGAGCGGAGTGAGTGAACCGAGAGCGGAGAGCGGTGCGGGAAGCAAGGAGCGAAATACGTCTTAACTAGCGTCTGACTCTTTCCCACTAATGCCGCATTCTGTGTAACTGTTTCACACAGAGCGAGTTACAACCACCCGGCGCGCGGCGGCCGGAGATTTGAACCTACACAATCGTCTTTTTATACAATTTTAAAATCAATGCAATGGTGCCCGCACATTGATACGCGCCGAATTGTTTGCCGTCCACCTTATAATAATAGAGATAAGGTACATACCTACATTTATTCATTTATTTATTTCAGTGTCGGCCGCCTCTGACGATGCGGATGACTCTGATGACGTCATCGGAAATATAAATGTAGATACCTTATCTCTATTATTATAAGGTACCTTTTTCCGTGGACGGCAAAAATTCGGCGCGCTCGGCGCGTATCAATCTGCGTCCACCTTTAAAGTAATATTATTATAATTTTATTACTTATTATATTATTTATTAAGCACAAAACCGACATTTTTGTTTAACTTCGTATTGCGAACTTAGTAAAATGAAGTAGATACTTACCTACCTGAGCTATCAATAATCTATAATAGGTAAGGAAGATAAAAGCGTACTTACTAGTTTCTACTATCTTAATCTCAAAATAAAACTTTTGCAACTTCCCATAACACTTTTCCAATTCAAAGTACCTAAACCCAAATTAACTGCTTCAGTATAATACAGTCCATTTAAGAAGTCATCAAAATGTATGAAACCGTCGCTTTTTCGTGACCATTCGAATTTGGTCGGTTAGCCAAGAACTGAAGTTATGATTTGTTTTTCGTTTATATCTACTTTAATACGCGACATTTGAAGCTGAAATTTTCAGGATATGTATTTCAAAAGGCACCTAAAAACCCTAAGACGCACAAATTTAATTATTCGCGCACAATTATGCACAAATATAAGCTATCCGCCGATATACATTATATACCTCTCCGGTCATTCGTTTAAAAATCTTCCTGCTGGAGCACCGTCATTCCAGCAGAATTTGTTTTTCCCGTTTTTTTCCTCAATGCCTTCATGCACTAATTTTTTATTTCGCGCACATTTACAGCAGACTGAGCACTAATTATTCACGGAACCAATTCGCTCTAGAAGCACTTTTTTTGCCCGGCTGACGGACACGGTTTTTTAAATGGGAAAGTCGATGAAAACGTTTGTTACATAGAATAGGATAAACCTTAGAGCATGTCCCTCATACAATTCACACGATTTATATTCATTATTTACTACAACTGATCGCGAGTAGACACGCGACCACGGCAGTTGTAATTCTACCGAAACGACGAGGTAATTTTCAGAATAACTATCCAAAACGCGATCGCAATCCGTTTTTTCGAATTGAAACTCATATCCTCCATTTTTGGAAATCGGTTATGTTTTTTTAAACTCACACGACTTGTATTTATAGTACCTGATTATTTTTCAGTGTCTTAAGTAGATACAAGCTCTCATCTACGTGGAACCCGTTGATATGCCAGCAGGTAAGAATAATAATACGCGATTAGGACCAGAGTTTAAAAAGTTTATCGGTTATATTTTACTAGCGACCCGCTCCGGCTTCGCACAGTTATATTATGCATGTATTATACATATAAACCTTCCTCTTGAATCACTCTATTATCTATTAAAAAAAACCGCATCAAAATCCGTTGCGTAGTTTTAAAGATCTAAGCATACAAAGGGAAATAGGGACATAGGGATAGCGAAAAGTGACTTTATTTTATACTATGTACCTACTCAGACTATGTAGTGATAATCTAGTTATTACACTGCGTCATAATACCTTAATGATTCAAACAGCAGATGACAGTGACAGTTCAAAACAAGTACCTACCATGATACTAGTCATCTTGTTAAGAGTCACGTGAAAAATTCAAAACAAATACAATATTATAAATAATGTTCACATTAAGGGGACAGCTGATGTGGCATCCCGCCAGGAACCTAGAGTACTTGTTCTTACTACAGTTTGATAGGTGAAGTTTTGACGCCATTTGGGCGCGGTACATGTGGATTTTATTAATAGGCCCCGCGATTTCACACGCATAAGTAACGATTCTGTATGAATATCAAAATAAAAAGTAACATAAAGCCTTCCTCGATAAATGCACTATCCAACACAAAAATAACTTTTCAATTCAAACCAGTGGTTCCTGAGATCAGTGGGGATAATTTTTTTTATTTATTTCCAGAAAACACCATTCTTTTAGAAAAAGTACTTTATCTGCTTGTGCAGTGAAAAGAAAGTTTTATTATCCAATCAAAAAACACGTGAGGTCATAAAAATCATCATCATCACTACATAGTATAAAACAAAGTCGCTTTCTCTGTCCCTATATCCCTTTGTATGCTTATGTCTTTAAAACTACGCAACGGATTTTGATGCGGTTTTTTAAATAGATAGAGTGATTCAAGAGGAAGGTTTATATGTATAATACATGCATAATATAGCCGTGCGAAGCCGGGGCGGGTCGCTAGTTATCTAATATATCAAAAATAATTGCTGTTCGTTAGTCTCGCTAAAACTCGAGAATGGCTGAACCGATTTGGCTAATTTTGGTCTTGAATTATTTGTGGAAGTCCAGGGAAGGTTTAAACAGCGAAGAAGACCGGACTTACGCGGGTGAAACTGCGGGGCGCAGCTAGTCTTTTATACATCTAAAAATCAATTGCAACAGCAATCGTTCTCGAGTTTTAGCGAGACAAACGAACACGTTAGCTAGAACATGCTAGCTAATTTTGGTTGTTAAATATTTGTCCAGGGAATTTTTATGAGAAAATATGAAAAACCTTGCGCGGGTAATACCTAGGGCCGTATTTAGTAAAATATGTATATTAATCGGATTTAATAATAGTGATCTCATGTAATTCGATAACCAAGCTCGCTAGCTAGTCATTAACATATAATCACTCTCAGAGTTCAGTTCAAACTATATTTGGTAGTTGGTGGTGTATAATGACGTCACAAGCCATAGCTTACGTCACGGGCAGGCGCCGTTTGTCAAAGTAATGGCGGTCGTGAGATTTTAAACGCTTAGATAAATACTTAAATAGAATGGCCGCATGTATGGAAAATTTTAATGGGTTTCCCTTTAAATTGTTTTGGGAATCTCGTGAGGGGTTTGTTTTTTGTTTGTGCGGTATTTTATCCATTAAATACTTTTTTATTTGGTAACTTTTTTAGGTCGTTTACGTAAATTAGAACGTAAATAAATGGGATATATTTAATATCCCATTATTATTCAATTAATAAAGAAATGTGCACGCGATTTACAGACATTTCAACAGAAATATTTTTGTTAACGACACCTTTTGACAGACTTAGGCCCAGAACACACGGTGAAACGCAACTGCAACGAAACTGCAACTTCTAGTTACTTTTGAGTTGCATCTAAGTTTCTGCCATAGATTCCGTAGAGAGACCACACATGACGCGACCAGTCTGAAACCGGTTTGAAACGCGTTGCAAATCAGTCGCATTGAAACCGTCGTGCAGGAAACTCGCGTTGCGTTTCATTCATCGAGTTTGGCTTCTTTTGTACAAAATCGAAGAATTCGAAGAACTCATTTTGCAGACGTCTGTTCTCAAAGAAAACCGAAATGATTGTGGTTGCAGCGTGTGTGGAAAATGGTTGAAACTGGTTTCAAATCAATAATTTAAAAAAGGTTTCGTTGCAGTTTCGTTTCACCGTGTGTTCTGGGCCCAATCTCTGTATATTATTATTTTAAAAGGTACGAAATACATACAGTGGGTTCAGGTATAAGTTATTTTTAGGGTTTCGTACCCAAAGGGTAAAAACGGGATCCTATTACTAAGGCTTTACTGTCTGTCTATCTGTAGCTGTAGGTACGTCCGTCCGTCCGTCTGTCACCAGGTTGTATCTCATGAACCGTGATAGCTAGAGAGTTGAAATTTTTACAGATAATGTAATTCTGTTGCCGCTATAACAACCAATACTTAAAACAGAAAAAAAATGGGGGACAACATGGTACGGGTTTTTTATATCAGTGGAGCTACGTAACAACTAACCACCAAATACCTACCAACATCTATAAAACTGTCTACTCGAGATGCTAATCAGCCCTTCTTCATTAACACCTCAAAGCTCCAAGAACTCTATAAGCGATTTCCTTTCCAACCCCAAAAGTAAACCATTAAGCATACTTAATGCGAAAGAAAACGATCGTCAAACAAAGCAATTTCGGCGCCTCAAACAACGTGGGGCTGTGCTAAATAAAATAACTATGTAATAATTCATGGATTCCTGCGAAAGCCGAAGCCACCCTGGAGTTACTCCAGAAAGGTCAATGAATCGGTTTCAACACGAAGTTATTATAATTTATAGGGATAAGGTTGAAGACACAAATGCTTTAAGATGGTAAATATTTAAATGAACGTATTCAGAAGTTGGTGAGGGTATTGCCTTTTAAATTTTTGATACAGAGACTTGACACAGCATAGTTCAAACAGATCTATAAATATAAAATAAAAAGTCCTGGCTGACTGAGGATCAACGCTCACATCACAAACTATTGGACGGAACAGGTTAAAGTTTCGCATACAAACAGATGTAACGTAGGCATCCTACGAAGGCAGCCAAGAAAGGTTTTTCTCAAATACAAACTCTACGCGAACGAAGTCGCAGGCAAATGGCAATGCTAGTTATATGCCATTATTTGCCTTTGATATTTGTTCCATAAACTAATCCAGCCACAATTTATAAGCCAACAATAAATTGAAATTTGTATCAAAATCCGTTAAATTCACTACTTTATTTATTCACGAGACGATAACAAACAACATACAGTTTTATGATTTTGCAGACCTGGGGATCTTAAACCATTTAATAGTTGTTGGGACTAAAGAGTCGTAAGGCTCCTGTGAGTCGCAAGCGGCAATCGATAGGGCTCCACCCACTGACCTATTTCGAGGGATTAGGGAGCTGGTCTGAGAATCACTCCGCACTTCACTCTAAGGCTTTCAAATGCTAAGTGTTTGTGATTTAGAGGTTTCAAATCAGCTAATGTGTGCTGGCTTAAGGCGTTTATAAATTAATTCAAATTTCACAGAAGTAGGTAGGTATGTGCAAATTGAGATAAAGTTCTAATTCGGCTGACAATACAAAATCTTTTTCACAACATACTGCTTTGACTTCATTCGTGAGTCAATGTCCGAAATATCCTGTCATATTCCACAGTAAGACGATATCAAACGACACGCAGGTCATGATTGGATGACAAGGCTCTAGACCGTCAGGAGTGGAAGAGGATGGAGGAGGCCTACGTCCTGGATTGGACAAACAAAGGCTGAGATAGATAGATAGATAGATTCCACAGTAAATCCAAATCGTTCGATCCGTAAAGAGGGAAGTGTCATTGATACAGATAAACAACCACATCTTTGAATTTATACATTATTTTTAAAACTAGTAAATTAATTTTTATTTAGGTAGTAGGTTTAGGTGCTTAGATAGAATTGTTTTATAAGTTTTTATAGTCTATATATGTAGGTATATATTTTGTAACCAGTTTGTTTTTATAAAAATCTAATTTTAAAAAATATAAATTAATGAGTGAATAGGTAAATACGTAGGGATGCTGTCATATTTTAGGAGCAGTGTATATAATGGCATAAAGCAGTCCTTAAGGATAATTTAGATTCAAAAGCGATGCTTAATAAAATTAAGTCAACGAGATAAGAGGTCAAGTAGGGTAAGCATAAAGAAAAGTAACCTAAGCATATCTCCGCAGCGTTTCATCGTAACCCCTTTTTATCGCCAATAGATCGTCGCACTCTCGATTTATTCCTTAAAGATGTGATGAATGGTCTGTTTTAAGAAATTTTAGAGATTACATCCAATATCGTTCTAGGTGTGGGCCGCAGCTGTTCAACGGAATATTTCACAAAATTATGACAAAATAATCGCCTTACGAGACGAAATTGCTCAGCAAGGGTGCTGCCAGAAGACCAGTACTGTAGCTGGTTCAGCTGTGTATGTATAGCAGTTACAGCTAATGCTGAGGCAGATCCTGGTTAGCCGTACACGGCTTCTGAGACTACTACTTAGGTACTGTTTTTTCTTTATTCTTTTATTCCGTTGTTCATTGTTTTTTATAATTTCGTGTGCCTGTCTCACAAATGTTATTCTATTCTATTTTTATATACCTAAGTGTTAGGGGACGTCCATCATTTTCCCGTTCCATTATAAATAATTTCATCAGATTAGCGATTCTTAAGATTCAATCTTCATATTTTCATTAAAATTTTATCATCATCGTACCGTTTCATCAGATTCGTATTTCTTCAGGATATAAGAATTTAAACCCAATAACAACGGTTACAATGGTTCCTACATTTAATTTCAAAAGTTCTGTTATTATTTTGTAAGTACGAGTATTTCAGTAACTACTGCCAGTGCCTTGTTCCCGAGACAAAAAACATAATAAATATTCCGGTTTAAACATAACTAGCGACACGTCCCGGCTTCGCACGGCTGTACTATGCATGTATTATACATATAAACCTTTCTCTTGAATCACTCTATCTATTAAACAAAAACTGCATCAAAATCCGTTGAGTAGTTTTAAAGATTTAAGCATACATAGGGATATAGGGACAGAGAAAGCTACTTTGTTTTATACTATGTAGTGATTTGTAATCTTTTTCTTATTATTTTATGTACTTATTATCTTTTTTTTGCAACAGTTAATAGTGTTTTTTTGGCTGTATATTAATTAATGATTTGTATTAATAGTTTGTAATTCTGTTTGAAGTATTGTAAATAAAAAACTTCTGAGTAAGTACTTCTTTTAAATATCTTTGGCGTGTATTTGTGATCCGGTCCAATCTTACCTAACATATGATCAATAACTAAAAAGTTTCAAGTATGATACGAAACAGTGGGAGTATACCTTTACTCATACAATATGGTATATAGATAGTCTGACATATGACGCTGAAAGAAAGGTTTTAGTGTCGAACTATATGAATAAGTTTTCTATCTTGCGTCGGTCGTGTGGGCAGAGAATTTTACGATCCTTTTGGTACCTACTCTGAGGGTTGATAGGAAAATGCCCGTGAGGATTTTTATATGTAAGTACCTAAGGAAGTATGTATTGTCAGATGTGACGTGGCTTCTCAAGTTTTGCGATAGTAATGTTAAAAATACCTATCTATCTTTCATCATGTCAGCCCATACACGTCCACTGCTGGACATAGGCCTCCCCCATACGACGCCACAAACAGCGGTCCTGAGCCGCCTCCATCCACCGACCACCCGCGACCGCCACAATGTCGTCGGTCCACCGGGCAGCTGGTCTCCCAACACTCCGTTTCGCGTTGCATCGTGGCCGCCACTCGAGAACCTTTACTCCCCAGCGGTTGTCAGTTCTGCGAGCTATATGACCTGCCCATTGCCACTTCAGCTTACCAATCCTGAGAGCTACCTATCTTTAAGTTCACATAAAATTTATCTACAGTTTGCAGCAACAAAATATTTTTAATACAAGATTGTTTTTTTTTACTAGTTCGAAGTACTTACTATATAATAGACCGAATTTCTCGATGGATTTTTTTTATTTATTTATAGCATTTAAAGTCTATAGTCTATACAGCCTCGTTACATACTTCGTCTATTTTTACTTGCCATCAACACATCTTTCAATTTTTAAATCCTTTAGTGAACTGGGTCTGTAATCTATAATTAACATAAGTTACTTTTTATCCCGATACTCCCAGGAACTTAAAGCCCGTTCCCAAGTAGTTTTACCGAGTAGTCTTACCAGTGGAACTACCTACTGGGAGATTCCGTCCCAAAAGACTACTAGAACAAAAGACTATCTAAGCGGCGAAATCATAAGTCACGAGACGTGTACAAAGCGGCCAGGGCTTTTCGTTTGTTAGATGCCATACATAATCTTCACAGCGAGCGCCCAGGTTATGTGCCCTGGCCGTGTTGAAATCAAGTCCCTAACAAACAATCGAAAGATTAACCCCATGTCACATTCTAACATAAACCACAATCCACACACGACCAAACTAAATCCTACTTACCTACCAACCCCAAACAACAGTAAAAACTTTAAACCACATCGGAACTGAAAGCCAGCATCCCGTAAACAAAGGTTCATGGTCGTTGCAGTCTATAAACTACTGTCAGTCGATGTTTTAGTATTAGTATCCTTTATGGATCGATGTATAGTATACCGCCCGAGTAACGTCACCGAAAAGGCTTCAACGGAAGACCAGCGTTAGTCAAAAGGCTAACATTATGCTGAGTTGAGGACCATTTCGCAACAAAATTGGTACAATTTTATTATACCTATAGTTAATAGTCTTTATAGCTGTTTGTGCTTTATAGTTCATCTAATCCATAATAAGTAAGTTTGTTGCGAATAAATTGATTCTGTTCTATTAATTAGTGTCATGACGCATCTGATTTAATAAGAAATTAGCTACACCTCGTGGTTTTAAAACTTTTCTTTGGACTCTAATACTTCAAAACCAAAATTAGGCAAGGCAGTTTAGCCGTTCACACACATGTTACATGTTGCTTGTCAATTGTTAGTGTTGCGCATAGAATTTGTCGTTCGTATTTGCTTGAGTGAACGATTGCTTTCAAATGCAAACCGAAAGGCACAGTAGCCACTGGTAAGATTTGCAACTGGACGCATAAGCAACTGGACAACCGTGATAGACACTGTCGTCCACTAGGATCGTCTAAAACTAGGATCGCTCTATATAAAGTCTCTAGTGTGCGAATGAAACATAAGTTCAACCGGCCCATTACACATTCCACTGGTTCACGGTTATATTTCTACTGAATTGCCTCTAACAACAATAGCGTCAATATTGGAGAATTTTACTAATAACCCTTTGGGGAATACCGTTCAGGCGTTCATGTCCTTTGTGTTTTGAACGAGAATTTGTGGATGATAAACGCATAACTAATCTATTTAGGGTAACAAAAGGGGAAAGGATACTTAAATTTTTGGATTTTTGTATGCTATAACTATAAACTACTAGACCAGTTTAGATGAAATTCGGTATGAGGAATATTGAATCTATGTAAGGTTTTAACTCATGTGGTTTAGTATAAATAAAAAACTACCACACGTACGAAGTCGCGGGCAACAGTTTATTATAAAACATGGTAGGCGGAGTGGGGGGTGTTAGGTTTTATTTTCGTTACGGAATTTCTTGATTCGCTGCGCTTAAAGCCCGCGATAAAAGCTATGCAATAGCTTAAAAATGTGTTTATGCACTTGCTTATTACTTGTTTCAATTAAACGTAAGTGTTTTATTGTTATTAGTCATAAAAATTTAATTAATTAGTTCAATTCAGAATTAAATAAGCGTCCATTTTATTGTTTATCCAACGATGTTTAGCAATTACAGCTTCTATATTGGTTGTAAAACTGTTTTATTACCACGAGAATGTATTACTCATTTCGGTTTAATGTGATTCATAGTGCATATAGACGGACGCAGACGTATATTAAAAATGTGAGAAACTGATTCTAAATGATTTAATTGTAATAATTGTTACAGAATATTTGTCAATATTTTGTCAAAACAACTTTAATTTAAAAGGTTAGATACTTAGGCTGCGCTGAGCAAAATTTGGTTCTTTTCCACTCTAATCCATTAAAGTATCTATTTCTACTTTTTGTTCCATTATAATCCGTTGATGGATTTGATTCTACTTTAAGTCAATCAATCATAGAGTGAAGAGTTCCGATCATTAATTAATTATTTAGAATTTTTCACCGAACCTTGTCTATCTATTTTTTTGATTATGATATGAAATCCACAACAAGATACTAATGTTTAACGTCATGTATCTGCTTAAAGGACCGAAATAAAAATTTGAAATTCGAGTCGCCTTGAGAACCTGGGTGCTTAAACTCAGGTCCTTAGAGGACACTAAATTGTCGCCAATAGTGCTTAAAGTGGAATAGACCACTAGACACACATTTAGATATAGAAATAGTTATTTAAATCGAGTAGCCTTTGAGAACCTGGGTGCTTAAACTCAGGTCATTAGAGGACACTAAATTGTCGCCTATAGTGCCTAAAGTGGAATAGACCACTAGACACACATTTATTTATTTATTTTAACTACCTAGACTCCAGTTTATCAGGTTCAGTTACCATCGAATCGCTGACCTATTTGTTCACTTCCAGTCTAATTCTTTGTTTGACAAATTACGACACTGAACAAACATTAGGTTTTTTGGATTATTTTATCAACGGTACAAAATAAACAATTGATATCGTCATTGTTAGAGGCTTGGTATAAAGACAGCCATTCTTAATATTCCTAAAATCCTTTTTTAGCGAATGCTTACAAATTAGCTATTTGTAAGCCATTATTATTATATATTATTATACTGCAAATTAGCTATTTGTATGCCAAATTTTGGCCCGGTCCGCCCATTGGTTTAAGTTGTGTTTTGATATATCATTCAGCCAGGACTTTCAGTTTTTGTTGTGTAACACTATATGTGTCCACTTCTTCTTTTCGAGTCAAGAAACGTTCTACCAGTAAAATATTTTCTGCCCAAATAGTTCGCCACTGCAACTGCAGCAAGCGTTGGTTTCCATTATATCCTGCAATGTACTGGTAATTACGGCGTAATGGCAATTGGAGCAGGTGCACCATGGACTGAATTGCTTCTCTGTCGGTGGAATCAGGAATGTACTCCAATGATTGTTTTTAAGTTCCTATATTTTACCTACTATGGAGATGACATGTCAGACAAAAAGTTACGTCGCAAAACCAACCACATTTGGGAACACTCCGCGTAAACTTTTAGCTAGGCATGTCACCTCTAAGCCTCACCACTGAGGTACAATTAGCCCAACATTATTAGAAAAATGAGATTCAATTTGGTCTGAGTTTTGTGTATAATAGGTTAAAACATAGAGTATTATAATGACTATAGAACCTTTGTTAATAAATAAATAAATAAAATAACACTCCGCATACACTTTTAGTTGGGCATATCACCTCACCACTGAGGTAGGTACAATAGCAAGAAAAGTCTAACATTATTAGAAAAATGAGAGATGTTATACGAAAACTTTCATCTCTATATCTGGCCGTTTCCCTGTGTCTATCCATTATAGCTCCGAAACAAATTAATCCATTGCCTAGTTTACCGTTTAAGTTAGTAACGCGGAGTGGTTCGCCAGCTTTTATGAAAATTATGAAAAATGAGAAAAATCCATACCTATAAATACGGATTAAACACATAACCCTCCCTTTTCGCTTTGTAGTAGTCGGGTAAAAAACCGTTATGCAAAGGATTCTTTTAATTATTAAAACATCAGCCAAACCGAAACGGTTCAACCACACGTTTCAATTCAGAGAGGTCAGTCAAAGCTAAAACTGAATTCGATTTCCGCCATTTTTGTTGCCATTAATTAAATTAGGTCAGTCGGGACAAAATGTCGGAGGTCAGAAGGAACTATAAATATAAATAATTTAGCACATCCTATAACTTATGTCTTTTTAATCGACTTCAAACAAGGAGGAAGTTCTATTCTTTGTACATTTTTTAAATACCTTTGAAGTTCACTAATTAGCTCAAGACATATTGTTCTTTTCTCTGGACACGATCGATTAAGCCGAGAGGATGGTATAGGTTCTAGGCCTATAAAAATATCTGGGTATGGCTGCGAACTTCGAACTGTGCTGAGCTCTACGGTTTGTCTGGCTTCTTTACGATGTTTTATAGTAATGTTACGTATTACATACTTTTATCGAAAACCAAATCAAAAGAAAATCTTAAATATTAGGATGTGTGCCTTCGGAACGCGCCCGCCTATGCAATGACAAGAAGGCACAAGAAACTCATGGGTTTTTTTTCTTTTTGTGATCATGCTCACAAAGGTTAAGATAGCAAATATTTTTGAAGATATATTTGAAATGGAGCAATTAAAGTTACGTCCATGGGTCCTGATCATTAAGGTACGACGAAGTATCATAATACGCCTTACCGCACAATTTCTGCTTTATACATTTTTGAATTTGTTAATGGACATGTCATATACATCTTTCGGATAAGGCTAAAAATAAGCATACAGCTATCTATTAAGGCGTAGGTAGGGAAGGATCTTAGTAAATTCAACTTTAGGCTCTGCTAATAAAGAATTTTGGCAAATTCAACTGCGACCCGGACGAAGTCTGACTAACTGATATATCTAAACACAGCTCAAGCCAATGGACGGATTAGGCTAAAAATTAGCATACAGATATCTATTATGACCTAGGCATCCGCTAAGAAAGGACTTTAGAGCATCCAACTGCAAAGCTTATATTTTATATCACACAATGCTGCAATTCAAAAGCACTATCTGTTATTTATAGGATCTACAGTACTGCAAGCAATCCTTACACGTACGAACACAGCACATAAGTTATTAACAGGGTTATTGGTATTTATATAAGAAAGCGATTAAAGGCTACTTCCGTGTACCTTAGGGAAAAAAACTTTCTTTTAATTCAACTAAGATTTTTTTTAATTCAAACTTGTTTTTGGAATTTTTTTATAATAGTTTGAAACACAGCAGATTTTTTAAAAATTAAGTTTATTCAAACTTTGAACAATCGATTAATCCCTTAAAAAAAATAAGTATAATCTTAAGGTTAATGACCTCTCCGTGTAAGTAACAGCTGATTTTCGGGTAAACATAACCCCAATTTTTTTTAAACATTTAGAACAGTTGAATTTTAGGGTTGACAGAAGTAGCCTCAACCGCTTTCATATACAGGTTTATTGGTAATTATACTAACAAGCCGTTGAGGGCTACTTCTGTGCATCTTATCAAACAACTTTTGTTCTACGACTTTTAAAAATTCGAAAAAAAATATGAAAATTTTTAGGTTATGTAAATTCGAAAAACAGCTGATTGTTTAAAGCGAAGGCCATTCAGGCTAAGAACAGTAGATAAAACTTAAAAAATAAGTAAAATTTTAAGGTTAATGACCTCTCCGTGTATGGAACAGCTGATTTTCAGGTAAACCTAACCTCAAATTTTTCAAAAAATGTTCGATTTTCCAAAAGTCGTAGAACAAAAGTTGTTTGTTTAGGTGCACAGAAGTAGCCCTCAAAGGCTTGCTACTATAATTACCAATAACCCTGTATAAGAATCTAACCACACCCCCCACACAGAGGCTTCTCTGTGTAAATAAGTCACATTTTTCCGGGTCAAGTAAGAAATACGTTCGTCGTCTATTCTTGTGCTTATCAAGATCAATAGCGTACATCTGTTACTGAATCTTATTTCCAGATAGGGACGTCTCTATATCTTATTTAATACAGGTAAGTAAGTAGGTACTTACTATCGAAGTATATGAGTATCATATGAGCACATACTCATGTGATATGAGTATAAAATAATAATGGCAAAGAGGTTAGGTTCTTGAAGTTCCTATATCTGTAATGGCGTCAGATGCTAACATGATGCTGACACAGAGGTATGATGTTGATAAGGCTTAACCTTATGCCTCCAAAAATATGGTGTCATGCCTCCAAACACGTGACTAAATGCTTATATCTTTTGTCCATATCTAGTTCACAAAATACTATCATTTCATTGTATCTATGCATGCATGCATCTAGAACAAAGTAGGGCCAAAACGAGCCCAAAAGAGTCGGTTACATACAAGCAAACATAGGTACAGGTGAAACTAATAAAACCATGTTAAAAACGGAGAATTTTATCATATTTTTTCTATTTGTGTATATGCTCGAATGTTGCCATGCCATCATTCTTTCAGATCAGGTACTATAAAATCGAATTAGATTTTCGACATTATTCTTAGTGAATATGGTTTAGATGACTTTTGTTTAGACTGAGGTAGGTACTTGTATTTGTATACAGGCTGTCCGCAACAAGACCTAGTTGGGTCCTTTTTACGTAACGATAAAGTCGGCTTGGCCAGGACCTACTACTTTCTCAGTTTAGTATACCATGTCCTGAGGAAAGAACTTTTGCGCCTGGAGCCAACTAAGTCGCGGGTTTCATCACGATGTTTCCTTCACCGTAAGAGCAATGTTAACTAGCGCACAATTTTTAACTTAAGAAAACCCATGACCTTCAAAATGAAAGTCGAGGTAAGTATCTACCACTAAGCCAACATCGCAGAATGAGGTAAGTAGGTACTAGTAGTTAAGTACCCAACTCCAATCATCATAAAACACCGCAAGCGGAGCTGTAGCTTTACTAGCTTTTCTTTTTATACTAAGTCCTAGCATAAGTCAGAAACACGATTTTTTGAGGTGGTTCTGCTAAAGTAATGCGCGGTCATTCAGGGGAAGAAAATTGCCAGCCTTTTGGGTAAGATGCCTGCTTCGAGGTCTGATGCATAGAGGTCATTGTATAAGTAAGTAGATACTAATATGTAGGTAATTGTGGTTTTTTATGACCGTTTTGATTAAAATTATAATCATGGATTTAACTATTCTATCAGTAATTGTCTGGTCACCACAACACATGCCTAGTTGCTTAGTTTGGGGCTAGACGGCGCTATATGCAAAGTCCTGCAATATTTATTTAATTAAACGAATAATAGACTCGATTTCTTTCAATTTGTATCAGTAGGTACCTACTTTTAATAAGTACTTATTGCATACCCGCAATGGGTAAATAAATTGTAACTTAATTTTAAAACTACCCACCATATAATGTACTCATATACACAAAGCAATAAACATTTTTATTCTAGGTTAAAAGAATTTATTTACTCAAAAAAGATATAAGCCCACTTACAATGAATTTTAGTAAGTAACTACTTATCATTGGGTTAGTTTCAGAACTTTCGGAGATCATTAATCAAAATATCTTATCTATTATATACCTACCTACTTTTTAAGTTACTTCATCATCATCTTCCTGCCCTTATCCCAATTTATTTGGGGTCGGCGCAGTATGTCTTTTTCTTCCATACACTCCTATTAGTCGTCATCTCATCGTTCACATTCATCTCTCTTATGTCTTGTGTCACGCAGCCCATCCATCTTTTCTTCGGTCGTCCTCTTCCTCTCCATCCCTCTACATTCATACTCATCACTCTTCTAGTCACATGCGTCTTCTCTCTTCTCATCACATGTCCATACCAACTTAAACGGTTCCCTTTTACTTTTTCAGTAATCGGTGCTACTTTCAGGCTTCCTCTAATATACTCATTCCTTATTTTATCCATCCTCGTTACTCCACACATCCATCTCAACATTCTCATCTCCGCTGCATGCAATCTTCTCTCATCCTTCTTCTACACGGCCCAGCATTCCGATCCATTTTACTTTTTAAGTTACTTATTGACCCAAACATGTAACTACCTACGAACAGTGATACGTCACATCTCACTGCCTACCAACCAATGTCCTAATTAAACCAATGCCTGACCTCTACCACTCCCAAAACCTGCAATCACAATTCAACCCCGAAATAAAAGCAACCTTCAACCTCCAGACCCACTAATGCACATCTATCATTGAAAATAGCAACCTACTTGAAAAGGTCATGTTAGAAGACTAGTCTACAACCAGGTCAACACAACCCAGGTTCTAGTATAGATAGTATTAAATATTCTGGGACCGAGATAACCTAACTTCTATTCGTATATTTTAATAGGTCACGTTTGACAGTTCTGTTGCAATATTGTTATAGAAATTACGAAGCAGATAATACTGGAGTTTATGCGGGTAGATCCTGATAGTTAAAGCCGAGCGCATCGGACGAACCTTGTGAACATGGTGCTTGAAACAGGATCAAAAAAAGTTTAGGGTGCTACTAGGTCCTGTCGTATTGAATAAAAATAAAGTGAGATGCGACTTGGTTAGAAATAAGCCGACTTTAAAATTGATTTCGATCAAGAGAACTTTTTCTAATCGTGGTTCGGTTTCCTTAGAAGATGAGTGTTTCATATTCGTTAAAATAAATATAATTAGTAAGAGTTTTTTGTTAAAGTTAAAATTTACTAGAATATTTTTTCTGATTTAAGCTGAGATCGTTTTACTTTATCTTAAAATCTTTATCCCAAGCCCGAAATTTCCATAATAGTGACTTACGCTGTTTCTGCGACGTTCTAGCACACAAAGCTTTGTATTCACCAAAGTTCGTCAATTGCTAAACTTAACTAACTTCAAATGTGTCACGAAGTTGCTTAACAAATATAAAAATGTTGTCTGCAAGGGCAACATATGTCACGCGATATGAAGACGGCTTACGAATTTTCACAGAGAGGCATTTAAACTAAACGAAATCTACAATTTATAAGCTGAGACGTAAACGTAGATATAACAGTAGGTAAATATATAGATTCATGTATCTTTAGGTGCTTCTATAACATTGCTTAAACGTTTATAGAAGTCGTTGTCAAAGAGGTACCTATAGATTGTGTTTAGATGAATGAGCCTTCTACTCCTGAGAACTCCTAACTTGAAAACCGTATGCAAAATAACAAGCACAATATCCAAAATACAAATTTCTAAATTGTAGAATATAAAATAATAAAACTACTAAAACGTAAAATGTTAAATGCGGATCGTCTAATAAATGCAATGTCCTTTTTATATATGATCTCAACAGAAATTGGTTTCAAATTAAATCTTGAAATTTTTAACAAAACATGCTACTCTTAATATTTACTACACTTAATATTCTCACGAGTAGATCTTTAGAATTAGTGAAGAAATTTCTATGAAAAATGTATACAGGGATATTGGAAATTATACTTGCAAGCCGTTGAGGACTACTTCTGTGCAATTTAACAAACAACTTTTGTTCTACGACTTTTGGAAATTCGAACATTTTTTCGAAAATTTTGATTAAATTTTAAGGTTAGGTTTACCTGAAAATCAGCTGTTCCTTACACGGAGAGGTCATTAACCTTAAAATATTACTTATTTTTTAAGTTTTATCTACTGTTCTTAGTCTGAATGACCTTTGTTTTAAAAAATCCGCTGTTTTTCGAATTTACATAACCTCAAAAAAAAATTTTTTTTTCGAATTTCCAAAAGTCGTAGAACAAAAGTTGTTTGTTAAGGTGCACAGAAGTAGCCCTCAACGGCTTGCTAGTATAATTTCCAATAACCCTGTATAAGGATACCTACTATTTTAAATCTATTGAAGACTTTTTATCCCGATCTATTTGAAAAATATAGATTACGCTACGACGGATCGACTTAGTGGTTCGTAGTTGATCACAGTGAACTCCAGACTGGTATTAAATCCACTGCAGGATCCATTCAGTGAATCCTAATGGATTGGAAATGGGGGTTCAAAATGGATGCCACCGAATTGTGACATGATCCACCCAGATCAATAATGAATCACAGTGAATTCTAGAGAGCAGAAACATGTTAAGAAACATGTTATAACTGCCATGACCATTGACCATGCCCCTATTTTTTGTTTTTTTTTTACATTTTGATTCTTAATTTCTATGATAATTATATTATAAGTGTGCTAATGTCATTATCCAGGGAGGAAACAGTCGACTACGTTTGTATGGAGAGAGCGCAGGTACCCTTTTACCCTAAATATCTCATTTTGAATAACTGTAGTAGCAGAAATGACGACGGTAGTTTAAAATTCTAGAGTGTTATTTAATCCAACGATGGATAAAGTTGGATTCACTCAGTGGATTCGCAACTGTAATATAATCCACTTTGACTAAAATCGTGGATCATAATTAACTCTGGAGTGCAATTGAATCCACTGGTGAGTCCCAACCGTGGATTTTGGTGAATTGAGGGCAAACCACGGTGCATTTGGTAGCAAAGGATAAAACTGCCTTAAATTTCCGTTGTTAAAGTTAAAAATGCGGTCTCTAAAGTGTATTCTTGGGCGTAGCTTTAACTTAAACATTAAACGAACATTTTTGTATGAAATTTTAAATACTTACACTGCTTGTACTTTACTTAACTTTAAAGTAAAGTACAAGTTGTTTGGAACACGGCAGGTACATGTAACAATTTAGGGCGTGTCTTTTTTATTTTAAAAATATTGTGTTTTACCTTATTCCTGCGAAATTAATTTAATTTAATTAGTCAGACAAATACGTAGGTATACGTAATGATAGTATTAGATCCTAACTTCTTTGTAATATTATAAATCCGAAATATCTGTAGGTATATTTATTACAATCTTTCTTTACAGGATAACCCAATGCGATAGTGTAGTTATATATACAATCAATAATAACTTACATGCGAATAATCTATACTAATATTATAAAGCTGAAGAGTTTGTTTGTTTGTTTGTTTGAACGCGCTAATCTCAGGAACTGCTGGGTCGAATTGAAAAATTCTTTTTGTGTTGGATAGTCCATTTATCGAGGAAGGTTATAGGCTACTTTTTATCCCGATATTCCCACGGGATCGGGAGTTACGCGGGTGAAACCGCGGAGCGCAGCTAGTACAATATATGCTGAGATAACAATTGCTTTGATAGACCTTAAAATAAAATAAAGTGAGCTGTTATGGAACCACAAACAACAAACTAAATAAATATGATTATTCATCTACCATTTGCGGCACCATAAAAGATCAGCAACCTGGTTTAGCATCGACAAGGTTCTCATGTTTGTTTGTTCCCACTTCCAGTTAAACGACTAGACCAATTGAAATGAAAGTCGGCATAGTGGTATTTTAGAGGATGAAGAAGGACATAATAATACTTTTGATTCTGAAATTCCCGCAGAATCGGGACTTACGCATGTAAAACCATGGGCAAACCTAGTAAATAAATAAATATTGAAGTACATTGTACACAGCGCCATCTAGCCCCAAGCCAAGCAACTGGGCTTGTTTTGTAGTGAACGGATAACGAATAGAATTTTCTCTTGATTAGAGGTACCTACATGATTATTATACATGCATACCCAAATGCATACCCGGACCAAAAACAAATATCATAGTATAAAACAAAGTCGCTTTCTCTGTCCCTATATCCCTTTGTATGCTTAAATCTTTAAAACTACGCAACGGATTTTGATGCGGTTTTTTTTAATAGATAGAGTGATTCAAGAGGAAGGTTTATATGTATAATACATGCATAATATAGCCGTGCGAAGCCGGGGCGGGTCGCTAGTATTCTTATAAGTCTTATAAAATAAAAAGGGGTGAAAAGAGCTTCTATTTCTTTTTATATGGAAAATATCGCGGTGTGTAAGCGTCTTAAGGTTATTCCGAAGTTTGCGATTTGACACCTGCCTGTTTTCGTAACCTAATTAAACTTAGAGGAAATTGAATGAACTTGCATCTACCCCACAGTTGTGCTGGCGGTTTTCAAGTTGTCTCACAGATTCAAAATGAGATATGTGCTTTAAGGAAAGATACAACCTGGCCTCTGAATTGGGCAGTAGAAATAGGTCTTAAGTTAGTGGCCTATAAAATTAAAGCGGATAGTTAAGTATAAGGTTATCATAGTTTACAGATAAACTTTGTCTGTTTTGATGCAACTACTTGAACTTTTTATCAAGCATCGAATTTATCATATTATTAATGATTCTAAGAATCCTAAGATTACAATTTGTTTTATTTTAATTGATTGAATCCGGCGTAACTTTCCGGAACTCCATAACTGCAATGGAAGTATTAATATTTAGTTTTTAGTTCCGAGCCTAGTGCCAAAACACAAAATGCAATGTGTACCGCGCTCTCCTGCCCACTTGAAGAGGCATGCAATGCACGTGTTTCGCGTCTACACGACGCATCATCAGGATTGGACCCCGACCGCGCTATTTGGGCGACAAATGTTAGATACGACATCGCTCCCCAAGATTTTGTCTTGCTGAACTAAAAACTAAATATGAATACTTCCATGATTGTATCATTTCGTTCTATTTCCTTAAAGAGGTAGGTATATACCTAGCTATCAACGTACATAAATCAATGTATAACATAGCGGTCTGTAAGAAATAGCCTATTGGCACGACAAGATTCACGATTTGATGGGATGGGTCGATTTCACAAAACGTGCTGATTTGTACCGCAGAAAATGTATTACGGAGCACTAATCTTGGTAAAAGCTCAACTTAAGTAGGTTAATATTTAGGGTTACGATAAATTTTTGAAATCAATTCGTGGTTACGGAACGTTTTTTGGCGTTCAAAGCACTTTAACGCATTCAAGAAACTGAAAACGAAGCCTTTCAACTATCCAAAATGTTGGTGGAAGGAATCCCTCTAATTTGATACATTATTTTTTAAATTACATTTAGAAGAAAAATAAACGAGTGAAGCGACCCACCGCAAAAGTATTTGGACATAACATATATAGTATCGATAGACTGCATTACAACGAACTAATAATGCCCTCACACTAAACCTCTAACGCGTTTTGGAAACGAAATATTTGCTAAAAATGTATTCTATGATTTTCCAAAGCATGGTAGGCATACCATCATATCTATAGGTTATATAAATAATGTCTAGGTTTCTCAAAATAGATGTCAATTTATAGTTCAGAATTGGGATGGAAAAGAACAACTGTTAAATGGAGGTCATATGGACTTAGAATTTTAACCTATAGCCTCTAAGTGTTCGCCCATTATTGAGGCAGTCGTAATTGTAACACGCGGCTTAGACGTGATATTAAATGATTAATTATAGAATTGATGTCTTTGATTTCTATTATGAAACTACTAACGAAGCCTTTAGAGTCAAGAGGATTCGAGAACTACATCTAAGATCTAGATAATTAGTATCTAGATGAAATCAATTTAGTGTAGTTAGATAAAGGTACTAAAAACGATAGTATTGTATCAGTTGTCAGCTGAAACAGAACATCAATAAAGCAACGTATCGACACATAACCCTCACTGTCTTACATTGAACTTCAGCCTTTGCCGTGCGATCGTATCAATGGTGAAACGAAAGGGAACTAGGGGGTGTGGGGTATAAGGTACATCGATAACTTTAAACTGGGTCAGGGTTTCCATTGCGCGTCACGTGGTGGCGCGCTCGGGCCCGGCCGTACTGGCGAGCTACTAGGAAACACCCAGTAACTCTGTATTACTACCATCTAATAAAATCTGCTGTGATACCACTGAGCTAAGCTAAAAATGACTATTTACTTTGACAAATAGATTGGTTACCCAACCCATTGGTTGGCGCGTATCAGGCACAAAACTACAAAAAGGAGCTATTTCCTTTGGCTTGCCATACTGTGTTTATTTCCAGGAATTAATCTTTATTAGCAACACTATCGATTGGGATAAAAATATAGGGTTATTATTTTTTTGCAAAATCAACGGATACGATTCATGGCTAAGGTAATGACTTTTTCAAAAATCTAATAATGCAGTTTTAGTTTTTGTAGTTCTTATACTTTAGGATATAGCCCTAAAGGCTGACGTAAAAAATGTACCCTGCCTGTATAGAACGAATTCAAGGATCACTATTTACTTTTGTAATTATTATTTTCGTGAACTAACATTTTACAGGTTTATTAATTTACTAGTGTTCGCCACACGGCTTTGCTCATGTGGAACTATAGGTAGAAATTTTGGTGGCTGTGACCATAACTTTTTTTGAGGGCTGGGTCTGCGCCTGGGCTGTGATACTACTTATCTAAGCCAAAAAAGACTATTTACTTTGACAATAAATTGGCTAACCAATCGGCAACTGAAATCAAATTGGTTTGTTGCAAGAATCGCAATATCACGGTAATCTCGCAGACAAAGATCGTGGTGCTTTTTTATAATTGCTAATCTTTGTTATGAGTACCTATTGTTTTTTTTTTATTGGAAGAGTTTTCACTTTTCATTTTCTTTGGTGACAAAAAAATTCTGCGGTTTTAATTAAAAAAAATGTATCACCTGTTTTAGATAACTGGTTGAGTTATTTAATCTCGTGACATTGATCTACAGGTTGTTGCATTGAATTGTAACCAACTGTTACCATCTATTTACTCAATTTTTGTATTTACCCTACCTGTAGGCACAGAACACTTAATAGAACGGGTAAATAAGAATCACTACGCATAAATATTTACATATTTACTTAAATAAATAGCAAATCTTTCCATGAAACGCAGAATAAATAACATTCACATCGGCTCACACGGGACTGAATACCTAAAGTTTATATACGCTAACCTGACGGCATTATTTTGAATTATCGACAAGACGAGAGATATATCTACTTGAAACTTAAAGTGCAAAATGCGTCAGAACTGACATTTGCGATTCAAAGCAAAAACTGTTTTATATTTTTTTGTAAAATCCAACCATACGTTTCGAAAGCTTTAGGATTTCCACCACAAGATTGTGGACAGAAGTGACAAAGTTTTATTTATTTGAATTGTTACTAAACTACACTCTAATTTACAAAAAATCATTATCTAAATATTTTCTATGAACGCAGAGTTGGCTAACTAAGTCCAAACTGGGGGTAAATTATCTTCTCTATTGAACTTATTCTGATGAAATCCATAGGAAACGTTAAAAAAAATGGAAACCTACTTCCCACAAATGGAATCGGCGCAATACCTCTTCTTCTTCCATCCACCTCTATTAGACGTCATGTCATCGTTCACATTCATCTATCTCATACACCTACATCCCACAGGTTGGTCCCAAAAGTCTCCACAAATAACGGTGGCATCCATTTTGAACCCCCATATACAACCCGCAAATATTTTTTCCATGTTCTACTTAAAATGTGTTCCATTTTCTACGCCCAATAATTTAATTGACTATTTTTTTCCAATTTCTACCTAAAATGTATTCCATTTTCAACCTAAGTGATTATAATACTTAATATGATGTTTTTTTGTACAGACAGAAAAATAATTTAATATTTTAAAGTCGTATTTTGAGTACTATTATAATTAACACTTTTACCGAAACTTTGAATCTACTTTTTCTGTTGAAAAAATTAGGTAGGTAGTTAGGTACCCACTCCGTATTTGGGTAGACAATGGACTATTGATTTGCAGGGGGTTGAATATGGAGGTATTTTAATTAAAATTATGCCGTGGGTTGAAATTGGGGGTTGAAAATGGATGCCACCCAAATAACTCCTTCAAGCTTCCAAAAGTAACCTTATAAAAACACTGCAGCTACTAAGTCATCTAATTACAAATAACGTCCGTATTAAAACGTAATGTCCATTCATTATGCGGTTCATAAAAGTTCAGAGGAAATGTCCATAGATTTTCTGCTCGATAAAATTAGAAGTGAGGAAGTGAGGGTCCGAATTAGCAAATCGTAGTAAGTGGGGCAATGAGACTGAGTTATGGTCGAAGAGTTTCTAAAGTGGTTGGAAAGAAGAAACTTACCTAACAGAGATAATTGGAAAAAGTAATGTTTTTTTAATAATAAAAAGGTCAGCGTTTGTCCACTATCTCACACGATGGTAAGTGACGATGTGATCTAAGATGTAGCACGCTTTCCTAGAAAGTTCGTGACTAAAAGATCTCAAAATAAAAAGGCTTTATTTTAAGGTTGGTGTCTAAAAATATTGTTGTCTAAATGTGGAATTGTGCTTGTAGGTACTTCACAACTTTATAAAAATCCTTAATTTGGTTACATAATATGGTGAGTTTTTGGGACCACGTTATTATCGCACATACATTATCTTTAAAATCTGGGTTTTCTTAAAATTTCAGAATGTCTTAAAATTTTTACGGTTATTAAAGACGCCAATCGCAAAATTCTAGAACATTGAACATTGTTATTAAGTACTTAAGTGTTATATGACCGTTTTAGGTACTTAAGTTCTTTTCCTATATTTTAATTTAAAAACGACAAATCCAAAACTTTTGTGACCCTTCAAATTTAAAACAAAGAGCCTTTGCCGCTATTTATTCAACTTAAGTTTCGATAAGGTTAAAAACGACAAAGAAATTTCATCTTTCAATTACTTATACCAAAATGTAGAAAAAGAACTTACCAACAATCTGAAGCTACCTACAGTTGTACGTTCATACCTACAACCAAATTTCCATGCAATAATTAAAAATTTCTGTTACTTATAAAAACCTCATTATCGTTTACAACTTATAATTGAATTCCTTCCACAATCCTAATAAATGTCGCAAAGTAATTGTAACACGAATATCCCTCATACTAACTTTATACAAACGGTTTCCTATTCCGTAAGAAACATTTTCCTGCCTTCTTTCTACCACATTACTTAAATACAAACTGGAATACCTAAAAGGAAATGATATTTTGGCTTGTAAGTGTTCTGTAGAAGGAACGAGAAAATGTCTAATACATATTTTATACGTTGGTACGTATGTATACAGAAGTGAATGTAATTGTATGTATGTAGGTTCTCACGAGGCAGTAAACCTCTATGGCCAACCAGTGGAACTGCTCCCACAAAAAAAAAGGTTTCTTGAAACAAGAAATAACCCTCTCTCAATAGAAAATATTTTCATAATAAGCACTAAGTTTAAGAATATTGCTTTTAAACTATGAATACTGCTTGTCATTTTAGGAATTTTGGAAGAACTGCTAGCGCAGAAAAAAGGTTACTTGAAACAAGAAATAACCCTCTAGATAGAAAATAATTTCTTGTTTTTAGTAAATGTTCCTTATAGTAATAAGCAGTAAGTTTAAGAATATTGCTTTTAATTTAAACTTATTCTTAGTTTAAAAG
This sequence comes from Idaea aversata, assembly GCA_907269075.1. Taxonomy (NCBI): domain Eukaryota; kingdom Metazoa; phylum Arthropoda; class Insecta; order Lepidoptera; family Geometridae; genus Idaea; species Idaea aversata. Next base: position 12,740,087 of record OU026091.1, read on the forward strand.
CAATATTATTATATTTTTTTAGTAAAATCAAGAAAATATTTTTTTAGCGTTTATCATCACTATCATTATCATCTTCGAAAGATGTCTTTATTAGTAATCCTAATAAAGACATCTTTCGTCTTTATTAGTATTTACTGCTACACGAAAACTTTTTTCGTTTCGATAAGACGAATTTAGTTGAAATTTGGTATAAAAAATAGTGGCTAAGACCTATTACTCTTCTTTACTAAAAACAGCCACAAAATAAATCAGCCAGCGTCAGTCTGCTTAAATTCCTTACGCTAATTAACGAGGTTTCCAGGAGGTCGGTCACTGTTGGATTGCATAGAAATTAGCGTGATAGTGCTCAATTAGCAATTTCTGGAGAATTTATATGTTAATCTCAAATAATAAAACACAATATTCATCACAAAAATAGAGCAGTATTACGGTATAGGTACCTATTTAGTATATTACATAAATATAGTATATTACCTATTTAGTATATTAGATAAACATAGTCTATGAAAACCCAGAATGATTGTTTAATTAATAACTCGTTAACTTTTTCAGGAGTATTTTTGTGATGTTTTTCTATCGAATCAAAATACCTACTTGTATCATTTAAGTTTGGAGTACCTATTTACATGATTTTGGTAGGATAGGTAAGTATATAATATATATTATCGTTAAGAATACATTAAGCAAGTACCTAATAGTACCTATGTGTTTTTTGTTTGGTTCACTAAAAATAAATCATTAACTTTTACGCGTTTTAATATTAGCGTTTTGGTCCTGTCTGCCCCTTAAACCTACGCTTTTTTTTTGCTTTTTCGGAACCTACAGCCTACAGCTTCAGTCTGGTTTTTTAAAGGCGTCATTCAACCAATGACAATGAAGATTTTTACTGTCATGTGAATATGTAGTTAAATCTTGCCATCCAAGTACCTAAAGTAATGTGCTCTCTTATTAGCACAGTTCCTTAGATCCTAAGACGTAGAAGTAGGTATAATACTTAAGCATTCATGACACGCAATAAAACTCTTTATATCGTCCATCCCAAGGTCGGGAATGGCAGATATGTGATCATATAAATGAATAGTGACGTCATCACCCTAGGACCTTGAGTGAAAGCTGAAGGACGATGAAGCTTGGATATTGTCTTTACATATTAAATGACTTATTGTGTGATAGATATTCTCTAATGGTCTATCATTTTATTTCAAAGAATTGTTATGAAACGTTTTGAATCTAATCCAAAAATTCTAACGGTTTGTTTTAGTAGGTAATCTTATATTAAAGTTCTTGAAAACGGGCTATTTACAACGTTTTTTTGTTTAATATTTATTTGCTGTTACAATCATAATTTTCACGAAACTGGAGTTTGCCCACTCCAGAACTGGAGCTGGAGCTGGAACTGGAGTTTGGAGGCTCAAAACAAGCATAAATACCAAATATGTTTGTTAAAATCCATAAAAAGTAGGTATATTATGATTCTTAAATAAAAGATCGAGCTGCTGAGTTAAGTTTAATTAGATTTGAGATGAGAAAATTAGATGAAATTCTCCTCTAATCAGGTTAGTTAGACTAAAATATCAATGACTAAACAATAAGCATGTATGCTTAGCACACCATACGAAATAGGTAAATATATCTACCTACACGAGTAACCGCATAATTCAGCTAAGTGAATCCGAAAAAATGAGTAATAAGTGGATAAGAAGTAGGCACAAAAAGTTTACTTTAGCCTTGTACTCATAGTTATGTAGGTGTGTATCTTAGTTAAATCATATGAATCACTTAAAGTTTCTTCACGATTTTAATTTTATGTATATTAGAGAAATTTATAATACTGAGGCGTTAAACTTTTTAAACTCATGATTTCTAGTATTTTAACCTAACCCTCACGATAGTCACGACTGAACGCTCTTTTGCTTTTCCACCAGAACTCCACTATCACTACATAGTATAAAATAAAGTCACTTTTCGCCGTCCCTATTTCCCTTTGTACGCTTAGATCTTTAAAACTACGCAACGGATTTTGATGCGGTTTTTTTAATTTATAGAGTGATTCAAGAGGAAGGTTTATATGTATAATATATGCATAATATAGCCGTGCGAAGCCGCTAGTCTTAACTATAAAGGTGTGATGCAGAAGAGTTGGAGAAACTGATTTTACTTCTTATTATTCGACACCACTTTCATCATCCTACATTCAGGCCCAAGGTCCTAAGGGACGATCCCATTCTCCTTTGGATGAATTGATGATGACAATTCTAAAAACGAGCATAACGCAAAATGCATAATTCAATAACTTATTTCACAAATTAATGATTTTTTTTTCTTATTTATGAACAAGATATTCATAGTAATTATTTTCCCGGTTTATTGCTCCAGTCTCCTCGCGACTATGACTATTGTACAATAGTTGAAACGTCGAAGGTAAGAGAAATAAAAATACGCGATTAAGACCCGGAAAAATAATTACTAATGAGGCGTTCTATAATAATCTGACCCTACATAATTATTGTAAAAAACCTGACGCCCCTAAAATCCATAAAAAAATATTAAGCTTTCGAATAGGTAATATCTTTTAAATTGCGAAAATGAGAAAATAAATTTTACCTAATTCTGAAAGGGTTCTCAATTTTTAGGGGGTAAGTTTTTGTTTACAAATGAAAACGGAATCTTAAAAACCTTATCAGATCCTCAACAAATTTTATGGGACCACCCCCAAGCGTATTTCTTTTCAACAACAAAAGAATTATCTTAACATCAGTCGCCGTGAGTGGGCCGTCTCCGAGTAGTCGATGAATATACATTAAAAAAAGTTATGAACAATTCTTGATCCAAGTCCGTTACCGACCGATTTTGAAAATTCAAATTACACTTTGAAGAACTCCGGCAGGCGCACATTTTGATATATGGGTACCTCTCACATCTGCGAAACTACAGGCAAATGGCACTATTTCATAAAGTCCCACTGTACTCGATCACCAAAACAAAAACGTTTTCAATGTTAAAATTATTATATACGCGACGTACCTCCTCCTTTTTTTGAAGTCGGTAAATGATAATTTCAAATCCAATGATAAAAACAACCTGCATTCATGAAGAGCTTTGTGAAAAATCAACCAGTAGTTTTCTTGGCGCAGAACTACTCGTACGACAGACAGTAAGGAATTCAGATAATTTAAATTATATTCTACAGTTTATTTTTAGTGTACTCAAATAGATAAAATGTCCAATTTTAAGTAGGCACGAGTAGTAGCGAGGAGTGAAATGTAGTTAAAGGTAAGCCAATAAAACACCAATAGCCCTAAAATTTAAGTGCTTGTGAAGAACCCACCTGAATCCGTAAAGGTAAGTCGATAGGAATTGGGTTGTATGGATCCCTCGCCACTGACGTGTAGGTATGTTTGGATCAAGGAATAAAGTGAACATAAAAGTGCAAAATATCCATCGATGGATTTTTACAGTCGATTTGAGTGGATAACGTGATTTTTTATGCGACACAAATAACTTGTATATCTACCTTTTTACCCGACTACGGCGAAGCCAAAAGGGAGGGTTATGTGTTTGATTATCATTTAGGTTTTTAAGAGGAAAGGGTACCCCGGGGGCTTTTTCCATACAAACTATTACAAACTTAGTCGACTGTTTTCTCCCTGGATAATGACACTAGAGCAAATATTTTTTGTGCATAAAACTTATAACTGCCATGACCATGCCCCTATATTTTGTTTTTTTTTATTTTTATTTTTTAAATCTTCTATGATAATTAGAAAATGAAAAGTCAGTCATGGCAGTTATACGTTTTATGGAACAAAAATATTTGTGCTAGTGGGAGAAAACAGTCGACTACGTTTGTATGGAGAGAGCGCAGGTACCCCTTTCACCTTAAGAAGTATACTACTGAAGTTATATAAAACAGGATATTATCGTCTCCCCTAGACAGGGGGACAACAAGCGTGAGATTGTTCTTGACAAGGGGTCCGTTGAATAACTTAGTAGTGAAAATAACCAGGGTAGTTTAAAGTCCTACAAAAAGATGTCTGATTATTGGGTCCAAGGCCCAGGTCAACCTTGTAATTTGACAAAAAAATTGGTCTTACAGCACAAATACAGAGAAAATTTCGAAAAACATAACATTATTTTGAAAGAGAATCAAAACTCATTGCTAAATAGCAGTGAGTTTTGATTCTTGTTAAATCAACTTAGAATTTTCGCCCATATTCATTGACCTTTTTTACTTAAAAACTTGTTTTTTTGTGGAAAGCCTTAGTATTTGATACAAAAAAATCGACAAATCTTCCCGTTCCTGATAAAAAAGGGTTTTAACAGACAAACAGACGAAAATAAAGTGATCTTTTTGGGTCCTGCATTTTCTTCTTGAGACTCCCTAAAAAAGTATAAGTAAGTACTTACATTTTTTTTTTGTGTAAAAACATAATTATACGAAAACTACAAAATGACTACGTCTAATCGATGTTTTTAAGCAACCAATTTCATGAAAATATTTGGTAGCAATGACGTGGCAATAGAGAAATATCCCTGCTTATCTCAGTTTATATTATAAATCATGGTATTTTGTTTAATTAATGGTGGTAAGTAACTATGTAATAAATAATGTTAATATTAGCTAGTTTATCAGTTTGTAAACAAAAATGTTTATAGTCAGGGTCGGATGACGTCAGAAGGCTTTTTCAGTATCTTTCGATTGGCTGAAGGGTGTGTTCTCAACATTACCTAAATGAGAAACGAGTAAATGAGTATCTACTAGTGTATTTTTTTATTATGAGGGTAGTTTGAAAATCATAACGTACGAGTATTTTAGGGTTTCATACCCAAAGGATAAAAACTTCACTGTCTATCACCAGACTGTATCTCATGAACCGTGATAGCTAGACAGTTGAAATTTTCATAGATGATTATTTCTGTTTTTGTAAACAGAATATAATGATACGGAACCCTTCATGCGCTAGTCCGAGTTGCACTTGTCCGGTTTTTGTGATAGGTGTCATTTCCTACATTTATTTTATACATTTACCTGATCTATTATTTATTTTCAATCGTGTTTGTGTAGGTTGTGTTGCCCATGGTTTAATAATGTAGTTACCTACTCGTACCTGCCGCCTTACTATTAATTTATTATGTGTTACGTATCGAATTGACGTTGTAAATATATAATCAAGTTCTTGATATTGACTCGGAGTGTGAGGTAGGTACCTAATGTTGTGATGATTGATGCATGCAATGGATGTATGAACTTACCAGAATCCTGCCGGTGGTTGTCTGGCCAGATATAAGTTCGCCGGCCCAGTCTTTAGCTTCGGTCATGAAGGTACCCTCGAACTCGTGCTTCCCCTGCCTGGCCGCCTTCTGCTCCTTCTGCTTCGGATCGTTCGGTGCCAGCTCGGGCTCCTTGTGGCAGCAGACGAACGCGCACGCGCGCCATACCAGCACCACCAGGAGCCCCGCCATGAACGTGAAGATCGAGGACAGGAGGAAACACCACCATTTTCGTACACTGAGGCATTCAACATCTTCAGGTAGCGTCGCGTTAGTCTCCTCTGACGAAGCCATTCCCCGAGGGCGCGAGGCATCCAGTCAGGCGCGCCATGCACGTGGTGCTATGCGCGCGCCCCACGCAGTGCCGCGCGCGACTGAGGCCGGCCGCCCGCGCCTCGCTCGCTCGCTCACCCGCGCGCCGCCCGCTGCGCGACGACGCTATCGATCTACCTACACGCACGCACCGTAGCGCCGCGGCCGCACAAGCGCACTACGCGAACCTCATTCTTCCCGATTTACCGTCACCTCTGTCCGTCCGGTGCCCTGCCCGACTGCCGCCCGATGCTCGCTCGCTAGCCGCCGTCACCGTCGAGGACTACCCGCCCCACTACTGCACACACCCATTACCGACGACTTCCTTCAGACACCTTCCTGACGCTACCTTTATTATATGGACGATATTTTATCACTATATCAGTTTGTCGAAGGTACACCCCGTATCCTTGCTACGACGCCCTGTTACTGCGTCAGCGGACGCTACGAAACTCGTAGACGTCTACGTGCTACGATTGGACGGAGCGCAGCGAACGCGGGCCGCGTGCGCGACTGTGTTCACACCGATCTCTTCAGAGCCACCTATTTGTCTTTTCTTTGTTCCATACGGGTTGTATTCATGTTTGTTGACTCCACTTTATATAAATGAGCCAATTAGTGTGCAACGTTAGTTTTTAAAGACAAGTGCCATAAATTGTTATGTTTTTTCAGCACAGTAGATTTATTTTAGTACCTATTTTTACCAGAGGTAAATAGTTTCGTCAACATTTTTTATCGTTATTTAAACATAAAATAAATAACTTTGACTACCTAATTATGTACCTACTCTCCTTCGTACTTAATTAGCTTGAAGGCTATATTACCTTTTAAATCCAATAAATGAATGCAGTCACTACCAAACGGAACGGTAGGGTAGGTACCTACGTGTAATTACTACGGATGCGCAGAATACTAATTAGTTCGTAATGAGGTAATAGTCATAATCAGCTAAAAACTGTTCAAGATTCTAAAAATAGCCTATTCATTAACCGACTTAAAAAAAAAGACATTCTGAATTCGACGCGTGCTTATGTTTATATAAGATACTAGCAACCCGCCCCGGCTGCGCACGGCTATATTATGCTTGTATTATACATATAAACTTACCTCTTGAATCACTCTATCTATTTAAAAAACCGCATCAAAATCCGTTGATATAGGGTCCGGGATATAGGGACAGAGAAAGCGACTTTGTTTTATACTATGTAGTGATTCACATCGTAATTACTAATCAGGCATTATAATATGAAGTCCGATTTTAATGTTTTTTTTTGTCTCATTCTCAATTTGTCCATTTTTTAACTTTTGACATGATAACGTCTAATAAATTGGTGGAACAACAACATTCACAAAAAAGTGTCCCGCTAATATTGTGTGACGTCATGCGTCATAGTAACATGACCATGACGCATCCGTTCTTTTAGGAAACGAGAGTATTTAATAATAATATCGGTCATCTGGGCTTGTGTTATGGTGACGAGTGACAAATAGAAGACTTATATATGTATACTTACTTAAATGACAAAATATTTAAATAAAAGAAAAAAATATAAGTATACAGTACAGGGTGAATTTTTTATGTGGGCCTTCAGGGCTATATCCTAAATTATAAGAGATAGCGAAAAATGCTGAAAGGAGTTGCGTGCCCGATTTTGACAAAAACTAAAACTGCATCATTAGATTTTTGAAAAAGTCATTACCCTAGAAATTTTCTTTGATTTGACATACTATGTTTGTTTCCAAGAATTGATCTCTATCAGTAAGACTATCAATTGGTATAAAAAAATAAAATGATATTTTTTTTGCAAAGTGATGCAGTTTTAGTTTTTATTAAAATCGGGCACGCAACTCCTTTCAGGATTTTTCACTATCTCTTATAGTTTAGGATATAACCCTGGCCCACATAAAAAAATCATCCTGTATAGGAATACTTAACAAAAATCTCAATTCTTCATAGTTTTCTTATGACGTTATGACGTGGAACTAAAGTCCATAAACCGACTTTACAGACAACCATTTTTTTTTATTTTTTTTTTACTAAGTATATTTTTCATGCAGTTACCTAAACCCACCTCTCGTTCGTGCGAAATATATTTAGCTTTTATTATTTCAAAAAATGCTTACCGATTTCATCCGCCAACACTGCAATTGTAGTTTTTAGGGTTCCGTACCCAAAGAGTAAAAACGGGACTCTTTTTTTTTCATCCGTCCGTCTGTCTGTCACCTAACCAGGCTGTATCTCATGAACCGTGATAGCTAGACAGGTGAAATTATCACAGATAATGTATTTCTGGTGCCGCTATAACAAATACTAAAAACAGAATATAATAGTATGGACCTTACGTGCGCGAGTCCGATTCGCACTTGACCGGTTTTTCATAATATTCAGCCATTTCTAGGACAAAAAAAAATACTTATTAAATTCAGAGTCGACTGACTGAAAATTAGCTATTATTATTACTTACAGGGTTATTGGTAATTATATTAGCAAGCCTTTGAGGGCTACTTCTGTGCACCAAAACAAACAACTTTTGTTCTACGACTTTTGGATATTCGAACATTTTTTGAAAACTTTGAGGTTAGTTTTACCTGAAAATCAGCTATTCCATACGCGGAGAGGTCATTAACCTTAATAATAATAATAATAAGCCCGCAGGGCACCTTGAGGCGAGGTGAAGGGGAGTAACGACCCCGCGGTCCCGAGTTCTCCAGGGGGAAGTCACCGTTCCTCAACTCCGGCTTGCCTTGGTTGGCTGGTCGGAGTGAACACTGACGAGGAAGCGGTCCCCCGCCTCTGGCTTGCCTTCACCAGCCGTCCAGAGTGGAGTCGCATGAGTAGAAATACTCGAAGGATGGATGCCGAACGTCAGTGATGAGTTGGCCCGCTCGCTCGGACTACCAGCGATGACTTAAAATCCAGTAAGGCCTCTCCATCCTTCAAGCCACTCACGTTCCTGTTGCCCCCTTGCTGTAATTTACTCGGCTAATTAGGGTGGCCCAGTCTGAGAGTTGGCGAGTCTCCGCCTGCCATTTTTACGTGTTTACTGGACATTGTTACGGCAGGTGCCATAGTATCCATAGTTCCCCAGTATCTAGTCCACTACCATCCCATCACAATAGCTCAAGTAGTTTTGTCCTGTAGATTATCAATAGTTTCATCCAAACCGGAGGTTGTCCTTGGTTGCACTTTATAGTGTAGACAGGGATAATCGCCGGTTTAGAATCCACTCCATTGTTTGCTATTATACTTGTTATTGTAAAGGGCCTCTACGTGTTGGCTTCGGCTCCACGCACGCCTTCCAAAGGTCCGGGGCTCCATAGCCCCGTGATACAGGACGTATAACAGACACATAATAATAATAATAATTCAATTCATTTATTAGACAACAAAGGTCGACTTGTTAGTAGTACAGAAAATAAAAATGGGTTAGTAAATAGAAACACAACTTATTAACTATACATATAAAAACTAAAATTTACCTTCTATGCAGTTCTTTAGCAACCAATACGGACACAAAGTGTTTAAGCATTGGTGCATCAAACTTATCTGTTAACGTGCTCAGGATTCTGTTGGTACTGGATCTTATTCTATTTAGTAGTGAGCTTGTCTTTTTACGAATGATCGCGAAAAAGTCGTCGGTCCTCGCCTGCGCAAACATTGCCGACGCACTGCTGCACACTGGCCACCGAGGTAGTCCCAACAGAACCCTGAACCCGTTATTATATTGAACGCGCAGAGCTTTCCAGGCCTTCTGCGTATAGTTGGTCCACAAGGCAGCAGTATAAAAGTTTTGGCAATACGCTTTAAAAAGAGTAATTTTAACCTGGTCGCTGCAGTGTGCAAACCTATGGGCCAACATATTGCATCTGGCCGCTAGAGCCCTGCGCTCACGCTCAATATCCATTTGGTCCTTAAGGTCCTCGGTTAGGTAATGCCCCAAATACCTAAAACTAGTAACCCTTTCTAGGGCGGCACCATTCAAAGTTATATTAGGCTCATAATCTACCTTTTTCCCGGGGGCCCCAAAAACCAGATATTCACTTTTGACAGTATTATACAGTAACCCATGTTCTACCGCATACCTTTCACAAATCCTCAACAGTTCCCGAATTGAGCCGGCCGTTGGGCCCAGCAGCGCCATATCATCTGCATAGCTTAAGTTATTTACTGCTATTCCGTCAATACTGCAACCGACTGGCTTACTGCTGAGCTCAACAATCAGCCCATTCATGTAGAGGTTGAAAAGCTTTGGAGAGGTCAAACCCCCCTGCCTCACCCCGCATTCCAACCTATACTCCCCAGAGAGAACATCATTCCATCTAACATTATTTAATTGGTTGCCATACCAATATTGCAACATACGCAAAATTTCCAGTGGTACGCCCGCCTCCCTTAGCTTCCTCCAAAGGACATCATAAGCCACCAAATCAAATGCCCTTGAGAGGTCAAGGAAGCAAGCGTACACCGGCGTACCCCTATCTTTGTAGTATTGGACAGTCTGTTTCAAACATAGAATCGCGGTTTCAGTAGATTGTCCGGATCTAAACCCGAATTGTGCGTCATGTAAAGTGTTTACTACTTAAATGTTTACTACTTTTTTTTAAGTTTTATCGACTGTTCTTAGTCTGAATGACCTGTGTTGTAAAAATCAGCTGTGTTTCGAATTTACATGACCTTAAAAATTTCATAATATATTTTTTTTCTAATTTCCACCACTTAACTAACACTGCTCTAGAAAGCTAGTTTATTTATAGTATGTAATTGCTATCTAACTAACAAAAATCTCTGTTATTATTTAATAGCAAAATCAACTAAATAAACATTAAATAAAATCCTTCGTTGTTAAAAATTGAGCACTAATAAAATCTAGAAAAATAAAACAAGATACTTTTATAAATTACAATATTTTACTGTAATAGTTAAAACTTATAATAACTTATTAACTTACATCATACTTATAATGGGTAAGTTACTTGCTATGTTAAAAAAAAACACTTATTATTCATAAGGAGGTTGCTGAGTATTTTAACTACTTTGTAATAATAATATAATCTACTAGCGGTCTCGGCAAACGTTGTTTTGCAGTATAGATAAATAACCTAGATACCGACTACAGCGCCATCTGCCTGGCTGTACCATTATTCACTAAGGTTCAAGTCGTTGGGCGCGCGTGATTAGGGGCGGAGGGGGAGAGGTTTTTGTATGGCAATCTCGCCCTAATCACGCGCGCCCAACGACTTGAAGCTTAGTGAATAATGGCCCAGATTTGTGAATCTAAACCATCCAGGGCGCCACCCAAACGTATAAAAAAATCATTCAAATGTCGGTCCAGCCGTTGAAGAGGAGTTCAGTGACATACACACGTACAGTAGAATTATATTATACTAGCTGGTAGCGGTTTAACCCGCGTAAGTCCCGATCCCGTGGGAATATCAAAATAAAAAATAGCCTATAGCCTATAAATGGACTAACCAACAAAAAATAATGTTTAAATTCGAACCAGTAGTTCTTGAGATTAGCGCGTTCAAACAAACAAACAAACTCTTCAGCTTTATAATAAAAGTATAGATATAGATACTAACATTATAAAGAGGAAAGATTTTTTGTTTTTTGTTGGTAACGAATAGGCTCCGTAACTGCTGAGCCGATTTTGAAACATGGTACCCCAGAGCGCTGCTTGTAAATATTGGTGAACAGACCTTCAGATGCGTCGCCAAATATAATATCCTCCTCTCCTCGACCTCTGTGGCGCGTCGGGCGAACACCCGACTGCGACGCAGAAGGTTGCGGGTTCGATTCCCGCCGGGAACAAGTATTTATGCTGACCATAAATTCTTGTTTCTGGTTCTGGGTGTTTCCTATATGTATAATATGTATATATTTACAAAAAAAAAAGTATATAAGTAGTTTATCCGTTATCTGGCACCCATAACACAAGCATTAAGTTGCTTAGCTTGGGGCCGGATGGCGATGTGTAATATGTCCTGAAATATTTATTTATTTATTTTATTTTTTATTTATTTTAATATCAACATTTTATAAATTGTCCTTTCTAAAAACTTAACAAAGTTATTCATATTGCACAAAAAAAAAATCAGTTAATAAGTACTTTAAAATCTACAAATTGTATAGAAGCGATAAAAACACCAGTTTTTTATGCAATAATAATTAACAATTTTAGTTTCAAGGTGGGTATAAACTAGAGAATTTACTTGTAACAGAATATAGAGCATTTACTGTATATTTTACTGAAATCACACTTCGAACATTTTCCTTGACTGTATTAATAATAATCATTACATAGTATAAAACGACGTCGCTTCCCGCTGTCGGTCCCTAATGCTTAGATTTTTAAAACTACGCAAAGGATTTTGATGCGATTTTTTTTAATAGATAGAGTGATTCAAGAGAAAGGTTTATGTGTATAATACACTAGCTGACCCATGCCCACTTCGTTGGGCATTTATTTTATTAATATTAAAAATTAAATTATCTATACTAAGATTAAAAAAAATACTTTTTGTAACTTAAATATAAAAGTTAGACATATGCTGTCGTTGACTTTTTTGTAGGCATTTTCAAGCTCCACATCTTTTCTATAGAACTCATAAATATATCTTTCATAGTTAAGGCAGCGTTCGTAAGAAACGCTTTCATTCGACCGTTTTTTCTTCGAGTCACTTAGCAAAATGGATTACCACGTAAAAGCCTTTTTATTTTTATATAACCTACTAGCTGTCCCGGCAAACGTTGTTTTGCTATTTACAAAAAAAAAAAAAAAAAAAAAAAAAAAAAAAAAAAAAAAAAAAAAAAAAAAAAAAAAAAAAAAAAAAAAAAAAATGTTGGCCGATTCTCAGACCTACTGAATATGCTCACAAAATTTCATAAGAATCGGTCGAGCCGTTTCGGAGGAGTTCAAGTTCGAACCCCGTGACACGAGAATTATATATATAGAGAAGATGACACTCAGCAATAATGTGGCTTTCTATTGGTGAAAGAATTTTTAAAATCGGTTCAGTAGATCCCGAGATTACCCCTTACAATTTAACAAACTTTACTTCTTATATATTAGTATAGATAGTATAGATAGATATTTAATATAGCCGTGCGAAGCCGGAGCGAGTCGCTAGTATAATATATAACATCTACCCCCAAGCTAAGCACTAGGCTTGTGCGATGGTAGCCAAACAATGGATAAAATACTTATAAAGGTAGTTTTCTTCTGTAAATATTTACTTACTATACATACAGAAACACCAGGACCAGAAACAAATATCTGTACTTAAATATTTGTTTGAGGCGGGAATCGAACCCGCCACCTTCTGAGTCGCAGGCGGGTGCTCGCCCGACGAACCACAAAGGTCGTAAAAAGGTGTCCAGTATGCGTCATAAGTCCACTAACAGTTTGCTACAATAATACTATAAACAACTATTTGACTTACAACTTTCTTCCAATAGACGTTACACACAAACCTAAATAGTTGAATTAAAAGTACTCAGTGTGATTATTATTTTCAACATGTTAGCTATGTCTTTAGTTGGCCGAGAGGTATAAGCCGCCACCCGCTACACCAACCGATGTGGGTTCGATCCACAGGTTACGTTTTTATAATGTTCAAATAGTGCTGCACAGGATTGTAAACATTATGGTGGGCAGAGACTTTTGACCGTTGATTGTACCATTTGTAAGAATGTTACATTACACTGAAATGTTCAAGGAAATCCTCTAGTCTGAACCACCTTAAACCATAGACTAGTAAAACTTTCATACTTTTGTTTATTCTACTTTTCCGGTACATTTTCTCCGATCCACTTCAAGTAAGGTGGGTTTCCATTCTTAATAGGTAATGAGATGACTTCACAGACTTCGTATGGATGGTTCGATCGTACATACTCCGTTAGCTTATCCACTTGGGATGTACGGGTTTTGATCATAAGGAGGGCCTGGAAGTTACAATATTAAAAAAAAGGTTAATATGAATATGATCACGTAGCCTTAAAATTGAGATATACTTAAAAATAATTATTCTCCTTAAGAGGAAAGGGTACCGGGGGCTTTTTCCATACAAACTATTACAAACGTAGTCAACTGTTTTCTCCCTGGATAATAACACTAGAGCAAATATTTTTGATGCATAAAACTTATAACTGCCATGACCATACTTTTTGTTTTTTAATCTTAATTTCTATGATAATTAGAAAATGAAAAAAACCAAAACATAGGGGCATAGTCATGGTAGTTACTGTTATAGGTTTTATGGCACAAAAATATTTATGCTAGTGTCATTATTCAGGGAGGAAACAATGGACTACGTTTGTATGGAGAGAGTGCAGGTACCCTTTCACCTTAATAATTTCGGCTATGGCAACAAGACTCCTTTATAAATTTTAATTCTTGTTAAAATGAATCTATACTAATATTATAAAGATGAAATATTTGGTTGGACAAATTTTGATGAAATTTGGTATGAAGATACATTTATTCATTGGGAGTGACATAGTAAGACATAAAAGAAAATACTCATTCCATAATAATATTTAAAAATGATTGATGGCAGGAATCAAACCTGCTGCCACTGCACAGCAGTCTGGTGTTCACCCACATCACCACAAAAGTTACATAAGTTCATAGGCTAAGGCTTATAAAATCTACCATCATTGAGAAATTTGGTAAGCCAATTGAGTATCCCATATTGAAAGTAACAGATACTTACTTCACTATCCTCATTAATCTCATCCTTCCACTCGTAAATAGATGTGACTTGTGGTATGATATTAACACATGCTGCCAACTTTTGTTTCACCAAGCCGTGACCTATTGTTTTGCCTACGTCTGTACTTGGAACTGTTACATATGCTACTGAGTACACATCTGGAAGTATACAACATTACAAACTTGAAATGTTTAGTAAACCCATGTAACTAGGATGGTAGTAACATACTGATTTCAATGAGTCTATGACTGGACTCTAATACAGGGCTGCCTTATCAAATATCTGCCAACCAGGGCAGCAAGCGCAAAAATCACGGATTTTAGATCTTAAACCCGGACAGCTGTGTTTTTAAATCGCTGAAAACACAAACTCTTTTTTTACTCAACTATCAACACTCAACTTAGTTCAAAACAACTTGTAAGAAACGATTAGTACCTACTTAGTAAGTCTTAAATTTTTTAACAATTTGTATGAATAAAAATGATTTACTTCCATTTTATTTCTTGTTTTAGGTATTTTGCGGTGCCGGAAAAGCGACTCCAAAACTTTTCGTGTAGCTAGCGACACTCAGATGTTATTTTTAGTAGATATTATGTCAGCAGCAGTCGGGGTTTTGTTTGTAGTCCGGGAAATTAAACCCCACCCGGACGGTCCCTAGAAGCCTTTTAAACTACCTACGAAAAATACGGGAAACCCGGACGGATGGCGGCCCTACCAATAGGTAATTTTTATCAAAATATCACCTTTATCGGGATCGAGACATAAACAGGTGAAAGCGCAAGATTTGCACTTCTCTATGTAGGTACGTGTAAAGTAATTCATAAAATAACCCAAAAGATGGATCCATTAGACAAATAATGAACAATGTAGGTAATTTTCTTACCGGCTTCAGAGCTTCCAGACATGTTAGCGTAGGTTACAGAGAAACACGGTCTCAAGATAGTGAAATATAAAGTAAATAACGATTTCTTGTTTATAGGAAATAGCATTTCAGTCTACAGAGCTACTGAAAATCCAGAATAATATTTTGTATCTGATAAAATCGGATTTTTGAGATTCTTGAATACTTTATTTTCTTTTTTGTAATACCTACATCTAAAAGGGCAGGCAAAAGGTATTTAGCTCATACCGCCTCGTCTGACATGATTTATGCATGATTGTTCATAAGTGTTCATACCACTTATCTCATACCCACATACCCATATTTCTTCTTCTTTCTTTTAATCATCTTCTTCGCTAAAACCATTGACATTATTTAGTGAAACAATCAGATGGAAGCATGGGATGGAAGAACGAATTACCACGGAAATAGGAAGGGGAATTTTTTTCTGTTCTGTGCCAAATGCAAAATATGGATGCAAAGATTATTTGACACTGGCTGACAAATTAAAAGAAAAAAGAAAATTTATAGCCGGACTAGGGGAGCCAATAATACGTGTACATGATATTACGCTGCCATGGATTACGACGCCATGGATTACACGACCTGATATTACGTGTACAGGCTTCGTATTAAAGGTTTGAACAAATAATGTACGACCACTTATTACGAGACCACGTATTACACCGCCACGTATTACGAAGACATTGCCATAGACCTATAAAACCACAGAGTGGTTCAAACGTCTCTATGAATTGTGCTGTCTATGTGAGTGTGTGAAAGTTCAAAAGTTATTCGGACTTTCTTTATTACATTTTTGGTGCGATATCGTCTAGTTAATTGATGAAACACCTGCATTCACACAAAAGTGTCACGTTCCGGTAACATGACGCGTCCCGTTCCTGAAGCGGGGCGCATGACGTCAGGTCATAATAATACGTGGTCTTTAGGGCAGCATACAAGACCCATCCAGAACACCCCCTACCCAGAACCGACATGGATAGGTTAGGTTTATGTTAGAACTGCGACCACAACGCACGAGCCGAGCGAGCGAAGCGAGCGGTGCCGCGGCAGCGGCCGGCGAGTGCTAGAAACGAATTCTACCCATTTTACTTGGTTACGACGAACCACTCTGTGGTTTTATAGGTCTATGGCAATGTCTTCGTAATACGTGGCCGTGTAATACTGGGTCTCGTAATATATGGACTCGTAATATCACCGCGGACAAATATTACACGACCACGTATTACAAGACCTGTATTACGCGACCAAATATTACACAGTCACGTATTACGAGTACATTTTGGCTTCGTAATATCGGGTCGTGTAATACGTGGTCTCGTAATATATGGACTACCGGACTAGCCGGGAAATGGCAGGTATACTGGTAATACCATTTATTATACCTTTTCAGAATCTCAATGAAATAGGCAAGTTTTTTTTTATTTGGCAGTAGGGTGACCATACATTTTTCATACACCAGGAAAGGTTAAAGTTCAGGTTAAAAAATTAAAAAACCATGTAGTTTGAGTTAAATCTTAGTTTAAAAAAAAACTTTCACCCCCTTATTCCAAAACGAGGTTTAAGGATAGTCCGAGATCTAGTTTTAAACCTTAGATTTCGACACTGATTTACTCGTGAACTATAGTCTAATAACTATCCCTATAGATTATATAGGGAACTATAGTCTAAACACTATCCCTATCAATATATAGTGAGATAGTGTTTAGACTACAGTTCACGAGTAAATCAGTGTCGAAATGTAAGGTTTAAGGTTATACGTTTTCCCTACTAAATGTTTTAGAGATTCCTACGTTTTATACTGAGATATTTAACTTATTATGACTTAAAGTAGGCCTAATTTAAGCTATTGTAGGGGCAGACCAAAAATATCACTGTTTAACATCCAGGAAGTACTCTGTTTCAGCGTGAAAAAAGAGACCAATTTTACGTATGTAGTGGTTATATTGACGTATGGTCATAGTGTAAGTGACGCATAGATGTGTGGAAACACGCGACGTTGTCGCGTTGTGTGTGGAAGCAGGAACACGCAATTACGCTAGAGCAGAGCCGCAATACAGTTTGCTGGATAAGGGCGACGTTGCCTCTCCGTCTAATCTGTCTAATAAAAATCAAAATATTTTCAATTGCATGATATTCAACTCAGTGCTGCCAGACCTACACCTGCAAGATTTTATGTAACTTTTGGCACTGTCGCGTCACTTTTGATACTTGAATTATACGTTATTTTGATAGACTTATCAAATGATCACTTTACGTATATAATAAATAAATAAACATTTATACTTGTTTGCATTTAATTAATAGTATAAAAATATAATAAAATATAAATGAAGTATAGTAATTCGCGAGAAAAAAAACCAAGCAGTCTTGTTGTTTTTTTGGTACTGTTTGTTGTACACACTGGCAACATACACCCAGTCGATACTTTGCCTCGCACTAGATGCGCGCTTGTTACCTAGGCAACGGAGAGTCAACAGAGATGTCAAGTAGTCAATAAATAGAAAAACCAAAAATAAAATATTATAATCATTTATTATATTCCTACTATTGTGTTTAAAGTGTCATCCATCTGAGCACCTACTGAAAATAAACCTTGAGGAAATTTTAGTGTCTTGTAAGTGATTGAATTATTAAACACAAGTTGGGCCGTAGGAACAAACTACGACTACTCTGGGTCCCAGGCCATGAAGGAATAGCAGGAAATGAGAAGGCTGATGAGCTGCAAGAACAGGATCGGCAAGTGCTATGCTTGGACCAGAACCATGTACGGGCCTGCCAGCATGCACAATCACAAAGGCCGTAAAGGATTACGTTGATAAGAAACACACGCAAGAGTGGGAAATCAGTGAAGGGCTACTACATTCGAGGAACATAGGATTTTTCCTCTTAGTGGGATCGCTGCGTTAATCGATCCCAAGGGGTCGAAGTGTTGCTGGCTATGTCAGCCCGCGATATAAGATAAGATAGAACTAATTTTAAATAAATAAATCTTTTTGTACATTACTTTGTCTTTATTTTTCTCTTTTCATTCAGACCTAGTACAATTTGCATAGTTCAGAATTCGTCCTAGTTTAAAAAAAAATGATTACTAACAGTACCTACCATAAAATTGATCCTGTTTTTGAAAATTTATTCAAAAATATATTTTCATAAAAAAAAAATATTTGTATCGAGATTTGAACCGGGGCTCTTCAGAACACTACCCCGCCGCTCTAAATGACTACACCAATCGGTATCTGTAGGACTACGTCAAATATAGTCTATAGTTGCTACAGTTTATTGTTTTGTATGTGTGCGTGTCATTTATATCGTGACAAGAGTTAAAAATTGTACTTTGGAAATACATTAAAATGTGACTTCCAAAAAATTAAATTATGTTTGAAATATGTTCAGAGCAAACTAGAAAACAGGCAACATATATACAAATACTTTAATTCCACGTCAATTATAGCAAAATAAAATAAAAATATACTTTCGGGGAAAACAAGCGCCATCTAGCGGAATACTTTGCTTAGCGATACGAAACATTCAACCCATCTCGGACTATCCTTAAACCTCGTTTTGGAATAAGGGGGATAATGTGTCATAAAATATATTGTTTGCATTCGATAGCACATTTATCCTGGAATACTATCCAAAAAACAGATTGGGATAATTCCTTCATTTGCAGTTTTGGCATCACAAAACATAGAGAACGCAGTGAAATTTTTAATTTTTTTTAAATGGCGGATATCTCGGAAACCGAGAGACTGAAAGTCTCTCGGTTTCCGGAACATAACTGGAACATAACTTTCGTTTTTCTGATCCGGCACAGTGTCCTCTATCCGTAGGTGCCCGCTTGGCCATTCATTACGGGACACCCTGTATATAGATTTCAAAAAACCAAGATTTTGGTTTTTTATTTTTATCTTTTACAAAAATGTTTGTTTTTTTCACGAAATTTGGTGAAACCTTTTTATGTCCCAAATACGCTGTAATTTATTTGATTAGAAATATTTATTTTTTCACCTTATTTTGAAATAATATCGAAAAAGCACCCTAATTTTCAATTTTTGTAAAAGATAAAAATAAAAACCAAAAACTTGGTTTTTTGAATTTTCCATATAAATTTTGAGGTTATGTGAAATAAGTGTGGATACAAAAGTTTTAGATCTTTCTATTACCTACCTACAACTTTACCATTAGACTTTTTTCCATAGGACTTTTAATTTTGCCAGAAATTGAGATAAACCGTTTTTTACCCTTAAAAACTCACCGCCATCCCCTTCCCGACCTCAGATCGCCCGTAAATTATTTTTCCTTTTATTTTTATAATATTCCTTTTCAAATGGGTTTCATCTTACTATTTTTTTTTCACTTTTTATTATTTTTGAAGGCTTCTACCCTGGGTCTAATAAGTATTTTATTTGTCACTCGTCA
This sequence comes from Idaea aversata, assembly GCA_907269075.1. Taxonomy (NCBI): domain Eukaryota; kingdom Metazoa; phylum Arthropoda; class Insecta; order Lepidoptera; family Geometridae; genus Idaea; species Idaea aversata. The sequence goes on from OU026091.1 coordinate 12,759,708, forward strand.
CTATAACACAAGGCCAGATGAGCGATATTATTATTAAATACTCTGTTTCCTAACGGGAACGGACGCGTCTTGGTCATGCTATCATGACGCCTAACGTCACACAATATTTAGTTGTTTTTTTTTTGGGAATGTAGGTGTTCCATTAATTTATTATACGTTATCACGCCAAAAAAAATCAATAACCACGTCTTCTTATTTTTCATAATAGGTACCTTTTTACCGGGATTATTTATCTAATTTTTGTAAAGTGAAATATCGGGCATACTCTGGTGAAACCGCGGGGTGCTGCTAGTATTTAAATAAAAACAGTCTAAGAAACTTAACAAAAATAGTTTATTTCTTTTTTCGTTAAATTATTATAGTCTAGGGCACTATATGTAAAATACAGGAACAACAGCTGGGGAACCTCAGCGGTTTTTTTACTATTTTATTGTGTTTGTCGATAGTCGCCACCATTCTGTATACAAACTTTTGTTGACATTCGGAAGTATAACCCCTTTCCAGCGACATTATACTCGAGCAATTATTTCCGGGGTTACTGAAAAAAAAAGAACAATAACTTTTACTTTTGGAAAAGTTTAAAACCGACGTCAACAAGGTTCAATGTTGGTACTACCTAACAATAATAATCATCAAATCAAAAATATTCAATAGGAGTTATGCAGATCACTACATCACTTTGAAGCGTCTTAAAAATTAAGTTAGGATGTGTGCCTTCGGAACGCGCCCACCTATGAGAAGAAGGCACAAGAAACTCATCGTTTGGAAAATATACCTACTGAGTTATAGCTAAAATCAATGACAATCGATTGTATTTGGTTGTAGGTACTTTTGGTAGACACTCAAGATAAATTAAATGCAATTTTAGGTTAAGAAACATGGGATCGTTACTTCCACTTTGTTTGGTTATGTATATACGGAACGAAATAGTAACAAAGTGGAAGCCAGACGTTTCTATGTGATCTATGTACAAATGTATAAAGCATCCAAATGATTTAAAAAAAAAACTTATACTTTGCATAAAAGCAAGTAGGTACTCCACCAAAATAATTAGAGCATTTTTTGTACGTGGGATGATTTGCATATTTTTTATGCTAATTTCATTCATTTATAAATTCATAAAATATCTGCAAAATACAGAAGTTTTATAATAACGCAGAATTTAGATATTTGAATACACACCAACTTTATTGTTTTTAACTGATTTCAAAAATGTTTTTATGATAATTTTTTACATAACGTTTTAATTAAATAAGTACACCCCTAGACGACCATATATTTATTTCTTTTTGATTAATTTAAATTATTTATTTAAGTGTGTTTAGGGACTCATGCGGGTGTTTCAATTTAAAGTAATTTGTTGCTTTACTACTCGTATCGTTAGCTTCACAGAGGTAATAAAGTTAGCTTTATATATCCGTTACGTAACCGTACCATGCACTTTGTTACTGTGTTACTGTTTCGGGTTTTGACATATTATAATTTGTTTTTTTTCGAGTTTTTTCAAGAGAAATAATAATAACATTTTAATCTTCAGTCAACATTTTATGGAATACAAAGTGGTTATATATGTGCCAATTTCCAAGAGGGTTTTTTTCTCATACTAGGTATATTTGTTTGTGTTTTTATTTAGTAAACATCAAAAAAATACAGAAGTGAGTATCGTAGTTCGGCCGTTTGCACAGAGATGGCGCTGTTTTCAATATTGCATAGTAGTAGAAGCACAATAACTGTTAAAATCTCATCTGTCGCGAGAACGGCTGAAAATGCTCACCCACAAAAGTGCCCAACGCGCCATAAGAAGTTTTCACTTCAAAAAACATACATACAACCGAATGGAGAACCACCTCCTTTTTTGAAGTCGGTTAAAAATACTGTTTCTTTAATATACTATAATTAATAACAACTGCTACCTATCTTAAACGTTCTTCATTTTATCTATACTAATATTATAAAGCGAAGAAGAGTTTGTTTGTTTGAACGCGCTAATCTCAAGAACTACTGCATTTGAATTGAAAAAATATTTTTGTGTTGAATAGTCCATTTAACGAGAAAGGCTACTTTTTATTTTGCTATTCCCAAGGGATCGGGACTTACGCGGGTGTAACCGCGGAGCGTAGCTAGTGTAGGTTTAAAATAGTTACAAAGTTGAAGCCAGAACCACCACCTTGCATCAAAAAATATCGCTTTTCTCAAAAAGTAGCCAAATTTGCATCATATTGTAGCGATTTATATGTATTAAATTACTAGGTACCTAATCAATTTTAGCTATCAAACAGTTCAATCAGCATTTAATTTTTGAAGTGAAAACTTCTTATGGCGCGTTGGGCACTTTTGTGGGTGAGCATTTTCAGCCGTTCTCGCGACAGACGACAGATTTTCTCGCGACAGATGAGATTTTACACAGATATACAGTTTTTTAATTTGGCTGTGAGTGTATTAAGACGATCATATGGTATTTTTTAACGGACGACTATTGACGGACGACAAATTATGTCGGACGACTATTTTTTTTTTCATCTAAAACTCTTTTTGCGTATGTTCTCGCGACAGATGAGATTTTACACAGATATACAGTTTTCACTTCTGCCTGCACTCCCGGAGTGCGCTGTTTTTTTTTTATTACTTTCACTTTGTAACTGGGACGTCTTTCTGTGTAATTGCCCATTTATCTTAACTAAAACATACCTGCAAATTTCTGCTCTGAGCCCTTGTACTGGATTATCCTCTAAGTTGACAATCGATTGCCAAGCGTTAGTTTCGTCTGGGGCGGCTTGAGGATATATTAGCTAAAAGAAACGTAAAACACGTAAGTAAGCTAAATTACTTTTAAGTGATACCTATTTTTACATGGCAATTACATGTTTACAGCTTATTTTTAAGCGAATAATTCCCAATAACTCAAACGTTTAGGGGTCCCCTAAATATTTAAGACGCTCCTATCCTATGTAACCATGACGCTTAAATGTCAATTTAATCACCACTTAAAATAACTAGCCTTTCAGTATTCGGGCTAAGTACATATTACTTTTTTATAATTTATTAATATTATATATAATTATTAGTAAACATAAAATATATAAATAAGTATGTAATTGTTGTTTTGGCAATGCAAACCATCATCAGTTAATTTGGTGATCAAAAACTCGTCTCCTGACGAAAAAGAGAGGGTCAAAATACAAGTGAGAAACATGGCGACCCAGTTGGCACAATGGTCACCATGCGGATTCGATTCCCGCCTCAGACAAGTATTTATGCTTAGATATTTGTCTATGGTCTGGTTGTTTCTATGTATTATAAGTATATATTTACAAAAGTAAAGTATATAAGTAGTAGGTATATCCATTGTTTAGCACCCATAACACAAGTCTAGTTACTTGGTTAGCTTAGCTTGGCTAGATGGCGATGTGTGGAAAGTCCTAACAATAAATGTTATTCTATTCCTGCAATATTTATTTTATTTATGGTAATCATGGTAATTCCAAAGTATAAAATATCTTACTTGGTCACTGGCTACACAAAGGGATACAGTAGCTTGCTTGCCGGTACCGCCTAGCCTCGACACTATGTCTACAGTAGTGTTACTTTCAGTTGATGGATCTAGTCGATCCATGTTGAATATACTCTTGTCTGGGAGCTAAAACAGGTAAATAAATAAATTACTTTTAGCAGCGAAAAATAAAAGTGCTTCTTAGTCTCAGTAACTTATAATGCCGCGGTGCACTTTGAGAACTATAGATAGTGGACATTTCAGCGAAAAAATATTCAAAGAAGGTTTAGTGTTTAGGCATTATTTGTTCCCCGTAACACCATGACACCATGTTTTCTTTATACCTCTCAACATTCAATCTAACCCAGTCCGACTTCCAAGTAAGTACTTTATGTTTAAGTTATCTGCTGTCTTAGTGACCCGAAATGGATTATTTTTCACTTTTTGGTTTTTTTGACAAATGTCGGACGACAAATGTCGGACGACTATTTGTCGGACGACAAAAAGTCGTCCGACTATTATTTATTTTTTTCATCTAAAACTCTTTTTGCGTATGTTCTCGCGACAGATGAGATTTTACACAGATATAGAGTTTTCACTTCTGCCTGCACTCCCGGAGTGCGCTGTTTTTTTTATTGCATACCTACTCTTATCACATGATGATTGTGCGCTTACCTCTTCTATTAACTTTCTAACCAACTCTTTGGGGTAGTTTGGCACGCTGGGACAGTAGCCTAGCCTCTTGCATTCGTCTGTGATCTCCGGCTTGTAATCGTCTAGCGGCGTCGCTTTCCTCCGGTCGGCCGTGGGTCCATCGAAGATGATCTGACCACCTTCTGGTTCTGATACACCTGTAATTGTATAAAGAAGACTTTTAAAAATTGTAGAAATAGTCTGTTTTGGAACTTATGACATTGGATTAGGTCGTAAACAAAAGAAGCGTAGCACAGCTTTTGTTAAGAAAAATAAGCAGTTAGTCCCGTTTCCTAGGCATGCCGCATGGAGGTAGTTAAATTATCGAAGTTCCTAGGTTACCTAGGTACATCCTGCACCTCGTCTGCGTTGACCTTTATTTGTCAAAGTTGGCAATGCTGGTTATAAACATTGGGTTTCTGAAAGTTGGCAGTAGTGAATAGTGAAATGTCAAAAGTGAAAAATGGTGGTTTTTAATGTTTTCGGCGGTTGATTTGCGCGTTGCAATAAAAGTTCGAAAGTGAACATTTTATTAAATTAACTCGGCCTTTGTAATAAAAAAGCCAAATCGGTTCGTTGGAGATACTTTTTATTAGTTTTATTATGTACTTTTTGTAAAAGTTTGAACATTAAATTTTTTGCAAATTGATTTAAAAGTGTCGGTGTTTTTTGGAATGCAGTTTTGGAGTTTACAATGTGTTTGCGGTAAGTACACCTAGTGCAACGAATGGTGATCGCTGGCGGAAATTGGTGGGGATGGTTTGCGCATGTACAATCGCGCACAGAATTATTACAGCCAAACCGTCATACTTTGTTTACATACCGTATATGATTTTGCCCAACCAGAAAAACATTCATTTAAATAGGTACTATTACTATTATACAGTATATTTATTCACTGTAATTTACACTATTAAACTATAGATAGACTACTATAAGGAACTCAAATTAAATAAACATATTTTTTGGTATCTTTTAATGTAATTACCTTTTATTGAAACAACTACCTATTGACTACTGATCTTCTATTGATCGATAATCTGTCACTGTCACTTTAAACTGTCAGATTGCTGTCAAATCTATATTTTCTATTGTTTTTGGCGCGAATTTCAAACCACGGAACTAATTCTGTCCTGTACATTTACTGAACAAAGGTACGAACATGGATTTCTATGCCTGCACCAATGATTAGCAGTTTTTCTGTATAAAGTTGAATTTTCGATCTGGGTAAAGTTAGCTACACGGCTGCAATGTTAACCGAGTGATGTTAAATTTTTATGTGCGCGACAGTACTTAGACGTGCGGGAGCGGGACAGAGCGCGGCTAAAGACGTGTGTGCGGAACAGAGAGCGATGACTGACCCTCCCTTCGCTCCTGTCCCCCCGCCAAACAGACCTAAAAATTGACTTCTGCGCATACCCCTTCCACTTTCCGCCGGCAGTCACCATACGTTGCACAGGCTATACCTGCCTATTTTGTATTATATTTATGAACATTATTTTCAGGGCAAGCATCATCAAAGGCTCAATTCTTACGATAATCTTGAATTCTCTTTGGGTAGTACCTCCCTGCGAATACGAGGAATTTCCCTATAGATATTAGTAAATCCATCATCTTATTATATCAAGTACTTACCTAGTTAAAGTATAGGTACCTACCTACCTACTGAATTTATTTTTAGAGAAATAATGGGCCTATATCCTAGAGGGCTTTTTCCCTCTTTATTTCTTATATGTACTTATGAATACATATTTACAACCAAATACTCAATATGCCAGAAGTAGACCGGACAATAATAACAAACTAATGTACAATCTCTCAGATTATTGTGACATTTGTGTTTTGCACAGCAGTGCCACTCTGAGCAGAAAAATAAAAACAACAGCTTTAGCAGCAGTTTTAGTATGAATATTATCTTAATGTCTGTCCACTCTATGAATAAGTTTAAATGTCTTTATTTACAACAGAACAATCGAGTAAACTATGTAAGCTCTTTGTGTCAAAATAAGTCATGCTTGGGTTAACTTAACTACACTGGCCGTCAAAAACAATTACCACAGTTTTGGAAAAAAGGATCTTCACTCTGAAACAAACTATCATGTTCCAGATTCAAGGCTCCAATGATACTTTGTCATCTCCAAGGACTACTCAAATACCTACTTGTTTTTTAATAAACAAGGTTTTGGTGTCTCTACATCGTACATTGCTATTAAACTTGTTGTAAAGAGCGTGTATGTGTTGGCTGGGCTCTATACGCATGCCTTCCAAAGGTCCGGGGCTCTATAGCCCCGTGATATGGGACATCTAACAAACAAGTTTAAATACAAATTATATTGTTGATTATGTTCAGTCGACTGCATAATTGTAGCCCCGGTAGAGTACAAAAATCACTATTATTGGTATGTTTTCATTCTAATATTATCTTTGTTTGATAAATTCATGAGTTAGAAGACTTTAAACTTCAACTAAAGCAGGTGCCTAGAATATTGCTTGTGTTGAAAACATTCTTATAACAGCCATTTTTGAGCTCTACGGTGGGTCTGCAATTCTGTAGCCGACCGTACTTACTTGAGATAGGTATACTTTAATGGGGATTTTTGACAGCCAGCATAGTTATTATCTACTCTTTGTAGGTAGTAAATATGCAAATAGCACTAGTCTTTTTTTAGCCCATGCCATGATGGGCAAAGGCATCCGCTGCTTCCTAATACTTTAGCTATATTTACAAATTTTACAGAATACTGATTAATATGACATGCATACCATCCAAAGTTCCATCACCGAGTCATCAAGCATCGGATAACTTTGAATTGTAATACCTACCTAAAGTAGCAAATATTTCCTTCAAAAGTATTGTATAAATATCTTTTCTGTGCCCACCTCTTTTGGTCAATGAACTTGCCGATCTAGGATGATCCCAGTTTGGGTAATAGCCTCTATATTGTTGTTCTGATGCCGCCATCTGAAACATATCAAATACGCTTATTACTATATTTTTTATACAAAAATTCAATTTTTAAAGGGTTCCCCAATCATAAGTCCCAAGCAAGCTAACAACATCCCCTTTCTGAACTGTTAAATGAATCGCTGATAAATGAAACCCCCGCTCTATGGTCCTGCCGTTTGCCTGGAAGAGATAGCTATTAGTGATGAGGGAGCATATTGTGCCATAGATAGATAGATAACTTTATTTGTACAACACAAGAGTAAACAGAACACGATATACACAAAGTAAAGTAATAGCTAGAAAGTATAAGTTGCACAAATGGGCGGCCTTATCGCTGAAAGCGATTTCTTCCAGGCAACCTTTGGATGGAAAATAACTGATTTAGCTTTGGTGGTAGGTTGTGAATTACATATTGTTTGGTTTTTTTTAGCTGGAAATTAATTGAGGTTTAATGTGGTACAATAAAGAGTTTATCTATCTTTATCTTCCCAGTGGCCTCATAGACACACTACGCAAAAGCTTTGTACTACGACCCCAAGACCCAATAGTCTTAAACTTCAAAGGCGGTCGGCTGCATAATTGCAGACCCACCGAAGAGCTCCAAAACGGCTGTTATAAGAATGTTTTCAACACTAGCAAGATTCTAGGCACTTGCTATAGGTGAAGTTTAAAGTCTTGTTTAACTCATAAACTAATCTTTTAAAAGTTATTAGAGTGCCAACATTCCAATAATTTTCGAACTCTACCGAGGGCTGCAATGCAGCCGACTATACCTATCTACCTAAACTGCAGCTATAAATAAATAATAAAAACTCTCCAACTCAATATTTTGTAGATCTTTTCCAAAATTAGTCCCCTTTCCCTCTAGTCTAGCCAGCTCTTGCATATTTTGCCACAGAACGTGGTATTGCGGAAAGCTATACTATCCTAATTTCGCCACGCACAAGAGCGAGTCAAAACATTCCTTTGTATGTATTTTAAGCACCTACCTAGGTAGGTAAGTTCCTGGTTAAGTTATCCTTATAACTTTAATAACCCACTAAGCAATAATTGTTGTAAGTAGGTGGCAATACAGAAATAAACCCAACTGATAAGACTGCATACGTCAGGAATAAGGATCATTTGAATAAAGTAATATTCCTTTTCCTGATTTACTACTGACGTAGGTACCTACCTTCTTTCCATATAACTGTTTGTTGGTTTCTTCTCTCATTGCGGTTAAACGGGTTGACCGTTTTGGATGAAAATTTGGATAGGGATAGTCCAAAGTATGGAGAAGGATAAAGGAATATTTTATCCCTATTACCCCGATATATGCATGGCAATGGCGGACACCTTTATAAAAAACTAGCTGTCCCGGCAAATGTTGTTTTGCCATATCTAAACTAATACCCAAAATCCCCATTATCAAAATGATCAGCCATTTATTGAATTCATTTGTTACGAAAAATGTGATAAATGAAGAACCGCTCTACCGATTTTGTGCTAACTACACATAAACCATCTACTAAATAGTCCGAACAAAGCTTAAAATTTGGTATGGATAGGTGAGCCAGTTCTTGAGTTATAAAATTACAACGAAAAGTGGCATTGATTTTTATATATAGGTAGGTATAGATTGCTTTATGCATTGATCTATTCACGGATTTAAAACTTACGCGGGCGAAACCACGTGGCTTATACAATATTACTTAGTTTAGTATGTACTTACCTACTTATATATTAGTAGACATTTCTAGCTAGGTAACTCTAAGGTAAAGATACCTGTCTAACAAACGTGTTTAACTTGAACTGTTTGGTTTTAGACATATTAGTTCTCGGTAATTTGTTAATGTTGGCATAACATTGACTGAATGTATATTAAACATGTAATTTATGTATTGTATATTATACTAGCTGTGCCCTCGTTTACACCCGCATAAGCACAGATCCCTTGGAAATATTGCGATAAAAAGCATTATGTGACTCCAGATATAAACTCATTTTCATAGCACTCTGTTCAGTAGTTTTTGAGAAGTAAACATACTCAAAAACTTCTTATTAGGATTATGATTATCAAGATAGATAAAGCTAGTAGGTATTTGAGTAGTAAATAACATACTTATTAGGTATCTCCATGTAGCAGAAATGCGAATGTTGAAAAGGATGAGCGGTGTAACAAGGAGAATGTAAGATGAAGTATGAAAGTAGTGGCTATTACAGACAAATTGAACAGCAGCAGACTGGCATGGTTTGATTACGTCAGACGGAGAGAGAATTATTCATTAGACATGAATTACTCAAATATTCATGTCACCAAAATGGATGCCTTTTGGTGACATGAGTATTTAGAGTAGTAAAGGGTCTCTCTTCTGCCTTTCCCACTAAAAAAGGTTGGCAGTCAATATAGAGTAGGTTGTCAGTCGATATTCTATTTCTGCCGAGGCGAAATAATTCGGCTGCATTGGCTATCCCCGGACACTCATGGATGTCATGCAATCAAGTTTTTCTTCCTCCGACTGACAAGTTTATTGCCCGCAACAGCAGGCTAAGTTCCTATCAGAATAGTTTATCAATATAAGTTTCTTGGAAGAAGACAATCTTAAAGCGAAAGTAAGTCTAAAGAACGCACGATGGAGTGATTGTTCGAGGATCTGTTTGTCCATTTTGTATTTTGGCAAACCCTGGCCACTTTGCAGCTTTAGCCACACTAGTAATACACCTATTCACAGAGTAAAGAGTTGACCATTGGCCAAGCGTAACGGTTACCTATAAAACCTACAATATTTATGCATACCAAACATGCGTGGCGTGAATAAAGAAAGTGCTCCGTTATTTACTTTTGCTTTCGATGCCGCCGGTTGTCAAGCGAATATTGAATCACCTTTTTATAAATAGCTTACGTTCATTTTAAAGGATTTTAATTAAATAAATACCTACCTACCAACTTTTATTTTTTGCGGACTTTGTGCATGACCCCTAAAGGATAATAAAGGGAAATTGACCTTTTCCTTATCATTGTTGTAGGTACGTAATTAATTAGGTAGGATAGTAGGTATCAACTAGGTAGTTATTTTACATGATTTATTATAAAAATAACTGATAAAGAATGTACTACATTGTACTCTCATAGGTATATAGAGTTAAAACTAAATAGAGCTATAAAAATATTTTGCAGAAGTAGGTAAAACTAAGCACTTTTTTAATACTTTATAGGGTACTGTACCTCAAAATGTAAAAAAGAAACCCTTATTTTAATTTAAGTAAGTACGAAAAATCAATCATACAAATACATAAAAACCATAAAACCAAAAAAGACTTGCATTTGTGTGTGTATTCGGGTGTGCATTCCTCATTTACCTACTATAGATAGTATCCATAGTATTCAACAAACTTACATTCAACAAACTTATTAACAAAAGTGAAATTACGCTGCCTGGTAGCACTAAAATAAATAGTAAGTGCAGGGGAAGGGGCGGTTTAAAGAGTTATTTCATCTTCTTCTTCCTGCCCTTTCCTTAAATTTATTTCGGACTCGGCGTAGTATATCTACCTTCTTCCATTCTTCTCTATTAGCATTGAGCTATCTCATCTCATCTCATCTCGTCCGTCGTTTACATCCATCTCTCCTATAACCTCTCTCACAGTTCTAGGCCGTCCAAAAGAAGGAGATTCTATTTTATATTACCTACTTACATAAAGATATCAAATCCAAAGAACATTATAGGTACGCTTAGTCTAAATAGCAATTTAGTACTGTAGGTCCCTAAAGTGGAATAGACCAAAAATATATTGTTCAGAATTTAAAAAAAAATGTTAAGGAGAAGTGTTTTTATTTGTACCTTATAATATGCACGTCATTCGTCTAAGGCTGAGTCCTACAGGCCGTTAAACAATGTAAGTAAATTACGATATTTTCATGACTAAGTACCTAGTTAAGTAAGTAGTCTAAGTAGGGACGTCGATTATGACGAATGAGGGATTTCCACACAATTTGCAATGTTATTAAACCAAATGTCGCAAAAATCTATTGTAGACTATTCAAATCAAAATTATAATAATGTTTTCCAAATCTACACTTGTATGTACTTAGGTAATAGCCAGGTAGGTATGTTATCTACAAAAACATAATAGTTTTCAACTACCAAATGACCATTGCGATGATGTCGACCTTCGGCGGGGTCGGTTCTAGTTCAAACAAGAGCTCTAACTTAACTGGTTATTTCAATGTTTATAGACTCTTTGTGGATCATCGTGAAATAAAATTAAATAGTATTGTTTGGCTAAAATTAAAATTATTAGTCATATTCTTGTTAAAGCATCTTCCATTTGTGGTCGAAGTCGAATATACCTACGTACTACCTTTACAGTTTATATCTGTTTTCATTATATCAGAACAATAACTTTTATCATGCTCTTTTCTGCAAGGTGAAATTCTACACCTAGGTACTTAAGTTACCTATTAATTTAAATGTTAATGTGTAGAAATTATTTAAAGAATTCAAACAATTAGTACAACAATAAATGTACAATTCGAAAAATTTAAGTCAAAAGCCATTAACAAACATTTAACAAATTAGTTATTGTATAACTAATAATAGACAACGACTTACCGCGGTTAAGCAAATCAACAGCTGTAGTATCCTGAACATTATTACTAGCACTTTTCAGATCAAAACATTGTTTGACACAAGTAGACTGAACACTGACCGGTCATTTAAATACATGTCGATAGGAGTCAGCTATTTACGTAGTGTTGTGATATGCCGAGGCATAGGGTCGAACGTACGTCGATACACTGGTACACTACCGCTTGTCGATGACGGCGATCGACTACTGAACGGCTACTCTACTCACTCGCTCGACAGGTCTCTCCACGAGCAATTAACTCAGACAATTCACCATTCACCAAAGACCCTCGAATCGCGTGAAATTTTCTCAGAACTTCTTGTATTACGAAAACTTTAGAATGGCTACCGAGGTCTTTGTACAGTGGTTGTTTACCAAGGGCCTGGCGCCATTTTTAAGTTTAATGCGCGAGTTTTTTTTTAAGTTTAAATATGAATAAATTATTTAAACATTTGCATCGCTGCTATCCGGAATGCGGAATTGTTTATCTAACACCTGTTCAAGCGTTTTTGATATTTGATGTCACCTGGATCATTTTGACCATAATGACTAAGTATAATCAAAATCTATTCAAATTATTTATTGAAATGTTGACGATAGAAAAACAGTTCCAAACTAGATTAACTAACTTGTTAAATATTTGTATTAATATGCATGTCCCATCAATATGATTTTGTATGAATTAAAGCATTTTCAGAATATGTAACTGATTGACTAATTATTGATCTACCCATGCACAGCTATACCAATAAACGAATCGATCTAAAATTTGTCATAAATATAGCTAAGTATAACGATAAAGGGATCCGCTAAGAATTTTGAAAAGTTGAACCCCTACAGAAGTCGTTGGTAAAAGTCATGTAAAAGTATAATGATACGAGAAAGAACCACCTGAAAAACAAAAGTACCTATGTTTAAAATACCATACAATTTAAATTATCGATTTATTTATGTCCCATCACTATTTACTTAAATAATTACTATTACTTACTTTAATAATTTTAAACTAATTATCCTGAACCTAAACTGATTAATAATTCATTATCAATGGTTTTAATAAAACCATGGATTAATAAAACAATGGATTAATAATTAATTATCCATGGTTTTAATTTTAAACCATGAATAATTAATAATTAGCCCTTGGTAAACAACCACAGTCCAAAGACCTCGGTAGCCACACACTAAAGGTGAGCGCACACCTAGCCGCACCGCACGCGCCCGCCCCGCGGCCGCAGCGAAGGAAATCCCCAAGGCCGATGCTGATGACGTCACCGACCTGGTGCTGCGCTCATACAAACAGAGACTGCGGCGCGCGCGGTGCGGCTAGGTGTGCGCTCACCATAATGCTTCCACCGACTCTGTTGATCTGAACCTCGCGACATTGCAGTCGATCGCTTCTGATGAAATTGATGAATGTTAAACAAAAGTTTCGGTAAGTAGGTACATTAAAGTAGATATACATATGCAGAACAAACTGTACCTACGTAATGTACCTAAGTTGCTGCAAAAGCGCATGATCACGGGTGAGTCAATATAGTCTATAGTCAGTCAGTACACAGAAGGATTTAGAATTGACAAATTCCACGCACTGTACGAGCATATTGTTACTAAGGACAATGGACATAATTATTAACCTAACCATCACCTGCCCAACATTTAATATGTTTGTTAAATCCATTTACACAATAAAAAGAAGTAGCATTAGCTTAATCTACTTCCAATTGCTGCATTCGATTGTTCAATGTTGTAAATAACGGTCTGTGTGTCAGTCAGAATCACATATTATTGTATGTTTTGATGTCCCTGATAGATAATCCTGCATACTTAAAACACACGAAAAAAACAACTTAATTTTTCAAAATTCCTATGAAAGGCAGGCTCAAAATTTCGCCCAAGGTGGGGCGCGGGTCGGCATAATGGTGAGCGCACACTTACCCGCACCGCACGCGCCGCAGTCAGTGAAACCGACACACTTAGCGCGGTAGGGCCCCAGGTGCCTAGAATCTTGCTTGTGTTGAAAACATTCTCAGCCGTTTTGGAGCTCTAGGGTGGGTCTACAATTCTGCAGTTGACCGTACCTAGTACATACATTTTTACTTTTTTTGTAAATTGCTGCCTCGTTCTGCTGTGGTTGAAGTGAAGTGTGGTGATAAAACCAGTTGAGGTAACTGGTATCGATTTGCAAAAACTTTCTCCAAACTCCCCAAGCTTGTAGTATTCTATATATAGGTACCTATTAGATATTGACTAACTTGTCCATTTATTGTAATCTATACTAATATTATAAAGCTGAAGAGTTTGTTTGTTTGTTTGAAAGCGCTAATCTCAGGAACTGCTGGTTCGAATTGAAAATTTTTTTGTGTTGTGCATTATACAGGCTGATTTTATAAAGCTGAAAAGTTTGTTTGTTTGTTTGAACGCGCTAATCTCAGGAACTACTGGTTCAAATTGAAAAATTATTTTTGTGTTGGATAGTCCATTTATCGAGGAAGGCTATAGGCTACTTTGTATTTTGATATTCCCACGGGATCGGGACTTAAACGGGTAAAACCGTACTCTATATTGGTGGGGCGTACATTTTATACTTGAAGAAAATCCATTGCAATAGGTTCTTGGAATTGGGACATATAGCTATGGTTTTGTTTTGTATTCTTTACAATAACAAATCCAAAAATCGTGTGCGCTGCATATTGTCTCTCGATGACGGAGTGAGGTAAAAAACAAAATGTCATTCAGAAATAAACCAATAGGGATATGGATATGATCGAAGAGGTAAATCAGAATCCAAATTATCCATATCCCTACCGATTCGCACTGGTTGGGATAAAATTAGCTATTATGACGTAAGCAACATTCACTAAGAAATAAATAAATAAAAAATAAATAAATATTGCAGGACATCCACACATCGCCATCTAGCCCCAAGCTAAGTAACTAGACTTGTGTTATGGGTGCTAGACAACGGATATACTTATATACTTATATACTTTTCTTTTGTAAATATATACTTATAATACATAGAAACAACCAGACCACAGACAAATATCTAAGCATAAATACTTGTCTGTGGCGGGAATCGAACCCGCAACCCTGTGTTTGGCAGTCCGGCATGGTAACCATTGTGCCAACTGGGTCGTCTAAATTTTAATTTAATTTATGTTAAGTATATAAATTTTACCCATACGCGGACGAATTTGCACGTAATAGTTTCAATTAATAAGTATCTACTTTCTCTCCATAGTAACTACAATTAAAAACCGCCCAAGTGCGAGTCGGACTCGCGCACGAAGGATTCCGTAGGTACATCATAATGAGGGTCAAGTTAAATTGGTACAGTCAGAAAAGGACTGAGGGTTAGCAGGTACATATTTTAAAGTTCTAATCATTTTAATGACGGTTCAATAATTTTTGGTTATTCTGCGTGAAATAACTAACACTTCGAAAGCTTTAGTGATATCAAACAGAAAATTTACCAATCGTCATTTCTTCGTCAAACATGGAAACGACAAAACTGGTCTGAGAGAAATCCACGCTGGTGTTCCCCAGGGAAGCGTGCTGGGACCATTCTTGTATCTCATCTACACCACTGATTTACCACTCTCTGACGACGTTTTGACCGGCACATTTGCAGACGATACCTCAATACTGGCAGTTCATTCTGATGCTGCGATAGCAACCGCAATGCTCCAGAACAGCCTGAATAATATTTCAACCTGGCTCAAAGACTGGCGTATTAAAGTCAATGAAACCAAGTCAGTACAGGTGACCTTTACTACGAGACGTGACACTTGCCCAACGGTGTCGCTGAACGGAATACAAATCCCACAAGAAGATCATGTACGATATCTTGGCGTATACCTGGACCGTCGCCTCACTTGGCAGAAACATATTCTCACCAAAAGAATAGCCCAATTATCATTAGAGAATAAACTCCTCATCTACAAATGCATAATGAAGCCGGTTTGGACCTATGGCATCCAATTGTGGGGAACAGCCTCCAACTCCAATTTGGAAATCCTACAGCGATTCCAGTCAAAGATATTACGCATGATATCTGGAGCTCCCTGGTACATGACAAATCACCGATTACACCACGATCTGGACATGCCAACTGTCAAAGAAGAGATCAGAAACTTTATAATATCCTATAAAATTAGAATATCAAATCACACAAACCTACTCGCATCCTCTTTGATGACTGTGGACTAAGCTTTTAGGAGACTAAAAAGGAAAGCTCCGCAAGACCTATTGCCATGACCTGATATATTGATACAAATGGGTGATTCAATGGACTCACGCCATACAAGCCGCTAATCAACAACATCACACACATGACCTCTTAGCTAAATGTCTGAAAACAAGACAGATCGCAAGACAAAAAGAGATTAAAAAAAAAAAAAATTGAAACTTTAAAATATGCACCTGCTACACTCAGTCCTTTTCTGACTGAACCTACCATAATACTGCAAGGGTAGAGAAAGAGAGTTGAAACTAATGATCCGATGATCGATCGAATAACCGATAATCCACCCCGCTTGTTACACCGTGTATACTCGTAGATAGAGCTATACAGGGTTATTGGAAATTACACTAGCAAGCCGTTGAGGGCTACTTCTGTGCACCTTAACAAACAACTTGTGTTCTACGACTTTTGGAAATTCGAACATTTTTTCGAAAATTTTTGAGGTTAGTGTTACCTGAAAATCAGCTGTTCCTTACACGGAGAGGTCATTAACCTTAAAATTTTACTTATTTTTTAAGTTTTATCTACTTTTCTTAGACTGAATGACCTTTGTTTTAAAAAAATCAGCTGTTTTTCGAATTTACATAACCTCAAAATTTTCATATTTTTTTCGAATTTCCAAAAGTCGTCTATCAAGAGTTGTTTGTTAAGGTGCACAGAAGTGACTCAATAGCTTGCTAGTATAATTTCCAATAACCCTGTTTATGTAACACCTACAAATAAAGCATAAATTATTGCTGATCAGAAACCTCAAAGTTCATTACTACCTACCAGTAAGTAATATACATCTATTTCCTGGTTCATATCGGTTCCGGTTGACGAAAAAGGTAGGCTTTAAAGTTTTCTTTGTTTGGTTACCTACCTATGGTTTTTACGGTTCCGTACACAAAGGGTAAAAACGAGACCCTTTTGCTTAGACTCCACTGTCCGTCTGTCTGTCACCAGGCTGTATCTCGTAAACCGTGAAAGGCAGACAGTTGCAGATTATGTATAATAAAAATCCACCATAAACTACCTACTAATTATTACTTTATTACATAATTACTTTATTATTATCATCTATTATAAGCTTTAAATATCTACTTTAATATCCTGCTTGAATGAACTCACAACCTACCATAAAAGCTAAATCAGTTCTATTCCATCCAAAGGTTGTCTGGAAGAAATCGCTTTCAGCGATAAGGCCGCCCATTTGTGCAACTTGTACTTTCTAGCTATTACTTTACTTTGCTTTGTGTATTTGTAATATTATGTTCCTTACTGTGTTGTAAAAATAAAGTTATCTATCTATCTATCTACGGAACCCTTCGGTCGCAAATCCGACTTGCACTTTGCCGATTTTTAATTATGCTCATCCTCATTAATGGAGTTATAGAAGTATCTAATAATTCAAATACTTTTTATACAACGTTATTTAGCGCCAAACTAAGGAAAGCTTGCAATGTGATTTAATTATGCAGAAAATAGAAAACATGGTGAGGGAATGAAATGGCTCGGTAAAAAATCCCCATTATTACTATGTAAGTACTTATATTATTTTAATACCTACACGATTTTCCTTTTGTTAAACTGTTAAACCCAACATAGTTAATTTGATAAAATTTCCGTATATGGCATGAATAATGAATATTGTACTAAATAATTGGAATTTACGTTAATTGATTACTTTATCATTAAATTATGTTGATTGGTCAATATATTCGTCGTGGTTTTGTCCTAAAGGACGATATCGTGGGGAAATATCCGTAGGTTCCTCTGCAGTACAAGTAAAGTCAAAATATTTCTTTTTATTCATTTGAATTAAATTTGAATCATGTTTCTATTTTGTACGAAGATCACCATAGAAACGTCTTAAAAACTAAGTCAGGATATGATACGCGCCCACGCGCGTTCCGAAAAAAATCCTCATGAGTATCTTGTGCAATGAGAAGAAGGCACAAGATACTCATGAGGATTTTTTTTTCATGTGATCAAGTTCATAAAAGTCAATATCACTATCTACTAAGTCACTTTTCGCCGTCCCTATGTCCCTATATCCCTTTGTTTGTATGCTGAGATCTTTAAAACTACGCAACGGATTTCGATGCGGTTTTTTTAATAGATAGAGTGATTCAAGAAGAAGGTTTATATGTATAATACATGCATAATATAGCCATGCGAAGCCGGGGCGGGTCGCTAGTTACAAATATTTAAAGGTATTATTTGAAATGGAGCAATTAAATAAAGTCACATCCATGGATTCATCCTTACCGCACAATTTATGCTTTATAAAAATTTTGGACGATAAAATATGGACATGTCATATAGGTACATCTTTAGGTAACTTCTCTATACTAATATTATAAAGCTGAAGAGTTTGTTTGTTTGTTTGTTTGTTTGAACGCGCTAATCTCAGGAACTACTGGTTCGAATTGAAAAAATATTTTTGTGTTGGATAGTCCATTTACCGAGGAAGGCTATATGCTACTTTTTATCCCGATATTCCCACGGGATCGGGAGTTACGCGGGTGAAACCGCGGAGCGCTGCTAGTTATATTATATTAGAGCCTACATATGCCATTAAACGCCCCTTTTATTTTCCGGAGCCTAGTTGAGCCTACTAACGGGCACGGTCAGATCATCCTTAATTCTTGTGTTAAAATATCGCTGTTTTTGCGAAAAATATCAGGATTCTTGTAAACCAACTTTTAATATATTTATCTTTTTAAATTTTTCTCTAAGTGATTCCCTACTCAGCACGCCAGTCAAATCCCAGCGATTTTCGGTAGTTTATTGTCATAATTCTCACATGTTCTCACTAAGGTATCCCCCAGCAGTACCAGCAGTAGAGATTGTGAGTTTTGAAATTGATTATCTTGTATAAAATGCACGCCCCACCAATTATACCTATTTATTGAAGTGAAACATCTATAGCTGCACGTAAAACCGATTTCCGCCGTGGCGACGCACAGTGGGTCGAAACTGCAAATGATGGACATAGTGCAGATCGTTAGAGCTCACTATAGCCGCACGTAAAACCGATTTCTGCCGTGGCGACGCACAGTGGGTCGAAACTGCAAATGATGGACATAGGGCTGTTTTTCGATGCAGATCGTTAGAGCTCACTATAGCCGCACGTAAAACCGATTTCTGGCATGGCGACGCATGCCGTGGCGACGCACAGTGGGTCGAAACTGCAAATGATGGACATAGGGCAGTTTTTCAATGCAGATCGTTAGAGCTCACTATAGCCGCACGTAAAACCGATATCTGGCGTGGCGACGCATGCCGTGGCGACGCACAGTGGGTCGAAACTGCAAATGATGGACATAGGGCTGTTTTTTGATGCAGATCGTTAGAGCTCACTATAGCCGCACGCAAAACCGATTTCTGGCGTGGCGACGCATGCGTGGCGACGCCTGCGTCGCCACGCTATATGATGGTATATATATACAGTCTATATGCAGTAGTGTGTACGGTGTGGCGACGTCGCCACGCTATATGATGGTATATAATATATACAGTCTATATGCAGTAGTGTGTACGGTGTGCATGCGCAATCGACTGTGCGATTCTATCACAATCTGTTCTTTTCTGCATATTATTTTTCTTAACTTACATCTTACATAGCATTAGGTATAGCGGAAGGCCGTGTATCATCTTCTATCTTCTATAATATAAAAATGAATCGCTGAAGTGTTCCTAAGCGCAAATCTCGAGAACGGCTGAACCGATTTAGCTAATTCTTTTTTTAGAATATTTCATAAGGTATGAGGATGGTTCTTATGGAGAGAAAATTTTAAAAAATTGCCTGATAAAGTCTAAATACAACACTTTTCTATATTCTCCTATATAAATTTTCTATAAAATAAACGTGGTGTTCCTTAGCGTATCACTCGAGAGCGGCTGAACCGATTTCGCTAATTCTTTTTTTAAATATTCCTTGAAGTTCGAGGAGAAAAATTGAAAAAATTGCCTGAAAATGTCTAAAAACGACACTTTTCTATACTTATAAGTCAATTTGAACTTTAATACTATATCATAAAGTTCCAGTTTTAATGGAGAGGTTCCGGGTAGGCTAAACAATTGAGTGACGTTCTAATACCGTTTAAATATTGATATCAATCGTGTCGCGGTGTTATTAGTTGCTAAACTCCACCTGCTTCAACGGATGAACCGATTTGTATGATTTTTTTTATATGGCAAAACAACGTTTGCCGGGACAGCTAGTTTGTTATAAAACTTTGTAAAATCAGCCGGTATAATCAATTACAATTAATTTACCAATGTCTATTTGTCTCATAAGTACTTATAGAATACTACAAGCTTGGGGAGTTCGGAGAAAGTTTTTGCAAATCGATACCAGTTACCTCAAACTGGTTTTGTCATGGCGCCTCTCCACGATCGGCTGGACAACTACAGAAAGTGGTATGATTGCCAGTTGCCAATATGATTGCGCGGCTGTCCACACGATCGGGCATTCCACATTTGTGAAACGTCGTCTGTCTGACATGGACGGACGTGAAAACAGTAGCAGTATCGTACCGTAAACAAATACGAACTGAGTGTTCGGTGAACATGTGGACACGTCTACAATCATGGCCGATCGTCTTTTGATGTTTGTCCGATAAACCGATCATGGGCGAATACAGGCCAATAGGCCTTGGTGTTATTCGTAGTTGGTATTTTGCGAGTTATGCGTTTTGCGTAAAAGTGGTGTTTTGCTTAGTTGGTTTTATGCGTATAAAGATGGTCTAAAGGCCCTCTACACGTTTGTGAATGCCTGTGATTGTCCATCCTGGACGATCATGGAGAGACCACATCACCACACTTCAATCACAGAACATAGGCAGCAATTTACAAAAATAAAAAATACCATATGTACGTCTTAATACACTCACAGCCAAATTAAAAACAGTAGGCCCAGGCATACATTTTCGCCGCGCCGTAGAGAGGGGATAGCTGTCTACTCTCCATCCGTCTTACGCTTTTTCGATCAGGTCACGTGTCCTGACGCGAGTTTAAGATTTTATACTCATTACGGCGGTTGCGGGTTCGATTCCCGCCGGGAACAAGTATTTATGCTGACCATAAATTCTTGTTTCTGGTTCTGGGTGTTTCCTATATGTATATGTATATATTTACAAAAAAAAAGTATATAAGTAATTTATCCGTTATCTGGCACCCATAACACAAGCATTAAGTTGCTTAGCTTGGGGCTGGATGGCGATGTGTAATATGTCCTGAAATATTTATTTATTTATTTTATTTATTACAGAAAAAGTGCTCAACGCCGCTAAAGAAGTTTTCACTTCAAAAAATAGATGTATGTACAAAGATACAAACTTACAATATGCAATAATATAAAAAAGCGGTTTTTTTTAAGATAATTCAAAAACCATATTATTTATTTTAACTTGATATTTGAATTGAGTAGAATAACAATACATAACAAAGTTTAGATTTCTGAACTAATTTCAATTTATCATTTGTATAAGTAAGTTTATCAAATTAGGTACTTACCCATTTTATGTCGCTTCGCGATATTTTACAGTGTTAGCTACTGGCTATTAATACATTCCAAAATTCCAAGTATATAGATGATTTAGTTTCGGGGGGATATTATTAGATATATAAGGCTTCTTAATCACATAGTACACATTAACTTAGTCGACCGTATCCAGGGGAGGGAACCAGTCAACACGTCTGTATGGCTCACTTAAATCTGAATGGAAAAATCCATAGATGCACGGTTGGGATTTGACCCCAGGACCAGTAGCGGATTTACACATTTCCGAAACCTGTTGAGTTTTTACCGCCCTAACTTTTGCAGTTGGGAGTTCACAGATTATTTTTACACTCCAAAAATTTGGATTTGCTGCCATATAAAATTGTCCATAAACGATATATCTCGTCGTCAAATGTAAGACGCCCTAAGCTACAGCCCACTCGGCCTGCTGGTAAATCCGCCATTGGCCAGGACATCCACACGTCAGGGAGCCAGCTGACACGGCTCAACTTAAGCCAAGGCTACAATTTAATATAGGCAAAGAAAAACAGATGGGTATTCTGATTGCACCCTCTCGGAGCCGCTGTCAGTCAATGCAAGGAACTCCACAAGCTGTATTTCTGTACGCAAGACGTTTGTTAACCTAGCATCCCTTCCACTAGACTAGACCCTTATAGCAAGAACCGCATTCGTTCCTGGAAAAAAAAACGATCTCTAATTCCAGTGACGATTGTAGGCGACGCTTTGTAATCTTTTACAACCTTGTTTTTATATGTATATAACCTTTTGGATTTTTAAAAATAAACGGGAGCGGGTGACGCGGGGGCGGCGGCGCGAGTTGTCAGTTAGTTTTCCTACGTTTGTCACCGAGAATGCCGTCCGTCCTCGCTTCTCTTAGCTCACCACCCATTGGAGGCCTATTTGTTTTGTTTGTAACAAAGTGGTCCTTCGGCCGGATACGAATGTTTCATACACCTCCACGTAGTATATTAGACATGGTGAGCACACGAAGTGCCGTCAGAAAGGAGGAGCAGCGGATCGCTTTTGAAAAGGAAGCTCAACAAGATGGCGCCTCGAATGTGGTTGTAGAAACAATTGAAGCCAGGAACCAGATGTACGAAAATGAACCTGGACCTTCTACAACGCAAAATATTCGTCATTCTTCATTGACCTCTTCGATCGCGGCTCGAAAGAAGCGTCTAGAATTTGAGGCAGCGAAAGCCAAGGCGAGAATCGAAATGAATTTGATCGAGAAAAAGCTTGAAGCAGATATTGCCGATCTGGAAGATGAGGGTCGTTTACCTTCACAGAAATCTCAAAGTGAAAACGATCAAAAGATTGAATCATGGAGAGCAAATAGCCAGCAAGAGTATCAAAAATCTCAATGTGTCACAAATTTTCAGCCCCCGGCAC
This sequence comes from Idaea aversata, assembly GCA_907269075.1. Taxonomy (NCBI): domain Eukaryota; kingdom Metazoa; phylum Arthropoda; class Insecta; order Lepidoptera; family Geometridae; genus Idaea; species Idaea aversata. Next base: position 12,782,593 of record OU026091.1, read on the forward strand.
CGCAGGAAGTGAACCTGTACCGAATGACCGCCGCCGGGCCGCTGCCGCCGGCCACTGAGAACGCGCTCCAGGCCTGTTCGACACCCGCCGCCACTCGCGGCACCGACGAAACGGTACAGGCCCTAGTCAGCGCGCTAAAGGATCTAGCTGCTGCATCCACGGGACGTGGAACCAATGCTAAAATGATTAATCGTTTACCTAGAGAGCAACCGAAGTACTCCCGCTCAAAATGGAAAATATTTTGGAGCGACTCAAGCACTGTTTTAGCGTGGATTAGAAACACTGATCGACCGTCATTCTTATATGAAGATGAACCTATCTGGCCTAAAGAATCCGTGTACCAGAAACCGGAAGTACATGACGAGGACCTAGAAATCGTGAATGTTATACAAGCTACGCATGCCAGTTTACCTGTGGTGCCGGAACCCTATTATATGTTATGTTTTATAGCTAGATGCAGGAAGGCTCCCGGGGTTTGTGCAGACGGCGCGACAATGGAACGCGCAGAGAACCTGCTACTGATGTACGCCCAGATGAAAGCTTTTCCAGATGACCTGCACAACCTGCAACAAAACAAAAGGTTAGATAAAAAAAGTAAATTATTTACCTTGTCGCCTGTACTCGGAGATGATAGCCTCCTACGGTTGGCCGGCCGCATCGACGCTGCATCTGAAATACCTACCTGCGTAAAACGGCCAGTTATACTCGACGGACGCTGTCACATAACTCACCTTATAGTGAAGTACTACCATCAAAGGGCTTACCACGGTAACAAGGAACTTGTCGTAAATAACCTAAAGCAAAAATATTGGATTATAAAACTTAGACCGAAAGTGAAGTATAAAAGTTCTAAATGTATATTATGTAGAATAAGACGGGCTCAACCCACACCACCTAGAATGGGGGACTTACCTGAGGCGAGGCTCGCACATCATCAGCGCCCCTTCACGTTCACCGGGGTCGACCTATTTGGACCCTTGGAAGTTACAGTCGGCAGGAGAAGAGAAAAAAGGTATGGCGTTATATTTACCTGTCTCACCGTAAGAGCCGTTCATATTGAAATAGTGAACCAGCTTACTAGTGATGCACTTGAAAGGAGGGAGCAGAAGGGAGCAGACACGGAGCTAAAGAGATGTGTCCTGGAGCTAGATGAGAATAAACTCAAAGAAGGAGTAAGTACGTACAGTATGACTACTACCTGGAATTTCATACCTGCAGCCAGCCCACACTGGGGTGGAGCGTGGGAAAGATTGATAAGAATTATCAAGACTGCACTCAGAGTAGCTCTTAACGAACGAGCACCACGTGACGAGACTCTACAAACCCTCCTGGCAGAGATTGAACAGATGGTAAACAGTCGCCCCCTCACCCACGTCGCAGTGGAACCTACGAGCAACGAGACTTTTACCCCGAACCATTTTTTGCTTGGTATGTCTTCCAATTTACCTACGCTAGGTACATTCGACGAGTCTGACACCTACCTGAGAAAGCAATGGCGAATAGCTCAGAAATACGCAGACATGTTTTGGAAAAGGTGGGTCCGAGAAATTTTGCCTGAGATGCGTCCCAGGAAAAAATGGCACGAGGAACAGAGACCCCTACAAGTGGGAGATCTAGTGCTGATCGTAGACCCTAGCTCGCCTAGAAACATATGGCCGAAAGGTTTGGTACAGAACGTACTCACTGGGAAGGACGGCCGAGTTCGGGTAGTCGATGTGAAGACAAAGACGGGGCTATTGCGTAGAAACGCCACGCGCGTCGCACATATCGCTATTGGTGATGAGTGCTGTTCCAGCACTAGGGGTGGGGGATGTAGGCGACGCTTTGTAATCTTTTACAACCTTGTTTTTATATGTATATAACCTTTTGGATTTTTAAAAATAAACGGGAGCGGGTGACGCGGGGGCGGCGGCGCGAGTTGTCAGTTAGTTTTCCTACGTTTGTCACCGAGAGTGCCGTCCGTCCTCGCTTCTCTTAGCTCACCACCCATTGGAGGCCTATTTGTTTTGTTTGTAACAACGATTTTATCAAATAAAACACAATAAGTAAATTAAAACTTCATAATCTATGTTCGACTATTTTGCATCGGAGTTTGGGTTCATGAGTACTTGAATGTTTTGCAGCTCAGAATGAAAATCATGTCTACAGAAGACATTGAGACGCTAAACGTCTCGAAATGAATATGTTTTAGCGTTTTTTGAAACCGTATTTGTTTCCGTACTTAACAATTTTATTACGTAGATATTTCTCAGTGAAAAGTCAGTAGAATTTTGCAAATGTTTGTCAACTTACTCGAAAGTTTCAATTCTGACGTTCTGGGTGAAGTTCCCTTCAGGTGCTTGAACCCCGTCGTGCCAGCCGTCCTTGCTTCTCACTTTGCCTATACGTAGTGAGAAGCAAGAGGACTGCTGCTGACTCGTCGTGGTTCGTTCTGAAAATAATAAAATTTAATTTTATCATCAGCAATCATGCATCACACTGACCGTTCTTTGCAACATTGAACTTTGATTTAATGCAGCAATTGGTTAGAAGTAGAATAATATGCTAGTGCCACTTCTTTTTATTGTGTAAATGGCAACATATACACACATATTAAATGTAAGGCAGGTTATCGATAGGTAATATATCTCCATTGTCCTTAGCAACAATATGCTCGTACAGTGCGTGGAATTTGTCAATTCCAAATCCTTCTGTGTACTGACTATACTATTGACTCACCCGTGATCATGCCCTTTTGCGGCAACTTAGGTACATTATGTAGGTTTGTTCTGCTTTTGTATATATACTCGTATCTATTTTAATGTAGTTACCTACCTACTTATCGAAACTTTTATTCGACATTCATCAAATTCATCAGAAGCGGTCGACTGCAATGTCGCTCGGTTCGGTCACCAGTGTCGGTGGAAGCATTAGTTTTTGAAATTGTGATGTAACAGCAGACATGACTTAAGGAACTTGCTTTACTCTTTACTTTTACCATGAATACTTTGTACAATAAAGAACTACACTCTCGTGCAGCTAGTCGCGTTTCCTTTGTGTCAGAGAGAAACGCGAGTCGATTTATATGTTAGTAGGTATATTGGGTGGGTACTCTAGGTATATGTACGAGACAACGTGATCTCCTGATGGTCGAGTATAGAAAACGTTACTATCACGCGCATCACGTTAGCGTAAACGAGAAAATTGTATGAAAAGTTAAAACTACGCATTACGTCCGCTAGGGGCGCTTTTCAACTTCCATACAACTTTTTCGTTTACGCTAACGTAATGGTAACGTTTGCTATACGAAAAAACTCGCACTCTGAACTCTACTTCAACTACTTAACTCATTAGCGCTTTGGTATAAATACATTTAATGGTCCTTCGAGCCGGAGCTTTCGATGATTTTCCAATGATTCTCCATTCATCTGTTCTTTAAAAATCTTATTAAAACTTTCCTGGGGTTAGTCTTTTGATTTAAAAGCGCAGTAGTTTTGATTCTGGCATTCCTTGGGGGCATCGTCTACTGAATTGCCGTATCGGTTGGCGAGGACCTTATTTGGTGATCCCGGAGATGTCAGCGGTACGAAGTCATAAATATGATGAACTAGCGACCCGCTCCGGCTTCGCACGGCTATATTATGCATATATATTATACATAAAAACCTTCCTCTTGAATCCGAATCAAAATCCGTTGCGTAGTTTTAAAGATTTAATCATACATAGGGATATAGGGACATGGGGACAGAGAAAGCGACTTTGATTTATACTATGTAGGTAGTGATAGTGATATTCATTTCAACTGAGTCTTTGCGTGGATATTTATTTTAAAATAAATATATTTTTTTACCTTAATAGGTTTATTCAGGTGAACTTCCTTTTAAGTATTTACCTAATTTAATGAATTGACGAAATTGTAATTATATGGAAAATGTTTTCGAATTTTACGAATTTTAATTAGTAAGTGCATATGGCACTAGCTGTACTACCTACCGCTTTACATATGGATAGGTAGGTAACATGGAATTATTTAGGTATTCCATCCAAAGTGTTCAACTAACCTTTTTAGGGTTCCGTACCCAAAGGCTAAAAACGGGACCCTATTACTAAGAATTCGCTGTTCGTCTGTCTATCTGTCCACCACGCTGTATCTCATGAACCATGATAGCTAGAGAGTTGAAATTTTGACAGAATGATGTATTTATGTTGCCGCTATAACAACAAATACTAAAAACAGAATAAAAGGAAATATTTTTTGAGAATGTTTTTTAAGAATTTTAGGTTATTTTTTCTATGTATGCTTTAGATCTTTAAAACTACGCAACGGATTTTGATGCGGTTTTTTAATAGATAGAGTGATTCAAGAGGAAGGTTTCATTACATTAGTATAAAACAATGTCACTTTCCGCTGTCTATCCATATGTATGCTTAATTGTTTAAAACTACGCAACGGATTTTGATGCGGTTTTTAATAGACAGAGTGATTCAAGAGGAAGGTTTATATGTACAATACATGCATTATATAGCCGTGCGAAGCCGCTGCAGGTCGGTAGTCTGATATAGGGCATACAAACTCAAAATACAACTACAAGGGCACATACCTTTTTGTTGAACTTTTTTTGTCCGTAATGTTTCAGAGGTTATTTGGAATTTTTACTAAAGATTTTCTAGCTTATTATAATTTAGAAATCATTCCTTCAACGTCCCTACTGCCAACATACCTATAGCAATCTACCTCTAAGGTTTAAGAGGAAAGGGTACCAACGCTCTCTCCATACAAATGTAGTCGACTGTTTCCTCCCTGGATAATGACACTAAAGCAAATATTTTTGTTCCATAAAACTTATAACTGCCATGACCAATATGACCATGCCCCTATGTCTTATTTTTATAATATTTTGTTTTTTTTTCTATGATAATTAGAGTATGAAAAAAACCTATATTTGTGCTAGTGTCATTATCCAGGGAGGAAACAGTCGACTACGTATGCATGCAGAGAGACTGTACCCTAAACTTTCCTCTTTTAGGTAAGAAGTGTTTTTCAAGTAGTTTCATTATAAAAATAAGTACATAATACACATTTCGTTTATTTCTATTTGAACAACATTTAGAGTACCTACCTACTTAAAACTAAATAAATTAATTTGACTAAAAACTTATAAAGTAAAAACTTAACATCTTTGGGAAACATTTTCAGAAGTAAAATAAATATAGATTACTTAAATAACGTCAAAATGCTAGACATCAAATTACTTTAACAAACTCAATAATTTTTTAAATCACATAATTTATATAAAAAGTAGACCTTTACATGAAATCTAGAATTTATCAGCGATCGAATCTAGCGCTGGATTGCAACTGGAAAGATGTAAACCCACACTGGAATACACTGGATCCAGTGAGCAATCCAGTCCAGAAACTGGATTGGCGGTCTACTTTTGAATCCAGTACGACCATTCCAGCGCAACTGGGGCCTAAGTCTGCTAACACAATTGTGTTTCAATAGAGTGTCGATAGAATCATAATAAAAATTTAATGTAAAAATATGACATTACATGTCAAATTAGTATTCTCCTAAAGTTAACTATTCTATCGAAACACCACTGACGCTCTATGTCTGTGGACGCACCACTGACATACTTTGGTATTCTGCTCTAGAATCGTGACTCAATGGAATCTCGATAGTTGTCAAAACGATATATTGCATAGTAACTTAAACCATATTGCTAGGCAACACCAGCGACGTATCTATTACCATCCCATTGAGACTCCATAGCGATTCTATTGCGAATATTGCGATGTTATTAAAACTTTAGCAGAATACCAAATAAAGTCACAATCTCGATATAATATCAATATAGTCTCAATATAATGACAACATAATGGTAAATCCATTAATGCAAAATAGCAGAATAAGGCCCCTGGAATATTGTAGACGGTCAGTCCAGTGCTATTCAAGCCTAACAGAACAATTTTACATAAAACACAATTCGACAGCTTTTAATTTTGAATCATGTAGACGACATCTCTCGCTACTGGATTACTGGTCTGGAATAATGTAAACCGATCATTTTATAGATGCTGTTCTGGACACAGATAATTATGTAAACTCTACTTTTTATATTTATCACTATCACTTTACTATATCAAACAATTCCCCCTGTCTGTCTGTCCCTGTATGCTTAGATCTTTAAAACTACGCAACGGATTTTGATGCTGTTTGTTTAATAGATAGAGCTATTCAAGAGGAAGGTTTAAATATATGAAACAAAACTACCACGCATACTCGCGGTCGCGCAAGTCGCGGGCAACAGCTAGTTGTCTATAAATTTACTACACACCTGATGGTGGCAATTACGGTTTCTAAAAGTTTTGCTTAGTTATTTCTTTTAGTACAGCGAGGACTTGCCATCAGGCAGGTGGTATAAAAAAGACCTTTAAATTATTCTTTGTATATACACTGGCAGCCAATAGGAACACCTCCGTTAATTACCGTTGCCAATTCAAGAGTTTTCCAGTCTTGACTTAGCACCACGAAATTGAAGTTGAATTTGCTCTCCACACACTTAATATTTTTTTCGTAATTTTCTCCCATATCAATCATTGCTATATTTACATCGCGCCTTGTTGGTTTATTGCTTCTGAAAAAAGTTTCCACTATTAATCGAAGACATTTTTAAATTTAACATAAATAATAGATGCGTACAATCTAGTATTTCGAGGAAATATTTAAGGCTATCACTCTAGTCAACTCAACCCGACAAACAAAATGCAGGAATTTCCTGGGTTCTTTGAGTCTGTAGTAACTATTATAATTAAAATAAACTATGATGCGAAGAAACGTCACTCAGTATCCTTCTTGATTAATGATGCAATGAATAAAGGTCGTATACTTAACGTGATTTTTCTCGTGCCGGACGGGACGTGATATTTTTATATGAAACGATGTCAAGAAATCGTCACGTCCCCCGTCCCGTCCGAGGTTTTATCCCGTCACATATGCAGCGACCCTAATTATTGCATAGAATTGAAAACAATATTTTATGACGCAAAGTATCAACGAGAGGCTTGCTATTATAAATTGTGAAGGATTCATTATTTTACTGGCGTTCCAAATCGGTTCATTTGTTTCAGAGATAAGACTACGATGCTACATACTTAATGATCTATTCCTTTCTAATACCAAAAAGTAATACCAATGGTATTTGTTTATCATCGTTGTGATTTTTCTATTACTAACGAATACCAAATTTTAAATATTTGAATTACTTAATCATAAAGGCAAACTTAAAACATCCCTTGTTATTCGGCGAATTTCAAACTGAGTTGGTACTTACTTGCATTTTGTAATCGGTATTAGTTGACGGAACCTGTCCGTAGATTGCACTACAACGCGTACTTTGTTATGCTCGTCGATAATGTAATTAATATCTTTCTTCTGTAAAATATAATGTAGTAGATTAGCCACATGAGATTAGCATAAAAATCCCAAATGTTGACATATCCGACATTTTATTTGTCAAAATTGAAATATACAATATTATAAAGCTGAAGAGTTTGTTTGTTTGAACGCGCTAATCTCAGGAACTGCTGGTTCGAATTGAAAAAATATTTTTGTGTTGGATAGTCCATTTATCGAGGAAGGATCGGGACTTACGCGGGTGAAACCGCGGGGCGCAGCTAGATGAAACATATTTGTTTGATGAAACAATTAGCTGGTAACCGGTGTAGATAAATCCGCGTAAGTCCGCGGAAATAAAAGTTTTTCCAGAGGTCCAGCTATCTCCAAACCAAACATCAAAATTATTTCAGTAGTTTTGATACAGCAACGTAGATAGCTTTTGAAAAAAAAAAACATCTCATAAACTAATTATCTACATTTTGATGATAACATACCCATAGAGTGTCTCGTTTACAAGGCTCAATAGGCAATTGCCATTGTCTCTGCTCAAGTAAACGTGGATTTACCTCAATAGTATATGACAGTATGTTCTGGAATAAAACAAAAACAAACTCCTTATCCAAATGTTCATCATCGTCAGAGTTGGCACAATGGTCACCATGCCCGACTGCCAAACACAGGGTTGCGGGTTCGATTCCCGCCTCAGACCAGTATTTATGCTTAGATATTTGTTGTTTCTATGTATTATAAGTATATAGGTATTTACAAATTTTATTTGATTTTATATTAAATTATTTTAACTTTGTTTATATGTATTTAAATGGACCAAAAAAATGGAGAATATCTAATTAATAAAATATGGTGTTTCTAAGTGGTTTACAAAAAAAGTATTATAATATAAGTAGTAGTAGTATATCCGTTGTCTAGCACCCATAACACAAGTCTAGTTTAGCCTGGGGCTAAATGGGGATGTGTGGAATGAATGTCCTGCAATATTTATTTAATTTTTTAGGTATTATCTAATTGAGTAGTAAAGTAATATTTATTACTTACGTGCTTTTTCAACAAACCATCCACAATGCCTTGCGGGTACACAGATAGAAATTATATCTTTATTTAAAACGTAAATATATCTTGAAGCATATTTTTTAAAGCAATTATTATATATCTTATCCAAAAATACTTTACTTGGTTCAAATTACAAATCCGCATTGTTTAAAAAAAATTAATTTCTTTTTAGGAATTTCAAAAACAATTAGTACAAAAAATACAGTTTTAAACTGAAAATGACTTTCTTTAATCTACTGCCTATAATTCTTAACATTAAAGTGAACATTCTTAACAATACGTATTTCAATCAAATAATTTTAATTTTGAACGACACATTACCGCATATTTAATTTAATAAATACCTGTCGTCTTTGATAAAGAACGTTGAGTTTCTCTGACCAAAACATTATTTTTAATTTAAAATTCTTGAGTCTTCATTCAAATTTTTTGATTCTAGAATCTAAATGCAACCTTGTCTTTTGCGTCAAGAATTGTTCATTCTTGTTCTAAAACTGATTTTGTGATTATATTTTCAATTAAATATGACCCTGAAATATATTTTGTATCAAGATTCAATGACTCTTGAATAGAAATTTAAGTTTATAAAATAAATCTTGAAATATTTCAGTGTTACCAGTATAATAGCTCCCCCTGAACTTATGGTAAATTTAATAATTAATAATATTACCGTATTAACAATTTATAAAAAATTTTTTTCGTAATTATTAACAATTTTGACGCTAGAAACGCCGGCGCCGTCCAGTGTTGCTAAAGCCGCGTGACGCCCAGCCTTAACAAACTTTTAAGTGACATTTGTAATAAATATGTCGCATAAACAGTTCTAAATATATTTTTGAAAATAAGAAAAGAAAAGAAAAGGACGGGTATAATCCTTTTAACACCGTTTTAGTTAGACGTATTTACCGAATAAATAAAAAATCATGCGAGGAACGCAGCCAAACGTGCGATCAGTGTACCTATTATGTCTATTCTGCCAGATTCTGCCTTTTTAAGAAGATTAAACGACATTACCCTACCAAATTAAGAATACACGGGTCGCAGGTTTAGTTGCGTACCTGGAGTATTTTTTTAAAAAGTCGGTTGATATGTCAAACTAAAACGGTACTAAAATGATTGTTCCCGTCCTTTTCTTATTGAAATTGAAAAAAGAGAGGTACTAGACCAAAAAATAGTTAAGTTCATTGCATATAATATATCGAATAAGCACCAATAGTCAACTCACAATAGTTTAAAGTCGGTTTTACACTACATCGTGGACAGCACTACATCATATCTTTGATCATTTCAATTTTTATATAATGTAATATAATTGAATCATATAAATAAACTAGTACGGTGGGTGGTGCGCTCGCTGCTGAAGCTGACCGCCAAACTTTGCGTAAAAATTTTCTAAGATCTTTTGGTTGAGTGGGATTTTAATATTTTTCTTAGGGAAAAAATTATTCACAAGGCGGCAACACTGATCACCACCGCTTGATTTGTGTAATGTGTCGCACGCGATAAATGGTTTATCTATGCGCACGCGTTTTAAGGTTTTATACAAGTGGTTTTCCTATTTTCTTTAATGTTACAACGTCCTTGATCTAAGGATTATATTATTCTCATTGTTACTTGAGTGGATAAGAACTCCAATCCAATGGACAAGTGGACATTACTCGAGTCTTGGTGTGTTCCCAGAGAAGTTATTTAAAAATTTCGCGGTAAGTCCACTAAACGACATGTATATTTGCTTATTTTATCTAGATATTTGTTAAACCCAGTTATTTTTTTGTATATAAATAAGGTTGGAGAGATCTATCCAAAAAAGGTACGTTGTAGGTAGACAGGTACCTACGTTGCCGGTTGGAGTGCACCCCAACCGCAGCCGTCATAATATGCATTCCCCAACTTAGATGTGACCTTCTGTAAGTGCTTACTTCTGTATGGATCCCATAGATCAAGCCAAGCCGACGCTGTCTTTTGCCATTGTTATAAGGTGCTGCTGATGCGTTAGTTTATTTCGATAAATCTGTGGCCTACGATGTAAACTAATTTGAATTTTGACAAAAGTATAATATTAACTTTGTTCTTTCAGATTAATTTGGATTTCGAAAAATTATATACACAACAGTCATTAAACTTTTACAAAAATTGGCAACGCTTTTTTGGGAAGCTGTTAAAGCTAAAGGAACCCGAAATATCAAATGAAAATGCACTACAAATATTAAATGCTGTCACAGACAATGGTAAGATAATAATATTTAAACAGTGGATGAACACCTGCTGGTATAATTTGACTTTGTTTGTGTTTTAAGACTAGCAGTTAAGCTATACTTTAATATTTTTCAGACAAAAAAAATACCATTTCAAATGACCCTGTTCGGATATTTGGCCCCACCCAAAAAAAGATTATCAAGAGAAATAAAATTTTCATCTTCGGAGGCTATTCAAGGATTAATTGTTCAAAGTTCAAACACATGTAAGTAATACTTTTGCCAATTTAGTAAACAAAACTACTATTGTATAGATGATAATATATTCTATAAAATAGTATAAAATAGACGATCTATACAATAGTAGTGTTGTTAGACGACCTCTGTGGCGCGCGTCCGGCGAACACCTGGCTGCGACACAGAAGGTTGCGGGTTCGATTCCCGCCGTCAACAAATGTTTGTGATGGTCTGGGTGGTTTGTCTATGTATAATATTTATTTACAAAAAAAAAAGGTATATAAGTATTACATCCGTTGTCGGGCTACCATAACACAAGCCTAGTAGCTTACCTTGGGGCCAGATGGCGATGTGTAAATTGTCCCGCAATATTTATTTATTTATTGTAGCTCCAAAAGCACTTGTGACACGAGCAACCAAGTTTTCTTAGCTATGTTTTAAAAAAAAAACAGCCAGCTGTTCTGAAATTAATAGCTTTCCAGTAAAATAGTGGAAAGGATTCTGTTTCCATTGCACCCTTCCATATGTTGTTGGTTTGCAGTACATCCTGTAGAATTATCTGTTTTTTCGAAAGTGGATACAATTATTAATTTAAGTTATTTCTTTAAAAAACAATTTCATATTTTTAGTAAGTTGTATTTTTTTGCAATTATTCATAGATTTTTTTTTTTCAGGATGCAGGATATGTTGACAATGTAATCCAGAAACAAAATCAGCTGTTTTTTTTAATAAATTACATTACTACTTGGAAATATCAATAAAAGTTAAAAAATACGTAAAATCATAAGGTTAATGACCTCACCGTGTCAGTAACAGCTGATTTTCGAATCAACATAACCTCAAAATTTTCGATTTTTTTTTTTCGAATTTCCAAAAGTCGTAGAACAAAAGTAGCTTGTCTCAATGATATGAACCACCCTGCAAGACAGCGTGCGCATTTTTTCAAATAACCTTGTATATAATGTTAAAGATGACGTAAAGTACGAATTTCAAAGCGCAGCAAAAGCGTTTTTATGGTGTCATTTACTTTGTTAAAAGTTACTGTCAGTAAAAACTGTTTTTTTTTTGTTTTTATAGTGTCGTTTTCTTTGTATTATTATTTAAGCAACTGTCAGTAGTGACTGATAAAGTTTTTATGTTGTCATTTTCATTGCTATAGTAGATAAGTAAGTACTTAACTGAAAATGTTTGTTTTCAAAATTTCATTTTCTTTGTAATGTTTATTTTTGTGTCTCTTTGTTAAGTAAGTAACGAAGTAAGTCAGTAGTAACTGATAGTATTTATGGTGTAATTTTTTCGTCTTTAGGCTAAGAAAAAAATGGTGTCAAACATCTAACGTGAGCATATTTAAAATAAAGAACTAATTGAATCTACTTTTTGACTTTTTACTAAGAAATATGAAATTAACCTTTAATCATTTGTTACTTGATAAGTGAAAGATTCTGCGTTTGCTTATTTATTCTATGTACTTTTTGTAATATAATATTGTTATAGGTTACTGTACTGTGTGAATCAAATGCTATAGTTAAGAAAAGTGTTGCTATTTTCAGATAGACCAATAGTATGTTTGATATCTTTTTATTTATGGTTAAATTTCAGCAGCGTTGGTGTCATTTTCAGAAATAAATTCATGCAAATATAAATCATTTTATGAATATTTCCTAAACCACGGCAATATGAAACAATACAAAATAATGATATACCTTGTTGGTACTAAAATAATGGTTTGTTTCATTTTGACGTGGTTACGGAATATTTATGAAAGAATTTATGTTTGCTATGAATTTATTTAAGTGGCGCCACTGCTGGTGACGTTTAACCCTAAATTAAAAAAATATTTCAATCAAAGCATTGTAATTTTCAATTGAAATAACAGAATCTTTTATATCAAGTAACTATTACTCTTAATACAAAGAATTTAAAGAGCTTGGCTTAAATAATAAAAAATTCCAAAAAAGTAATATCCAAATGTTAGAATGAATTAGTCACATATTTAAGTCAAGAAATGACATTAATGCTGTCAAGTACTGTATATTTGGTCGCAAAATCATCGAGATCTTAGAATAAACACTTAAACATTAAATCAAGAAAGATCATTTCCTAATCAAGAAATAAGAAGTTTTGTTGCGAGAATGTGACCTCTCTCTATCTAAAGTTTTTCAAGCTAAGAATGAAAATAAGTAAGATCAAGAGTCAATAAATTTTATCTTGAAAACGGTACAAATTAAATGCAAATATTATTATATTTAAACCAAAACTGTTGCGCTCTTGGATTCAATAATTATTTTTTTAAAAAGAGAGTTAACACGCTTTTGTCTCAAATACTATATTGGTTCATTTAAACAATATACTTTGAAATATTTTATATCTTACTCCGAGTATTTTCTATTTTCCTTATATAGGAAACAGGAAATATCTTGACTCAAGTAAATTTATTTGACTGGAGAACTTTTTTCTTTCTGTGTAGTTACTATCGTCGGTGCAATACGTCTCATTTCTGCACGCTTCAGGCATTTTTGCAATATAACCTACAACAAACAGGAACTCATTTTTAATTCACTGGTAAACTTATGTTCTTACAATGTAAGAACATTTAATAAGTACATTTATTTTCAGATTAAATAGTCTACTGCAGGAATTACTTTACCCAACGTAGTAAGTAAGGTTACGTAAGGTTAAGTAAGTAGTACTTAAAACAAAGTACTTGAAATGTTTGAGATTATTTTGGGAACAAAATAAAAGCTAGATTTTTTAAATAAATAGCCAATTAAGATCATAATTATTTAACATTCCCTAAACTTCTTTTTGGTCAAATGGCCAAATCGGTTAGGTTAAATTAACTTGAATTTCTCGACGAATTTTTTTTTTATTCTTTTGTTTTTAAATGGGTATATTTTATTAAATATTTGTCAAAATCAAGCTTAAATGTTCCAGACAAATTATACTCAGCGCAATGCGCGGCTAAATTTTAGCACTTAAAGATCTAGGATTTATTCGTAGATGGATCACATGAAAATAGGACCACAAAACCATCATCTCAATCGGTTGAGCGGTCTTCCAAGTGTTTGAATAATATAAACAAAATATACTTGACGCATTAAGAACCTCCTCCTTTTTTGCAGTTGGTTAAAACTTTTAAAAAATTGGACTTACCCATTGTTGGCTTTGCTTCAGTGTGGTAAAATGTGATTTGTAAAGCGAACTGAAAATATGAATTAAACAATCAATCATCAGGTTACAAAAGTTGCAACAAAGAAAACAATCTACGTATGTTGTTATATTTTGGGGCTTGCTCTACTTATTTTAGTTTAATTTTAAAAAATATGCCGTATAGATTTGTTGCCGTTTGCTACGGCGAGACTGGGCCCTTGGGGTCCAGACATTTTGTAAAGAAGTTTCAAAATTACTCGTTTTAGCTTCGATCACCAAAAGGCCTACCTCGGACAGCGATTAAGCATTGCCATCCAGAATTTTGGCACACTTTCATTTCGACTTTTAAATTTTATTAAATGTATGCTATTATAGGCTATTTAATATTCCAGATTTTTATTATTTAATTATCACTAGCGACCCGCCCCGGCTTCGCACTACTATAATATGCATGTATTATACATATAAACCTTCCTCTTGAATCACTCTATCTAATAAAAAAAACCGCATCAAAATCCGTTGCGTACTTTTAAAGATTTAAGCATACAAAGGGACATACAGCGAAAAGTGACTTTATTTTGTACTATGTAATGATGATAATACATTTTGAAAAAATAAAAAAAATGTTTTTGTTAAAAAAACTTGAAGCGAAAAAATGTTATAAAATCAACTCACCAAAAAAACTGAATAAAGAATAAACGCCATGTTGAAGTCAATATTTCCGAAAAACTAAAAAATTGATAGATTATTTACTTTACTAATTTTCAGCAAGTACCTAAGTAGGTACTATTTTGCTCAAAACGTAAGTAAACTGTTTAATTGTATTTTATTTTGTTCCCGTACTAATTGTACGAGTGTAGATTGTGTTATGTTAATGTTAGTAACGTTACAAGATTGTTTTATAGTATTTCATTTTCCTTAAATTACAAGGCAATTACATCACAATATTTATAATGACGTCGTAGGTACGTTGACATATTTATATATAACGTTTTTACTGGTAGGTACTGGTCCAGAGAAATGATAACTCATACAATAAGTTTGGTAGGTACTTTAGATACTCTAAAAAGTGGATTTCCCTTCGTAAAAAACCGTATTTTATCATATTTAATGAGAATTATTATTTTTACCCGATAGAATCAATGTTGGATTCCTTTTTTTTTTTTTACATATTATTATTATTATAGGTCAGCGTTTGCCGTGTGCCTAATGGTAGAACTTTACCTTAATGTAGGTAAAGTTATTTCCCAGGGATTTTCAAAACTCGAATCAGAGGATGTAGCTGACAAAGGGGTTGGATTAGCTACATTCATCAGAAATGTGTCGATTTGACGTAAGATAGGACGTTTTCCAACGCGGCTGCGTCGCGGATACACACTTTTTTGAATTGTTAAATAATGACAGTTTGAATTAATGATCTCTGTGAGATACGAACGTCAAATTCTATGTCTCTTAGACTTATAGACCATAGATAAACGCGTAGCAAAAACGGTTAAAACTTATTTTGTACCAAACTCTTACAGAAAGTACGTAATTTAGAAACATGGAAACTTAGGCTGCGTTTCCACTGACGCGGAGTGGAGAGGAGCGTCCGTGAATTGGCCAATCACAGTGCTTGAAATCTCCGCTCCATATCAGTGAGCACTGTTGATTGGCCAATTCATGGTCCGCTTCTCTCCACTCCGCCCAGCTCCGCGTCAATGGAAACGCACCCTTATTCTATATTTGAAAAATTCATATATTTGAACATCATATACTCGTACCTACTTATTCCAGTGAATTCTGCAACGAGTGGTCCTACCTATTCGTTGTTTGATGTTCAGCCAAAGGTTAAAAACGGGACCCTTTTACTAAGACTCTACTGTCCGTCTGTCTGTCTGTCTGTCTATCACCAGGCTGTATCTCACGAACCGTTAGCTAGACAGTTGAAATTTTCACAGATGGATGATGTTCTGTTGCCGCTATAACAACAAATACTAAAAACCGAATATAATGATACGGAACTTCACGGAACCCTTCGTACGCGAATTCGACTCGCACTTAACCGGTTTTTGTTACTCGATATAATGTATAATAATAAAGATAAAATATAATCATTTCGCAGACATGACATTTAACATTATGATATTTTACGTTTTAAATTAGATTTCGTTCGCCTTTGTTTTAAATCATTAAGTTATCTCTGAGAGATTTAAATAAACAAATTACAATATAATACGAATTCGTAGGTATATAAGACTTAACGCGATTTAGGTAATTTACAAATCAGATATTATGATATTTTGCTAAAAAGACAAAAAAGCATAGATGACCCGCTCATGAAGGTTTAATTTTACAATTGTAGTTCATTTGCGTTCTAAAAAAATGTGGCCTAGTGTTCTACCTAATCCCTACAGCGTATCCCCCCTGGTAGGGATGACCCATGTGTCAACTGAAAGCTAAAACGCAAGTTACAACTATCGAAATACCAGAAAGTAATAATGTTCCATCTTTTTTTTCATCTGCGTAAAATTCTTTGCAACTTTTTTTTTAAATTATTTTCTTTTAAACAGGCACAATTCTTTCTTCCCTAGGGCAGTCGATGCGTTTAATGGACTGATAGACTTTCCTGAATTGGATCTTGTTGATTCCAAGCCGGTTGCGTTCAAGAATAAACTGACACGGCACTTGTTTGACGCACATTCTTAAATTGGCAGTCTTATATTAATATTTAGTCGCATTACCATATTATTCTAAATTATTTGGTACTAATCTCATATTTCAGTTAACTGTTTATATATTTATTTTTGTTATTCTTTTCATCCAGACTAGTTGTGTAATATGTAATTAATTTATATGTGAAAACATTTAATTGGTTCTTAGCCACTTTTTTAGTTCATTAAGCAGAATATTTATAACTGTTTGTTTTCCAAATAAAATAAAATAAAATTAAAAAATTGGAAGGGATTCCGCAAAATAGGATGCTATAGAATTCAATTCGTGTATGAATTCAGAATTCTAGTTAAATTATTAAAAAATAATAATATAAGTACCTAAGTAATTAATTTATCTAACGCTATACAGGGTTATTGGAAATTAATTGACACGGCGTTAAGGGCTTCTTCTGTGCACCTTAACGATCAACTTTTGTTCTACGACTTTTGGAAATTCATTATAAAAATATTCCATACAAAAATAAAAAATTAAATCCAACAGTTCAAATAATACTCAACTCTACGTCTACGTCACAGAATCAATCATAGTAGGTATGGTACAACCCGATCGGTCCGAGTGTCGATCGCGCGCGCGCCCTTGTCGCATAGACATAGAAAATTACCAGACAGTACGAGAAACACTTAAATATTTTTTTTGGGATATGTATTAAGTTTCGACAAAAGTCGTAGAACAAAAGTTGTTTGTTAAGGTGCACAGAAGAAGCCCTTAACGCCCCGTGACAATTAATTTCCAATAACCCTGTATATTTAAGAGGGAAGTGGGGAAATGTGTTGTTCTGAAACATTATTTGAAATACTTATCATGATTCATTCGTTATTAATATACCTATGTAACTTTGTTAATTAGGAACAATATCAATAAGTAACGTTCCTGAATAGAATTAGATTTAATTAAAATAATTAGGTATTTTTATTTTCAATTCTCAAAATTCTCTTTTCAATATCTCATACTTATATCAAAATTGAACTCGTACTTTTAGCAATTTATAGGTACTTATTAAGCTAAAGCCTTTTTAAGCTTATTAAGCTAAAGAGGCTTTAGCCTAATGGTTTTTTTCGGAGCAATTCTCCGTTGAATTTGGCCAGGCGTTCTATTCGGCACGCAAGAAAACCTACGCTGCTGGGTAGAGGAACCCGTCTCAAACAAGTATTTATATACAGATCTGACCTGTAAGTATATTTTACAAATAAAAATATACTTACAGAAATAAGTAAGTATTCTATCCGTTGTCTAGCCACCATAACATAAGCCTAGTTGCTTAGCTTTGGGCTAGATGGCGCGTGTGAAATGTCCTGCAATATTTATTTCTACCTACACGTGCTTCCGCGAAGGGTTTCCAATAAAAAAGGGGTTCTACACTATTTTATTCGAAAAGGTTGAAATCAGCTGTTTCTTAGAGTTAGAGGTTATTAACCTTTGAGTGTTATTTGTGTACAGTCAGCCGACTGTACACAAATAACACTCAATTGCATAAATAACACTCAATTGCAATTGAACTCCTCGCATAATTGAAGCTCTCGGTAGAGTAGAGAACACTCAATTGCATAAATAACACTCAATTGCAATTGAACTCCTTGCATAATTGAAGCTCTCGGTAGAGTAGAGATCGAAAATTACTATTATAGGAATGTTTGCATTCTAAAAAAAATTGTTTGATTAATTGGTGAGTTAGAAGACTTTAAACTTCACCTAAAGCAGGTGTCTAGAATCTTGCTCGTGTTGAAAACATACTTATAACAGCCGTTTTGGAGCTCTACGGTGGGTGCAATTATGCAGCCGACCATACATGGTTTCGACTACTAGGTATTTTAAATATTAATGATCTTTATTGCAAATCCAGTATACAAAAAACAGTATAGTTGTTTTTGTAGCAGAATGTATGTTAGAATTAAGGTTTAATGTGGTACAATAAAGAGTTTATCTATCTATCTTGCCAGATCTCGTTCAAACCAATTTTGGGTGGAAGTTTGCATGGTAATGTATATCATATATTTTTTTAGTTTCATCATTCTCTTATTTTAGAAGTTACAGGGGGGGACACACACTTTTTACCACTTTGGAAGTGTCTCTCGCGTAAACTATTCAGTTTAGAATGATATTAGAAACCTATTTAAGTATATCATTTTTGTGGGTTGGCAACCACACGTAGGGGTTTGATGGAAAAAAAATTTTGAGTTTCAGTTCTAAGTATGGGGAACCCTACAATTTATTGTTTTTTTTTTTTCTATTTTTGTGTGAAAATCTTAATGCGGTTCACAGAATACATCTATTTACCAAGTTTCAACAGTACAATTCTTATAGTTTCGGAAAAAAGTGGCTGTGACATACGGCAGACAGACAGACATGACGAATCTATAAGGGTTCCGTTTTTTGCCATTTGGCTACGGAACCCTAAAAAGAAAAAAGTTTGAGTTTTTAAAAGTCGTAGGGTAAAAGTTGTTCGCCTAGACGTTTACAAAACTCTTACGTATTAGACACGTTTTGTTTTCCAATAACTATTTACTGGCATACATCGTTATCTTTTAATGCTAACTCCATAACGTAGGGAGGGACATAGAATCTACGAATTCTAACATTGAGGAAAATAATGTTTTACAATTAAATTGATCTTATTTATGTTCATTTTATGACGTCCATTCCATTATTAGGTATGTTTGTTGTTAATTGTTACACGAGACGGTATGTCGCCAATAACGTTTATTTATTTATTTTATTTGTAAGGAAAGCAGTGTTGCCAGAACGGTCTTGTCAAAAATTACCTGTAAAAGAGAAACCTTTTAGTGTAAAAAGTAACCTTTTCTTATTTTTCATTAAAATGTAGTAAAGGTATTGGATGTTAATTGTATAATCTTGCAAAATATAGTTAATTCAGTTTTTTCCCATTAAGAGTTGCATTTTGTAGTAAGGTACGTTCACGGTTGATTTTTGTCGCTAGATGGATATAATTACCTACTTTTGAAAAGCGGTTTTATAATTTTAGCGAATTTTTCCTATATCTGTCATATTTTAATGTTACTAAAGCTGACATTTTTTACTACATACGTACTTAGATATGCTAGAGTTTTTTTTAATGAAATTATCAAAAATTTTAAAATGACGATGAGAACACTGCGTATAACTTACAACGAAAAATTAAGTAAATTTTGTCGTCTCAAAATCAAGCATACTTACTATTACTGAAAAAGATTACACACAGTCAGCGTAGCGGGATAACGTCATGAAAAAAAGTGTTAAGAGCATTTCGTTTCACGTTGGTTTTTGAAATTCCGAAAAGTTACCTAAAAAACATACCTTGTGAGTAGTGTAACCTAAAAGTAACCAAACAGGCTCAAAAAATCACCTTAAACGTAACCTTATAGCAACGCTGAAGGAAAGTCTTCAGCTAAGTTTAACAAAATAGACAGAAGAAATATAAGTTATGTGGTTTACCTACTATATTACTAGTAGCGATATCTTCCCTTGAATCACTCTAAAAACCGCATCAAAATCCGTTGCGTAGTTTTAAAGATTTAAGAATACACAGAGACAGACAGTGAAAGCGACTTTGTTTTATACTATGTAATCCCTCCGTAATTAGGGTTCCTGTTCGTAATGTATTACCATGAGGGTAATACAGTACAGAACTCAAAGGGTCTGTTACACTGTACCTATATCACGAACCGTAATAGCTAGACAATTGGAATTTTCACAGATGATGTATTTCTGTTACCGCTATAACAAAAAATATAGGATATATTGATACGGAACCCTTCGTGCGCTAGTCCGACTCACACTTGTCCGGTTTTATTTCTGTGCAGCACCTCACGGTTTTATATTAATAAAAAAATGTAAACTCCCAAGCATTCAATGTA
Organism: Idaea aversata; assembly: GCA_907269075.1. Lineage (NCBI taxonomy): Eukaryota > Metazoa > Arthropoda > Insecta > Lepidoptera > Geometridae > Idaea > Idaea aversata. The sequence continues at coordinate 12,803,190 of OU026091.1, forward strand.
TCCTCATACCAAGTTTCATTTAAATCGGTCAAAGATTCAGGGTCTATTTGTAACTCGTAATCGGTACACTATGGGTCATAAGTAAATGATCAGTTTGCTACAATCATGAAGCAAGAAAAAGTTTTCCGCGCCCCCATAATACTATCAACATGTTCATTCTAATAGACGTTATACACAAACTTAAATACTTGAATTAAAAGTACTCATTGTTATTATTATATTCAACATGTTAGCTATGTGTTTAGTTGTGTGAGTGGTATAAGCCGCCACCCGCTACACCAACCGTCGTGAGTTCGATCCACAGGTTACGTTGTTATAATGTTCAAATAGTGCTGCACAGGATTGTAAACGTTACGGTGGGCAGAGACTTTTGACCGTGGATTGAACACTAAAAATATATCTACATCTACCTACACGTGCCTACAGCTCTAAATATTAAGTAATATTAAAGGTTTTTTTTTGTTTTTTGTTTGTAACGAATAGGCTTTGAAACTACTAGACCGATTATGATGAAACTTAGTATGATATGTGGTATGATGATTCATTGGGAATAACATAGGCTACTATTTATTCCGTTATTCCCACGGGATCGGGAAATAAATCATCTGTGATAATTTCCACTGTCTAGCTATCACGGATCATGAGATACAGCCTGGTGACAGACAGACCGACAGACGGACAGTGGAGTCTTAGTTAATAGGGTCCTGTTTTTAGCCTTTAGGTTCGGAGCCCTGAATAAAACATTACAGCTAGGGGCATAATAAAGTAAAACCAAGCATATTCTTTAAAAATGTCGTAAGAAATCTCTTATAATTACTAGAAATTTCAAAAATACTAAATGTAGTAATTTTAAAAATAAATTTTACACTATTCCCCTCCTCATATCAAAAACTCCTTCTAATATATTAGCAGACCCACCAGTGAGTGGGTCGCTTAAGAGGAAAAGGTACCGGGGGCTCTCTCCATACAAACGCAGTCGACTGTTTTCTCCCTGGATAATGGCACTAGAGCAAATATTTTTGTTGCATAGAACAGTCCATGACCGTGACCCTATGGGTTTTTTTTTGGTTTTTAAATCTTATTTTCTATTTTTTCTATGATAAGAAAATAAAAATAAAACATATAGGCATAGGGCATATATATAGGGCATAGTCATGGCAGTTATAGGTTTTATGGCACAACAATATTTGTGCTAGTGTCATTATCCAGGGAGGAATCAGTCGACTAAGTTTGTATGGAGAGAGCGCAGGTACCCTTTCACCTTAAACCGAGAAATATTCAGCAGTCAGTTACTCGGTAAAACTTGTACCTACCTACTCTAGTAAATAGCTCTCTATTTATAAGGTAAAAATAAAATAATGTTTTAACCAATTTTATTATTTTTATTATGCTTATCTATTTCAATAGGTAGGTACTTAACTTAAAACATTTCTAATAAGTAGGTATCTAAAGCTAAACTAACGACCTGAAATTATAAGTAAGGACTAACATCATCGGTGGGACACACAAATATATAAAATAACAATTCAATGCATATGCAAATTATATACGTATTATATCTGGCCACCATAGACAAGTTGCTTAGTTTACGACTTGATGGCAGTGTGTGGAATGTCCTGGAATATTAATCTATTTAACAAAACCTGAGTGCATATTTTAAACCAATATTTAGGATCTTAAACGATTGTTATTTCCACTTAACTTAAAAAAAATCTCCAAAAAAAATCGAAACAAAAAACATGGTGATTATTCTATTTTAAATAAGTTTAGAGGTTATTAGGTACTATTTATCCCGATTTGCTACTGAGAAGGAAAGTTCTTATCGGATCCACAACTTCAAAGCCATATCTAATGAGAAGAAAAAATCATTAGATCCATGATGGATCTGGCGAAGGATCAACTATAAGAAAGAAAAATCTCAGTAAATTTAAATCTGGATCCAATGAGAAAAAATATCTAACTAGATCCATCCTGGATCTGGCCAATGGATCTTTTGAGAATGATCGGATTTTTCCAGATGGAGATGACTAGCATGGGTAAAAAAGTAAAGTGCTCATCAACCATACATGGATTCTTGAAGCTGACAGTAACATCCGAAGTGTACGTTATTATAATTCTGTGGTACTTTTATTCTTATATCGCTTCGATACAGTTCAAGGGTCATGTCCAGTGACTGTGTTATACAGATGCCTTTCACATTTGAACCACCATTGAACACATCTACGAAACATTCTGCACCTTCCTTCCTGAAAAAAAAGTTGAATATTAAGGTGAATTTTGGTACTTAAAAGTTTTTGCGAAAATCTAAATTTGCCCATAGATTTTTATACACTTAATAGGGATTATAGACCTCAGTATCTGGTATGAATTTCAACTTGCTAGGTTCATCCTTTGTGACACAGACGGACAAGAGAGTGATCTTATAAGGGTTCCTTTTTTACCTTTGGCGGTACGGAACTCTAAAATAGATTTTAATATTACAGTGTACAATTTGGGGGTCTTGAAGTCGAGAGTGAACTACGAAAGCGTGTCTTAGACAGCATCGTCACATACCATCAGGCTTTTTAGTATTTGTTGTTATAGCGACAACAAAAAAACATCATGAAAATTTCAACTGTCTAAGCTATCACGGTTCATAAGATATGTCTGGTGAGAGACAGTGAAGTCTTAGTAAGTTCCGCACCCAAAGGGTAAAAACGGAACCCTAAGAAACACAAATAAAAATTCGAGAAGGATATATCAAGGACATAGCCACAATAGAGACGTGGAAACGTATTGTTTAAAATAAATAATTCTTATTTTAATGCAAAAAGCTTAATTGAAGCAGAAATGGCACAAAATCAATCCGCATGAAAGTTTTTGGAATCATTTCATGAATAATTTAGATGTATGTATGTATTTATAAATAATATGTCCCTGTTCACAGATAGATAACGCTGTTCGCTTTTTATTTCATGTATGAAACGTAGTTTTTCTACGTTCGATAAGTTTATATGGGTAGGTAGTAGGTAGTGTAGGTACTTACGCGCACTCTGCAGTTTCAATCTCCTGTTCTGTAAATTGCTTTCCAAAAATACTATTCCAAACCGCATTCTGCCCTTTGAATGGTCTGTGTTTCTGAAAACATATATATTAGGTTTTTATGGGGGTTTATATCCCTATATCTTCTTTATAATAATATATGATTTTTTATATAATTGTACTGTACGTGGATTGCACTGAACTCCTATTTTTTTGTATGCGTTTGGGTGGCGCGCCCTGGAGCCCAGTGTATTTTTTATTGGCAAAACAACGTTAGCCGGGGCAGCTAAGTAGTACTTATATAAAATTCTTGTTGCAGTGTTAGTTACCAATCTCCACCTAAACGGCTGAACTGATTTGTATGATATTTTTTGTGTAATTTCTTTTCCTTTTTTTTCTGTTGGCAAGTTTTGTTATGTATGATTTATTTCTTACCGATGTAACAGTTTTGCAGTTGTAATTGTCTCCTGTAAAGTAATCCTGTGCCGATGTAGACGAAAGAAACACGTCTGAGGCCGTCAAGAAGAAAATCTGAAAATAAACGATTTTATTATGTAAAGTAGTTAAATAAACCTATTTACCCAAAAATAGGCGAGACTAACCGTTCACAGCCTTTACAGAGATCACGTTAGAATTTTTAAAATGTAGAGAAGTATAGAAAAACTAAAGATAACAAAAAAGCAGCGACCAACACTTTTTTTCCAGCATAAGTTCTAATCATGATCAGGATAAAATGTAACATTATGTCACTCCCAAACTTTCGATGTATTTTTATACTTACCAAGTTTTTTCAAATTAATTTTTTGTTTAGTTAGTCTAAGCAGTTTTTAAATTAAACTTAGACTACGTACTAAATTCAAAATTAGGTAAGTACTTACTGCAACAATCCATTTTACAGACGACATTTTTCTTTTAATTTTTGAAATAAATTAAGTTATGTTCAATCACTGAATATATATTCAATTAATAAGAATATATTAAATTAAAATAAACAGTTATTATTTGTAATTGAGTATTGTAAATGTCTCGTGGCTGTTGGTTAAATGATACAAAACGGGGAAACTCCATTGTTTATATTGTATTTTGTGTGTAGGTATGTATGTATGTAGGTATTCATATTATCTATTCTATGTATTGAATTATGTAGGTGCCCGTAGCGAGGGGTCATTACAGCCCAATTCCTGGATTGTTGTATTTGAAAGATGTGTGACAAATAATTTATCACTTATATATTGCACATGCAGATATAATATCATGTAATTATTTCTTAAATACCCCGGTTAAAAATGTCGTAGATATTGTAATATAAATAAAAATGGCGTCATCTACCACAAACCTTCACGTGTCCCTTGGGCATGCGCTGATCGATCTATTACTTTCCAGTACCAAAAACCAATACCAATGGTATTGTTTATTATCGTAATAAATATTCTATTCCGAACGAGTACCAAGTAAAAACGAATACCAAAACAAGTGGAATGATATGAGGTACTGTCAGTGAAAATAGTTTTAAATTATTTAAGTTATTTATTCAAGTACAATTCAAGTCGCGATTGAATAGGTATTTGCTAGGAAGGAGTGTTATATCTTAGGCAGGTGTGATAGTGGTCAAACGCTGACCTATCATATAAAAAACAGACAAACAAATAAACAAAACATAAATAAAACAAATATTAAAAAAAAACAGAAACATTTAAACATTCCTGGCTAAGGTGAAAACTTTTTCAAAAATCTAATTATGCAGTTTTAGTTTTTGTCAAAATAGCTATATAGCTCTTTTAGCATTTTTATGCATGAAAGGAGCCTCCCCGAGCGATGAGCATGGCGAATACCAATCATGATCATCCGGCGCACCCTGGACATTCAGCTCCAAGACTTCCTCTCCGAAGGGGGTATTGGAGCAGGATGACCAATCCTTTCACCACAACGGCCCAAAAAAACTCACCGAGCCCTCAACATCTTGGCCCTAATCAGTGCCCAAGCTCTCCCACAGGTCTGCAGGGATCCGCCTTGTCCGTAATATCGGTGAACATATAAGGTTTCTCTAACGCAAAATCGGACATCCTGGCATCTCTTTGTCAAAGTAGCCACTGCGACATTCTGTGTGTACAAGAGAGTCACAGAGGTATAGACTGCCCAAAACCTGTGGTTCCGGGAATGTCACTAGTTGCTGATATCCCCCACCCAAAATACGGCAGCGCTGTCTTCTCTAAACCTTCTCTCGCTATAGTGTCAGCCTCATGCAAATCTATCAACGATATAGAACTGATCACTATCGATACTGGCCAGTGTACAATAACATCTGTGTACAAACCACCAAACCAACAGTTCGAATTCACTGAGACGCCGCATTTCAATAACCAGCGCTTTAAGGTTGTTATTGGCGACTTTAATAGTCATAGCACCGCGTGGGGTTATTCCGCTACCAACTCTGATGGCAGCGCGCTGGAGGAGTGGGCGGAGGCCGAGAATCTTACTCTTATACACGACCCAAAGCAGCCAGCATCCTTTAACAGCCGTCGTTGGAAACGAGGCTACAACCCGGATCTGATCTTTGTAAGCAACAACATTTCCTCACTGTGTCATAAGAAGGTCCTTCCTCCCATCCCTTCCACGCAACATAGGCCGATCAACTGCCAATTTCAAGCCGCTTTAAGACCCGCAACAGTTCCCTTTAGGCGTCGCTTCAACTTCTCCAAAGCAAACTGGGAGTCCTACTCACGGGAAATCGACACTTTTCTGCAGGAGTTGGAGGCGATACCCGACAACTACGAGACATTTGTCAACGTTGTGCAGTCAGTATCTCGCAAAGTTATCCCTCGCGGGTGCCGTACGTCATACATTCCCGGCCTGAACCCAGACTCGGCCAAGCGATTATGAGTCCCTCTACGAAAAAGATCCTTTCTCTGAGGAAGCTATAGCCGCTGGGGAGCAACTGATGTCACTGATCGGCGATACGCGTAAGGACAGATGGATGACTCTTGTGTCCTCAGTTGATATGACCCACAACAGCAAAAAAGCTTGGTCCACAATAAAAAAGCTTACTGGAGACCCCCCAAATGCCACTCTCCCAGGTCAAGTCACCCCAGACCAGGTAGCACACCAGCTTCTCGTGAACGGTAAGCCGCCCAACCGGCCACCAAAAAAGCATAAACAAAGCTTCCCATCTCCTAACAATAACAGAGTCAGTGCTCCCTTCACGCTTGCCGAACTAGTTCAAGGCATCAAATCGATGCAAAACGGCAAAGCCGCCGGATTGGACGACATAACGGTGGAGCAGATGAAGCACCTGGGCCCTGTTGCGATTAATTGGCTGCTTACTCTTTTTAACGGGTGCTTGAGTTGTTGCAGGCTGCCGAAACTGTGGAGAAAAGCTAAAGTTATTGCTCTCCTTAAGCCTGGTAAATGCCCAAAAGATCCAAAAAGCTACCGCCCCATCTCATTACTGTGCCACACATTTAAACTACTTGAACGGCTACTCCTAAATCGACTCTCCCCCTTTATTGACCCTGATCTAATTCCCGAACAGGCAGGGTTTCGCCCCGGTAAATCCTGCACAAATCAGACTCTTAGCCTTACGCAGCATATTGAGGATGGGTTTGAGACCCGTAACATCACCGGTGTCGTATTCGTTGACTTGTCAGCAGCATACGACACGGTAAATACCCGAAGGCTACTGGAGAAGGTCGGTCACATGACGAATGACCCAGGGTTTGTGTCCGTTCTCCGCGAGATGCTGAGTAACCGTCGGTTCCAGGTCTGCCTTGACAACAAAAAGAGCAGATGGCGGGTTCAAAAAAATGGCCTTCCGCAAGGAAGTGTTTTGGCTCCGATATTATTTAATATATATACCAACGACCAGCCCAGGACTCAAAACACCAAACACTTCCTCTATGCGGATGATCTCGCACTCGCAGCTCAGACGCCAAGTTTTGAAGAGGCCGAAAACCTGCTTACAAATGCGCTGGAGAAGCTTGACATATACTACGCCGACAATGCCCTAAGGCCGAACCCGTCCAAGACTCAGTCCTGTGTCTTCCATCTCCGCAACCAACTAGCGAACCGAGCCCTCAAATTATCATGGCGAGGCGTGAAAATAGAGCATTGCCCTGCTCCGCGGTACCTTGGGATTACGCTCGACAGAACACTTACATACAAGTGGCATTGTAAGCACACTAAAATGAAAATAGGGTCGAGGAACAACATTCTACGGCGCCTCACAACAACATCATGGGGAGCAGACCCACATGTACTACGCACGACCGGTTTGGCGCTCTCGTTCTCCGTTGGTGAATACGCGTGTCCTGTATGGCACCGTTCAGCCCACACCAAGGAGATCGATGCAGCGCTCAATGAGACGTGCCGTATCATAACAGGGTGCCTCAAACCTACCCCACTCAGCATGCTCTACCCTCTTGCTGGTATAGCTCCACCCGGTATCCGTCGTGAAGTGGCATGTGCAGTGGAAAAACGCAATCAGGAAACTGATCACCGACACCCTCTGCATAACCACGAAACGCCACAGCGGCGCCTAAACAGCCGCAAGAGCTTTCTTCGGCTCACAACCCCTCTGGGCTGCACCCCTGCTGAGGCCAAAAAGCAACTGTGGGCTGCCAATTTCCCCCCTCCACCGGACTTCATCGCACCCACGGAATCCCTGCCTGCTGGCGGCGATCTGCAGTGGCCAACCTGGAAGTCCCTAAATCGCTTGCGGACCCAGGTTGGCAGCTGCAAAGAGAACATGGCTAGGTGGGGTTTTTCCGGTTCGGACACTCTGTGTGAATGTGGAAGGGCCGCCCAAACGATGGCGCACTTGACGGCTTGCTCTCTCTGCCCTGTTAGCTGCTCTGCAGACGACCTCAACAGGGCAACAGATAATGCGATTGCCGTTGCTAAGTTTTGGGCGGGAGTGCTTTGATCAAGGTGCATTGCATTGGTCGCCGTTGACACGAAGAAGAAGAAGAAGCATTTTTATCTAGCTATCTGTTATAGTTTAAGATATAGCCCTGAAGGCCTATGTAAAAAAATCATCCTGAATATCCCTCAAGTCAGATCAGTTAAAAGAAAAAAAAAATTATGCCAGGACAAAATAAAAATTATTGCATTGACTTGGCGTTTATGCCAAAAAAACAATAAAACTTTTTATGTATTTTATTTGCACGGCTCTTTACTCTTATTGGCTACCTACGATTTGAAAACAATAGAGCAAACTCAACTTTTTAAGCAGGTAATAAATTTGGATTAAGATTTGTATGATCATAATATTAAATTATTAGTAAACTTAATTCTTTTTTTCCCTGACTGTACCAAAAGTTATGTTTTGGTATTCGTTGGGAATAGATTTAGTATATCATTTAAATATTTAAAATTTGGTATTCGTTAGTAATAGAAAAATCCCAACGATGATAAACAAATACCATTGGTATTACTTTTTGGTATTAGAAAGGAATAGATCCGCTGATCTACCGTTTGTGGGCACGATGGGCATGCGCACAACCCTAATAGACTTATCCATACAAGATATTGATCCCTTAAATTCGTCCAATCAGGCAGTTAATAATATGTAATATTCGTAGGCGAAAAAACGAATATTTCGCAGATTTGACGACCTCTGTGGCGCGTCGGGCGAACACCCGACTGCGACGCAGAAGGTTGCGGGTTCGATTCCCGCCGGGAACAAGTATTTATGCTGACCATAAATTCTTGTTTCTGGTTCTGGGTGTTTCCTATATGTATATATTTACAAAAAAAAAAAAAAAAAAGTATATAAGTAGTTTATCCGTTATCTGGCACCCATAACACAAGCATTAAGTTGCTTAGCTTGGGGCTGGATGGCGATGTGTAATATGTCCTGAAATATTTATTTATTTATAAATTTTTTTGGGCTGTATCCGTTCCCTTGGGTGTTGTAAAACTAGCTCAAAATTTACCGACAAAATATCATACCATTACTAAACTAAGTATTGCGCATGTTAATATAATATTTATGTAATTATTTATGAAACGTTATTAATTACCCGGGTGATATTACGTAAAACGTTAAATTAATTACGTAAATATATAAAAAGGAGTCACCCATAAATAGGGGTATAGGTATTATAGTTATCCTTATTGTCTTTTAAATATAGTTACATTAATTGTTTCAATTCTGGTAGGTACAAAAAACGGTATCTTATATTTTAGGCACTGCGCTCATAATCAGTTTTAGGTTTGATTCGAACCCTGATTTATTTATTAGTTACATTAACAGTACTAATTACACACTAATAGGTACCTACTATGAAAAAAGATATATATTATATACTAGCTGCGCTCCGCGGCTTCACACGCGTAAGTCCCGATCCCGTGGGGATAAAAAAAAAGTAGCCTAAAACCTTCCTCGATAAATGGACTATAATCTCACAAATATTTTTTCATTTCGAACTAGTTCCTGAGATTAGCGCGTTCAAACAAACAAACAAACTCTTCAGCTTTATACTATTAGTATAATATTATTTTACAATATTTGTAGATATGTTGTGATTTATCTCCGGGGTTGTCGTCGCAGATTAAATTCGTTACCAACCTAAACCAACGTCGAAAAAGCTACACAAAATTAATGAAAACCGTAAAGTCAACTTATACTCTCTCCCAAGATTAGATCCACAGTAGATTCCTATCTACCTAAAGAGTATCACAACATATCTCAATTAAAATTAAACAATAGAAAGACATCATACAAGTATCTAAGTAGTATCCCAAAACAACTCATTAAAACCAAGTTAAAAAATTGCGCGAAAAACCATCAACTCAATATTCTGCAATTCGACAAATCTTAAACAATTTTAAATCTTATAACTTCTGTTAAAAGTCTTGTTTTTCAAAAAGGAATATGTTTTCCGCAGTCTCGGCCTGTTTCATACAAAAATTGTGTGCATTATAACAATTGGGTATGTAATGTTTAGCACATAGTTTTACGTTGACATCGCTCGGGTAATTTTTGCGACAAACTGTGCAATATGACGCAAATGCTTGTTAAGCTTCGGAATGTGAGATCAAATTAGGTTTAGGAAATTAAAAAGAGCGGGAGAATATGAGAATAAAGATGGCGGGTGTTACCCAGTGATAATATTATGTCAACCAGTGGTATATAATATACGTGTTTGCGATAATAAACTTGACCACACGAACTTACTGTGTTTTCGGATATGTACGGTCGGCTGCATAATTGCAGACCCACGGTAGAGCTCCAAAACGGTTGTTATAAGAATGTTTTCAACACGAGCAAGATTCTAGATACTGCTTTAGGGGAAGTTTAAAGTCTTCTAACTCATCAATTAATCAAACAAAAATTATTAGAATGCAAGCATTCCAATAATAGTCATTTTCGAACTCTACCGACTGTACAGTCGCCTGCTTAATTGCAGCCCCCGGCCCCGGTATAGTTAAAAAAATACTATTATTGGTATGTTTTCATTCTAATATTTTTGTTTGATAAATTCATGAGTTAGAAGACTTTAAACTTCAACTAAAGCTGGTGCCTAGAATATTGCTTGTGGTGAAAGTATTCTTATAACAGCCATTTTGGAGCTATACGGTGGGTCTGCAATTATGCAGCCGACCGTACCTTCGTGCATATCCGAAAGCACACGCATTCTAATTATTTACCTGTGTCACAATAAATTAATGCGAAGTTCGGAGATAGCTACTCTATTACTGTTCTGTACTACTACATCTCACTGTACCAATAGATTTTTCTTAAGAAAAATGTATGTGCGCTAATAATTGACATTGCTCTTACGGTGGAGGAAAACATCGTGATAAAACCTGCGGCTTAGTTGGCTCCAGAAGTATTGACAAGTTCTTTCATCTGGACATAGTGGAAAAAGCTTAGAGGGTAGTAGGTGCTGGGCAAGCCTTCTCCATCCTCACGCAGGACCCAATTAAAAAGGGTCTAATTGCGGAAAAACAGTTTCCACTAATTCATAATACTTAGGTACTTAGGTCAGGTCTTATTTAGGTCCTTTATAAGGAATCTACCTACCTCCTTTATAAGGCAAAATTTTTGTTATTCCCGACGTATTGACGTCATAATGGCGGGTGACGTACCTACGTCTCGTTCCATTACTCAATAAATATAATTATATCACAAAATTGTACCTTAATTGTAGCTTAAGTATAAACTATAAACATACCCCGACTCGAGCAGCTAATTAACTAAAATTTTGAACAACTTTTGAAGATTGGAACTTTTGTTTCGACAATTTTGAGGTCGTATGGAGTATTGAAATTGAGTTTATATTGTGTGGAAAATTTGTGGCATAAACGACTGTATCTTTTGATTGCGTTGGCTTAGAAATTTGATTTTTTCACAGCTCCAAGGGTTACTAGTTAGTAGACCTGAGTATTTGATATAAATTCCAACTTGATACCTCCATGGGTTCCTGAGAAGAAGAGTCTTGACAGGCAGAACCCTAAAAAGGGACAAGTGCTGCAAGATGCCCTTAAAACCCTTGCTGATGCTGATGCTGACGAAGATGAATCTATTTACCGTTGTACAATTTTCAGGGTTAGGGCTAGATGACATTGATGATATAAATCTCTTCTTTTTAGTCATGCAGCCCTGGGGCGGAGTGGTCGTGGTCTGATAATCTGATAAGCTCTGCAAAAGCTCTCAAGCTCTGGGCTCTGTTTTAGAGGCACCGCGAGCAAAAGACAACACTTTGTGGAAGATTTAATAAGACTTCTGCGCCCCGCGGTTTCACCCGCGTAATAATTTTCTGCGTGACTTTCTTAATTTTTTCTTTCGTAGGATCCTTCTCTTGACAACAACGAACACAACAAAAAAAGAATTATCGAAATCGGTCCAGGCGTTGTTGAGTTATGCGCTTACCAACATATTTTGCGATTCATTTTTATATTATAGATGATATTATATCTTTATCTATTTTACAATATGAATGTTTAATTCACTACATAATCACCGGAAATGTTTTATTGTAATACTAATTATTTTAATCTACATTTCAAACAAAATATTCTCTTCCTTCAAATTTCATAAATAACTGAAATTAATTATTTCGTGTACAGGATGAACTATTTACCACATTAGATTTGATCGACATTTACTGTAGGTACTTGAGATGTTGCAAAATGTAATATTATTGCATCTAATTTACCTATATTTCACAGCTGATAGGTACTTGATGGGTCTATGGCTGTCAATATGAATATAAAAGACAACGCGACTGGTGCACTAAATTGTAATATATATGGACTTAATGATGGGCTTTATAGCCTTTTGGTATGAATGTAGAGGGATAAAAAGGAAGAGAAAAGATGGATGGACTTATCTGTTGTGACAAGGCATCAGAGAAATGGATGTGAACGATGATATGACGGATAATAGAGAAACATGGAAGAAGAAGTAGGTACTTACTAGGTACTGCGGTACAAGGGCTTGCAAAGGAGAGAATTATGAACTTAATAAATATAACAGATCGGAAGCTGCCAATTTGTTGATATTTAAGATGAAAATAAAAGCGTCATAATATCTTTGACCATTCCAAAATGGCCGACGATAAAAAAATCTATTAAATCGTACCTCTGGATACTAAGTTTCGTCCAGATCGGTTGTAAATTGCGACCTGTAGAGAACCAATATATTATGAAAGCTTTGCCAGACTTTAAGCAGAGACGCTTCGGTCACTCGGTCAACTAAAGAAATATCTACGTTGGTAACATGTTTGATAAATATAGATTTTTTCCAAAATTTAAACGAATATTTGCTATATAATTTCAGATTGCTCTGACTTCCGACTCTACTAAATAATAATTATTAGTTCAATGGATCAAATATCGACTCTTGCGCAGCCGCGGCCGGCTAGGATGTTACGCGTTAGATAATAACAAGTTAAAGTGGAACATTGCGTAATGTTTAGAACAGACTCTAACTGTGTCATGTTCTCTGTATGGGATTTTATGGTCCAACTGCAACTGGTGCCCCTGCGCAGTTTCCGCTTCCTGCCACCGAGGAAAAATTTAAAAAAATCGGCCCTCTAGTAAAAGTCCCATTGGCTTTATTTTGTCATGCTCTTATTTAGGTGGCAAAATAGGTTGAGTTTAAAAAATAGCCGTATAATAAAAGGTAACTTGTAATATAATAAATATTATGTACAAAATTATTAGATCACATCCTTTACATGTAACCTAGAGAAGTTCCTACTTATTAAGTGAAGGGAAAGATGAGAAAGGCGGAAATCCAACAGTTAAGTACTATAGTGTTGGAATTAAGTATTTTAATCCTATGAAGTTCGTAATAATCTGAATTAGGTATTTATTGAGATAAAAGTTAAAAAAAAATCGAGAAAAAAAGAATGACCTTTTTTATGGAATTTTTACATGAACTCAAGACTCATGAATAAATATTATGATGGATATTGTGAAATCATGGGGCGTAGTTAATTATTCAAAAAATTAGCCGTAAAGCTCTTGGCTAAAAAACATGGAGCAACATACCAATTTGAAGCAATTGGTTAATTGGGTTTTGAAATTAATTGCTATCTTTGATTTCTAACATTCACTTTACCAACTGACTCACACAACAAAGGGGTAAAATAAGGATAATAAAACAGACGGACAAACTATTAATATTTATGAGTATACCTTCGACCTGTAAACCTCCTTGCATTTCAAATATTTAGTTCATATTTAAATAACTTTTTACAGATGCTAGATGTACTTACATTACTTCCGCGTTCTTTGTTTTTTTTTGTTTTGTTTGTTTGTTTTGTTTGCAAATGATAGGTCATAATTTGACCTACTATCACACCCGCCTGATGGTTGGTGACGACTGACGATGCGGCCTCAGATGTAGCACGCTTTCCTAGAAGATACACTCACTCTTTCAATTAACCTTACTTCTTTAAATCATTTATAGTAGGTACTTATACCTAATTAACACAGGACCTTGCCTTCCCTATAGGTAGGTACCGAATATTTTTTGGTTTATAACTTTATGCCTAATGCTGGTTTAGGACGGTTAGAAAAACTTGAAAGAACGGAATTGCTAGGTGTAGAGAACAATGGATTTGGATTTTTTTTCGGATCAACGTAATAAGAACGAAAGGAGATTTTATTACTGACTTTCTAAAATAGTTAGATGTTTGCAAACACCTACTCGGTATTTAGGTAAATTTAGATTGTACCTATAAAGTGATATACACATGTGATCGTCTCAAATATAACATTGATAACAGCAAATGTTATGCGATTACCAAAAGAGGGGATACTTTAAATAAAATGTTAGCCCTCACCACACTCTCTGGTGAGAGTGAGAGCGTCTTTGCCGGCGACGCACGCGCACTATTCGTTTCTTCAAACCTCTTTAAACCGCACAACTGTTACATTCGAAATTCAAAATAATAGAGACGCCCGAGTGTCGATAAAAATATAGATAAAGTGATATAGTGACTTTTGTATTTTAGTGATAGTGAAGTGACTTTCGCTAAGGATGATGGATTCTCGTAATATAAAGGTGAGAAATTGCACAATGAAATATGTGTCCTGTTTATAATTAGAACGGTTTTTGTATTAATTAGGTACTCATATCAATTTATCAGAACAGGGAATTCCGGAAACTGGAAATTCCGTTTCTATTGTCTTATCAATTAGGTACTTACCTATTATATATAATAATAAATAATAAATACCTACTAATAATAAACATTAATACTAATAGATCAAAAATTATAACAAACAAAAAATTAAAATTAATAAATCTATCCAAAGAACCTAAACATGAGGTCCTTAATTTCCTATTTTCTATATTTTATGGGGATACTAACTGGTGTAATGTTTAACCCCCTATTCAGAAAAAAATTAAAATCTTCTCTAGTTTAAATGTGTTTTGACGTTGTTGCACACCTGTCACCTGTAAAAAGTGCGAAAGTCATAAAACACATTTTAACTAAAGAAGGTATTAATTTTTTTATAAATAACGGGTAAAAGTCACAAAATAAGCAAATTTTTAGCATAGTCAATAGCCTAATGTTTGGTTACCTTGACATTGAAAAAGATGAATGATAATACATGTTTAATACAAAAACTATAAGCAAAACAATGAACAATAAAGTATTTATAGCTTCCACTAATTGTACGTAAAAGTTTCACTGTTAATACAATGTTTGTGGAAAAAAGTGTGAAATTGTTGTCGACAAGTTTAGAATGCTTATTGAAATGTAATCGAAAGTTTTTAGTAGCCATATTATTATGTGCATAAGCAGATAGTAATACGGCGTCTTCTTATTATTTTTAAGAGAAAACGTCGAAAAAAAATTGGACCCTTTTTCGTCACTTTTTCTCAGGATAAAACGGGTCAAGAGATATGAATACTGTTTTATATTCTGATTATTTTAAGACTGATGGAACAAGAAAATGGTGGACCATTGTTTCTGTTACTTTTTCTCTTAGAGGATAAAACTGGTCAACAGATACCTTTTTTAGACTTCTTATTATTTTTAAGAGAAAAAATGACGGAACGAAAAAATGGTGAACCATTTTGCGTCACTTTTTCTCTTAGAGGATAAAACTGGTGCTCTGCGCATAACAATAGCAATTGGCAGTAGGTATATGACAAGAAACTTAGAAAAAAAATTACGAACGTCAAATTCTATGGTATATGATTCAAAAGTAATACGGCATCATACCCGTCACTTTGAGACCCAAATAACGTTTATAATGTCTTAATCGCTGTCATAATATTTTATCTATTTTGAACATGTAAGATAACCGTAACAATTACATTAATTGAAACACAAATATTGTACAAACAAATTGAGATTCGATATGAAGAATTTGATTACCATTTAGAGTTGCGAACTGAGATTTTGTAAAAGTTTTAATTGATTAGCTTACGCGTGAGAATGGCAGAGTCATGCAACAATGTTTACTATGTTGTTTTGAGTTTAAAAAAAGATAACTCTGTTTATTGATGTTGGCTTCAGATTAGGTTTTAGGAACTTTTCTTCTTACAGCACAAGTAAAGGGAGAAAATCGTAAACCAAAAAAAGGTAAAAGGCACCCCTATCTAACATCGAAGTTTTTTCTCGGCACGATGTATAATGAACACCACCGTTGAATAAATATTTTTTTTTTACAAAATATGCGCGAGTGCGACTCGCATTTGACCGGATTTTGACCGATTAGCGGATTTCAAATGCTAATTCGTTAAGTGAATGTAAAATGTATTTTGCAATACATTGAGTGAATGGTTCTTTTTTTTCAAATTTGTTGCATCGTCATTTCATCATCGCGTCGGGGGTATAAACTGGTCAATCTCAAAAATAACGATCCTTTCACAAAGTTGGGTAATCCGAGTTAGAACTTATTACAAAACTTTTAAAATTGAGAATAAATTATTATCGCTTGATGTAAACACCATTCACATTTAATAGAGCAACTTTTAATGCAGTAGTTACTCGTAATTATTATTTTGTAACGAATAAATTTTATTTACTAAGCTTTAAAAAAAGTGTTTCATTTGCTTTTTTTTTTTTGGAAATCAACTTCAAATTAAGCTACCATAGGTGCTATTAGATACCTTGGTACCTACTTAATAGTAGTAGTAGGTACCAAGGTATCGGTACCAAGGTATACCTAGTCGGTTCCTACCTAGTAGCGACGGGTCTATACAACTCGATTACCTAGGAGTCAGGCATAGCTGCCTTCCTAGACCTAACCTATTTTGACACAAGTCAACAACAACAAAAAAAATAATGTCAATATTTTTTGTAGAAATATGTTAGGAAGGCCTTAGCTCAGCAGTAGAACAGTATAGGCTAACAAAAAAAAATCTTGTGTGTTCTATCGGCTTATCTTCAATGAAATTTCCCCTTCGCTTCTGGTACCAAACTTATGTTATTTACATGCCTAAGGAGTTTTGACTGCAAAATGGACAGTGTTCTTTTGTAGTTAAACTATTGCGTGCGGAAAATTACACGCAAATTGAAATAAAATAAACATAGAATAAATTTCTCTCACTAAATAATATGTAACACGCGATTTTTTCCTACTTGTTTTAAATGTCTTATATAATTAGTAAGTACTAGCAACGCTCCGCCTTTTACCCGCGCAAATCCCGATCCCGTGGGAATATCGGGATAAAAAAAGCCTATGACACTCCTAATGAATCAATGTATCCTCATACCAAGTTTCATCAAATCGGTTCGGTAGTTTCGAAGCTTATTCAATGCAAACAAACAAACAAATATTTCCTTTTTATAATATTTAGTATAGATAAAGATAAAGTTTTTTTTTACTTAAATCCAAACATACAATTAAACCACACACACAAAAATAGAAAAAATAATAACAATAATAACCCAACCCTAATCAAATAGACCCCTCCCCAACGTTCCTGGTGCAAAGCTGGACATTGCAGGCAGCGTTACCTCGCTGAACCGCTATCGACAGCCTTTGTACAAGGAACGCCCCGGAACGCGGATCAAACCCCCTGTCTCGAAGGCGACGGCCAATCTCTTTCACAAATGCCAAACCCTCGGCCCCCCAACTCCCAGACGTTTCGACCGCCACAGGCACAAAAATATAGTTCTGGGAGTTCAAAAATATAGTTATAGTTCTGGGGATAAAGAAATGAGATAAAGATAAAGTTAGTTATTTATCTCATTTTTTTATCTGTTTAACTTCTAACGTAACTAGTAATGTTTACATATTTACATCGTAATATGTAACTACGTGTGTCATATCGAACGTCAAACGAAAGTGAATCGAATCCGTTTTGCTTTCTGAATAGCACGACTTGGACGTTTCAATTATAAACATCAATGCGTTGCTATAAAATTATGCATAATTTTATCGATAGAAAGTGTCCCTACACTAGGGGTTGAAATATTTATATTATTTTGAACAAATTCAATATGGTTGTACGAAATGTGAAAAAATAAAAATATTTAAATTAAAGCCTAGTTGCTTAGCAATGCGCTAGATGGCGCTGTGTGAATTGTTCTACAATATTCATTTATTAATAGATAAGTTATATATAACAAGAAAATAATACAACGCTTCGTTTCACTTTGTACAATCACGAAGACAAATGTCGACATTGTTTTAATTAATTACTAAGGCGAGTGCTAGAAACGAATTCTACCTATTTCACTTGGTTAGGGAGGGTGTATTTTATAAAATTGGATTTGTTTTTAAGCGTAGGTATTTCGTACATTAGATCAATCGTTCGTTAGCTCAATTAATTTTAGTTGAATCAAACTTAGGTATATTAAACAGTAGTTGAATCGACCGTTAGGTATTATGAACTTATGTGAATCGACCGTAGTTATTTCGAACATAGTTTTAATGAACTTAGTTATTATAATATGTGACCAATTCTACCCCTAAGAGAATGAAATAGGGGGTTGCATTTCTTTCAAGGCCAAGTCGGGCGCGACCAGAAGCTATGTTAAAAAAAATGCAATATTTTATTACTTACCTAAATATTTGATCAAATATTGCAATTTTAATTAGTACCTACCTATATTACATGCGTAATTATTCCTTTTGGAAAAAACCAATGTGCAAGCCGGCTTATGGGACCGATAAAGCAGTTACTAAGGCTTATTATTAATGACGTACCTATTATAGGAATCTGTATGACCTATATGTAAGACTGCTATACTGCCCTGCTTATTGAGAGTGCAGTAACTCAGTCAAACATGTTTTCGAGAAAAACGCGGTTAAAGTTTTTTAGAATATTTTTTGATATTGCTCCTAAAATATTAATGCTATTGAAACATGATATACACCAAAAGAAAGAGAAAAATGTAGAGATAGTGTTAACATTAAAATTAATAATATATATTAATATACTTTAAAATAAAGTCGAAAAATTTACATATGCTTAGTAATTATTATCAGTGTAAAATGGTCATCCTAAGAATAAGTGCAGCAAGTACCATAGTTGCTGCACTTTTGGTTAGTTTTTTAGAAGCATTAAGGTAAGTTAAATAAAATGTAAGGGAACTTTTTACTAGTATTTACTAATTAAAGGTACATGTTATCAAACTCGGTGTAACAATTATTTGTGGAAATATTTCACCAAATCTTTATGTACTTATTTTTACGTTGTAGTCTTTGCATGCCCGTCTTTATGTTTGTAAAATCAATCTAAGAATTATTGGATATCTAATAAAAAACTAACGAATAAAAGTAAGTAGGTAGTCCTAAAAGTCTTTCAGTTACTTTGAGGTACAATATATTGAGCATATCTATTTGACTTAAACTTTTTTAAAACCAATTTGTATAAAATAGAAAAGAAAAAAACTTAAACCAGAACGTCCCGACTGCTTTTTACTATAAGATAAGATAATTTTTATTCAGAAATACAGTACAATAATAAACATATATAGGCACATTTTTTTTTTTCAAATCTATGTCCACGTGTGCCTGAACTAGGTGATCCTGTGTTTCAGGCGACATGTGCTGATATTTTAATTAAAACTAAAAAAATACCACTTATTATTAGACACGAAAATTGAATGTATTGAAATGCATGTTTATGTATAGGTAAACAGAGTTAATAATATTAATAATCGAATCTAAGTCATCGAATCTAAGAAGTAAGAATCGAAGTACAAATATGTCTTTAATAAATAAATCACAAGTTTTACTTACACCTATTTACTTACTTCAAAAGTATTAGTAATTCCTCTGTATCTTCATAGGATATATTTTGAAGTGCTTTCTCGAAGGCTTTTTTTACAAATTTATGTAGTTAAGTGGAAAAATATTTGTTATAGCATTTAGGTTATTATATAGTAACGGCCCTAGGAACATTTTGAATTTATGTGTGAAAGCTAAGTTAGTTCTTATTTGTAGACGGCAAACTATATCACTCCTTCTTATATTAGCAAAATCAGTGGTGTAGGGAAGGGCTGCATGCTGCTTTAGTACAATGCTCGCTACAAATAACTGTCGAACTGTTAGTACTTTACATGATTTGTACAGGAGGTCAGTAGGGAAAAGAAATGGACGGAAGGTAGACACCTTGAGAATTGCTCTCTGAGCTCTCTCAATTGTTAGTAGCAATGTTTTGCCCGCACCACCCCATGAGCTAATACAGTAGGTTAGTATTGATTGACATAGAGCAAAATAAACTTGCCTGATTACTTTTGTGTCTGCAATATGCCGTAATTTTTAAAGACATATTAGCTTACGAGTTCTTTTACATGAAGCTTCAATATGAGATTTAAACGAAAGAGTTTCGTCTATTATAATACCCAGGTATTTTATATTGCTACCAATTTTGATAGCCGAACACGCACATTGGTTATCGCTGTGAGGACTACAAATAATGAGCATATAATGTTGGATTATTTTGCGTTGACGATAGTTTGCGCATTGAAAACTCAATATAATTTGTCTTGTCTGCATTAAGTGTTAGTAAGTTGTGCTGAAGCCAATCTTTAACAACATTGAACCCCTGTTGAGCATATTGATAGACTTCGCTTTTTGAATTAGCCGAAAAGAGAAGAGCAGTGTCGTCAGCATACGATATTATAGTGCCATGATCTAGCACTAGATTACATAGGTCGTTTATGTAAGTAGATCAATTATAGGGTAGGTCATAAAATACTTCCTTGGGGAACTCCAAACGAAGTGTTATTTTTATCAGCACTGACAATATTGTCTAGGTATCCTAACGCATTGGGTACGTTCTTCTAGATAACTTATAAATAGTTTCAACTGAGTACCTCCTATACCTATACATTCAAGCTTTCGCAACAGAATAGGGATAGAAACTGAGTCAAAAGCTTTGGCTTTGGCTTTTTTTGGTGTGGTGTACCTCATTTGAAAGGTCGTAATGAGTACTTCATTTAATTCTAAGGAACAAAAAGATCCCACTCAGAGGAGCGGAGATATTTTGGTGTCAATCATACTTAGTTTCATAGTAAGAAATAATGAACCTCAAATAGTCATAACTACTTTATAAAACGCTGCACACGTTTATGCGGTACTTCGGATGAAAGGTCTTAATTAGCATAACATTTTTGTACTACATCATAAAAAATCCTACCCGGCGGAACTGAAATATTTCGTCTTCAATGCAATATTCGTACTAAGTAATGAAACTCCCACTGTCATAACTACTTTATAAACGTTGCACACCTTCATGCGGTACCTCAAACGATAGGTCTTAACTAGTTGCTGCATTTATGTTAAGGAAAAAGTATTTTGATTATGTTGTTTACATTATACTAAGTGCAGTATGTAGGAGTTACTGCAGTTATGACTAAAAATAATATTATATGAGCTAATTAAATATATAGTAACTTAAGTTACTACTCTTATTGTAGGGATTTTTTTTTAATTAGTTAAGTTACTGCGTTCTTACTTAATGATATTTCAGGTTTCTTATGGAATTTCGACACATGAGTCAGTTTACAAAGAAGGATTTTTTCTGCTGATTCCGATTCTGTATATAACTCAATTTTGCCAAAAATACGAGTTACTGCACTCTCAATAAGCAGGGCAGTATATGCACTGGACATTTTACTGACGTACATAGGATGTTAACCATCTCATTATGGAATCGGGGAATTTAGTTAAATATTGATTTTCCTGTAAAAATATTGTATTTTGATATCTCAAATGGAATAATTTTATTTTTAGTTAAAAATACGTAATAAGAGTAGTTTTCCCGTTGTGTAATAATTACTTACATATAGTTAAAAGCTATTTTTAAATAGCAGTAACTTGTGGGAATACCGCGATAGAAAGTAGCCTATATTACTCTCCAGGTTTCAATGTGTTCTCAAACCAAGTTACATTAAAATTGGTCCAGCAGTTTCAAACCTTTTTCATTACAAAACAAAAAAATCAAAACAATTCTTTCTTCTTTAAGAAAAAATTATGTGCGGTAATTAACATTGAGAAGGAAAAGATCGTGCTGAAATCCGCGGCTTAAGCTGGGGTCACATCGCTGCGACTTATAGGCATCTGGGTAATGTAAATGTATGTAACTGTGCACATGTGCAATGTGTCCCCGGCTTTATTGACCAGTTTTTTTCTTTGGACACGGTCAAGTAAACTGCGAGGGTGGTATAGGTTCTGGGTAAGCCTACTCCATCTAATACATATCCCAAACACTACATGCGTCCTGAATAGCATAGATTAAACTTGCTAGCGCTTTATAAATCAGCGTACCTATAGTAGATGTTAAAAACCAATATTAAGACCAATATGACCACCCCCCAGCCTAAGTCATACGTACCGCCAAGCGGACTTGTCCGTGTTCCGATACGTAGGCCGTTGCAGCAGGAGGACGGGTCTAAAAAGTTTTTATACCATTCCCACTCTAAAAAGCTTGTTTTATTCACTGAAAATAGTAAATAACAAGGCCTCATAATCACTGTTTTGGTGTTTGGGTCTCAAAGCTTTTACAATCTCCTTTCGCAAAAAAATACTGTCTGTATATCTATATGTAATACGCTATTGTTCCACTGCAGTCTTCCTACCTTCACCCGCGTCCTTCAAAAGTCCCCCAAAGGAGGTCTTTGAGTCATGAGCGTATAGGTATCTTCTAGGAAAGCGTGCTGCATCATAGACCGCATCGTCACTTACCATCGTGCATCGTTTGAGACAGTGGTCATAAGCTGACATATTTATTTATTATTAAAAAAAGAGTAATGATGAAACAACAGAACTTAACATTCCTCGTAGGTAAAGTACCTACGTAGGTTAAACCTACGCAAGGAAGCACCTTTGACGTAATTACGGGATATTTTTCATTAAATATGACAGGTGAATACACAACTACTATGATGAAAATACACATAGTCCATTGTATTAGTAAGTAACGGTCTACTAATGGTAATAAAACAATGAAAATCCTTGGTAATAAGTGGGTTGTTTTAATAAGCCAAGGGAAATATAGGTAGGAAACCGAGATGTCCTCGAACTCTTCCAAATTCTAAGGTGGCTAATATTTGCCAATCCGAAGTCGGCAAACTGAAGAATCTGGAAGTGGCACCCAAAATAATGTAGGCAGGTACTTTTTTTTTTTTTTTGTAAATGCAATGCCCGACAGGGCTCATATGTGAACTTGTATGCCTGTTGTAATATCTATATCTATTGTACCTACCATATGAATGCAAAAAATTAAGTATAGGTACCTAGTAACCACCCTTTGGGTGACCTAAAGGGGGGTTTTACTTACCTTCTCACTGACCGTGTAGGGGGTAAAGTTCCAAGCAAAGGTTACCTTAAATCAAACTCATTTTTTATTGCAACCAAATACCCATTGCATAACCTTTCCATTCACAAAGAATCTTTTAAATACAAAATGCTGTAATCGATTCGTCTGCATTCGTAAATTACAAAATTAAACTTTAAATTTAAACATATAAGGCTGAAACTTGTTTCTGCCGTAGAGCGTTTCTGAAAAAGGCTTCAATCATTAGTACTTCAAGACCGGAATTAAAGGAAAGAAAGTAGACTTCGGATTGCGGATTTTCTTTCTCAACACACACCGGTTTAAAATGAATAACATTGACACAATGATAGTTATTGACTATACGGAACTTGTGGTTAAAACGTAACCGTTCCGGCAAAGAACCGAACCGAGAGACGCAGCATTTGTGGTTTATATGAAACTAAATGCGCTTCGAGGTTTCACCCGCGTATTTCGAGATGAAGATCGGGATGTAGCCAATGTCTCTCTTCAAGGGTTTTATCTCGATAGGTACTAAAATTCTTCAAAATCGGTTCAGGGGTTTAGGCGTGAAATCGTTACAGACAGAAAGTAGTGATGGGATGTCACAAAATTAACCACAACAGGAAATCGACATACCTAGTAAGTTCTGCACGTAACCAGATATGACCATAATAAAATGATATCTATCACAGTTAAAGCCCGAAGGCACGGATACCCTGGAAAGTAGAGTCAAGAGAGCCAATGTCGGCCATAAATGAAGACGCCTATAGGTTTATCTGAATGCAATTGGTTACACCTGTTATGTAGGTACCCCGGATTATTATTAAGCAGTTTGCACCAAAAGCCGTCTGTTTAAATTTATTTATTTTATTTATTTATTTCGAACTTAAAATCTATCCTTAATTAATTTAAATCTGCACCCGTAGCATGATCTGGCACGAATTATAGGCAAGGTTGACTTTGACTTGATTGTACACCAACTATGTGTCCAACAAATGGGATTTCCATCGGCATCAACTATCAATGGCGCCCTAAATTTCATAGAATTCCGTCTATGTCCTCCTTACTATCCACTACCTACACTGCAAAATAAAACCGCAGTAGGAAACTACTCATGCACACAACACCTTGTTAAGCATGTCACAAAACCTAATAATTTTACTCGAAATGGAATTGCTTAGCTTACGTAAACAGTAGCCCGATAATAACAATCTTTGATCTAAACGACACGACGACGACTGAGGGTCCATTGTTTGTTTGAAAAATGTTTCCAAAGGAAATTGCTGAGCCAATGCACAGTGGTTTGGTTTGAACGCATCGTTGGACGCAAATAATAAGCCGTAGTATATTTGTGACATGTGACAACCGCCCCCTTCTTTCATAACTTGATTGGAGGTGTAAAGATGTGATTAATGCCGGACAAATATCCGGCGCCATATGGTCCAGACTTAGCGGAGCTTGCACTGTAGAAACCAGATGTTCACGAAGGCAAATGTCAGATGTCAGAAGCAAGAAAAAGACCACAGGCTGTTGCAGTTCATGGCGTCGTCGTTATCACCATAATATTTTGGCCGCATCTTTAAAAAAATTGTCTCTTGCACAGAAATTTCGGTCATACTTGTTTGATCATCATTATACTAATTTGATCATCAGTCTTTGTACCATATACTTTAAAGATATATTACTGCTATTACTTAATTAAACTCGGATCAGCTTGTCAAGTCACCGTCCCGCGTCGTTTGTTATGTTGTTACGTCTATGGAGCCAATGATTGTCGGTAACGATAATTTTACGCAACGTCGCGTCAGTTTTTTTTATTATATTTTATTTATATAGATGTTATGCTTCCTATTGATATATAAAATTATGCCTTTCTAACCATACAAAAAAACGAATTGACTTTTAAGAAAAAATAACTTTAAATTCAATGCGTGTGTGGTGTTTAGATATGTCGTGAAAATATACCAAACTCAATGTAAAATAGTATCTATTTGATAGTACACTATTTTAGCACTATTAAGTTTTCTATTTTTTAAACATTTCCCGATATTCTAAACATAAATGCAAATAAAGTACGACGTTGATGGCTATTGGCGGAAGCAGAGTGACGTCACACGACGCGAGCGCTCACAAAAACTTTCGCTTTTCACTGCCAAGGCTCGTTCGCGATCATCTTTTGTAATACAAACATAACGTTCAACGGGTTTTTATTCGATGACATTATCTAAGTATAGAAACAGGTTTTTGAAAGATCGATAAGCATCTGCATTTTTCGAGTCTTCTTCGAAAATCAAAATAAATCGCTATCGATTTTCACATTGAAGATACCCAATTTGATTTAAATAGCGAAAGTGATTCGAATATGTATTGGTAAATTACTTAAACATACCTTACAATAAGTACTTAAAAATTTAAATTACCTGAATGACTAACGATGAAACAATCAAACTTTGGTGTCTAAATACATACAATTTTATTGGGTTTTCTTAGGAAATTCCCACAGTAATATTTAAAAAGTTTGTTTATTGATCACTAAAAAGTTTAAATCAACTCATTGCCATCTCTCCTAAGATTAACAACCTATATTGTTTGTCTATATTCTCATCAACTTTCCATCTTCTTGAATCAATATAATGCAAACGTGTTGCATTCGGAAAATATATTCACTTTTTAATTTATCGAAAGTGATTATTTTTTTTTATTTTAAATAGCTTTGAGTTCCATTTTGTTTATTTGCTTCCTAGTACAGACTTTTTGTCCTCTTTTCATTTATTATAAGTATAGATTTGTTAACAGACATACCTACATTCGTCTTTTTACCCAACTTGTGAACTCAAATCGGCATGTCCAAATCAGAATTTGTAAATCTGTACTCTACAAATAAGTCCAAAAGATATTCAAAGATAATCCTATAATTAGAAATTAACTTAAAAAAAATTGCCTTAGTGGGTAAATTGATGCTGTTCTGGAAACTGATGCTTGTCAACAACCACTTTACCACTAAACGTTCTTTCTCAGTTATGGTTCTGCGTCGCCTGCTTGGCATCCACAATGGGAGCGCCAGCCCCGAGCTCCGGCCCCCAGCTATACCTGGACATCATCGACATGGCAGCCATCAGTCGAATGTCACCACAACAGCTCGAAAAACTGGCTGAGGGGTTAGCAGCTGAAGAAATTATGAGGCAAGTTATCTCTATATATAAAATTATCGTATCGCGGTATTAGTTACCGAACTCCTCTGAAACGGATGAACCGATTTGTATGATTTTTTTGTGTATATTCGTTAGGTCTGAGAATCGTATTTCTATTTTTTGTATATCTGGTACCGGATTGGACTATTTAGCATACAGATAGCTGTTATTACGTAGGCATCCGCTTAGAAAGGATTTTAGAAATTCAACTTCTACGCGGAAGTCCCGGGTAAAAAGGTGGTTATTTATAATTTTTATACTACAGTGAAAAGCCATATTTTATCTTCATTTAGAAAAATGAACTAATAACAAAATATTCTATCTTACCCATCATTTTTTTAAACTTAAGTACAAATGATTTGGTACCTACAAAACTATTTATTTTATTTTTATAAAACCCTATAAAATGATTAATGCTCAGGATACACGACGACACTGATACTCGACACAAATGTCGACACTAGTTTCGATAGCGTCCACACTGTAACAATTTTTGATGTCGCGGCGGTGGACACACGTAGACACTCGATGTATACATCAAGTGTCAAGTGTCGTCGTGTATCCTTAGCTTATGACACTATTATTGTACCTACATAACTACTTCTTTTTTTTAATGAAACTCTATAAAAGGATTAAGACACTATAATTATACTAATATACATAAAAAGAATAAGGAAAAGGGAAAAAAGTAAATACCAAAAGTTGTATTCATTAATACGTAAGTACTCTACCACAATAATTTTATTGTCCATCTACATGTAAATACTAATTAGTGTTATTTTGACGTAAGATATATTATTACGTTCACAAGTGACGATATAATAATTGCATGCAGGAAATAAGTGATTATACAAACACTGAGTATATATACTATAAATGGCATTAATTACATGATTTAAGAACGCAATGGGTTAATTATAATGACTACTATTATAATGAAGATTTGGACATTATTTTCTCCTTTAGTTGTCCAAATAAAGACATGTTTAAATCATTGTATATATTTTGAAGGAAAAGATACGTATTTGGTTTTACATTTCCAAAGTTACGCGTTAAGTTAACTTTTTAGGAATATACTTAAAAGACCCGGTAGGTTCCAACATATTAATATGTACCGTTGAAATCGTTTCGGTAACTTTTACTAGGCTAGGATTAAGTATTTAATGATGTCGATCTCGAAATAAGTACGATTACTGAAATTGCGTTTATTTAAGAAAATATTCATAGAAACCACATAAAAAAGATTCGTAAAATACAAAAGCCACTTACGGACTTTGTTTATCAATAGTTTGCGTATTTTTTTAGTGATAGAATATAAATCCAGGAATTTTTTTACCGTGTCACATGTAAGATTCGTTAAGTGGCTTGCAGAATTATGGTTTGTGCCACAGATTCCTCAATCTGTTTCAATCAATTTGGGCACATTAAGCTATAGAGTAAATGCTCCATAAACTGTCACGGGCCCACTATTACCTGACTGATCTATTTATCCACCAGAACAAAGCGGTCATCAGCTCAGGCGATATCATCAGTGGTGTCGAAGGCATCATCAGGCCTCCAGAGTAAAGTAGGTCTGCTGGGACAAGCGTCAGCTTTCATAGCGTCCGCATCAAGCAAGAATGGAGGCGACGAACATCATGGATATTCTTATGAACCGGTGAGACCTACTGCACTACTTTAATTTTAAGTTCTGCACAGGCACTATTTTGGCCATGATCTGATATTAAAATGTTTCTATCTATCTGTGAAATGATTCTTTGAAATGATTGCTAATGCTCATGTTTTGAAAATTAAAATTCAAACGAAATTAAACTCGTAAAATTTGAGGTTCAGTGCAAAAGAAGCACAGCATTAATGTTATTTATAGTGAATTTCTAAAACTTTCGTTTTATTTTCTCTAAATATCTATTTTACTTGTAGAGTAGAGAGACTAATTTACCATTTATAAAACTTTAACTAATTGTATATTTTTAACAACACAATCACACAAGTACAAAAACTTTATTATTACTCAAAAACTAACAAATCTTCTCCGCAGCACGATGATAAATACGACTACTGGGGCTTAAAGAAGTCCATTCTTTACACCCTATTCCAAGCAGTTAAAGCTATAACTGGTGGAGTGACAATACTGAAGGGCCAGCTCATCAAGGGAGGTGGAGCCTTAGCGTCGACACTCGGCAAGGTGATAGCTAGCAAGGGCGATGTCGTCAGTAATCTGGGCAAGAAGATTGTCAGCTCAGCTGCTTTAAGCAATAAGAAGCCTCATGGTAAGCAATTTATAATTTAGTAGCTGAATTTTTTCGTTCGCAGTTGGTCCCATTCGCCCACCTCTCGACCAAGTAATGGGGTTAAAATAAGATATTTTATAATTTACATCGATTCGACCCGACCCATATCGCCATTCTTAAAGGCAGAGAAGATAACACCTTATTTTATTTTATTTTTATTATAATGTATGTGATATGGGTTGTTTGCCTGGAACAAAACTATTTTGTTATTAGGTACCTGACTGCTAGGAAGAGGTTTTGTTTTTCGCGCCTATCTTTGTATGTTTGTTTATGCCCTCATATTTTATTTATTAAAATCAGGTGGACCATCTGTTTGTTTCGTTAGTTTATATATTTTGTCTACTAGCTCTATTTCGGTTTTGTCTATGCTTTATTTTAACGGAATAGATCTACTTTTATATCCTTGAGTCACTTGAGACTCCTGCTGAAAATCAGCGTTATCTGTAGCATTGTCAACTAGCTCGAACTTTAGTAATATAATTTCTTTTATGTTAGTTATTTATTAATAAATCTATGTATGGCCCTTCTGACATGCAAGGCTTCTTTTTTATAAACAAAACTCCTAAAATTTACTTCAAGGTAAAAAAATTATCTAGTTCAAGTGCACCAAGTCACAGACTTACAATTACTTTAACTCAAAATTAATTTCAATTTAACACGTTCCGGCACAAAAATTTGCTTATCTCAATACATTTTTAATTTCTTATTCTTCACTCATAATAATTTATTATAATACAGTCATTATAAAAAGTAGGTAGAAGTATATCTTAACCCCAATTTATTATGAGGAAGTGCAGTTTAAACACACTCGCTAACATTTTCTTTTATGTAACAAGTCAATGAAAGTAGAGCAATATATTAAAAAAAGTTCTACTTAATTTATTTGAAACTCTTTGGCTTGTTTTTTAAGTCTCTTCAGTTTTTGGTTGTATTTCAATGTTTTAACCTAAATATAGTGAAGAAATGAAAGTCTATTTTATATAAATCTATCCTTACAGGTAGGTTTTAGGTAATTTTGTTCGATAACTAAAATGAACACAAAATGATGTAGATTATATGATAAAGAATCGACAATTTAAACTTTATCGTATTCACTTTAATTGATAACAAAAAGTGCAGTCCTATGAATGAATAGTCTGGAATTATATGTGATAGACTGGCGTGTAGGGGCGATTTAAAAGCCTCCCGTTTAAAAGTTGCAGGGCCAATAATGATTATTTTGTGTCATTTGCCCTGACGATAAACTTCGCCGACTATCGCCGTTTGTCCACCGCCGCCGTCACCGTCACGTCAACGAGAACGAGATGACGGCGCCGAAGTACTGATACATAGACTACTATAGCCGCGTGTCCACCGCAAGTCCGTCACCCGAGAACCGTCATCCCGGCCGCCGAGATTCGAGTAGATCGGCGGCGTGACGTGTGCCGGCAATCAGTGTTGCTACTTTAGCCAATTTTCCACATTTACGAAATAGTTAGCTAAAGACAAAAAAATTTAGTTGCTAAATTTATTAGCTACACTACTTAAGTAAGTTACCATCGTCTCAATCAATTTCAATTTGTGTTATTAAAGGAAGAGGAATACATGATTAGATGCATTCAGAATGCAACTAATGTTCTAGTAAGATTTTGAATTATGAAGTGGTAACCCCAAATATGTCTATGTATGTACTAAGGTTGCGTTCCAAACCACTTCCGTGTCCGTTCCGTCCATCTTCAAAGTGTAAAAGAGACAGAGTGCTTAGATAGGATTTTTTTATAAGTTTCTATACTTAGTGATTTTATATTCATAGATAAGATATTCAGTTTGTTTTTATAAAAATCTAAATTTAAGATAAATAAATGAATGAGAAAACAGACAGAGTTTTGTCACTTGAATTCGTTATTTGTTTGTGAACGCAGCCTAGTCTATACTGCGTTTACAAACAAATAATAAATTTACAATATAATAAATTCACAAAATTCAAAAGTATCGAACAAGACTACCTAGGCTGCCTAGTCTTGTTCGATACTTATGATTTCATTTTCGCCTGGGAATCTAAATGTCTTCGAAATCGACGTTTATTATTGAAATTGTTGTTATATGTTGCCTTTTTATGTTTAGCCACTTTTGGCAACTTTTACCAGAGTATTTATTTTCGGAAGTAGCAACTTTTTACGGTATGTTTAGCAACTTACTCTTTGGGCAAGGTGGCAACACTGCCGACTACCACCCACGACAAAGTTGTATATAGGACTGAGCCACCGATATATCGGCGCGGTGGACAAACGATCGCCGTCACGTCATCTTAAACTCGGCCCCAAATAATCTCGTTCTCGTTGACGTGACGGTGACGGCGGCGGTGGACAAACGGCGTATCAGTCTAATCAATCTCGTTCCATCTTGTCTTTTCTTGTGTTGTCAATCTTTAATTCAGATTTACTTTTGATAGTTGATTTGTTAGGACACTAACCTAGCAACTGTTTGCTTAAGTAGCTACCTACCTAATACTTATTGATTACTGACGCGTATCTCCATTTACTGTGAAATTAAATTAGCTGCGTAAACCTGATAATGCTACAATTACATGCTCATCCATTGCTCTATTGTTAGCAAATTGATTTACAACATTAATTTAGCTTGTGCCGTAATCATGCTTCCTTTTTTAAGTTTTCGCTTTTCATGATTTGTGACTTTAAATTTTCTTGTCTTTGATCCATCTTTATTCTCCTAAAGCTTTAACGAAACCTCGGAGTTTTGCGTTACCGAGAAAAATGACTGAAATCTATCAATGCATCTTTAAATGTGGGTTTTTACACTTAAAATGCTGAAGAGACAAATTTTTTTATATATCCTTTTCCGTTTTATTTTTATGGTTTAGGTAGGCCTATTATACTTATTATCTATCTATCTAAGAGGTAGATATGTTATACATAACGTGCTTTGAAACTATATGTCTATGGGTAAAGGATACTGCGACTTTATCTAAATAAACAACCTTGGCTATTACTGGCATTAATATCTATATGGACACAGATGAAATAATAAATGATATTTATTCAATTTAAGTAGATAATAGTATTGCCAAAGGTTATACCTAAGTAAGACCCCATGAAATACAGAAAGCTTGTGACTGCAACGCAACTTACAATTCATCATCTTCCTGCCCTTATCCCAATTTATTTGGGGTTGGCGCAGTATGTATTTTTCTTCCATTCACTCCTATTAGTCGTCATCTCATCGTTCACATTCATCTCTCTCATGTCTTGTCTCACGCAGTCCATCCATATTTTTTTCGGTCGTCCTCTTCCTCTCCATCCCTCTACATTCATACTCATCACTCTTCTAGTCACATAGGTCTCCTCTCTTCTCATCACATGTCCATACCAACTTAAACGGTTCCCTTTTACTTACAATTAATGTACAACAAAACGTTTATTACTATAGGTCACAATATACATATTACTTGATACAAACAAAGCGATTATTTCGATGGTATAGTAAGATTAATGTGCCGGCACGTCGTCGTCTCGTGACCAACATAGTGTGACCAATTTGTTGATATTTGCATATAAGTAACAGGTTAATATATCTATCTTGTGTGCTGTTAGAAAACAAATAATACGAAAAATCCGGCAAAGTGCGAGCTGGACTCGCGCACAAAGATTTGCGCACCATGTTGTACCAGTAATACATAATCTGTGAAAATTTCTAGCTATCACGGTTTATGAGATACAGCCTGGTGACAGACAGATGAACAGACAGACAGATGAACAGACAGACAGACAGCGAAGTCTTAGCAATAGGGTGCCGTTTTTACCCTTTAGGCCCGGAACCCTAAAAAGTCTCTTTTAAAAGAAATCATATAACCACTTGTACTAAAATGCTAGCTTTGAAGTTTACTTCTTTTATACCTGAAAAACTTCTGGTACCTTTCGAGTCTTTTCCACATTAGATTTATTTTTCGTTGTTTCTCTGGACACAAACGAAAGTGATACAAAAGGCGAAAGTGATAAATTTTTTTCAAATCCGTGAAGTTATAAAACTATGAGTGACCTGTCTTAATCATAAATGTGGACACATATATTGTCCTCAAAAGTGTCCCCACGATGACCCAGCCGCAAGCATCCGTGTCCGGATTGCCAAACTGGAGTGTAGTTTACATAATTACGTAACATGCAACAAGAAACACATGTTTGTGGAATGTATCACACACCGCTACGTGTCAGAATACTTACTTTAAGTTAAATTGTGTTGTTATTATGTAAAATTGAGGCGACCAAGTATTATAAACTCGAGTACATATGAATTTAATAGATGTTAGTTAGTTGAAGACTTTGCCGTCGTCAATTTTACTTTTTTAATTTTTTTCACTATCAAAAGTGGGATACCGAAAGCAGCCATGTAGAGAGTTTAAATAATTATTAGAATGTTTAACATTCAGGACTTTATGTCTTGCTCAATTTG
Source organism: Idaea aversata (assembly GCA_907269075.1). Taxonomy (NCBI): domain Eukaryota; kingdom Metazoa; phylum Arthropoda; class Insecta; order Lepidoptera; family Geometridae; genus Idaea; species Idaea aversata. The sequence goes on from OU026091.1 coordinate 12,836,342, forward strand.
AATAAAGGCTTGCTGGATTTGAAAGTCCTGCTCAAGTTAAAGTTCCGTAACTAAACAGGAATTCAAAAACCTGCTTTTGTTTCGGATTGTTTGTTTGAAAAACATTAGTTTTATACTTCTATACTTACCTACAGTTTCTAATGACTGTTCTAGACACTAATATTAAAAAAAAAATTTTGGTTGTAACGAATAGACTCCGAAACTACTGGACCGATTTTGATGAAATATGTGATATCAAGATATTTTGATAGATAGATAAATAACTTTATTTGTACAACACAGGAAGAAACAGAACACGATAAACAGTAAAGTAATAGCTAGAAACTATAAGTTTCATAAATTACAAATGGCCTAATGGTAATGGGTGGCCTTATCGCTGAAAGCGAATTTTTCCAGGCAACCTTTGGATGGAAAAGAACTGATTCATCGGGAGTACTTCTTATCCCGATATTATATTCCCACGGGATCGGCTAGTTGTTTGATAAATTAATAAATAGTTTATTTAAGTATGTCTTAATATAATTCCAGCAGCCCCCGTGTACGGACCCCCACCACCAACTGCCCACATAGAATACGGAGCTCCGTCAGGGTACGGCGTGCCGACTGCGCCCGCGCACTACTCGCACACAGCGCCCTCTATACCATCGGGGTACGCTGCGCACAAGTATCCTGCTACGTTAGACGGTGAGATCGACTTTTTTAACTTTAACCCATATTTAACTGAAGATTAATTTGAACTTAAGTAACCGATGAAGTATTTGAAAAATTGTTTGCGTTTGTAGGAAAACGGACTAGCTCTAATCATGTAAAAGTAACTTAGATGTCAGTCGAGATTTAGTTTTTTTTGTGCAGTAATATTTTTTTCTAAGTTGAGTCCAAAACTCCAAATATTATGAACTAACGAAAAAAGATCAATATTATTTTATTTAGAAAGACTTTAATTCAAAGGGAATTGACGTCAACTAGCCGCGTAACTTAGTTGGTAGAACATTAGCGTTTTAAAGAGGAAGGTCAAGCTGTAAGTCAAGTTGCGAGTTACTGAATCTCGAAAAGGGACATTTTGACATAGTAATCTTTTTTTATTGCACGAACATTTTATAAAAACTAGAAATTATTCTCGGAGAGAATTAGTTTTTGCTTGAATTAAGCTTTTTTTTCTGTGTAAACCCAATATCGCAGATGACACGCCAATAACTCCATACCAAGAACGATTCAAAAACTAATTCTTCAAACAACAACGAAAGCAAAAGTGATACAAAAACTCGTCGTCTGCTCACCGCTATCAAACTGTAACAGTTACGCAATAAGAGCCGCGGCTAACTAGCTGGAAACAGTGGCGTAATATACTGAAAACGAATGTATGTGACAATGTGGTTGTGATGTATGGGAGATGATTCATTAGGGTTATATGGGGTGAGGCTGGAAGTAATATCCTCTGATGTTTCAAACTATAGTTACGGTTTGCTGCATAATTGCAAACCCACCGTAGAACTCCAAAACGGCTGTTATAAGAATGTTTTCAACACAAGCAAGATTCTAGGCACCTGCTTTACTTGAAGTTTAAAGTCTTCTAACTCATCAATTTATCAAACAAAAATTATTAGAATGAAAACATTCCAATAATAGTAATATTCGAACTCTACCAGGGGCTGCAATTATGCAGCCGACTGTACGGTCGGATTCAGAATTCCAGACTCACCGTAGAGTTCTAAAATGACTCTTTTTAGAGTGTTTTTATTTTAAGAATCAATCCAATAAATTAATGAGTTCCATTCAATTCATTTATTTAATGAGTATTTGTCACAATTGGTCTTACAAATAAAACATTAAGTACAGCAATATTCAGCCTTTTTGGCGTTAATTGCAAGTTAAATAAAAGCTTTTAATAAAAAAGAGATATCTACATTTTGAAAGACTTTAAACTAGAACTCGAGCAAGTCCTTAGTATCTTGTTTAAATTGAAAACATTGTAATAATAGCAGTTTTGAAGCTCTATGATGGGTCTGCAATTCTGACTTCGACTGTACTCTAGGCTTCTGCCCAAACGAGAGATATCATTGTCGAATACAAGGAAGAACTGACTGATTTTGCGTCCGTGTTTTCTAAAATAATTCTCAATCAAGTCAACATAATGAATCTCTGAAGAGCGGTGTGGGCCTAGTGGTAGATACCTCGACTTTCATTCTGAAGGTAGTGGGTTCGTCTCCCGGTCCGCCGTGCACCTATATATTTTTTTTTACGAAAAATATATGTGCGCTATTAACATTGCTACCGAAGGAAAACACCGTGATGAAATCCGCGGATTAGTTGACTCCAGAGGTTCTTGACAAAGTTCTTTCCTTTAGATACGGTCGACTAAGCTACGCTGACACGCTATAGGGGGTATAGGCGCTGGGCAAGCCTACTTACTCCATCTAACAATGAAGTATGGAGTAAAATGAGACTTCTTTAAATTTTTTGTATACAAAAATATAATAATTCATACATGGTAGCACGCTTAACAAGCCATGAATTTCTAAGTAGATCACGACATCTCAAAACCAAATAGAAATGAAACTAATTTCATCATAGTAGTTGAGTCTTCACAATTATTTCTAAGGGTGAGTGGACACAGACAAACATGTTGAGTAAGTGCACGTATATGTCATTTTTCGGTAACTGAAACTGTAGTTTCATAATTTATACATATAAAATGCTTTGTCCTGAATGACTGACAGATCAACGCACAGCCTAAACCGCTGATCGTAGAGAGCTGAAAGGAGGGTGTGTTCTTTGTATGGCGTAGGCATCCGATATGAAAGAATTTTCCGAAATTCTACCCCTTAGGGGGTGAAAGGGGGGGGGGCAAAGGCTACGCGCACGAAGTCGCGGGCAAAAGCTAGTCTATACGTATAAAATGCTTTGTCCTGAACTCCTGACTGAATGATGGATCAACGCACAGCCTAAACCGCTGATCGTAGAGACCTGAAACTTGGAGGGTATGTTCTTTGTATGACGTAGGCATCTGATAAGAAAGAATTTTCCGAAATTCTAGCCCTTAGTTAAAAAAAGGGAGCAAAGTTTCCATCTTTGGTCCACTTCGACTTTTACGCGTACGAAGTCGCAGGCGAAAGTTAGTCTTAAATAAAAGTGTTAACCTTTACGTTAACGACATTGCTCTAACGGTGAAGGAAAACATCGTGATGAAACATGCAGCTAAGTTGGCTCCAGAAGTATTGAAGAGTTATTTTCTCTGAACACGGTCTAGTAAGCTGAACTGTATGGATTAGGTTTGTCCAAAACCACCCAATTTCTGGGCAAGACTATTATCCAATACATGTCCTAGGCATTACAACGCCATAAATAGCAAGTATCAAAAGTTGCTGGCGATAAATGTATGTGTACTAATTGATATAGATCTTACGGTGAAGGAAAACATCGGGATGAAACCTGCAGCTTGGTCGATTCCAACTGACAAGTTCTTTCCTCTGCGCAATTGCCAATAAAAATAATGAACTCCTGGACCTTTTTGGTATTCATGCCTCGACTGACCAGTGCCTCGATTCACTAAGGTTTAAGTCGAGCCCAAAAAGGGTCAAATTACCAATAAAGATGATAAACTCCGGATCATTTTGGGAATTATGATATGACTGACCAATTCAAAAGCGAGCTTTAAAAGGGTCAATTTGCCAATAAAGGTAATAAACTCCGGACCATTTTGGCAATAATGCTTTGACCGACAGAAGTCAAAAGCGAGCTTAAAAAGATCAAATTACGAATAAAGCAACTCTGGACCTTTTTTGCAATCATGCTTTGACTGATCAAGTTAAAAGCGAGCTTAAAAAAGGTCAAATTAGCAATAAAGAAACTGGACTTTTTTGGCCATAATGCTTTGACCGACCAAGTCAAAAGCTAGCTTAAAAGAGGTCAAATTGCCAATAAAGCTTCCCGACCATTTTGGCAATAATGCTTCGACTGACCAGGTCAAATTGCTAATAAAAGTAATTTCGATCGACTGGTCAATAAACAAATCGATAATAACAACTTACATCTTAAAAAACAATACGTTTGGCACACTCTCGCGTATATTGTGCAACAGAAAGGTCAACAGCCGTCCGGAACTTTATTATATAACTTGTAACACTTCACATCTTGCACAAGAGCAATGGCGTATTAATTATGTGAACGTCTAAAACAAATGGGACCGAGGAAGATACGGTCAACATATACCTTTCTCTTACACTAGGTCGATAAACCTACATATTTTGGTACTCATTTTACTATCGTGTTTATTGAGTAATATTAGAGGAAGTAAAACATATACTAATACATTAAACTTCCATAAAATAGTAGTATAGTAGTAGTTTTATATAGTAGACTCGTTCATCATCTAAACTCCACAAAATTCTTATATCAAGGTCAATATGGGTTTATATCTAAATCTAACACACTTACAGCTACTTTGGATTTAGTTACAGATATCAAAGTTAGTATTGACAAAAAAGAGATTGCCCTAGGTATCTTTATTGACTTGAAGAAAGCTTTTGATACCGTGAGTCATGAACTGCTGATTGATAAACTAAGGAGACTTGTAGGATTAACAGGAACAGCATTAGGTGTACTCGAATCGTATTTAGCAAATCGATATCAGATAGTTAAAATAGGTGAGCACAAGAGTAGTAGTAAATTAGTAACCTATGGGGTCCCCCAGGGCTCAATCTTAGGACCAATCCTTTTTCTAGTCTATATTAATGACATGCATAACCTAGACCTAAAGGGACATATTACTTTATATGCAGATGATACCTGTTTATTTTATTTTGGCAAACATATTGAAGTCATGGTTCGAGATGCTCAGAGCGATTTAGATATATTACAAAACTGGTTTCTTAGTAATCTGTTAACAATCAATGAGTCTAAAACCAAATATATGATTTTCTCTGCAATCAATAAAAAAATGAAAGAATACTCGCCCCTGAAAATTAATAATGTCTCAATCGAGAAATCAGAGAAAGAAAAATACCTTGGCCTAATTTTGGATGAGAAACTAACTTGGAAACATCACCTAGAAACAATACGAGTTAAGTTAAATTCCCTCACAGGTATCCTAAAAAACATAGTCCGCTGCCTACCCGTCAGGATACGCTATACAATATATAACTCCCTTGTAAAACCACATTTAGACTACCTATCAGAAATCTGGGGCTCGGCCCCAAAAACAAACCTAGAATCACTACAAAGAGCACAGAATAAAATAATAAAAGTTTTGTTCTGTTATAATTTCTTAACGAGCACAAATAAACTGTATAAAGACACAAAACTATTTAACCTGAAACAAAATCATACCTACAATACATGTATACTTGTCAGAAAACTCTTAACAAAAGATCTTCACTGCAAAATCACGTTCACGAAGAAATCCCAAATACAAAAACGAATAACAAGACAAGCGAATAATATAATCCTGCGAGGTCCACGGACTTCCTACGGTAGAACTAGCATTTTATTCGGTGGAGCGCTCTTATACAACAAACTTCCAAAAGACATTAAAGAGGTTAAATCAATGATAGTGTTCAAGAAAATTCTAAAACGATATATTCTTGATAAAATATATTAGTAAATAAATATATAACGCTAGTCTTTTCATGTAGGTTGCACTCTACGACTTATTTTATAATATTTTTTACTTAATTAATTGTATATTTGTTAATTTATTTACTGTGCATGCTTAAACTATGAAATTGAAAAGTTAATAATAATGCTATATAAAAAAAGATAATACATATATAAATAAAAAATAATAATGATAATAATAAAAAAAACAATAGAATAAACACAAAAATATAAATAATCAAATAGTCTTCGACTTAACTGGTTGTTAAGCGAAGGAAACAAATTACCGCGGTGAAACTGGTCCCGTTCTGCAATGTTTTGATGTCGCTCGTTGAACTTCGGCTATGATCGGTCCGACCGGTGATGAGTTGTGGTTCGACTTTTACTAGTAGATAGTTTTTTAAATATACCCACTACGGTTCATTAATGAATTATGATAATTTATAATCCTTCCTTGATAATTTATTTATATGGAATTGTAAATAACTAGGTCTATCAAAATGTATTAAAATTAAAATGAAATAGGTAAGTACCTAATACCTACCTAAAACCATAGAACCAATGTGATTGATGTAATTGTTTATTCAATATCGATGTTTTGCATGTGTACCTACTTATACGCTCACTCATACAAATTTGTAAATAATTACTTAAGGTTGAATGTTTCGTATCGCTAAGCAAAGTATTCCGCTAGAAGGCGCTTGTTTTCCCCGAAAGTATATTTTTATTTTATTTTGCTATGATTGACGTGGAATTAAAGTATTTGTATATATGTTGCCTGTTTTCAAGTTTGCTCTGAACATATTTCAAACATAATTTAATTTTTTGGAAGTCACATTTTAATGTATTTCCAAAGTACAATTTTTAACTCTTGTCACGATATAAATGACACGCACACATACAAAACAATAAACTGTAGCAACTATAGACTATATTTGACGTAGTCCTACAGATACCGATTGGTGTAGTCATTTAGAGCGGCGGGGTAGTGTTCTGAAGAGCCCCAGTTCAAATCTCGATACAAATAGAATTTTTTTTTGAAAATATATTTTTGAATAAATTTTCTAAAACAGGATCAATTTTATGGTAGGTACTGTTAGTAATCTTTTTTTTTTAAACTAGGACGAATTCTGAACGATGCAAATTGTACTAGGTCTGAATGGAAAGAGAAAAATAAAGACAAAGTAATGTACAAAAAGGTTTATTTATTTAAAATTAGTTCTATCTTATCATCTTATATCGGGGACGGACATAGCCAGCAACACTTCGACCCCTTGGGATCGATTAACGCAGTGATCCCACTAAGAGGAAAAATCCTATGTTTCTCCGGTTTGGGATATGCATTCCCAAGGAGGCCCATGGGTCTCCTTCGCTTCGTCACTAAGACGGCGCATTCACACAGGATGTGCTCCATAGTTTCTCTGACATCACCGCAGGTTCTGCAGTCAATATTAGAAGTTATCTTCATTTTTAAAAGCATGTCATTGGTTTTGTAAAGCCATGTCAAGGCACCAATCACAGCTCGTGCTTTGCTTTTTCCGTTGTTCAATATAAATTTAGAAGCCCCTCTGGGCCTGCTACCTATGAATTTCTTCGAATGTAGTAGCCCTTCACTGATTTCCCACTCTTGCGTGTGTTTCTTATCAACGTAATCCTTTACGGCCTTTGTGATTGTGCATGCTGGCAGGCCCGTACATGGTTCTGGTCCAAGCATAGCACTTGCCGATCCTGTTCTTGCAGCTCATCAGTCTTCTCATTTCCTGCTATTCCTTCATGGCCTGGGACCCAAAGTAGTCGTAGTTTGTTCCTACGGCCCAACTTGTGTGGATAGGTTACCCACCTTGAGGGGTATACTTGTGAAATAATTCAATCACTTACAAGACACTAAAATTCCCTCAAGGTTTATTTTCAGTAGGTGCTCAGATGGATGATACTTTAAACACAATAGTAGGAATATATTAAATGATTATAATATTTTATTTTTGGTTTTTCTATTTACTGACTACTTGACATCTCTGTTGACTCTCCGTTGCCTAGGTAACAAGCGCGCATCCAGTGCGAGGCAAAGTATCGACTGGGTGTATGTTGCCAGTGTGTACAACAAACAGTATCAAAAAAACAACAAGACTGCTTGGTTTGTTTCTCGCGAATTACTATACTTCATTTATATTTTATTATATTTTTATACTATTAATTAAATGCAAACAAGTACAAATGTTTATTTATTTATTATATACGTAAAGTGATAATTTGATAAGTCTATCAAAATAATGTATAATTCAAGTATCAAAAGTGACGCGACAGTGCCAAAAGTTACATAAAATCTTGCAGGTGTAGGTCTGGCAGCACTGAGTTGAATATCATGCAATTGAAAATATTTTGATTTTTTATTAGACAGATTAGACGGAGAGGCAACGTCGCCCTTATCCAGCAAACTGTATTGCGGCTCTGCTCTAGCGTAATTGCGTGTTCCTGCTTCCACACACAACGCGACAACGTCGCGTGTTTCCACACATCTATACGTCACCTCACACTATGACCATACGTCAGTATAGCCGTGCACCACCACATACGTAAAATTGGTCTCTTTTTTCACGCTGAAACAGAGTACTTCCTGGATGTTAAACAGTGATATTTTTGGTCTGCCCCTACAATAGCTTAAATTAGGCCTACTTTAAGTCATAATAAGTTAAATATCTCAGTATAAAACGTAGGAATCCCTAAAACATTTAGTAGGGAAAACGTACCACCTTAACCAAACATATTTCTCAGTAAGCGATTTATGTAATCTTATGGGAAATAAAGAATCTTAAACCTTAAAACTATTAAAATTAAAACATCAATAAAACATACACAAGAAAAAATAATAAAAAAATACAAATAAAAAATTGCAAGATTTTATGACAAACATCAGGACATGTGAAGCTAAATAAAAGTTTGTAAAAAGCGCGACTCCCCGAGGCATCGTTAGCAGAAAGCTGGCAAAATTTCCTCTCTGGATGGCCAGACTGACCCTCTGAGCAAAGAAGCCACCAGCCTTCCGACGCGCGCTGAGATCCCAAAAAAGGTAGAGGCTTCGGGACCCAAAGTCTCCACTTCTATCGGGACGAACATGAACAGGTCTGCCAGCTCCGAATACTTGCGACGCTGCCCACCAGCCTGACTTGACGTGGGTAGCCCCGGAGTGTCTACACAGGTGGCACCCCACACCAACGACTACCCTTACCTCCAAGGAATGAACGTTAAATCATCAGCCCTCTTGGAATCACAGCGAACAATTTAATTTAGTACTAATACATATAAAAACTCAATATTTAAACAACAAACTACAGCCCTAAATATACAAGAAATTATAAATAACACTTATTTATATGCGCTAATTAACATTGCTCTTACGGGGAAGGAAAACATCGTGATAAAACCCGCAACCTAGTTGGCTCCAGACGTATTGAAGAGTTTCCTTTCCTCTGGACACTGTCGACTAAGCTAAGAGAAGATATTATATGTTCTAGGCAAGCCAACAGCGTCTTGCATATCATGGAATACAGTTGCTGGACTTGCTGGCGCTAGATTTGATGTAAAAGCCAACTTTCGAACTAGGAATTCCTGTGTTTCAAGCAACAAAGAACTTACATTATTTTAGAAATGAATATTTGCCAGATACATTCTTAATAACTAGAAACAATAACTCATCATCATCATCATCCGAGCGATGTTCCCGGTTGCATCCCTCTCGGGAGCCCGGGGTCCGCTTTCCTACTTTTACGCCTCCACTTCGCACGATCTTCGGCAAGAAACAATAACTAATTATGTAAAACTATGTATTAAGGCGAAATTAAATAGGTAGAAATGTATAAGTTTATCATTTTAAAAAATGAGAAGACTCCGTAAGACAATATGAAGTGTTTCTTCGAGAACTTTCTTTGGTATAAATTATATTAAAATTATGGCTAAATAACGCTAAGCGTGATAATCTCTGACAACTCTGTTAATAAAACTTTAAGTAACATACACGTAAATACAAAAAAGAAAACAAAAAATAAATGAAATCTAAAATAATAAATAACTGAAATAAGTAAAATAAACTTAAGAAAACAAGGTTATGAGAAGTTGGTCTTAAAATTCCAAAGTTATGTCAGATTTAAAATTTCGACATATTTTTTTATTTTTATGACAAAATGACTAAAATTATGTCATCATAACAAACTATGGGAAAGATTATACCGTTAACAAAGAAGCAAAGTGTACTTACTTCCCATTAACATCTAACAATAAACAAAATGGCAATCAACTGCTACTATATGATAATATGAACTGATTTAAATTGATATATCAAATATCGCCGAAGTATAGTCGAAGTAATTTAACTTAACAGAAAAATAAGGTAAAAGTAAAACTTCCTTTTTAATCACATGTCGTCAGTGAAAGTAAAAATTATCGAATAAACTGGTTATCATCATGAGACATTACAAAATTTACACTTCAACCTGTTATGAAAGTTCAAAGATCTGACACATCGGAAATACCTAGAAAAAAAAATACTTTCAAGGAATTAAAAAAGGTGCAGCAAGTATTAATATTAGTTAGACGCGATCAAATGATTCGATGTAATAGAGTTAATCACAAGTACAATAAATAAATAAAACATTCTTTCATAAAAATATACGCGACGAATTGAGAACCTCCTCCTTTCTTTGAAGTCAGTTAAAAATGAAAATTTCCTTTTAGGTAAAAATTGTGAAAGACAAGAAAACCATTGCTGTAAGACTGATTAAGAAAAGCAAACAAAATAAGGCTACAAACATAACGTAAAATGCACAAAGAAAAAGGTGCTAATTTCTTTCTTCAACTTATAGAACTCACACCATAGTGAGCTTCATGGAATTATTTCTAAAACCATAATACATCATCACACACACCTTTTGTATCCGCCCATATCATACGACGGGCTAAACTTTAAAAATTTACCTGTCAACGACAAAAAAACATCGACAAAGTAGGTCAAAAAATGCCTTGTGAACACATGGTCTATGCTATGCCGATCCGGTTACGTTAGTGAGCGGACACTACATCAATACAATATTAACCGTCATATTTCAATCGATTTTCTTTTTCAGAGATGATAGTAATGTCGTCTGTGGCAGACAGGGATATATTATATGACCCTGAACCACCAATGCCATCCGAAGAACTATTACAAAGATACTATGATCTGATTAATGAGATCTGGTAAGGATGTCTTGAGAATTTACCTTTATTTCTCAAGCTTTTACATATCAAAAACGCTTGCTTTATTTATGGTAAGCATTACGAAATGATGCTAATCTGTGCGTTGATAAAAGTTTGCTACTGAATCAATCCGAAAGCTTCTTCCATTCAGGCACACATTCGCAGCATATATTCGTTACCACAAATAAAGCTCGCGTTGCCTGTTGATATGTAAGAATCTTTAACTTCTTGAGTCTCAAACTCTGCATCCTTTCTTGTCTTATCTTGTGTACAAACCTTTTTGACAGATATGTCTTGTAAATCTTATTTTGTATCAAATTATTCTTCAAAAATGAATG